>OZ004709.1:56158393-57411292 GCA_963924515.1 Vespertilio murinus
TGGTGGGACTGGGAAGAAGCAGATTTTTATATGACTAATAGTTTCACGATTAAGCAATCTGTTTAAGTAAATAACCACTTACTAATAAAAACAATTAAAGCCACCGATAAAAGCAGACATAATTAACAATACTAGTGTCCTTTCTTCCAAAAAAAAAAAAAGCTCTAGTTCAATAATATCACTCCAAGTGCTTTATGGGAAGCAGAGTTTTAAAGCTTTATGCTGTCAACTCAGCTCTACATCAGGGAGGTTAACAAGTGGAAACCAAGTCTGTCTGAAAACATCTCTTCACGTGGGCTATTCTGGGCCAGGCCGGGGTGAAATTCCGTACGAATGTGGAGATCCACACGGCCTCACACCACCTGCAGCTATTTTTGGTCTTCTCGGTTTGACCAATGAGGAAGCTTAGGTGGGAGGAAAGGGGCATGACCCTCCTTCCTGGGCAGGGCCGCTCCAGGCTGCTCCCACAACATGGGGTGCTAATTACAGCCCCGGAAGGACCCACCTCCAGAACGCACAGCAGCCAGGCTGCTCTATGCTGGGCGCTGCCCCCTTGGGGCCTGTGCTCTGTGGCCATCCTGAGGTGATCCAGCTCTAATGCCTCACAGCTCTGCTCAGTGGCTCCTGGCAGTATTTTTTTCTTGCCATAGCAAAGTGGTTGTATCAAGATGTCAAATCAAGCCGAGGCCGGTTTGGCTCAGTGGGTAGAGCGTCGGTCTGAGGACTGAAGGGTCCCAGGTTCGATTCCAGTCAAGGGCATGTACATTGGTTGCGGGCACATCCCCAGTGGGGGGTGTGCAGGAGGCAGCTGGTCGAGGTTTCTCTCTCATCGACGTTTTCAGCTCTCTATCTCTCTTCCTTCCTCTCTGTAAAAAAATCAATAAAATATATATTAAAAAAAAATGTCAAATCACGGGTTTTCATCCTAAATAACATGTCCCTCGGACATCCCTGATCCCCATCTCCACTGCTGACCCCACCTCCAACCCCACAGCGGGGTGTGGCCATGGAGGGAAGTTTAGGAAGTCTTTCATTTATTTATTCAACAAATATTTGTCAAATGTGTTCGCGAGTTTCTGTACTCTTGAGACTGTCTAGTGGAGACAGAATTAAAAATGCAGATAAGGAGGCTAGTTAGCCAAGAGGAAAGGAAGGACGGCAGTGTCACCAGCAGAGGACGGCCTGTGTGAGGGCCCAGGGGGGGCTCCTGAAGGCAGCGGGGCGGCTGGAGAAGTGGTCACGATGTTCAGAAGGAACACTCACCGTATCTAAGGCAACCGGGAAAAGTCCCACATCCGGCCAGTATAACAAGATGTGTGTGGGGGGCCGTGGGGATGTGAGTGCTAGACAGACAGCGAGTGAGCAAGTGAGAGCATGCATACCCTCCCTGCAGGCTCTAATGTCACCGGGGCCAGGGTCTGGCCACTTCCTCCTCGCCTCCACCGACAAGGCCGAGGGGATTCGGGCCTGTGCACCCAAAGGGGAACCTCTGCCTGGCCTCAAGCACCAATGCACCCTGTGCTCTGAAAGCCCGGGGGCCCTCATGGGCAGTTGGGATGCCTTTGCTGCTGCGATGGGGCAAATGGCAGGAGCGTTCAGATAACTCTGCTGCTCCAAGAGGCATGGTCCATGGGGCCTGTCTGATTTAGAGATGGCGTAATTGTCCTTGCCTCACGCCGAGAGTCCCATGTATACTGCTCAGATGTGCAGGATCAGTAGCGGGACCATTCCTAGCCTAATTTTCAGGAAGTAGAGGTATCTATAGTCACATAACATGAATCTTGGGAGGGATTCCATCTGCTTCTGAGCCTTTCTGTCCACCCCCTGCCAACATACTCAACTCAGAGGACCAGAGCAGTACAGCCCCCTTAGTGATTCTTTACCGACGTGAAAACAGAGGTTCAGGATATTCTATGACTTGTCTGAGGTCACAATCATTAAGAGCTAAAGTTGGGAAAATGAACTCTTGCCTGCCACAATCTGTTTGTTTTCTCTGACAGAATCAGAGACATCATCAGACAGTGATTAAACTGATAAACAGTATACAGCATGTTATCCTATGTTCTTTTCTGGGGTTGACCTACTTCCTCCCCACCCCTTCAGAAGTGTCCCAGGGAGATGGTGGGTTCCTGAGACTGGCTCTCTGGTTCCCTCCTTCACATCCTTCCAAATGCCAGACTCGGCGGGAACAGGCCTCGGATCAAAACCAATATGGCTCTGCTTCTGGGAGTGGGTGACACCTTCTAATCACCCCAGAATTCTATAGCCAGTCTCTTTGCCATCTGTCTGCCAAACCAGGGGCATTCAGTGTCCCTGGCCTGCATCCTGCCTTCTCATGTAGGTCCCGGTCACAATCACACTGCCTCTTGCTCACAGGGTCAAGTCTGCACAGTCAAGTTTTGCATTTGAGGCCTTTTCTAAATTGGATCAAACATCTCACCTCCCACTCCTTCCGACATAAATTCTGGAGCCCTGGACAAACTGCCCTGCAGCCCACCTGCTTCAGGTGCCCAATTAGCTCACGCACACAACTATGTGGCTCAGCCAGAAAACAGAGGGAGAGTGAGAAGTAGCAAATGCAAAAATAGTCCTGGCCCTAGCCAGTCTCGCTCAGTGGTTAGATTGTCGGCCCACAGACTGAAGGATTGGGGGTTCTATTTCAGTCAAGGGCATGTGCCTCAGTTGCAGGCTCAATCCCTGGTGCAGGTAAAGGGGCATGTGGGAGGCAACCAATCAATATGTATCTCTCATACTGATGTTTCTCTCTGTCTCTCCCCTTTCCTTCTACTCTTTCTAAAAATCAATGGAAAGAGTACCTCCAGGTGAGGATTAACCTCAACGAAAAGTCCTGGAGAAGCTGTCCACCACTCCAGGCTGGATGCTGAGTGAGCTGAGGCCGGACGGGTGACCCTGCTCTTCCCTCCTGAGGTCCCAGTCCCGTGGGATCCTCCCAGATGAGCATCTCTTCACCCGAGAACCATCCTATGGCCTAACCACAGGTGTTTGCACCACACAACCCCCAAATGCAAGCCAAGCACTTCATGTGAAACAGAAACAGCAAGCGGTTCCAATGCTGGGGGAAAAGCTGGCTGTGTAAGGCCCAGAGAGATAGGGCTATCCTCTAGAAGTGGACAACTGCACATTCTTTTTTTTTTTTTAAATATATTTTATTGATATTTTATAGAGAGGAAGGGAGAGAGATAGAGAGATAGAAACGTCGATGAGAGAGAAACATCGACCGGGTGCCTCCTGCACACCCCCTACCGGGGATGTGCCCGCAACCAATGTACATGCCCTTGACCGGAATCGAACCCGGGACCTTTCAGTCCGCAGACCGATGCTCTACCACTGAGCCAAACCGGTTTCAGCTGCACATTCTTTCAAAGATAAAAAGACTATCCAGTATTTTTGCCTTCTGCTTTGGAATGCTTATGTGTCTTTTTCTTTCAAGCCTAGGTTTCTTTTTCTTTCTTTTTTTAAAATATATTTTATTGATTTTTCACAGAGAGGAAGGGAGAGAGATAGAGAGCTAGAAACATCGATGAGAAAGAAACATCGACCAGCTGCCTCCTGCACACCCCCCACTGGGGATGTGCCCGCAACCAATGTACACGCCCTGGCCGGAATCAAACCCGGGACCCCTTGGTCTGCCGGCTGACGCTCTATCCACTGAGCCAAACCAGTTTCAGCAAGCCTATGTTTCTTGCCCGTCTACTTTGCTTACACTTTTCTATACCCTCAAGATTCAGCCGAATGTCCCCTCTTCTGGGAAGCCTCTGCTGACTGCGCTAAGCAGCTAGTCACACCCTCTCTGTCCCGAGCGCTCGAATGTCCCGTCAAGGCGAGGGTTACCCTGTGTCATGCTTACGTGTCTATCTCCCCCAGGAGACCAGGATTCCCCTCCCAGGCCCAGAACCCAGGAGAAGGTTTGACCCACAGTCACTGCAAATGAGCATTTGTCGGGGATGCCAGCCGGAGAATGGACAGGCAGCCAGGCAATCTGTGTACCTTCAACTCCCAGGCTTTTCCGTGGACCCGAGGAGACACCAATGTGCCCAGCCTTCCTGATGAGCAGTAGTGAAGTCTGATCCTAAGAGGGACATGGAAGACCTCTTACCTGGTGCAACCATAATTTCATTTTTCTTAGAGCGAATCCGAAGGAAAGTCAGGTCATTCTGGGGGTCAATTTCACGCACGGTGCTCCGGGCCTTCAAGATGAAGTTGTGCATGAGGCTGGCGTACTGCGTGGTGGTGGGGTTGTCCATGGTGCTCTTAATGGGAATGCCTGTGAGAAGGCAGACACAGACTGAGCAGGATGTTAGGCCTTTCTGCCCAGCTCTCAACCCCACAGCCCTGGTTCTAGCGTCCTGGACTGGCAGTAACAATCAATGCCAGTTACTGAAAGCCTGGCAGGCACAGTGCCGAGCACCTCCCTGATCGTCCCCAGAACTACCCTGAGGTGGTGTCAGCATCTTCACTTGCCAATGAGGCAAAAGAAGCTCTGAGCAGTAGGCGGCCTGCTTATGGTCACACAGCAGATAAGCGGGGGGCCAGGATTCGATTCAGGCCTGCGGGCTCCATGCTGGGCTCTTTTCTTAGGGCTCACTGTCCTAACTAGTTTCTGGCAATGAACGAGACTATCATTCAGAACACTTAGAACCTGAACAAGGAGGACAGCACTCACATATCTAGAAACACGAATGAGTAGGAGGAAGAAAAAAGGTCAGCTTCTGCCAAGACATGACCATCAGCAGTGTGTTGTTCCTGTGTCCACCAAGGGGGCTTAGTGCACACTGTCTGTACACGTGAAGATTAAAGCCCATTTCTCTGTCCGCTTACACCTCATAAACAGCATTGTTATTGCTTTCAAAGAGACCACAAAATGGTCATTCCACTGAATTCATCATGCCTCTGCTGTTTGATACTGAGACTGGGTTTTTACTTAATTACTGTTCAATGAACACCATTGTTCACTAAGCCTTTTCTGGTTTTTAAAAAAATATATATTTTATTGATATTTTACAGAGAGGAAGGGAGAGAGAGAGAGCTAGAAACATCGATGAGAGAAACATTGACCAGCTGCCTCTTGCCCACCCCCTACTGGGGATGTGCCCACAACCAAGGTATGTGCCCTTGACCGGAATCGAACCCGGGACCTTTCAGTCCGCAGACTGACGCTCTACCACTGAGCCAAACCAGTTTCGGCAGCCTTTTCTGTTTTAAAGACTGTTTCTTTGTGATGAACTAGTCCATGGATCTCCCTCAGAGGACAGTGCCTGTTTTCATGAAGGTGCGGAATGGGCCCAGCGTGAGTGACCTCAGGCCATGGCTGGATCCCCAGGTGCCTATGAGTCACGGAAATGCCAATGGAAGGCTCCGTCATGAGGCTGCAGGTGCGCACGGCTGGCAGATACGCGGGGGAATAGGGCACAAGTGGCTCCTCACACGTGAGTGGCTGGATTTGGGACCAGGCCCTGCTAATCTGGTCCACTACTGACCAGCCTAAAGGTCAGCCACAGGCAGCCCCCCTCAGGCCTCCCATGAGTGGCAGACACTGGCCCAACCTCCTCTTCTTAGGGCCAGGAGCACAAGGGGAGGCAGAAGATGACACAGTGACAGAGAAGCAGCTGAGTCAGTGAGGCTGTATGAAACAAGTGACGTCATGAGAACAAGTTGTGGTGATCATTTGCCTTTAAGAGACAAGGCAACTAGGTTACCAGGGGTGCTGTCGGGCCCTAGCTGGCAACTAGGTGCCCACCAGGGACTAGCTTGATACTGGACTTTTCTAAGAATCATAGTATGAGCAACTGGGGTGATGACTGAGAAGGAACTCTCAAATCTGATGACTTGAACTTATACTCCTGCTTTGTCCCTTCAGGCGACGTGGCTTTAAACAAGTGATTTATTCTATTCTTCTATTTCCTCATCCGTGAAATGCCTGTGCTTCAAAGTGCTGCTGTGGGGATTAAACGTGGTTTAAGAATGTTTAGCAAGGTGCCCTAGCTCAGTGGATAGAGCGTCAGACTGCAGACTGAAGGGTCCCAGATTCGGTTCTGGCCAAGGGCACATGCCTGGGTTGTAGGCTTGATCCCCAGTAGGGGTGTGCAGGAGGCAGCTGATTAATTATTCTCTCTTATCATTGATGTTTCTATTTCTCTATCCCTCTTCCTTCTTCTCCGAAATAAAAAATAAAAGAAGAATGTTTAGTAAGAGAGTATCCTATATAACAAAAGCCTAGTGACTGAACGACAGAACGACAGGATGGGTCGACCAGTCGCTATGATGCACATTGACCACCAGGGGGCAGATGCTCAACACAGGAGCTGCCCCCTGGTGGTCAGCACACTCCCACAGTGGGAGTGCCACTTGGCTGACCGGGATGAGTGGCACTCTCACAGCGGGTCGATTCCCCAAAGGCCACATGCCCCACCGGTGCATGAATCCGTGCACAGGGCCTGTAATATATGTAATAAATGTTGGTGGTTTGTTATCAATATCACCCATAATAAATCCCACCCCCTCAGGCAACTTGAGCATCCATCTCAATGCCTGGACAAGTTTAGGTGATCTTGACCTTCTTTAAAAAAATTTTTTTTTAAGTGATTTCAGAGAGGAAGGGAGAGGGAGAGATAGAAACATCAATGATGAGAAAGAACCATTGATCAGCTGCTTCCTGCATGCCCTCTTCTGGGGGTCAGCCCCACAACCTGGGCATGTGCCCTTTACCAGAATTGAACCTGGAACTTTTCAGTCCATAGGCCGACACTCTATCCACTGAGCCAAACCAGCTAAGGCTTGACCTTCTCTTTTATATACAAGGGCATCTTCTCTCAGGTTCCTCTGCCTGGGACTTTCCTTTCTTCACCTATTCTCTCACAATTCCCACTGGCCCCTCAAGTCTCCACCTCCTGGTGGCTCCCCCACCTCAGATATGGTCAATGCCCCATTCTACCATCCCAGCACCACACAATTTTCCTTCGGAGTAGTTAGTTGAGTTTGACATCACACCTTTTTGGAAGTGATCAGTATGTTCATCCCTAGTCAGGACCAGGTCTGATTTGTTCGCCAGTGTCCTTAGACACTGCATTAAGAATTTATTGTTGCTGATAAATGAGAAGTCACAGGGCTACTTTCAGTGATTTAGACATGCGTTTGACTACATTCCTACCAAGTGAGAGGATATGTAAAGGAGACACAGATCTACCCACTTCTTGGCTCGTTTTAAAACCTCAGAAAACATGAAGGTGTGGCAGTGGGGCAGAACTGGGGAGAATTTCAAATAAGGGAATCAGATCATAGAATGCCAGACTCAGGATGCCAGAGCTGGGGCTGCTTCAAAGATATCTCAATGATTAGGCCGCCTACCCAAGCCACTGCCTCCACAGAGAGAGAAAACGGCGCTGTGCAGCCTGCAGCCTGGCTGGTGCAGGGAGGCACACTCTAGCCCGAGGCCCGGATCTGTCAGCTGCAGAGCCCGGCCCTTCCTCCAAACCCAGTGCCACCAACCAGCACCCGCACCGACAGACCTTAACATGGTTAGTAAGCACAAGCTCAGGTGCTGGAGATACAGTAAGTGAACACCAGAGACAAATCCTGGCCTCGTGGAGCTTATACATGTAGTCTTTTATTTTGCCTGTGTAGGTAGCAGCAGAGGACAGCAGGGGATCTGGAGAGGTAGAAATGGAACCGAATGTTCCTTAAGTTCTTGCTAAGTCTGCTTAAGCTCACACTTTTATAATGAAATATGTTTGCATTTGCTCAAGATAGAAATGTCAAAATGCAGTGGTGGGTGGTTGGTAAGTGACTGAAGGGTGAAACAAGGGTGTGGCATGAGTTCCGGGGCAGGACAGCCTTTCTGGCTGGTGGTCAGGGAAGGCGTCCCATAGGAAAAGGCAGCTGAGCTGAATCATCCTTAATTGGAAGCTTCCAAAGGACTAAAAAGCCCCGGGAGCAGTGAGTTCCGGGCACCCCAACCACAGCGGGTGACCCTGGGCAGGTCACCTCGCCTCTCTCAGCCTCAGGACTTTTTTCCCTTTAATCCTCACCGAGGATATTTTCCCATTGATTTTTTTTTTTTTTTTTAAAGAGAGAGTGAAATGGAGGAGAGGGGGAGAAGAGAAAGAAATATCGATGTGAGAAAGACATCAATTGGTAGCCTCCCAATTGGTCCATGGGCCGATGCTCCAATCACCGAGCCAAGCCGGCTAGAGCTGCTTCAGTTTTCTCATCTGAAACATGGGCAAACCACCCTGACTTGTGGGGTCACTGGGTGAAATGTAAATGATTGAAGAGTGAGTTCTATGAATGGAACATTAAAATAAACACACACAATGATTTTAACATTTATATGGCACTTACTATACATCAGACACTATTCTAAAAGCTTCTCTTAGAGGAAGTAGTATGATTATATTTTACTGATGAGAAAATGAGAGAGGTTAAGTGACTTGTCCAAGAGTTCATAGATGATAAGTAGGTAAAGTCCAGATTCACATTCAGGTAGTCTGGTTCCCCATTCCATATTCTCAACCACTGTGCATACTGCCACATTAGTACGCAAAAACGTGCTCATAAGTATCAAAAGGTAAGCAGCTGGCGCTACACTTTCCCAATGAAAAAGCTCAACTTTTGGGCAGTTTTAAGGCAAGAATGAAGGCTTGCTGAAACAGGTTTGGCTCATCAGCCTGCGGACTGAAAGGTCCCGGGTTCGATTCCAGTCAAGGGCATGTACCTTGGTTGTGGGCACATCCCCAGTAGGGGGTGTGCAAGAGGCAGCTGATGGATAATTCTCTCTCATCGATGTTTCTAACTCTCTATCCCTCTCTGTAAAAAATCAATAAAATATATTTTTTTTAAGAAGAAAGAAAAAAAAAAAAGAATGAAGGCTTATGGTTTGCAAATATCAGTGAAGGTCTAGGGGGTCCCAGCTGAAGAGTCATCTTCTGAGGCTCTTCCCTCCCATTTGGGGTCAAAAAGTCCAGGCCCAGTGCTGGCCAGTGTGGCTCAGTTGGCTGGAGTGTTGTCCTGCACACTGAGAGGATGTGAGTTCCATTCCCAATCAGGGCATATACCCTGGTTGCGGATTAAATCCCCAGTTGAGTACATGCAGGAGACAACGTTTGAAGTTTTACTCTCACATCAATGTCTGTCTGTCTGTCTGTCTGTCTGTCTCCCTCTCCTTTTCTCTGAGTGATATACAAACAGCCTTTCAGGTCTGGACCAACCGCTCCATGTGGGGAGGCTGAGGTGTGAAGAGGAGGGAAGCCCCGCCCGCCAGCGGACCAGCCGCAGACCTAACCTGGGACCTGCTTCGGCCTCCCACGGAGTCCTGAGGGCCCCTATCCGCTCCTCCTTTGAATGCAATGACCACACGGTCTAATTAGAACCTGACAGAGCTGGGGAGCATCCCGTCTAACTCTGGGCTGGCTGTGGTCTAATGACTTGGAAAACAACATTCTAACTGAGGACATGCCACCTCCACTTTGTCACCTTCATTCTGCTCTACGGAAGCAGGCACTGTCGAGAATTCTGCCTTTCCAAAGCAAGGCCCAGCACGACAAAGCATAACACGGGGGCCCTCAAGGAACCTCAACTAAATCAGAGATGAATGAATACACTCAACTATAGAGCTGGGGGAGGCCAGCGGGGTGGCTCTGACTGTAGACCTATAGCCACCCGCTGGTCCTTCACAGGAGTGAGAGGAAGAGTGACCTGCATGTAGACAGACTGGGAATGAAATCTCAGTTCTGTAATGGCAGGCAAATCAACTGAATTTCTAGACTCAGTTTTCTCCATTGCAAAGGAAGAAATAAAACAAAATGTTTGTACAGCATCACAGAATAGGTAAGTGTGTGAAAAATATTAGTCTCCCTTTTATAAAAAAATATATTTTATTGATATTTTACATAGAGGAAGGGAGAGAGACAGAGAGCTAGAAACATCGATGAGAGAGAAACACCGACCAGCCGCCTCCTGCACACCCCCTACCGGGGATGTGCCTGCAACCAATGTACATGCCCTTGACCGGAATCGAACCCGGGACCTTTCAGTCTGCAGACCGACGCTCTACCGCTGAGCCAAACCGGTTTCGGCTAGTCACCCTTTTTGCCATGTCTATAGCGGTTTGAGAAAATTAGTTATCTGTACTCTTCTAGTTGTGGAAATATGTTCCATAACAGAAGGGAAAAGCTACAGGCACAAAGAAGTTGACCAAGAGTATTATCTAGCAAAAAACATAAGGGGGGGGGGGGCCCTGCAATGGTAAGCTATTATCTAGAAATAACATAAATGGGATGATTAATAAACACTGCACTGCCCAGCCAGTGTGGCTCAGTGGTTGAGGTGGCCAGTATGATCCCCAGTTGGAGGCAAGCAGGAAGCAGCCCATCCATTTTTCTCTCTCATCGATGTTTCCATCGCTCTCTTCCTCTGTCTCTCTCTCAAATCAGTAAAATATGTATTAAAAAAATTGTACTGGCAGTTAAAAAAAACCTATGTAAAACATGAAGCAAAACACATAAACCTCATGAGTAAACATATACAAAAGAGGAATAACTACAATTACGACCAAGAAAAAAATGCACCTGAACAAGGGCTGAAAAAACATGGTATACTGAAAAATATGACCTGTCAGGGCAGTGGGACTGAGTGAATTTTTCCTTTTTTAAAATTTAGAATTTCAATAATAGTACTAGGACACTTGAGGTGTTAAAAAAAAAAAAGGTGAAAATCCATGTACACAGTGGGCTATGGTGTGTCTGGGCTGTTTTCTGGGGCCTGCCCGCCCAGGGCCGGAGTGGGGGTGTACCTTCCGTGTTCACCACGATGATTCCCTGCACTCCCTTCTGGCTCTGAAGTCGCTTCAGGGTCTCCTCCACCTCTGCCTGCCAGATAGAACAAGATCAAGGTTAGGAAGGGCTAGGAAAGCTGGATTAATTCATTCATTCCCTTGACACGTGAGTCACACATTCATCGTCTTCCAACAACAAACATGTAACACCTGGGCGCGTGGCACTTCCTCAAAGCTCCGGGTCTGTTTAGAGCGGTCCCCAGCCACTACCAGCCCTAAGTCATCCACTCACACCCCCAGGATGGGGCAGGGCTCCTCGGGGCTCTTTGCTGAACAGGCACTATCATCCCTCCCGCCCCAGATATTTGGGAGCAGAATGTAAATACCATTCCTAAGAGTATGGACACACCCGTGACTCATGTATCTGCTGTACCTAGGAGACAGGACGCTGATGATCTGAAAAAACCCAAACAGTGGTGTCTAATAGGAAGGAGATTCCCTGCTATTTGTAGCCCAAACAGCACAACGGAAAACATTTTAAAGGAAACAAAATGACCCCCTGGGGACAGACTCAGTGACTTAAAAACTAGCATCTGAGACAAAGTGATGCATGGCTCATAGCCACAGGAAATGTGCCTGGGGGAGGGGTTCTTTAATCCTGGTTCTCCGGAAACCAGTCGGGCGGGATATTCTGGCACATGGAATTTATCAACAGAGGGACAATCAGACATTTGGTTCCTCACCCTGCCATGCAAGACATTCTCTATCATTATTCACATCTTTTAGCTTTTCCTCCACTCTCCATCTTCATGTCACACCTCCTGTGTCCATGTCTTTTTATCCTAACAAGGTCTCTTCTCTGCTGAAATCTGAAAAATTCTTCAAGACCACCTAAACCTGTGGTTGGCAAACTGCGGCTTGAGAGCCACATGCAGCTCTTTGGCCCCTTGAGTGTGGCTCTTCCACAAAATACCACGACCTGGGCGAGTCTATTTTGAAGAAGTGGTGTTAGAAGAAGTTTAAGTTTAAAAAATTTGGCTTTCGCTGAAACCGGTTTTGCTCAGTGAATAGAGCGTCAGCCTGCAGACTGAAGGGTCCCAGGTTCGATTCCAGTCAAGGGCATGTACATTGGTTGCGGACACATCCCCAGTAGGAGGTGTGCAGGAGGCAGCTGGTCGATGATTCTCTCTTGTCAATGTTTCTGCCTCTCTATCCCTCTCCCTCTCTGTAAAAAAAAAAAATCAATAAAAAAATATAATAAATAAATAAATTAAAAAAATTAAAAAAATTTGGCTTTCAAAAGATATTTCAATTGTTGTGCTGTTGATATTTGGCTCTGTTGACTAATGAGTTTGCCGACCACTGACCTAAACCATCACTTCCTCCAAAAAGCCTTTACATACTCAGTGGAGTCTGCTACTTCTGACTGCAAACTCTTAAATTGTACCTCTCTGCTGATTCATCAGGTATTTGATTACTTAAGAGTGCCTAGAACGGTTTGCAGAATAGGGGCTCCATAAACAACTGCTCAGCTGAAGGAGCCTAACTCTCCTGTGGAGGGGAAACTGGCCGGGAAGGGTGTGTTTTCTGGAGGCCCCTCCAGACAGGTCCAGGAGCTCCCCAAAGCCTGAGAGTTGGACCATGTTGGAAACAGAGGTTCCATTCTCCGAAAGAATGGTTCCCCACCCTCAGAAGCTAATGCGTTGGCCTGGGAGGAGGAGTTTCTAAGCAGTGGATGGAAACAGCACAATGAATTATTATTGTCTTTCTAGTAGGCACAAGGCTAACAACAACCCAGTCACTGCCATCCACTCCCCTATGATGTAATACTCCCAAATGCTGGAGAGAAGGGCAAACAAATTCCTCCTACATAATGGCAAACAGTCTGCTGCCTCTAAAACCGGGAGCCCGTGTGAAAGGACAGGGCTACACGGGAATAAAGTACAGTGGGTCGTGTATGTATGAGATCATCGATCATTCAGCAGACTGTCGCTGAGCTCCTCCTAAGCACTGTTCTGGAGAAGCGGGGAGAGTACGATAGTGGTCCATACCACACAGTCCTCAGTCTGACCTGTAACCTTCCTAGAAATTCAGTCTAAGGAATAATCCAGAAGAAGAACACAGCAAGATGTTTGATGCAGTGACATCAACATTAGCAAGAAGCAGAAAGAGCTATGGCGCGTGTGGCTTAGTGGTCAAGGGCATGTGCAGAAGGCAACTAGTCGGTATGCCTTCTCTCACCTCGATGTTTCTATCTCTCTCCCTCTCCCACACTCACTCCCACTCTCTCTGAAAAGCAATGGAAAAAAATATCCTCATATGAGGATTAACAAAACAAGAAAAATATTTAAAAAATACACCAGAAAGCTGGAAATACCCAATAATTAGGGAAAAGAACAAGTAAATTATGGAATATCTATTCATAAGAAACATACACTTACCAAGAAACGAAGGACATATAAGTATACAATGACCTATCAGTACCTGATGCAGGTCAGATATTGGGATGAATATTTACAGACACTGACCCTTCCATAGTGAGTATGATCTCTACTTTACAATAAAGAACCTGAAGTTCAGAAAGAAGAGTTTTGCCCAAGGACACATAGGTCAAGAGAAAAGGTGAATACACCACTGACCACAACTAATGAGGACCTTGCCCTCAGGAGCTCAGATTCAGGTAGAACTTTATTTTATTTTATTTTTTTTAATAATATGAACAATACAGATTTATTTTTAAAAAATTTAAAAACTTAACCCCCTATTCGTATATGTGTTCTAAGATGTTTTTTTTTTAAATAAATCTTTATTGCTCAGATTATTACAATTGTTTCTCCTTTTTCTCCCCCATAGCTCCCTTCCACCTGATTCCCACCCCACCCTCTGCCCTCACCCCCTCCCCCCACTATTGTCCTCATCCACAGGTTATACAATTTTAATCCAGTCTCTTTCTGCACCCCACACCCCTTTCACCCTGATAATTATCTATCCACTCCCTTTCTTTGCCCCTAATTCTATTATATTCACCAGTTTATTCTATTCCTGAGATTTTTAATTCACTTGACCTTCTTCCTCTTCTTAATACCTTTCAGCATTTCATATAATACTGGTTTGGTGGTGATGAACTCCTTTAGCTTTTTCTTATCTGTGAAGCTCTTTATCTGCCCTTCAATTCTGAATAACTTTGCTGGATACAGTAATCTTGGTTGTAGGTTCTCGCTATTCATCACTTTGAATATTTCTTGCCACTCCCTTCTGGCCTGCATGGTTTCTGTTGAGAAATCAGCTGATAGTCGTATGGGTGCTCCCTTATAGGTAACCAACTGCTTTTCTCTTGCTGCTTGTAAGATCCTCTTTTTGTCTTTTACCCTTGGCATATTGATGATGATGTGTCTCCAAGAATTTTTCTTTGGATTCCTCTTGTTTGGGGTTCTGTAGGCTTCCTGTACTTGTAAGTCTATTACTTTCACCAGGTGAGGGAAGTTTTCTGATATTATTTCTTCAAATATGTTTTCAGTATTTTGCACTCCCTCTTCTTCTGGCACCCCCATAATTCTGATGTTGGTGCGCTTGCAGTTGTCCCAGAGGCTCCTTACACTATCTTCAACTTTCTGGATCCTCTTTTCTTCTTCCTTCTCCAGCGGAGTGTCTTTTGGCTCTTTGACCTGATTCTTGTGTTCTTCCATTCTGCTGTTGGATCTCTGCATAATATTTTCCAATTTAGTCAGTTTATGTATACTTTTTAGTTGGGTCTCATGAAATTTATCGAGCTTTTCTAGGATATTGTTGCATAACCTTAGAACCGTAGTTCTGAACTCTATATCCTCCATCTCTTTTGTTTGAGATCTATTTCCTTGTCTCGGCATTATCACTATTTTTCAGAGTTGGTAGGATGGCTTTGTGTGTTTGGTGTCCTATATGGCCCAGTAGGTCAGCCTCCTCAGTTACCTGAGGTAGACACTCTTGGTGATCCCCTTTGTGGACTGCGTGCACAGCCTTGTTGTAGCTAAGTCTTTATTGTTGTGAATTGACCTTCAGGCCAATTGGATGTGGGTATCAGCTGTGTCTACTCTGGGATAACTTCTGTATTGGAGACAGTCTATAGGATCAGACTTGAAAAACTGCAGAAGCCTCTGCTCAGCTTGGATGGGGCGGAGTCTCAGGGCTGAACTGACAGTCTTGGCTTCTGCCCTGCCCTTGTGCACTCGCCTGAGTTTCCGCCTGACCGGCCCAGTTTCCCCAAGCAAGAGCGTGGGTGCCCCAGGGGCTCACCCGGACTTGGGCTGGTCTCTGTAGTCTGGAGCTTCTGTCTCTTCCGCTACGGAGAGGCCGCCACCTTGTACAGAGAGGCTGCGGCAGCCTCCGTGGCCAGACCTGGAGCTTCTGACTCTTTTCACTACGGAGAGGCCGCCACCTTGTACAGAGAGGCAGCGGCAGCCTCCGCGGTCAGACCTGGAGCTTCTGACTCCTTCCGCTCCGGAGGGGCGGCGGTCAGACCTCAGCGCGTACTTGCTCGCGCTCGCCAGTCTGTAGACCCTGCAGACTGCGACTGCGGCTCCCGGTCCCCGGTCTCCCAGTCTCCCAGTCTCTGAGTCTCTGGGTGCCTTTCTCTACAGTCCAGACTCCATCCGTATGAGCCTGGGACCACGGAATTTCAGCCGGGGCTGGGGTTCAGTACAGTCCGAAAGGGTTCCGTGCAATCGGGGATTCCTCCCCTCCCACCGCCAGGCAGGTATTCAGCGGCCGCGTGCGCGAGCGTCTCCCTACCTCAGTGCTTTTCGGCTCCCAGTCCGATCCGTGAGCCTCTCTCTTTCTTTCTAGTTGTAGCTATTCCACTCGGCCAGCTTTCCTGAGGTTTTGGTGAAGTCCTTTTTGATTTTAGTTGTTTTTTTAATTAAATTGTTGATGAGGCGGCAGCTTAGGAGACTGCCTAGGCCGCCATCTTGGATGTTCTCTCAGATTCAGGTAGAACTTTAAATAACAAGTGACCAAGCGTCTTGCAGGGGACAGGGCAGGGGAGCCGGGGATGCTACTCTGGCTGTGTGGTCGGAAACACCTGAGGAGGTACTGGTTAAGCCAAGAACCAGAGAGAAAGAAAAGCATTCCAGGCAACAGCGTGAAAGCAAAGGCAGGGAAGTGGGAACAAACTTGGCATGTTCAAGGAACAGAGATGATCAGTACTGCCAAGTTTCTTTGCTAATCTGACAGGCAAAAAACAAATAATAGAAAGCCAACCTTTCTTTAATTTTTCAGAACTGGCATATAGATTAATGGAACAGAACAGAGACCCCAGAAATTGACGCAAGCCATTATGCTCAATTAATATTTGACAAAGGAGGCAAGAGCATACAATGGAGTCAAGACAGTCTCACCGAAACCGGTTTGGCTCAGTGGATAGAGCGTCAGCCTGCGGACTGAAAGGTCCCAGATTCGATTCCGGATAAGGGCATGTGCCTTAGTTGCGGGCACATCCCCAGTTGGAGGTGTGCAGGAGGCAGCTGATCGATGATTCTCTCTCATCGATGTTTCTAACTCTCTATCCCTCTCCCTTCCTCTCTGTGAAAAATAGTTGTGTGGTGCAGTAAAACTGGTGAGAATTATGGATGATCACTGTTGTAAAGGGCAACTTGGCAGGTTCTACCAAAATGTAGAATATGCATGCCAGAGGTACCACTTCTAAGAATCTATGCTACATAAACACTACCATGAGTATAACAAAATAAAATGGACAAGATTAGGTACAGCAGCATTGTCTGAAGTGAAAAACTGTGTACCACCTAAATGTATATACAGCAATAGAATACTCTTCAAGAATGAAGTAGCCTTTTTCCTTTGGCCTCGTTGCTACAGAGAGAGCAGATGGGTCACCAGCATCTCTACAGGAGCCAACGAGGAACTGTGGCCGGGGCTCTCGTTCCAGCCGCATCTGCTCAAACCACCACGGTCTGATCTGGAAATACGGCCTCAACATGTGCCACCCGGACACAGGTTTCATTAAGTTAGACTAAGTGAACGTCCATGAATGGGTCATTCAAGACATCTACCTTATGACAAAATGTTCTCTTTGTACATAAAGTTAAAAAAAAACTTCAAAAAGAAAAAAAAGAATATAGATTTATATATAGTGATATAGAAAAGTGTTTATAGTTTAAAAAATATTTTTATTATTATTTGAGAGAGAGAAAGGGAGAGGGAGAGAAACACCGATGTGAGAGGGTAACATCTATCAGCTGTCATCCGCATGCCCCCTACTAGGGATTGAGCCTGCAACCCGGGCGTATGCTCAGACTGGGAATCAAACCAGCAAACTTTCCATGCATAGGACCAGGCTTAACCAACTGAGCTACAATGGCAAGGGTGCCATGGGAAAATGTTTGACATTTTAAAATATATATATTTTATTGATTTTTTACAGAGAGGAGGGGAGAAGGATAGAGTCAGAAACATCTGAAAGAGAAATGTCGACCAGCTGCCTCCTGCACGCCCGCCACTGGGGATGTGCCTGCAACCAAGGCACATGCCCCTGACCGGAATCGAACCTGGGACCCTTCAGTCTGCAGGCCAAAGCTCTATCCACTCAGCCAAACCAGCTAGGACATGCTTGACATTCTTAAGTGAACAGAGTAAGTTGCAGGATGAGATATCTATACATAGCCTAAAGTAAACTTGACATGTTTAACCTATAAACAGTTTCATGTAATAAACAACTTATATGTAAGTGAGATTATGCACTAAACCAATCTGGAAATACACCCAACTGCCAACAGTTGAGACCACAGGGAAGTGAGATGGGACTTCATGCACCTTCTACATTATACACCTCAGTACTGCTTCAATTTTCTAAATGTTTTGCTTTTGTTTTTTTATTTTATTTTTTAATATTTTATTGATTTTTTACAGAGAGGAAGAGAGAGGGATAGTGAGTTAGAAACATCGATGAGAGAGAAACATCGATCAGCTGCCTCCTGCACACTCCCCAATGGGGATGTGCCCGTAACCAGTGCACATGCCCTTGACCGGAACCAAACCTGGGACCCTTCAGTCCGCAGGCCGACGCTCTACCACTGAGCCAAACCGGTTTCGGCTGTTTTGCTTTTATGAGTATAAACACTCAACAGCATGATACAGGTTGAAGTAAGCTACAATTTATGTAAGAAAAAGAGGGGGCATATATGCTTATACAAAATATACAAGAAATTAAACTAACAATATTTCAGAAGAGACTGAGGCTGGAGGTCAGGGCTAAATGGGAGATTTATTTTTCACTTTGATCTTTTCAGATTATTTTTTACTGTATGCAAGTATCTATTAAAAATTACTTTTTTATATGCACCCCTATGTTCATAGAAGCACAATTTACAATAGCTAGGATTTGGAAACAATCCTAGGTGCCCGTCAGCAGATGATTGGATCATAAAACTATGGTATATCTACACCTTGGAATACTATGCTGCCATAAAAAGGAAGGAATTCTTATCATTTGCAGCAATGGATGGAACTGGAGAACATCATGCTGAGTGAAAGCCAGTCAATGAAAGAGAAACACCAAATGACCTCACTCATTTATGGATAATAAAGAACATTATAAACTGATGAACAAAAAGATAGATATAGACAGTAAAGCAACAAGCAAACTGTCAAATGACAGCGGGGAGGGTAGGGAGATCTGGGGGAGATAAGAGATCAACCGAAGGACTTGTATGCATGCATATAAGCATAACCAATGGACGCAAAACTCTGGGGAGGGAGGGCATGTATGGGGGGGGCAATGGTAATATATGTACACAGATAATAATTTAATAAAAAATATTTTTAAAAATTACTTTTTGTTTAGTCTAAAAAGTGATATGAGCCTGGCCAGTGTGGCTCAGTGCTTGGGTGTGGGCCCATGCACCAGGAGGTTTCTGGTTAGATTCTGTCAGGGGTTGTTGGCTTAATCCCCAGCAGGGGACGTGCAGGAGGCAGCCAATCAATGGTTCATCACTGATGTTTCTATTTCCCTCTCCCTCTCTGAAATCAATAAAAACAGGTCTTTAAAAATTCTTTAAGAGTGATGTGATTCTGATGTCCAGGCAGGAGTGTGCAGATTACTCCAGTTGTAGGCACCCACGAGCCTGCAGACCTGGCCCCACAGACAACGTGGCACTAAGGCCCATCTTTGTTAGTTTGTTTTAAAGTGATGTGAAAGATGAAGTTACTTAAGTCTGAAACATTGTCACTTTTTTTTTAGTGATGTTAAGACATGCTTTATGGTGTAATAATAAATAAAAAGAGCAGAGTCCATAACTGGACATTCAGCTAACCACATATAGCAAAAACTGAAGAAAAAAACATTTTAAGTAATATGGTAATTACATAAGGGGTTGCTTCTAGATCATGGGACTTTCTTTTTCCTTTTCAATTTTTCTTATAGGTTTTATTTTTATTTTTGTTAATCTGCACCGGACGATATTTTCCACCAAATCTTAGGAAAGGCAGAGCGAAACATCGAAACACCGATCGGTTGCCTCTTGCACGAGCCCTGACCAGGGCCAGGGTAAGCAGAGCCCGCAACCAAGGCAAGTGCCCTTGACCTACGCTCTTCCCACTGAGCCAAACAGGCTAAGGCGAGGCTTTAAAAATTTTTTTTGAATATATATTTTATTGATATTTTACAGAGAGGAAGGGAGAGAGATAGAGAACTAGAAATGTCGATGAGAGAGAATCATCGACCAGCTGCCTCTTGCACACCCCCTACCGGGGATGTGCCCGCAACCAATGTACATGCACTTGACCGGAATCGAACCCGGGACCTTTCAGTCGGCAGACCGATGCTCTACCACAGAGCCAAACCGGTTTCGGCTGAGGCTTTAAAATTTTAAGAGAGAGTTTTGAACAGTAATAGTCACATGGCTTAACATTTAAAAGGTCTTTTCAAATTTTCTGGTTTCTTTTTTTTTTTCCTTCCAAGTTGGATTAAAAACATGAAAAACAACCCTGTAAAGCGCAAGGGGCCCAGTTCCAGCCAGCAAGGCAGGGATCCCCGAGAGGGGTCCCCGCCCGTGTCTGATTCATGCGCCAAGTCCCAGCGACGGAAAGAACCCCACGGACAGAAAGGCAGGAGTCAAGTCTCAAGGGTTCGCATCCAACCCCGCCATTTCCTGAGAGAAGGAAGGCACTAGGCTTCTCCAGGCTTCAGACTTCTAGCGTGTGAAATGGGGACAATGGCCGTACCTATCTCACAGAGGCTTGGCGAGGGGGAAAAACCAAAACAACGCACGGCGCCTGTCATAAATTGGGCTTCCGGGAAACGTTCTCGTGGTTACAATCGCGCGACAAGACCCGGGATGCTAGGACCCGACTCCGCCGGACGCTAGCCGAGGCCCGAGCTCCAGCTTCCGGTCTAGGGGACCGGGATCCCGCTGCCACTCCGAGTCCCCTCCGTCGGGGTCTGGAGGCCCACGCCTCTAGCGTTCCGCCCTCCAGCCAGCTGGGGCCCAAACCCGCCCATTCCCTGCCCGGCGCTGAGAGGCGCCCCCGGAGGGTCTAAAGCCAGGCGCAAGGTGTGGGGCGGCACCGCTCGGCCACCTTCCGGCTGCCAGCCGCCGTAGGAACACTCACCATCTCGAAACGATCCGGCGGCTCCGCGTCGCCTGGTACAGCCCAAACCCGGTGCGTTTCCGCGCCTGCGCAGAGCGCCAAGTCAAGACAGACAGCTCTAGGGGCCAATCAGGAACCGGCGTGAGGGGGCGGGCAGCTCTTTGACGTCCCGGGGCTCGTGGGAATGCGCCCGGCGCCGTCCGAAAGTGAACAGCGAAGGGGCGCTTCAGCACGGAGAGTTCCCCACTCCCGCTGGGCCCTAAAGATGCTGGTTTGCATTGTGCGGAAGAGGCTTTCAACTCTCACCCGAGGGCTGAGCTGGCTCCGAAAGCCCCGAGTGGAGGGTGGCGGGTGGTTATGAAGGCGAGGAAGGAGTTGCTGAGACGCTCCCCATCCTCTCTCCGTCCGTATCGAGGTAGAGGGAGGCGCGGAGCCCAAACGCGCCGAAGATGCTGGAAAGCCGGCGTTGGGAGTGGAGTTAAGCGTCGCTGGGTTCTCCAGCGCGACCCCTTTGGAATATTACGTGCAGGCTCCGACATGAAGCGGTTAGTGCTCGCCTGGGAGTCGGCCGGCTTAGGACTCCGAGCTCAGCCCCACCCATGTGACCTTGAAGAAGCCACTTCACAACTATGCTCGCCACCTCCCTCCTTTTTTGCACCTTTAAAAGGCGGCCCCCCATATCGAAACCGGTTTGATTCAGTGGATGGAGCTGCGGACTGAAGGGTCCCGGATCCCATTCGGGTCAAGGGCATGTATCTTGGTTGTGGGCACATCCCCAGTGGGGAGTGTGCAGGAGGCAGCTGATCGATCTTTCTAACTCTATCCCTCTCTCTTCCTCTCTGTAATATATATATATATCCCAAAGCCCTATGTTGTCCCTTTTCCCAAAGGGCTCTCAAAGACCACAACCTGGATTTTCTAGCAGGAAATTGCCATTTAGTGAACCTTGTGCCTTGTTACTGGCCCTTGCTGTCTCCAGTAGTCCCAGCATCCCTTTTTACAAATGCTTTTTCATGAGGCACCGGAGCTTGCTAAATTCAACACAGATGATCTAACTCCAATTTTTTATTCTACTTTAGCCTCTCAACTGGGGAGGGATTTGGTGCTCCTTCCAAGGGTGTCTGTACTACAATTAAAAGGATTGGATAGTGACGACAGTAAGGCAACCTGGCAGGCACCAACTGAGGATTAAGGTTAACATTACTGGTGATGAGATTGATGTGTGTGTGCCCCGTTATCAGGCACTAAGGCAGCCGTGGGCAAACTACGACCCATGGGCCGGATCTGGCCCGCGGAGCCAAAAGAGCGGAGGGTTCTCTTGCTCTCCCCTCCGCTCCTTCACCAGCAGCCCAAGATGAGAGTGCCAGCATGGTCAGGTTGCCTTTGTTCTGGCCCTCCGGTCCAGGTTAAGAACCCATTGTGGCCCTCGAGGCAAAAAGTTTGCCCACCCCTGCACTAAGGGCACATCATTTCTGTAGTATTTTTTCACAAAAATCTATGGCCTCAACTATGAATACATTAAACCAAATTTGAGGGACATTATATAAAAAATCTGACAGCACTCTTCAAAAAAAAATGTCAAGGTCATGAAAGACAAGAATGAGGAAGTCACACATTGGAGGATTCTGAGAAAAATCTCATTGGTGGGAAAAGTGAAATCTGATTAAGGCTGTAGTTTAGTGTTAAGTCATTAGTTCTGATAACTGTTCCAAGTTATACAGGATGCTAGCATTCGGAAAAGCTGTCAAGTGTGTGCAGGAACTCTGTACTACGTGCAACAGCTCTGCCTCTCAGGGCTGCAGACTGGACCTCAAAACATCCCAGAAAATAAAGCACACAAGGGTTCATCACCATCTTACAGATATAGAGACCAGGCTAAGGGGTGAAAGGATTTAACAAGATCACAATCAAAGAAGCAAAACAGAAACTGGCCAATCGTTCATAGGACTGGAGCCAGAATGAGAGTGAAGGAGTTAAGAGAGAGTTGTTGGCTCTAAGTGGCAGACTTAGTTTTTGAGTTTATTCTGTGGTAGTGGGGGAATCACTAAGATTTTAAGCACGGAAGAAGCATGAGACTGAGGCCTCCCACAGACCGTATTGGGCGGCACAGATGGACTGGGAGAGAATGGAAGCTATGACAGGTTGCTACCCGGAACCAGGGTAGGAGTAAGGATGTGGGCTGTGGCAATGGAGGCAGCTCTAAGAGACATGATTCAAGCTTTTGGAGATGGACCTGGTAGGATTTGGAAACCAATTAGATGGAGCAGTTAAGTTATAGAAGACTCCAAGAATTGCAGTTTGTGAGTAGCTATACAGCAAAAACGTTTAACCATGCAATCTTTGGAATCAGGTCTGGATTTTTTTTGCCCTCTTGCCACTTAAGAGCGGTGGACACTTCAAGTTAATGACTGAGTATTTTCTTATCTGTAAAACATAGGTGATTATCCCTTTCTGAGAATGATTAGGGTGACTAAATGACTATGTTTGGGACATAGCAATAAGTGTTGACAGCTGTCCTGAGACTAAGTGAATCTAGGCATGGTATTGATTGCTAGGACAGGGAAGACAAATAAAAAGCAGGTCTCAATCAGAAATGAAGAAAAATAACAGTATGGCTGTTTTCAGTGATCTACAGGTATGACTGCAAACTCCCGACATCCTTACCTGTGGGATGCCTCGAGGAAATCCTCTTGCTCACAGCATCTTTGCTTAATGGGAACCTGTTCCTAAGAGACTAACACTGTCTGAGATCTCTACTAAAGATCCTCCTCTCCTTGCCAACCACAGAAATTCCCTTGAATCCCACCCCCAAATGTCCTGACCACAAAGAAGCCCTAAGGACACACAGGAATTGACTGACAAGTGAAACGGGTTAGGAATGACAGCAGTATCTGTTCTGGTGTTATACAATCCGACACTTCCTAAAAGTTAGGAAAATAACCAGTCAACACAGCTGAGTCCCAGTTTGATTCTTTGTAGGATTTGGGGCTGGTGAGCCATTGGTCAGTAAGAGCAATTATTTCCCCGAGGAAGATTTCCTCATGCTGTGGGGGACACCTCTTCTCCTTAAAACACACACACACACACACACACACACACACACACACACACACACATATATATATATATATATACACCGTATTTGCTGGCGTATAAGACGACATTTTGGCCCTGAAAAATATGCCTCCAAGTGGAGGGTAGTCTTATACGGCGAGTATATAACAAACTCTGTATTTTTTAGTGGAAATGTTAGGGGGTCGTCTTATACACCCAGTCTCTTATACGCCGGCAAATACGATATATATATATATATATATATATATATATATATATATATATAATTTTTTTTTTTTACAGAGAGGGAGAGGGATAGTTAGAAACATTGATGAAAATCATCTCCTGCCTCCTACACACTTTCCACTGGGAATGTGCCCGAAACCCACATACATGCCCTTGACCGGAATCGAACCTGGAACCCTTGGGTCTGCAGGCCGACGCTCTATCCACTGAGCCAAACCAGTTTCAGCACCTCTTCTCCTTTTTTATTAGTCACACTGAAGCTAGAGTTTTCTAGCTGCTTATATCGGGCAGATTAAACAGGAGAGACTGTACTTCTCAGAACCTGCCGTTTCTGTCCTCCAATCAGATCAGCATCTTAAGAAATTCCACATCCTTACCTGTAGGATACCTTGAGGAAACCCTCTTGCCTTAGCATCTCTCCCCTGGTTCTATTTTTATTTTCACGGAAGATGTTTTTACTAATTTTTAGAGGAAGGGAGAGAAACACTGCTTTGAGAAACGTTGAATGGCTGCCTCCTGCATGCTCCCGCTCTGGAGATTGAACCCAAAACCCTTTGGCCTGTGGGACAATGCTCCCACCAACCGAGCTACCCCGCCAGGGCCACTGATTCTATTTTAAGCAAGAGGTTGATCACCTCGTTTCCCCAATAAAAAAGGTCTACTGAAGCTAATGAGCAGGACAGCTTATTGAGAACAGTTTTTAAAAAAATATATTTTTATTCATTCAGAGAGGAAGGGAATTATAGAAACACCAACGATGAGAATCATCGACTGGCTGCCTCCTTCTTAACTTCTACGGGGTATGTGCCCTGACCGGGAATCAAAGAGAATCAAACCGTGATCTCCTGGTTTATAGGTCGACACTCACCCACTTAACCACACTGGCTAGTCAAAGAACAGCCAGTCGATATAATTAGCTGGTGTTTCTCTACTCAGCACCATGGCTGGGGTCCTGACTTAAATGTTTTCATCTTGGTTCTCTTCACAATAGGTACCAAACCCACTATCACCTCAGGGGGTCTTTCTAGTTTCGGGTTTTTTTTTCTACCTACTCCACAGAACAGACAGGCTGTAACCTGGCCACTTACAAAAACAGTAGGAAATCTGTAAGATCTGGTCTTTCATGCAGGTAGGGAAAACCTTCTTACTCAAGACTAACAGAAAAATGTCCAAGTTAAAGACCAAAAATCTTTAATTATAAAGTTACATCTTTTAAGGAAATGCAAGTGAGGCAGCCCCCCGAGGGGCCTTTATTAAGAGCACTTGACTCCCTGTGGTATGTGTAGCGTTACCTGAGTATTTGAAATTACAGTTCAAGGAAAAAAAAAAAGGAATGCCAATACAGTTATATACAATCCAGTGGTACTATTTCGTTTTTAGTTAATGAAAGCATAGCATATATACAAATATTTTGTAAATAATCCTAAAAGGAAAACAAAACAAAAAAAAGAGGGGGCTGGAGATACCAACAATATTTAATAGAAGTACTTAACCTTAGAGGAGTTTTGAAGGATGGAGTTACATCCACACCAATGAAGGATGTAAATATAGTGAAGTCTAATTCCACGAGGCATTCCCGATAACATTTTGGATTATGAATGAGATAAATAAAAAGGGGCAGAGTGGGCTTGACTGAAATAGCTTATTTAGCATGAGACCTTGGTGGGGAGATGAGTCATATTTCACTTAAATTTCTATGACTTGACATTAGTATGTCAATCTTGGTGAAAAATTACTACCTCAATCTTAAATAGAGTTATTGTAAGTCTTATAAAATTAGATTCTTCTGCACGATATGAGATCATAAAGACAGAGTAGGAATTCATTATTATGAGTGGCTAGATCAGTTTTAAAGCACTCCAGTTGATTCAACAAGTGAGGTCCTTCCCTGCTGCCTCGGCTGTGAAATGCTGCTTTCCCCAACCTCCCGAAAGAGCAGAAGAAAAAGGCAATTTGCTCATTTTACTTTGCTTTTATTTCAACATAACATGCAGTAAAAAAAAAAAAACAAAAAAAAAAACAGAATTTATTGGCATTTACAATGCTCACAAAGAAAAGGAACTCTAAAAGCAATTTAGTTCAGATTTAAGAAAATGCTCTAATTAAACACTTACAATAAATCTATTTCCAAATGTTCAGTTTATTCCAAAATTTAAGATAGTATTTGGAGATATTTGTGTCTGCTATTTGCAGTATTTTTTATAAAACCTCTTATTCTTGGGATATCCAGCCCCCATTTTCCTAACACAGCAGGGAAGACATATACATGTGGCCACTTAAATTAAAGGAAGAAATGGAGTAAGGGAGATCTCGGGTTGCAAAAATATATACAAGCATTTACCTTTTCCAGAACTAAATGTTTTCTCCATAAAAATATTAAATAGCCAAGCCCTATAGAACTAGGGCCGGGACTACTTAAAATATAACTATTCTGTATTTTAAAAATATAGGGCAGAAAGCCTTTTGGGTGATATTTATACATTTTCACACAATATTTCTAGGTCCCTAAATGAATAATCAAGCATTATGTAGAATCAGAAAAGTCTACTTTCTTACATTATCTCTTAATTTAATCTCATAAATCTCTAGTAAATCTTGCAGTTAACTACATTTCAATATGAGAATTCATCTCTATGGGGAGTCTTTATAGAGGCTTAATTAATTTTCATAGCCATATATTAACAAAGTTCAGGCTTATGTAATGGATGGGTAGTTGGCAGATATTCGCTCTGTAAGACAAAGCAATAGCATTTCCCCCCCTACCAACAAAAAGGCAGAGAGTCTTGACTTTGAGGGAAAAAAACCTAGGGGTTTAGAGACCATACTACATATGTTTCCTGGCATATGTGGAATAAAAAACAAAATAAATGTAGGGTTGGGGAAAGCCTAATCTCCCCCTTCATACCGACAATTTCTGAATGAGGCAATCTTTTCACTCACATAAAATCTGCTTCAGGATGGCAGTGTTTTAGAGTACAGATACATGAGTTTAAAATGTTTTTGTTACTGTTCTAGGATGTAAAAGGAAGAGTGAGACTTTTGATACCCATATACATAATTAAGGAAACAATCTAGTGGAATAAGACAAGTCAGATTTCAATGATGTGTTAAATATCATGTTAAGCTTTTGACTAGTCATTTGCAGATCTGATTTCTGGAAATGTTGAATAAAAGTCCAGAATCACTGGTAGATAAATCTCAATGATAACATTAATTTACTTATACTCAGATAACTCTCTAAACAGTCACAGTCCAATTTTACAACAAGATGTGCAACAAGCAGAGAAGGAAAAGGACAAACATTGTATGTAAGTTCTTGTCCTTCCATGGTGCAAATTCCCAGAAGTTACTCTTGTCCAAATCCTTCTGTTTCTTCAATGGCAAATAACAGCTTTTCCTTCAGTTGTTCATAGCTCTTATAGGGTGGTAGGTCCAGGCGGTTAAAACTAAAAGTAAGAATTGTTAGTATGAGAAAAAAATTATACAAAGAAATGAATGGGCAGTGTACTATATAACAAAGCTGGTTTTTAAAGTCAGGCAAAAATGGTTTAATCTGGATCTATCCCTGGGCCTTTGAATAAGTGCTATTCATTTTTGAGTCTTGGTTTCCACTTTGGTAAAATAGGAAAAACAGTATTTATCTCTCAGGATAGAATGAAGAAGAAACAAGCATATACACAGCACAGTGCCTGGTGCTCAGCAGGTATTCAGTAAAACGTTGGTCTTCTCATGCTCCCCCACCTGTCCTAATCTAGATCAGTGGTCAGCAAACTTTTTCTGAAAAGGGCTAGATAGTAAACATTTTAGGCTTTGTAGGCCATAGGGCTCTTATCAAAAGGTTTTAATTTTTTTAAAAAAAGGTTTTAAATTTACCACTGGAAGAAATAATGTTCTGCTCTAATATCTAATATTCTGCTCCTATTGAATGAACACACCTCTTGTCCTATTCTTAGCTGTTGAGTTTTTAAAGGGCATCTTCTAATTTTGGGCCGTATTATCATCACTTTCACAAGGTAACAAGTAGTGAAGCTGCTTGAAGCCTCAGCCCTCTGCCATATTTTTAGGACAAGGGCTAAATATTTGGCAAAAGAAGAAATAATACTACCCACAAAGGAAAAATAAATTTAAAATTATTACTTTTGTTAGTTCTTACAAATGGCAACATGTAACTTATAACATAATGAGGCTGGTTCTCATATGTGACTGAGATAAGCTGTTCACAACAGTGCAATGGCACAGTCTGTTCTAGGTTTCAAAATAAACAAGAAAGGGACAAGCGGTCAATTCAAAACACATGTACAAGATAAGTATACAAAAATAAATTGTATTTCTATACAGTAGCAATAAAAAAATCTAAAATGAAAGTACAAAAACAATCCCCTTCATACTAGCTTTAAAAAAAAGGGATAAAATATATGGTAGTTCGGCCAACGTGGCTCAGTGGCTGACCGTTGACCTGTAGGCCAGGAGGTCATGGTTCGATTCCTGGTCAGGATACATGCCTGGTTGTAGGCTTGGATTGTGAGCTCAATCCCATGTGGGATGTGCAGGAAACAGCCAATCAGTGATTCTCTCTCATCACTGATGTTTCTCTCTTTCCCTCTCCCTTCCTTTTATTTATTGAAATCAATAAAATAATAATAGTAATTATGTGTGTGTGTGTGTGTGTGTGTGTGTGTGTGTGTGTATTTTTAAAGAATAAAATAGTTAAGAAATTTAACAGGAGAAATGCAGGGCTTGTGTAATAGAAAAATGTAAAACATTGTTGAAATAAATTAAAAAGACATAAATAAATGGTCTTAAAAGATATTCCATCCATGTGCATTGATAGGAAGACAAAATATTGTTAAGATGGCAATATTCCCCCAAACTTATCTTCAAAGTGATTTGCATCAAAATTCCAACTGACCTCCTTGCTTAAATGGACAAGCTGATCCTAAAATTCACATGAAAATCCAAAGGACCCAGAATAGCCAAAACAATCTTGAAAATATTGGAAGACATACTTCCTAAATTCAAAACTTACTACAAAACTATAGTAATCAAGACAATGTGGGACTGTCATTATGGATATACATATGGACCAATGGAAATAGAATTGAGAATCCAGAAAGAAATAAGCCAGTGTATTTATTGCCAATTGATTTTCAACAAATGGGTCAAGTTGTTATTTTTAAAAACCACACATGTATGAAAATGTAAAGAAACAAACAATAAAACAATTAAAAAGGGCAGATGGGGAAAACAAAGGAATATCCATAAAAGTCCACATATAACCATAGAAATGTCTCACAAAATAAAATGAGCTTTAGGTCGAATTCCAACATATATTTTAGTTAAGATTACAGTTGGTTTTTAGTTTTGTACATTTTTGAAAATGTGGTTAAACAGCATTTGTGAGAAAATATTTCTGATCATTATATTAGAAAGTAGCTCTCCCAACAGATATCTAGAATTGATTTCTTCCTGTGCCATCAAAAAAAAAGTTTTCCAACTATCTCATTTAAAAAACAACTCGGAAAAAACACACAATAACTCAGAGGTGGGAAAAGGGCTAATTGTTTGGGGGTGATAAAAATACGGCAATACTGGATTGTAGTGATGGTTACTAGTCTGTAAATCTACTAAATATCGTTGAATAAAATGGGTTTTTTTTTTTTTAGTAAATTATGCCTCAAAAAAGCTGTGAAGAATAATTCAATACAATGGGGAAATATTTCATTTCTCATAGGCTTTAATATCTACAGAACAACTGGAGACAGCTGTTTTCTCTATTTTTTCTAATTTTACTTACCAGGTATGACTTCTGGGTAACCAATTTTCTTTCCCAACTTTTTCAATGCAGAATTTTTGAGGTCCGTTGCTCCCTAAACATAGTGAAACCATTAACAGTTTAATAATATAATAGTTCTCAAATTGTAGTTCCCACTGCAGCAGCATCACCAAAGAAACTGTTAGAATCATAAAACTACAGTTCCTATCCCAAGACTACTAAATTGAATAAAAAATTTGGGGGGGGGGAGGCTCAGAAATATAGGGTGTCCCCCCAAAAATTGTGTAAGTGCAAGAGTCCCCACCCCTGAATATTTTCTACTTGGTTGTCTGGCAATCACCTTAAACTCAGCAGACTAAACAACTCATTATCCTCCCTTACACTTCCAAACCATATTCTCCACATGCCACAGTTTCTCCATATTTTATAACATATTATCTTTGACACTTTCTTCTTATCTCACCTTTGAGTACAATTTCCACTTTTGGAACTTCTCTAGAATTTATCTTCTCTTTTCCATCTCTACTTTCATCTCCTAAGATCAGTTTTTCATCTCTGCTCCAATACTTCCTTCCTATCTCCAGGCTCTTCCCTATCTTTTTCTTTTTTAAAGAATAGTTTATTTTTTTTTTAATTTTTTTTATTGGTTTCAAAGAAAAGGAGAGATGAAAAGAGAAATATCGATGAAAGAGAATAATTGATCAGTTGCCTGCTGCACACTGCCTACTGGGGATTGAGCCCACAATTCTGACAGGGAATCGAACCCGTGACCTCCTGGTTCATAGGTTGACAGTCAACCATTGATCCACACCAGCTAGGGCTCTACCTATCTTTTCATGCATGCTCTGCTTTTTCTTTTCTTTTCTTTTCTTTTTTTTTTAAAAAATATTTTATTGATATTTCACAGAGAGGAAGGGAGAGAGATAGAGAGCCAAAAACGTCTATGAGAGAGAAACATCGACCAGCTGCCTCCTGCACACCCCCTATCGGGGATGTGTCCGCAACCAATGTACATGCCTCTGACCGGAATTGAACCCGGGACCCTTCAGTCCGCAGACCGACGCTCTACCATTAAGCCAAACCGGTTTCGGCCATGCTCTGCTTTTTCATCAAATCTTCCTAAAATGCAGTTTCAGCAAGTTTCCTTTCTTCAAAAAGTTCCCATAACTTCCAATATCCTTAGAGTAATGTCCAATTTTTTTAAGTCTTGCTTTTAAAGGCTTTAAACTGGTTCCACACTATACCCAAAATTTCATAGTTCTTTTAATTCTGACCCTCTGCTTCAGCTGAAGCACACTTAGGAATCACAACTTCTCTTCTATCCTCTGATGGTACTTGATATAACATTGGTATTAAAGGAAGACTTGAATCTACTTTATTATTTAGTTGCAAAAGAAATATTCTCATGGTTATTCATTTCAAAACAACATAATTAGTGACTACTGTGTGATAAGTACCGTGCTTGGTGCCAGAAATAAGATGAAGATATGGACCTGTATCTTAAGGAGTTCCAGGTATAATAGGGAAGAGTGGTAAACACATCATTAAAAATATAGTATATACAATCAACAGTGTCTGGCTTGTAGGAAACACAAAAATGTTTGCCAAATGACTGAATGAACAAACAGAGTTACAAATAGAAGACTGTTATCCTAAGTTAAAATGTGGGGTCTAGTTGAAGGGTTTAAAATTTCCAGGTAAGAATTACAAAATAATTTAAAAGTTTAGACAAATCCAGGTTCACTATAACTATTTAAGAAAATGGCTTCACTTATTTTTATTTCTGATAAGTTGTATACGCAATGATGTAACAGCAGTGTCATAGTGTTTTCTATAGGAAAAGTAATCCTAAATACATACCCATGAGGTCAGAAAATCCTCCAACTGGTAATCGGCAGGTTCCAGTAACAAACTGAAGAAGTCTCATTCTCTTCTCATTATCAATTTCTTTAACAAACTGTTAAAAGTACATTTAAAAAGAAATATAGGTCATATGCTATGTTTAACATAATACACAAGAAAAATCTTTTTTTTAAAAATGTGTTATTGATTTTAGAGAGGGAGGGGGAGGGATAGAAATATCAAACAGCTGCCTCCTACATGCCCCTATTGGGGATCAAGCCTGAAACCTGGGCATGTGCCCTGACTTGGAATCACAAGAAAATTCTTTAAAAATATATATATATTTTATTGATTTTTTACAGAGAGGAAGAGAGAGGGATAGAGTTAGAAACATCGATGAGAGAGAAGCATTGATCAGCTGCTTCTTGCACACCGCCTCCTGGGGATGTGCCCGCAACCAATGTACATGCCCTTGACGGGAATCGAACCTGGGACCTTGCAGTCCGCAGGCCGACGCTCTATCCACTGAGCCAAACCGGTTTCGGCTATCTCCCCCCCCCCCCCCCCCCCCCGCAAGAAAATTCTTAAATGAACTCCCAGTGTCCAATGCACGAGATAACAATGACGGTATCTGCTGCTACGGACGGAGGACCTTCAAAGCCCCACTAGCCTTCCGCTCTGTGAATCTTAGACCCACATCCTTGGGGGAGACAAACAAAGAGGGCCCCCTGAGCCCAAGAGCTCCCTCCTCGTGTAGTTTCAAGATCAGTTCTAGGGCAGCACCTCCTTTCCCACCCACATCTGCCTGTCCTAGAGGACATTCATTACACAGGACACAGAGCTTGGGGCAGTATAGATTTTTTGAATTTATGAACAAATGAAATGAAAGAATTCTGATCCAGATTTACCCTAATAACCTTCTTTTCTCAATGTTCTTTAGGTTTGAAGGTATAGCTAAGTGTTACCAGAATTATATGGCTTTTAACTCCAAATATAACAACTCTGATTAAAAGCAGTAGGTTTCTGAAGGATGCTTTCATCTTGTAGCACAGGTATTTTGGTTCAACCAAATATTTTTTTGGTAGAGAATAATTTTTATCTGCCTTGGCCTGGGTGGCTCAGTGGAACATTGACCTGTGCACAAAGGTGGCTGGTTTGGTCCCTGGTCAGGGTACGCCAGGGAGGCAACTGATAGATGTTTCTCACATCGACGTTTCTCTCCCGCTGGCCCTTGCTCTAAGAATCAATAAAAATATGTTTTTCAAAAAAAGATAACTATCTTGTACTACTTATCAAGTGTTTTATAATCCAAATCCTGTATGTTATAGAAGCTTAGTTCATCTGTGTTTCTTATGACTAAGTGAATGTCAGAAATTAAAAAAAATAATTTTAAATGTTTTTTTTTAATTGATTTTAGAGAGGAAGGGGAAGGAGAGACACAGATAAATATTAATGTGAGAGTTAAACACTGCTTGGCTGCTTCTGATACATGCCCCAATGAGAAATTGAACCCACAACCTAGGCATACGTACGCCCTGACCAGGAATCAAACATGCCACCTTTCAGTGTATGGGACAACGCTCTAACCAACTGAGCAACACTGGCCAGGGCTAAAACAATTTTTAAAAAAATTGTGATACAATATATATAACAAATATTTACCATTTGAGCATACAACTCACTGGCATTAAGTACATTAACTCTGTTATGTAACTATCACCACTGTTTCCAGAGCATTTTATTATCATCAAAAACTCTGAATGCATTAAACTTATCTTCCCACTGCCTCAGTTCCCCTCTCCCCAGCCCCTGGTAACCTCTATTCTACTTCCTGTTTCTATGAATTTGCCTATTTTAGGTACATCATACAGTTTTTGTCCTTTTGTGGCTGGCTTATTTCACTTAGCATAATATCCTCAAGGTTTATCCATGTTGTAGCCCATGTCAGAATTTCCTTTTTTTCTCTTTTTTTTGTTAATCCTCACCCAAGGATATTTTTCCATTGATATTTTTTAGAGAGTGGAAGAGAGAGAGAAACATTGATGTGAGAGAAACACATCAATTGGTTGCCTCCTGCTCACGCCCCAAGGAGGGCCTGGGCTGGGGAAGAGCCTGCAACTGAGGTACGTGCCCTTTACGGGTCTCAAACCCAGGACCCTTTGATCCACAAGACAATGCTCTATGCCCTGAGCCAAACCGGCTAGGGCAGAATTTCCTTTTTTTTTTTTTTTTTTTTTAAGGCTGGATAATATTCCTTTGTATGTATATACCACAATTTGTTTACCATTCATCTGTTGATGGACACTTAAATTGCTTCCATCTGTTATGAACATATAAGTATCTGAGTCCCTGCTCTCAATTCTTTTGAATATACCTAGGAGTAGAATTGCCAGATCACATGTTAATTTAAAAAAAAATCCCCAACTGAGGATATGTCCATTGATTTGAGAGAGAAAAAAATGGAAGAGAAGGATAATTAGAGAAATATCGATCAGTCGCCTCCCATATATACCCCAACTGGAGATCGAGCCCGCAACCTAGGTAAGTGCCCTGATTGGGAGTCGAACCTGCCACCATTTGGTATATGGGATTACACTTCAACCAGGGTTGAATCATATATTAATCCTATGTTTAACTTGTTGAGAAACCACCAAACTGCCACAGTTGTGTACATTTCATATTCACAGCAGTAATGCAGAAAGTTCCAATTTCTCCACATCCTTACCAAGGATGATTGTTTTTTTCTCTGTGATTTTGATTTGCACTTTCATAATTATTAGTAATGTTGAAAATCTTTTTATTTTTATGTGCCAACATTTTTATTAAAGAGACGCCAGTATGATTCCAAACCAAGTCTCTTTCTTAAGTTTGCCTTCTGAACATTATGTAATTTTTAATGAGGTATAAATGATGAAAACCATACTTTATAGACAGTTCTATAAAATCCCAAAGCATCTTATCATCTGGCGTTATACTCTGGGCAAAGGTGAAAGTTATGTATAGCTTACCTGGCAATAGTCTTAAAAAAATGGTGCTATAATCCATGTTCATTTATTATATTGCATAGGATGGAATGAGGGGTCAGAATATACTGGTATATTTTTTTATATAACTTATTTTCATATATGGTAAACACATTTCTAAAAAATTATGGTGTGTTTGTCAACAGAAATGAAGTGAGACAAACCTGCCAAAACCACATTATTTGTTTGCTTGTCCTGGTATAATGACGGTAGATGGTATGTCTTTGCCAGTCATTCAAATCAATCTCTTGCATTCCGCATAAAAGGACCTTTTGAAATGAAAAAGACAAATGATTTCTATAGATAACTGTACAACATTTATAATAGATAAGAACAAATATTAAAAAAACAAACTAATCAGGAGGCTATGGGTTGTAACCATGTATGAATAGCTGTATCTATAACCTAAAGGTTACGTTTCTGATGTGTCATATGTGAACAGACTCAGGTAGATAAGCCATTCATATAGAGAGGTTCTGATAGTAATACTTTTTTAGCTAATTCTTTTTATATGATTTTAAATATCCTGCCTACATAAAAATATTGCCACTAGAAAGTGAGTTGTAAGCAAGACAACTGAAGGCATTATTATCAGCATGCTGCAAAGGAAAGAAGAAAATCTTATTACCTCTAACTCCTTTGCATCAAAGTACTGCAAATACTGCTGGGGAAGAATTTCATTAAAACCCTCAAAGAAAGCTTGTGTCTGTTCTTCAACACCTCGAGACAACCTCCATTCAGCTACCATTCTGTTAAATAAATATTAAAAAAAAGAAGAAGCTATCAGTAAGTTTAGATGTTACGTTTAAATTCTGAGTACAAATTTTAAAAAGTTTTACTATTATGAAAACCTCCATATATAAAATATAATGAACCCCAAATATAGATATCCCAGCTTCAATCCAATGCCAATTTTATTTCATTGTGCCACTACCCATACTCTAAATATAAATTCATTTTAAACAAATATTTTAGTATATATCTCTACAAAACAAAGTCTCTTTCTAAAAAAACATAACTATGCCTTAGCTGGTATGACTCAGTGGATAGAGCGTTGGCCTGTGGACTGATGGGTCCCAAGTTTGAGTCTGGTCAAGGGCACATGCCTGGGTTGTAGGCTCAATCCCCAGGAAGGAAAGTACAGGAGGCAGCCAATTAATGATTCTATCTCATCATTGATGTTTCTATCTCTCCCCTCTCCCTTCCTCTCTAAAATCAATCTATACTATTAAAAGAGTAATATGAAAATTGATCAAGACTCCCTCACAGTAACAACCGAACAGCAGGCTGCGTGGGGCGACAAGGCTGGCAGGGGGGTTAGTGAGGGACAAATAAATGACTGAACAACAGGCTCTGTGGGGCGACCAGACTGGCAGGGTGGGAGGGAGGCAGAGTTGGGGGCAACCAGGCCTGCATGGGGACAATCAGGCTGGTAGGCAGAGGTGGTTAGGGGTGATCAGGCAGGTAGGTGAGCAGTTAGGAAGCCAGCGGTCCTAGATTGTGAGAGGGATGTCCAACTGCTGGTTTAGGCTGGATCCTTTGAGAGGTCCCGGATTGGAGAGTGTGCAGGCTTGGCTGAGGGACCCCCACACCCTTGCACAAATTTGGTGTACCAGGCAGGCCTCTAGTAAAAATGTATTTTAAAAAACCATAACCATAATTCTATTATCACACAAAAGAAGTGAATAATTATTTTATATTATATATTCATTGCTTAAATTCTACTGAATTATTCCATTTTAATATGTTGCTAGGATCAGAATCTAAATAAAGTCCATACATGGCAAAAGTCTCTTAAGCTTCTTTTAAAACATAGGCTTTCCCTTGCAATTTTTCTGAATGAAAATTATTTTTAATGAAAATTCCTCTATTAAATATTCTAGATTATAATTTTGACTTTCTTCTAATCTTCATCTACATAGTTATATAGCTAAGACACAGAACAAAGTTAAAAATCACAATAAATATAAACTGTGTTTTCCCATGTTATCACAGAATATTTATTTTAAAAAAATTAATGAGCACCTGGCTAGCATGGCTCAGTTGTTGAACACTGACCTATGAACCAAGAGGTCATTGTTTGATTCCTGGTTGGGACACGTGCCCAGGTTGCGGGCTTGATCCCCAGTGTGGGGCATGTAAGAGGCAGCCAATCAATGATTCTCTCTCATCAATGATATTTCTTTTATTTTTTTCAGAATTTAAGGTATATTTATTTTTAAAATATATATATGCCGTAGTTGTGGGGTTTGCAGGAGACAGCGATGGATCTTTCTGTCATCGATGTTTTTATCCCTTTCCCTTTCTCTCTCTTTCTAAAATAATATATAGCATCTGAGAGCCATGGTATGATATCAAAGGTTAAATATGTAACTGAGGTCTCTGAAGTATGTACAGAGGTAATCAAGCAAAAGGATCGTACACTGATATAAAGCCTCAAAATATTTTCCAACTGCTGAAATAAATGACATCAATTGCACATACAAGCTCAGAAAAGCCAAGCAGGATATATTTCAGAAATCACCTTTAGATCAGAGTCAAAATGCTAAAAACCAAAATTAAAGATAAAATCTTAAAAAGTCACTGAAAAAACATGTTTCATTCAGAAAAACAATGGCTTACATAAAAAACAATATAAGTCAATAAAATGACATTATTGGAAGTGCTAAAAAAAAAGAGGAAATACAATCCTATAAACCTAGAATTCTGAATCTAGTAAAAATATCCTTTGAAACTGAAGGTGACATAAACATGTTTTCAGATAAAATCTACAAGAATTTATTGCCAACAGGTACACATTAAGATAAATGGAAAAGGAAGTTTTTAAACCCGAAAGGAAATTATCCTATATGGAAAAATAGATCTGGGGGAAGAAATGAAGAGAACCGGAAATGATAATGTAAATAAATATAAAAAAGTAATTTTTCTTGCCGAAATTGATTTTGGCTCAGTGGATAGAGCGTCAGCCTGCGGACTGAGGAGTACCAGTTTTGATTCCAGTCAAGGGCACGTGCCTTGGTTGTGGGCACATCCCCAGTACAGGTATGCAGGAGACAGCTGATTGATATTTCTCTCTCATCAATGTTTCTAACTGTCTATCCCTCTCTCTTCCTCTCTGTAAAAAAAATCAATAAAGAAATATATATATTTTTAAAAAGTAATTTTTCTTGATTCCATTAAAAATCAATTGATTGCTTAAAGCAAAACTAATAACAACAATTATAGGTTTTTAACATGAAATAAAACATGAAAACAAAAAGCACAAATGGCTGGAGTGAGATAAATGGAATTATACTATTACTAGAGGCCCGGTGCATGGATTCATGTGGGGTCACTCTGCCTGGCCTGCACCCTCTCACAATCCAGGACCCCTCAAGCATGTCAGAGAGCCCATTTCAGCCTGATCCCCATAGGCCAGGCCCAGGGACATGCCTGTGGGTCTAGTATGCTATGCATATAAGATCATTGGTTAATCTTTTCCTGCCCTCCCCTCTTCTCACTTCCCTCTGAGATTCATCAGTCTGTTTCATGTTTCCGTGTCTATGGGATGAATGTCTGCCCCCTGGTGGTCATTGTTTGTTATAGCTACCAGCCAGTCAGCTGGTTGCTTAGGCTTTTATATATATATATAGATGAGCCTCTCATATGGTATAAGTACTAATGTGATATTAATTATATTACTATATATAATATTAATGTTAATAGAATATTAATTGTACATGGTAAGGATTTATATTATTAATGTTCCAGTGCACAGATTTATGCACATTAAAAAGAAATTAATTAGAATATTTTAATATTGCTATTCGCCCTTTCTCTATAATAGAAGTGTCAACCAAATTCACAATAGACTATGACAGATTGAAACACATACATGTGACTGACGCTAGTGAGAAGTTTATGTGTTATGGTGCATGCACAAGTCAACTTAGCCTTTTATATATATAGAATAAACTTGCTTATTTAGACCTGTTTTCTGATTTAGCTAAACTTTTTCCAGCCCAGTAAAGCACCCCAACTTCTCTTTCAGCTAATTGTCAGCAATACAAAAGTAAATATCAACATGAAGCAGATAATTATTTCAGATCATGCAGGGAGAACAAAGGGTAAAATATTTAACTGTAGCAGTGTTTGACTATATTCTGTGCAGTGAGAAAACCTGAAGTCATTTTCAAGGTCCACCATTTCTTACTTCTTTTCAGTTGGGTCAAGTTTCTAAACTTTCAAAATCTGTTTTCCTGCTAATGAAAAGAAAATAGAATTCTCCTATCTACCTAATCCAGAACTTCTGTGAGGATCAAATGAGAGGAAGCACAGGAAAACGCTTCACAGACATTTGGTTAAACTGTAAAATGTTTGCACCTGGCTATAAAACAAGTCGGGCTCTTGGGAAGAAGAAATGCTAAGGAGGCTAGTCATTAGGGAGAAGAAGCTGGGTGTTGTTGCATTATATCATTACCTGGCACCCACAGTGACTGTTTCTAGGCTAGGCTGGGCTATGGGCTGCATTTTGCACCATGGAATCTTGGCAGTGTTGGCTGCGATTTGGTGGGGTGTTGCTCCAGGTTGGTGATGAGGCCTGTGTCCCACTGGGGGAAGCTGTTTGCCAGCACCAGGTCCATGGTGCCATTTTTATTTTTTAAAATATATTTTATTGATTTTTTTACAGAGAGGAAGGGAAAGGGGTAGAGCGCTAGAAACATCAATGAGAAACATCAGCCACCTGCCTCCTGTACACCCCCTACTGGGGATGTGCCTGCAACCAATGTACATGTCCTTGACAGGAATTGAACCTGGAACCCTTCAGTCTGTAGACCGACGCTCTATCCACTGAGCCAAACCGGTTTTGGCTATGGTGCCATTTTTAAATGGTCAGTGCGCATCATAGCAGCTCCTGTGTTGAGCATCTGCCCCCTGGTATCAGTGAGAGTCATAGCTACCAGTTCGATGGATGGACACTTAGCCTTTTATATATATAGATAATATTAGAGCACTCACTGGGAAAATTAGAGATATAGTTAACCAGAAGGGATTAAAAAAGGAAGAGTAAAAATTATACTATTAATTCAAAAGAAGGCAGAAAAGAAGGAACAAAAAAAATTGGAAAAAATAAGAAACAAATAGCAAGGTGGCAGACTTAAGTCTAATGATCAATAACAAAATGTGATGTAAATGTACTGAACAGTGCAATTAATAAGTTAAAATGATCAAACTGGATAAAAATAGCAATACCAAGGAACATGCTGCTTATAATAAACATATTTTAAATACAAAGACATGGGAGGAAGATATACCATGCAAATACTAATTATAAGAAAGCTGGCTTGGCTGGTGTGGCTCAACCTATTAATCAGGAGGTCACTGTTCAATTCCTAGTTAGGGCACAGGCTCAGGTGACAGGATCCCCAATGAGGAGCATGTAGGAGCAGCCAATCAATGATTCTCTCTTATCACTGATGTTTCTAGCTCTCTCTCCCTTCCTCTCTGAAATATATAAAAACATATTTTTAAAAAGTAAAAAAGAAAGCTGGAATGAACATATTAATATTTAAAGAGTAGAAAAGCTGTCAAGATACCCAGAAACTAGAACTCAAGAAGCACATATATGAAATCTAACCCTGAATTGGTGTCAAGAATATGTGAATGAACTTAAAACTCTTGTGACTAAAAGTCTGAACCAATGCAAAGAGGATATATTAAAAACCATCATTTTACTTATACATTTTACCAGATCTTACAAATCCCCCATGAAAATGTCTGCATATAAATTTGAGATGCTTATCAATGACATGTTACATGGCATAGTGAGTATGGAACTGGTATTTAAAAGAGTTATCTAGCACTACCTCTACAATTAAAATGACCACTTTTGGAGAAAAAGTGAAAGTTTTAATATAACCAAAATTATTTTCTATCATTTTATAAACATCAAAATTCTGATTAAGTTGAAAATATACCAGCAAGGTGGTAAAAAAAATCCATTAGTATCCACTACACTAATTTTATGTAAGGTTTAGTTTGAATTACCTGTAATATAGTCACTCTACCTTGCTGCCGCCACAAAAATGTCTAATTCTCTCATTTTCTTGTTGCCAGATTTGTTGAAGACGAAATTTAGACTGTCTACTGAATTTACTCCTAATTTCTTTTTTTAAAAATATTTTATTGATATTTTACAGAGAAGAAGGGAGAGAGATAGAGAGCTAGAAATGTCAATGAGAGAGAAACATCAACCAGCTGTCTCTTGCACACCCCCCATTGGGGATGTGCCCACAACCAAGGTACATGCCCTTGACCGGAATCGAACCCGGGACCTTTCAGTCCGCAGACCGACGCTCTACCACTGAGCCAAACCGGTTTCGGCTACTCCTAATTTCTTATACTCTGGTTTTCAATCTACCACCTGGCTAACTGTTCTAAGTATTTGCTTAAAGGTTATCATAACTTACTAGCCTCCACATCTTCCAAAGATTCTTCATTTTCTTTGGCTTCTGAAATGCAGGACACGGCAGAATGGGATATCAACTCTGAGCTGCATGACAGTACCTCACAAACTATGGATATTCTTCCCTGATACTGTCTGTGATTTGTGCTTTCCAGCTTCCATCTCTTTGCTGATAACTTTTACTCTGATTTCTACACAACTGAAAGGCTCAACTGAAAAAACATGGACTACTTACTCCATGATTACAACTAGATGAAATGATGTCTCCCTCTTTTGACTTCCCCTAGCACTTTTCTTGTTCCTTTCTTAACACTTACAAGGTTAAAAAAGTGATCATTCATGTTCTTAATAGATCAGTTTTCATGATTAGTTAAAAAGCAAAAATTATTTTATAAAGTATTGTCCATTAGGATTACTAGGCAATTATCAATGTAGTCCAACAGAAGGGCTAAACTATATCAAAAGGAGCATTCTCTCTCACCTGATATATTCCTCTTTATTTTCTTCTGTTACAAGAATATTGCCACCATTGGGTTTCAAATCATGACTCTTGATTTCACCTAAAATTTCTTTATCGACGGAGAAGTACATTTCCAAACCACATTCCTCAATATTGTTTTCTCTGTACAAATGAAATTAACACTATTTGTTATACTAATCCAAATATATAAAAAGGTTTCAACTAAAGGACTATGGTCTTAAATAATTACTATTAAATTATAATATCAAAATAACAAGAAAAATAAAAAATTGCACTCACAAGTCATATTTTTGAAGATCCTGGGCATTATTTCTATAAAATTTATCATATTGAATAACGACAGATTTAAAATAAACCATTTAAATTCAATAAACTAATTATATGTTTATTTTGTACACCATAAGCGTCTACAGATGCAAGCGGTGGACCTTTTTAAATTAAATTCAAAATTTCGTGGCAGTTAACTGGTTAAAGTTTAGATATCAACATTATAATAAAAGTATACAAATTATATTTTGATAAAATAAATGGACACAAACTTACTTAACCCAGATGAGAGAATTGTAAAATTCTGGATCAATAGATTCTAAATCCTTGAGCCCAACTGGTTTGTTCAAGATACGCTTGTAGAATGGCAAGGAAAAACCTGTATCTATGAATTTCCCATGGAAAAGAGCCTATGAAAGAAATAAACAATACCATTTAAGTTAATTTTATGATATTCATTGTATTTCAGAACGCTAGGTGAGTTCGTCATTTAAAAAGGGCTCCCTTGTTATATGATTTCTTATGACATTTTTCTAGAAAAAGGGCAAATATAACAAACCCAATCTTAGAAATGTCTTAGTGATGAGAAAATTTCAAATGAGAAAGTTAATGAACAATGCTTTAGTGTTGCTGAATTAGCAAAGTACACACAGTTCTCCTCCTGTACTTACCATGGCAATAAACCTGCCAATAAAACGGAAATATTTCAGGTGATCTGGATTGATATAAGAAGCAGGGTTTATCTGCAAGCAGTAGTTATCCTTCCCTGCATATTCAAACAGGCAATACATTGGGTTCAACACTTCATGTGACAAAAGAAAGAACCATTCCCTGAAATAAAAAGAAAAATTTGGGTGAAAAATTGTGTAAGTATCAAAGGGCAGTGCTACAAAGTTAGAAATTTATACTCTTCAGCTAGTGATAGTTTCCTAAGCTACCATGTTGATTTTATTGCTTCTGTTCACTCTGACAACTATTTTACAGAGATGATATTTATACACTGCCTATTATATTTCCAAGAATTTAAGACACCATCACCTTTAAAATAACTACTAAAACTTTTTCCCCAATTAAAATTGTGATACATATCCCAATTTCAGAGATGTTAAAATATGAAAATGTTAGTCTTAGGATCAATAAAATATCATATATAGCCAAGTTTAAACTTCACCAATTGACCCATGTGGGTAGAGCAGCTGAAGAGAATCTAATATTATTCTATTGATTTCTAAGTTCCATAGTGATCCCCATCAAGTACCACTGCTCTCTAAATCCTAGACAAATATGAAAAACAATCCAATTTTACAGAGACAATGAAACACTTAATTCAAGCTACTCATTCATTAGAAAGATGCCCTGAGGAATGCAAATGCAAATGCTGTGAGAAAATCAACCAATATTAACATAAGATTATTGGTACTAATTATGTAATGTAGATAGGTCTGATAGAACAGTAGACAGAGCAGATCAGGGGCAATACAAGTGATATAATCTTGTGTCTGAGGTTTCTTTTCTGTTAATTTCATGGTAACTGATTATACTTTAATGCTAGTTCATCTTCTAATTAAGAATAAAAAATGTCCCTCCTCCTAAATTATCTTTAACCCATACAAAATTAATTATTTCTACTCATATTTTTTGTGGGTACTTCAAACACCGTGAAGTGTGATAAATAAAAAGCTACTAAATTGTAACCACCAATTAGTGCGCACACTAGGTAATTTTACAGATAAAAATATTTGCCCCAGGTCATAGTAATAAGTGCAGAAAAAGGATTCAAATCCAGTCCTGACTCCCAAGTCCTTGCCTTTCCACAGTGCTACTGCTATGGAATTTCTTAACCTGATATCTATATTGTAGGGAATAAGCAAGGCAATTTCTTGCTTCAGTCTACCTACTAGGATTTGACTGGAGGCTCTATTATTAAGAAAGCAGATTTAAACTCCTATTTTATAGAGTCTTCTATTCTCAAAACAGATATATTAACCTGAGTTGGAAACTGAGTGACTATTATCTGTATCTGTAATCTGTGATGGGGAAAATGATCTGATCACTATAGGGTCTTTTATGCTTTGTGGAACAGACACGAGGTAGTATATGTAACACTGGCTTCTGGTTGTGATACAAAACTTGCACCCAAGCTTACCAACTTAGTTATGTGCCTTAGGTGAGTCTCAACTTCATTATTACCTATAAAATTCTATCTCACAGCGTTACTCTGAGGACTAAATGAGTGCCATGGGTGAAACCAACTGGTAATACTTCAGAGTTACCTTCTGAATTAATGGTGTTGAAATTCTACAGCTGCAGCATAATAAAGGTACAATAATTTCCTACATTTCATTTTCCTGAAATATAAGATTGAGAAAATAATACTTGCAAGCAAAGTGTAATGATACCTTTGGAGGAAAGGAACTAAGTTCTGAGTATTCATATTATCACTACCTTGCTACACCTCCATAATCTAAACCTTCTTCTCCTGGAAAAATCACCCACAAACGTCTTCGCAGATCTTGGGGACTGAAGCTCATTATCTACAAAACAATAAAGTAAAATAATTGCTAAAAGTAGTTGTTGAAACACCATTCTACCACCTCTAAGTTTGAAATCTCCTTCATTATAGGATACTTAAATTCCCCGTTTGTGATCTAATCAACACACCACACATACACAAAATACATTATTTCATTTATATTTATACACTTTATACATATTAATTTTCTTTTAAATCATTCTACTATTCACTTATAAAGTTGCTTCTCTCACTTGCTTAGAGCAGTTAACTGTGGGCCCGATCAGAGGTTAAGTGCTTTTTATGGTTCTGTGTTGGTAAATTTGGATTTAACAGCCAAAAGGTAGATATAATAGCTAACTGGCAAACTTGAAAATGAAAACCAGTGGCTGCAGAGAGGATCAAGTTAACTTTGGAAACACATTCTCAGTAGAAACTTAAAAATACCTAGAAAACTACTCAAATTTTGTGTCCCACTACAGTAGTTAATAAGACCATCTTTATCTTTGAAGGACAGTACCATTATTGAGCTACAATAAATAGGTCATTTGTGTTCTTTCTCTGGAAAATTATTTAATTACCTGCCAAAAATGGGGCCTGTAGGACATTACAAATATTATTACTCTTAGAATAAAAATGGCAGGGCCGGGAGAGAGGAAGTTGACACAATGCCTCTATTTTATGAAATGATGTGAATGAACACTCACATTTAAATCCCAAAGAGGCTCAGTAATTTGCTTATGCCAGGGCTTCTCTGTTCCCACAAAACAGATATATCACTTTTATAAATTCATAGCTCACTCAAAAAAGAAAATCTTAGATGTAACAAAAAATGCAATGCTTATGCCATGTTTATGACCAATTATTCTATAAGTACCATAGGCTAGACATATAGCAATGCAAAACAAAAGGTTAACAATTGCTCTCTCTGGCCGAAACAGGTTTGGCTCAGTGGATAGAGCGTCAGTCTGCGGACTGAAGGGTCCCAGGTTCAATTCCAGTAGGGGGCATGTGCATTGGTTGCGGGCACATCCCTGGTGGGGGTGTGCAGGAGGCAGCTAATCGATGTTTCTAGCTCTCTATCCCTCTCGTTTCCTCTCTGTGAAAAATAAATAAATATATATATATATTTTAAAAATTGCTCTTTCTGGCTATTCCTTGTCTTCATGGCTCCTCCCCAAACTATCATTGATATCTCTGGAGATTCACTGTTCCCTGGAAAAGATCTATTACTTAATAATAGACAAAAATGTAAATTGACCACAGTCAATCAGAGTGAGTATACAAATTAACTCAACAAAGATGGCAGGTTAATTTGCATAAGCAGGTGCCGAGTGGTTGGAAGGGGCAGGATGCCTGCTATGAGGGGGAGAGGGGATGGTGGAGGGAGCTACAGGAATGTTGCTTTGGACAGAAGTGAGGACTTGCCAGCTCCCAGGCGGTTGGGAGTGAAGCCAGGGGGAAGGAAGGCCTATTCTTGCATGAATATCGTATTTAGTCTTTAAATATTAACTTTAACAAAAGTTTAATATGAAGGGAAAAATTTTTATCCCTCAATTTTCCTCATAAGCAGTCATGCTATGTTAATAAAAGCACTTACTATCCAAAACACTTTATCCAACAATTATCAAAAGAAACCTGAAACTAATTTTGCTATTAAACTTGTCACATTTCCAAAGCAATCAATTTTTTCTCGTTTTAAATTTCACATTTAATTCAATAAATGTCAAATATAAGATGACAATTTTAAACAACTATTTTAGCACCATGTTGTCTGTCATTCTGCAAAAGCCTCTGATTTCAGAATCCAAAAGATAAAGGTACATTTAATCATGTTTTGCTTCATTTCAGCATTGCTATAGGCAAGTTATGTTCTAAGAAAGTGGCCCACCAGAGTCTGCATACTCTGTGACACACAGTAGCTATTAATAAAAAAATTAGAAAAAGGTAACAATTGGAGTAGTAAATGGCGTTGGAAACTCACATCAGATCAAGGGAACCACTATAATTCTTTAAACAGCCTTAGTCAGCTCTGCTGCTAAAAAGCTATCTGCTCCTACTTAGCAAGATGCCAACTGGCTTTCCCCTTTCAATGTTAATAACTGAAGTTCCATTAGGAAATCAAAATACCTATTTCTGAAAGGAAATCAGATACTGTCAACTATCTCAGACAATCTCTTTTTTCTTTGCACTCAGTGTGGCACTGGAAGCTGTAACTATCACAATTATCACTGGGGCTTAATAATAAAGACTCACATCCACATCATGAACCCAGGACTAAATGCATGTTTTCAAATTAACACATTTTTTCACTGATCATTTAATCTTCCTTACAACAAAATCACTTAACATTTCATTGCATTTGGTAACTCCGGTTCTTAGGACAACTAAAATAATTTGTTGCCCAGCTAGTGCGGCTCAGTGGTTAAACGGTCAATCCAGGAACCAAGAAGTCTCTGGTTCGATTCCAGGTCAGGGCACATGCCAGGGGTTGAGGGCTCCATTACCAGAAGGGGGCATGCCTGAGGTCTCTATCTTTCTATGCCCTCTCCCTTTTTCCCTCTCTCTCTCTCTAAAAAAAATATATATATTAATATATAATTGATGACTTCTGAAAAGACCTTTTTTTAGATATTGGAACTAATGACCACTTTCCTATATAAAAATATTTTAATTATAGGAGTACCATTCTTATTGTAAAAATGTAAGTATTACAGAACTATAAAAACTATAGTCTTCCCAACTTCTTTTTCTATCTGTCCAATATTCATATGGATATTTTCAGACTTTTGTCTACCAAAAGCCTATTTTCTTACTTAAGTATCTATTTCAAATTAACCACTTAGCTTAAAAATACTAGTATAAATCTGAATCTCACTAGTCACTTTTAAGTTACTCTGATCTTTCAAAAGTACAAAACATACATATACACAAAACACACATACAAAACTATCCGAATGTTCTTAAATTTTCAGTACTAAGGTAGCTAGTAATGACATTAGACTTAAAAATTCAAGGACTCCAACTCAAATAGTTCCAAATTGTTTAGATTAAATTGCCAACACCAAAAGATGGTTTGGGCTTGCAGCCAGGGGACAAACCATTGAGTGTGAATCAAACAGTACCTGCTGAAAGGAATCCTCAAACAATGTTTTTCTTGTCACTGTAATCTTTATGTGCTGTGGCATGGCCAGTTGCTGAAATATAAAAATGACTTAAGTCAACTCTCACCACTTAAAATGGCTTATCACAAAACCAAAAGGGTAAAGTTTTATTTACTTTTATTTTAGCTTACCAAAACAAGTAGACTCTGAATATGACTCTATATTCAATAATGTTTAACCATGCATTTGTGAGCCTTCCTGCTAATTATATATTACTTAATATATATAAAAAATACAGAGGAAAAACAAGATTTCATATGTACACAGCTTATTTACTGAGTCAAATCTTTAATTTTATTTTCAAAATACTAATTCAGATTATTCTTGCTTGTCTAGTTAATTATAAGTTTGAAGTTTAAAAATATTCATCATAGTTAACATTTTAAATAGTACATTAATTTTATTTAGAACCCATAATGAAATAATTTAGTAAATATTTATATATCAGAAATATTTTACCTCATTTGAGAAAAATACTCTGAATATAACCCTTCATATGTATCTGTATCTATTAAAGTGATACATATATGTATATATCTAGCAAATACTAGCTATGAAAAGAACCAGTTATAATTTATACATCAGAAATTTTTTTTAACTCATTTGAGGATTTCTGCAATCTGAATAATGGATACTGAAAAGAGAGTAGCACTGTTTTCTGATTTGAATGGTTCCAAATTTATGATTGTGGACAAAAGAAGCCACAAATTATCTGACAGACTTATTTCTTTGCCTTAAAAATAGGAGAAAGAGCCCTAGCCAGTTCAGCCCACAGACTAAAGGGTCCTGGGTTCAATTCTGGTCAAGGGAACATATCTGTTTCAGGTTCGATTTCCTGCTTGCAGGAGCATGTGTAGGAAGCAACTACTTGATGTGTCTCTCACATAGATATTTCTCTCACTGTCTTCTCTTCCCTTCCCTTTCACTCTCTCTGAAAAAAATAAATAAATGAATGGAAAAAATATCCTCAAGTGAGAATTAAAAAATAAAAATAATAAAAATAGGAGAGATTCTGATGTTTCCCATTTTACCTGCTTTGTTATGAGTTAGTTATTTTCATAATCACTGATTGTAATATAAGCAACAAAAACAAAAGAAAGGGAGTATAGAAATATAGACCCAATACTAACCTGACACCAGAACCGGAAATACTGAAACTTTGCCTTAAAGTCCCGTACATAGGCTATCTGGGGTCCATTGTCTCTGAGGAAGAATAGAAATATGACATATATAGCTGCTTGTAAGGAAAGCAAAATACCACACTCCCTCAGTATTCAGCAGTCAAATTAAAAAAGACTCTAGTATAGCATAATCCTACTACCACCCTTTAAAATTTTTATTTCCCAGAATAATTTTTAAGTAAAAGACACAAATGATTTTCATCTTTTGAAAGCCAATGTTATGGGATTTTCTCTTAGTTAAATCAAACAGGACTAGGTAAAGTACTGTAGGTCTATCCTCATATCAATTCATTCCTTTGTCCTTAAATCAAACTTTTGATATTTACCTGATCAGACTGCTACCTATGATAAAGACTACATTTCCCCGTGTGGCTGTGAGACTAACAGTGACTAATGAGTTGTAAATTGAAGCGTTGTGTAGGATTTCGAGGAAGGCTCTTTGAAAGAGAGCTGAGACGTGGAAAAATACTTTTTTCTCTTTTCAATTTGTTCTTCTTATTCCAGTCTGCAGTATAATTATGACAGCTGAAGTCTCAACAGCTATTATAAACTATGAGGTAACTGTGAGGATACAGTTCGAGGTCTGGGATAGTAGAACAGAGAGAAAGAAGCCTAGATCACTGATGACATCATAGGGCTACTATAAAGCTCACCCTGAAAGTCATGTTTCCCCTGGAATACTTTAAAAATATATATATTTTTTATTGATTTTTTACAGAGAGGAAGAGAGAGGGATAGAGAGTTAGAAACATCGATGAGAGAGAATCATCGATCAGCTGCCTCTTGCACACCCCCCACTGGGGATGTCCCTGCAACCAAGGTACATGCCCTTGACTGGAATCGAACCCGGGACCTTTCAGTCCGCAGGCCAATGCTCTATCCACTGAGCCAAACCGGTTTCGGCTCCCCTGAAATACTTTTAATTTCATTCTCTAAATGTTCAATATAGAAATACAATTAATTCTGTATATTGGCTTTGTATCAGACGATACTGTTACATTTACTTACTAGTTCTAGAAGTTTTTTGTTTTTTTTAGAATCCTTATGATTTTCTATATACATGTCTGAGTGAAAAAGGACAGTTTTACTTTCTCCCTTCCAATCTATTTTTTTTCTTTCTCTTACCTCACAACACTACAAATACAATGTTGAATGAAAGTAGTGACAGAACATATCCTTGTCTTATTCTTGATCTTAAGTGTGATGTTGACTGTAGATCTTTTATAAATATTATTTCTCAGGTAAGAAAGTTTCCAAGGCAGCTGAGAGTTTATCATAACATTGTATTTTGTCAAGTGCTTTCATCAAATTATCATTATTTTTCTCTTTTAAACTATTAATGTGGTAAACTACACTGATTGATTTTTTTTAAATCTCACCTGAGAACAAAATTGTATGTAAAATCAATCTTGCATTCCTGGGATATATTCACATGATGATAGTATAATATTCCTTTTCTTTCTTGCTAAATTTAATTTGCCGTTATTTTGTTAAAGATTGTTACACCTCTGTTTATATAAAGATTACTCAAAAAATTTTTTTTAAATGTCTGATTTTGGTTATCAGGGTTATAAAAACCACATAAAATGAGTTAGGAAATGTTCCTATTTCTTTTATTTTTATGACAGAATTTGAATAGGATTTTGTCACCCTCTCCAATCTGGGACCCCTCAGACATCCCTCTCACAATCTGGGACCGCTGGCTCCTAACTGTATCCTCTGCCAGCCTGATCACCCCTAACCATTTCTGCCTGCCAGCCTGGTTGCCCCCAACTGCCCCTCTCTGCTGGCCTGGTTGCCCCTCTCTGCTTCCCTAAGGCAGCCTGGTCACCCCACGAAGTCTGTTGTTCGGTCATTCGTCTGGTTGATTCAGTTGTGACGGCCCCTGGCTTTTTATATATTAGAATTTTGATAAAATTTACCAGTGAAGCTATATGGTCAAGAATTTCCTTTTTGGGAAATTATTTAATTATGAATTCAATTTCTTTACTACATATATGGTTATTCAGATTTATTTCTTCTTATGTCCATTTTGGTGACTTGTGTCTTTGAAGGAATTTGCCCATTTGATCTAAATGTTAACTTTATTGGCATAAAGTTGTTCAAAATATTATCTTGTTATCTTTTCATGTCTATGGGATATAGCGATGTCCCTTCACTTTCTAATATATTAATTTGTTTTCTCCTTTTCTCTCTCATGTTTACTAGGGGTTATCAATATTGTTCATCTTACTCAAAGATACCATCTCTAGTTTTCTTGTCTCTATTGTTTCATATTTTCATTTCATTGATTTCTGCTTATTACCTTTCTTGTGCTTATTTGTGGTTTAATTACTTTTCTTTTTCTAGAATCTTAAATATTTGAAACAGGATGATTGATTTTATACCTTTATTTTCTAATCTACTCTTTTAAGCAATAAATTTATCTCTGAAGACTTCTTTTGTTAAATCCCATAAGCTGTGATATGTTGTATTTTTATTATCAGTAAGTACATAAGTATTTCCTAATTCTTTGGGATTTCTTCTCTGAGCCATGGATTATTCAGTAGTGTGATGTGTAAGTCCCACCAGAACATTTTTAAATGATGGAAAGAAATATATTTCCATATTATATAAGCCACTATTGTTTTGAGGTTTTCTGCTATATGCACTCAAATGAAATTATAATTAAAATGAATGAGCTAACATTACCTATTTATAATTTATTTTTACACATAAATTACTTCTGATTTTATACTATATAATAAAAGAACAATATGCAAATTAAACATCACTCCATTACACTCAAAAGTCACGTCCACCAGCCAATCAGGAATGAGTATTCAAATTAACCCAACCAAGATGGTTGCAAACAGGAGGCTGGGTTTCTCCAGTGATGGAGGAAGCCAAGCTTTCCGCACACCTTGGCCAGCCCAGGCCTCCACTCAAGGATACAAAGTTTCAATTATAGAAGATAAATAAATCCCAACAAAAATGGCTGCAGCTAAGGAGCAAGCAGGAGACTTGGCTCTGCTCAAGGCTACAAAGTTTCAATTATATAAGATAAATAAATACCAGATACCAGGGCCTCCGCTTGGGTTGCGGGGGAGGGGGGGGGCGTAGCTGGCCTGCAAACCACCACAGGCCCCTACCCAGGCCATCCCATGCCCCCAAGGAAACCCCCACCCTGATCTGGGACACCATTCCGGGCAAGCCAGCTGGCCCCCACCTGTGGACCAGGCCTCTATACTATCTAATGAAAGAGTAATATGCAAATTGACTGTCACTCCAACACACAAGATGGCTGCCCCTATGTGGACACAAGATGGCCAAGCAGGGGAGGGTAGTTGGGAGGGACCAGGCCTGTAAGAGAGGGCAGTTGGGGGGCTACCGGGCCTGCAGGAAAGACTACTTGGGAGGGGAGGGGGGATGATGACACCCAGGCCTGCAGGGGTGTCTAGAATATATAGAAAATGTCTAAAACTCAACAAAAAAACAACTCTTAAAAAATGGGCAAAGAAAAAAAATGGCAAAGGACTTGAACAAACCTTTCTTCAAAGATATACAAATGCCAATAAGCACATGAAAAGATGTTCAACATCATGATTCATTTGAGAAATAAAAATAAAAACCACAATGAGGTACTACTTCATACTCATAAGATGGTATTATTAAAAACAAACAAACAAACAAACAAACCAAAAAGAACAGAAAACAACTGTTGGTGTCGATTGGAAAAACTGAAACCCATGTGCACTGCTGGTGAGATGTAAAATGGTGTACCTGCCATGGAAAATAGTATGGGAGTAACTAAAACCCCCCCACAAAATTAGCATTTGATCCAGCAACTTCACTTATCAGTATATACACAAGCAAGGATACTTTCATGTTCATAGAAGCATTATTCACAATAGCCAAAAGGTGGAAACAACCCAAATGTCCATGAATAGATGTATAAATAAAAAGTGGTACATACATAGACAGAAATATTATTCAGCTTAAAAAGAAATGAAATTATGATACAAGCTACAACATAAATAAATATTGGAGACATGATGCTAAGTGAAATAAGCACCAAAGAACAAATACTGTCTAACTCCATTTATCTGAATAGTCAAATTCATAAAGACAGAAAGCAAAACAGTAGCTGGGGGAGGAGGATTGGAGAGTTATTGTTTAATGTGAATGTCCTTAATGCTATTAAACTACACTTAAAATGGTAAACTTTATTATGTATGTTTTAACATAGTAATTTTTTAAAACTCTAAATAAAACATATTAAGCAAATGCACAAAACAGTTACTTTCCAAAAATGAGAAAGAAAAAGCTAAGGGAACTTTAAGTTAAAAATAATAGAAATAAAGAAAATAATAATCAGAAATCGGGGGTTAATTGGTGAGCAGTAATACTACACTGATAATTTCTAAATATTCTCATTTATTGCTATGTGTAAAGATAACAACAATATAAAAAGTCTATAGGAGAAAATATTCAAGAGGGTAATAGAAATACAAAATATTTAGTGAACACAAATCTATGGGCACAGCTCAAGAAATGGTAAGAACTGCACTTCTTGCTAATTCAGATCTTTTAGATCAAAATCTTGGGATCCGTTCTTTCTTTCTTTTTAATATATTTTATTGATTTTTTACAGAGAGGAAGGGAGAGGGATAGAGAGCTAGAAACATCGATCAGCCACCTCCTTCACACCCCCCACAGGGGATGTGCCCGTAACCAAGGTACATGCCCTTGACTGGAATCGAACCTGGGACCCTTCAATCCACAGGCCGACACTCCATCCACTGAGCCAAACCGGTTTCAGCGAGTTTTTCTTTTAATCTACAAAGTTTAGAAAACTTACAGGGCAGATTTTCCAGTGCGGGGATCTATATAGGTGGTTGTTCTTCTATTGTGGTCCACAAAATATGGAATTCCATCCACTGTGAATCTCATTTCCCAGCCTTCAGGTAAGGGCTTTTCATTTAATTGACTAAAGAACATAGGAAAAAAATATAAATGAACAAAAAATGTTAGAGTTCCTTGTTGGCCAAATACAGAAACTGAAAATACACATAAATGCAGTAGGAGTCTAGAAAACCATTTAGTCCAGTATAGCTAGTTGTTTACTAGACCTGTTTACCTATATCCTCTTCATCCTATAAGCATGTTAACATGTCAACAGATCCATCAACCACCACTCAGCCTTCTCTTACTTATTTTACTTGTATTCCCCATCTACATAATAACCCAACTAAACACCCCATGGTAACCAAGTTCTGCCTATGCTGCCTTAGATGTCTTCATGTTTGTCACTATTTTCAATCTCCTACACCATAATTACTCTGGCTTTATTCATCCCTTAACTTTCGCAACAGCCACTTAACTGGGTTTTTTCCTGCCTCTAGTCTCACTCTGATACTACACTCATTTATTTCATACTGGTGGCCCCGTGTACAAAATTAGTGGGGGGGGGGGGGGGGAAGGGGAGCAGAAATGTCCCACAGCCTGGCCTGCACCTTCTCCAATCTTGGACATCCCTCTCACAATTCAGGACTGTTGGCTCCTAACCACTCACCTGCCTGCCTGCCCCCTTGATTGCCTCTAACTACTCCCTTGCTGGCTCCCCTGCTGCCCCTAACCACCTCTTCCTTGGCCCTATACCCAGAATCTGGGCTTCCCTTCCTCTGGCTGGCCACAGACACCCAGGACCAAGGCCAGCTTTGCCCAGGCCAGCTGCAGCTACAGGCAATGGTGCCTGGACCGTGGGGTGGGCGTCTTTTTTGGTTGACAGCAGCCTGGGACCATGGGATGGCGGTTTCTCTGTCTCCCAGGCTATAGCCTGCCACAGGCTCTGGTGCTAGGACCACAATAAGTGGCTTCCCCTGGGCCTGGCTTTGTCAGGAAGGACATGCGGATGATCATCTGGAAGATATCCAGTCTAATTAGCATATTACTGTTACTTATATATTAAAGTTCTATTCCTGCTAAGTTTAGAAGCAGCTGCAGAATCCTTCTCACCATTCATCTTAAGTCTGATGCTTAGTTGATCAGAATTAATACCTGAGGTGAGGCCTCTTACTACAGATATATCCCAGAATGTATGGCATCCTCTCTGCTTTATAATCCAGCTATTAATACATTGCCTCAATCATACTGATTGAGGTTTTTTCCCCCCCTTTCAGTTTCTAGTAGTAGATTACCATCTACTGCCTAGGAAGCAAAATTGACCGTCTCCATGTAGAGCGCAAAATAAGGTATTTTCTCATCAATAAAACTTCTTTCTTTCAGCATGAGTAACGTAATTTTGTCAACAACGTATTGAGGTAGTAAGTTTATACAAATTGAGTAAATTATTGTTTCAGGTACTGTGCTATGTCATACACAGATTTCATTTTATCTTTGCAACCACTCTATACAGTAGGTACTATAATTATGCAGATGAGAACACTGAGGTATAGAGAGATCAGGTAACTTGTCCAGTAAAACCTAAAAGTGGCCAAGTCTCATTTCAAATCCATGAGCCAAGCCCTTTAACCATTATACTCCACTCAGTATTGTGCTGGAGCCTGCTCTTACAGGCACACAAATTTTCAGGGATTTTATAAGCTGGTTGTTAAACATGGTCACTATTAAAAATTGAATTATATAATCTTAAAGGTGACTAAATTACATTAAAACCAAAGGTAATACATACTCTAAATTCATCACTCCTCAGTTATTTACTACACTTTACTGTTCTGACTCTTGACATTATTTATATCTTTTGGGTATTTCTGGTGGAATACAATAGTGTTTCACTGCATGTTTCTCCTCAGCTCTGCATTTAGTGGCTGAAATCAGCCATGGATGGAGAATTTATGCCACAGAAATTGGCCGATACTATAAATCAGGATTTTGTTTTCTTTGATTGAGAGCCAGTTGTTAAACATTTATCAGCACAACACTGACCACATTGGTGGCGGTAGTCTCATCAGAATGTGTTATATTATGCAGATGAAAATCTATTTAAACAGACCTGATATATTTTCAAAGATGGAAGAATTGTCCCTATCAATATTTTAGTTTATTCATATCTTCACTGATTGTCATCACTGCAAAGTTTTCAGTCCCCACATGGATTGCTGGATACACTATGTCTTGCCCTGTCCCTGTTCCCTTTGCTTCCTTAAGAACTTTAGTTTTCCATTTATATGTTTAAGTACCAATCTTACCTGCTTAAAAATGTAAGCTTTTAAAATTGCTGTCCCTGTGCCCTATCCTTCAGATGAAAAGTGGAGTTGGGTTGGGGCAGCAGAGAGAAATTCAGAGGGGGAATTTTGGAGTAATGACTGTAGTGAGAGAAGAGGGAACCTATCTCCTGGGCCCAGGCACTGGCGCCCTGGACCACTGGGCTGGCAGCTTCTCTGGGTGGCTGTAGCCTGGGACCCCCAGGGTGGGTGGCTTCTCCATCTCCTGGGCCACAGCCAGCTGCAGGCATTGACACCCGGACTGACTGGTGCCTGGACCACAGGGCAGGCCACTTCTCCATCTCCCGGGCTGCAGCTGGGGACCACGGGGCAGGTGGCTTCTCAGACTGGCTCCGTCCTGGGACCTCGGGGCCGGTGGAGTGAGGGTGGGGCAGGTGCTCCATGCATCTCCTAGTGACCGGCTGCACACGCAGCCCCGCCCCTCACTGCATGCTGCCCTGCCCAGCCTGAACTGTCCTTACTGTAACATAGTAACAGACAATTTGCATATTACACACACACACACACACACACACACACAAATTGCTGACAGAGCACTAAAATAGAGATCGTATCAAATTATTTCTCTCCTTGCCGAAACCAGTTTGGCTCAGTGGTAGAGCATTGGTCTGCGGACTGAAAGGTCCCAGGTTCGATTCCGGTCAAGGGCATGTACATTGGTTGCGGGCACATCCCCAGTAGGGGGTGTGCAAGAGGCAGCTGGTCGATGTTTCTCTCTCATCAACGTTTCTAGCTCTCTATCTCTCTCCACTTCCTCTCTGTGAAATATCAATAAAATATATTTTTTAAAAATTAGTTCTCTCCTTAAGGTACTATCACTGTTCATCACTACCAATGATCTAAAATGGATGTGAGTATGACATGGCTACAGCATTTGTCACCCCATTTGACAGGAGTTGAAGGCATTTAAGCTCACTGTTTTACAGAGCCACTGTTGCAGAGAGGAACATCATTTTCCTTATGTGTACTTTGGAAGAACACAAGGATGAGAACATTGAACAGAACAGTATTTTTTTATACTATGTTAAGAGGTTCAGAACATTTACCTGTATTCACAGAACTGAGTGCAATGTCAGATAAAACAGACTACCAAAATGTTAAAAAATGGTGACAACTTCTAATTTGTTGTAATTACATCTGCAAGACAGACTTATTAACAAGTTGTTGTCTTAAAAACAAAACAAAGAGAATAGAACTGGGTCATTTGTATTAAAGTATGATTCTAACTTTAGTTCTGAAACTTTAAAGGAAAAGGGGGAACAAAAAATGGTAGCAAATTACAGTAAGGTCAAATGTTCAATTCTATCCTTAGAGATAGAATTTGAGAGGAATTAGAAGTGCTACTTTTTAAATTCTTCCTTTTGGGGAAATTAAAAATATTTTAGTTAAATACTACAACTCCATTAAAAAAATGTTGTGATTTGTTGGTACCCAAAAATAGATGTTAAATTTAAAACATGCCTTTAGAACAGCAGTTCTTAAGACGTTGAGTCATGGAAGTGTTACATGAAGAATCCATCCTAGCTAAACGACAGCCTTCGCCCTTGTTCGCAGGCCTCTGGACTGTCTTCCTGTCAGGAGTGTCTCTGATTAATTCAAAATGGTGGGCCACTAATTGATTATGACTAGTGTCCTTATATAAAGGGAAAATTTGAACAGAGCAAGTGCCACAAGCCAAGGAACCACCAGAATCTAGGAGAGAGGCCTGTAGAAGAACAGCCTTCCCAACACCTTGATATTGTAGCTCCTCAACTATGAAACTAATTTCTGTTGGTTAAGCCACAAGTACTTTGTTCAGGGAGCTTTAGCCAATTAATACACACACCATTACATAATGTTACAAAGAAAAGCAATTCTATCTACATAGTTATTAAACAGCAAAAAGACAAATATAATGTGACTTTTATTAATATACTAGAGGCCCAATGCACGAAATTTGTGCAAGAGTAGGCCTTCCCAGCCCTGGTTGCCTCAGCCCCTGCAGTCCCGATCCCTGCTCACTGGTGGTTCCAGTAGGTCGTTCCGGAAGGTCGTTCCAATAGGTCGTTCCGGAAGGTCGTTCCAATTAGCTCTTTATTATATAGGATTAACTAGCTAAATCTTGTAATGAAGTATGTAAACAATAATTTGATATATCTGCAACAACTGTAGAATGATGATCTCTACTGGGGGCAAAGTCCCAGGCATTGCTAATTCTACTCTGGTGTACCTTACAATCACAATGGAAATTCAGATAAAGGTTAATAAAACTGAATGTTTAATTTTTTTCTCCCCTAAGTCATAAGCTCCCTGAATTTTATCCAATGGATCCCAGATTGCAAAACATTGCTTTAGAGTTACTTATCTGGTCTTTCTAATAATAAGCAGGTTTTTTTTGAATACTTGAATGTATTGGCACAAGCTAGTGGTCTTCTCTCCCCCCTCCTCCTCCCCGTTCTCTCAAGAAACCCACATCCATTATATTAAAATAGTTTAATTTTTTTTCTTTTTATAAAACATGTGAGTAATGTTTAAGGCCTCTGGGGAAAGAATATGTAACTGATCTTTTTCATAACTGAATCAGAAACAGGGTACAATCTTTAAGAGTTATTTATAAACCAGTAAACAAAAGCTCTTACCCTTGACTTCTGGGGTCTTCCCATTGTGTAATACGAGTGTTGTGGTTGACAAAATATACTCTACCATTGCTATCCGTTCTCTTTTCTTAAACAAACAAACAAACAAAGCAAAGCAAAGCATTAGAGCTGGCATAATCTTCTTCTTCAAACAAAAATAATAAGAATTTGCCCATTTCTCATTATACTGTTGATTTTGTAGTTTTTAAATCACAACTTTAAAAGGTTTATTATTTCACTAATAAATTTACATACACTAAAGTTATAAAAATGTGATCACATACCCAGAAGCTAAACAATTCACAATGTCCTGCTCAAAGAATCTTTCTGCTCAATCCAACTAACAACAGCACGATTAATTAACCATTTTAACTTTTTAGAGAAGACTTCATTTATCCTTAACAGTCCCATTGGGTAAGTGATTTTAGTAATATCTATAGTAACTTCCTGCACAAGGGTTGAAGTTGCTACTTCTGAAGTTGCTGCTTGTCTTCCTCCCCCTGCCTGTTGCTTTAGAATTCTCATTTTCTTGTTCCCTTTCTAGAAATTTTCCCTGACTTCCTGAGCTCTAATTAAGGTCGAGAAGACATGTGGAGTTATTTCCTCCTTTATTAACCAAATAGTTTTAAATTTTAATATTAATACCATTCTGAACTATTCACACTTCTGTGCTCCATTACCAATTAATTCTTCAAAAGATAGGTCACTTCATGTATATGAATTTTTTAATTTGGCCAAGATGTCTCAAAACAAATAAGTGAAGTATTACAGAGTATACACTCCATTCCAACTTTATGAAAAACATTTCTTAAAAATCAGCAATTTTCAAACAAAATTTTGAACTTAATTCCATGCTAAGAAGTCTAATCTATCTCCTGTAGTTTGAAATGTTGTATCTATTTTTGTTCTATTTTTTAAAACTATATTTTTATTGCCCTAGCTGGTTTGGCAAAATGGTTACAGCCTCGGCCTCAGGACTGAAGGGACCTAGGTTTGATTCAGTCAAGGGCATGTATCTCAGTTGCAGGTTTAATCCCTAACATGGTCAGGGTTTGTGTGGGAATCAATCAATGTGTCTCTCTCACATCAATGTCTCTGCCTCTGTCTCTCTTTCTCTCTCCCCTCCCCACTTCCCTTCCACTCTCTTAAAATCAATGGGAAAATATCCTCAGGCAAGGATTAACAAGTATATGTTACTGATTTCAGAGAGGGAGAGGAAGAGAGAGATAGAAACATCAATGATGAGAAAATCCATTGATCAGATGCCTCCTGCATGCCCCCTACTGGGGGATCAAGCCGGCAACCATGACTGGGTGAGCCAAGACTTCCTGGTTCATAGATTGACACTCAATCACTGAGCAACACCAGCTGCTGGGCTGTATCTATTTTTAAAATAACATTTATTTAGAGACTTTGGATCTTTTGCTAAGCAAAGTATTGCAAGATGAATCTTAGGCCAAATTATATAGCCTTGTCAAATTAACATTTGTGTTTTTTTAAAATATATTTCTATTGATTTCAGAGGAAGGGAGAGAGAAAAACATCAATGATGAGAAAAAATCAATGATTGGCTGGCTCCTGCAACACCCCCTACTGGGGATCAAGCCCTTGATTGGAATTGAACCCAGGACCCTTTCAGCCTCCAGACTGATGCTCTATCCACTGAGCCAAACCAGCTAGGGTAAGTTAATATTTGTTAACTTTTAACATTACCTCTAGCACTGCTTCCATGATTTCATGTAGTAGTGATGATATAGGGAGTCAGAAGGGGCAAATTTTTCAGTATCATGAACCTATTCCTGACATACCAGTACTTTTTTTTTTTTTTTAACAAAAAAAATTTTTTTAAATTGATTTCAGAGAGGAAGAGAGAGAAAGAGATAGAAACATCAATGATGAGAGAGAATCACTGATTGGCTGCCTCCTGCATGCTCTCATATTGGGTATTGAGCCCGAAACCTGGGTATGTGCCCTTGGCTGGAATTGAACCTGGGACCCTTCCCATAGGCCAATTCTCTATCCCCGAGCCAACCAGCTAGGGCCATATCAGTACTTTCTATTAGCTGAGACTAAAATGGAAACAGAACACCAGGTGTGCATGATATACAGAAAAATGGTACTCTGCATCTTGTGACAAAATGAATATTAACACTGACTTGGCTGATCATGGCATCTTGAGTGTGGAAACATGTAATCAAGTTTAAAATTGATTCTGAGGCAAAAAGAAGCACCACTTACTACAGCTGGCTATATAGCAACAAAATAAGTTCATGTTCTTGGCAGTCACATTAAATTTTAAAAATTAAAATATATTTGCAGAATCTGTAATTTTTTTTATTCCAAAGAATTTTGCAGAGTAATATTTTTCATCTAAAAGTAATACCCTAAACATATATTTATCTTTTATCTGCCATTTAAGTTTAGATTTTAGGACCAGAGATTTTCTCTTCAAAAGCAAACATGAGGAGGATAAATCAACCAAAAGACTTGTATGAATGCATATAAGTATAACCAATGGACACAGACACTAGGGCAGTATGGGCATGAGCAGGAAGGGGGCTTTCTAGGGGGGGGGGGAGAGATAAGGACACATATGCAATACTTTAATCAAGAAAAAATAATTAATATTAATTAATTAAAATATTATAAATATATAAAATATAATTAATTAAAATATAAAATAAATATTAAAAATATTTTTAAAAGCAAGAATGAGGCAAGATAAAGTTAATAGAAAACTTATTTTCTATTATGTTCTAAGTATATACTGTTGTTTTAAGAGTTTTTTTTGGAAGAGTCTGTGAAAAACAAAATTTCAAAGGTGGATGGATGTACTTGCAAATTCAAGGCTCATCTGTTCAATGAGAGGAAGAACTATGGCTATAGAACTGATTTCTTTGTTGAAAAATCACATGATAAACAATACTGAAATTACTGAACATCAAATCTGAAAGCACATCAGGACACTTCCTGACTTGATGAATAAAACAGTAAAAAGGGGAAGCTGCTTCTTGTTCTATATATTCTTTCAAAGCAACTCCAAAATAAGAAAATATCTTTGTATTTGAAGGGTAAACCCAGCTATATACAAAGGCCTGTTAGACTACATTGTATATGCTGTCACATAAACAAGGCTGTCATTTTCATAACGTAAACACAGAGTATAAACTGGGATTTTATGTCCTGGGCCAATCCTGAGGATGTCATGTGGATTTCATCTGTCACAGTACCAGTATTGTTACTGGTTCTACAAATAAGGCATATGCCCCCAAAGCAGACAATCCTAAGCAGTGCTCAGTCTGAGTAACAGAGTAATCATGAACTCATTTAGGAAGGGGAGCACACTTCAATTTCAGGGACTATGACACCTAAAAATAAGCAGAATGTATGTAAAACAAACAAGGTAATATTCTTATAATCTAGATAAGCTGGGACTGGATGTTTAGAGGAAGTATTTTAGGGAGATGATGGCTCAAGTAAAAATAAGAAAGATTCTGATGAGAAGGATAATGATAAATACTTAAGTTAAAGGCCAGCTGTAGGAAAAGCTTTTTTAATAAAGGCAATGACTAATTCATGCTTCTATGAAGAAGCAGCAATTTTCCTTGCAGCTGCTCTAGAGGAGTAAAATGGTCTGTGTTTCTGACAAAAGCCATTGGACATGGTTTTTCTGCAATAAAATTAAAAGGATAAGTACTTATATTCTTTCAGTGCTTCAATTTCTCCTTTGCAACACAACATAGACAAACTCAAGAAGTGGAAAAAATCCATAAATTTCTGGGAATTCAATCTGACAGATCTTTTTATTTTATTTTATATTTTATTGATTTTTTACAGAGAGGAAGAGAGAGGGATAGAGAATTAGAGACATCAATGAGAGAGAATCATTGATCAGCTGCCTCTTTGCACACCCCCTCCTGGGAATGTGCCCGCAACCAAGGTACATGCCCTTGACCGGAATCGAACCTGGGACCTTTCAGTCCGCAGTCCGACAGTCCGACGCTCTATCCATTGAGCCAAACCGGTTTCGGCCAATCTGACAGATCTTATTCAAGATGCCTAATAAGGGCAACATCCCTTCTTCTAAAGTACCTTCATATCAACCATACAATATCCATACTCTGAGGCTCCAACAGAGCCAAAAGACTCCTTAACAGTAACTGCCAGGCGTGGGTGAAGACAGAAATTTACAATTTTCACATGTCCAGATTTTATTTCAAGTTGATAACAATAACAGTTATAAGTATGAACAATTATTATTATTATTATTTTTACTTTCAGGAGCATTAAGGATAAATAATTGCTTAAGAGCAATGGGTTTCTCAAAGGCAGGCTTATTTAAACAGCAAGTATTATTTATTGACACATGAACTTTTTTCCTCATTCCTCAGTAATGTAATGCTAAAGCAATAACTACCGTGTTTCCCCGAAAACAAGACATCCTCCGAAAATAAGACCTACTTCATGGACACATAATACATCCCCTGATATAAGACCTAGCGCATCTTTGGGAGCAAAAATTAATATAAGACACTGTCTTATTTTTGGGAAAACAGGGTATCTTAGGGACCAATGCTTCCCAATAAGACTAAAAATATCACTTTCTGAAGTTACCCAAATATTATGAAATATCTACAGCTCTATTTCCATAACAAGCTTTTCTTTGCTATTTTCCACTTTCTATATCCTCTTTGGCTTCTGTAAAAACTTGTTTCTACTCTGCAATGTATCTTCTGGAAAATTACTACAGTGTTATGATATATAACACTATAGAACAGTATCTGGTGTATAATAATGAAGTAGCAAATGTACTCAGTAACAGAGCATGCTCATGTGATGTGTTCAATGGCATATAACAGAAAGTCACCATCCTTACACGTGCCCCTTCCACTGCTTTTTCAGGTAACATCAACTCAACCACACTCTGAAGCATCAATGTGATCAAAATATTTTTTTAAGTTTTTTTCTTTTGAAATATTATTCACAAGATGTGGCAAGTCATTTGAAGAATCTAATGAACCTTCAACCAGTTTCTCACAATGGTGACACCTTATATTGCCACTAGAGGACCGGTGCATAAATTCATGTACCAGTGGGGTCCCTCAGCCTGGCCTACAGGATCAGGCCAAAACCGGCTCTCTGACATCCCCTGAGGGGATATGGATTGCAAGAGGACGCAGGCCAGGCTGAGGGACCCCACCAGTGCCTGACTGGGACCAGGGAGGGATCCGGGAGGTTGGCCAGACAGAGAGGGATTGCAGGAGGGCTACAGGGCATGTCCAACCCTTCTCACTCAGTTCCGGTTGGCTGGAGCCCAGTAGCAAGTTAACTTACCGTATTTGCCGGCGTATAAGACAACCCTTTGGCCCTGAAAAATATGCCTCCAAGTGGGGGGTAGTCTTATACGGCGAGTATATAACAAACTGTATTTTTAGTGGAAATGTTAGGGGGTCGTCTTATACGCCGGCAAATACGTATTTTTCAGGGCCAAAAAATCGTCTTATACGCCGGCAAATACGGTACCAGTTGGAGTGTCTGGCCCCTGGTGGATAGTGCATGTCATAGCAACTGGTTGACTGCCCCCTCATGGGTCAGTGCACATCATAACAAACGATTGAATGGCCTTAGCATATTATTAACATATTACTTTGATTGAAAGGATGACTGAACACATATTAGTCTTTTATTACGTAGCATAGAACAATATCAAAATCAAGAAACTGAAAATGGTAAATTACTCTTAACTACAGATTTTATTTAATTTTCACCAATTTTTAAAGTTGAATTCATTTATATGAATAACTTTATTTTTATTCCATGTACAGATTTGTGTAATCACCACCACGGTCAAAATACACAACTCTATGCCCAGCAGGTGTGTCTCGATGGCTGACTGGCAACCTATGAACCAAGAGGTCCTGGTTCAATTCGCATTCAGGGCATAAACCCAGGTTGCAGGCTTGATCCCCAGTAGGGGCTATTTGATGTAGGAGGAAGCCATTTGATGATTCTCTCATCACTGATATTTCTATCTCTCTCTCTCTCTCTCCCTTTCTCTCTGAAGATAATAAAAATGTACTAAAAAACAAATAAACAAAAGAACTCTTCCACCACCATATAAGAACTACTAAAGTTACACCTTGTATTTGTACAGTTATCTTGAATCTTTCTTCTGGTACCTATTAATCTGTTTTACATATCTAAAGTTATGGCATTTTGAGAGTTATGCAAATTAAATCATACGGATTTTTTTCATTAAGCATTATGGCCTTGAGGTCCATCAGATTGCTATATGTAATAATCCATTTCTTTCTATAGCTAAGCAAAATATTTTAAAAGAATAAAATAATTCTAAATTCCAATAAAAATTTACTATAATAAAAGGTCAACTTAGAATTTGGGAGAAATTTAATGCCTATTTGGCACTCTAAATTAAACCAATACACCCCAAAATATTCAGAGATATTAATTCAAGCAAGAGCAAGATTTCACCCAAAAATATTTAATTTTTAAAATGACTAAATTCAACGAAAAAATGTATGTAACTTACCCCATCCAGGTGGAAGGGGACCAAGAGGATCAAATTCTTTATTTTGTGATGTTGCAAACAAATCTTGATTCTAAAGAGAACAACAACAAAAAATGTGAAATATTGGACTTACACAACTTGAGAGCAAGCTTGTAAGTTCTGATATGCCTTTCCTGGCCTTATGCAACATAACACACTCTAATAGAGGTCACATTTTAGAGAAGTGCCACATGATCATGGATAAATGCCAATACACTTTGGTGGTGGTGGTGGGGAGGGAACATCTGTGCAAACAATATTTAATATTTCAAATTATTTCAAGTTCAAATATTACAAGTGCATAATTCTCATTCCCTGCCATCATGACCTTTTTCCTTCTTAGCTACAAATCAGTATATGGGTCAAAGTTTTTTAATCAAAGTTAAAAAAAAATACATGTAAGTAAGCAAAACAATTTATTCTTATATTATTTATTATTATATTAACAACTGTAAATCATTTTTTGCCTGCACCTGTGTATAAAACCCCAAAAAAGATCATTTATAAATAATAGTACTGAGTCATCAGAGAAATGAAAAAAAATGTATTGTATTTCTTTTTCTCTCTATAGAGTTGCATATTTTTAATATATACTGTGACAGGAGAAACCAAGATGGTGGCACAGGTAAACATCTAAACTGCTTCCTCACAAAAACAATTTAAAAACTACAACTAAAAGACAAAATGAACATCATTCAGAGCCACAGGAAGGCTGGCTGAGTGGAAATTCTATAACTAGAAGGAAAGAGAAAAGCACACTGGACTCAGAGGAGCTGCAGAAGGCAGAGGTACAGAGGCGTGAGCATACGGAGAGGGCTGGAAACTGAGTATATGGCTGGCTTTCTCAATCAGGAGAGAGACAAAAGCTCCTGACTGCTCTGAACTCCAGTTCTGGGCGAGATTCTGGGGACCCAGACTCATACGGGGAGAAACTGGACTGTCAGGAAAGAGAAAAGCACACTGAGACTCAAGAGGAACTGCAAAAGGCAGAGGTGCTGAGGCACACAAGCAGAGAGGATGGGCAACTCAGTAGACAACTGGCTTTCTCAACGGGGAGGAAGACAAAAGCTCCTGATTGCTCTGAACTCCAGTTCTGGGCGAGACTCTGGAGATCCAGACTCATTCGGGGACAAACTGGACAGTCTGGCAGCAGGCAAAACTCGACGGTGGTTTTCTCTCAGAGGTGTTTGAAGCGATTCAAAGAAGCAAAAAACACCCAACTGGAAAAGCAAAAAGCAAAAGTAATCCAAAAATATGAAAATAGTGTAAGGAGCCTCTGGGACAACTTCAAGAGTTATCAACATCTGAATTATGGGGTGCCAGAAGAAGAGAGAGAGCAAGATACTGAAAACCTTTTGGAAGAAATAATAACTGAAAACTTTCCCACCTGGTGAAAGAAATAGACTTATAAGTCCAGGAAGCTCAGAGAACCCCAAACAAAAGGAATCCAAAGAAGACCACACCAAGACACATCATAATTAAAATGCCAAGAGCAAAAGACAAAGAGAGAATATTAAAAGCAGCAAGAGAAAAACAGTTACCTACAAGGGAGAATCCATACCCGTGGTCAGCAAATTGTGGCTTGCGAGACACATGTGGCTCTTTGGCCCCTTGAGTGTGGCTCTTCCACAAAATATCACAGCCTGGGCGTGTCTATTTTGAAGAAGTGGCATTAGAAGAAGTTTAAATTTTAAAAATTTGGCTCTCAAAAGAAATTTCAATTGTTGTACTGTCGATATTTGGCTCTGTTGATTAATGGATTTGCTGACCACTGACCCATATGATTGTCAGTTTATTTCTCAACAGAAACTATATAGGCCAGAAGGGAGTGGCAAGAAATATTCAAAGTGATAAATAGCAAGAACCTACAACCAAGATTACTCTACCCAGAAAAGCTATCATTCAGAATTAAAGGTCAGATAAAGAGCTTCACAGATAAGAAAAACCAAAGGAGTTCATCACCGCCTGTATTATATGAAATGCTGAAAGGTATGCTTTAAGAAGAGGAAGAAGAAAAAGGTATAGATAAAAATTATGAACAACAAATACATATCTATCAACAAGTGAATCTAAAAATCAAGTGAATAAAAAATCTGGTGAACAAAATAAACTGGTGAATGTAATAGAATCAGGGGCATAGAAAGGGAGTGGACTGAAAATTCTTGGTGGGAAATGGGTGTCGGGGGTGTGGGAAGAGACTGGACAAAAATTGTACACCTATGGATGAGGACAGTGGAGGAGGGTGGGGTAAGGGCAGAGGGTAGGGTGGGAACTGAGTGGAGGGGAGCCATGGAGGGAAAAAGGAGAAACAAATGTAATAATCTGAACAATAAATATTTTTTAAAATATATATATACTGTGACAAATTAACATGAATATTATAATCACTAAATCACCACCAAAAGGACAACAAAATAAAAAACAAAGAAGCATAACTAAAATGTCAAGAGGCATAAATATAAAGTCATTAGCGGAGATAAAATGAAATGATACAAAATACTTGATTCAATCAGTCAGGAAAGGATAAATACAAGAAGAAGTGGTAAATAAAAGCCGAATACCAAGATGACAGACTCAACACAAATACAGAAATTTATAGTAAATGTTGATGAAATAAACTTTCCAATTAAAAAAGCAGAGATTGCCCTAGCTGGATTGGCTCAGTGGATAGAGTGATATATGTTTTATTGGTTTTGTACAGAAAGGAAGGGAGAAGGAGAGAGAATTAGAAACATCAAAGAGAGAGAAACATCAATCAGCTGCCACCTGCACACCTACTGGGGATGTCCCCACAACCAAGGTACATGCCCTTGACCGGAATCGAACCTGGGACCCTTGAGTCCACAAGCGACGCTCTATCCACTGAGCCAAACTGGTTAAGGCGGGGGGATAAAAAGGAAATTTTTTATATCAAAGATAATTTGGTTTTGAAGGGATAAAAATATTATTTAGCATAATCCAATAAGAAAGCAATTTCTGTAGCTTCCCAGAACATCAAATAATTTATCAGGTATACTTTATCTTTATACATTACAAAGTGATTCAATTCTATCATTAGTTCTGTACAACATTCAAGAGTCAAGTGTTCTAGAGACAAGGTGGCATGGATCAGACTGTCGGACCTCAGAGGGAGTGTAGGGGAGGGTGGGGATAAAGGGGAGAGATCATCCAAAGGACTTGTGTGCATACATATAAGCCTAACCAGTGGTCAAGGACAACAGGGGGGAGGGAGCACTCGTGGGGAGGGGGGTGGGATGCCAAAGGGGGGATGAGGACAAATATGTGACACCTTAATCAATAAAGAAATTTTTTTAAAAGTGTCAGGTGTTCTTAGATGTTTGAATTACTTTAAAATTGTTTTGGTTTATTTTTACTATTCTTTTGTCCATGGCTTTTAAGTTGTCCTAATATCTTTTCTTTTTGACATTAACAAAATAAAGGAGGTTGAACTTCAGGAAATTTCAAATGGGAAAGAACAAATCAGATACACAGAATCATTGAGATAAGGTCTAAAAATAATATCAACAGCAACAACTGGGCTTCCAATTTACTTATATCTTCCTTCTAATTGGTATTTTGCATTTCATATTCAGGAAAAGATTAAAAACCATGCCCTAGCTGGCTTAGCTCAGTGGTTTGAGCGTTAGCCTGTGGAGTGTAGGGTCCTGGGTTCAATTCCAGCCAAGGGCACATGCCTGGGTTGCGGGCTTGATTCCTAGTGGAAAGAGTGCGGGAGGCAGCCGATCAATGAATTTCTCATATCATTGATGTTTCTCTCTCTCCTTTTCCTTCCTCTCTGAAATCAATAAATATGAAAAAGATTAAAAACCAAATATTCTTACTAAGTTTATAATGCAACAGTTTGCTCACCCCGTAAATGAATCTCTGATTAAACTGCTGCATTGCTCCTTGAAGCTGACTGCGTTGGAGCTGCCACTGTTCATAGTTCCGGACGGACTCCAATGTTGGTCTCTGCCACGTTGTTGTTCTTGTGAAATGGTCAACATAATAAATACGTCCCATGTTGTCAACCCTGCGTTCCCAGCTAAATCAGAACAAAAAAACAACCTAAATCAACAAATATTTGTGAAACAGATAAGAATTAAACAGAACTTCATCTTGGCCCTGGTGCATGTTTAGTAACATTTTACCTTAAGAAACTACTTTTGATTTACCTGAAGCCTTTTATTTTCTGTATTCTGAAATGGTCTATTAATGAACTTAAACACAATGTCTATTTAGTGAGTAAGTCTCAAATAGTCATAAGAAAAAGTTCTCATTTTCCAATGTTCTTGTCATTGTTGCAAACTTAATAGGGACATAATTTACGTATATATAGCTTTTCATAGATATCGTAAAATACTTTCCCACAAGAATACAATTATCTCAATTATCATTTCAAATGGGAACATAATATTAAGTAAATATTGATATAACTTTGAGATTTCTAACTGGTTGATTGTTTAGGCTTCTTCCCAATTTTCTGATATCTTAAACAGCAAAATAATAAATACCTTTAATATATCAAAAAGTTTTCCTTCTTTTGAATTATTTCTTTAGGATAAATTTTCTGAGGGACTTATTAAGAGTATGTGCATTAATATGGTTATATATACGACCTGTTAGGACTGTAACTAATTTATACTACCACCAGAAATTTTATGAGGTAAAGATCCTCCACAATTTCACAAATATCACGTAATTATTTCATAAGTAAAACAGTATTTTTTAGGTGTGTACTTAAGATTATAACTAGTAAGATTAAATATTTCCCCATGTTTGCTATGTATTTCCTTGAATAAAAATATATTTCTCCCAATTATATAATGCAAATGCTTAATATCCTGCATTAAAATATTCTTCTTTAAAAATATTTTTATGGATTTCAGAGAGGGAGGGAGGAAGGGAAGTGGAGAGAGGAAGGGAGGGAGGTGTAGGGAGGTGGAAGGGAAGGAAAGGGGAGGGAAGGGAAAAGAAGGGAAGGGAAGAGGGGGAAGAGAGAGAAAAAAAAGAGACAAAGAAAAAAACATCAATGATGAGAATCACTGATCAGCTGTCTCCTGCATACCCTCTACTGGGGATGGAGCCTGCAACCTGGACATGTGTCCTGATCTGGAATTGAACTGTGACCTCCTGGTTCAGAGGTCAATGCTCAACCACTGACTAATGCTGGCTGAGCTGTATTAAAATATTCATTAGCCCTGGCCAGGTGGCTTAGATGGCTGAAAAAAATCCCACATACCAGAAGGTTTCGGGTTCAATCCCTAGTCTGCGAAAGTACTAGAGGCAACCAATCTCGCTCTCTCTCTCTCTTTCTCTCTCCCTCCCTCCCCTCTCTCCCTCCCCCCACCTCTCTTACTCTCAAACCAATAAACATATCCTAAGTGAGACTTAAAAATAAAAAAGTTGCCCTGGCCAGTTTGACTCAGTGGATAGAGTGTCAGCCTGAGAACTCAAGGGTCCCAGGTTCAATTCTGGTCAGGGGCATGTACCTTGGTTGCTGGCATATCCCCAGTGGGGGGTTGTGCAGGAGGCAGCTGTTCGATGTTTCTAACTCTCTCTCCCTCTCCTTCTCTGTAAGAAATCAATAAAATATATATTGAAAAATAAAATAAATAAGTTTTACATATATATGTGTGTGTGTGTGTGTGTGTGTGTGTGTGTGTGTGTGTGTGTGTGATATTATCCTCATTTATATGATAGGGGTTATAATTCTTATTCATTTAAATAATTAGTCTTAAAGAAACTAATCCTAAAATCCTGTGGTTTGAGACAGCTAAAGTTCAGAAAGGAAAACTTGGAAGTAGTAAGACTTATAGAATCTTTAGGTCAGAACTGAGTGAAAAGTAAGATCATTCATTATGCTCCATCAAGTATCTGACTCTTTTCTTTCTAGTTTACATCTACCACAAAACAAAGTAGATAAAGACAGGAAGAGGTTGAAAAGTAAGAATGTAGCAAAGGTTTTGTTACAGACATAATCTATAGTTCTGAATAAACACTTTTTCTCTTCATTAATTCAGATACTTACCCAGGAGGTAGAGGTTCTGGTCTATCCCACGTTGTTCTTTTTTCAATATGGTCTACATAGTAAACTCGTCCATGCTGGTCCACTCTCTGCTCCCAACTTAAACACAAAATTAAAAAGTCTGGGTAAGGTACTTATCTTTAATCCTGTCTTTGCCTTTTTGGCTTATATGAAACACGAGAGGCCTGATGCACGAATTTGTGCACCAGTGGGGTCCCTCGGCCTGGCCTGTGGGGGTTGGGCTGAAACTGGCTCTCCAACATCCCCTGAGGGGTCCTGGATTGCAAGAGGGCAGTTCTTGGGTGACACACCATAAAATCGGGCTCCCTATCTGGTTCCAGGTGCGTCAACCGAGAACCTCAGCTACCAAGTCACTGCAGCTCAGCAGCTCCTGCGCTGAATGTCTGCTCCCTGGCAGTCAGTGTGCCTCATAGCTACTGGTTGGAGTGCCTGCCCCCTGGTGGTCATTGTGTGTCACAGTTACCAGTCTGCTGGTAGAAAGGTTGCTTAGGCTTTTACATATAGAGGATACTATAGAACTGAGGCAAATAAGAATGTCAATATATAAAAAGGATACGAAAAGAATTTAGGAACAGAGTCAAGAAATGTTATTCTGAGGATGACACATAGTAGACAAGATCTCTTCTGCAGAAGTATAAAGTATCTGATCTAGGAGAAGTCTTGTATTTCTAAAAAGCCTTGAGACAGACTCAGGAAACAGTCTGTCTCAATCTCATCAAGGTACATGCAGGACTTAAGAGGAAAAGAAAGCTGTAATTAAAACAATGAAATCTAAAGAAAAGCTAAAGAATTGCTACCTGAAAGACAAGTAATTATTTGGGTTCTAGAAACACTGAAATCAAAGAGTAAGACCTCATCAGATATATCTCTGCACAGTGCAATGGACAAACTCATTCTGAGTATTCTAGTCTCCTTGGTAGGTTTACCACCAAAGTGAAGAAGACTAAACTATCATAGCTTAAAAGTACTAATAACTTCTAAGAGCACCCAGTTTCTCTTTGGTAATCCTTTGCACAAATAATTTTCTAATTTGGCTTCCCATGGAAGTTTTCCAAAAGAAAAATTGTCTAACTACCCACACAAATAATATATAATCTATTTAGCAATTAAAATTCTCATCATGAGAGCTTATTAATATATTAACCAGCTCTAGCCAGTTGGTACAGCATCGACCTGCCAACTAAAGGGTCCCACGTTTGATTCTGGTCAAGGGCACATGCCCAGATTGCAGGATTGATCCTCAGTCAGGGGCATACAGGAGGTAGCCAATCAATGATTCTCTATTATCACTGATGTTTCTATCTCTCTCTCCCTCTTCCTTTCTCTCTGAAATTAATAAAAATATATTTTAAAAATATATATTTAACAGTTAATTAATTTTAATTAGTATTCTGAGCTCTGTATTGATTATTTGAATGCAATATGTATATACATACATAATCTATTAGAGTAGTATTAATTTAGTGATTAGAGTATTATTTGTGCAAAAGTAGGCCTTCAAGTATTTGATTTGTACTTGAAGTGATTAAAATAGAATTATGAGTACTAATTTTCTCAGTTTCCTATTTTATTTTAAAAAGTGATTTCTTTTTTCCCTTTTAAAAAAAGCAATCTGAATTAGGTGACTATATTACTACTTGGCCTTGATTAACTTTCTATGGTTCAGTGTTTCAGGAAAAGAAAAATCACTTTGAAAGGAATTTCTTCCACTTTGCCCTGGAAATGAGGGAAGAAATTTCAAATATGGCGAACTTTATTTTGGTTCAGTTTGATCTAGATCCCCATCAAAAGCAGTTACAATTGCTTTAAGACAGTGCTTTAAAGCATGGTATTATTTTCCTTATTAATAAGTATATACAGATGCCAAAAGAAAACAAATGTTAACCAAAAACAGTTACTTACCCAGGTGGTAGTGGAGCTTGGGGTACAGGATTTAATGGTCTAGGGCCAGAGCCTCCAGATATAGTAAGAGGAATTATTAGTCCAGATGTTGCTCCCTCAGATGTATTTGAATTTGTATTTGTTGGAGGCAGAGAGCCTGTACTAGAGCCATCACTTTCAGAAGTGGCAGAAGGTGAACCATTAACGGAAGCTATAAAAGATTTGGAAAAAACAGGGAAACAATCTTCTATTTTCAGAAATCAGGTTAAATTTTTAACTTTAAAAAGTGAAGAGATAGATGAAAAATATAAAATTTAATATATGAATATGTAGATAAAGATTACTAAAGTAAATTAAATAATGTGATAAAGCCAATGGTCCCACTAAATAGGCTTATTTACATTTTTTAGGCTGTCTACCCCATATTCTATTTTAATTATGAAGCACAGATCCTGATTTCCTGATTGCACAGAAGGTAAAAACTCTTAGAATAGATAAGTGTTGGTATTCCATGGTATTATGAACTTCATTTAAAAATCTTCCAGATCCTTAAAATTATCTTTCTTATGACACCTTGTAGACTATAGGTCAATTTTTGATGTTAGTTATAATGGAAGACGTGACTAGTAAGCAATACTATTCTTATAAATAGTTGTTAAGTACATATTACATCTTCAAGAAATACTTATTGCCGAAACCAGTTTGGCTCAGTGGATAGAGTGTCGGTCTGTGGACTGAAAGGTCCCAGGTTCAATTCCGGCCAAGGGCATGTACATTGGCTGCAGGCACATCCCCGGTAGGGGGTGTGCAGGAGGCAGCTGGTTGATGTTTCTCTCTCATTGACGTTTCTAGCTCTCTCTCCCTTCCTCTCTGTGGAAAATCAATAAAATATATTTTTTTTTAAATAAAGAAAAAGAAATACTTATTGACAAAACAATTCCTGAAGTTACCAATATTATGACAAAGTAGTATATGGTCTTAAAGATTGGGAATATATTGTAAACAACATTATGTACAGAAAAAAAGTATAATTAAACACAAAGTCATTTAATGAAATAACTTGTGGACAGTTTATTTTTCTAATAATATTGGGTTTAATTATTTTACATTCCCTATCCATATACTAGCAGAGAGAAATAATAAAAGATTAAAGATTTGTTCTGGTTGGTCAGGAATAAAATGAATATTCTACCTATAGATGTTTACACTTTTATTACATGAAGTATGTTCATTTATTGTATAATTTTTGCTTTAAAATCTGAATATTATTTAGCATTACTTGCAATTTACTAATTGTCTTTCTAAAGGATATAATGAGAATAAGCAACCAGATCTTTGATTCTATGGCAAACTAATGTCCACACAGTCACAAACCCTAACAGAAAGATGCAATCTTATCTGTACTGCTTACCTATAATAATAAAAGCATATTATGCTAATTAGACTGGATGATCTTCTGGACAAAGCAAGGGAAGCCCAGGTCCTGGGTGCCAGAGGGAAGCTGGTGCTGGGACCCGGGGGAAGGAAGGCCTACTTTTGCACAAATTTTGTATACTGAACCTCTAGTACTTTATATAATGTGATTTTTATTCTGAATAGAGCTCATGCCTCGTTAACTTCACCCCTGGAGAAAAAACTTAGGGAAAAGGCAAGTCTTAGTTACTTATAGAAAGACTAGAGGCCCAGTGTACGAAATTTGTGCATGGGAGGGGGGTGTCCCTCAGCTCAACCTGCACCTCTCTAACCTGGGACCCCTTGTGGGATGTCCGACTGCCAGTTTAGAGGAGAATCAATTCCTGTGGGATAGGGCCTAAGCTGGCAGTTGGACATCCCTCTTACAATCCAGGACCACTGGCTCCTAACCACTTGCCTGCCTGCTGGCCTGATTCCCCTAACTGCTCTCCCCCACTGACCTATTCCCCCTAACTGCTCTCCCCAACTGACCTGTTCCACCTAACTGCTCTCTCCTGCCAGTCTGATTGCCCTACCTGCTCTCCCCTGCCAGACTTATCCCTTACTGCCTCTGTCTTGGCTCCGCCACCAGAGCTTTGTATAGAAGGATGTCCAATCTAATTACCATATTACCTTTTATTAGTATAGAGGCCTGGTACATGGGTAGGGGCTGGCTGGTCTGCCCTGAAGGTCCTGAATCAGGGTCCCCTTGTGGGGGCAGCGCCAGCCTGGGGCAGTTTGCAGGCTGGCCAAACCCCGACTGGGGTGGTGGCAGGGTCTCTGCTGGGGGCAGGCCAGCCTGGGTGAGGGGATGAGGGCCTTTTGCAGGCCATCCACGCCCCCATCGGGTTTGGGGTCCCCACTGGGGAGGGGGTAGCCTGGGCGAGGGGCCTGGTGTGGTTTGCAGGCCGGTCAGACCCCTGATGGGGTGAGGGACCCCTGCTGGGAGCAGGGCAGCCTGGGCGAGGGGAAGGTCTCCTGGTCTAATTAGCATATTACTCTTTTATTAATATAGGTCATTCTTGCCCAAAATCTTTAATATAAAATTACAGCTAGAAAACCAGTCTACAAGGGCCTTTTTACACTTACCTGAAGATCAATTCCCAAACAGAACTTTACTTAAATCACAGTATAAGAGCTATACCCCTAGTGTAAGGCTGGAATACACACCTGGTCTACGCGGGGTAGGTGGAGGTGGTCGTGAAGGTCTTGGAGGTCTAGAAGGCTTAAAACCGCCGTTTGAGAGTGATGGAGAATTACTCCCATTGATCTTCCTATTTTCACCAGACCCTGCATCCTCAGGGTCATCTGATCCATTTGTGTTCATTCTGGGTAAGAAGTGGGTAAAGGAAAGGGAAGGGGGAAAGGGCTCTTTTAATTTAGCAAAAACTAGCAGACTTATGAGTTTTAGAAGTTTGCGAAAAGCTTTCTAATTTCTGGCTAGCTTTATCAAATACCTAAACAGCCTTTGGGTAGGGTCTTACATAGAACCCCGAGAGCCTATTCAGAAATAGAATGAGGAGCCAGGGCACAGGAAAACTTGGGACCATTCAACATTACTAGGTACGCTAGTGCAGATTTTCCTGTGGCCAAGAAGTTACTACCCCTTAATATCCTACATTACTTTTGAGATTAGAAGATGATTCCTTGTCACAGGAGTGACTCTGTGAAGGCAGATCTTCATTAGGTAAAACACAACAGCGTTATAAACTTTGATTTTCCTAAAAATCTTTATGAGTCATTTTTAAAAAACTTTTTATTATGAAATTTTATTCATCACAAAAGTAAATGGAGCGCTGACTGGTGTGGCTCAGTTGATTAGGTGTGGTCCTGTTTACCAAAAGGTTGCTGGGTTGTGGGCTGGATCCCCGGTGGGGGATCATGCAGGATATGCTGAGTGATGCTACTCTCTCACGTCCATATTTATCTCCCTCCCTTCCTTCCTCTCTAAAAATCAATAAAATATATTTTTAAAGGTAAACAGACAAGTAAAACAAAATCATCTCCTTTCCTAACTTTATCTCCCACTATTGGTTTCCCAAAAAACCCACAATAAACACTTTAAAGTTTGTTAAATCAGTTAAAACAACCCAGGCATTCAATACTTGCGGGCTCTAGACCAGGTATGGGCAAACTTTGACTCGAGGGCTACAATGGGTTCTTAAACTGGAACAGAGGGCCGGAACAAAGGCATGGATAGAGTGTTTGTGTGAACTAATATAAATTCAAAGTAAACATCATTACATAAAAGGGTACAGCCGCTCTTTCAGCTCCGCACTCGGGCCGGATCCGGCCCACGGGCCGTAGTTTGCCCACAGCTGCTCTAGACTGAAAGCACACAAGCACATGAAAGCGCTGAATCTAGGCTAAGCTCAAACATATGGTGCATATCTCTGCCCTTGCTAATGAAGGCCCAGGAGATATTATAGCCAGTGGTGACCTTCATATGTACCCAACTCTTATATTTTAGCTTTACTAGAAAATAAATTTAACAACCTAGTGATGGCCCTGGGATTCTGAACTCCTTGTCTTTGAAAAAAATGTCAGTATATTAACTTTCTACAAGCTGAAAGAAGTATTAGCAATTTGGGTATCCCTGGCCTACACCAGAGAACTGCAGTCAGATAAGCTAAGAGTCCTCAATCTTTCATAAATATTTCCTTTCTCGCCGAAACCAGTTTGGCTCAGTGGATGGAGCATCGGCCTACGGACTGAAAGGTCCTGAGTTCGATTCCGGTCAAGGGCATGTACATTGGTTGCGGGCACATCCCTGGTATAGGGTGTGCAGGAGGCAGTTGGTCGATATCTCTTTCTCATCGATGTTTCTAGCTCTCTATCTCTCTCCTCTCCCTTCCTCTCTGTAAAAAAATCAATAAAACATATATTTTTAAAAAAATTTCCTTTCTTACCTTGAGCCCTGAGTTTTTTGACAGTCATTTTATTCTTACATCAATCTGAACAACTATTAGTTTTGACTAAAATTAATATCTTTTTCTGCATTTTTAACAAACAGTAAGTAAAACCTTACCTTGTTTCCTCCTTGGGCCTGGAGCCATCATCATTCTGTGAAGCACCTTTAACATCAATAAAATTTAGAGAGAGAATGAGTTTCAAAGTGATGTTCATGTTTTTCCTAAATATAGTATGTAAGCAAAGCCTTTTATTAAATCTTTCTAGTGAAGAACATATTAGAATTTAAATTCTAACATGACATTTAAAAAGGAAAATATGATAAATGTTATTAAGATTGAAATAAGTTTATCAAAATTTTGCACAAATGCAGATTACGTGTAAGAAATATTAATTAACCTAGGTATATCACTCGTGGGCTGGGCTACTTCTGCCTTTCTTACAATATATCTTTGCTTAATTAAAAAAATAAATCTAATTATTTTTAGCCATTTTAGTATTCTAAATATCTTATCAAAAAGTGCTGATCACCAGCAGAATGATTAATAAAATAGGTTCTGAAAACAGAAAAACCAGTAACATATCTCTCATGATGGGGCCTGTAAAACAGCTTCAAGAGTAGAAAAGATACAAATGGGTGGATGTTAAAGTAACCAAAAGTGAATGCCACAATGTTCACACTTTTTTCAAATTTTATTTATGTGAACTATCTCTAGGATTCAGTAAGGGCCTGTATACTATCCTACCTAATAAAAGAGAAACATGCAAATTGACTGTACCTTCGCTACACCCACCAGCCAATCAGGGCAAGTATGCAAATTAACACAACCAATATGGTGGTTAATTTGCATATCCAGGCCTGAGCAAAGACTGAAGACAGATTAGAAAGAAGCCAAGCGCTGTATAAGGGAGAGAAGCTGCGGAGAAGCAAGCAAGCAGGGCAGAGGAGAAGGGAGGGAAGCAGGCAGGATGGTGACCACAGCAGGAAGCCCTATTGTAGGAATCTTCCTGCAACGGGCCTCTAGTTTATATATATAAAAGCCTAAGAGACCATTGCAACTGAAAGGATGACCAAACAGGCTGTGTGGGGCAACTAGGCTGTAAGGGGGATTAGTGAGAGGCGACCAAGTGACTGAACAAGCAGGCTGTGTGGGGCAACCAGGACAGCGGGGGAGGGGGAGGAAGGAATGGGGGCGACTAGGTTGGCAAGGGGGGCAATGAAGGGCGACCAGGCTGGCAGTTGGGGGCAACCTGCTTGGGGGGGGGAGGGGAGGGGCAATTGGGGGTGACCAGGATGGCAGAGGGGGGGGCAATAAGGGACAACCAAGCCAGCAGGGCGAGGGGGAGCAGTTGGGGTTGACTAGGCCAGCAAGGTAAGCAATTAGGAGCAATCAGGCGGGCAGACAGGTGAGCAGTTAGGAGCCAATGGTCCTGGATTGTGAGGGAGTCTGGGCTGTAAGGTGGAGGCTCAGGGAAGCGGTGAAAGGAGAAGCCCCCGAGTTGCACACATTTTGAGCAGAGGACAGACAGTTGACTGGGCCGCGGGATTGCCCTAACGGGAAGGAGACATAAGTTCCAGACTGCTCTTAACCCCACTTCCAACTGCACTGAACCCCAGTTGCGGGCTCATTGGGGGAGAGACTAGACTGTCTGGTAGCGGGAGAAACTCTAGGGCACCTTTCTCTCAGAGGTGCTTGCAGCGAACACCAAAGAACACTGAGGTACACTGAGACTCAGGAACCTTAGAGGGCGGAGCTAACCGGAAGCCAAGGCTGTAACCTCCTCCCTGAAACTCTGCCCCATCCAAGCTGAACACAGAGGCTTTTGCAGGTTTCCAAGTCTAGTGGAATAAGGTTGTCTCCTGGCATAGACACAGCTGATCCTCCCAACCTACCAACTCAGGGAAGCAGCGAAAATACCGAGACAAGGAAACAGATCACAAACGAAAGAAATGGAGGACAAAAAGCGACTGGATATAGAGTTCAAAACCACGCTTATAAGGTTGTTATAAGAATCTCCTAGAAAACGCCGATAAAATAAATGAGACCTATGAGGATATGAAAAGGGATCAACTAGAAATAAAGAATACATTCTCTGAATAAAAAATATTATACAGAGTCCTAAAAACAGAATGGAAGATTGCTAGAATCAAGTCAAGGATTTGGGACAAAAAGAGCCAGAGGACACTCCTCTGCAGAAGCAAGAAGACAAGAGAATCGAGAAATTTGAAGATAGTGTAAGAAACCTCTGGGACAACTTCAAGTGAACCAACATCAGAATTATGGGGGTCCCAGAAGATGACAGAGAGCAAGATACCAAAAACATATTGAAAGAAGTAGTGAAAGAAAACTTCCCCCGCCTGGTGAAAGAAATGGACTTACAAGTCCAAGCACAGAGAACCCCAAACAAAAGGAATCCAAAGAGGACCACACCAAGACACATCATAATTAAAATTCCAAGAGCAAAAGACAAAGAGAGAATATTAAAAGCAACAAGACAAAAGCAGGTAGTTACCTATAAAGGAGCATCCATACGAATATCAGCTAATTTCTCAACAGAAACCATGCAGGCCAGACGGGAATGGCAAGAAATACTCAAGGTGATGAATACCAAGAACCTACAGCCAAAAATACTCTACCCAGCAAAGCTATCACTCAGAATCAAAGGCCAGATAAAGAGCTTCACAAATAAATTTAAGCTAAAGGAGTTCATCACCGCCAAGCAGAATTATATGAATTGCTAAAAGGGGTTCTTTAGGAAGAGGAAGAAAATAAAGATAAAAATGATGAACAACAAATATGTAACTATCAACAAGTGAATCTAAAAACCAAGGGAAGTAAAAATCATGATGAACAATATTAACTGGTGAATATAATAGAATCAGAGGTGTGGAAGGGGAGTGGACTGATGATTCTCGGGGAAATGGGAGTGGAGTGGGGCAGGAAGAGACTGAACATAAACTGCACCTATGGATGAGGACAATGGGGGATGGGAACTTGGTGGAGGGGAGCAATGGAGGGGGGAAAAATGAGGAACATCTGTAATAATATGAACAATAAAGATTTATTTAAAAAATAAAAACTCAATTTTAGTGCTAAACTCAACTCCAATCCTAAAATCCACTATGACTTCCCAGTTAAAAACTCTTTACTTTTAAGAAATCATGTTAAATTCTGCCAATTATTTTCCTACTTGAGTGATAAATTGATGACATAGAAATATGAACTTCTGTGAATAACAAAGTCAAATATAAATGAGCAGCTTAGATTCTACTCTGAAATATGAAGACTAAATGCTTTACTTTTATTAATTATGAAAATATTTGGCATTAATAATAGTTTCAAATTTGTAGGGAATAAACAGGAAGCTATAAAAACTGAGTGTTAGAGTAGTTTAGCAATGTAATTTAATTATTTATATTATCTTCTGGAACTCCCATTTACAGAAAAAGTGAACTATTATAGAATACTCATGAATAGCTGTCAATTAAAATGAACATATCAATTCTGAAGGAATATGACCATTTTGGACATTTCTCTTCGCCCTCATTAACTCCAAAGAAACCATCTGGAAGATATATCAGGACTACCTGTAAAGTCCTGCTATTAAAAAAGACCATGAGTTAAAAAGGAAATAGGAAGTCTTCCAAAGTAGAAACAGAAGAATAGCACCTCACAACTATAAAATGTTTCATAATGCAGTTACTAAGTAAACAAAAAGAACTTTGTCAGACTAATCAGGAAAGCATGAATCTGTTCTTTGTTCTGCAGCCTCTAAAAATCAGATTCAGCTAGGATGGTGTGCTCAGTCGTTGAGCATCGACCCATGAACCAGGTCAGGGTTCAATTCCCAGTCAGGGCACATGCCTGGATTGTGGGCTCAATCCCCAGTAGGGGGCATGCAGGAGGCAGCCAATCAATGATTCTCTCATTATTGGTGTTCCTATCTCTTTCTCTCTGAAATCAATAAAAACATATTTTAAAAAGAAAGTATCTTTCTTAAAAAAAAAGAAAAACGAAATTTCACTTAGTACATGGAAATATCTAAAGAGAATCCACTGAGAAGTAGTTTTATTAAGCAGATATAACTTGGGTGCTAGCAAACTTTCAATTTATAGTTCATGTTTACTCCCTTTAACAAACACTAGTAAATCATAAACAGTTAGATATGCCAGCATTCATATAATGAATTGGTTTTGTCATTATTATAACACAAAGGCATTCTATCTAATAAAAGGGCAATATGCAAACTGGCCATCACTCCCAACACCCAAGATGGTCGGCAGGGGAGGGCAGTTAGGGGTGACTGGCCAGCAGGGGAGGACAGTTGAGGGAGACAAGGCCTGCAAGAGAGGGCAGTTGAGAGGAACCAGGACTGCAAGGAGGGCAGTTGGGGGCAATCAGGCCTGCAGGGGAGGACAGTTAGGGTTGACTGGGCCAATAGAGGAGGCTAGTTGGGGGTGACCAGGCCTGCAGTGAAGGGCAGTTGGGGGGGACTAGGCCTGCAGGGGAGGACAGTTAGGCATCAATCAGGCTGGCAGGGGAGTGGTTAATGGGGGGTAGAAAGGGGGACAATGTGATCAGGCTGGCAGGCAGAAAGAGTTAGGGGCAATCAGGCAGGCAGGCAAATGGTTGGGAGCCAGCAGTCCTGGATCGTGAGAGGGATTTCCAACTGCCCATTTAGGCCCGATCCCACCAGGCATCGGGAATCCCTTGAGGGGTCCCAGATTGGAGACTGTGCAGGCTGGACTGAGGGACACCGCCCTCCCCCCCACAAAAATGTTGTGCACCGAGCCTCTATAGTTTGTACATAAAAGAGAGATGGCAAATGAATTTCAGCTTGTACTGGCTGTCTAGTACAGTACTAAGAAAGATTTCGAGTCAAATTTAAATTCAAACACGCAATGCTACAGACAATAAACTATGTCTGCTATATTCTGCCTTAACAGCTATCATTGGCCTAGAGCAGTGTTTCCCAAAGTGTGGTACACATACAGCCAGGGGTACGGGAAGAGTCTGGTGGGGGTATGCATTGCACTGGAGTTTGGTGGGGATATGCAATGCACCATGCTTAGCTGCGCCTAATTCTACGTTTTCATGAGTCAAGTCATTTCATCCTTCTTATTGATCCAAATAAATGTTATTTATAATATAACTTTTATTTATATTTTACTATGAATAATTTTATTTTTTGTTTATTATTATTTTGTGTATGTACCAAAATAAATAAATAAATATATTTTGATTGTTATTAAAATACATCCTTTTTTTCACGAGGGATACTCAGTGTTATGAAAATTATAGAAGGGGTACACATATGTCAAAAGTTTGGGAAACACTGGCCTAGAGAATAAATATTTTATAAATAAATTTATTACCCATAGGGCCAACTGTGATTCAACTTTTATATGGCTAGCCTTTCAACTTACAGAAAGATGTCTAATTCACACAAGCAATGCCCTAAAAGGAAAATGTTTTCAATTGTCAATGTCTCTTTTTAAAAAGAAAATAAAGGGGAAGCTTGTGTTGCAAGGTGGATTGTCCCATGCACTACACAGGTTGCTGGTTCGATTCCTGGGGAAGGCATATGCCTGGGTTGCAGGCTTGATCCACAGTAGGGACCTACAGTAGGCAGACAATCTATCATCAATGTTTCTATCTTCTCTCCTTCTCCCTTTCTCTTTCTAAAACAATCAATAAAAACATACTAAAAAAATTCCTTTAAAAAAAAAGGAAACGTCTTAATGTGAAAAGAATAGTAAAAATTACATGCAGCACACCAGACTAGCTAATGTAAGAAGAATCATTAAAGACCCTATACAAAAAGCGATTACTGCCAAAACCAGTTTGGCTCAGTGAATAGAGAGTCGGCCTGTGGACTGAAGGGTCCCAGGTTCGATTCCGGTCAAGGGCATGTACATTGGTTGCGGGCACATCCCCGGTGGGGGTTGTGCAGGAGACAGCTGGTCGATGTTTCTCTCTCATCGATGTTTCTGACTCTCTATTCCTCTCCTTTCCTCTCTGTAGAAAAATCGATAAAATATATATATATATATTTTAAAAAGCGATTACTTACTTTCTGCACATGTAGCTTCACCATTGGTTACAACTTCAGATTCTAATTGCAGCCCATCAAGACAAACCGACAAGTCTCCTATTGTCTCTGTTGGTTCTTTGTCACCTACAAGCTGTAAAGTCACAACTACTTTCTCAACTAGAAGAGAATAAATTACAGAACAAATGGTCATTTTTTTCTCTCTCAAAGTCATCTTAACTTAAAAACCTAATGTCAGAAAAAAAACTCAGCATATTGGTAATTTTTCCCTTTAAGTCATCTTAACTGATAAAAATAATGTGGGGGAAAAATCACATATGTGCATATAAATTGTTTTAATATTCTTCCCTCAGGGTTTCAGATCTTATAGCCCCAAAACATTTTAAAAATAGAATAAAATTTGCTAACACTTAATAACATAAAATGCTAAATAGCTCAATGATCACATTTACTATATACATGCCAACCTTGCATAAAATGAGCCAGGAGGGTCCTAGGTTCAATTCCGGTCAGGGCACAAGGCCTGGGGTTGCAGACTAGAATCCTAGGAGGAGGTATGCAGGACAATGATCCTCTTATCATTGATGTGGTTTTTTTTCTCTCTCTCTCCCCCCACTCCTTTATTCTGAGATAACTAAAAACATATTTTAAAAAAATAAAAAATGAAATCAGCTAGCAAGACAACCAAGAAAATTCAGCAACATATGTCTAATTTATATTGACTGCCCTGGCCAGTGTTGCTCACTTGGTTGGGTGTCATCCCATATACCAAAAGGTTGATTTAATTCCTGGTCAGGGCACACCTCAGGTTTCGAACTCTATCCTCCAGTAGGGGGTGCGCAGGAGTCAGCCAATAGATGTTCTGTTCTCACATCAATGTTTTCCCTCTCCCTTCTCTCTCTAAAAATCAAATTTAAAAATATTTTTAAAAAAGGATGGATTATATCTCACCCTGAACCAGTGTGACTCAGTTGGTTGGAGTGTCCTATAACCAAAAGGTGGAAGGTTCAATGCCTGGTCAAGGCACATAGTCAAAGTTGCAGATTCATACCTGGTGGATGGGGACACATGCATGAGGCAACCTATCAATGTTTCCCTCTCACATCTCCCAGTCTCTCTCCTTTCTTTTCTCTAAAATCAATTATATATATATATATATATATGCATACGTTGCATACGTTTCATATTGTTTCATATTGTTCACTATATATATAGTTACTTAAAAACTGGATTGTGCCGAAACTGGTTTGGCTCAGTGGATAGAGCGTTGGCCTGTGGACTGAAAGGTCCCATGTTCGATTCCAGTCAAGGGAATGTACTTTGGTTGTGGACACATCCCCAGTTAGGGGGTATGCAAGAGGCAGCTGATCGATGTTTCTTTCTCATTGATGTTTCTAACTCTCTATCCCTCTCTCTTCCTCTCTGTAATGGATTGTATCTCATAAGTTCTAAACAAGAAATAAGACTTTTAGAAGTATGTTTTAGATAGTCAAGGGGTAGAAAATTTAAATGTTTTAAAATAATATATTAAAGCAAACATATTTCAAGTTTTTATACATATATATTTGACATAGATATATACTTATATACACACAGGTTGGAACAAAAGTAGGTTTACAGTTGTGAGTACATGAAACTCTTTATTCTTTTTTTTTTAAAATATTTTTTATTGATATTTTACAGAGAGGAAGGGAGAGAGATAGAGAGCTAGAAATGTCGATGAGAGAGAAACATCGACCAGCTGCCTCCTGCACACCCCCTACCGGGGATGTGCCCGCAACCAAGGTACATGCCCTTGACCGGAATCGAACCTGGGACCTTTCAGTCCGCAGACCGATGATGCTCTACCACTGAGCCAAACCGGTTTCGGCCAAACTCTTTATTCTTATTTATTGTTCATTATTTCCCATAAAACAATTATAAACCTACTTTTGCCCCATCCTATATAAATAAAAACAACCATCTAAAATGAGGAAATTTTGTACAGTGAATGTGGCTCAGTGACTGAGCATCAATCTATGAACTAGGAGGCAATGGTTCGATTCTTGGTCAGAGCACATACCCAGGTGTTTTGGCTCAATCCCCAGTGTAGGGCATGCAGGAGGCAACCATTAATGATTTCCTCTGGTCACTGATATTTCTCTCTCTCTCTCTCTCTCTCTCTCTCTCTCTCTCCTTCTCTCTGTGAAATCAATAAAAATATATTTAAAACATAAAATAAATGAACAAGTTTTTAAAATGAGCATTTGGAAAAGGAAATCTATCAAAATATTAACATTTGTCTCTCTGACATGGGATTTTCCCCTCTTCATTTCTGCTTTGTATTTTATAGTTTTCCATAATTGAGTATGTAGTACTTTTAATAAATATCTATTAAATAAGTGAATATTTAAGACACTGAATACAAAAGGGATAGCCAAACCAAGGTTATTCAGAATGCTTTAAATAGTTCAAGATTCTCCTCCCTGTTAGTAATTAAAAATAGTGAACATAATCATCTGGATGTTTGAACTTCCTGTAGAAAAAAACTGAGCATAATTTCTATTATTTTTACATACATACGTTTCATATTGTTTGACTTTAATGTTTCATAGATATCTAATGTAGCAGTTCCCAACAAAACATCCGATTTCAGTGTCTGGTGACTCCACACGCGAAAATGTAATTTACTCATAGGGGTGACGATACTAAAAATGAAGGTAAAAAAAACTTTATCATTAAATATCACAATGGGATGCTATACAAATTACAATTAAGTTTTAGTGTTTACAATCTTACTATGCCCCTCACAGTTTACTGTATAAGTAATTTTGCTTATATTCTATAATCTTATGAAAAACACCTGGATGTTACATGCTTGCATGATCATTTTCCTCAGTAAAAGAACTATAGTGGCAACTTGATCCACACATCAACAAAAGTGAAACTGCTTATCATGCTATAAATTGGAAAACTAGTCTTACTTTAATAGTATAAAAAAGTGAACTTATAAACTAAATCCTTATTTTATGTCAAGTAGTGTGCTCAGCTTGAGATTACTTCATTTAATCTTCAAAGAAAGCCTATGAGATGGGATTTATCATGTTCATCTTCAGATATAGAAACTCCTATTTAGAAGGGTAAGCACATTGCCCAACATCGTACAGCCAGTCAGTGGCAGACTGTAATCTGAACAAAGCCTATCATTAAAATATATATTAAAAAGTTCCTCAGTCCGATGCATAATGACTTCAGGATTATGTTACCTCACATTTCACACTGCTGAAGACAAATTATCCAGGATAACTGTCAAATATAGACTCCCTCATGCTATGTTAGATGCCAATAATAAGTGCTATCTGTCATGGTAATTTCCATAGCAAACTTTGGGAAATTTGTATTTGCAATAAATTATATTTAAACTATATGAGTCATCAATTAGAACACTATAAAATCCACCATAGTTTTATGGTTCAAAACTAGGAAGACAAAATCTTGAAAGCTTTTAATTTTTCTATTCCTCATTCTCTCTAAATCATGATCAAATTTTGGGTGACAAATAAACACTCTCCTCATTATAAGTCTACCTATGCCTATAACCTCATCATCATATTTCTACCATCATTTTAATAGTAGGTATTTAAACTAAAATATTTTCTCTTTTTTGGTTGTAGTGGGAGTGGTACTGGTGGTGGTAGTGGTGGTTGTGTAGGGGTGTAATATATTCATTCTCTTAAAAATTCTCAACTGTTACTTTGAGGAGAACATATTATATATACAGGGTGCCCCAAAAAGGTGAATACACCTTTTACAGCTGATAGTACAATTGATTTTTCTTTTCTTTTTTTCAGATTTAACCCATTGGCATTAATAATTATTCAAAGTGTGTATACATTTTGGGGGGGAAATGCTGAAGTAAGAAAACATTTCTCTATTAGTTATCTGGGAAATAATAATGGAGATTGAATACAAGAACAGATAAATTTAATATTACTTTAATTTGAGAGGACAAAGTATACTGTCAAAGATGATCTTATCTAAATTATTTCAAGTCAACTCTAGAGAAGTCTGAAAAGTCTGCTAGCATAACAATGGAAGCTGTATTAAAATAACGGACCAATCTGCTGCAAATTAAAAATTCAGGAGAACATGAGCTATGTGTTCCTCTAAACATCTGGGCTAAATAACAGTACTACCATATGGTACTACTTCAAGAGTTTATTTTTTCTTAATATTTTAAGCACTGAGGAGTTCATGTCATTATCAGCTTAAGAATCACAAAGTATGTACGTGTTGAGCACAGATAGTTGGTAGAAAGTTGATAAGCATTCAGTCTATTATTCATTATAGAGGTTGTGACATTTTATAGATTTAATTTGATTTTTGTGAAAATTTTATTCATATACTGTTTTAGATTCAATCGCTAATGAGCCACTAATTAAAAACAAAGTCTAAGAAACAATATTGAAATGATTACAAATGACAAGCATTGGAATAGTTCTGTAAATAGGCCTCAAAATGATCTTCAATAAATTTGTGAATTTCACTCACTTGTTCAAAATTATTATAAAGTATATTAAGATGCCTCAGATCTTCAAAAATCTACGTTAAAGAATAATATAGGTAACAATATAGATTAAAATAAAGTGAATAGGTATATCCAATTTGTTGAATTTACTAGAAATAAATACTATCCACATAAGCATGTATCATGTGAAGAATAGAGCTTTTAATTTCAAATGCCTCATCTGACCATTTAGAAAAACTTTTTTTAAAGTCACTGGTTTATTTATCTGAGGGGGGAAAATACAAATGTTAGGTAATGAAAGCAATTTGTGTATTATTAGATACTACAAGCCCTGTACATGAAATTCGTGCACTCGGGAGGGTACCTCAGTCCAGCCTGCGCCCTCTCAGACATCCTTAGTGCTGCTGTAAAGGTGAGAGGTTCCGGCCACTGCCACTGCACTCACCAGCAGTGAGTTTGGCTTCTGGCTGAGCAGCGCTTCCCCTGTGGGAGTGCACTGACCACCGGGGGACAGCTCCTGCATTGAGTGTCTGCCCCCTAGTGGTCAGTGTTCATCACAGCAACCAGTCCATTTGCATATTAGCCTTTTATTATATAGGATGTGACAACTAGTTACTATATTTTTATATACAATTGGTCCCCAAACCAAGTATTTTAAAATCCATTTGTTTGTTAGGTCTAGCTGGTGTGGTTCAGTGGTTGAATGTCAACCCATAAACCAGGATGTCATGGTCCAATTCCCAGTCAGGGCACATGATTGGTTAGGGGCTTGATCCCCAATAGGGGGAGTAGAGGAGGCAGCCAACCAATTAGTCTCTCTCATCATTGTTGTCATCTCTCTTTCTCTCCCTTCCTATCTCTGAAATCAATGAAACTATTTTTTAATCCATTTGTTGATAAATCATGCTTATTCTTTCATTTTAGTAAAGAAAATCCTATATAATAAGAGCCTAATATGCAAATTGTCCCTTCAACCGAAAGTTCAACCAGGAGACGAAGCTGGCTGACCAACTGCCTGCAGCCCCTCACCCAGGCCAGGCTCCTGCATCCCGTCCCTCCAGCCCGGCTCGATTGGGGAGGGCAAGCCAGACCCCACCCATGTACAAATTCATGCCCCGGGCCTCTAGTTTAACCTATAATTTCCTTCAGTGAGTGCTCAAAACCAACATTTGAGGCTTTGTCATTAGGGTTGAAATTGAGCTATATCCTACATCTATGAATTAATACTGGAGAGAACACTAATATATAAACAAATATACATGGATATATATTTTAACAGTGTCTAACATTAGACACTGATCAATAGAGAACTAGTAAAATAAGTGATAGTCCATTCATACTTAGGAATATTAAGTAACTATAGAAGGGAAGTTAGACCTGTATGTACTCAGCTAAAAAGATAACTATGTTATAAAGTTGTAGAAGAAAACATATAGTATACTTTTTTTATAGGAAGAAAATCCCAGTGTAGGTCCTATGTGAGCATCATAATAAAACAAAACTATCTTTTAAAATTAAATTGAAAAATAAAGTGAGCTACTCATAGCCCTCTATTTCAAACTCTAAGTTAAATAAAGAGCTGCTAAGAATGGCCCATGAGTATGGGTTCCCCCAGCTGTTATTCAGGAGAAATAGCGATAGTATCATCAATTAAACTGGAAAAAGTAAAGAAAATGAGAGACTAGAAAAACAGAAATATCTAAAAAGAAACAAAGAGGGAACTAGAAGAAGGAGTTCTAGGATGAGGGAAAAAGAAAAGGCTGAGAGAGAAGAAAGAAGAAAACAAGTGAGACCTTTTAAAAACTGCATTTCTGCTCAGCTACTAAACAAAATACACTATAGAAAATACTTTCAAACATACACTGTAAGGGGTTGCTTCCATTTGGGACTGTTTGTGTTGTTACATTTTTCTGTCTTCTTTGACTGTCCGTCTACTGTAACTTCCACATAAGGACTTGGTCCAAACCAATTCTTTTTATTTTCTTTAAGTTTTGCTGAAATGACTAAAAGAAAAGAAAAAAATATTTCAATATTTGAGTTGATAGTTCATCTTCAAAACACTTTAATTTCACAAAGGTTATTTACTTAAGCATTATTACTTTTACTCAGAGAAGCAGGTTTCCTCTAAAATATTTACTAATTTTATTCACTCATGAATATTTTCTCCCATCCTAGTAAATTAATATAGGACTTCCCCACATCATTCACTCAAACTCCCATCAGTATCACTGGTAAAGTAGCCCACTATCATTATCAATCATCCCAGAACTCTGAGGTCAATTAAATAGTACACTAACAGACAGCCCGGCCAGTGTCACTCAGTGGTTGAGCATCAACCTATAAACCCAAGAGGTCATATGCCTGGATTTTGGCTCGGGGGCATGCAGGAGGCAGCAGATCATTGATTCTCTCCTCATCATTGATGTTTCTATCTCTCTCTCTCCCTGTTTCTTCCCTCTGGGGAAAAAAATAAAATAAAATTTAAGCAATAACTCTACCCCCCCAAAAAAGTATACTATAAACTTAGTCAACAAATACTTGGTCTACCATGTATCAGATATTGCTCTAAACTGTGGGTAGAACAATTTAAAATAGAAAAGACATTGGCTCTCAAGAAAATTAGATCCTAGTTAGAGAAAAACCTTTGTGACAAAAAACAAACTAATGTGGCAGAATGACTTGATAGTAAAGAAGACTAAGGAGGAAGTACTTCTGCATCTAAATGGCAAGGAGCTAGTCATGTGAAGACTGGAGTTGTAAACAGACATATCCAAAGAAAAGTACAGCAAGTGGGAAGAATGGTAAATGAAATCACATTAGGGTGTTAAGCCAAGATAAGGAATTTGGATTTTATTTAAACATGCTGGAAAGCCACTGGAAGAACAGTTATAAACTAAGATTACTTTTAGCATCTCATAGATCTCATATTAGCAAGAGCTTCCTATATTGTGCATCTTAAGATAATGACTCCTTAGCCTTAACCTTTGAGTTTAGTCACTTTTGCCATAAATTAGCCTTGTCCAAGTCCCTTGGACGGTACAACAAATATATTCCAGTCTAGCAAAGCACCCTATGGTTTCCACAAGTAACCATATAAATGAGGTGATCATAGCCAAGGAATAACTCTACTCCCTGGGTATCTACTCTAGCAGCTAAGTTTAGAGTAGTGGTCACCAACCGGTGGCCTGCAGACCAGTGATTCGTAAGGTCTAAAAAGTTGGTGACCATTGGTTTAGAGAATGCCATTGCCCATCAAGGTGAAGGGACCATTTGTAGATGCTAAAGAAGTTTGTATAGCAGCTATGCAAGAAACTCAATGTACAGTCCAAATCATAGACAGTCTGGGCATCCTAGTAGGCATAGTTCCAGATGGCAGCCCTGAAACTCTTGACTTCACACAGATCAAATAATTCTGTAGCTTTGTGTTTCTGTGCCTTTTCGGTTGTGTTTCTGTGCATTCAAACTAGCCATAGACTTACTATTCTAATGATGCATGCACATTCTATAAAGTAGAACTTCATTATTATTTTGAAATGCTTGTTATAATAAAGTTCAATCTAATTTGAAATCAATATGCATTACCAAAAAAAAAAAGAAAAGGGCCAGCCGCAGTGGTTCAATGGTTAAGCATTGACCTATAACCCAAGAGGTCACGGTTCGATTACCAGTCTGGGCACATGCCCAGGTTGTGGGCTATCTGATCCCCAGTATGAGGGAGATGGGAAGGTATAGGAGTCAGCCAATCAATGATTCTCTCTCATCATTGATGTTTCTCTCTCTCTTCCTCTCCCTTCCTCTCTGAAACCAATAAAAAATATTTTTAAAACAAAACAAAGAAAAACTGCAAGAGATAATGCTAGAAAACTAGGCAATAAGGAACCACTGAGGACGTTTAAGTAAAAGAGTATTATTTAACAAATTTACTGGGTGCCTGTAACACATCAGGTATTATTATGGGCACTGAGGAAACAGATGATCAGATTAACACTCAAACATCATTCTTCTGCTGTGGGAGAAATAAATTAAAGGGAGAGAAAAGTAGGGGATAAGAGGCTAGGAAGCTAATAGAGTCATCTTAATCAAGAAATTGACAGAGATCATCCTGGCCAGGTTGCACAGAGGTTACAGTGTTGACCTTCAGACCCAAGGGTCGGGATTCAATTCCACCTTGGTTACAGGTTCTCCAGCCCTAGTTGGAGTGAGTGCAGGAGGCAGCTAATTGATATGTTTCTCTCACATAAATGTTTTTTCTTTCTCTCCCTCCTCCCTCCTTTCCATTCTCTCTCTAGAAGTCAATGGAAAAAATATCCTTCGCCGAAACCAGTTTGGCTCAGTGGGATGAGTGGTTTGGCCCTGAGGACTGAAAGGTCCCAGGTTCGATTCTGGTTGAGGGCATATACCTTGGTTGTGGGCACGTCCCCAGTAGGGGGTGTGCAAGAGGCAGCTGATTGAAGATTTTCTCTCATCAATGTTTCTAACTCTCTAGCCCTCTCTCTCTTTCTCTCTGTAAAAAAAAAATCAATAAAATATATTTTAAAAAAGAAAAGAAAAAAAATATCCTCAGTGGGATTTAAAAAAAATTTTTTGAAAGTGGTTTGGACTAGGATGGTGAACATGGATATGGGGGGAAAATAACTATTTCTTATGGAGAACCAATAGGATTAGAATGCATGTGGAAGTTGGGAAAAGAAGCAAGAAGGATAACTTCTAGGTTTCTGACATGAATAGCTGGATAGAAAATGGTATCATTTAATAATATGGAAAAGAACATAATTGAGGAGAGTGAAATGGGCCAGAAATCAAGAGTTTTATAATGAGTGTATAAAATTTGAGATGCTTATGGAACATCTAAGGGGAAACATTAAGTAAGAAGTATTTTTCAGAATAGAATATATTCAAGTGGGAACCAGACTCATCTCTGATTAATGTGTACTATAAAGTTCTAGTACTTAATACAGAACCAAATTCAATCATAGGATTGTCACAGAAAAATATAAAAATACTACTTTTAATTCTTATAGTCTGAGAAAAGAGGAAACAAGCCCAACCAATTATGCAAAAATATGTCTCTGGGGGCTCTTGTGGTCCTCTGAAACTGATTAAATCTAGAACAAAAAGTAAATGCAGACCTGATAGGAAGAAAATATTCTGCCCTTAATGGCTTTTTAGGGTTCAAACTTTTGAAAGCTATTTTGCCACGTAACACCATCCAGCCTCACGAAGTCATTTCAGGAACTTTAAATGGGTAAATAAAAGAGGAAGGGAAACTAAAACCAACTATTAGAATTTACAATGTGTCTGATGCTTAAATATCGTCATTGCAATACTCATGATGACTATTCTATGAGGTAGGTATTATCATCTTAATTTTTAAAATATATTTTATTGATTTCAGTGTGGAAGGGAGAGAAACATCAATGATAAGAGAGAATCATTAATCTTGCATGCCCCACACTGTGGATTGAGCCCGCAATTAGGGCATGTCCTGACCGAGAATCAAACCCTGACCTCCTGGTTCATAGATCAATGCTCAACCACTGAGCCACGCTGGCCGGTTATCATCTTAATTTTTACACATAAAAAGACAAGCTTATCAAAATTTAAAAGTTGCTGCAGGATCACGGTAAGCCTGAGCAGGAGAAATTATTTAAGTTTCAAATTTCAAAGTTTAGATGGAATAAAACTTTTGTTACAGTCCTAATATTATAAAATATGTCAATGTATTACATTCCTGAAATTTAAATTTCCATACAGAATTAGCAGAATAAAAGAAGTGTAAATTATAAACTGGAAGTAAAGAAACCAGAAAAAAGTCAGCATCATTGGTCACATGGGCTACTGCAAGAGACCCGTCTAATTTTACTCTCATTTCTCTAATCCAACCACTCACAGTTCCTAGAATTATCTTCCTTAAATAGATGCGATCATATCAGTACTTTTCAATGATTCTTTAATGCCTGCAAAAAGTTTTTAACTCTTCGGGGGCATTTTACATAATTCACTATGTACTCTCAGCCTCCTCCAATACCAAATCCCATCCAGCCCCCAGTACTATTCTAACCACCAGTAACTGCTGTTCTTCACAAGGGCCATGCACTTTCATGCCTTTATGTGAAATACCCGCCCTTTCCACCCAATAAAATCCTGCTTCTTAAAAGACAAATGCCCCTTTCTCTTTGATTTCGTACTTCTTTAAATCTAAGAAGTTAACTGTTCCTGCCTCTATGCTTCCATAACATTTTCATATTTATATATGTCTCCTACAGCTTTTCATTTTTAGTTTTTTAGTAAGTGTATTAGTTTATACTTGGTTTAATTCATCCTGTAATAACCTTCATGGCAAGGATGTAGCCAGTCTTTATCACTCCTATAGCAATTAGTGATTTAAAAATGAGAAACATTTAAAACATTTGTTGAATCAAATGATTAGTCATAGTAGAAAACAAATTTCCCTGCTTATAGTTTGTGTCTGTCTTTCTCTCTCCCTCCCTCCCTCTCTCTCACACACACACTATCCACTACAGATAGATAGATAGATAGATAGATAGATGGATGGATGGATGATAGACAGACTAACAGACAGACAGATAGTTTTGTGGTACTTATTAGTGTTCTTCTGATCCTTCTGTTCTGAAGGTCAGTGCTTTGAGTTAATTTCAGCCCATCTTATTTCTCTGGTGCAAAATAAAAACTTTGATAATTTAAATATAAAGAAAATAAGTGACTCCCCTTTATCCAACCTATCTTGCCAACCAGGAGGCTAGTGAGAACAGAGTAAAATAAGTTAAGTGTGCTGAGACCAATGATGGTCTGATAAGAGATGAAACCAGTTAGGCAAGGGCTACTACCTCTGGGTCAGAAGTCATGGCAGGCCTCTGTGGCAAAACTATGTCTTGCTGGGCAGAATTGGATATATACTCTTGACTTTACATTTTAAATATGAAGGACCAAGCAATCAAAGCTAAATACATAGTCTAGTAAATTTGAGGAAACACAACAATATTTAATTCCAATTAGTAATAACTAAAATCAAGATGGTTTCTCTTCCTCAAATGATGAGTTATATATGAGTAAAGACTAAGACTAAGAAATTTCTAGGAAATACTAAAGTACTTATTTTGCCAACACAGGATAATGTTAGCATATAGCAAACATCATATAACACAGATAAATTCAGTATAGCCGAGGTTATATATAGAACACAATTAAACAGAAAACTCTATCCACTGAGCCAAACCAGCTAGAGCTGGCTCCTTTTCAATTAAAAAATTTTACAAAAACATTTCTGATTAATAATATTAAGAAAGACAAAGTAAAATAAGCAGCCAATCTTATAAAAGATTAGATTACTGTTAAAATATTAAATTAGATATGAGTAATCCTAGGTGAAGAAATGAGGCATTAGGGGGAATATACTACTCTGTACTTATACAGTGTTTTATAGTTTTCCAACTTATACACTGTCTTCTAACCATGTAACAAAGATGTTAATATCCTCAGTTCACAGATAAGGAAAAAGGTATTAGTGACAAACACAAGGTATATAGCTACTAGAATCCCAGTGCACAAAAATTCTTGCATGCGGGGGGCAAAGGGGGGATCCCTCAGCCCAACCTACATCCTCTCACATTCTGGGAGCCCCCAGGGGATGTTCTACTGACAGCTTAGGCACAGTCTGGCCACCCTCTGCAGGAGGCCACTGGGCAGATGTGGGGAAGGTGCCGGCCCCATCACCCCACTGCTGCTGCTGGCCTCCCTCTGTGGGAGGCCACCAGGCGACTGATCAGGGGACAGCACTGGCTGCCACTGGTAACTGCCACCTCCCCTTGAATCGCCATCCCCTCCCCCTGCCACTAGCATGCACCTTGGCTGACCTGGCATTGCCTGCTCGATGGCTCTGGCCCCCACTGATTGGTTGTTCTGCTGTTCAGTCTATTTGCATATTATGCTTTTATTATATAGGATTAAGTAATCAGAATGAGGACTAAAATCCAGGGACATTAAATTCCCTGAAGAGAATAATTAGCCTATACAGATTTGTTGATAAAACTGGAGGCAGGGGCTAAATGACCTCCCCAAAAGTTTAACTTCAAAAGTTCAAATGGCACTGAGGTCGGTTTGGCTCAGTGGTAGAGCGTCGGTCTGGGGACTGAAAGGTCCCGGGTTCGATTCCGGGCAACAGCATGTACATTGGTTGCGGGCACATCCCGGGTAGGGGGTGTGCAAGAGGCAGCTGGTCGATGTTTCTCTCTCATCGATGTTTCTAGCTCTCTATCTTTCTCACTTCCTCTCTGTAAAATATCAATAAAATATATTTTTTTAAAAAGTTCAAATGGCACACTAGTCAAAATATTAAAAGTATTTATGATTCTCTATTATAACTTGTGCATCTACCTGACAAATCATACAGGTAAGCTATTGCCCAACACAAAGATCAATACAGGTATATTTAATACCAGACAATGTTAAAAGATCATTTAAATGACAATGGAAGTTCCCAAAGATGCTACCTCAATGAACTGCCTTGATCTATGTGAAAGAGTAGCACAAAAAACATTATTTCCTATTCAACTCAAAATTGAACAGCTAAATGGCTATTCAGGTTATGTCTACACATTAATTAGATTCAAGTTACAGAAGGTGTTACTAATGTACTGGTACTATACTATCTTATTTTATGTAAATGCCAAAAAGGAAAGGTGAGGCTGCCTTTTGTTTGATACTCCTAAAAAAACACAGGGAAATTAAAACTCATTCAAGTTCTCTAAACAATTCATTTATCAATAGCACTATGAATTATTCTTTTAAATCTCTACTTTGCTACAATCCTACATAATAAAAGGGTATTATGCAAATTGACCCTAACAGTGGCATGACCGGGAATGACCGGTTACTGTGATGTGCACTGACCACCAGGAGGAGCTCAGCTCAGCCACAAGCTGGGCTGATGGCTGCGAGCACAGCGGCAGTGGCAGGAGCCTCTCCCACCTCCTCAGCAGCACTAAGGATGTCTGACAGGTGGACATCCCCCGAGGACTCCCAGGCTGCCAAAGGCCCTGGCTGGCAGCTGGAAGGCTCCGATCGGCTCAGATCAATGAATGACCTGGGCTAGGGACCCTACCCATGCATGAATTTCATACACCAGACCGCTAGTTATTCATAATAGCCAAAAAGTGGAAACAACCCAAACACCAAGTGATAAATGGATAAATAAAATGTGGCATGTCTATTATTTGACCCCCCCCAAAAAAATGAAATACTAATACATGTTACTCAAGAATGAATTTCCTGAAATAAAAATGTAAATTTAGCCCTGCCCCATGTTGCTCAATGGGCAGAGCACCAGCCTAAACAGCAAAGTGTTGTAAGTGCACACTGTGGCCCAGCCCATCCGCCCATCCACCCATCAGGGCACATGCAGCTAATCAATGTGCCTCTCTCACATCAATGTTTCTTCCTCTCTACTCTCCCTCCTACACTCTTTTTGAAAAGCAGTGGGGAAATATCTTTGGATGAGGATTAACAGCAACAAAAATGTAATTTTTACATATCTACACATTTTGTTCATTTGTTCATTCATTAAACAAATATTAATTCAGCGCCTAATGTGTAACAGCCACTAAAGATTTTCTTCTCTTAACATTATTTTTATGTTGGAGGCAAGGGGAGTAAAGTAGTGGATCTTTTAAAGACTTACCAGTGATCTGAAGTTGTGATTTCATGGTCAGGCTACCCATTGACCCAAGCTGTGATCCACTGTCAGACATACCACCAATAGGACAGCAAACCTGAACATGGCAAAGGAAAAACTTGTAAACATCAAAAATCCCCATTTTAAAAAAATATGTAAATGGGGCTAACCAGGCCATTTCCACATCCCACTGAATGCAACATAATAACCAGTGGTCTTCACATAGCTAAATATAATTTTCATTTCTAAGTATTCATCTTGCCTAACCTACCAGAAAAGTCTGACATGATTAATCATTCCTCCTTCTGAGGTTTACCATCTTTCCTTGAGTTTCGAAGACACATTCTCTAAGTTTATGTCCTACCCTCCCTGATTGCTCCTTCTTAGTCTCCTCTGACAATTCCTTCTCTTCTGTTCGCTCTTTTAATGTTGGAGTAACCTAGGTCTCAGTTATTGGTTCCCTCTTATCCAGATTCTCAGTTCCTCAAAAATATCCATTCTGCACAGCAAAAGAAACAAAATGAAAAGGAAGCCCACTGTATTGTAGAACATATTGACAATGATACATCCGATAAAGGGTTAATTTCCAAAATATATAATGAACTCATACAACTTAACAAAAGAAAGACAGACAATTCAATTAAAAAATGGACAAAGCCTGGGTGAGCCGTGTGTCCCAGGGGGCCGTGTGCCCCAGGTGAGCCATGTGTCCCAGTGTGTCCTGTGCCCCGGGTGAGCCGTGAGCCCCGGGCGAGCCATGTGCCCCAGGTAAGCCATGTGCCACGGGTAAGCCCTGTGTCCCAGGGTATCGTGTGCCCCCCCGGGGTGAGCCGTGTGTCCCAGGGGGCCGTGTGCCCCAGGAGAGCCGTGTGCACCATCTGGAGTTTATATTCTAGCCTAGAGTGTCAAAACCCATAAACTTACTTAGTATGTCATAAAGTGATATATTCTGTAGAAGAAAATGACCAGGATAGGTGGAACAGACTGTAAAATTGACAAGAGATCAAACAGAATAAAAGTCCCTAAGGCTAGAGCATGCTGGAATGACAAGGAAGTAGGTGCTTGGGTAGGGGAGCAGAATAGAAGGAAATCAGGAAGTTGGAAGCACATATGATATTAGGTCTTTTAGATAAGAATCATCCTGGTTGTGCTAAGAATAGATACTGAAGTTAGACAAGGGTAAAAACAAGAAGACCTTTTAGGTCAGTGTTCAGCAAATTCATTAGTCAACAGAGCAAAAAACGAACAGTACAGCAATTGAAATTTCTTTTGAGACCCAAAAACTGACTTCTGCGCATGGACCACGAAGTTTCAATCACACTGTATGTGCGCGCCCGCATGTGGTATTTTGTGGAAGATCCACACTCAAGGGGCCAAAGAGCCACATGTGGCTTGCGAGCCGCAGTTTGCCAATCACTGTTTTAGGTTATTGCCATAATCCAGGGAAAAGATGGCTGTCAGAGGTAGCTCTGAACATATTGGTGGTAGAGGTGGTGAGAAATGGTTGAATTCTGGCCAAAACAGGTTTGGCTCAGTGGTAGAGTGTTGGTCTGCGGACTGAAAGTCCCGGGTTCGATTCCGGTCAAGGGCATGTATCTCAGTTGCGGGCACATCCCCAGTAAGGGGCTTGCAGGAGGCAAACTATCCTTCTCCCTTCTTCTCTGTAAAAAAATCACTAAAATATATTTTAAAAAATAATTTGGCCTTTTCCAGAATGTCATAAAAAGGAACATTGGGTATATGTTTCCTAGGACTGCTATAACAAATTACCACAATCTTAAGTAGTTTCAGATAACACAACAACTTTATTCTCTCACAGTTTAGGAGTTCAAATGGCCAAAATAAGGTATAAGAGGGTTGAAACTCTCAGAGGGAGAATCCGTTTCAAGACATTACATTAGTTTCTGAGGATTGTCTGTAATCTTGGGCATTCCTTGGCTTCTGTACACATCTCTCCAGTCTCTGCTTTCATTTTCACATGGTGTTCTCCCTATGTCATTACATCATCTTTACCTTGAATGTTACTGTATGGAAATTTTCTTCTTATAAGGATACTAGTCATTGAATTATGACCCAAATATAGTATGACCTCATCCTAACTTGATTGCATTTACAAAGACCCCATAAGACAAAGACCCCATAAGAAGGTCCCATTCAGAGGTTCCAAGTAGACATTAATTTTGGGGGAGACGCTATTCAACCCATTTCACATACATAAGGTATGTAGCCTTTTAAAAATATATATATTTTATTGATTTTTTACAGAGAGGAAGGGAGAGAGACAGAGAGCTAGAAACATCGATGAGACAGATACATGCATCAGCTGCCTCCTGCACACCCCCTACTGGGGATGCGCCCGCAACCAAGGTACATGCCCTTAACCGGGATCGAACCTGGGACCTTTCAATCTGCAGGCCGACGCTCCATCCACTGAGCCAAACCGGTTTCAGCAAAATTGGCTTTTTAACTAACACTAAGGATACAGAACAGGTCTATTACACCAAAAACCTTTGTACTGCATTTTTATAGACATAATCAATCCTTTACTCTTAATCCCTGGCAACTAAAGATTTTTTTCCCTTTTGGAAACTGTCACATAAATAGAAAATAACATATAAACCTTTAACCTTTTTATTTTTTTTAAATCCTCATCTGAGGCCGAAACCGGTTTGGCTCAGTAATAGAGCGTCGGTCTGCAGACTGAAAGGTCCTGGGTTCAATTCGGTCAAGGGCATGTACATTGGTTGTGGGCACATCCTCGGTGGGGGGTGTGCAAGAGGCAGCTGGTCGATATTTCTCTCTCATCGACGTTTCTAGCTCTCTATCTCTTCCTCTCTGTAAAATATCAATAAAATATATTTTAAAAAAAATAAATAAAAAATAAATCCTCATCTGAGGATATTTTCCCATTGATTTTTAGAGGAAGGGAAAGAGAGGGAAAGACAGAGAAACATCAATGTGAGAGAAACATCGATTGATTGCCTCTAGCACACATCCTGACCAGGGGCCCAGGTTGGGGAGGAGCTTGCAACTGAGGTAAATGCCCTTGACTGAAAAAATTAAAACTATTTTTTAAAATATATTGGTCCACAGACCAACGCTCTATCCACTGAGCCAAACTGGCAGTCAGATATCCTTAGCGCTGTGGAGGAGAGGGGAGAGGCTCCCACCTCTACAGCTGTGCTCACAGCAGTCAGCCTGGCTTGTGGCTGAGCAGAGCTCCCCCATGAGAGCGCACTGACCACCAGAGGTCAGCTCCTGTGTTGAGTGTCTGCCCCCTGGTGGTCAGTGCGCATCATAGCAACTGGTCTTTCCCAGTTGTTTCACTGTTAGGGTCAATTTGCATATTACCCTTTTATTACATAGGATTATTATATAGGATAGCCTTTTTATTTCTCTAGGCAGGATTTCTCAATCTTGGTATTATGACATGTTGGACTGGATAATTCTTTGTTGTTGAGGGCTAAATGTATAACAGCTTAATTTCAATAACATACAAAAACACTGCTCATTTATAGCTTTGTTACCACAGATAAGATCATCCTGGGTTATCCAGTTGAATCCTAAATCCAAAGACAATTGTCCTTATTAGAGGTTCACAATGAGTCAGAGATTTGGGAACAGTCTGGCTGAGCTGTTTTGGGTTAGGATCTCAATTTTATTTTATTTTTTCATGTGTGTGTGTGTGTGTGTGTGTGTGTGTAATTAATTTCACAGAGGAATGGAGAAGAGAGAGAGATATAGAAACATCAATGATGAGAATTATTGGTCAGCTGCCTCCTGCACACCCCCTACTGGAGATTGAGCCCACAACCTGGGCATGTGCCTTGACCAGAACCAAACCCAGGGTCCTTCAGTCTGCAGGCCAATGCTTTATCCACTGAGCCAAACCAGCTAAGGCTATATATTTATTTTAAACTTTAATTTTTTAAATTTATAGATTTGAGAGAGAGAAATCAATTTGTTGTTCCCCTTATTTATGTATTCGTTGGCTGATTCTTATATGAACTCTGATTGGGAATTGAACCTATGACCTTGGTGCATCGGGATGATTCTCTAAACAACTGAGTTATCCCTCCAAGGCTAGGGTCTCTTTTTATTTATTTTAAAAAATATATTTTTATTGATTTCAGAAAGGAAGGGAGAGGGAGAGAGAGAAGCATCAATGATGATAGAGAATCATCGATAAGCTGCCTCCCACATATGCCTCACTGGGAATCAAGAGCACAACCTGGGCACGTGCCCTGACCAGAAATTGAACTGTGACCTCTTAGTTCATAGGTTGACGTTCAACCACTGAACACGCTGGCCGAGTAGCCTGTATCTTTTTCATCTGGCTGTACCTGAGTTACTACATCCTTTTATAATAAATCAGTAATCTAGTAAATAAAATGTTTCTCTGAGTTCTGTGAGCTGCTTTAGTAAATTAATTGAGCCTAAGGAGGGGGGAACTTCCAATTTATAGCTGGTTGGTCAGAAGCTTGGGTGATAACCTGGACTCTAAGTCCAACTGCCTCTAAGTGGGGCTGGGGGTGTGGGGGTTGGGGGAGAGGCAGGCTATCTCCAGGAAGATAGTATCAGAACTGAGTCAGATTATAGGACACCCAGCTGGTGTCGGAGAATTGCTTGATGGTGCGGGAAACTTGCCCTGTATGTCCCCTGCCACACACACATTAGAATTGGTGACCAGAACCATTACAGTGTTAAATGAAAAGAGAAGCCATAGCCTGCAAGAACATATTTTTGAAACATATCTGATAAAAGACTTGTATCTAATATATACAAAGAACTCTTAAAATGTAACAGTAAGAAAACAAAATATGAGCAAAAGATCTGAACAGATTTCTTACAGAACAATATAGATGGCATACATAGATGGCAAACAAGAATATGAAAAGATTTTGAACGTATATCTTACAGAATTGCAAATTAAACCACCAGTGAAATAACACTGTACACCTACCTATTAGACTTAATTTCAAAAAGTTAACAATACCAAACACTGGTGAGGATATAGAGTAATAGGAATTCTCTTTCAGACCTAGTAGGAACACACAATAGTATAGCCATTTTGGAAGACCATTTGACAGAGATAAAACATAGGATTACCATTACCCAGCAATTGTATTCCTATTTACCCAATTGAGTTGAAAATAAGTTCACAAGTAACCTGCACATGAATATTTATAGCAGCTTTTTTTCATAATTGCCTAACACTGAAAGCAAACAAGATGCTCTTCAATAGGCAAGTAGATATGGTACAAACACAGTGGAATATTATTAAGCAATTAAAAAAGCTGGGAGGAGACCGAAGCAAGATAGCGGCCTAGGAAGTCTCCTGGGCCGCCATCTCCTCAACAATTTGGAAAAAAACAACAGATAAAATCAAAAGGGATCGCACAGACCCACAGGAAAGCTGGCGAAATGGGAAGGCTACAACTAGACACAAAGCAGGACGCTGCTGCTGCCATGTGGAGTTTAAAACTACAGCGAGGAGGAGAAAATGGCGGAAGAGCAGATGGGCGGTTTCTGAGTCTTGTCCCGAGGAAGAGAGAGAGAGCAGCTGAGGATCGCGCTAGGAGTGCTCGTCAACAAGCCAGGAGACTGGCAAACACCAGAGGAAATTTGGGGTCTGCTGATCAGGGAGCCACCAACAGTTGACCACCCACAGCTGGGTCCCTTACCGGAGATACTTGCCGGCGCGGACGGGAAATCTCGCCATCTTGGAAGGGAGGAGGTTCGAGTCGGAGGCCTGATTATCCCCAGCCCCAAGGAACACCAAATGAACATAGTCGGCGCGAACCCTTGATCTCAGAGGAGCTCAGATTTCGCAGCGATCCGGTGGGTGAGTTCCCCGCGGACCGGTAGTTCTGACTGAGTTCCACTCGGCGCAGCAACACTCCCCCCCCCCCCCCTGCGCACCAGCTCGCGCGGCGCACAGAGGCTGAGGGACTGGTCGTGGATTTACAGGAAGCCCCAGGCTTCTCAGCTGGAGGCGCGCCTGTCTGTGGACAGGGCTCCTAAGACTAGGGATATCTAAGGAGCAGCACAGCTGGATCTGAGTCCAAGAAGTAGCCGCAGAATTACAGGGGAGTGCAGCCAGCTCCGGACCGCCCCACCCCCAGCCATCAAAGACACAGAGAAGGGGAAAAAGATAGAAAGGCTTTAGAGTCCTGGAAGTCATCCAGAAACACTGCCACCCAGAGGCTAAAGCACATAGGGTCTCTAGATTGGCTTAAAAATCAGGTCTTGTAATCAACACGGAGGAACGGTGAAAAACAGTGAACTGCAACTACCGCCCAGACTGGGAACAGGCGTGTAAGACATAGCAACACAGAAAGTGAATGACCTTCATTACTGCAAATTTTGTTTAATTTTTAATTTTCAATTTTTATTTTTTAACTGTTGAATTTTTGTTTTTTACCAACTATAATTGCAAAGTTTACTCAAGAAATTTTTTTCATCTGCCATCACTAGATTTTACCTTTTTAATTAATTCATTTTTATAGGCAATCAACATTATTACTACTACTATTTTACCTTTTTTATCTTTTTTATCTTATTTTCTTTTGTTTATTTTTATTACTACTTTTTAAGTGTCATATTATAATCCTTTTTTTTGCTTTCGTTTTTTTTTTTTTTTTTTTTTGCCTTTTTCCTCTATTTCTTTTTTTCTCTATTTCCCCCTTCGGGATTACTATTCTAAAAACTATTCATACCTTGCCTTCTCCAACGCTCTATTCTATCTCAAACCTACCTTTATGACATCTCTCTATTCCTAACCCTTTACCTTTGGTGTCCTGCTTATCTTAACCCTTTACTGCTATAGATTTTCCTTACTCTTTCTGTTTACCCTCTCCAAAATTTTCACCTGACCTGTGTATATATAATTCCCAACCCCCTGCTCCAATCCCATTCACACCTACCTTGTCACTGCCCCCCCACCAAAAAAAAAAGCCTTCTCTCTACCCCTTTGTTGTTGTATGTTGAATGCTAACTATATCAAAGGTTTATGCTTTTTTTTTTTTTGTAAGATTGGTTTGCTTATTCTTTTTATTGGATTGTATGTTCTTGTTATCTGGGTTCTAGACACCTTTATTGGAGGATATTAATATTGCAAACACATTTCTGTCCAGTGCCTTGTGTGTTGTACCTGGTTGTGTTGTATTTTGTGCCTTTAAATCAAAGCAGGAGGGAGAGAACTACGTAACCAGGCACCCTATAAAGAGAGATCATGGGGAGACTAAGAAACAACCCGCCTGTGAAAGAAAATCAACCATCACCAGAAAATGAAGTAAACGAGTTAGAGGCAAGCAACCTACCAGAGCAAGAATTCAGAGTAATGATCATAAGTTGGCTAAAAAGAATGGAAGACAAATTTGACAATATGAATAAGACCCAAGAGGAAATGAAGAAGACCCAAGAGGAAATGAAGGTGACCCAAGAAGAAATGAAAAATGACATCGCTACTATGAAGAACTCAATAGAAAGCATCAAGAGTAGGCTAGATGAAGCAGAAGACCGCATCAGTGAGCTAGAAGACAAAATGGAAAAAAATACCCAATTACAACAGTTGCTAGAAAAAAAAATTAAAAAACAGGAGGAGAGCCTAAGGGAGCTTTGGGACAATACAAAACAAAACAATATTAGAATAATAGGGGTTCCAGAAGGAAAGGAAACTGAGCAAGATATGGAAAAAGTATTTCAAGAAATAATGACAGAAAACTTTCCTGAGATAGAGAAGAAAAAACCAACACAAATCCAAGATGCTCGAAGGGTCCCCAACAAAATGAACCCCCAAAGATCAACACCCAGACACATTATAATTAAACTGGCAAAAAACATCGACAAAACCAGAATCTTAAAAGCAGCCAGAGAGAGACAGAAAGTTACATATAAAGGAAACCCCATCAGACTAGCAACTGATTTCTCAACAGAAACTCATCAGGCCAGAAGGGAATGGGATGACATATACAAAGTCATGCAAAGGAAGGGTCTGAACCCAAGAATACTGTACCCCGCAAGGCTGTCAATCAAAATTGAAGGTGTAATCAGGAGCTTCACCGACAAAAACAGACTAAAGGAATTTATCTCCAACAAACCAGCAATGCAAGAAATGCTAAAGGGTCTACTGTAATAATAAAGAAATAGGAAGTGAAGAAGGAACACAGGGGGATAGAATAAAAATGGCATCAAATACCTACCTTTCAATAATTACTTTAAATGTAAATGGTTTAAATGCTCCAATTAAAAGACGTAGGGTAACAGAATGGATAAGAAAGCAAAACCCATTCATCTGCTGTCTACAAGAAACCCACCTCAGAAAAACAGACGCCCACAGACTGAAGGTGAAAGGATGGAAAAAGATTTTCCAGGCAAACGGAAACGAAAAAAAAGCTGGGGTAGCAATACTTATATCTGACAAACTAGATCTCAAAGTGAAGGACATAACAAGAGATAAGGAAGGCCACTTCATAATACTAAAGGGTGTAATCCAACAAGAAGAAATAACCCTGGTAAACATATATGCACCCAATTTGGGAGCACCCAAATACATAAAGAAACTGCTGGAGGACATTAAGGGACAGATTAATAGCAATGCAATCATAGTAGGAGATTTTAATACTCCATTGTCACCTCTGGACAAATCATCTAAACAAAAAATCAGTAAAGAAACGTCAATTCTAGATTGCAACAAGATGGCAGCAGAGGTAAACGCCTAGCTGCAGCCGCACTCAACAATTTCAAAAAATACAACTAAAATATAAAGTGGACACTATCCAGAACTACAGGAAAGTTGACTGACTGGAAATTCTACAACCAGAAGGAAAGAGAAAATCTCAAGGACAATCAGAGGAGCTGTAAAAGCCTAAGGTACGGAGGCGCGGTGAGCGCGCGGGGAGAGGACGGAGCCGGAGAGGAGGGCCGGCTGAGTGCCTGGCTGGCGTTCCCCAGCGGGAAGGAGATAAAAGCTCCGGACCGTGCTGAACCCCAACTCCGACTGCACTGAACCCCAGTTCTGGGCGAGACCCTGGGGTCCAGGCTCATACAGAGGGAAACTGGGCTGTAAGGCGGAAGCTCAGCCAAGCAGCAAGAAAGGCAGAGCCCCGGAGTCGCGCACATTGCGGAGTCGCGCACATTGCGCGCAGAGGAGGGACTGTTCGCTGAGCTGCTGGATTGCCCCAGCGGGAAGGAAACAAAAGCTCGGGACTGTGCTGAGCCCCAGTTCTGACTGCACTGAACCCCAGTCCTGGGCAAGACCCTCGGGCCCCAGCCTCATACAGGGGGAATCTGGGCTGTAAGGCAGAAGCTCAGGGAGAGCAGCAAAAAGCAGAGCCGCTGAGTCGCGCACATTGCGCGCACAGAGGAGAGACTGTTGTTTGGGCCGAGAGATTGCCCTAGCGGGAAGGAGACATAAGCTCCGGACTGTTCTTAACCCCACTTCCAACTGCTCTGAACCCCAGTTGTGGGCTTGTTGGGGGAGAGACTAGACTGTCTGGTAGCGGGCGAAACTCCAGGGCGCCTGCCTTTCTCTCAGAGGTGCTTGCAGCGAGTACCAAAGGACACTGAGGAACACTGAGACTCAGGAACCTCCGAGGGCGGGGCTAACCGGAAGCGAAGGCTGTAGGCTCCACCCTGAAACTGCCCCATCCAAGCTGAACTCAGAGAGGCTTTTGCAGGTTTCCAAGTCTAGTGGAATAAGGTTGTCTCCTGGCATAGACACAGCTGATCCTCCCAACCTACCAACCCAGGGAATCAGCGAAAATGTCTAAACGAGGAAACAGATCACAAACGAAAGAAATGGAGGACAAAAAGCGATTGGATATAGAGTTCAAAACCACGCTTATAAGGATGTTCAACAATCTCTTAGAAAAGGCCGATAAAATAAATGAGACCTATGAGGATATGAAAAGGGATCAACAAGAAATAATAAAGGTTCAACAAGAAATGATAAAGGATCAACAAGAAATGAAGAATACATTCTCTGAAATAAAAAATATTATGCAGAGTCCTAAAAACAGATTGGAAGATTGCAGGAATCAAGTCCAAGATTTGGAACACAAAGAGCCAGAGGACACTCCTCCACAGAAGCAAGAAGACAAGAGAATCCAGAAAGTTGAAGATAGTGTAAGAAACCTCTGGGACAACTTCAAGCGAACCAACATCAGAATTATGGGCATCCCAGAAGATGACAGAGAGCAAGATACCGAAAACATATTAAAAGAAATAGTGACAGAAAACTTCCCCCACCTGGTGAAAGAAATAGACTTACATGTCCAGGAAGCACACAGAACCCCAAACAAAAGGAATCCAAAAAGGACCACACCAAGACACATCATAATTAAAATTCCAAGAGCTAAAGACAAAGAGAGAATATTAAAAGCAGCAAGACAAAAGCAGGTAGTTACCTATAAAGGGGCACCCGTAAGACTGTCAGCTGATTTCTCAACAGAAACCATGCAGGCCAGACGGGAATGGCAAGAAATATTCAAGGTGATGAATAACAAGAACCTACAGCCAAAAATACTCTACCCAGCAAAGCTATCACTCAGAATCGAAGGCCAGATAAAGAGCTTCACAAATAAATTTAAGCTAAAGGAGTTCATCACTGCCAAGCCAGAACTATATGAATTGCTAAAAGGGGTTCTTTAGGAAGAGGAAGAAAATAAAGATAAAAATTATGAACAAACACGTAACTATCAACAAGTGAGTCCAAAAACCAAGGGAAGTAAAAATCCTGATGAACAATATTAACTGGTGAATATAATAGACTCAGAGGTATGGAAGGGGAGTGGACTGATGATTCTCGGGGAAATGGGGAGTGGGGCGGGGCGGGAAGAGACTGAATATAAACTGCACATATGGATGAGGACAATGGGGGATGGGGAAAGGGCAGAGAGTTGAATGGAAACTTGGTGTAGGGGAGCAATGGGGGGGGGAATGAGGAACATTTGTAATAATATGAACAATAAAGATTTATTAAAAAAAAAAAAAAAAAAAAAAGAAACGTCAATTCTAAATGACGTATTAGACCAGATGGAATTAATTGACATCTTCAGAACATTTCATCCCAAAGCCACAGAATATACATTCTTCTCAAGTGCACACGGGTCATTCTCAAAGATAGACCACATATTGGGACATAGGCAAAGTCTCTTCAAATTCAAGAAGATAGAAATCTTATCAAGCATTTTCTCAGATCACAGTGCCATAAAATTGGAAATCAACTACAATAATAATAAGCCAAAGAAATTAAACACATGGAGACTAAATAACATGCTATTGAACAAAGACTGGGTTACCAGAGAAATCAAGGAAGAAATCAAAAACATCATGGCAACTAATGACAATGAAAACACAACAATCCAAAATCTATGGGACACAGTAAAAGCTGTTTTGAGAGGGAAGTTCATATCCCTACAAGCCTATTGCAAAAAACAAGAAAGAATGGTAACAAATTATCTTACCCTACAACTCAAACAGTTAGAAAAAGAACAGCAAGAAAGGCCCACTGTAAGCAGAAGGAAGGAAATAATAAAAATCAGAGCGGAGATTAATGACATAGAGACCAAAGACACAATACATAAGATCAACAAAACCAAGAGCTGGTTCTTTGAAAGGATTAACAAGATTGATGAGCCTCTAGCCAGGCTAACCAAGAAACAAAGAGAGAGGACCCAAATAAACAAAATTAGAAATGAAAGAGGTGAAATAACAACAGACCCCGCCGAAATACAAAGGATTGTTACAAAATACTATGAACAACTCTATTCCAACAAACTGGACAACCTGGAGGAAATGGACATATTCCTAGAAAAATACAACCTTCCAAAACTCAATCAGGAAGAATCTAAAAATCTCAATAGACCAGTAACTTGGGAAGAAATTGAAGCAGTCATCAAAAAGCTTCCAGCAAACAAAAGCCCAGGGCCAGATGGCTTCACAGGAGAGTTTTACCAAACATTCAAGGAAGAACTAAAACCTATCCTCCTCAGACTTTTCCAAAAAATTCAAGAGGAAGGAACACTGCCAAACTCCTTTTATGAAGCCAGCATCACCCTAATACCAAAACCAGATAAAGACAACTCAATGAAAGAGAATTACAGGCCAATATCCCTCATGAACATAGATGCCAAAATCCTCAACAAAATTCTAGCAAATCGGCTCCAGCAGTACATCAGGAAGATCATACACCATGACCAAGTAGGTTTTATACCAGGAATGCAAGGATGGTACAATATTCGCAAATCAATAAGCGTGATACATCACATAAACAAATTGAGAGATAAAAATCATATGGTCATATCTATCGATGCAGAAAAGGCATTTGATAAAATCCAACACCCTTTCCTGATAAAAACTCTCAACAAGGTGGGAGTACAAGGATCATACCTCAACATAATAAAAGCTATATATGATAAACCCACAGCCAACATCATGCTCAATGGGCAAAAACTAAAACCATTCCCTCTAAGAACAGGAACAAGACAGGGATGCCCACTCTCACCACTCCTCTTTGACATAGTACTGGAAGTACTCGCCATCGCAATTGGACAAGAAGAGGAAATAAAAGGCATCAAAATCGGAAAAGAAGAAGTAAAGCTGTCACTATTTGCAGATGACATGATATTGTACATAAAAAACCCAAGAGACTCCATCAAAAAGCTAATAGGCTTAATAAACGAATTTGGCAATGTAGCAGGATACAAAATAAGTGCCAAGAAATCAATGGCATTTCTCTACACCAATAGTGAACTTACAGAAACAGAGACTAAAAAAGCAATCCCGTTTACCATCGCACCAAAAAAATTAAGATACCTAGGAATAAACTTAACCAAGGAGGTAAAAGACCTATATGCAGAAAACTACAGGACACTGAAAAAAGAAATAGAGAAAGATGTAAACAGATGGAAGAACATACCATGTTCATGGATTGGTAGAATCAACATCATCAAAATGTCCATACTTCCCAAAGCAATATATAAGTTCAATGCACTCCCCATGAAAATACCATGGACATACTTCACAGACCTAGAAAGAACTCTCCAAAAATTCATTTGGAACAATAAAAGACCCCGAATAGCCTCAGCAATCTTAAGAAATAAGAGTAAAGTAGGAGGAATCTCAATACCAGATTTCAAGCTGTATTACAAAGCAACTGTTCTCAAAACAGCCTGGTACTGGCACAAGAACAGACATATTGATCAATGGAATAGATTAGAGAATCCAGACATCAACCCAAATCAATATGCTCAATTAATATTTGACAAAGGAGGCACGAACATACAATGGAGTCAAGACAGTCTTTTTAATAAATGGTGTTGGGAAAATTGGACAGATACATGCAAAAGAATGAAACTAGATCACCAACTTACACCATACACAAAAATAAACTCAAAATGGATACAGGACTTAAACATAAGACGGGAAACCATAAAAATACTAGAGGCATCCACAGGCAGCAAAATCTCAGACATATGCCTAAAGAACTTCTTCACTGATACTAACCCTAGGGCAATGGAAGCTAAAGAGAAAATAAACAAATGGGACTACATCAAAATAAAAAGCTTTTTTACGTCAAAAGAAACCATCAACAAAACAACAAGAAAACCCACTGTATGGGAGAACATATTTGCAAACGATATCACTGATAAAGGTTTAATCTCCAACATCTACAGACAGCTTATACAACTCAATAAAAGGAAAATGAATGAGCCAATTAAAAAATGGGCAATGGACCTAAATAGAATCCTCTCAAAAGAAGACAGAAGGAAGGCCAAGAGGCACATGAAAACATGCTCCAAGTCACTAATTATCCGAGAGATGCAAATCAAAACAACAATGCGGTACCATCTCACACCTGTCAGAATGGCCAACATCAACAAAACAACAAACAACAAATGTTGGTGAGGTTGTGGAGAAAAAGGAACCCTCGTGCACTGCTGGTGGGATTGTAGGTTGGTGCAACCACTGTGGAAAACAGTGTGGAGCTTCCTCAAAAAACTGAAAATGGAACTCCCATTTGACCCAGTAATCCCACTACTAGGAATATACCCCAAGAAACTAGAAAGACCAATCAGAAAGGATATATGCACCCCTATGTTCATAGCAGCACAATTTACAATAGCTAGGATTTGGAAACAGCCTAGGTGCCCGTCAGCAGATGAATGGATCAGAAAACTATGGTACATCTACACCATGGAATACTATGCTGCCATAAAAAGGAAGGAATTCTCATCATTTGCAGTAACTTGGATGGAATTGGAGAGCATCATGCTGAGTGAAATAAGCCAGTCAATGAAAGAGAAACACTACATGACCTCACTCATTTATGGATATTAAAGATCATTATAAACGAATGAACAGAAAGATTGATATAGTGACAGTAAAACAATAGGCAGTCTGTCAAATGACAGCGGGGGGGGGGGGAGGGTAGGGAGATCTGGGGGAGATAAGAGATCAACCGAAGGACTGGTATGCTTGCATATAAGAATAACCAATGGACACAAAACTCTGGGGAGGGAGGGCATGTATGGGGGGGGGGGCAATGATAAGCTATGTATACAGATAATACCTTAATAAAAAAATAATTTAAAAAATAAAAAATAAAAAATAAAACTACAGCGAAACTGAACCTGCCAGAGCCACTGCCGCCGGGAATGATGGAAGCCAGACCTCGCTCCGCCCCGGGGCCCAGGGAGTGGGCCAGCCCTGCCGGCAGCCACGGGAGCTGATGTGGGCCTTCGCCACGCCTTCGGCTCCTGCCTGGACGAGAAGCCTGTGAGCGCGACCTCCCAGCCCGCCCGCAGAGCTGGAGAGGAGCGGGCGCAGCGTCTCCCCCATCCGCAGCCAGCTCGGCTCGGCCCCTGCACTCGCCGGCGGGCGAAGAGATGGTGTAGTATCTCCCCGCCCGCAGCCAGCTCGGCCCAGAAATGGGAAGGCTACAACTAGACACCAAGCAGGGCACTGCTGCTGCCAAGTGGAGTTTAAAACTACGGCGAAACAGGACCTGCCGGAGACGCTGCCGTCAGGAACGAGGGAAGCCAGACCTCGCTCCGCCCTGGGGCCCAAGGACTGGGCCAACCCGCTGGCCATGGGAACCAGGGAGCTGTTATGGAACCTTTGGCGCCTGCCCACAACCATCCCGAGGAGCTGTCGCGGCGTCTCCCGGCCTGCAGCCAGCTGGGCCCAGTCTCCGCACGCACCTTATTGGTGGGGAGTTGGCGCGGCGCATTCCCTTTGCGCCCCGGCGAGTCTTTCCGCTGCCACCGCCAGCAGCCGGCTCCAAAGCTTACACCACTACCGCCATGTGGATTTTAATACTACAGGGGAAATTGAGACATGGGAGCTACCGTCACTGCCGCCCCCGTGAATGGGAATCCACTGAAATCAGAGCTCACTACGCCCCTGGCTCAGAGAGAGTGTGGCTTCAGAAATTAGCCTCTGCGTCCACAGCAGCTCCGCTTCCACAACAAAGGAGACACCATTGAGGGGGAATTCTCTGCCCGCAGCCATCTCAGCCCGCCCACAACCTTCCCAGCACATCCACCGTGCGGATGGGGAGCCTGCACGGCACCTTCCATTAGCGGCCCCGGCGAGTCCTCCCTCAGCCGCCGCATGGCCGGGCCGAAGCTCCCTCCACGGCCGCCATGTGAACTTTAAAACTACAGTGGAAATTGAACCACAGGAGCGACCGTCGCTGCCGCACCAGCCACCGCCACCCCCCACCACCACTGCAAATAAAGGAAATCCACCGAGAACAGAGCTCACCACGCCCTGGGCTCAGAGAGTGGGCGGCCTCAGAGCTTAGCCTCCACGTCCGCAGCTGCTCCGCTTCCGCACCAAACGAGACACCTTTGAGGGCGGTCTACCCGCCTGCAGCTATCTCAGCCCACCTGCAACCGTCCCAGCCTGCCTGCCGTGCTAGCAAGGAGCTAGCGCGGCACCCCCAATACGAGATCCCAGCACCCGAGAAGGGTTGTGTGCCCTGAGTGAGCCATATGTCCAGGGGGCCGTGTGCCCCGGGTGAGCCGTGTGTCCCTAGGGAAGCAGTGGGACCCAGGGGGAGGGGCGGTGAGAACCAGAGGAGGAGCAGACTCTATTCGGGTGCTCCTGAGATAGCCACCATAAAACAAGCAGACTGCCAAACGAGGAGCAGATTCTATTCATGAGATCCTGAGATAGTCACCATAAAACAAGCAGATTGTCAAATGACAGCAGGGAGGGGAAGGAGACTTGGGGGGAGATAAGAGAACAACCGAAGGACTGGTATGCATGAATACAATCAATGAACACAGAACTCTGGGGAGGGAGGGCATGAAAGGGAGGGGGGGGCATTGGAAAGATATGTACACATATAATACCTTAATAAAAATGGGAAGAAAAAAAAAAGAAAGCATTAAAAAAATAATAAATAATAAATAAAAATAAAAATAATTAAAAAGCTGGGAGGAGTCGTCGTTGTCATCTTCCTGCCTCTCCAGCAGACAGAATGGCAGCCCACCCAGCTCCCAGCTTAAAATCTATCTCTGCGTCTTCTGTATTTCTATTATTTCTCAATCCATGGCCGCCTCCACTTAGAACCGGTTCATTCATCTCTTTCCATGCGGGACAAGGAAAAGGGAGATCCCCACCGCATCAGGCCCCACATCTAGTAACTCAATGAACTTGACCAAAAAAGAGTATTCTCAATGTGGAAAAAAAAATACTGTTAATCTAGTTTCTACAACAAAATAAATATTACTTGTTTTTCCTATCTTGTGGAGATCGCTGCAGGATTCATTTCTAGCATCTTCCTTCCACTTCTATATCTTAAATGTTAGGTTAACCTCTTTTTCCTAATGTCCCTTCATCTTATAATCTATCCTTCTTTTACCCAGTCTACTCTTTAACACTCAATTTTTAAAGCCATTTCAACTTTTCCTCCATCTGTAGCTTTAAAATTCATGAGACATAGATTAATGCCTCTGCATGAATTTCCTATGAAAAATAACTAACTTTTAAAGTAATTTTTAAAAAAGTTTTCATGCCCTAACTGGTTTGGCTCAGTGGAAAGAGTGTTGGCCTGCGGACTGAAGTGTTGCAGGTTCAATTCCGGTCAAGGGCACATGACCAGGTTGCGGGCTCAATTCCCAGTGTGGGGTAGCAGGAGGCAGCCAATGGATGATTCTCTCTCATCATTGATGTTTCTATCTCTCCCTCCTCTTGAAATCAATAAAAATATATTTAATTTTAAAAAAAGATTTCACAATCAAATACAGTGGTGGGGTTTACAATGATGGGGAAAAGTTGCTTTCCTATTTACCGGAAAAAAGTTATCTTAACAGGGAGGTAGGATGCGGACCATCCTCTCTCCCCCACAACAATGACACTTTGGCTCTGAACATCACATGTCATTGAAAGCTCCTTTCTCATTTTCCAACCAAATATTATCAGAATGGATTCTAAAGAATATGCATAAAGAAATGATTATCTTTTTCTTTTAAAAAAAATATATTTTATTGATATATTATACAAAGAGGAAGGGAGAGAGATAGAGAGCTAGAAACGTCGATGAGAAACATCGACCAGCTGCCCTCTTGCACACCCCCTACTGGGGAATGTGCCCACAACCAAGGTAAATGCCCTTAACCGGAATCGAACCCGGGACCCTTCAGTCCGCAGACCGACGCTCTACCACTGAGCCAAACCAGCTTCGGCTGATTTATCTTTTTCAAAGAGAAAAACAGGAAGGTACAACTTTCAAGGTTCAACGCTATGAAAACAAACTTTAAGGAAACTGACACCAGAACTGAACTTTTAGCATTCATTTGTTGGTTTGAATTTTGTATCCAGTATTCCAAAAGTCAATTTTCCCCCTATTCTCCCAAATGGCTTTCTAACATTTTAATATTAACTACTATTACAAGTTATTTCCCAGTTTTCACTATTTACAGCTAGAATTTAAAGGATTGGACATGCCATGGATTGAGAAATATACTGTTTGTGCTAGTATAAATACTGCTCTTCTGAAAACAATGCTTGTGTAATATTATACAAACTAATCCTATGTAATAGAGATAATATGCAAATTGACCATCACTCCAACACACAAGATGGTCGCCCCATGTGGTCAGATGGCCACCTTATATAGACACAAGATGGCCGCCACAAGATGGCCTGCAGGGAAGGGTAGTTGGGAGGGACCAAGCCTGCAAGGGAGGGCAGTTGGGGGCAATCAGGCCTGCAGAGGAAGGCAGTTAGGGGTGACCAAGCTGACAGAGGAGGGTATTTGGGGAACAACCAGGCCTGCAAGGGCAGACAGTTGGGGGGGAGGTCCAGGCCTGCAGGGGAGGGCAGTTGGGGGGGAACAGGTCAGCAGGGGAAGGTGGTTGGGAGTGACCAGGCCAGTAGGGGGGCAGTTATGTGTCGATCAGGCCTACAGGGGAGTGGTTAGGGGATGATCAGGCTGGCAGGCAGAAGCGATTGGGGCAAGCAGGCAGGCAGGCAGGCAGGCAAGCAGTTGGGAGCCAGCAGTTCTGGATTGTGAGAGGGATCCCCGATTGGAGAGGGTGCAGGATGGGCTGAGGGACAGACACATACACACTCACACAGACCATGCATGAATTTCGTGCATCGGGCCCCTAGTTATATATAAAGTTGAATTTCTTTTTTTTTAATTAAGGTATTATATGTGTACATAGCTTACCATTGCCCCCCCCTCCCATTCATGCCCTCCCTCCCCAGAGTTCTGTGTTCGTTGGTTGTACTTATATTCATGTATACCAGTCCTTCGGTTGTTCTCTTATCTCCCCCCAGGTCTCCTTCCCCTCTCCGCTGTCATTTGACAATCTGCTTGTTTTATGGTGTCTATCTCAGAATCACATGAATAGAATCTGCTCCTCATTTGGCAGTCTGCTTGTTTTATGGTGACTATCTCAGGACCACATGAATAGAGTCCGCTCCTCCTCTGGTTCTCACCGCCCCTCCCCCTGGGTCCCACTGCTTCCCCTGGGACACACGGCTCACCCGAGGCACATGGCCCCCTGCGACACACGGCTCACCCGGGGCACATGGCCCCCTGGGTCACACGGCTCACCCGGGGCACACGGCCCCTCTGGGGCGCTGGGGTCACAATTTGGAGGCGCCACGCTAGCTCCTCACTAGCACGGCTGGCAGGCTGGGACAGCTGCAGGTGGGCTGAGATGGCTGCAGGCGGGTAGACCGCCCTCAAAGGTGTCTCGTTTGGTGCGGAAGCAGAGCAGCTGCAGATGCAGAGGCTAAGTTCTGAGGCCGCCCACTCCCTGAGCCCGGGGCGTAGTGAGTTCTGTTCTAGGTGGGTTTCCTTTATTCATGGCGGCGGTGGCGGGTGCAGCAGCGACAGCAGCTCCTGTGGCTCAATTTCCCCTGTAGTTTTAAAATCCACATGGCGGTAGTGGTGGAAGCTTCGGCCCAGCCATGCAGTGGCGGAGGAAGGACCCGCCGGGGCCACAAACAGAAGGTGCTGCGCCAGATCCTCACCAGCAAGGCGTCCGCGGAGGCCGGGCCGGGCTGGCTGCGGGCTGGAAGACGCTGCACCATCTCTTCACTAGCACAGCGTGCTCGGAGGATGGGCCGAGCTGGCTGCGGGCTGGGAAACACTGCGCCAGCTCCTCTACAGCACGGCGGGCGGGCTGAGACAGCTGTGGGATGGGATGGTTGCCGGCAGGGAGGCCGCGCTCACAGGCTTCTCGTCCAGGCAGGAGCCGAAGGCGCTGTGGAGGCCCCCACGTTGGGCGGCAGGGCTGGCCCACTCCCTGGGCCCCAGGGCGGAGCGAGATCTGGCTTCCCTCATTCCCAGCGGCAGCAGCTCCGGCAGGTCCGGTTTCGCCAAAGTTTTAAACTCCACATGGCAGCAGCAGCGTCCTGCTTTGTGTCTAGTTGTAGCCTTCCCATTTCGCCAGCTTTCCTGTGGGTCTGGTGCGATCCCTTTTGATTTTAGCTGTGTTTTTTTTTCCAAACTGTTGAGGAGGTGGCTGCTTAGGAGACTACCTAGGCCACCATCTTGCTTCCGATCCAAGTTGAATTTCTTGGCTCCCCAAAAAACTCTTATTTCTGACCATCTCTCAATACCAATGAATTCTCAAAATGAAAACTCTGATGATCACCATCCCCAACCTTCCAGCAAACAAACCTTTCTCATAACATTTCTGAACAATGGAGAACTAACACCCTGGCCTGCGTGGTGGCTTAATTGGTCCCATTTACCAAAAGGTCATCAGTTGGATTTCCAGTCAGGGCTTCAACCAGTAGGTTAGCCCGCTGCTGGGATCCAGCCAATCAGGACTGAGCAAGATGAGCTGGACATATCTGGAGTCCTCCCGTGTTCCTTCCCTGGCTGGCCAACATCCCGCGTCCCTCCCCGGCCTCAATCATACACCGGAGGGGGACGGGGGTCCCTCAGAAGCCAGTTTCAGCCAAATCCCACAGGTGTATGCCCCCTGGTGGTCAGTGCATGTCATAGAGGTGATGATTGAGGGGGAGAAGGGGTGTGGCAGAGCCAGCCTGCAGGCAGTGCCAGGCCGACAGCCAAGGCAGGTGCAGTGGACCCCCCTTTATCATCCCATAGTTCAACCCTAATCACCGGCCAGGCATAGGGACCCTACCCTATATACTGGAACAGTCTCTTACATTTAAAAATTAAAATCTGGCAAGGCTATTCTAACACTGAAAAAACAGGATGATGCAGCTATGATATGCATGGACTCTGGCTTACACATTTTGTGGTTGGCCCAAATTCTGACACTTATACTGTATGAAAAAGCCAATTACTTAACTTTATCTCTCCTTCAGTTTTTCCACCCATAAGAGGGGGGAAATGGTACTACTGCCTCAGAAGGATTATGTTATGTACTACTTTTTATAATCAAGGCAAAAAAAATGTAGCTGCCCATACAACAGCAAAATGCATTTCATCTGTATGAAAAGTATGGTCACCGGTGCATGTAGGGTCCTGAATTGCAAGAGGGATCCCCACAGGGATACAGGCAGTCGGACATCCCCCAAGGGTTCAGGCCAGGCTGAGGGATACTCCCCAATTTCGTGCACAATTTCATGCACTGTGCCTCTAGTAAGGGAATAAAAAAATATAAAACCTCAAGGACAAAGACAAAGGGGGATATGACAGATAAATGTCAGCAACATTATGGACAATGAAAAGCAGTAGTAGTGCTGAAACCAGTTTGGCTCATTGGATAGAGCATCGGCCTGCGGACTGAAGGGTCCCGGGTTCGATTCCAGTCAAGGGCATGTACCTTGGTTGCAGGCACATCCCCAGTGGGGTGTGTGCAGGAGGCAACTGATCGATGATTCTCTCTCATCGATGTTTCTAGCTCTCTATCCCTCTCTCTTCCTCTCTATAAAGAATCAATGAAATATTTTTTTAAAAGAAAAGCAGTAGTAGTTACATTCTGCACATTTCACATACACAGAATCTATAATTATAAAAGCATACTTTGATAATTAGACCGGATAACCTTTCAGACAAAGCTAGGGCTGTGAGGAAAGCCCGGGTCCCGGGTGCCTGCAGAGGCTGGAGGGAAGCCCGGGTCCCCAGTGCCAGAGGGAAGCTGGTACCAGCAGCCAGGGGAAGGAAGGCCTACTCTTGCATGAGCCTCTAGTATATAATTTAGTTTATAATTAAGACCTATAGTAAATACCTTTCCTCCCCAAATTTTAAGAACTACAAAAGATAATCTAGGATTTCCCTTTGACTACTGATATTCCAAAGAAGCAAATGCAGCTAATCCCTCGCCCATGTTTCTTTCCTTTTCATTTCTAAAGCAGATCTATAGTTAAAATAGAGGCCCGATGCATGAAACTTATACAAGGGGCTTGGCCCCTGCTGCCATAGCGGCCACAGCCGGGAGCCTCTGCCTCTGCCAGCCTTGGCCCCACCACTGCCGAATCACCTTCCTCTGTAGGAAGCAGTTATAGGGTTAAGCCTCGACTGACCTGCTGGCAAAGTCACAAACAAGTCCCAGCTTGGAGGGCACAGCCCTCTAAGCATAATTAGACTTGATCTTCTAACTGCCCCCTAGATCTTTCTTGGGTAGCTAATGGGCTGTGGGAGGGGCAGCAAGTGCTGCCAAAACAAATGAAACTCACAAGAACATTGTAAATTACCTTGTTTGCCCCTGTCTAGAAATAAAGCCTCAACTTTGTAGTCTGGATCTGTTCTGTGGCCTCAGCCAGGCACAGAAATCCACCTAGACCCAGCTTATACTCTTGTCTGTCTTTCTTCTCTATCCTTCACCGCCCTCCCTCAGGCTCACGGAACACCGCGGCACACTCCCTCTGCTTCAGCCCCTGCCCTCCATGGTGGCCACCTCAGCCCTTGAGCCCGGCTTCGTCTGGAAAGTCATCTGGTCTAATTAGCATATTATGCTTTTACTATTATAGATGAATCCCTTGAAAATCCCTTTTAATATTCAGGACAAATGAACTCCAAAAACTAGGTTAAGGTGCTGCTTCAAAAAACAAACAAATAATCCCTTCTCCATTAAATGAGTTTTAGATCAATTTGACCCAACTGATATATCTCAATGATGAGGGCAATTTAGTATACTTTTCAGAAGCTCAATTCAGTACTCTTATTCATCAATGGTGAAAATGTTACTAATCTCAAATATTCTTTTTAAAAAAATATATTTTATTGATATTTTACAGAGAGGGAGGGAGAGAAATAGAGAGCCAGAAACATCGATGAGAGAGAAACATCGACCAGCCGCCTCTTGCACGTCCCCCACCGGGGATGTGCCCACAACCAAGGTACATGCCCCCAACCGGAACCGAACCCAGGACCCCTCAGTCCACAGACCGACGCTCTATCCACTGAGCCAAACCAGTTTCAGATAATCTCAAATATTCTTAATACTCAGGCTAGGCTATCTCTAACACACTACTCCATTTACTTACTAAAAAGACTACTTATGCTTACTACACTACTACATTTTTCATCTTATCCACAAAAGAATGACTTCCATGTGTGTGAAGAAAATTTTCATTAGAAAGTATAAACAGATCAAAAAAATCCTATGATACAAATCACTTTCTCAGATTATACAGAACAAACACATTCCACCTTTCTACAATGTTCATCAGATTCTTTAAACATTCTGAATCATAAATTAAGTATTATGTCAAACTTCTGCAGCAAAATTCTATAATTTTTCCATGACCAAACCATTAGTCAATGTTTCCAAACCATGTATAAAATAACATCTAATGCCCAGCAGATATAGCTTTGTGATTGAGCATCAACCTAGAACCAGGAGGTTACGATTAGATTCCCAGTCAGGGGGACTGCGGGTTCCATCCCCAGAAGGGAGCGTGCAGGAGGTAGCTAAACAATGAATCTCTCTCATCACTGTGAAGTATAGTAATCCCTCCTTTGGAAAACTGCTGTTTGAACTACTCTGTTATTCTTAGACAGTCTCTTATTCTGTAGGTCAACTCTGTTATTTTTAGATAGTCCCTTATTCTGTAAAACAACTGTTTTAGTTTGAATAATTGAAAAAGATAAAAACTTAGCTGTCTGGCCTTGCAAGCTAGCCATCTGATGTAATAGGCTAATACTGATAATAATTCCCATATTCTCATGCCAAGTATTGGTTCATTATGATTATGTATTCAAGGTTACAAACTGTCTGTAACAATAAATAACCCACACAAAGCTCTTTGTAAAATCTGCAGACAAAGAAATCAATAGGAAACTTCCTCTATGTCGGGGCTCAGAGATTTGGGAAATACCTCCCTCTGGTCCCCAAGAATAAAGATTCCTAATTAATTGGCTCATTAAGGCATCTCCTATCTATCTCACTGATTTACATACAACTGATGTTTCTATCTCTCTCTCCCTTTCTCTCTGAAATCAATAAAAATATATTTAAATAAATACATAAATAAATTAATGCTTAATGAAACTTATCAGAGGTTAAGTGAAACCACCAAAAACCAAAACTAGAAATGTAATAAGCAGTTGAATTACTTTGATATTTTCTTGTTCTTTTCTATTTCTTTTTCCTTATATTTTTATTGATTTCACAGAGGAAGGGAGAGGGAGAGACATCAATGATGAAAGAGAAGCACTGATTGGTTGCCTCCTACATGCTTCCTACTGGGGATTGAACCCACAACCCAGACATGTGCCCTTAACCAGAATCGAACCCGGGACTCTTCAGTCCACAAGCTGACACTATCCACTGAGCCAACCAGCTAGGACCTTTTCTCTTTTTAACAAGATTAATAATAATAGCTATGATTTTTATTGATGATTGTTTAATGTGCAGTCTCATGACAACCATGGGAAGTAGATATTATGCCCAATTTTTGGAGAAAAAGAAATAGGCGCTCAGAGTACCTATATTTATACTACATTGCTGGAGCTGGCAACCCAAATCCTATGCTTTAAATCATCACATTAGTCCATTTTTCAAAAGCATAACCTTTTCAAATCCTAGTATTAAAAAAGCACACCTTAGTTTCATATTTGTAGATGAAAACCTGCTATGTACCTAATTCATCTGAACACTTTATAAAATTGTTTGTCTAATTGTTTATCTGGCAGCGTTAATATCTAGTTATATTGCTAATTAACCTTCAACTATTTGTATAGCACATAAGAACTTCCTTTCTTCCTATTCTACTTGTGCAAACTGGGAAATCATAAGACTATGTATGCATCCATTAAGGAGTGCGCTGGCACAGAGTAATGAAGCAAGATCCACAACATGAAAAAAGAGGGATAACCTATACACACAGTATTATCCTCACATACCAGTTTTTACAAAATGAACAGGGAAAAGGCTTTCAAAATTGGCCCTCTTTATCTACTTCAGGGTCCCACTGTCACAGGGTGTCTTTTATACAAACATTTGTCCCTTCCTTTCTATTCCCATTACCACTACTAGGCTGGTCTCCCGGTCTCCAGGCCAGACCCCACCAACTCTAGTAAACACTGTAAACCTCAATATTATGAAATAAATCTCCATAAAATACCATCTGATTTTGTCAGCCAACAGGGACTTGGCTATCCCAAAATAAGGCTGATCTCTTAATTTTGCAAAACTTTCTCTTATTACCAGGCCCACACAAAACCTCTATAAACCCCAAATAATCTCTTTACTGCACTCCACCATCAAGTCCATCCCCGCCTCTGCATCTTTGCCCATTCTGAATCCCAGTCTTAAATAGCTTCCCTTTTCCTCTCTGTCTTATTATTCCACATACCCCTCATTCAGCCCTAGGCTACTTTGAGGTATTGCTTAAATCTTTATGTGGGTTAGGACTTTCTTCCCAGAGGGCAGGGAACATGAGTTATGCTGCAAAACGTCAAGCTCCAGATCAGAGGTTGCAAAGAGGTAACCCACAGGAAAAATTCAGCCCACAGTGGTGATTTGTTTGGCCCACAGTGTTTATATTATGAATTCATAAGCTGCCAACATTTAAAAATAAAGATTTCTCACAAAATCTGGATTTCCAGCCCTAGCCAGTTTGGTTCAATGGATCAAACATAGGCCTGCAGACTGAAGGGTCCCAGGTTCAATTCCGGCCAAGGGCACCCACCTGGGTACCTCAGTACCATGGTCGCAGGATCCCCCAGCCCTAGTCAGGGTGCATGCAGGAGGCAACCAATTGATATGAGACACCTCAATGTTCCTCTCTGCCCCTCCCACACGCTTCCATTCTCACTAAAAATCAATGGAAAAATATCCTCTGGTGAGGATTAATCTAAATAAATAAATAATAAAATGAATATATATACCGTATTTTTCGGACCATAAGACGCACTTTTTCTTCACCAAATATGCAGTCCCCAGGGACACGGAAGGTCCCGGGGGACCCGCTGCCGCTCTGCAACTCGGACCATAAGACGCAGGCACTACTTCTATTCGGACCATAAGATGCAGGCACTTTTCCTCCCACTATTTGGTGAAGAAAATGTGCGTCGTATGGTCCGAAAAATACGGTATTTAAATCTGGATTTCTAGCTTCTCTTTAGGAAAAAGTTAAGATGTTCAGACCACATTTGGTATACACTTCCCACTAGATCAATAGTGAACCAAGATCCACTAGATCAATAGTGAATTACATATTTTAAATTATTAAAATGGTAAATTTTACCTCAATTTAAAAACAAAGAAGTTAAGGAACTTAGTCATATTGCCAAAATTCAAAATCAAAGAATCTAATTTCAGTAGACACGGTTAATACCTACAATAGGATTCCTTTATGGACTAGCATCCTTTCTTCTGTGACCAACTAAAACAAAGAATCAAAGGACTAAATTCTAGAATCTACTCTATCTTTGCACAAATGACTAAAAAGCAAACCAAAGTTCACCTAAATGCAGATGGCATTTCTGGATTTTTTTTTTCCTTGTCTTAAGAAAAAAAAAATCTCTATAATTGACACAGAAAGGGTTGTGGAATCCAATAAAATGTATTTTCTCAGAAAGAAAGTATGTTTTTAAGACATTTCTGGAGTGAGGTAAGTTCCATGCCGATAAATTCTTTGTTTAAAACTTTAAACTGATGATATAGTACAAACCTCTCTTTCCTGGGGTAGAGAGTCTATCAGGTTTATCAGTTTGCAGATATGAAAAAAAATTTTCAAGTTTCTTAAGCGCAAGGAATGCTTTTTCATCATGACTCCCTGTAATGCCTAGCACTGAGCAACACTTAATATATATTCAATTATGTTTGAACCAAGAAATCCAAAGTTAATTATCTTAAGTTGCAATTCAATGCAATCCTTACAATATCATCTTGCTTTTTACAACAATTACTGGTGAACAAGTTTGTTTCCCTGACAAGAACACAAAATCCTTGGGGCAGAGATTTTGGGTTTTTTTTTAATAAATATTTTGATTGATTGTAGAGAGAAAGAGAGAGGGACTGAAAGATAGAAACATTGATGAGAGAAATATCATCAATTGGCTGCCTTCTATAAACCTCCTACTAGGGATCATCAAGCCCACAATCCAGTGACCTCTTCATGGTGAAGGCAGGGGTTTTATATTAAGTGTCCCTTGGGACCTAGCACAATAGGCGCTCTATAAATGCCAGCTGAACATTACAAACTTAACGTTTCTATACCTAGACTTCCAACAAAGTCTCTCTTTCTACTAATAGTTAAAGTAGAACTTAAGGGCCGTGTGCCCCGGGTGAGCCATGTGTGCCCCGGGTGAGCCGTGTGTCCCAGGGGACCCTGTGTCCCGGGAGAGCCGTGTGCCCCGGGGGAGACATGTGCCCCGGGAGAGCCGTGTGCCCTGGGGAAGCAGTGGGACCCAGGGGGAGGGGCGGTGTGAACCAGAGGAGGAGCAGATTCTATTCGTGTGGTCCTGAGAGAGTCACCATAAAACAAGCAGATTGTCAAATGACACCGGGGAGGGGAAGGAGACCTGGGGGGAGATAAGAGAACAACCGAAGGACTGGTATGCATGCATATAAGTACAACCAACGAACACAGAACTCTGGGGAGGGAGGGCATGAATGGAAGGTGGGGGGGGGAGGCCCCAATGGTAAGCTATGTACACATATAATACCTTAATAAATTTAAAAAATAATAATAATAAAAGCAAAAAAATAAAGTAGAACTTAAAATGGCCTCTCTATTATAAAGCACTGGAAATTATTAAGTGCTATTACATTTCTGAAACAGTCCTATATTGTGATACAAACAAAGCCCTGAAAAATTAGTAAGCCAGTGCATGAAGTACTAAGTATAGAGGTAACTAGAAGGAATCTGAGCAATCATGTTCAATACTTTCAATACACAAGTGAGGAAACAGAGGCCCCGAGAGATTTAAGTGAACTGCCCAAGATCACAGAATTTAAGTAACAAGCAATCCAAGGCTAGAACCAGGTCTTCTGAATACTGGCCCAATTTTCTTTCCACAAAGAACTACCTTATGAGCTCAGGATGAAGTGGATACTTTTAGAAATATTTTTTTTTTAATTCTGGTATGGAGAATCTTTCCCCGAGCATGTTTTTGTGTTTGTTTTTAATTTATCTTTATTGTTGAAAGTATTTCAGATGTCCCCTTTTTCTCCCCATTGACTGCCTCCACCCTATCCTCGGCCCCCAGAACAAGCTTTTGTAAAGTATTACATCAGCATTAAATAAATGAAAGCTGCCTTGCTCCTTCTGCAGATGGCACCATCTCCTTTTTTTGCTCTACATATGCATTTTTCATTTTCATTGTCAGATCCTAAGAATTCTCCATCATCTCATTTATCTATTTTTCATCTTACTTATTCCTTTTCCTAGTATCTCTCACAATGCACCCTACCATTTCCTTGTTTTCTCTCCATAATTATAAAAAGGAACAGATTAAGTACACTTTTGATTATAGCACTGACCTGGGACACCATTATAAGCAAAGCATAGTACTTGATCTCTCAGAATTTATAGGGTAATTAGTTAACAAAAAATAAAATAAACACAAAGGATCACAAAGATAAGTAAATAATAAACATTGATGTTTACAGTAGAGAAAAGAGTCTAAATATGGATGGAGCATTTATGCGAAGGGAAGTAGTAATGACAAGGACAACAAGTAGCAGCAAGGTACAGGTTAGGCAAATACAAGGCACCATTTCCTTCCTACTCAGCTTTCTCACCCACCAACTCATCTGCTTCAGGCTCCTCCCCAGCCCGGGCCCTTTTGGCACACCGTGGGAGGCAACCAATCGATATGTTTCTCTCACATGGACGTTTCTGTCTTCCTCTCCCTTCAACTCTAAAAATCAATGGAAAAATATCCTTGGGTGAGGCTTGAAGGAAAAAAAACATACACACAAAAACTGAGGACTTTTCTTTCCACATCCTCCATTCTTTTCCCACTGCACCATGTTGCCTTCCTTTTAACTCTTAAACTTTTTTACCATATACATGCACATGCCTAGACAAGTATAACCATTTACAAAGCAGCACAAATGGGAAAAGTGTGTATATATCTAAGGAAGCTAGAAAAACAGAAAAGTCAGAGGACCCATATTAAGAGCACAGTGTAGCTCACGTGATAATTCTCATAGAGGAGGCTTTGAGTTTCCAGATCTAGGTAGAAACTGCCTATTTCTTCAACCAACTGATATAAGCAGCACCAACAGTGCTTTCTCTCCATACCTCCCACAGCAGTTACATGACCAGGGTTCACCCTCTGCACCATTCCTGTGCCACAACCTCTCTCACAGGCATGCCACCATACCTGAAGTTCTCACTGTTCAAGTCAGGAGTCAATTCTTTGGGTTAAGGCGTTGTCTCCAGAATGCCACTGTTAAATGCATGTTACCTGAGAGGAAAAGAAAGGTCCATTAATACATTGCTTCTATGGTTAAATGCATCAAACTAGCAATGACCTTGGGAATCAGACAGCACAAGTTATTTTTTAAGTTTCAATGGATAGAGAAAATGTTTTTTGCTTTTTAAATTTTTTACTGATTTTGAGAGAGAAAAAGGGAGAAGGGATAGAGAGAAACATCAATGAAAGAGGAAGATCATCTATCAGCTGCCTCCTGCACGCCCCCTACTGGGGATTGAGCCAACAATCAGGGAATTGGTCCAGATCAGGAATTGAACTGGTGACCTCTTAGTCCATAAGCCACACTGGCCAGGCTGGAGAGAGAATTGTTGATGAGGCAGGCAGGATAAGAAGGTGAGTAGCTGAAAATGACTCATACTTAGTATGAGATAATGCCCCCCTATGTACAATAGCTACATGGCAAAATGAGAATACCCATATAAACACATACTCTACCTACTAGAGTTATCATAAGGACAGTCCCTGCAATTTGAAGATTCCTAGGGACAGAAAAAGAAAACACTTCAAGGATCTTTCCAGTTCTGAAAAGAAGCAAAAGAGCTGAGCTGGCAGCAGTGTTCCAAGGACAGTGCACTGCTGGACTGAAAAAAAGATAGAGGTAGGAACAGCTTCTGGTTAACTACGTACTTCTAGTTATAAAGCTTGTAGCCAGCATTTTTAGCTGAGAATCAATCTCCCAATGAGAGAAAGCTGCAATTCAATTCCACACTCCTCCCCCTCTGCTAATTTATTTTGACTCAAAGCCAGTGTCATTTACAGCCACAAAAATCAACATGCCTTTACTGAGCACTTATTATGAGCCCAGAATTTGGCTAGGTGCTATAAATACAGAAAAAAAATAAAACAAAACAACTTTATACATTTTTGCCTTAACTCACATAAAGGAAACCAATCCCCAAAAACCCAAAATTGAGAGAGGTGAGAAACAAGAAAGGAAGTAACAACCAAAAACAACAGGTAACTATTTATCAGTAAAAACACAAACTTCTTAAGCCAGAATGAAAACAAAACTTACTTCTAGGCCAGAGTTCCTTGTTAAACTCTTGCCTAAACAGTCAAGAGGTGCAGATTAGAAAGCCCCCCCGACCTTTTTTTCCCCTTTGGCCTAATACTAAAAGCTCTTTAGTAGCACACATCCATCTTGGTACATTTTGGAGTAGAATCTTAGATTAAGAGTTACAAAATGTGGTTCTAGTTCTCTTAACTAGTTTTATTTAGGTAAATAATTTAACCTGCGTTGGACTTTCTTTAAAAACAAACAGAAAACGAAGAGGATGAACTAAGAATAGTATATACTTGGCACATACACCTCTCACTGGAGAACTATTTCTTCAGGAGGCATCACCAATTAATCATAACTCACTTTCCAGAGAACATATAAGACCGAAATCCTTCTCAACACATTGCTTCTAGAAGCTACTTCAAAGTGGAACTGGCCAATAAAACAAAATATATTTGCCACTGTGCACTAGATAATCTCTGCAATCTCTTCCAACTCTAAATTTTTAATACCAAGTTTATGAGGGCAGAAGAAAATTACTTTCAAAGGGCTTTCATCAAAAACATTGACAGTTAGCCCTGGCCGGTTTGGCTCAGTGGATAGAGTGTTGGCCTGTGGACCAAAGGGTCCTGGGTTCAATTCCAGTCAAGGGCATGTACCTTGGCTGCAGGCTCCTCCCTTGCCCTGGCCTTGGTGGGGGCTCATGCAGAAGGCAACCAATTGATATGTTTGTCTCAGATTGATGTTTCCCTTTCCCTCTCTTTCACTTTCCCTAAAAATCAATGGGAAAAAAACCTCAGGTGAAGATCAACAACAAAAATAATAATAATGTTGACAGCTATAATTTCAGTCTAATCTCCCAAGTTCTCCTCTAAATTGAACCCTATCTGGTTCTAATTTTTGAATGATAATGAATAATCAGTCTGATGCCATTAACATATATAGCCTGGCAATATTATTCAGATTTGCTAATGGGCTCTTTTGACAAGTAAGTAGCCCTTTACCAAAACTGGCCCTAAAATATTCTCATCTAAAAGTATGTCAACAAGCCGAAACTGGTTTGGCTCAGTGGATAGAGCATCGGCCTACAGACTGAAAGGTCCCGGGTTCGATTCCGATCAAGGGCATGCGCCTTGGTTGCGGGCACATCCCCAGGCGGAGGTGTGCAAGAGGCAGCTGATCGATGATTCTCTCTCATCAATATTTCTAACTCTCTATCCCTCTCTCTTCATCTCTGTAAAAAATCAATAAAATATATATAAAAGTATGTCGACAACATTGACCTAGTAGAGAACTAAACCCAAACCCTTGATCGTCCCCCCACAGCCTCTCTCCAAGATCAAGCCTTTTCACTTCTCACCCAGACCTCTGCAATAGCCATTCTTCCATTCTTTCACTTATCAGAGCAATCTTTCTAAAACACATATGACCTCATATCACTTTACCTGTTTAAAAATTGGTATTTATTGCTAACAACATAAAACAAGTTTTTATTTTATTTCTTTTTAAACGTTATACTTAGAACTTCTTATATAGTGGCCTCCTTTTACCTTTCTGGCCTCACATCCCATAATGCTCTCCTTCCCCATCCCACCCTCTGTTCCTTGAACCTTTTTTCTTTCACAATCCTCTGCATTTACATACATTGTCTTTCCTCTGCCTGCCCTGTTCTTCCTTTTCCCCATCCCTTCACACTCCCACTCATCATCTAAGACCCAAATTAGCTACAGGGGCAGGTCCTGCATCTTTCTCTGGCCGACCCTCAGAGGCAGGTCACTTTCTCTCCTAAGTCAAAGCCTCTTCTGCTGTTCTTGGTATGTCCACAGCTTTGTCTGCCTCCGTGGTTTCCAAAACCATCAGAAGTGCCTGGGGCATGTTTTAAAAGTAAATTCTTCAGATCCAACCCAGAGGTACTAAATCAATCTCAGGAGATGAGACCCTGGAATTGCTACTTTTAAAAAGTTCCCCTAACTATTCTAAAAATTTGGGGACTAGCTTGTCTGTGTCTTCCAGTAGGTGTAAAGATTTTTTTAAAGGAAATGTAGAAATGATTTGCAATAGAATACACCATAGAAGTATTCTGCACTGGTGTGTTAATTTTGTTTTGTTTTGTTTTGTTTTTTCATATCATATTCCTGTTGACTTGCCTAATGCTGATGATGAAGGAACTCCTTTTGGACTCACACCCCCCAAAACTTAAAGATTCATTGTTCAAAAAACATTTTGAATTTCCACCTTCAGATCTAAATCTTAAAAAAAGTACCTTAAGTAAATCCATAAATACACAGTGCAGGCTCTCTCACCAGACCTGCCATAAGAACTTTATTTCAGCTGAGTAATAAACCTTTAGCCGACTTTCAGGGTGGAAATACCCATCGCCTTTCCATACTACTTCCGTAAGGTTAATACGCATCAGGAATAGGTGATGGGGGCCCTCAATTACGTGCAATGACAGGCAGCTGACTCCCAGTGCCCTCCGCAATTTTCAAAAGGAAAAAAAAAAATCCACCCTTCCTTCCCCATCCCTCACTCGCCAAAGAAAAGTAAACTGAAACTGTAGAATACTGGGAGAAAAAAAACGTAACCAGGTTAAGATACAAGATAACACAAGAAAACAACCTGAGCTGTTTATTGGGGAATCACGAATTTCGGGCAGCATGCAAGTTCCCCTGGCTACCTCTCCGATTTCAGCCTCAACCCCGGGACGCAGGACCCTGTGTTTCTTTCTTTCTCTCTTTCTTTCTCTCTTTCTCTCTTTCTTTTCTCTCTCTCTCTCTCTCTCTCTCTCTCTCTCTCTCTCTCTCTCAACCGCGGCTCGGGACGAGGTCTGAACATCCGAGTCCCTCACCAAGTCATGAACTCATCCTGTTCCGACCCTTAGAAAACGTTCACGCCTACTTTTTTTTTTCCTCTTCTCTCTACTGAAGAGAAGGGCACCCTCGGGAGGGGAGGCCAGTGACAGTTCCACGTCTGCAAAACTTGGCGCCGCGGGGCCGCGGCAGAGGCGGGCACCACCACGGAGGCACCCGGCCGGGACCACCCCGCCGGCCGAGGGACAATGGAGGGAGGAGTGGCAGGGAGAAGGGGGAGGCAGCCGCCGGGCGAGGCCCCCCTCGCGGCTGGGGGGCTCCACAAAGTCTCGGGAAGGCCAGCCGGGCGGCAGGTGGGCCCAGCCACCGCCCCTTAAAGGGCCACGTCGCCCGCGCCGGCCGCTGCCGCCGGGCCCCGCGCAAAGGCCGGGCCGGGAGAAGGTGGCCCCGGGCAGGGCGGAGGGGCGCGGGGCCGGACCCTGGCGGTTCTCGCCGCGGCCCAGGCGCCCCGTAACTTGGCGCCCTCGAGGCGAAACGCTCAGGAGGCATCGACCCCAAAGCGGCCCTTCGGCGCCGCGGGGCTGTCCCACCCCCCATCCGGCCCCAGCCACTGGCCCGAGCTCCCCGCGCCCCCACAGGCACCGGCTCCGAGGGAAGAGGGAGCAGGCGCGGCTCGGGGGCCTTGGCTTGCGCGCCACACTCCTCCACCCTCGTTCTCCTCGGACATTCATCTCCCTTTCCACCCCCCCAGAATCGCCCCCAACCCGCCAGCTGGTGTTTACCGGGACTCGGGGCGGCGGCGACTCTCCAGTCCCTCGACTAAGATGGCAGCCGGTCCCGAATCCGGACCACAGCGACTAGAGCGAGTTGGCGGCCAGTGCGCAGGCGCCTCCGGCTCGGGAGCGGCCCGAACTACAAGCCCCAGAAGGCCCTGCGCACTACTAGCCAGCAGCCTGCCCGAACGGGCAGGGACTGGCGAGCGCCGCTGGATCGGCTTTCTTGCCTCCAGGAGAGAGGGATTCTTGTATTACTTCCAGCACTTCTAGGCTTTTGTTTTGTTTTTTTAACACCCCCTCACACACATACACACCAGAACCTCTAAAGACCGAAGCTATGACACCCAAACTGTAGTGTAAATCAGAATCACCCGAAGGACTTAAATGTTAGACATCTCCCCCCCTCACCTTCACCCCCCAGCTTTTAATTCAGCAGATTTGGGATGGGATCCAATAATTTGCATTTCTTCTTTTTTAAAAAAAATCTTTTTTTAATTGATTTCAGAGAGGAAGGGGCAGGGAGAGAGAAATAGAACCAATAGAACCAAGATGATGGGAGAGAATCATTGACTGGCTTGCCTCCTGCACGCCCCCTGTTGGGGATCAAACCCCAAACCAGAGCATGTGCCCTGAATGGAATCCAACCGTGACCTCCTGGTTCACAGATCAAGATTCAACCGCTGAGCAACACCGGCCAGGCAGTAATTTGCATTTCTAGAAAAGCTCTCTGGTGTGCTCTGGTGGTGGATTAGACTTGAAGAACCACTGGGTTATAGCTTAGTTCTTACAAAAGTACGCTCTCGGAGTTCATATTGATTGAAAATCAATCCACCTTTTAACAGGGTCCGCTTAGGCGTGATGAAAATAGCTTACAGGTGAGTGGAGTCAACCTGGAAGGTGTTCTAAGAGCTGATCAATAAGCTTCTTCAATTCTCACAACAAACCAAGGAGGGAGGTACCTTCATTACCCTCACTTTACAGGTGCAAATCAGGTAGTTTGGCTTTAGAGTCCATCCTCAACTTCCTTCATGGGTTCTTTGTGAAAAAGAGTAGGCTGGGCAAGTAGACTCAGAGACACAACTAAATGCTTAGTTAATTAGTGACCTTTGTTATTGTTGTTTAGCATGTTTGCTCCATCTGGAAAGACACACTTTTCAAAGTACTTTTAAATCCCCCATGTCAATTTTTCCTAAAATGTGTCTTTAGGAGAGCTCGTTAAAGATTGGCTCAATGATAGAGCATCAATATATAAACCAAGAGGTCACTGGTTCGATCCCTAGTCAGGGCACATGCCCAGGTTTAGTGCTTAGGGGACATGCAGGAGGCAGCCAATTGATGGTGACTATCTTATGTTTCTCTCTCATCAATGTTTCTATCTCTCTATCCCTCTCCTTTCTACTCTCTCTTTAAAAATCAATTAAAATCACATTTTTAAAAATATATTTTATTGATTTTTTACAGAGAGGAAGGGAGAGAGAGGGATAGACAGAAACATCAATGACAGAGAAACACCGATCAGCTGCCTCCTGCACACCCTCACTGGGGATATGCCCGCAACAAAGATACATGCCCTTGACCAGAATCGAATCCGGGGCCTCTCAGTCTGCAGGCAGACGCTCTATTCACTGAGCCAAACCGGTTTCGGCAATTAAAATCATATTTTAAAGGGGTTCTTGGACCTCTACTGCATGCAGATTCTCTTGGGTAGTGGTTCTCAAACGTTAGTGCCCATCAGAATTACTACCGTGTTTCCCCGAAAATAATACATCCCCTGAAAATAAGGCCTACTTCATGGAAAAATAAGACATCCCCTGAAAATAAGACCTAGCACATCTTTGGGAGCAAACATTAATTAATATAAGACACTGTCTTATTTTCGGGGAAACAGGGTAGTACCTTGAGGATTTTATTAAACCTTAAATTGCTGGGCTCCATCCATAATTCCCCATTCAGTAGGTCGCCCTAGAGTGAGCCTGAAAATATACATTTTTAATCAAGGACCACATTTGGAGAATCACTGCCGTAGGGCATTGTTTCTCAACTTTTTTTTCCAATTACGGTTCACATTCAATGTTATTTTGTATTACTTTCAGGTGTACAGCATTGTTAGGCAATCACATACTTTACAAACTGATGTCCTGTCCCTTCCCCCCATATTTCAAATACCCACATTACACCATACATAATTATTACAATATCCCCGATATGCTATACTTTACATCCCTGTGACTATTTTGTAACTACCAATTTGTACTTATTTATTTTGAGAGAGGAAGGAAGAGAGAGGAAGATCTCTTCTTCCACTGGTTGATTCTTGTGTGTGCCCTGACCAGGGATTGAACCCACAATCTTGGTGTATCGGGATGATGATGTAAACCACTGAGCTCACCAGCCACAGGGGAGTGAACCTGCAACCTTGGTTTATTTGGACAATGCTTTAACCAACTGTGCTAAAGGTCATAATTTGTACTTCTTAATTCCTTCAACTTTTTTACTCATGCCTCCAACCCCTACCCGCTCTGGCAACCATCAACCTGTTCTCTGTGTCTATGAGTCTGTTTCATTTTTGTTTGTTCATTTATTTTACTCATTAGATTCCACATATAAGTGAAATCATATGGCATATGTCTTCTCTGGTTGACTTATTTCACTTAGCATAATATTCTCTAGGTTCATTCATGCTGTTCCAAGGAGTAAGATTTCATTCTTTCTATGACCAAGTAATATTCTATTATATATATATACACCACAACTTTTTTTATCCATTCATCTATTAATGGGAACCTGAATTGCTTCAGTATTTTGGCTATCTATATATTTAAAAAGCCAATGACCAGAACAACCAGTAGTTATGATGCTCACTTTGGCCAGAGAAACAGCCTTGGGTGGGGCTGGGGCCAACCTCCTGCAGCCCCTCCCCCAGGCTGGCCCCACCCCCATAGGCTCCCACCACTGTGATAGGCCCACAGCCCCTCACCCAGCCAGCTCTGTCCCCAATCACCCACACACACACTAATCGGGGGCAGGGCTAGTTACCCAAACACCCATGGCCCCTCCCTCTGGCCACTGGGCCCCACACCCCATTCAGGAGTGGAGCCTGCCGGCCAATTGCCTGCAGCCCCACCCACCCCCCAAGCCAGCCCAGCCATGATAGGGCCCCAATCAGGGGTGTGCTGGCCAGCCAATCTCCTTCTCCCGACAGGCTGGGCCCTGATCCGGCCCTGATCCACTCTGATCCACCCCGATCAGAGCCAGGCTGGCCAGACCCCACCGGAGTACGAATTTGTGCACTGAGCCTCTAGGTTGCAAATAATGCTACAATAAACACAGGGATGTATATATTCTTTCAAATTAGTGTTTTTGGTTATTTCCTGATATGTGCCCAGAAGTGGAATCAATAGGTCGTAAGATGGTTCAATTTTTAAAATTTTGAGGACCCTCCATGCTGTTTTCCATAGTGGCTGCACCAACCTGCATTCCCACCTATAGTGCACAAGGGTTCCCCTTTCTCTATATTTTCAACATTTGTTTGTGGATTTATTTATTTATTTATTTATTGTTAAAATATATTTTATTGATATTTTACAGAGAGGAAGGGAGAGAGATAGAGAGCTAGAAACGCCAGAATCGAACCCGGCACCCTTCAGTCCGAAGACCGACGCTCTACCACTGAGCCAAACCGGTTTCGGCTGTTTGTGGATTTATTGATGATAGCCATTCTGACAAGTGATCAACTTTTTTAAAAAATCATCTCTCTAAGAAAAAATTTTAGACACTTATTTCCCCTAATCAAACCCCTCATGATATTTTAAAATCACAAATATACTGTATATATATTTATGCACCATATATATACCTGTGCTTTTACATTAAAAAGTTTTTACACCGCCCTCACGGGTTTGGCTCAGTGGATAGAGCGTCAGCCTGAGGACTAAAAGGTCCCAGGTTTGATTCCAGTCAATGTATCTTGGTTGCGGGTACATCCCAATTGGAGGTGTGCAGGAGGCAGCTGATCAATGTTTCTAACTCTCTATCCCTCTCTCTTCCTCTCTGTAAAAAAATCAATAAAATGTACTTAAAAATATTTTTTTTTACAGAGGAAAAACCAAGATGGTGGTTGTACCTAAACTGCTGCCTCGAACAACAATTTCAAAACTACAACTAAAAGACAGAACGGACATCATCAAAAACCACAGGAAAGCTGGCTGAGTGGAAATTCTACAAATAGAAGTAAAGAGAAAAGCTCATAGAAAATCAGAGGAGCTGCAAAGGGCTGAGCTGGAGGGAATGGAAAGCTCCCAAATGTGCTGAACTCCAATTCCGGGTGAAAATCTAGGTATCCAGATTCTTTGGGGAAGAAACTGGACTGTCTGGCAGCGGGCGAAACTCGAGGGCAGCTTTCTCTCAGAGGTGCTTGAAGTGATTACTGAGAGACACTGAGATCCAAGGGCCTCATAGGGGAGGACTGATGGGAAACAAAATTTGTCTGCTCAGTCCTGAGACTGCACCCTATCCAAGCTGAGCACAGAGACTTTTGCAATTTTGCAAGTCTTGTCTCATAAGGCTCCAACACAGAAGTTCTCCTGGCGTAGACACAGCTTTTCCTCACAGCCAACAGACCTGGAGGTCAGTTCCTCCCAGTGATACCAACAACAATCAAGACTTAACTACAGCAAGGCTGTACATACAGACCACAAAGGGGTGCACCAAGAGTATCCACCTCAGATAACTGGGGAGGCTGACCACTGGGCCATATAGGACACATAGCACACAATGCTATCCTACCAACATAGGGAAGCAGCGAAAATGTGAAGACAAGGTAACAGATCACAAACAAAAGAATGGAGGAAAACAAACTACTGGATATAGAGTTCAAAACCACGGTTATAAGGTTTTCAAGAATTTACTAGAAAAGGCTGATAAATTTAGCCAGACCCCTGAGGATATGAAAAGAAATTAAACATACACTGACTGAAATAAAAAGATATTATACAGAGACCCAACAGCAGACTAGAGGAACTAAAGAATCAAGACAAAGATTTGAAATACAAAGAAGCAGAAAACACTCAACCGGAAAACAAAAAAGAATCCAAAAAGGTAAAGATAGTGTAAGAAGCCTCTGGGACAACTTCAAGCGTACCAACATCAGAATTATGGGGGTGCCAGAAGAAGACAGACAGCAAAATACTGAAAAGCTATTTGAAGAAATAATGACTGAAAACTTCCCCACCTGGTGAAAAAAATTAGAGTTACAAGTCCACGAAGCACACAGAACCCCAAACAAAAGGAATCCACAGAGGACCATACCAAGACACATCATAATTAAAATGCCAAGAGCAAAAGACAAAGAGAGAATATTAAAAGCAGCAAGACAAAAGCAGGTAAGTTACCTATAAAGGAGCACCCATACAACTGTCAGCTGATTTCTCAACAGAAACCATGCAGGCCAGATGGGAGTGGCAAGAAATATTCAAAGTGATGAATAGCAAGAACCTTCGACCAAGATTACTCTACCCAGCAAAATTATCATTCAGATTGGAAGGTCAGATAAAGAGCCTCACAGATAAGAAAAAGCTAAAGGAGTTCATCATCACCAAACCAGAATTATATAAAATGCTGAAAAGTATTCTATAAGAAGAGGAAGAAGAAAAAAGTAAAGATAAAAATATGAATAACAAATACATATCTATCAACAAGTGAACCTAAAAATCAAGTGAATTAAAAATGTAAGGAACAAAATAAATTGGTGAATGTAATAGAACCAGGGGTATAGAAAGGGAGTGGACTGATAATTCTCAGGGGGAAAGAGGTAAGGGGGGGTGCAGGAAGAGACTGGACAAAAATCATACACCTATGGATAAGGTCATTGCGGGGTAGGTAAGGGCAGAGGGTAGGGTGGGAACCGGGTGGAGGAGAGCTCTGGCGGGGGGGGGGGGAAGAGAAACTATTATAATAATCTGAACAATAAAAGATTTATTAAATTAAAAAAAAGATTACATTGAATGTTACACATGAATAAATAAATAAATAAATAAATAAATAAATAAATAAATAAATTTAGCTTTCTGACTCTGTGCTTGTGCCTTCAACACTTTCACAACGATTTTCTGCTTCTCACTAAGGAAAGCACACTTGATCCTGTCGCCGACACATGTAGCACACGTGGATCACCATAGGCCCTGCTGCCATGCTTTTTCCTTTTAGACAACATTAGAACTTTAGGTCTCACAGCAGAACTCTGCAAAGTTGGCCTGTGCTCATGCCACATGCAGATTTTGGTGCTTTCCCAACCTTCTTGCTAGAAAGATAAATAATTCTATCACCAGGGTTTGGGGACAGCCAGGTTTTGTTAGAGGCTGTATTTTTTGACTGTATGTCAAGTGCTGGGCCATTGTGACTATCCAAAGACACTGTCCCCAGAAGAGCACCCAGGTGATTCTTGTCACCAGGCAAGTTTGGAAAACATAGTATCCCTTACAAGGATGAGGTACTCTTGTGACCGGTATACAGGGAAGGAAATATGTCTCAAGGAAATTACATCAACCAGGAACCAGGGATCCAACCAAAGCTCAGTGGCTCCAGATCGTCTTCCACAATTTAAAAAACCCTGTTAGACAAAAGGAATCTATGGTATTTGAAGTCAGGGCAGTGATTACCCTTGGAGGGGAGGTAGTAGCAGGAAGAAATCAAAAGAGGCTTCTCAGAGCTGGTAGTAATGTTCTGTGTCATATATGTATATATACATATACTATATACATATACTAATGGCCCGTTGCAGGAAGAGTCCTGCAATAGGGCTTCCTGCTGCGGTCACTGCCCTGCCTGCTTTCCTCCCTCCCCCCCCCCCATCCCCATCCCCAGCCCCACCTGCTTTTCTCCCTTCTCCACCATCCCGCTTGCTTCTGCACAGCTTCGCTCCCTTTCCTTCTGCAGGCTTGGCTTCTTTCTAGCTGTCTTGATATGCAAATTAAGCACCATATTGGTTGGGTTAATTTGCATACTTGCCCTGATTGGCTGGTGGGCATGGTTTGTAGCAGAGTGGTGGTTAATTTGCATGTTGCTCTATTATTAGATTAGGTGTGTGTGTGTGTGTCTGTCTGTGTGTGTGTGTGAATTGAATTGATCCACTCCAAACCACCAAATGATTCCCTGTGTTTTTTATTTTTTTAATTAATTAATTAATTAATTAATTAATAATATTTATTTTATTGATATTTTATAGAGAGGAAGGGAGAGAAAGAGCCAGAAACGTCGGATGAGAGAGAAACATCGACCAGCTGCCTCTTGCACACCCCCTACTGGGGATGTGCCCACAACCAATGTACATGCCCTTGAACGGAATCGAACCCGGGACTTTTCAGTCCGCAGACCAACGCTGTACCACTGAACAAACCGGTTTCGGCTATTTATTTATTTTTTAATAAATCTTTATTACTCAGATTGTTACAATTGTTTCTTCTTTTTCTCCCCCAAAGCTCCCTACCACCCAGTTCCCTTCCCACCCTCTGCCCTTACCCCCTCTACCCCCAATTGCTTATACGATTGGTTATATGATTGGTTATACGATTGGTTATACGATTTCAATCCAGTCTCTCACTGCTGCCCCACCCCCTTATCCTCCTGATAATTATCAGTCCACTCCCCTTCTTTGCCCCTGAATCTACTATATTCACCACTTTATTCTGTTCCTCAGATTTTTTTTCCTTCTCTTTTTTTCTGTATATGAATTTCCTTTTTTTCCGTATATGAATTTCAAATGGGACACTATCTCTCATTTGTTTTTGTAGGGAAATACAACAGAGTGTTCTGTAGCTAATGGCTGCAGACTGTCCAAATGTCTCAGGACCACATGAATAGAATCCGCTCCTCCTCTGGTTCACACCGCCACCCCCACCCCCCCGGGTCCCACCGCCCCCCTTGAGCACATGGCTCCCCTGGGGCACACGGCTCTCCCAGGGCACATGATTCCCCCGGGATACACGGCACCCCTGGGGCACACAGCTTTACCTGTGTTTTTTAAAAAAATATATATGTTTTTATTAATTTCAGAGAGGGAGAGAGAGAACATCAACAGTGAGAGAGAATCATAGATCGGCTGCCTCCTGCCCGCCCCCCACTGGGGACCAAGCCTGCAATCCGACACTCAATCCACTGAGCAAAACCAGCTAGGGTTGATTCCCTGTTTTAACCTTTCTTATATACAGTACATGTCTAATGTACTATTTAATCTATAAATACTTTTAAAACAAAAAGGGCATGAAGTGTATAAGAATTTAACAAAAAGGAAATTTACAGTAAAAAGTGAAAATGTAACATAATTATAAGCAGCAACAAAAGCAAAAAACAAATCAACCACAAAAATATTCATAGCTCAATATCCTGAGATTTTTAACAGGGGCAAACTGACTCATATTCATGCATTCTCTCCTTTGTCGCCTAAGAGATGTGTGACTGATCATACAGGAATCAGCATGAAAGGGTTATCAGAAGGGTTGAGAAGTGAATTGTTCAAGATGGGAGACGTTCAAGAAATGAGGTTCCACCAAATATGTGTCAAGGACCTAATCCTATCAACAACTTGCTAAAGGGGTCTTAGGCAAGTCCCCTGAACGTCAGTGCCCAAATCTCTCAATGGGAATAATGAATGAATCCCACCTCCTATGTTGTGAAGACTCTCGGAAATCCAGAGCAGGTGGTTGGCGGTTCTGCATAGAGAAGCTGAGTTGGGTAGGGCAGAAACCCCAGCCTGGCCACTTCCTCATCTCTCGTGCTGTGTGGCTCTGACTTCCAGGTTCTCAATCCAGAAGTCAGTGTAATTGTGGCTTGTCAGAATGCAGAACCAGTGGCTAATAAAGCCTCCCGCCTTCACCTCCTTCTGCCCTCAACACCCAGGTCAGCTGGGGGCAGGACCCAGCCCAGCTAGAGCAGGGGGCGGGAAACCTGAAGGAGGTCCCCACCAGCAAGAGAAGGGGCTTTCCAGGACTCTGGAGGGAAAAAAGTGTAGGAAGTAGGGATGCCCTGGAAGGAGTAGGGGGAGAAACCCCAGTGGCCCGCATGCCACCTGTCACTTACTGGCTTTCTGCAGAACACTTGTAGTCACACTGCTGTGCCCCTCTTCCCTGGAGCCATTCTGCACTCCCTTCCCAGAGGCGGGGGCAGACTAGAAAATGCACGGGTGGAGAAAAAAAAGTGAATGAGGCTCTGGAACCCTCAGCTCTGGATCCAACAAGATCACTTAAGACCTAAGTGATGGCTCCATCACTTCCCCTTCTAAGACCGTTTCCTCGTCTGCAAAATGAGGCACACACATTCCATCCCTGGTAGGGTTGGAACTCCCTCGTAGGTAGGGTTGCCAGATTTAGGAAAATATAAGTATAGGATGCTCACTTAAATTTGAATTTCAGATAAGTACAGGACTAATATTGATATGACATAATTATACAAAAAATTATTTTCATTGCTTATCTAAAATTCAAGTTTAAATTTAAATTCAAATTTACCTGGGCAGCCTGCATTTTATTTGGCAATCCTATCCCCAGTGCTTTATATATTTTCTCCATCAGGTACAATAAACTTAATTTCCTCCAAAGGGACAGCAAGGTAAAAGAAAAAAAATAGCAGCTAATGTTCATGCGCTACGATGTAATTGCCAAATAGTCATAAGTGCTTTACCTACACTATCTCATCGAGCACCCCCAGCAACCTAGGTGGGGAGCTAGGCTCCCCGTCTATAACATGGGAATAGCGTTATGCCTTCTATCAGGGGTCACTGTGAGGATTAAATGAGCAGGCAAAACACTCAGAGCAGCGTCGGGCAGGCACAAGCAAACACTCAGTCAGCAATAGCTATATTTTCCCCATTACACAGATGGGGAAACTGAGTCTGAAAGGGGCAAAGTAACCAGCCTATGGTTTCATATCTAGCAAGTGGCGGAGTTAAAATCTGAACACAGATCTCCTGCCAAAACCAGTTTGGTCCAGTGGATAGAGCATCGGCCTGCGGACTGAAAAGTCCCGGTTCGATTCCGGTCAAGGGCATGGACCTTGGTTGTGGGCACATCCCCAGTAGGGGGTGTGCAACAGGCAGCTGATCGATGTTTCTCTCTCATCGATGTTTCTCACTCTCTATCCCCCTCTCTTCCTCTCTGTGAAAAATCAATAAAATATATTTTTTTTAAAAAGAAGAAAGCCCTGACCGGTTTGGCTCAGTGGATAGAGCTTTGGCCTGCGGACTGAGGAGTCCCGGGTTCCATTCCGGTCAAGGGCATGTGCCTTGGTTGCGGGCACATCCCCAGTGGGGGCTGTGCAGGAGGCAGCTGATCGATGTTTCTCTGTCATCGATGTTTCTAACTCTCTGTCCTCCCCCTTCCTCTCTGTAAAAAAATCAATAAAATATATATATATATATTTTTAAAAATAAATTAAAAAAAGAAGAAAGAAAAAAAGAAAGAAAGAAAGGAAGGAAGGAAGGAAGGAAGCAAGGAAGGAAGGAAAGAAGGAAGGAAGGAAGGAAGGAAAGAAGGGAAAACCAGAAGGAAAATCAGAGGAGCTGTAAAACCCTAAGGTACAGAGACATGGTGCATGCGTGGGGAGAGGATGGAGCTGGAGTGGAGGGGGTGGCTGAGTGCCTGGCTGGCATAACCTAGCGGGAAGGAGATAAAAGCTCCGGACTGTGCTGAACCCCAGTTCCGACTGCACTGAACCCCAGTTCTGGGCGAGACCCTGGGGACTCAGGCTCATACAGAGGGAATCTAGGCTGTAAGGCAGAAACTCAGGGGAGCAGTGAAAGGCAGAGCCCGGAGTCACACACATTGCGTGCAGAGGACAGACTGTTGACTGTGCACTGGATTGCCCTAGTGGGAAGGAGACAAAAGCTCCGGACTGTGCTGAGCCCCACTTCCAAACCCACTTCCAACTGCACTGAACCCCAGTTCCAGGTTCATTGAGGGAGAGACTAGACTGTCTGGTAGAGGGCGAAACTTGAGGGCACCTTTCTCTTAGAGGTGCTTGCAGTGAATACCAAAGCAGTGAGTACCAAAGGACACTGAGGAACACTGAGACTCAGGAACCTCATAGGGCTGGGCTAATGGGAAGCCAAGGCTGTAGGCTCCACCCTAAAACTCCACCCCATCCAAGCTGAATACAGAGGCTTTTGCAATTTTCCAAGTCTAGTGGAATAAGGCTGTCTCCTGGCATAGACACAGCTGAGCCTCACAGCCAATTGGCCTGGAGGTTAGTTCCTCCCAGTGACACCAACAACAATCAAGACTTAACTACAATAAGGCTGTACACACAGTCCACAAAGGGGTGCACCAAGAGTGTCCACCTCAGGTAACTGGGAGGCTGACCCACTGAACCAGATAGGACACCTTAGCACACAAAACCACCATACCAACCCAGGAAATGAGTGAAAATGTTGAGACAAGGAAACAGATCACAAACGAAAGGAATGGAGGACAACAAATGACTGGATATAGAGTTCAAAACCACAGTTATAAGAATTTTCAAGAATTTCCTAGAAAAGGCCGATAAAACAAACGAGACCTATGAGGATATGAAAAGGGATCAACTAGAAATAAAGAATACATTGTCTGAAATAAAAAATATTATACAGAGTCCTAAAAACAGAATGGAAGATTGCAAAAATCAAGGCAAAGATTTGGAACAGAAAGAGCCAGAAGACACTCTTCCGCAGAAGCAAGAAGACAAGAGAATCCAGAAAGTTGAAGATAGTGTAAGAAACCTCTGGGACAACTTCAAGTGAAACAACATCAGAATTATGGGGGTCCCAGAAGAAAAGAGAGCAAGATACCGAAAATATATTGGAAGAAATAGTGACAGAAAACTTCCCCGACCTGGGGAAAAAAATTAGACTTACAAGTCCAGGAAGTGCAGAGAACCCCAAACAAAAGGAATCCAAAGAGAACCACACCAAGACACATCATAATTAAAATCCCAAGAGCAAAAGACAAAGAGAGAATATTAAAAGCAGCAAGAGAAAAACAGCTAATTACCTATAAAGGAGCACCCATACTATTGTCAGCTGATTTCTCAACAGAAACTATGCAGGCCAGATGGGAATGGCAAGAAATATTCAAGGTGATGAATAGAAAGAACCTACAGCCAAAAATACTCTACCCAGCAAAGCTATCACTCAGAATCAAAGGCCAGATAAAGAGCTTCACAAATAAAAAAAGCTAAAGGAGTTCATCACTGCCAAACCAGAATTATATGAATTGCTGAAGGGGGTAATAAATAAAAGAACAAATTACTAATGTAGAAATCTCAAATATTATGGTAAAAGAAATAAGCCTTTTACAAAAGAGTACACCCTATATGAGTCTATTTGTATGATGTTTCAGGAAAAGTAAAACCTACTCAGAGGTGAAAAAAAAAAAATCACAACAGTGGTTGCCTCTGGAAGGGGAGAATTTTGAAAAAGTTCTTTTAGTATCTTGTTAGGGGTGTGGATTACACAGTTGCATGCATTTATCAAAACTCAGAAAATGGTATAACTGAGATCACTGTGTGTAAATTTAACCTCAAAAAATAGTTTGAACTCTAGTTAACGATAAGCATTGTTTAGAGGCGAACTCCGATGTTTCTTTGAAATGTATAAAAAATAAGATGAGTGGGTGGAGGGATAGATGAATGAGTTAATACATGACAAAGCAAATGTAGCAAACTGAGCAACTATAGGATCTAGGTGGTGGGAAATGAATATTCACTGTATAATTCTTTCAACTGCTCCACATGTTTGAAATTTTTCATAATAAAATGTTGGGTGAGGAGGGGGAAATCCTGCAAAGCAAAATGCAGCCCAACTTCAGGCTGGATTTGTGACCCCTGGATCCATTCCCAGGCATCTCCATTTCCCACCTGCTTCTCTCTCTCTCTCTCTCTCTCTCTCTCTCTCTCTCTCTCTCTCAAATATATTTTACTGATATTTTACAGGGAGGAAGAGAGAGGGATAGAGAGCTAGAAACATCGATGAGAGAGAAACATTGACCAGCCTCCTTTTGCACACCCCCTACCAGGGATGTGCCCGCAACCAATGTACATGCCCTTGACTGGAATGGAACCCGGGATCTTTCAGTCCGCAGACTGACACTCTACCACTGAGCCAAACCGGTTTCGGCTGCTTCTCTCTTTTGAGCTACAAACCTGGAGCCTCAAGCATGATTTTATTTCCAAAAGTTCTCTCTTATTGCCCCTGTCTCAATATTCTTCCTAATTGGCTTTCGGTCTCTTCTGTACTATTTTCTTGCCATATGACCTGGCTTTTCTTGGCCTCTGCTGACATCTGGAAATTGGGAGTCACATGTGTTCTTCTAATCTAAAGGCAGACGATCGGACCATTTCATCTTTTTAAAGAAATATATATTTTATTGATATTTTACAGAGAGGAAGAGAGAGGGATAGAGAGCTAGAAACATCGATGAGAGAGAAACATTGACCAGCCTCCTTTTGCACACCCCCTACCGGGGATGTGCCTGCAGCCAAGGTACATGCCCCTGACCGGAATCGAACCTGGGACCCTTCAGTCTGCAGGCTGACTCTCTATCCACTGAGCCGGTTTCGGCTGGACCATTTCATCTTTAAGATTTCCTCCTTCCTCAAACCATATTCAAGGTAAAGCAAACAAACAAACAAACAAACAAACAAACAAAAAACTGGTCTTATCCATCCCTGTATTTCCTCTGGCATGGAGTAACATCTTAAAGAAACTCAGGAAATGCCTGAATGAAAGCTTCTTTAGTGGGGAGACAGAGACACATTTATTGAGTGCTCACTATTATGCCCTCAGCTAGATGTGCCTATATTCATTCCCAGTGAGGTAGGACGTATCGCCATTACCACTTTTCTAGAGGTGAAAACAGAGTTTCAAAAGGGTCAGGTGACTTGCCAAAATTCACAGAGAATGCAAAAAACAGACCTTGAACTTAAACCCCGGACTATGTCTTTCAACTACTTCACAATGGCCTCTTCTTGGGTCCATGGGAAAATGAGACCTTGTGCTCTTTGCTGCATCTGCTGCGGGGACGAAGGGCCCTCTGGGTAACCAGACTGTCGAGGTGCCAGAATAAGGCAACCCTGGGGAATCACATTAATACAGAACTCATATTGGGAGGAAACAGAGGAGGCTCCAGGTTGATAAGTGGTGGGAAAATAGAAAGGAATAGGCTACCATTTGCACCATCTACAACCAAGGGTCTGACACTGGGCTTCCATTACAAGATGAGGTCTGTGTACACTCACTTTCCCATCAGTGTCATCATTCAGAAAAATGGTTCTCTTTCTGAAATCAGAAATTTCTTAGGTGGAAAACACACTCGCGGGGTTTGGGATGAGGTCAGGCGTAGCTTGTTCAGTATCTCAAGCCCAGAAAGATTAGTTCATTCTTGAAGGAAATGACACTGATTTTGTATCAAATTTAACTGCTTTGATTCAGCAAGCCAAAACAGTTAAACACAAGGATATCACAAAAATTTGGGGTGGTATCTATGTTTCTGAAAAAGGAACAGGCCAGCAGGCTGATGAATAAGGTCTAAGTTGTTCAGCTATAGAAATGGTAAGATGCCGGATGATTCCTCAGATTATTTGTTATATATATATATGTATTTTATTGTTATATATATATATATGTATTTTATTGGTTTTTATAGAGAGGAAAGGAGAGGGATAGAGAGCCAGAAACATTGATGAGAGAGAAACATCAGCCAGCTGCTTCCTGCACACTCCCTACTGGGGATGTGCCTGCAACCAAGGCACATGCCCGAAACCAAGGCACATGCCCCTGACCGGAATCGAACCTGGGACTCTTCAGTCCGCAGACCACCCCTCTATCCACTGAGCCAAACCAGTTAGGGCTATTTGTGATATTTTAAAAGATGCAATAAGCCGAAACCGGTTTGGCTCAGTGGATAGAGCGTCGACCTGCAGACTGAAAGGTCCCAGATTCGATTTCTGTCAAGAGCATGTACCTTGGTTGCGGGCACATCCCCAGTGCCCCGGGGGGGGGGGGGGGGGCGAGGGGGCGGGGTGAGAGAGGTGGGGGGGTGCAAGAGGCAGCTGATCGATGTTTCTAACTATCCTCTCTGTATATTTTTTTTTTTTTAAAGAATGCAATAAAAGCCATGTATTGATTGTGGGGGATTTGAGATACATGAAAGACTTTATGCTTCTCTGTATCCTTCAGATTTTCAGTAATGAATATAAATGTATTTTTTCAAACTTATAGAAATATATCGCCAAAATTAAAGGGGGGAGGTTGTCTTGAAAACCATGGAGAAGCTTTCAGCTCATAGCTCTGTTTACATTCTGAAATCACTACTTACTGGATTTTAAAATGTCATTGTGTCTTTAAACACGCCGTCTTCACAGTAAAAGTGTCTATCATGAGACACTAATGCCATGACCTAGAACATTGTAATTAGCCAACTGCAGTGAGGAGCAGCTCTGTGGAGAGAGTCACACCTGAGATTTCCACGCAGCCCTTCCTTCTGGGTGAACTCCCTGCTGTTGACAGACCTGGTGACGTATTAGAAGCCATGTTTATAAAAGCCACCAGTTTTTTAAAGTTACTGACTGTGCCAAAACCGGTCTGGCTCAGTGGTAGAGTGTCGGCCTGCGGACTGAAAGGTCCCGGGTTCCATTCCGGTCAAGGGCATGTACATTGGTTGCGGGCACATCCCCAGAAGGGGGTGTGCAAGAGGCGGCTGGTCGATGTTTCTCTCTCATCGACGTTTCTAGCTCTCTATCCCTCTCCCTTCCTCTCTGTAAAATATCAATAAAATATATTTTTAAAAATAAAAATAAAAAATACATAAGATAACCTTTAAAAAAATTACTGAACGTGAAAATAGCAGTTCTGTGATGGGTGTCTTCCATTTTGATTTCACAAGTAGAGAAAAACACTAACTGAGCTGGACTTCGAATGATTGCCTTGGGCGGGGACTCCTGCCTGTTGTCATCGCTCAGAACCCCTTCCGGAACAGCCCACCCCCGCAGCCTTTCACAGGGTGGCTCCCGCAGCTGGTGGCCTGCACGTGGACAGCCCACGGGGTGGACACTGCTGTCCTCCCACAGGGACCAAAGTCGGCACAGATTCCACACTGTGAGGCCCTTTGAAACGCACCTCTTTAGAGGCCTTCAGGTTTGAAAAACTGGTTTTGACTGGAGGGTTTTGATACACATTCTAAGTGGCCTCTTGTGCGATAAAGTTTAGAATTCAGGGATTCCGAGCATGTGCATAGCCTTCCCAGGTAGGTACAAGGTCTCTCAGGGTGCCTTTGTAGGTACTTACTGACCTAGCAAAGCCTAGATGTTATATTTTTTAATGTTTTTATTAATTTTAGAGAGAGGGAGGAATGGAGAGGAATAGAGAGATAGGAACATCGATGACCTGCCTCCTGTAAGCCTCCTACTGGGGATCCAGCCCACAGCCTGGGCATGTGCCCGATCAGGAATCAAACCGGTGATCTCTTGGTTCAAGGGTGGACCCTCGATCACTGAGCCTACTCCGGCCGGGCTAGATGTTATTTTTTAAAATAAACTTTCTCTCCTGTTCAAATTGACAGCTTTCTCAACACAGTCTAAAGGTCAAAAATCAAAATAAACAAACAGCCATAAAGTTCTCTCTGCACCTCCTCCTGCAGTTTTTGGGGGAAATGCAAGTCAGACAAGCAATTGCAGGACCGAGAAACTTCATTAGAAAATAAACAGCACGTCAGGACGCCTAGTCCTGCTCATTATCCTCAATCCCCCCTTTCCTGGCTTCTAGAACAAAAGCTGTCCTTCCCCGGGGAGAGACCATGGGCCATCTCTACAGACCGCACATCAGGATCATTTCTTACCTACAGTTTTTACTGGATATGTCTATCCTAAACCTCTCTCTCTCTCTCTCTCTCTCTCTCTCTCTCTCTCTCTCTCTCTCATTAAAGGCATGCCTGTGAATTCCTCGGGCAAAGACAGATCAAGAAATAAACATCCAGGTCACCTTATGCAATATGCAAGCCAGGAAGGTGTGTCAGACCAGAAATGCTCCTGAGAATCTCAGAACTCATCCCGGATTCAAGTAAACTTCTCCTGAGGTGGCACAAGGTGTGATTTGAAATACAAAGGAATGTGTGACCTTGTTCCCAGGCCTTGAGGACAATCAAAACTTAAGAGGGAAGAGGGGCAGGCCCCTCAAGATCTGCATTAAAGCTATTTCCTTATCTGTAGAACAAGACCAATATACTTTTCCCTCTTGGGGTTGTGGGAACGATGAAATGAGAGGCCATTAGCACAGTACAGAACAATAACAAGTTCAGCTCTTCATTTTTCAGGTTAGGCAACTGTGTCCTGGAGAGGTTTGACAACTTGCCCGGGATCAGCTAGTACCTGACGGAAGCAAGATTGGAATTTGGTCAGTCTGAATCTAGAGCCTCTTTGTTAACCTTTAAGCCGGTGTCTTCTAAGGCAGTGTTTCCCAAACCTCTCTCATGATGAGAATCACCTGGTGGAGTTGTTAAAATACAGATTCCTGAATCCCAACTAAGAAGTGCTAAACTAGGATTTTTGGGAACATATAGGTAAAATTGTATATTTAACTAGTGCTCTTAGTTGGGATTCAGGAATCTGTATTTTAACAACTCCAACAGGTGATTCTCATCATGAGAGAAGTTTGGGAAACACTGTAAGGGGTTGCGTGTTAATGGATGTACACAAGATGATTTTAGGTGGTTCCATAAATGGCCATTAAAAAAAAACTTTTTCCTTATGAAAAATTTCAATGATATCTAAAAGAACACAGTATAGAAAATTTCCAGCTTCACCCACCTTCAAATATCAACTTACCAACAATAGCTTTCATCCTGTACCTTAACTAATAGCTTATTTGGAAACAAATCCCAGATGGCATATCATTTTTATCAGTAAATATTTTGGTACATTGTATGGTAATTTTATTTTATTTTAGTAGTTTTGTTTCTTAGTGTGTTTACTGAAACAGTAGGTAACCAATGCATTCATCTGATTGTTTCACAGATAATGCTTAGGATGTGGCCAAAGTAGGAATTTAGCAAATTAAAACTATTGAGGTGCTATGCTTTCACTATTAGATTTGTTATAAGATAGTTAGAAACTAGGGAAATCCAGAACAAGCAGAACAGGGAAACTGAGACAGTTAAACAGCAGTTTGCAGCCACCCTAGTAAATCCTATCTTCTCCAAGCCAAGGACACTTAAGAATACATGGTTTGGCCCGGCCGGTGGGGTTCAGTGGTTGAGCATCGACCCGTGAACCAAGAGGTCACTGTATGATTACTGGTCAGGGTGCATGCCTCAGTCACGGGCTTGATCCCCAGTAGGGGATGTACAGGTGGCAGTGGACTGATGATGCTCTTCCATTAATGTTTCTATCTCTCTCTGAAATTTTATATATATGTATATATATATATATATATATATATATATATATATATATATATGGTTTAAAACTTCTCCTCTCCAACCAGAGGGTAAATAGCTTAAATCACCCTGATTTAGGGAGATAATTAGCAGAAATTCAATTAGTGCCATTTGTGCCAACCATACGCAAGGACAGATGAAGTTAAGGGAATGAATCTCATTTTGGCACAGCAGCATAAAGCTGATGAATATTCTATTGATCCTCCCCTTAAATCTCCCCTAAACAACCAACTGTTAAAACCCCTGAAAGCCGAAACCGGTTTGGCTCAGTGGATAGAGCATTGGTCTGCGGACTGAAGGGTCTCAGGTTTGATTCCGGTCAAGGGCATGTACATTGGTGGCGGGCACATCCCCAGTGGGGGGTGTGCAAGAGGCAGCTGGTCGATGTTTCTCTCTCATCGACGTTTCTAGCTCTCTATCCCTCTCCCTTCCTCTCTGTAAAAAATCAATAAAATATATATATTTTAAAAACAACCAACCTGCCAAAACCGGTTTGGCTCAGTGGATAGAGCATCGGTCTGCGGACTGGAAGGTCCCGGGTTCGATTCCGGTCAAGGGCATGTACATTGGTTGCGGGCACGTCCCCGGTAGGGGGCGTGCAGGAGGCAACTGGTCGATGTTTCTAGCTCTCTATCCCTCTCCCTTCCTCTCTGTAAAAAATCAATAAAATAAATTTAAAAAAACAAAACAAAACAACCAACCTGAAAAACTAAGGTCCCAGCATGCTCTCCCTCCAGGGAGCACACCGGTGCCATTCCCTTCCCTCTCTCCTCCCCCGTAGGCATGCATCTCCTCAAGTCCAAGGGACCCTGCAAGACTTGCCACCAGAGGAGCACCGGGCAGCAGCAGCAGCTGGTTGTAGGCTAGACCTGACTCTGTCTGCACAGCCCCTTTCCTCTGACTCCTTCCCAGGGGCCCAGCAGCCTCGAGGCTCTCCTGCTGCTGCTTCTGCGCCCTTCCTCGTCTCACTGTGCTCTTGCTGTGGCCAATAAATTCTTGCTTGCTCTTCTAAACTTAGTCTCTTGATTGAAATCTTCCCTTCAAGAAGACAAGAAAGGAGGTCTTGCCAGTAACAGATGGGTCAGGAACAAAAAGTGTGACATCTGAGAGAGTTAGCAAGGATGTGAGAAGCAGCCAGGCTCACTGCTGACTGCTGTGGTGCCAACTGAGTGGTGGGAAGACCATCCGACCACACGTGTTCAGATTTAAAACACAGGCGTTCGCCTTAGCCAGGTGGCCCAGCTGGCTGGAGCTTTGTCCCATACAGCAAGCCAGTTCCCAGGCAGGGCACAGACCCAGGCTGCGGTACGGACCCTCCCTCAGGGCACGTGAAGGGAGCAACCATTCCATGTTTCACATCGATGTCCCTCTGCCTCCCTCTCTCCCTTTGTCTCTTTGAAATCAATGTTAAAAAAATAAAATAGCCGAAACTGGTTTGGCTCAGTGGATAGAGCGTCAGCTTGTGGACTGAAAGGTCCCAGGTTCGATTCCGGTCAAGGGCATGTACCTTGGTTGCAGGCACATCCCCGGTAGGGGGTGTGCAAGAGGCAGCTGATGGATGACTCTCTCTCATCGATGTTTCTAACTCTCTCTTCCTCTCTGTAAAAAAATCTATAAAATATATTAAAATAAAATAAATACATATGTTAAAATAACCACATGTAAAAAGATAAAGTGTACCCCTGTTTCACACAATACACAAAAAATAACTCTAAGTAGACCAGGAACCTAAAGAGAAGACTTAAATGATAGCATTTTTAGAAGACATTGGGGAAAGGTCTTTAAGACCTTGGGTTAGGCAAAGAATTCTTAAATATGAAATTAAAAATGTTAGGTCAAGGCAGGGGGGAGCCCAGAGCAGATGCAAGCATCTGGGGGATGGATGGTGACAAAGATAGCTGGCTGGCTGGCACCTTCCTAGGGCCTTCCTAGAGCCCTGGCCCCAGGCAGGAATTCCACACCTCTCATGCCCTCCGCCCTCCCCTCCCTACAGCTGTATAAAAGAAATACCTATGCTTCTTTTTGGAGCAAACTTCCCTGGCCCACCCTCAGACCAGAGAGCTTCACCCGGGAGCGCAGATTAAAACCCCCTTCTTAATCGCCTGGATTCCGGGTCTTGCTTCTGCGTCGCAAACCTCTCAGCTGGGACCTTACAAACCTCTCCGTTTGGACCTTACAACCTTTCAAAAAGCATTACTCATAAATTGATATCCAATAAAAAATAAATCAGATAATCAAAATTCAATATTTTTGTACTTCAAAAAGGTAGCATTAATGAACTGTTCAATTTTAAATTGTTTAAAATTAATTTTTAGAGAAAGAGAAACGTTGATTTGTTGTTCCACTTATTTATGCGTTTATTCATTGATTCTGGATGTGCCCTGACCTGGGATTGAACCCCACAACCTTGGTGTATCAGGACGATGCTCTCTGAGCTACCGGGCTAGGGCCTGAATTAGTCAATTTTATTTTATTTTTTTAAAATATATTTTATTGATTTTTCACAGAGAGGAAGAAAGAGGGATAGAGAGTCAGAAACACTGATGAGAGAGAATCATCAATCAGCTGCCTCTTGCACACCCCCCACTGGGGATCTGCCCACAACCAAGTACCGTATTTGCCAGCGTATAAGACGATTTTTTGGCCCTGAAAAATATGCCTCCAAGTGGGGGGTAGTCTTATACGGCGAGTATATAACAAACTCTGTATTTTTAGTGGAAATGTTAGGGGGTCGTCTTATACGCCCAGTCTTCTTATACGCCGGCAAATACGTATTTTTCAGGGCCAAAACATCGTCTTATACGCCGGCAAATACGGTACGTGCCCTTGACCAGAATACAACCCGGGACCTTTCGGTCCGCAGGCTGACGCTCTATCCACTGAGCCAAACCGGTTTCGGCATGAATTAGTCAATTTTAAATGGTGAATTTTATGTTATGTGAACTTCACTTTAATAACCTTTTGGGGAAAAAATAAAGATTTTTAAAAACTGATTTGAGAGAGAGAGGAAGGGACAGGGAGAGAAAGAGAAACATCCATGTGAGAACAAAACCTTAATCAGCTGCCACCTGCACACATCCCACTGGGTGTCAAGCCCGCAACTTGGGCACGTGCCCTGATGGGGAATCCAACCAGCAAGTTTTCAGTGCACTGACTGACACCCAACCAAGTGAGCCACACTGGCCAGAGTCAATACCATTTTTTAAAAGAGACACCATTAAGGGAATGAAACACAAGTGACAGATGGGGAGAAAATATGTGCAAAACACATGTATGAAGAATTTGTATTCAGAATATACAAAGAACTCTTGAAACTCAGTAAGACAAAAGACGGGAATAAGCATTTCACCAAATGAGGTACAGGTATGGCCAATAAGCACATGAAAGGATGTCTTATGGCCTGGCCGGGTAGCTCAGTTAGTTAGAGTCGTCCCAAGAGGCCAAGGTTGAGGGTTCAATCCCTGGTCAGGGCACATACAAGAATCAACCAAGAAATGCATAAATAAGTGGAATGACAAATTTATGGGTTTTTTTCCTCTCTCTCCCTCTCTTTAAAATTAATAAATTAAAAAAAGAAAGAAAAGATGTCTAACATCATTAGTCATTAGTGAAATGCAAATTAAAAATACAAGAAGATTTTTAAAAATACAAGGAGATGCCATTTTACACCCACTCGAATGGTTATTAAGTAAATTTTAAAAACTCCAGACAGTAACAAAGATTGGCAAGAATGTGGAAAAACAGGAAGTTTCATACATTATTGGAGGAATTTAAATGGTATTACCACTTTGAAAAAGTTTTTTAAAAATATTTTTTATTTATTTTTTTACAGAGAGGAAGGGAGAGGGATAGAGAGTTAGAAACATCGATGAGAGAGAAACATTGATCAGCTGCCTCCTGCACACTCCCTACTGGGGATGTGCCCGCAACCAAAGTACATGCCCTTGACCAGATTCGAACCTGGGACCTTTCAGTCCGCAGACTGATACTCTATCCACTGAGCTAAACCAGTCTTGGCAAAAAAAGTCTTTCTTTCTTTCTTTCTTTCTTTCTTTCTTTCTTTCTTTCTTTCTTTTTCTTTCTTCCTTCCTTCCTTCCTTTCTTTCTTTTCTTTTCTTTTCTTTTTTTTAATATTTTTAAATTGATTTTAGAGAGGGAGAGGGAGGGAGGGAGGGAGAGAAATGTGAGAGAATCATTGATTGGCTGCCTCCTGTACATCCCCTACTGGGGATGGACCCTGAAACCAGGACATGTGCCCTGACCTGGAATCAAACCATGACCTTCTGGTTCATGGGTCAGCCCTCAACCACTGAGCCACACCAGTAGGACAAATACCTTGGTTTCTTGAAAAATTAAACGTAAATTTGTCAAAAGACCAAACAATTCCACTTCTACGTTTCTACCCAAGAAAAAAACATTTTAATATATCCCCCAATGACTTTTATGTGAATGTCACAGCAGCAAAAAGTGGATAAAAAACACATACACACACAACTCAAAAGTCCATGGGTTGGTGAATGGATACAAAAAAGCGCTATATCCATACAAAGGAATAGGATTCTGTAATAAAAATAAGCTATTGATATATGCTATGAGGAACCTTAAAAACATTAAGCTAAATGAAAAAGCCAGACACAGACGATCACATGTTGTATAATTCCATGTACATGAAATGGCCAGAAAAGGCAAAAGCGACAGAAAAATGAGTAGCTGCCTGGGGCAGGGGGCGGGAACAGGAACTAACTGTAAATGACCATGCGGGATCTTATTGACACGATGAAAATATTCTAAAAGCAGACTGTGATGATGATTGTACAACTCAATAATTTTTACCATAAATCTTTGAAATGTACCTTAAATTGGGTGAATTTTATGGCATGTCAATTATACCTCTATAAAGTTGTTTTAAAAAAACACATATGCCAGTTGTTCCAACAGTTCCATCTTTAAGAATTTACTTTAAGTTTTTTTAAATATATATTTTTTATTGATCTCAGAGGAAGGGAGAGAGGGATAAAGAGATAGAAACATCAATGATGAGAGAATCATTGATCAGCTGCCTCCTGTAGCTGGGGATTGAACCTGCAATCTGGGCATGTGCCCTTGATTGTAATCGAACCCGGGACCCATCAGTCTGCAGGCCAACACTCTATCCACTGAGCCAAACTGGCTAGGGCTGATTTCTTTTTTCTTTAAAAAAAAATTATATATATATATATATATATATATATATATATATATATAATTGAATTTTTACAGAGAGGAAGAGAGAGGGATAGAGAGTTAGAAACATCGATGAAAGAGAATCATCAATCAGCTGCTTCTTATACAACCCCTATGGGGATGTGCCTCCAACCAAGGTACATCCCCTTGACTGGAACCGAACCTGGAACCTTTCAGTCCACAGTCCGATGCTCTATCCACTGAGCCAAACCGGTTTTGGCTGATTTCTTTTTTATATTTCTATGTCTCGGCTTATCTTTTTGGACATGTATACTGCAGTTATAATAACTGTGTTTTGTTTTTAAAAAAATATATATTTTATTGATTTTTTACAGAGAGGAAGAGAGAGGGATAAAGAGTTAGAAACATCAATGAGAGAGAATCATCAATCAGCTGCCTCTTGCACACCCCCTACTGGGGATGTGCCCGCAACCAAGGTACATGCCCTCGACCAGAATGGAACCTGGGACCTTTCAGCCCACAGGCCGATTGCTCTATCCACTGAGCCAAACTGGTTTCGGCAATAATAACGGTTTTAATGACCTTGTCTGCTAATTCTAACTCCTATGCTAATTCTAACTCCTATGTCAATTCTGGGTCAATTTCAATTACTTTTTTCCCTCATGATTTCCTGCTTTGCATGACTTGGTAAATATTTATTGCATGCCAGATATTGTGAATGTTGACTGCTGGATATTTTTGTAACTCTGTAACTATTCTTGAACTTGGCTCTGGAATGCAGTTATTTGGAAACAGTGTGATGTTTTGGGGTCTTGCTTTTAGGATTAGGTGGAACCAACGCAGTGCTTAGTGTAGGGCTAATTTTCTGCACCCTGAGTACTGTGAAGGCCACCGAGGCCCCTACGGTTCAGGAGGCTCTCGGGTCTGGCTAGCGCACAGGCACTATTCCCAGCCCTTTGTGAGCAGGAACATCCACCTCTCATCCCTTTGGATGGCACTCTCCCAGACCTCAGAGAGTTTCACCACACGCATGGCTAGTGAGTACTCAGCTGAAAACATGAGTAGATCTCCAGCACTCTCTCTGTGTGTGTGCAACTACCTTCTCTCTGGTGCTCTGCCAACTCTACCTCTTTGGTCTCCAGACTCTCAGCTCTGTCTGCTCAACTCAGAGAGTCTGCTGGGTTCTACCTTGGTTCGCCCTCCCTGCACCATAGCTTGAAAACTCTCAAGATGGTAATTTTTGGGAATCATAGGTCTCACCTCATTTGTTTCCATTCTCTCGGGCCAATGTCCTTCCTTATCCAACGTCCAGTGTCCTGAAAACAGTTGTTCCCCTCAGGGTGTAAGGCAAAGATGCTTTTAAAGTTCCTGTTAGGTCCAGGTGGGGGTGGGGGGCAGAGCAGATGCAAGCATCTGCGGGATGGATGGTGACAAAGATAGCTGGCTAGCTGGTGCCTTCCTAGACCCCTGGCCAGAGGCAGGAATTCCACACCTCTCTTCCTTCCCCCCTCCCCTCCCTAAACAGTTGCATAAAAGAAATATCTATGCTGCTTTTAGGCGAACCACCCGGACCAGAGAGCTTCGCCCGCCGGGGAGTGCAGATTAAAACCCCCCTCTTAATCGCCTGGATTCCGTGTCTTGCTTCTGCGTCGCAGACCTCTCAGCTGGGACCTTACAAACCTCTCCGTGGGGACCTTACAACCTTACAGTTCCCTCTGTCCAAGTCACACCCTGGAGAATTCAATTCACATCTCTGGAGGTGGGGTCCAGATGCATATCCAAATGTAAGGATAATATACCGTGATGCTATTGCTTTGGTGAAGATAACCATGGCATATTTTCAACTAATAGCTGAGCCCATGATTAAAAGATCAAATCTCTTTTAAGCTTCCCTGATTAAAAAACTGAAGTTCGGTCTCAAGCCCAGAGCAGGGCAGAGGCTCGTGTGAGAGTGAAGTGGCTCTAACAATGGGGACAATGGCAGAGCAGGGAGCGGGGCGACAGGCTGGGGTATGTACACAGCTGGCCCTTGAACAAGGCAGGGGTTCGGGGTACCAGCCCCTGTGCAGTCGAAAATGTGAGTGTAATTTTAGATTCCCAAACACTTGACTACAGGCCTCAGTATCTGGGGGGATTGGTCGCAGGACCCCCGTAGATACCAAAATCTGCAGATGCTCAAGTCCTTCACATAAAATGGCAGAGAACAGTGCAGTCCGGCAGCTCTTCCAACTGTGGATCGAAAACACTGTTTTTGGATGTAAAACTCTGGGTTAAGAAAAGCCAACTGTATTTATTTATTGGGGAAAACAAATCCATGTATAAGCGGACCTGTGCTGTTCAAAACTGGGTTGTTCACCTGCAGTTTATGATTTCCATTTGGCAAAGCTTTCACACCGTCTTGCTTCATTTTGTGCCGCCAACCACCCGGAGGCAAAATCCTCTATCTCTCTGGCAGCTGAGGAAATGGGGCTTAAGAGGTTGAGTGAGTTGACCAAGGGAAAATCAGTGGCACAGTTAAACTTTAAACTCGGAGACAAATTAAGGAGGAAAGCCATCCTTAGCAGACTAGCTGCCTGGGCTAAGGGAGCGTCCCCGGAAAGCGCTGAGTCAAAGCGAATCCCCTAGCCCTCCCGGGTCAAGCAGCTCAGTTGGTGGAAGGTTGCTACGCCACCTCGCTATGCCAAGGTTGCGAGTGTGATTCCTGATCAAGGCACAAGAAGCAACCAATGAATGCATAAATAAGAGGATCAATAAATTGATTTTTTTTCTCTCTCAAAAAAAAAATCAATCAATAATAAACTGTAGGCTAAGACCCGCCAAGGCGCCTCACTACCTGGGAATGCGCCCCGGGGCGGCAGTAGGTGTTTATATCCCAGACGGGGAGCCGGGGAGCCGGGGAGGAGCCGGGGAGGAGGCTGCGGGCCCCAGACGTCTGCGCCGAGCTGGGAGCGGGCTCCCCACCCCTCCCTACCTGGGGGAGGTGCAGGCGCAGGGACCATGGCGATGGCAGGACCCCCAGGACGTGGATGGCCGGTGCCCCGCTCACCGCTCTCCTCCTGCGGGTGACAGAGCCTGTTCTTGCAAAGGGTGGTGCCTCCTGCAGCAACGCTCTTGCCTCCGGGGCCGCGGGGAGCAGCCGGGACCGGAGAGGGCGCCCGGGAGAGCGGCAGCCGCAGCTCCTGGTCACCGGTGTGTGAGCTAGGGCAGCAGCTGTTCCGAGGGGGCGGGGGTCAAATCCATCCCCCACCCTGGCTTCTCCCACCCCGGCCGCACCGATGACCTGATGCCCATCGAGCTGAACCGGAAAGTCACGAAGACCTACAAGGTCAGGCCCATCAACACCTCCTCCCGCTGCCCAGCCGCTGGCACCGGCTGCTTGGTGTCTGGCTGGGGGACAACCAGCAGCCCCCAAGTGACCTTCCCCCAACCCTCCAGTGCCAGGAAATCACCGTGCTGAACCCCGAGAGGTGCAAGGAGGCCTAGCCCAACCAGACAGACACCACCATGTTCTGTGCCGACGACCAAGCGGGCAGACGCTCCTGCCAGGGCGATTCCGGGGGGGCCGGTGATCTGCAACGGCACCCTGCAGGGCCTGGCGTCCTGGGGGACTTCCCCTGCGCGCAGCCCGACAAGCCCGGGTCTACACCACCCTCTGCATGTTCACCGAGTGGATCCGGGACACCATACTGGATCCGGGACACCATACGGGCCAACTCATGAGGCCTCCCAGGCCCCCGGCACACCCTCTCGCGGGTGCAGGGACCTGACCCTCCTTCCAGACCCCCCACTTCTTCGTTGAGGATGTGACCTCCAGCCCCCTGAGTTTCCAGGGCCTCCCTTCCCCAACCAGGGACTGACTCCATCTCTGCAGCTGGCTGGGGGGTGAGGGGTGGGGCTGTAAAGACATTGAATAATAATAAAACAATAAAAGCAAATTCTGTCGCTAAGACCTCCTAGCAATGTCAAGTCCTGCGCAGTGGCAAGATGACATGGATATCCTCTGTACTGCAAGATGGGCAGTATGGAGGGGGCACTGGTATGTGACCCGCCCCAGGTAAGGGGGACATCCCTTACCTTGCAGGGGGTGGCCTGTTCCAGGAACCAGCACACCCTGCGGCAGAGGGGAGCAGTCCATCAGACAGTCTCTGAGGGGATTTATGGGAAACTGTTTCTGTTCTGCCTGCCCTCCACAGATAGAAGCCTTGGGAGAAAGTATGCGAGCGGACAGTCAGAGCTGAATGGCAGGGAAAATGAAGAAGATACCTACCGGGTGTTGTTACTCATCCTCGCTCCGGGCCCTCTACTTAACCTTTGCTCTCAGTGAATAAGGGTCATAAAATAATACGGCAACATTGGCTCCCATCAACAAGTGTTTGTTTTGAGCCCAACCCTTTGTGGACCTCATCCTACCGAGAAAGGCAAGTGGGCCAGGACAAGTGGAATAGGGAAACGGAGGCAGATAGCTGAACGCACTGGCTGAGCAGTTCACGTCCTGGTACAGAAGGTCACCTGCCCAGCAATAGCATCTCAGCCTCGGTTGCATTGCAGCTCCAGGCCCAGAAAAGCAACAAAAACACCGGTGGGCAACGCCAGGACCAGCCGCAATGACTAACAAGCCCCTGAAAGAATACACCTGAAAACATGATGAATATTCCACTGACACACTTCCCCGAGAACCTGCCTAAGATTCCCCCTTCCAGAGAGAGAGAAACGCCTCAAGACAAAGGACCCCGCGTGCTCTCTCCTTTGGGGAGCAGCCCGTGCCACTGCCTTGCCCTCCTTAATTTCTTAACTAAAAGCAGATCATGGCGGGTAGACAAGTCCTAGACTGATATCTAGGACTTGACAGAGGTCAAAGTTTACCTTAACTGAACCGGTCTGTGGTCTTTTTGCACCTAGGATAACATACCTTTGAAATGTCAGGGTAATTTCCTTTTTCCAGACCCCCTCAAGGCACAATCTCTGCACCAGACCAGAGATCACAAAACTCCCCATTGTCATTGTTACGGTGCTGTTAACTGGTAATTATCCTATAGCCACAAATGTAAAAGAAATGTGTCTATTCCTTCTACTTTTTAGCCAATCCCAGAGATTCCTTCCCCCACCCTGCCACCCTCACTTTCCCCCTACTTCCCTAATCTATCCCTAATCGTGTAACCCTCTTACATCTCCTTTTATTCTAATGTATAGAATAAGGTGCAGACCTGCCATTCCCCGGGGCATTTCCTCAATACGTTGAGATTTTGCTTCCTGGCGACTGGCTCACGTGAACTCTGGTTTCTTTTGTGGAAGTCCGGGGCCTTAGCTTCCCCCTGAGCAAGTCATCCAAGAGAGTAAACAGGAAGCCGAAATGTCTCTTCTGACCTAGTCTCAGAGGCCGTGTGGTCATTCCTGCAACACCCTCCTGGCTGCACAGATCGGCTCCAATCACTGTGGGCGGGGACTGAGTCCCCGGGAGGGTGGACACTGCCTCGTGAGAATCGCTGAGGGCTGTCTCGGAGGCTGGCTCGCACAAATGGCAAAGCGATTTATCCCAGGTCAGACACGTGAGCAATGTTAGAGGTGGGCTCTGAGCGTGGGCAGTTCCTGTGTCGCAGTAAATACTGGCTGGGAGGAGGAGAGGCGGGCAGGTAAACACAGGTCTCCTCTTCCCCGGGGGTGTTCATACTTAAGGTATTGTTCGTCTCGTTCCGGTAATCAGGTGCATCAGACACTTTATCTGATGTGTCAGACACACACTCTGTCGAACCAACATGACCCGGGCATGTTTACAAAAGATGGCATAAATTGCGCTGGCCGGTGTGGCTCAGTTGGTTGAGTGCACGGAAAGGTTGCAGGTTTGATTCCCTGTCAGGGCACATGCCAGGGTTTCAGACTCAATCCCCAGCAGGAGGCTGCTGTTGATCTCTCTCTCTCTCTCTCTCTCTCTCTCTCTCTCTCTCTCTCTCTCTCTCTCTCTCTTTCCCTTCCTCTCCATCTCTCTCTGAAATAAATAAAAACATATTTTTAAAAAAGGTTGTATAAATCATCACTTGATAGTATATTTGGTGAGTCAAAAAGGAGCCTGGATTCTGTCTCCGGCTTTACCACTGATTGGTGAGACCTGGGGCAAGTTCCAGACCTTTCTCGGACTTTGTTTTCCTATCTGTATAATGGAGCAGCTTGATTAATTCCATGGGCCTGCAGGCCTCTGACTGAGAGATCCTGGGGTTCCACGCATGGCTAGTTACCAGAAAGACCGAAGGGACTTCCTCTCCATTCTCCTTGCATCTCTCAGACCTTTGCCCAGTGGAGTGGGCCCTTCAGGTGCAAGGGTCGCTTTTTTGGACCCAGGCCAGGCCAGGCCAGCCTGCTCAGCTCTGCGTCACCCGCAGCTGGCTGGCACCATTGTTCCCCCATAAGGCCGGGCTGCTTTCCAGCTGCTGCTGCAGGGGAGAAGCTCAAAGGACTGTTGTGTGACTTCTCGCCTCCCCCAGGGCAGGCCGGGGTCACCCAGCAGGCTGACTCAGCCGCTGCAGGGGAACAAAGGAGATGAGATATGGTTTAGGGAAAGAATTTGACATTTAATATCCCCACCCCAATAAAAGAATTTTAAAGTAATCATTATAGGAAAATCCTCTTATACTTATTTTATAGTTTAATGGGGGCAAGGACATCATAATCTTTCAGGGCCCTAGGAACCCATGTTTTAATAATTCTACAATGTATGTTTGTTAGACTTTTATTTTTATTTTTATTTTTTTTGTGTGGTTTTTAAAATTTTTTTTTATTGATTTTCCACAGAGAGGAAGGGAGAGGGATAGAAAGTTAAAAACGTCGATGAGACAGAAAAATCAACCAGCTGCCTCCTGCACACCCCCCACCGGGGATGTGCCCGCAACCAAGGTACATGCCCTTGACCGGAATCGAACCTGGGACCTCCTTCAGTCCGCAGGCTGACACTCTATCCACTGAGCCAAACCAGTTTCGGCCGTTTGTTAGACTTTTAATGTCTTTGAAATTGGCATCCATATAAGAGCTAACAACAAGTCATAAACTGATTGCAGCATTTAAAAAATTATGTAGTGTTACATAAAATAATCGTGTAACACTTGATAGTATATATACAATGATGGATCTTAAAAAAATTTTTTAGAGAGAGAAAGAGAAACATTGATTTTGTTGTTCCACTTATTTATACATTCGTTGGTTGATTCTTGTATGTGTGACTGGGGGTCAAACCCACAACCTTACCTGGGTATACTGACATGATGCTCTAACCAGCTAAGCCACCGGGCCAGGGTCTAGTGGGTCCTGAATTTGATGAAACACAATAATTAGGTAATTAAGTGCTGTTCTTGGAGCCTGGGCCCGACTGTGTCTCTTCCCCACCCCTCTCCTGGCCACTCCATCCCACCACTCACAGGCTGTCCTTCCCCTGCAGGCCTTATCTTAACCCTGTTAAGACAGGGCTGTCTCCAATAAAGTCCTTCAAACTTTTCAAAGCTTTTCCCTTGCATAAGACCCTAGAGGAATTGTGAGTGGGAGGCTGGCCAAGACAGAGGTTATTTAGACCAGTGAAAGGGCACAGAAGAAGGAAAGAAATCTCATTCCGCGAGTAAAAGCTAACCATTATCTTACATTGCATAACAGATAGGCGCTATTCTAAGTGTTTTGTGTGTGTTAACTCACTTAATCCTTGTAACCATTTACCAGGCAGCTATCAGTGCATCCCCACCTTCACCGTGTGTGCGCGCCTGCCACGTGGCCGTGAGCCGGGTGGACCCCGCATACAATGGACTATCGCTAGAAACACAAGCTAAGACAGCAGGATGCTAGACTGAACTGTGCTTTATTGTTGTGTGTGTGTGTGTGTGTGTGTGTGTGTGTGTGTGTGTGTGTGTGTGTTTAGAGAGAGAAAGAGGAAGGGAGAGAGGAAAATCATGGTGACAGCAAAACATGGATCAGCTACCTCTTGCATACCCCCTACTGGGAATTGAACCCACAACCTTTAGGTACATGGGATGATCCCAAACCAAGTGAGGGCTGGTTGCTCTCTCTCTTTCCCTTCCTCTCTCTCTCAAGTTAATAATAAATAAATAAAGTGATGCATATTATGCCAGATCTTTTTTTTTAAATAAATCTTTATTGTTCAGATTATTACAAATGTTCTTCTTCTTTTTTCCTTCCATTGCTCCCCTCCACCAGGTTCCCACCCCACCCTCTGCCCTTTCCCCACCCCCTATTGTCCGCATCCATAGGTGCAGTTTTTTTTCAGTCTCTTCCCACACCCCCCATTCCCCTTTTCCCCAAGAATCGTCAGTTCACTCCCCTTCCATACCTCTGATTCTATTATATTTAACAGTTAATATTGTTCATCAGATTTTTTAATTCCCTTGGTTTTAAGATTCACTTGTTGATAGTTACATATTTGTTGTTCATAATTTTTATCTTTATCTTCTTCCTCTTCCTAAAGAACCCCCTTCAGCAATTCATATAATTCTGGTTTGGCAGTGATGAACTCCTTTAGCTTTTTTTTATTTGTGAAGTTCTTTATCTGGCCTTCCATTCTGAATGATAGCTTTGCTGGGTAGAGTAATTTTGGCTGTAGGTTCTTGCTATTCATCACCTTGAATATTTCTTGCCATTCCCGTCTGGCCTGCATGGTTTCTGTTGAGAAATCAGCTGACAGTCGTATGGGTGCTCCTTTATAGGTAATTACCTGCTTTTGTCTTGCTGCTTTTAATATTCTCTCTTTGTCTTTTGCTCTTGGAATTTTAATTATGATGTGTCTTGGTGTAGTCCTCTTTGGATTCCTTTTGTTTGGGGTTCTCTGCACTTCCTGGACTTGTACGTGTATTTCTTTCCCCAGGTGGGGGAAGTTTTTTGTCACTATTTCTTCCAATAGGTTTTCAGTATCTTGCTCTCTGTCATCTTCTGGGACCCCCATAATTCTGATGTTGGTATGCTTGAAGTTGTCCCAGAGGTTTCTTACACTATCTTCAACTCTGGATTCTCTTGTCTTCTTGCTTCTGCAGAGGAGTGTCCTCTGGCTCATTGTGTTCCAAATATTTGACTTGATTCTTGCAATCTTCCATTCTGTTTTTAGGACTCTGTATAATACTTTTTATTTCAGACAATATATTCTTTATTTCTAGTTGATCCCTTTTCATATCCTCATAGATCTCATTTATTTTATCGGCCTTTTCTAGGAAATTCTTGAAAAACCTTATAACTGTGGTTTTGAACTAAATGTCCATTTTTTTTTTACTTTCCTCCATTTCCTTCCTTTGTGTCCTGCCTCTTCTCTGCATTTTAGCTGCTTCCCTGATTTGATGGAATAGTTTTGTGTGCTAGTCCTGGCAGAGCCCAGTAGCACAGCCTTCCCAGTTACCTGAGGTGGACAGTCTTGGTGTAGCCCTTTGTGGGCTGTGTGTGCAGTCTTGTTGTTAAGCCTTGCTTGTTGTTGGTATCACTGGGAAGTATTGATCTCCAAGTCAATTGGCTGTGAGGATCGGCAGTGTCTCAGGTAGGAGGGCTTCTGTGCTCTGCTAGGATGGGGCAGAGTCTCAGGGTGGTGCAGACAAGCTTTGGTTTTTCCTCTCTAAGAGGGTCCAGTTCCTGAGTCCCGCAGTAATGGCTGCAGGCTACATGCACTTGCGAGAGAGCGTTGCCTACAGCCGGCCTGTCCCTGACTGGGGCTGTCTATCAGTGCAATAGTGGGGTTCTGTTTTCCTCCCGAACAAGAAAGCAGCCGTGAGTTAAGCCAGCAGCATACTTGGCCGGCCCTCTCCATGTGCACTGCGAGTAAGGCAGCAGCGAACACGGCGGCCGCCCCTTCTGTGCCATAGATCTCCGCACCTCCATAGCTCCTGAGGCTCAGTGTCCCTTCTCTTCCCTTTCTAGATGGTTGAGCTTCCACTCAGTCAGCCATCTTGTGTTTCAGGGCGATGTTTCCTCTGTTTTCCAGTTGTAAATTTAAAATTGTTGTGGTAGGCTGCATTTAGGTGTCTACCTTATGCCACCATCTTGGTTTCTCCAGATCTTGTTTTTATTTATTTGTGGCAAACATATAGAAATCTATCATTTTGGCCCTGGCCGGTTTTGCTCAGTGGCTAGAGCCTTGCCCTGTGGACTAGAGTCCTGGGTTCCATTCCAGGTGGGGGCACATGCCTGGATTGAAGGCTCAATTCCTGGTGGGTGTGTGCAGGAGGCAGCTGATCAATGATTCTCATCATTGATGTTTCTATCTCCTTCTCCTCTCCTCTCTGTAATCAATAAAAATACATTTAAAAAAGGAAATCTATCATTTTGCTTTCCAAGGAAGTCACATTGTTTGTTCTGCAACTAGTTTTTTGTACTTCACCTCATGAGTTGGAGATTTCTGTACAGAACATACAGATTTACTAGTTATTTTTAACTGCTGCCCAGTATGCCATAGTTTATATATTGGGAAAATATACCCAATAGCCTACAAGGTACCAGGCCCTATCTTACATATTTCACATGTTTATCTCATTTCAACCTCACTGCCTGTGACCAATAGCATTCTTTCCATTTTAAAGATGAAGAAAATGAGGCCTGGTGAGGTTAAATATATTAACTGAGTGAATAAAGCTGGATTTAAATGGAGAGTCCACACTCTCAGCCATGTACTTCTGTGTCTTCTTACAGGGAATAGATTATTTAACTCATTATCCTGTTGGTGGGTATATTTGGGTTGTTTCCTATTTTCCCCTATTACAAACAATACTGAAATGAACATCCTTGAACATGCTTCTTCTTTTTTTGTTTTTTTTAAATATGTTTTTATTGATTTCAGAAAGATGAAGGGATAAGGAGAGAAAAACGAAAACTTCAATGAGACTTTATCAGCTGCCTCCTGCACGCCCCCTACTGGAGATTGAGCTCACAACTAGGGCCTATGCCCTGACCAGGAATCAACCATGACCTCCTGTTTCATGGGTCAGCACTCAACCATTCAGACACATCGACTGGGCACACATGCTTCTTTATATCCACTCAGATATTTTTCCTAAGGTGGGCTATGATGGTGAACTTAGTGAGGAAGAGCGGGACAGAGGAAGGGAGGGAATGAAAGAGAGAGAGGGAAAGAGAGAAAAACATCAATGCAAGGGAGAAATATGGAGAAACATTGTTCTATTGCCTCCTGCACACTCTCCAACTAAGATAAGGTGACCAGACGTGCTGATTTTGGCGGGACAGTCCCGATTTTTAACAATTTGTCCCATTTCCCGCGGCGTTTTAAAAATTTCCAAAAATCAGGACTGTTTTAAAACGCCGCGGGATGCAGGAAAAATTGTTAAAAATCGGGACGTCTGGTCACCTTAAACTAGGATCAAACCTGCAGCCTAGGTATGTGCCCTACCTGGAATCGAACCTGCCACCTTTCAGTGTATGGGTCAACACTCCAACCAATGGAGCCACTCCGACTAGCGCAAAGGCCATTACATTTTTAATTGTGATACTGCCAAGCGACTCTCAAAAAGGCCTTCCTAATTTACACTGTTACCTCTGAGAAGCATGGAATTTGGAGTCACCGACATCTGGGGTTCAGTCCTGCTTTTTAACACGACTTTGGACAAGTCATGTTGTTGCAGAATTAGTAGTTTCCCCTTTTCTTCCTCTATGTCATTTTCTCTCCCCTCCTCTCCCCCCCACTTTAAAAAATTTTTTTAAATTGATTTTTTACAGAGAGGAAGAGAGAGGGAGAGTTAGAAACATCGATGGGAGAGAAACATCCATCAGCTGCCTCTTGCACACCCCCTACTGGGGATGTGCCCGCAGCCAAGGTACATGCCCTTGACTGGAATCGAACCTGAGACCTTTCAGTCCGCAGGCCGATGCTCTATCCACTGAGCCAAACCGGTTAGGGCTTCTCTCCCTTTTTTGTTATTTAGTGTTCCATTGCATGAGTAGCTCACAATTTATCTATTCAGTTGATAGGCATTTGGGTTGTTTTCAGTGAAGAAGACTATGAACACTCATGTTCAAATCTTTTGATAGACCAATGTATCACTCCTTTTGGGTATATTAGTATAAACCTGGAAGTGGAAGTGTTTCTGAATCATAAGGGAGATATATATTTAGCTGTAGTATATACTGCTAAATAGTTTTCCAAAGGGATTGTGCCCATTTATTCTCTTACCAGCAATGTATGAGAATGAAAATTCTAATTTCTCCACATCCTTATCAAGTTGATATTGTCAGTTCTTTAAGTTTTAGCTATCCTGGTGGCACTATGCTTTTAAATATATATATTAGTATATTTGTATTGGTTTCAGAGAGGATAGGAGAGGGAGAGATAGAAATGGAAATGATGAGAGAGAATCATTGATTGGCTGCCTCCTGCATGTCCCTCACTGGGGATCAAGCCCACAACCCAGGCATGTGCCCTGACTGGCAATAGAACCAGTGACCTTTCCATGCATGAGCTGATGCTCAGCCAATTGAGCCACATTGGCCAGGGTGGCATTATGTTCTTCTTGACTAGCTGGTATGGCTCAGTGGTTGAGCATTGACCTATGAACCAAGAGGTCACAGCTAGATTCCTGTCAGGGCTCAGGTTGTGGGCTCGATCCCCAATGGGGGCATGCAGGAGACAGCCAATTAATGGTTCTCTCTCATCACTGATGTATCTCTTTCTCTGTCTCCCTTTCTCTCTGAAATCAATACAAATACATTATTTAAAAAATAACAAAAGAGCATGGAGTTGATCTCTGAGGCCCTCTTTGGCCTAAAATTTTTGTTTCTCTTGCCTCTTCTCTCTGACCCAATTTTTATGTGGCATTACATTACATGAGTACACCACATTTTATTATCCTGTTGATGGACCTTTGGTTTGCTTCTAATATTTTGCATTTACAAACAGTGATGCAATGAACAGCACAGTACATGTCTTCCTGTGAGTTTCTCCCGTGTATAGACTTGGGAGTGAATTAGTTGGTCAAAGGGCACACATAACTTCAACTTTGCAAGTTATTGCCAAATGGATCCCCAACCTGGTTATACATTTACTCCTCCCCTACCAGGCAAGCATGAGAAGTCCTGGAGCGCCTCATCATTGTCAACACTTGGTACTGACAGACTTGTTAATGTTCTGGTTGTGATATAACATACATACAGTTAAGTAAGTAAAATGAAATTGTTTTAAGTGTCCATTTCATCCAGGTTTAAATTTGTTAACCCATGTAACCTCCATCCAGTATATTTCCAGACTACTCCAAGGTTCCTTCAGGCGCCATCCCAGAGTCCCCATGATCCCAGCCAAAGTAACTACTATTCTCATTTCTATAAACATATATTAGTTTTGCCTGCTCTTGAACTCTATACAAGTCAGATATACAGCATGTGTTAGTTTTTGGTTTGGCTTCTTTCTTTATATATTTTATTGATTTTTTACAGAGAGGGATAGAGAGTTAGAAACATCAATGAGAGAGAATCATCAATCAGCTGCCTCTTGCACACCCCCTAAGGGGATGTGCCCGCAACCAATGTACATGCCCTTCACCCGAATCGAACCTGGGACCTTGCAGTCCGCAGACCGACGCTCTATCCACTGAGCCAAACTGGTTTCGGCTGGTTTGGCTTCTTTCACTACTCAACATAATATCTGAGATTCATCCATGTTGAGAGAGAAAGAAAGAGAGACTGATTGATTTTGAGGAATTAGGTCACATGATTATAGAGAGTAAGAAGTTCCATGATTTGCTGTCTGCAAGCTGAAGACCCAGGAGAGCTGGTGGTATAATTTAGTCCAAGGGCAAGAGAAGACCAATGTCCAGCTCAAGCAAGCAGTCAGGAAGAGAAGGAATCCTCTGTACTCTGTCTTTTTTTTCCTTTTTAAAAATATATATTTTATTGATTTTTTTACAGAGAGGAAGAGAGAGGGACAGAGAGTTAGAAACATTGATAAGAGAGAATCATCAATCAGCTGCCTCCTGCACACCCCCCACTGGGGATGCACCCGCAACCAAGGTACATGCCCTTGACCAGAATCGAACCTAGGACCTTTCAGTCCGCAGGCCGACGCTCTCTCCACTGAGCCAAACCGGTTTCTGCTGTACTCTGTCTTTTGTTCTCTTCAGGCCCTCAGTGGAATTGACGGTGCCTACTCACACTGGGGAGAGCAACCTACTTTAATGAATCCACTGATACAAATGATAATCTCACCCAGAAATACACTCACAGACACACCCAGAAATAATGTTCAATCTGGGCACTCCATGGCCCAGTCAAGTTGACGCATAAAATTAACCATCACAAAGGGTGAGGGTGGCGAGTACCCTTTGCAAACCAAGGCAGCCTCACGAAGGGGTTCCTGTGCTGGGCCTGCCCCTTCCTTTTTGACTCCTGTGGGTCCTGATAGAGGCTCTGTACTCAAAAGCAGCTCAAGATGCTTGATAACATGACCAATTTTATGGGGACATTACTCCAATAATAACAATTCAAAATTGAGCACCTGTTATACGTGGGGCACTAGCAAAAGCGTTTTACACTCATGATCTCATCTCTCCCTCTGGACAACCATAGGAACCTACGCTATTGTTTTCAGAGGTGGAAACTGAAACGCAGACAGGCCATACTTGGCTCTGTCTCAGAACCTGAAAAAAATGAAGTGTAATGTGTTGAATTGTGTCTTCCCTCCCCTCCAAAGAAGTATATCCATGTCCTAACTTCAGAGCCTGTGATTGTGACCTTATTGGGGGGAAAAGGTCTTTGTGGATGCAATTAAGGATTTCGTGATGAGTGTATTAGTGTGGGTCCTAAATTCTAAATACAATAACAAGTATCCTCAGGAAAAAAAACAAAAAGAGAAAAGAGGCAGAGGGAGACGAGGAGAAGGCCGTGTGAGGATGGAGGCCCAGATTGGAGTGACGCAGCCGCAGACCAGCGACCTCCTGGAGCCACCGGAAGCTGGAAGAGGCCGGAGAGGGTTCGCCCCCGGAGCCTTCAGAGGGAGCGTGGTCCTGCTGACACGGACTTCTGGTCTCCAAACTGCGAGAGAATACATTTCTGGGTTTCACACCAACCGTCCATGGTAATTTGTTATTCCAACCCCAGGGAACGAACACATGTGGGTAACAGAGAAGGGAAAGGAAAGGAAGGAGAGCCATCCTCTCTGCAAAAGCTCAAGGTCCTCCAACTCCTGGCAGCTTTATGACCGAGTTCCTCCCCCTGCACCCCCAGTTCATCTCATGCAGCCTCAGCTGCCTCCATGCCATTCCTGGAATGTGCCAGGCACATTCCCACCTTAAGGTCTGCGTGTGGCTATCCCCTCCGCCTGGAACGTCTTTCCCCAGACACCCCGCCCCTTGGAGAGGCCTCCCTGACCTCCTCCTCTCCAGAGTATCTCCCACCTCTCAGGTCACCCCCATCCCTTTTATTCTTCTTCACAACACTGGCCGCCATCTGACGTTATACTTGTTCATGACACATGTGTTTACGGATATAAAGGTCACCACCAGAACCTGAGCTCTTCTAGAATGGGGGCTTTGTTTGCCGCTGTATCGCGAGCCTCTAGACTAGTGCCAGGCAGGCCCATTCTAGGTGCTCAATAGGTATTTGAATGAATGAGCAAATCATCTACTAATTGCTATTGGAATGAGGAGGAGGAGGGCGGAGATGCTAAACTGTCTCCAAGCTGAAGAGGCAACTGTGTGTGGGAAGCAGTTGGCTCGAACAGGAACTCTGGCTCCAGCCCAAGCATGATTACTAACCTCAGCAAAGCCTTTCTCCACGCCCCCCCACCTGGCTTGCCTTGTCTTGCCAGCTGGTTGGAGTCCCCAGGGGTTCATTTGATTCGAGCATCCCTGGGAAGGTCTGAAAGGGTTCTTTGTTTTTACATTTTCTCATTTTTTCCAAGCTTCCATCATGGCCAGGCAACTTCAGAAAAATACACACACACTCATGTACATATATACACAATCAAACACATATGTTTGGCCATATCCCACACCCTTGTACACCCGCAGAGCTCCATCAACCTACAACCAGCACTAATTGCATACACCTGTGGACACACACTCAACTTTAGTCATTTTCACTCGCATGTCCCACACTCTCACACATATCCATAGTCCTGGACGTGCCCTCGTGTACACAGACAGGCCTCCATCCAAGTTCCCACCCAGGCACCCACTAACATTCACACACACACACACACACACACACACACACTCATTTCAGCTCCTGTGGCCATGTGCACATGGATCCACTTGCACAAATACCTTTTTTAAAAATATATATTTTTTATTGATTTTTTTACAGAGAGGAAGGGAAAGGAATAGAGAGTTAGAAACATCAATGAGAGAGAAACATCGATCAGCTGCCTCCTGCACACCCCTCAATGGGGCTGTGCCTGCCAACCAAGGTACATGCCCTTGACCAGAATCGAACTCAGGACCCTTGAGTCTGCAGGCCGACACTATCCACTGAGCCAAACTGGCTAGGGCTGTACACACACCTTTGAACTCACCTCCAGGCTTCCTCACACACATACACATGGGCAATGGCCTGGTATAGTGAACCACGCTGGTCAGAGCTTAGCCTGATCACCTGTCCCAACAATAATGATAGCCATTAAACACAAGCCATGTGCCAGGTACCTTGCACGGTGGGTCCTTATCTTATTCAATCCTCACAACAATCACAAGAAGTGCTGTGCTATTATTAGCCCCATTTTATAGGTGAGGAGAATGAGACTTAGAGCCACAAATGGTAGAGCTGGGATTTTAACCCACACATCTGACTCCAGGGCTTACCCCCTTATTTGGTGTGGCAGAGTCCGTTTTTCAAAAATGATCACAATGATATCTCCTGTCTCTCATGCTCTTCCAGAACCTTGCCACTCTCCAATCTGGTCCCTTCTCTTGAACGTCGTTGTTTCTTGACCACTGTCTCAACCACTAGTATCCTGGAAGCAATGCCATATAAATTCCAAGGTGAGATAACAGAAGGTGACACATACAATAGCCAAGACATGAAAACAACCTAAGTGTCCATCAATGGATGAATGGGTAAAGAAAATGTAGTACATACACACACACATGAATACTACTCAGCCATAAAAAGGAGAAAATCTTGCAATTTGAAATAACATGGATGCTAAGTGAAATAAGTCAGAGAAAGACAAATACTGTATGATCTCACTTGTATGTGGAACCTAAAAAAGCCAAACTCAGAAACATAGAGTAGAATGGTGATTGCCAGGGACTGGGCTGTGGGGGAGATGGAGAGATGTTGGTTAAAGGGTACAAACTTCCTGACATGAATAAATCCTGGGAGTCTAGTCCTGGCTGGTTCGGCTCAATGGATAGAGCATTGGCCTGTGGACAGAAGGGTCCCAGGTTCGATTCCGGTCTGGGGCGTATGCCTGGGTTGCAGCCCTGATCCCCAGTGGGGGACATGCAGGAGGCAGCCAATCAGTGATTCTCTCTCATCATTGATGTTTCTGTCTCTCTTTCCCTCTCCCTTCCTCTCTAAAATCAATAAAGATATATTTTTTAAAAATCCTGGGGATTTAATGTACGCAGGACAATAACTATTTTATATACATGCTAAGAGAGTAGATCTTAAATGTTCTCACTACCACCATCTCCACCACAATAAATAATTACTACTAATTATGTGAGGTGAATGATGTATTAACTAACCTAATTGTGTTAATCATTTTACAATAGGTACATGTATCAAATCATAACATTATACCCCTTAAACTTACACAATGTTATATGTCAATTACATCTCAATAAAGCTAAAATAAAATTTGAAGAATATACATAGTTTAAAATTTGATACAACTACAACTTCTGCATGGCTCTCTCTTGGGATTCACCCTTAGAACCCAGCTGCCACGCTCTGCGGAAGCCCAGGCTACATGGAGAAGCCACGTTCAGGTTTCCTGCTGATAGCCCCTGTGAGTGAGGACACTTCCTTTAAGATGACACCAGCCCAGCCACTGTCTGACTGCAACAGAGTAAGAGACCATGAGCAAGAATTTGCCCAGCTGAGTCCAATCAATCCCTCAACGAAAAAATAAATAATAAATGAGTATTGTTGTCTTATGCCACTGAGCATGCGTGGTTGGTTACACAGCAATGGATACCTGAATGACAGAGCAGACAATTATCCACAATTAGCTTCAGGTCACCATGCCAAGTTCTTTGTCCTCCTTCTGGACCCTCCTCTCTGCCCCCGAGATCCAGGAACTCAGAGCAAAACCCGTATGATTTGATTCTCACACCACATGCCAGCTCGCAAATCCATCACCTTATCTGATGTGAGTTCTTCAAGCCCCAGGCTCTCACTGCCGATTCTGTGATGTTTCAGGAAAGTTTTATCTTCTGTAGGATCCCAGCCCTGCCCACCTCACAGGGCGACAAAAAGTCTACCCTTCCTAAAAGTTTGAGTTTAAGCGGTTATTATTTTAAAAATATATTTTAAAATATTTTAAAATTGATTTCAGAGAGCAAGGGAGAGAGATAGAGGGATAGAAACATCGATGAGAGAGAACTTCATCTATCAGCTGCACCCTGCACGTCCCTTACTGGGGATTAAGCCTGAAATCTTGGCATGTGCCCTGAGCAGGAATTAAACCAGTGACCTCTTGGTTCCTGGGTCGATGCTCAACCACAGAGGCACACCAGCCAGGCTAAATAGTTATTATTATTATTTAAGTCTATGGTTCTTTTAAAATATATATATTTTGTTTTATTGATTTTTTTATTTTTATATTTTTTTGATTTTTTTTACAGAGAAGAAGGAGAGAGAGATACAGAGTTAGAAACATCAATGAGAGAGAGACATCGATCAGCTGCCTCTTGCACACCCCCTACTGGGGATGTGCCCACAACCAATGTACATGCCCTTGACCAGATTCGAACCTGGGACCTTTCAGTCCGCAGGCTGACGCTCTACCACTGAGCCAAACCGGTTTCGGCTAAGGGGCAATTATTTATTTATTTATTTTTAAAAGAAAACCATCTACTTAAAATATATATGTGTATATATATATATATATATATATATATATATATATATATTGATATTTTACAGAGAGGAAGGGAGAGAGCTAGAGAGCTAGAAATGTCGATGAGAGAGAAACATCGACCAGCCGCCTCCTGCACACCCCCCACCGGGGATGTGCCTGCAATCAACGTACATGCCCTGACCGGAATTGAACCCGAGACCCTTCAGTCCGCAGACCAAGGCTCCACCACTGAGCCAAACCGGTTTTGGCTAAGGGGCTATTATTAATGCTTGCATTTTAGGATCCAGATTGGCAACTACAAGGGAAGTAAATTATAACCAACATATGAATTCAGGAAATCCTGCAGTGTAGGGACAAGATGCTATGCAAATGAGGACAACCAGTGTTCATTGAGATGATCCTGTACCATCTGAGGATCATCTGGCATAATATTGAAATGGGCCAATATGTGTTGGCCTGGAGAGCTTATACACCAACTAAAGAGAGTAGTTAAAATCCAGCTCACCCACCCCCTGCTATATGATAGTTCTGGTAATTTTTTCAAGAGAAGTTGGAGATATAGATAATGCCGGATATTGGCGTCATTTAATGCCAGTGGTCTTGATCTGGCATCTAGAAGGGTTCAGCAGTTTGGAGAAGGGGCTGTGTGTAGATTAAATAAGAGCCCAGAGATGAAACATAATTTTGAAAGGCATATTGGAAGAGGCAGAGGACCCTGGCTGAAGAAACCAAGTATTCCTTGTCTCAGGACCCCTTGCTTTTTATTAACACAAGTGTCCTAAGGCAAGGTGGAGATACACATTTCAAAAGGTAGGGTTTCATATAGAAGCATTGTCAGATTGGGGAATTGCCTTCGCCTGTTCAGGTGTTTGGCCAGTAGGAGGCAATAACATGTAGATTGAAATGCCCTGAGCTGTCTGGCAGCAAACAATCAATTTAATGCATCCTTTCCAGGTTTGGGGAAATGCCTTTAGCTATTCCCAATAGGCGATAACATATGTGACTCAGCCCTTGTTGAGTCCCCAAGTTCCATCAAACTCTTGCAATTATGACATGCTGGAATTGGTTTTCGGCATACAGATTTCCAAGTGAACTCCCCCAATTTTTAAAAAGTGGATACTAATTCAGCCCTAGCTGGTTTGGCTCAGTGGATAGAGCATCGGCCTGTGGACTGAGGGTCCTGGGTTCGATTCCGGTCAAGGGCACATGCTGATCAATGATTCTTTCTCATCAACGATGTTTCTATCTCTCCTCCCTTCCTCTCTGAAATCAATAAAAATGTATTTTTAAAAATAGAATACTAATTCAAAACATCGGAAAACATCAGCAATGGGGCAAAGATTCCAAGGACTATGCTCTACCTTCTGCTCAAATTCACATGCCATTCATTCCGTTCTGCAAACCTTAATGTGGTGGCTGCCCCAGGCCAGACCTGGAGCTGGGTGCTGGGATGCAGAGATGCCCAAGGTTTGGTGGCTGCCTTCGGGGAGTTCACAGCCCTCTGAGCCTTCCGTCCTCCATGAAGAATTTAGGAACATGTATTAGATATTTTACAAAGCTGCCTGCCAAAATCAGAACAGAACTGTGTGGTCCACAAGGACACACTCTTTGAAAGCTCTTGGGCAGGGCAGCATGCTGGGTACAGGAGGAGGCACAAGGTACTTAGATGAGTTTGGAGTGAGTATGGAAGGTGACATTACTTTGGTGCATCTCTCAACATCCCCTTTAGTGCCAGAGGGAGAGAGAGGAGGATGTACATTTATGCAGAGCAAAAGTGACCACAGCCAAAGCAGCAAAGCCCTGAGGTCATGAACCTATATACCCCGGAGCTCGGCAGAGCTGGGTTCAGATCCTGACTGCAGCTTACCAGCTGGGTCTTGCTCATCCTCAGTTTCCACATCTACAAAATACAGTTAGTAATATTTTTATCCCATGTTGTTGTGGAGGGGGTTACATAGTATAATCTACATAGAGGTTTTGAAGCAGTTCATTATGTCGGCTACTTCTCCCAATTGCATGCCCCTACTTTTTTACTCTGCCATGACTTCGAAAACATTGTTCCCACACCTGGGCAGGCCTCTTTCTGCTTTCTTTACCTGGTTCTTCCTGAAGACTCTGATGGGCGCCTCTTCCTCTGAGAACCACCCCCCCCAGAGGCCCCAGAATGGTGCACCCAGGGGGGGAGCCCTGGGGAGCCCCTCCCTTCATTGTAGATGCTCTACTCAGAGCTGCCCTGGCATCCATGACTGTGGTAATCCTTGATGAGTCTTTCTCCCCCGTGGCTAGGAAGTTCCTTGAGGTCAGGAGCCAGGTGTGAGTCATCTGTGTTCCCCAGTAGGCTGCCCCCAGTGAGCAGCCGGCAATGTTTGTGGAATGAATGGAAGGGAAGAGGAAGGGAGGGGTGTCATGATCAGCTCACAGATCACTGGTTTAACCTAGGGCCCAAGGGCCCTGGCAATTAAAGCACAGGCCTTGACTGACACCTAATGGAGTGTAGTCTGAATATGTGGAACTGAGGATAGAGTGTGAGAATATGTGTGCACGTGTAAGAGTGTGAATACATGGGTATGTGTATATTTGTGATGCTGGGGAAGTGTATACTGTATGTGTGAATGAATATGAGTGTGAGAGTTTGTATGACTGTATCTATGTGTAAACACACGTTTGTTAAAATGGAGCTGGGGAGCAGGGTTTCTGTTCTGTTTCTTCTGTGTCTTTGCATGTAGCATTTTCAAATGAATGCGTGGTGGGGGTTATAGGGGAAGAGTAGGATGGGGAAGCAGAGTAGCAGAGTGCTTACCAGCGGAAGTTCTAGGGTCAGACACCAATCGATTACCAGAGGCCTAGTGTTTTTCATCTGTAACGTGGATATAATTGCAACATCTACCTTGCAGAGTGGAGCATAGGAAATACTGAATAAATCAATTGCAACTGGCATCCTTATATTAAGTGTCACTAACAACACCCAGAGCAGATGATTTCCTGGGCTAAAGGTCCTCAAAACAAATCAAAAGACTACTAACTAGCTACTAGTATGTCCATGAAACTTCTCTAAGCCTTGGTTTCTTCTATGAGAGGGGACAGTAAGCTGCATTTTGCCTGTCTCTCAGGGCACATGGGAGGTTCATGTATCACAGGACTGCAACTGTGCGGCTGGGGAAGCCGAAACTAGGAGCAAGGTGCCCTCTCCTGGCTGTATCGGGTAAAGGTTGGCTCTCACCTGACAGACTGATGTGTGTGTGCGTGTGTACGTGTGTGCGTGTGTGCGTGTGTGCGTGTGTGTGTGTGTGTGTTGGGGGGGTGCGGAGGGAGATGGGGCAGGGGGCATAGTACTTTCAGGACTCAGGACTCCCAGCATAATGGGTCCCTCAGAGAGGCAGTGGGCTGGGAAGGGGAGGTCACAGCATGACCTCCTTGTTTGCTGGTTAAACTCCTCCTTCAGATCTCCTTACAGGATGTGTTCCCTGACCCTGGACCGGTCTGGGCCCCTCACCCCTACTATACGTTCATTTTGAGCATCCCCTGTTCATTTTGCATCACTCTGTGGGATTATTTAGATAATATCTCTCTCTACATGGGAGGCAGGATCATCTGAAAAATCAAAAGGAGTGGCAGCACCCAGACTATTAAATTGCTAATGTCCCTGGATTAAGCTCTCAGCAAATATTAGAATAAAAGAACGGGGCCAAAACCGGTTTGGCTCAGTGGTAGAGCGTCGGTCTGCGGACTGAAAGGTCCCAGGTTCCATTTTGGTCAAGGGCATGTATAGTGGTTTCGGGCACATCTCTGGTAGGGGGTGTGCAAGAGGCAGCTGATCCATGTTTCTAACTCTCTACCCCTTTCCCTTCCTCCCTGTAAAAAACCAATAAAAAATCAATAAAAAATAAAAAAATCAATTAAAAAGAGAATAAAAGAATGGGGAATTGACCTAAGAGGACATCCAGATGGGAAAGGCTCCAGCCGGGGACATCTGAGATCCAGATTGGGGTAGCTCCTGACCCCTACCCTAAGGACAGCCAGGTCTGGAGGCTGAAGCCAAGAGACACCACAACCTGGGCTCCTATGCAGACAACTGAGAGCATTAATTCATTCCACAAGCACTGAGTGCCTCTGTGTGCCAGGACAGGACTGGACAGTAAGAACACAGCAGCAGACAAAACCAGACACATTCCTGACCCTCCCAGAAGTAGTGGGACAATCAGATTATTTTGACAAAATGATATATAATCAACCCCCCACTTTTAAAAATATATATTTTATTGATTTTTTTTACAGAGAGGAAGAGAGAGGGATAGAGTTAGAAACACCGATGAGAATCATCAGTCAGCTGCTTCTTGCACACACCCCACTGGGGATGTGCCCACAACCAAGGTAAATGCCCTTGACCAGAACTGAACCCAGGACCCTTCAGTCTGCAGGCCACTCTATCCATTGAGCCAAACCGGTTTCGGCTCACCCCCTACTTTTTAAAAAATATTTTAAAAATTGATTTGAGAGAGGAAGAGAGAGGGAGAGAGAGATAGAAACATCAATGATGAGAATCATTGATCGACTGCCGCATGCATGTCCCCTACTGGGGGATCAAGCCTGCAATTTGGGCATGTGCCCTCGACCGGAATCAAACCCAGGACTCCTCAGTCCGCAGGCTGACGCTCTATCCACTGAACCAAACCAGCTAGGGCTCCACCACCCACTTTACAGGTGGAAAGACTGAGGCTCAGAGAGGGCACTCGGCTTGTGAGGAACGACCTCTTGTATTCTGTGAGTCTGGAGCACGCCACCAAAGAGAGAAGTTTGCAGGGAGAGCTGTGTTCCAAGCTCCATAAGAAATCCCCCTAAAAAACAAAAAAGATATATGTGCTAATCTATGTAATATTTTAAACAATAAAAAATATAAAAGAGAAAGAAATCCCCCTACCTCTATAGTCCACTGCCCAGGAGTGACGCCAAGGCAGACTCGGGGGACAGTTAACAAATACAAGGGGGACGGGAGGGAGGGGTGTGGAAGGCGTCGTGAAGCAGGTGTCACATCCCTTTCAGCGAGAGCGTCTTCAGCATCTGGACCCCATTCCCCCATCTCGCAGCCTCCAAATTAACCCAGAGTCTGAGCCCTGGACGCTGGAGCCAGGCCAGCCAAAGGACCCCTCAGCCAATGGGCAGGCTCCCTCCCTCTCCACCCCTCTCCTGCCTCCACTCTGGGGACCTGCGTGTCTACAAAAGCAAACACCGATAGGGCGGGTTCAAAGGGCGGGTGGAGCAGCCACAGGCTGATTGTATCGGGGGTCTCTACCTATTGTATTGGGGGTCCTGCACGGCAATCCCAGAGCCCCCTTCTGGCACCTGGGCCTGAAGAAGGCCAGTCTGACAATCACTGGTCCTCTGGGGACCTCAGTGCAGTGCGGGGAGCAGGTACTTAGAAGAAGTGCTGTCAGCAGTTGCTTGTGTGTCCAACCTAATTTTTTGGGGGGCGGAGGGGCGGGCATATATAGGCAAAATACCTGTTTGTTTTCTTTTATACAACTAGTAACATGCTATATGTCCTCCATGTTGCTTTCTTTTTTCTTCACTTAACATTTTATATCGACAATGGATCATTCTCTATCAATAGATAAACATCTCCTTTTTATTTTTATTTTTTAAAAATATATTTTATTGATATTTTACAGAGAGGAAGGGAGAGAGATAGAGAGCTAGAAATGTCAATGAGAGAGAAACATCGACTAGCTGCCTTTTGCACACCCCCTACCGGGGATGTGCCCGCAACCAAGGTACATGCCCTTGACCGGAATCGAACCTAGGACCCTTCAGTCCACAGACCGAAGCTCCACCACTGAGCCAAACCGGTTTCGGCAACATCTCCTTTTTAAAAGAGTGGCTGCTTCAACTGATGAACCAAAAGATAGATATAGAGACAGTAAAGCAACAAGCAGACTGTCAAATTACAGTGGGGAGAGTAGGGAGATCTGGGGGAGATAAGAGATCAACCCAAGGACTTGCATGCATGCATATAAGTGCAACCAATGGACACAAAACTCTGAAGGGAGGGCATGTATGGGGGGGGGCAATGGTAAGATATGTACACAGAGAGTGGCTGCCTCAACCTCAGCTGGTTACAGCATCATCCCCACACCAAAGCTGTGGGTTAGATCCCTAGTCAGGGCATTTACAGGAAGCAACCAGGGACTGCATGAGTTAGAGAACAATAAATTGATCTCTCTCTCTCTCTCTCTCTCTCTCTCTCAACCTCTCCTTCTCTCTTTCAAATCAATAAATAACATTTAAAAATAAAAAATAGTCCGAGCCAGTTTGGTTCAGTGGATAGAGCGTCAGCCTGCGGACTGAAGGGTCCCAGGTTGGATTCCAACCAAGGGCACATACCTGGTTTGCGGGCTCGATCCCCAGTAGAGGGAATGCAGGAGGCAGCCAATCAGTGATTTTCTATCATCATTTATGTTCTATCTCTCTCTCCTTCTCCCTTCCTCTCTAAACTCAATTAAAAAAAAAATATATATATATGTTAAAGTGCCTTCTTTAAAAAAAAAGAAAAAGAAAAAAATATTGGAAAATATTAACCAAAGAACATATATGCATATATGCATTGCCCACAGACAAAGACAATAATGTGGTGAAGGTCTGGGATGGGGTGGGGGCTGGGAGGAGGGGAACAAATATACATATATATATTTCCAAGTAAAAATAAAGAAATAAAAAAGTGGCTGCCTCAGTATTTCACCGTGTGGAATATACCACTTTTAAAACGTAACAAGTCTCCTACTAAAAGACATTTACACTGTTTCTAATTTTTTTGCTTTTAACATAATTTCACTCCCCTGTGCTGACATCACTGGGATAAATTGCTACAAGTGGAACTGCTGGTCAAAGGGTACGCCTTTGTAACCTGTTAGCTATTACCAGAGTGCTGCCCATGAAAGCTGGACCCACGTACAATCCCAAAAGCAAAGTATGAGGGAACACCACAGCCTCATTAATAGTTACCTCACATCTTAATTTTGATCAGCCTGATAGGAAACTTGCAAAGAAAAGTGATCACCACCCCAACCCCACCAGCCAACCACATCGGGAGCCTGGGCTCCACCCTACCTAGCACCACTGAGAAATCCCTTCCTTCCCTTTCCTAATGTTTTGTTTGTTTGTTTCTTTTCCCTTATATAATGATGAAAAGGGTCAACCCACCGAGAAGACGGAGCAATCCTAAATGCATCTGCATGAACAGCTGAAAAACATGTGAAGCAAAACTGACAGAACTGAAAGGAAAAATAGACAGATTTGTAATTATGGTTGGAAACTTCAACATGCCCCTCAACAACTGATAGAACAACTAGACAGAAAATCAGCAAGATATAGAAGACCTCGACAACATCGCTAACCAAGTATTTAATTGACACACAGAACATTCCTCCTAAAGAGCAGAACACACATTCATTTCACGTGCTCAAAGAACATGAGCATACCAGGATTTACCACTCCTGGGTCATAAAACAAATCTTACCAAATTTAAAATAATAATTATAGTTTTTTAAAAAAATGTATTTTTATTGATTTCAGTGAGAAAGGGAGAGGGAGAGAGAGAGAAACATCGATGATGAGAGAGGATTATTAATCGGCTGCCTGCTGCACACCCCACACTGGGGATCCAGCCTGCAACCCAGGCATGTGCCCCGACTGGGAATTGAACCGTGAGCTCCTGGTTCATAGGTCGATGCTCAACCACTGAGCCACGCCAGCCAGGCGCAAATTTAAAATAATTAAAATCACACGGAGTGTGTTCTCTGATCACTGTGAAATCAAACTTAGAAATTAATAATAAAGATAATGGGAAAATATCCAAACATGAAAAGAAATATCCAAACACTTGCAGACAGTCCTCAGGTCAAAGAGGAAGTTTCAAGGGAAATAAAGAAATACATTGATAGCCCATGGCTACAGACAACAGCGTGGTGAAGGCCAGAGAAGGGGTGGCGGGGATAGATGGAGGTGGGCAAAGGGGTGGGGGATAGAGGACATTCCAAGGATGCAAAACTGGTTAATATTTTAAAACCAATCAACGCAATCCACCATATTAATGGTCTAAAGAAGAAAAACCTCAAGGTATCAGTTGATATCAGGAAAAGCACACAAGAAAACTCAATATCTGTTCATGATTTTTAAAAGCCACGAGAAAAACAGAAATAGAGAGGAACTTTCTCAACAAAGACATCTACAAAAAAAAAAAAAATCTATGGCTAACATACTTAATGGTGAAGGACTGGCCCTGGCTGGATAGCTCAGTGGTTAGAGAGTCATCCTGATACACTAAGGTTGTGGGTTGGATCGCAGGTCAGGGCACATATGAGAATCAACTAATGAATGCCATTAAAAATAAAATAAAAATCGCCCTAACTGGTTTGGCTTAGTGGATAGAGGGTTGGCCTTCGGACTGAAGGGTCCAAGGTTCGATTCTGGTCAAGGGCATGTACCTTGGTTGTGGGCACATCCACAGTTAAGGGATGTGCAGGAGGCAGTGATGGATGGTTCTCTCTCATTGATGTTTCTAACTCTCTATCCCTCTCCCTTCCTTTCTGTAAAAAAAATCAATAAAAAATATTTTTGAAAAAATCAATAATTTTTTTTTAATGGTGAAAGAGCCCTAGCTGGTTTGGCTCAGTGGATAGAGTGTTGGCCTTCAGACTGAAGGGTCTCACATTCAATTCCAGTCAAGGACACATATCTGGGTTGCAGGCTCAATCCCTAACCTGGGTCAGTTGGGACGTGTGTGGGAGGCATCCAATTGATGTGCCTCTCTTACATTGATGTTTCTCTCTTTGTCTCTCCCCAAACCTTCCACTTTCTCTAGAAATCAATGGAAAAACATCCTTAGGTGAAGATTAACAATAACAATAAAAAATGGTGAAAGAATGAGTGCTTCTTCCTTCTCCCCCTTCCCCGTCCCCCCCCCCCCCCCCCCGACTGAATGCTTTCTGTCCCAAGAACAAGGCAAGGATGTCTGCTCTCACCACTCTTATTCAACATGAGAGGCCCGGTGCATGAAATCTGTGCATGGCTAGGGTCCCTAGGCCTGGCCAGTGATCAGGGCTGATAAGGCTCCCCCCCTCCCCACCTCCCCACCTCCTCCTTCCCTTGCTGACCACATGTCGCCACCATGCAGTTTCCCCCGCCTCCCCACCTCCCTCTTTCTTCACTTCCTCAGCGCCCTGCGGTCACTGAGGGTCACCCCCATGTTCTGCGCCACCCCCCCTGGGGATCAGCACTCGTCATAGTGAGTGATCGAACTCCGGTTCTCCAGGTTGAGCTCTTGAGGGGATACTTTGCATATTGGGCTTTTATGTATATAGATAGTATTGGAAGTTCCAGTCAGTTCAACAAGTGGAACAATGAATTGATGTTTTTCTCTCTCACTCCCTTTCTCTCTCTCTACAATAATAATAAAAACAAAAAAAAAACCCATAAATTAAAAAGAACAACACAGAAAGGGTGAGAAGATAAACCACAAACCTGGAGAAGATATTTGCAGCACACATAATTAGCAAGGGATAGTATCCAGAATACATAAAGAATACCTATTAACTAAAAAGAAAAAGTAAACCACCTACTTTTAATTAAAAAAATATTTTATTGATTTTTTTACAGAGAGAAAGGGAGAGATAGAAAGTTGGAAACATCGATGAGAGTCATCGATCAGCTGCCTCCTGCACACCTCCCACCAGGGATGGGCCCAAAACCAAGGTACATGCCCTTGACCGGAATCGAACTTGGGACCCTTCAGTCCACAGGCCGACACTCTATCCACTGAGCCAAACTGGTTTCAGCATACTTTTAATTTTTAAAAAATTATTTTAGAGAGGAAAGGAGAGAGAATATGACACACACACACACACACACACACACATACACACATACACACACACACACACACACCCAGAAACATCGATTTGTTATTCTACTTACTTATGCATTCACTTGTTGATTCTTGTATGTGCACTGACCAGGGTACAAACCTGCAACGTAGGTGTATTGGGACGACACTCTAACCAACTAAGCTACGCAGCCAGGGCTCAAACCACCTATTTTTAAATGGGAAGACATGAGCAACTCAAAATTTATCAATAAAAAGTGAATAGCCCTAGCTGGTTTGTCTCATTGGACAGCGGACTGAAGGGTCCCGGGTTAGATTCCAACCAAGGGCACATACCTGGGTTGCAGGCTGGATCCCCAGTAGGGGACGTGCAGGAGGCAGCTGATTGATGATTCTCATCATTGATGTTTCTGTCTCTCTTCCTCTCTGAAATCAATAAAAATAATAAAAAAACATATTTAAAAATAATAAAATGAATGGATTATACAGCAATGAAAATAAATGAACCACAGCTTTCAACATCGACACAAATGGCTCTCAAAAGCAACATTGAGAGAGGAAAGCAAGTTGCAGAATATATACAGTATGATTTCATTTACAAAAAGGCAAACTAAACAATGTATTGTTTACCGATGGTCAAGGCTCATTAAGAAAACGAAATAAGCCCTAACCAGTTTGGCTCAGTGGATAGAGCATCAGACTGCAGACTGGAAGGTCCCAGGTTTGATTCTGGTCAAGGGCACGTACCTTGGTTGTGAGCACATCCCCAGTAAGGGTGTGTGTGTGTGTGTGTGTATGTGTGTGTGTGTGTGTGTGTGTGCGTGTGCAGGAAGCAGGGAAATCCGGTGGCTCCTGGAGTAAGACTGTTTCATTCCATAAATCACCTGGATATAGTGGTCGCAACAGCCATAAGTGTTGGGTGAGATGGCTTAGGAAGATGGAGCAGAATAAGAGGAAAATGGAACATCAACTCTTAAAGGCGCCAGTGAAAGAGGAAGTTGTTAAGGCCGGATAAGGAACAGTTGGAGGAGAGTTAGCAAATTGGAAGCCACAGGCCCATTGGTGGGTGAGACAGGATGAGGCACATCCGCTGGATTCAGCCAGTACAGCATGGTGCCATTTATATCAAAGGTTTTAAACACAAAGAATTCTACTAAGTGTTTAATGATTTTATATATGTGTTAAAAGTATAAAAATGCATACAAACGTACCTAAACTCAGGAGAAAGAGTGGTCAGGTTAGAAGAGGGAGGAAGGTCTGGGATTCTAGGTAACTGACCTATGGTAACTTTACTTATAACCTGTGCGGTAGATACCATTCCGCACATTTTACAGATGAGGAAACTGAAGCACAGGGAAATGAACTGGCTGGAATTCCAGTTCCACTCGGCTTTGACGTCGATTCCCTGGCTGAACGAAGCAAAGAGCAATCATTTGCCCTCAGGCCTCTCCCCAGCTCCATTCGCACTCACGGGGGTTGAAACCTGTCCTCTGCTCGGGAGAGGTCCAAATGCCCTCTGGTCCCGCCTCTGTGCACTGGGCCCCGCCCCCTTGGCTCAGCCCTAGCGAGACCATGAATATGCAAATAAGGGGGAGATATTTAAAGGCGCCGGCGCCGGGAGCGGATCCCTTCCCGTGGTTGCCCGCCCCGTTCCGGTTCCCTGTGCCTGGCCCGGCCCCTTTCGCCTGTGTCCATCACTCCGTACGGAGTTGCCGTTAGCATGACGGACAAACTGCCCTACAAAGTCGGTGAGTTCCAGGACAGGAAGCAGGCCGCTTCTGCTCCTTGTCCGTGGGGGGGGGGGGGGCCTGTGCCGGCGACGGCCGGGGTGCCGACGCGAGGCGCTGAGGACCCCCTTGAATCGTTGGCTCCGCGCGGTCCTGGCCGCGCGAGGCCGCCTGGGGGTTGGAGTTCTCGCGCGACGGCGAGCTGGTTGTCGGGGGGTGGCCGCGGACTACGAGTCCCGGCATACCCCGCGAGGCCCGGTCCTGCGGCGTGGACTGCGGAGCCTCCCCACCGGCGGCACGTTTCGCCCCGAGCCCGCTGGGTCTGGCGGGAAGTGCGCACCTGGCAGCGCTGGCCCCTGCCAGGACCTCCGCGTCGGAGGTCCAGATCCCGCTGCCGGAGCCTGGGCCAGCGCCTCGGCCAGCTGGGTGGTCCCGGGCACGTGCCGGTCCTTCTCTGAGCTCCTGCAGGGGAGGCGAGGGGGCTGGAGCCCCCCAATAGGCGGGTGAGGCGAGGCCCTGAGAGCGAAGCCAAGGCCGGCACTGAACCTTCACAGGGGACTTTGGGCTTGTTACTCAACCCCCGGGGTCACCCGCCTGGCCACCAGGGACAGTCCTGCAGGGAATCGCAAAGAAAAATTGGGAGTGGTTAGAACAGTACTTCTTGCTGACCTATGGATGATATGCTGATAGTTTAAGTATTTTGGGCGTTTACTAGGGGATTTTATCCTTATCCTGGATTAATTCATTTTATTCACACGGCTTTCACGTTCTCCTTTTACAAAGAGCGTACTAAGACACATGGGATAAAGGGAGCCTGCCTTCTGACAGCTGGGAGACCCAGTGGAGCAGGATGTGAACCCAGGCTCTGTAGTCCTCTGAGCACACCTCACCACCGTATGGCAGAGAACACTTGAACTACTGATGTTCTTTGAAAAAAACCAATTGGTGCTGGTAGCCGCTTTTGAAGTAAATTTAAGGACACCATTAAACCCGGATAAAGGCATCAACATTTATGGAGCTCTTGCTGTGTATCTGGTGATTTGCATGTGTTTACAGAATAATCAAAGAGGTGGGTTGGATCCCATTATAGTATACAGAGAAAGCAGCTGAGGCTGTAACAGAAAGTGACTCGAAGAAATTCTGTGAAATGCAGTTGACCTTTGAACAACATGGGTCCATTATATGTGGCTTTTTTCAATAAACACACAGTTGGCCCTTCATGTCTCTAGATTTCACATCCGTGGTCTTTCCCATCAGTAGTTGGTTGAATCTGCTTATGTGGAGGGCCATATGCATTATTCTATCCCATTCAATTATATATTTAAAATATATTTTATTGATTTTTTTTAAAGAGAGGAAGAGAGAGAGGGATAGAGTTAGAAATATCGATCAACTGCCTCTTGCACACTCCCTACTGGAGATGTGCCCGCGACCAAGTTACATGCCCTTGACCGGAATCGAACCTGGGACCTTTCAGTCCGTAAGTCAGCACTCTATCCACTGAGCCAAACTGGTTTTGTTTATTTTCTTATTTTTAAATATATTTTATTGATTTTACAGAGAGGAAGAGAGAGGGATAGAGAGTTAGAAACATCGATGAGAGAGAAACCTCTATCAGCTGCCTCCTGCACACCCTCTACTGGGTATGTGCTTGCAACAAAGGAACATGACCTTGACCGGAATTGAACCTGGGACCCTTGAGTGCAGGCTGACGCTCTATCCACTGAGCCAAATGGGTTAGGGCCCATTTAATTATTTTTTAAAGGTTAAAAAAAATATGGTTGGTTTTTAGGGAGAGAGAAACTTTGATTTGTTGTTCCACTGATTGTGCATTCATTGGTTGCTTGTACGAGCCCTGACCAGGGATTGAACCCAAACCTTGGTGTATAAGGATGATGCTCTAACCAACAGCTATCTGGAGAGGGCAGTTCTATGCATCCTTGGATTTTGGTATCCTCATGGTTGGGTCCTGGAACAAATCCCCTATGGATACCAAGGATGACTGAAGTTTTGGAGGCATTAAAAGTTACAGATTTTATTTTATTTTTATGTTATTGATTTTAGGGAGAGGGAAGGCAGAGAAAGAGACGTTGATTGCCTGCCTCCCACATGCAGGCCGACCAGGGATCAAACCTGTAACTTGGGCATGTGTCCTGACTGGGAATCAACCTATGACCTTCTGGTGCACAGGATGATGTCCAACCTATTGAGTAACACCAGACAGGGCCAGAATTAAAAAACAAATTAATTGTGGGGCTTTTTTTGTTTTGTTTTGTTTGTTTACTTTAATGCAAAATCTTTATTTGGAACTTGTGTGTCACTGAGCAGGTCAGTCATCCTGAAATCACAAGTCTTTACATTATTTGGAGAAATACAAGATCTCCTTGCACAGATTTTTTTTTTTTTTTTTTTTTTTAGGAAAGCAAATTTAAAAATATCTATATATTTTTATTGATTTGGGAGAGAGAGAGAGAGAAACATCAATGATGATCGGCTGCCTCCTGCCCACCCCCTACTAGGGATTGAACCTGTAACAACGATAGGTTTTAATTGATTTTTAGAGAGGGGAAGGAAGAGGGATAAAGAGAGAGAAACATCTATCAGCTGCCTCCTGTACATCCCCTTACTGGGATCAAGCCTGCATCCCTGGCATGTGCCCTGACCTGGAATTGGACTGGTGACCTCTTGGTTCATGGGCTGATGCTTAACCATTGAGCCAAATGGGCTGGGCTTGTATAGATTTTCGAGTGAGTGGGGTCATTGCCCCTAACCCTTGTTTTATTCAGGGGTCAATTGTAGTAGCTTTTCAGTAGTAGATTATGAAGTAATGGCCAGAGTAGATGTCCCCATTTTATGGGTGATGAAACTTGCCCAGAAATGTTAAGTTAAGGTAACAGTGGCAGAATTGGATAGAGGCTTGTCATGCTATGGAGAGATCAATGGGTCAAGGTTGAGGGCATTGGGTTTTGTGGGAAGAGAGAAGGCTGCAATTGGAAGTGAAGGAGCTTGGCTGGGATGGAGGGCATATTGTGCTAGCCTTTGTCCATATGACATCTTTAATCCTCAGGACTCAGCAAGGTTGGGGATGATTATTCCCACTTCACAGATGGAGAAAGTAAGGCTCTGAGAGGGTCTTGCTATTCCTCTTGGCTTGTCCTGGCCAAGAGGTGTCCTTGCAACTTCAAGTTCTTAGCTCCTGTAGGACCAAAAGCCTCAGAGCCTGGAGCACCAGACCTTCTTGTGCCTTTGGAGTTGAGGGAAAACTCTGGGGCTGGCCCAGCTGCCAGGAGGACGGTGGTGTTATTTTTAGCTAGAGGGACAGGGGATAGAGTGGGTGGAGCTTAGCAGGAAGGACAGAAGCCATTGTCCATTACTGCTGGCCCTCGGGAGCCTTGAGAAGGCCTCTGGCACTCTTTCTGGCCACCAGGCCCTCCTCTGCCACTGACTGGCTGTGGAACCTGGGCCAAACCCCTTTCTGGGTCCTTTTCTCATTGGTAAATGCTTGGAGTTGTACTGGGTTTAGATTTGTTTCTTTTTTGCCACCCCTGTCTTGTGCCAGCTCTTTTCATGGACTTTCTCTCATTCAGTCCTAACAACAGATATGGTCGGTAAACATTTACTGAACCCTTCTCTGTGCCAGACCCTGCTGGGCACTGGACATACAAAGGTGACTCAAGGATGAGGTTGGGGCAGACATGCATACATTTAATGTATTGTCTCCATTTTGTAAGTGAGGAGTTCCGCTCACTTCTTTATCTCAACAGCCACCACCCCAGTTCTGGTCACTCTCCTCACAGGTTTTCCTGGGTCTCTTGCTCCACATATACATGCAGCCATCAAAGGGGTCTTTTCTTTTAAAAAAATAATTTTTATTGATTTCAGACAGATAGAGAAAAAAACATCAATTTTTTTCTCTCATTCAGTTGATTGGCTGCTGCCTCCTGCACGCCCCACAACCTGGACATGTACTCTGACCTGGAATCAAACTGTGACCTCCTGGTTCATAGGTTGATGCTCAATCACTGAGCCATGCTGACTGGGTCAAAGGGGTCATTTCAAAAGATAAACTGGGCATGATACTTTCCCTTAAAACTGTAGTCTTGCCACCTTACTGGGAATAAGATCTTGACTTATCTTACTCCCTCTACAAGAGTCATCCTGGTGCATTCCATTCCTCCAATGGAAATATACCAGGTTCTTTACTGTTCCCAGGCTTTTGTTGAGCACCTACTGTTTTCCAGGTCTGTATCAGATGCTTGGGGAGGAACCATGCTGGCTAAGAGAACTCCTTGGGTTAAAGCCCTGAGGAGGGAATGAGTTCAGATTGTCTGAAGACCAACAGTAAGCAGATATATGTGGTTGAGAAGCTAGGGAGGGTAAAGAAGAGTAGGAGAACAAGGGTGGGCAGTCATGTGGGTAGGGCCTTCAGGCCACGTGAGAAGTTAGGATTTTATTAACGAACTAGAGGCCCAGTGCACGGATTCATGCACACTTAAAGGAAATTAATTACAAGAACTATTTTAGAGGCAGGGAAGGGATTGTGGGAGGGCTCCAGGGAGGTCTGGTCTGTCTTGCCCAGTCCTGACTGGCCAGACACCAGCAGCAAGCTAACCTACCAGTCGGAGTGTCTGCCCCTTGATGGTCAGTGCGTGTCATAGCGAATGGTCCAAAGGTCAGACACTTAGCATATTAGGCTTTTATATAGAGAGAAGATAAAGGGAAGCCATTGGAGGTTTTTTACTTTAGCAGAAGAGTGGAGGTGCTGTAACATAAATTTTATAAAGCATCTTATAGCTTCTGTGGGGGGAATAGTAGACCAGTGAAGAGGCTTCTTCAGTGATCCAAGGTAGTAAGATATGGTTGGATTGCTTATATATTCGTGATTTTGAGCCAACAATATGCTGATGGGTTGGAAGAGGATGAAAGTGGAAAAGAACCAAGAAAATTTTTGTCAGGAGTGGCTGTTTCCTAAAATGGGAAAATTGGAAAGGTAAGGAGTCATGAGGGTTCCATCTTGACACTAGATCCAGTTGTGCATCTAAGTGGAGCTATTCAGCAGGCAGTTGGATTGTGTGAGTCTTGTAATCAGGGGAGAAGTTGGGCTGGAGACAAATACGTGGGAGTCACTGCAGAGGCCCTATTGAAGGAAAAGGGAGAAGATGGAACCCGGAGGGCTTCCAAACATTAGTCATTTACAGGAAGAGAAGCCAGAAAAGTAGTAGGGAAGACACAGGACCGTTATAGAAGCCAAACAAAGAAAGGGTTTCAGAAGGAAGGAGTAATTAGTGGGATCAGTGCTGCTGGGAGAAGCATGAACATAGATAATTGACTATTAGATGTGGGAATCTTGAGAGACCTTGAGAAGAGCAGTATCCATGGAAGTGAAGTCTCAAGGATGCCAGAGGACATGGGATCAGGCCCCACAGAGCAGAGACAACTCATGTATTGTAAGAAAAGAATGCCTAGTCTGTAGGAGGATTAGTGGATTCCGTGGAGGAAAAGTGGCCTAGTTCTGAATTCTTTTCAGTCAATCGTGAAGTGAGGTCATCAGTTGAGAGTAAATTTACTAAGAAAATGTAATAGGATTGCTGGCCTGTTTCTTGAATTTGTGTCTTAGTAAATGAGACCTTTTAGTGTGATCGTGATTTTTCTCCCGCTGGACTCAATAGTTTAGGTGGAGTGGAGGAAGACACGTGTCTTCCCTACTATTACATTAACTATGGTGGGAGTTTTGCCATGAGTTATCAGAAGACAGAAGGGTAGAAAGGACAGCAGAATCTTAAAATGTGGGAGGAAGAAATTGAGAATGTGAAGGCAAACTATGAGGGGCAGTGGAAACTGGTAGGATTAATGTGTTAGAGGTTCAGACCTGACTGGCTGCAGCCTTACTGAAGTTGGGGCTGTAGAGGGAGAAGATTGGAAAGATGGGACATAGTCACAGTCATTTGCTTGAAATCAATATTTCCAGGGGGAGTATCATTGGTGATGGGCTGCCAAGGTGGCAGCGTGGGGGAGGGGTAATGATAGGGGGAGGGTGTGTGTGTTGAGGCCCAGCAGAAGTAGTCCCTCCCATGGAGGAGGAATATTTCATCTTTGAATTATACAGCAGGAAGCAGTCTGACGTAGTCAGTTTATTATTTGTTATTACCCCCTTGGGTAATTGACAGGATCTAAGCTTCCCTAAATATAATAATTACCAGCAGTCCCAGGTTCCATCCTAGATCTACTGAATCTGATTTTCCAAGAGAGGTTTTATAAGCACAACAGATAACTTTTACAAGGGAAGGGACTGACCTTCGGAATGGGCTAGTGTGGCGTGGGTAGGGAGGGTGAGATTATTAGAAAAATATTGAGATAGCGAGAGAGCTCATAAATAGTATTATTTTTTCCTGCCTGAGAATTTGGACAAATTTCAGACATTTGGGGTAGCAGATAGAAGCCAAAATATAACTCATTACTAACATTGAAGCCAGAGGATGTAGATTATAGAAGCCAAAATATAACTCATTACTAACATTGAAGCCAGAGGATGTAGATTAGCATTGAAGAACAAGGAGGTTCATGTGTACTTTCTAACTGAACCTCCAAATTCAGTTACATATCCATTACAGGCAAAATGGGCCTGGTAGGTCTCGGTGTAGAACATGCTCCCTGCAAGCCAGGTGGCTGCTGCTTGCTTGCAAAAGAAGGTTAGTATGGCTTAGTTAGTTGGGCATCTTCCCGTGCACCGAAAGGTTGCCAGTTTGATTCCCAGTCAGTGCACATCCCTGATAGGGAGGCAACCAACCAATGTTTCTCTCTCACATCTCTATCTCTCCCCCTCCCTTTCTTTCTCTCTAAATATCAATAAAAATCTTTAAAAAAAACATTTTATTGATTTTATACAGAGATGAATTGAGAGGGATAGAGAGTTAGAAACGTCGATGAGAGAGATACATCGACCAGCTGCCTCTTGCACACCCCCACCGGAGATGGGCCCACAACCAAGGTACGTGCCCTTGACCGGAATCGAACACGGGACCTTTCAGTCCGCAGGCTGACGCTCTATCCACTGAGCCAAACCGGTTTCAGCATCAATAAAAATCTTTTTGTTTAAGTATTTAAAACAAGGAAATAAAAAAGAAGGGCAAGCTGAACTGCACCTGCCCAATGTACTCATCAGACAAGTCACTCCACCTCCCCTGGGGCAGAGGAGCCAAAAGTGTCACACAGATGAGTTCTCTCCGTGTGGAAACATCCGGAGTGGGGGAGAAGCATTTTCACATCTTAAGGAAAATCAAAGAACTGCCAAATCCAGGGTGTTAATAGTATCATTTATGAGCATGAAATTAGCAAGAGTATGACCTGGAAGATGGACAGTCAACCAGGAGCTAAAATCTTCAAGGAAAGAGGAAGTTGGTAGGTGGCAGCAGAAAAGGTAGTGGGAAGTATATATACATATATATATATAGGTGATAGCTATTTTTCAAGGGGGCACTTACCTGTGTTATTTACACATACTTGTGCGATTCTTTGATTAAATGTACTCTCCCACAAGATTATAAATTGAAGTTAGGCAGGGACCATGCCTTTCTCTTTTGACCTATCATCTCCATAAATTCCTGTTGAGTGAGTGAGAGTGACCAGATTGCTCAGCCTAAAGTTTTTCTTTTTCTTTTATATGACAGATATAAATTTTTTTTAATTAAAAATTTTTTTTCAATGACAGTGACATTCAATATTATATTAGTTTCAAGTATATAGCATACTGCTTAAACATTTATATAATGTATGAAGTGGTCCCCTGATAAGTCCAGTACCCACCTGGCACCATACATACTTATTACAATATTATTTATTATATTCCCTATGCTGTACTTTACATCCCAGTGATACTTGAATATCCTGAAAATTTTCTTCCTCCACAAGCATCTTCCATCACTTCTCATATATTTATGTAACCGGAGGAAAAGGCCCTAAGTGTCAAACACAGAGAGGCCCTTTTCCAGCATTGACTCATGCAAACATCAGAACAACCCATGTTACAGATGAGAAACTGCATCTCAGAAGGGCCATTTGCTCATCCAACCAGTGGGAGGTGAAGCATTCAGCTGAGGTGAGTTCAAAGCCTGCTCCCTCCTGTTCAGGTGACCTTGAAGGTGTTACTCAACCTCCTTCTGTGGGGTTTCCTCCCCATCCTCTTAGCAGTGGAGTGAAGAGGCACATGAAGAGGCAAATGTTAGCTGGGGTCTCAAACATGCTAGGCAGCCTGTAGGCTCCGAGTGCCCATGTCTGGTCAGGACATCATTGTAGGCCTATCGAGGGAATCTATTTTACAGATCATCCCTCATGGCTGGAAGAAAATGGACGAGCCCCAAAATAAAAATTGAGGTCTAGCCCCTGACAGAGGCTTTGAGCAGAAGACTAGAGCTCGCGTGGTTGGCTGGCCACCTGTGGCAGTCTTTGCGTTTTCTGGGCATGTCACTTCTACTCAGATGTCCGGAAAGTACTAAATCACTCCTTCAGGACTTTGTTCCAACATGGGAAGCTGCTTTCATGTGGTCTTGGGTCTTGGTCTTGCTGTGGGGATGGGTACTGACACTCCTCGTGATGAAATGGTCCCTTGCTTCTTTGCCTGAAGACAACTGTACCCATCCCTGGCAGAGTGCAGTTTTTCATCCTCCTTGATGTGAAATTCTGGGGTTTGTTTTCTCTCACTTTGGATCTTGGTGGAACAACATTCAAAGGGAAGATTAACGGGAAAAGTCTTCTTTGGGAAAAGTCTTCTTTCAACCGTCGGAAAATATTTTCCCTTTTCAACAGGAAAACAAAGAGGATGTCAGCTGAGTGGTCTGGAGAGAAGTTGTTAGTGTTCCCTGAGTTAGAGCAGACCCCTGCTCTGCTCTTTTTTTTTTTTTTTTCCCCCCGAAGGAGCACCCTTTGAAGTATGGTAGTCATTTGTTTTTTTGTTTTGTTTTTTTTTCAAGGGGTCTTATTTTATTATTTATTTATTTGTTTATTTATTTTATTGATATTTTACAGAGAGGAAGGGAGAGAGATAGAGAGCTAGAAACATTGATGAGAGAGAAACATTGACCAGCTGCCTCTTGCACAGCCTCCACCAGGGATGTGCCCGCAACCAATGTACATGTCCCTGACCAGAATCGAACCCGGGACCTTTCAGTCCGCAGACCGACGCTCTACCACTGAGCCAAACGGGTTTCGACTATTTTATTTTATTTTTCCCCCCACCATTTTTTTAATTAAGATATTATATGTGTACATAGCTTACCATTGCCCCCTCTCCTTTACACACCCTCCCTCCCCAGAGTTTTATGTCCATTGGTTGTACTTATATGCATGCATACCAGTCCTTCGGTTGATCTCTTATCTCCCCCAGATCACCCTACCCTCCCTGCTGTCATTTGATAATCTGCTTATTGCTTTACTGTCACTATATCTATCTTTCTGTTCATTAGTTTATAATATTCTTTATTATCCATAAATGAGTGAGGACATGTGGTGTTTCTCTTTCATTGAGTGGCTTATTTCATTCAGCATGATGTTCTCCAATTCCATCCAGGTTGCTGTTAATGATGAGAATTCCTTCTTTTTTATGGCAGCATAGTATTCCATTGTGTCGATGTACCATATTTTTTGCTCCAATCATCTGCTGACGGGCACTTAGCCTGTTTCCTAATCCTAGCTATTGTAAATTAGTATGAACATAGGGGCTCCCCCGGGTCCCTCCGCTCCCAAGGGGCACACAGCTCTCCCGGGGCTTTCCCAGGTCCCACCGCTCCCCCATGTCACATGGGTCCCCCGGGTCCCACAGCTCCCCCGGGGTACACGGCTCCCCTGGTTCCACCGCTTCCCCGGGGCACTAGGCTCTCCCGGGGCACACCTAAGGTTTCAAGTCCACACGTGGATGAGTGACCAGTGGTGTGCTTCCTGGTTGGTGGGATGAGCCGCTCATGGGACTCCCATTCATTCTGCCTTTGCAGCTGACATCAGCCTGGCCTCCTGGGGACGCAAGGCCCTGGACATTGCGGAGAATGAGATGCCGGGCCTGATGAGCATGCGGGAGATGTACTCGGCTTCCAAGCCACTGAAGGGTGCCCGCATCGCCGGCTGCCTGCACATGACCGTTGAGACAGCCGTCCTCATTGAGACCCTCGTTGCCCTGGGTGCTGAGGTAAGCTCTGCAGCTATTCTGTGTGAAGTGGGAAAACCAGTGTGGTTTGCCCCCTCAGGCCCAGCTGGGACGACAGCCTTGTCACAGTGCTGTCACTTTTGTAGTGACTGATGTGCCCATTTTTTTTTCTGTCTGGGAAGATAGCATTCAACTGCCCTCAACTCACATCCTCCTGCCTAAGGAGCTCTGGTAGAAAAATTCAGCCCCAGTGTCCAACTGAGACATGAAAGGACTGGCTCTCATTGGCCCTCCTAGGGTCATGTGCCTGCCCTGGGCCAATCATGGCTGCCAGAAGGATGATGTGCTCTGATTGGTTCAGCCTGGGTCTTATATACCTGATCAACAGCTCTTCTAACCTCTTTAGGAGTCTTGGAATAAGATAGTGCTTCTCCAAAAGAGGGCAGGAGAGTAGCCCAAACCAACAGACTACATTAGACTCAGTCCTTGTATTTCTTTTAAACATTCACACTCTGATTTTATAGCTTTAAATACTATCTACATGGTGATGACTCTCAGGTAAATGTATCAGCCTAGATTTTCCTCCACCCCCCCACCCAACTCGAGACATGTATGTATATTCAGTAGCTGATGTGCCATCTCCACTTGGAGATCTAATAGACATAACAACCTCAACATATGCAAACAAACTCACGATTTCTTGTGCGCCCTTCCCACAACCCTTTCTGTAGTCTTTCTCACATAAGCAAATGGAAATTCAGCCTTCCAGGTTTTCTTAGTTCAAGAACCTGGTGTCATCCCTGATTCCACTGTCTCTCACTCCAACAACTAATTCTACAGCAAATCGGTTCAGCTCAGCCTTCAAAAGATACCTATTATCACCTCCACTGCTACTGTCCCATCTCTTGCCTGACCTCTTCACAGCTTCTCCACTCCTCTCTTTGCTTCCTCGTGGAGCCCTTTCTCTTCCACGTAGCACCAGAGTGCTGTTTTAAAATAAAAGTTAGGTCTTGTCACTGCTCTGGCTCCTCTTCACTTACCAGGCCCACCACTCTCTGGTCACAGAGCTGGCTGGGCCTAGGTCAGACAGTAAGCCTCTCACTTTTAGCACCAGGGCCTTTTCTTGTCCCTGTCCAACGACCCTGGTGTTTCTGTGACCATACAGCCCTGTCTTACCGGCTCTTCCAGGTGCGGTGGTCCAGCTGCAACATCTTCTCCACCCAGGACCACGCAGCAGCGGCCATTGCCAAGGCCGGCATTCCGGGTGAGTCCTAGCTGCTGGGGGTGTGGGAATGCATGAAGGGGCTCTTGCTTCTCCATGTTTGCTTCCTGGCTCCTCTAGTGACGGGCTTCCCTGCGGCTGGGGAGAGGAGTCATGGCCACACAGTCCTAGCCTAGTGACCCATAAGAAAGCTTATTCTGTTGCCATCTAAAAGTTTATGGGAGGTTCTTAGTGCCCCAGCTTGTCTTGTGGTCAAGAGGGACAGGATCTTGTGCTTGGGACCTACTTGGTATAAAAGAGGGGAAGTTCTTTAAAAAAAGGATGTGGAGGAAAATGAAAAGAAAGAATGTAGGGCCTGGCCATTATAGCTCAGTGGTTGAGCATCAACCCATGCACCAAGAGGGTTTGATTCCCTGTCAGGGCACAGGCCTCGGTTGTGGGCTTGATCCCCAGTGGGTGATGTGTAGGAGGCAGCTGATCGATGTTTCTCTCCTTCTTTCCTCTCTCTCTAAAATCCTTTTTTTTAAAAAAGGATGTGGGACTGTTTCCACAAAGAATCGGGAGGAATACTGGTCAGAAAAAGAGCTCTAGAGGTTCAATGCCTAGTGTCTGTAGAAGGACCAAAAATAAGAGGAAATGCTTTCCTAAGCTGCTGGAGAAATGGCATGTGTCAGCCTCGGCCTGTGGAGGGGAGTGGTTAGCTCATGGTGATTAAGTAGGACTTTCATGAGTCCTCATGAGCCGCAGGTGCAGGGGAGAGGGTCAGGAGGACTGACCAGGGCAGGATATGCATGTCTCTCATTCCTCAGCCATAGTTGGGCTTCGTGGCCTTTTCTGGGAAATTCTTTGTCTTCAAGACCATTGTCTACCTCAGATAGACAGAGAAACAGCCTGCCCTGCTTGGCCAGTGGTCTTTTCTCATAGGTGGTTCATGGGAGCCCCACATGTGTGTCCCAGTCATCATCTGATGGGAGGAGCCTGGACTGGAGCTAATGTCTGGCACAGAAAAAGCTCTTGTACATAACTGCTGTTAGTAATTTTTTGGCCAGACTTTGCCCGAGACCACCCACCACAGAGTCTGCTGGGCCCTCAAGTCCTTTTAGTGCAAAACAATTCTTGGATCTTGCCTTGTGGGTCCACATGAACATGGCTCCCTGCCTCCGCAGCACCCCGTCCTAGCACTTTTGGTGGGATTCTGGTCATTATGTGTTGATGCCCGTATCCTTGGGGTCTAGACAGAAGGGAGTAGGAGAGTAAATAATTCATTCCACTTAGCTGTATCTGGCCTCCAGCTCACTTAATCCATTTACAGATGAGGAAACTGAGGCTCAGAGAAGTGAAGTGATTCACCCAAAGTCACACAGCTGGCAAGTGCAGAGCCAGGATTTGAACTCAGGTCTCTGTGGCTCCAAGTTGTGTTCTTATTACCGCTGAGTTCTCAGAGGGACTGGGAGTGGCTGGGCATGGGAATTAGGAAGGAGATAGTTTTGGCTCTGCCCAGGTAGTTTGCTAGAGCAGGTTCCGGTGGGGAAGCAGACACTGATGTGCCGTTCACCCTCCAGTGTATGCCTGGAAGGGTGAGACCGATGAGGAGTACCTGTGGTGCATTGAGCAAACTCTGTACTTCAAGGATGGGCCTCTCAACATGATTCTGGATGACGGCGGTGATCTCACCAACCTCATCCACACCAAGTATCCACAGCTCTTGTCGGGTGAGTAGGGTGGATGGGTGGGCGGGCTTGGTGCTTGCTGGCAACCTTGATGGAGCCTGCTTGCCCATATGAAAGCAGCAGGCTGGTAGGACTCCCAGCACCTCAAGCAGCAGGTTCTATAGAAGATGGGAGGATGGCAGGTTCCTGCAGGCGTGCTGGGGCCTGACCTGACTCTGCCAGGGTGGTTGGGGGAGAGGGGGCGGCCTGGCTGAGATGATCTAAGAGCAAGCATAAGCCAGGTCTGCGAATGAGTCAGATTTTTTAAAGCAGGGTAGAGAGGAAAGTGGGGTTAGGGAGGAAAAGACTGACTGACTCTTCAGAAAACAGAAAGAAGCCAGCCTGGTTGGTAGCTTAGCTCCCATCCCTGGGAGAGGGTGTATTATAGGAGCGGCTAGAGCTCTAGTAAAGGCCAGATGTATGAGTATTAATAGGTTAAGATAAAAGAATTTAGCTTGATTCTGAGAGCAAATGGAAATAATTGGAGGGTTTTGAAAAGATTTCTCTGAAAATGTACATGTTCAAAATGCCTGCTGTGTGGAGGATGGGTTGTGGCTGGGAGGCCAGGTGAATAATGGTGGCGGGGAGGAGGACAGTGGCAGTGGAATGGAGTGGCCTGGTAATGGTGGTGACTCCTCTCTCACTGGCCTGGGTGAGTGGGTAGACTTGGTATCAGTCACAGAGATGTGAACCCAGAAAGAGGAGTGGTTGGGGCAGGGGTGGACAAAGATGAAGAATTTGAGTGAGTTCATGTAATAGGCTCTTGAGGCTTCATTCAAGAGCCACCCCGCCCCCCCTCGCCCCCAGCCAATCTCTTAGGTAGTCCCTTCCTGGCCTGGGCTTACCCCTTCCTTTCTTGTTCAGGTATCCGAGGCATCTCCGAGGAGACCACAACCGGGGTCCACAACCTGTACAAGATGATGGCCAACGGGATCCTGAAGGTTCCCGCCATCAACGTCAATGACTCCGTCACGAAGGTGAGCCTCGGGACAGTGACAGTTCCAGCTGTTGGCTCCCAGTGCAGCTTGGGAGTAGGCCCCCGAGGAAGGCTGCAGGCTAGGGACTTGAGTGCCTCATTTGAGGGGAGGGAGGAGACTGCAGACTGAGGGAAATCAGTGCATTAAAGAGGTGAAGAACTATACAGTGAGAGCTGGGCATCGGGAGCTTTAAAGTGAAGCGGATTCTTTGGGCAATCTCTTCTGGACCAGCAGAGAAAGGCTAGCAAGGTCTTAGGGCTGATGGCAGGGTATTCCACAGGGCAGAAAGCAGCGTGAGAGGCATATGAGGGCATGAGCTGGTGGAGAAAAGTCATAGATGACCAGCCCAAGATCCATCAGGCCAAGACGCTGAGAGTGGGTCTGAGGCCGAAGGGAGGGCCTTGCTTGCTCCCATTGCCCCCATACCCCCTCTCCTTTCAGAGCAAATTTGACAACCTCTATGGCTGCCGGGAGTCCCTCATAGATGGCATCAAGCGGGCCACAGACGTGATGATTGCGGGCAAGGTGGCGGTGGTAGCGGGATATGGCGACGTGGGCAAGGGTTGTGCCCAGGCCCTGAAGGGTTTTGGGGCCCGAGTCATCATCACCGAGATTGACCCCATCAATGCACTGCAGGCTGCCATGGAGGGTATGATAGGGCGGGGGTTGGCTGTCAGTCACTGGGGCCAGAGGAAAGGCAAGGCCACCCTGGATGACCCATGGCCACTGTCTGCACAGGCTATGAGGTGACTACCATGGACGAGGCTTGTCAGGAGGGCAACATATTTGTCACCACCACGGGCTGCATCGACATCATCCTGGGCAGGTAGGGATCCTGGGGAGTGAGAGAGGGGCTGGGTTGGGGCTGCTCTTCCTTCCTGATGGTCTGCCATGGCTTTGGGCTTCCCATAGGCACTTTGAGCAGATGAAGGATGACGCCATCGTATGTAACATTGGACACTTTGACGTGGAGATTGATGTCAAGTGGCTGAACGATAATGCTGTGGAGAAAGTGAACATCAAGCCCCAGGTGCGGAGCCCCAGCCCTTCTAACAGGGTGACAGATGGAGGGCTGGGGGTGGGGGTGGGGAGGGCATGCTCATGAACTGGCCAGAGGAGGGCAGATGATGAAGCTCTGGCAGTCTGGGAGGAAGGGGGCCTGGTTTCAGGGCTACTTAAATCAGCATCTTGGAGTTCCGCCATGGCATCCCATTATCCAGAGGTCCCACGATGATTCTGATGTGCAGCCAAGGTTTAGCACCACCACATTCAGCTTTTACTGAGTATGGTGACTAAGAACATGGGATCTGTCCTCAGACTGTCCAGGCTCAAATTGCAGCTACTTATTAGTGTATGGCAATGGACAGTTTAACCCTTTGAACTTTAGTTTCTTTATCTGTGAAATGGGGATAATAGTAGTACTTTAATCATAGGGTGGTTATTAGTCGCATGTATATATATACATATAGTAACATAGTGATGTGTATGCTCTTAATTCAGGGTACATGCCAATAAGAGTAATAATAATAACAATAACAACATTACCTAATACTTACTGAGTATTTAGTATGTGCCAAGCCATGTGTCAAATGCTTTACATGTGTTAGTTCACTAAATTCTCACAGTAGATATGAAAGGTCTGTAGCTCAGATCTACTTGATAAATATTGTCTGTTATTATTAATTGAGTGTGCCATAGCTGTGCTAGAGATTGTTCTAGGGTAGCCTAAGCCCTTCACATGTGCTGTTGGAGGCAGGTAGGCCTGCTGGGCAAGCGGGTAGGATGAGGCAGGGGTGGACATTGGGAGCATTACCAGCCCTCACTGCTACTCTGCCCACTTGCAGGTGGACCGCTACCGGCTGAAGAACGGGCGCAGAATCATCCTGCTGGCCGAGGGCCGGCTGGTCAACCTGGGCTGTGCGATGGGTCACCCCAGCTTCGTGATGAGCAACTCCTTCACCAACCAGGTGCTGGCGCAGATTGAACTGTGGACCCATCCAGACAAGTACCCCGTTGGAGTCCATTTCCTGCCCAAGAAGGTGGGTACCCCCCTCCACCCCAGGCCAAGGGTCATACATCCAACCCTGGGCTCCCCACACAGGACTTGCCAGAGTTCACCTGAGAGGTCCACAGGGCAGGAAGCATTTTCTTCATTTAGCGGAGAAGGAAACTCAGGCCCAAAGTAGAGAATGACTCCCATTCCCTACGGGTGATGAGGAGAGCATGGGCTTTATGGTGAGACCCACCCAGATTTGAGTCTAAGCCTTACCACTTAGCAGCTGTATAACTGGGGAAAGTTACCTAACTTCTTTGTGCTTCTATTTCCTCTTCTATAAAACGAAGGTAATACTACCTCCTTTAAGGATTGTGAGGATTTCCTTAGATCAGGGGTCACAAACCCATATGCCCACAGCGATTGGGCAGGTAAATGAGTGAATTGGGCTGGTTGGAGACTAACAGAAGAGCACATGCCCCCGTGAAGGGGTCAGCTGTCATTAACCTGGAACCCAGGCCCATTGGACCAGGGCTCCTGACATTTCAAGAGAAGCCAGATGTTAAGATCTTTGTATGAAATATTCAGTTTTTAAATATAGGCAACTTGTTAACAGTTTTTAAAAATAATCAGGTGGGTCAACTTGGTCATGTCTGTAAGCCAAAAATGCAGCCTGAAGGCTGAAGGACTGTGGCTTTGGAATGAAATGATACCACTAACACACTGAGTATATATAGCATCTGACATGCTATGGGAGTGTGATCAGGGTAATCAGGACAAGGAGGTCTTCTCATATCAAACCCAATGCTTATCCTAACACCCTGTGCAATGTGCATACCCCCAAGGATCAGAATTGCTGTTTTAGTTCCAGCCTCCCCCCCCCCCCCCACCAGTGTCATGGTTGAACTTGGCTTTGCCACTTAGCCTCTCTGGGCCTCAGTTTCCCTAAGAGTAACTCTTGCTCATCTAGCATTTGATACTGAGGAAGCTTTGATGAAGTCTCCATACCATTTCTCCACCCCTTGAAAGGCTGGTTTCTGTCAAGTGAAGTAGGAAGAAGCCTGGGGGTCCTCTTGAGGCCTGGGCATCTGCCCCCAGAGCATCTGCCTCCAGGGCCAGCCATCTCCTTTCCTCCTAGTCTTCCTTGGATACTTCCCTTGGACCAGACGTTTTTACCCATAAGGGCCTTCAGGGCTCTCCTGATCTATGCAGCCTGCCAGACCCCCAGCCTTGTTATGGGGTTTAAAAAGTCTGATTTGACCTCCATCTGATCCCAGTTGGAATAAATATGATTGCTGGTGAGAAACTGGACAGGCCTTAAAATGAGGTCAGGATTGGAAGTTAAAAAGTTAAAGATCTCATCTCCTACCCCAGCACATGGCCTCATCCTTACCTTCATCATGGCCAACATATGGATGGGGGACATCCTTGGCTTCATGCCTCACATGTGATTTATGGACAATGACAGAGAGAGCAGCTACCATTTATTAAGGTATCTACTTGAACCAAGAACTCTAGCATGGATCTTTGTGATAGCCATGAGAGATACATCCTACAAATGAGGACACTAAGGCTCAGAGATTGACTTGCTCCCACAGTTGTCAAGTATTGGGCCAGGAGTAGAAGAACCCAGCTCTACTGTCTGTCCAAGTTAACCATATGACACACTGCCTTCTGGGTGGGGGTTGAAGGAGAAGGAAGAAGTGTTTTCAGGGTTAGGTCAGGCCAAGTGAAGGGAGTAGTCAGTGTGTACTCTGAGAGTGAGACCTTCATTCTGCTTCAGAATTAAGGTGGACTTGGGGCTGGGCTCTGCTCATGCCTTGTCTGCCTCTCCCAAGTTTCTTCTTCTGATAAATAAAAGAGTAAATACTGCCCTCCTTAAAGGAATTTGTGAGGCTCTAGTGAGACAATGGCTATGAAACCACTTGGACATGTAAAAGTTGTAGGGGCTGGGCTGTAGTCCAAGGCTGTTGTGTCATCATGGGGTGGGACTCGGGGCATTAGGGATAGCGACAGGCCTTACCCAGAGCAGGAAGCTGAGAAAGTGACACCGCACACTGAGTTCACCTTTCTACAAGTGCCCTTTTCAGACTTCTTTATGCATTTCAGCTTTGGTCAGATTTAGAAATTGGCCTTATCCAATCCCAGCCTCTGTTTTCCTTAATTTCTGTTCCATCTTTTCAAAGATGCCTTGGAGGCCATAAGTTGAGATGTTTGAGACAAGTTTTGGGGTTTTAGAGCCAGATAGACTTGGGTTCAAATCTTAGCTCTATAAATAACTAGCTGTGTGACCTTGGGCAAGTCATTTCACCTTTCTGAGCCTTGATTTCTACATTTACGAAAGGAGGATGGTAATTTGTTATTAGTCAGGATCCTTTGGTGGCAAGTGATAGAAACTCTGTTTAAACTGGAGTGTTAGTTATATATTGCTATGTAACAAATTAACCCCAAAACTTATGGTTTAAAACAGTAAACACTTATTATTTTAGATTTTGTGGTTCAGGAATTTGAGAGCGCCTTAGTGGGGTGCTTTGATTTGAGGTCCTTCATGAGGTTGCAGTGCTATATGAAGGCTAGATGGCCTGGAAGATCCACTTCACTGTTGGCAGGAGGCCTCAGTTCCTAGTCACATAGGGCCACCTAAGTGTCCTCAGGAGATGGCAGCTGGCCTTGCCCCAGAGGGTGGTCCAGGAGAGCAAAGGAAGTAGCTGCAGTGTCTTTTATAACCTAGTCTCCAAGTCATATACCATCGCTTCTGCTTGTTTCTATTAGAAGTAAGTCACTCAAGGGGTGAACAATTAGGCGCCACCTCCCAAAAGAAGTATTATGAATTTCTAGACAAAGAATTTAAGGACATACTTTAAAACAACCAATTTAACCTAAAAAAGAAACTCTGGCCGAAACCGGTTTGGCTCAGTGGATAGAGCATTGGCCTGGGGACTGAAAGGTCCCGGGTTCGATTCTGGTCAAGGGCATGTACCTTGGTTGCGGGCACATCCCCAGTAGGGGGGGTGCAAGAGGCAGCTGATCGACGATTCTCTCTCATCGATGTTTCTAACTCTCTATTCCTCTCTCTTTTTCTCTGTAAAAAATCAATTAAAAATATATATTTAAAAAAAAGATGCTACCCTCACAGCACTATCTTTTTTTTAAAAAAATATATTTTATTGATATTTTATAGAGAGGAAGGGAGAGAGATAGAGAGCTAGAAACGTCGATAAGAGAGAAACATCGACCAGGTGCCTCTTGCACACCCCCTACTGGGGATGCGCCTGCAACCAATGTACATGCCCTTGACCGGAATCGAACCCGGGACCTTTCAGTCTGCAGACCGGCGCTCTACCACTGAGCCAAACTGGTTTCGGCCTCAGCACTATCTTTAAAAAAGAAAAAAAAGAAAAAGAAACTCTGTTGGCTGAACAGGGTGGTGCAAGAGTAGGTTTACAGTTTCCCAAATGAAAAATAATATAATAATTAATAACTGATAATATAAGAATAAACTCTCTTTCGTGTACTCACAACTGTAAACCTACTTTTGTCCAACCCTGTATAAAGGAGGAGTCAAGATTCAGACAGTGGACCTGGGGATTCAGTATTATTAGAGTTCTGTGTTTCTCTGTGTTGGCTCTTTTTTTTTTTTTTTTTAACATTCACTTCACTTGTTAAATAGACTTACCACTAGCAAACTGAGACTGATACCCTCCCTGTTTAGAAATCCCAGTGAAATTGGAGAGATCCTGTCTCTACCTGTTACGGAAATGTTTTGACGTAGACATATTCCAGAGAGGATTTTTGTTAGCTACTTGGGCTGGTGGAAGGTGGGAAAGGAGATGTAATTGAGGTCCCACCAGGTTACTTGGAGGGGAGGATGTGGCATGGTTGCCTCTTCGGAAGGGGAGCTGGGCAGTCAAAAACAAAACACCCACTGAGTCTGACTGCAGATAGGATGAGGTAATGTGTGTCACGCCTGGCAGGCCATAAGGTACCCAGCACAACAGTTCTTGCCTCCATTGGCAGCTGGATGCAGGAAAGAGGCTCCAGAGCACGGCACTGACTCCACGTCTGTCTTCCTGTGTTTCTCCCCAGCTGGATGAAGCCGTCGCTGAGGCCCACCTGCGGAAGCTGAATGTGAAGCTGACCAAGCTGACGGAGAAGCAGGCCCAGTACCTGGGCATGCCCCGGGATGGCCCCTTCAAGGCCGACCACTACCGCTACTGAGAGCCAGACTTGCCCTTTGCCTTCTAGCTGCTGTCCTTGCCCAGGTCCCTCTTCTCCTCAAGAGCAAATGGCACCCGTGATTAGTCCATGTCCCCTATTGATTCCCTGGAGCTGGTCACTCCGTCTTTGGCCTCTGCTGTATCCCTCATGCTGTTCCTTGTGTGGGAGAGGGAATTGAGAAGCCCCTCCTCAAGCCCTGGTCACAGTGGAGGTCCATGGGAGATACCCACAGGGAACCATGAGCTCAGGGGTTTTCGAACTGCTCAGTCCTTCCTTGGGCTGGAAGTTGGAAGTGATGGCATAACACCTGTGCACTTTACTATCTAAGCCCTCACTCCCTATGGATGTTGTGCCCATATTCTTGATTGATGGGTTCACTGCTTCCTCAGCCCATGGCAAATGAGAAGGAGCTATATCAATGGGCGGGGAGGAACTGTCGGAGTTCAAATGCTCCTGAGAGCCTGGTTTAGTGCTGGGCATTCTCTTATACCTCAGAACAATGAGGCTGGTACTTTCAGTCCCTATTTTACAGGGGTCATAAAATACACTGTTATGGGATATCCAAGAAAGGACAAGAGAAGTGACAGCCAGAGGTTGAGAGGGGCCAGAGGATCTTAAAAGCAGGCATAGATCTGCCACCACTTTGTAATGGTTCCTATCACAGCCCTGGGTCAAAAAGATAAATTTTGTTTATGTTTATATAATGTTAGAGCAAAAAGGTAGATAAATAAAAATTTTGGTGCCTAAAATAATTTTGAGCCTTTATTACATAGATAATCCACTGCCAACATTGTATGCCATGAGCAAGGGGTAATAATTGTGTGCTGAAGACATGGGGTGGAGGTAGAAGAGGGTATAGGGAGGATAAATGGTGATGGGGGGAAAAAGACACGGGGTCATCTGCAGTGTGGAGTTGTAAAGGCTGCAGGCAAACCTTTGGGATTGGAAGGATGGGTAAAGTGAAGAGAACTATATCTCTTTAGGTGTGTCTCTTGTAAACAGCCTGGTTTTAACCCAATCTAAGATTCATTTAGTAGGTGAATTTAACTTTATATTTATTGTAATTCCTGTTTGTATTTATTTCCTGTACCTTAGTTTTTGTGACCCAATTCATATTTTCTTTTCGCCCCATTTCCCCTTTGGGCCGATGCAGTGCTCCTTGGGGAACTGTTTATTGAGCATCTACGGGCTGCTAGGAGCTTTGTTTATTCTCACAACAAGCTTGGTATATTATATATCTTAATTTTATAGATGAGAATGGAGACTCAGAGAGGTTAAATGACTTTCCTAAATTCACAGTTTGTAAGAGGCCTCATCATGAATGAAATCACAGAAAGGGGGGTGGAAAGTTAGCCTCCTTCCTCTTTGCCTAAGTTCAGTCATTGGCTGAACCCCTGTTCTGGTCTAGATAATTAAAGCAAAATAAGAACCTACCTGGGAATGGTAACTGGAAACAGCTCTAAGGGTCATCTACCGATGGGGATGCCTGAGACCTGACCCAGCTGCTCAAATCTCAAGCTAGAGGTAGAAGGCAGACACACAAGCGGCTTTGCCCTCTCCTGGTACATCTCTATCTGCCCAGCTTTGTGGAGTTTAGTGCCTGGCACAGTAGGAGAAAGACAGCAGGGACGCGGTGATACTTGAAATCAATTTTGATAGAAATGAAGACTTTTAACAGAAGGAACTGAAAACAAGGGTATTCCAGGCAGCAACAGACCAGCTTACGCAAGAAAAGAGTGAGAGAGTAGGGGGAGAGAGAGTTTTTTGGCGGTAGTTTAGGGGGAATTGTGAGATAGAGGACGAGAAAGGTAGCCTAAGGGACGGGAAAGAGGTCTTAAACATCAAGATGAGAACTTTAGCTGCACAGATTCCTGATGAAATGTCCTTTTTTGACTGAACATTCCATTCTTGTGTCTTGTTCATTTTTGTACTCTCAGCCTCTAGCTATGAGGTGATATTACTCCTGTGCTAGTAATGAGGACAGGTTCAGAGAGGCCAAGTGGCTGACCCTAGATTATACAGTAAGTTATATGCATACCTGATAGGACTGCTGTAAATAATTTACAAACTTTGGTAGTTAAATGGTAGTTATTAGTGACAAATGACATGGGACCCACTTAGCTGATCATGACATTGGTGGTCAAAACAGATTCAAGAGTCACTACCATGCCCACTGCTATTTCTTGTACACCTAATTTTGTGCCAAGTAAGCACTTATTTATTCTTCATGATAACCTTGTAGGGGACTTGAATTCCTGGTTTACAAATCAAGAAACAGGCTCTGAGAGACACCACGAGAGTTGGCTCTTAGCCCAAAATTCAAGCTCTTCCCACACCTACAGGCCCTGGTTTAGGAGGAAGGGAGCCTGGTTTCAGACCCTCCAACACTTGGAGCAGTAACTCTGGAACTGTAACCCACGTCCCCTTAGGCAAGATTGCCACCGAGTGCTGTCCAGTGCCCACCTCAGCCACTCTACCATGGTAATCTTTGGGACAATGAATCTCGGTAGAAAGGAGGAGGAGGCTACTGTTCATGTGAGCCAGAGAGGTTAAATGCCTTATTTTGCACCATAGCCATGCTGCCTCCTGCAATAGGCCTAGCTCGTGTGTAAGGACACTCCCTTCCCTCAAGTCTGTCTCCTCCCAGACACAGCAACTACTTGTCCAGATGTTCCCATCTGTGAGATCCCATGTAGTACCCCCCATCTCTGGTCCCCTAGGGATTCTGGTTTATTACCCAGGCTTTCCACCCCCTTTTGGAGATGTCCTGCCAGTCCGGTCTCAGCCTTAACTCTGATCTCGGGTCTGCTGATCTGTCACATGAGTAACACTGACCAGGCGCTCACAATGAAAGATGATGTGTCTCCTAAGCCTCTCACCCTGACTCCTGATGTCTGGGCTCTGCCATCACAGCTTCCTGGGGGAAAGAAGGAATTGGCCAAGGGTCCTGTACTATCTATCCTGGCCATAGCTGTGTTTTTGTTTTCTCAGGAAAGGGAACTATTCCCAACAACTGTTTAGCCTCTACCAGGGCCTCTGGTCATGGTCCACTGGACCATAAGTTCTGTAAGGAGAGGATCCATATTGGACGCAAGTTTTTTTTTTTGTTTTTTTTTTGTTTTGTTTTGTTTTTTATCACTAATGGACTGGTTCGTTGGCTTTGCATCTCGGTTCTTGCCCCTGGGAGCCAAATGGTGCCTGGTTGGTGACCAACGTCTGGAAAACACAGGAGCTGTGGCTGCAATATGTCCCTAATCTTATTAATGATGGCATTTATCAGTAGCAGCTGTGGTACAAGGTACAAAAGGTTCTTGTCCTATGGTCTTGCAGCCTAAATGACAGTAAACAAAACAAGCAACTGGCAGCTCCTCCTCCCCTCATATTTCTTATTAAGGCACAAGAAGCATCGCTATCTCAGATGTATAACAAGAACACCAGGAATAATGGCAGGAGCTTCCCATGTTACACACAGTAAAAGGAAGCCCAGAGAAGCACAGGTTTGTCCAGTGTGCAGGATTTTTACTAACTGAGCCTGGAAAAAAAAACCCATCTTTTTTCTTGTACTCTATCCAGGTGGTTCCCGCTCTATCTGGTCCAGGTTCTGAAGTTTGCCTCCTATTGCATACTGGCTATGTCACTGCAGGCACAACCTGGGACTTTAGTTGGGACAAGATCCTTGGAAAGGAGAGAGTTTTAAGGAATTTGAAAGATGGAAGATGGCCGAAACCGGTTTGGCTCAGTGGTAGAGCGTCGGTCTGTGGACTGAAAGGTCCCGGGTTCGATTCCGGTCAAGGGCATGCACATTGGTTGCGGGCACATCCCCAGTAGGGGGTGTGCAAGAGGCAGCTGGTTGATGTTTCTTTCTCATCGATGTTTCTAGCTCTCTATCTCTCTCCTTCCTCTCTGTAAAATATCAATAAAATATATTTTTTTAAAAAGAAAGAAAGATGGGAGATGGTGAATGGACACCTGGGCTAGGGAGGGTGGATTTAGTTGTGCTGGCCCTTGAGTACCACTGTCCTCACCTCCAAGGACAGAGATACATGGTAGCTATCAGGGCAGAGGCAACTGCTTCACATTTTTTCTGCCCTAGCTTCTAGAATCATTCTTGTACAGAGGTCTTTTAAAAATCTGTGTGGCCCTGGGCAGTGTGGCTCGGTTGGACATCATCCCATGCACTGAGAGGTTGCTGAGGTTGCTGGTCTGATTTCTGGCCAGGGCACATGCCCAGGTTGTGGGCTTAATCCCCGGTCAGAGTGTGCAGGGGGCAGATGATCGATGTTCCACTCACATAAAACCATCTTACGCCAGTTTGCAACTTCCTGTTTCTTGCTTGTAGTGATTCCTTGAGGAAGCGCTCCAGCTGCTGGGGTGCACTGACAAGTGGCATCTCAGCTCTTGCAGACCTTGCGCAGCAAGGTGCTGGGAGTTTCTTTGTGATCCCTGGCTCTGGCTGGGATCAAAGACCTCCTTCCCACCTCCATCCCCTTCCTCCCCAAAGCAGTATCACAGGTGCTCTTCTTCCCAGCGTCCTTCCAAAGACATGCTGCACTTGGCTTCTCACAGACTCAGATAACCTGTAAGAATGAAATTTCAGGCACCAGCTTGGGACATTTTAGGTGACAGGCCCCAATAATCCAGGACAAAGGTTGCTGCCTGCTCACTGTTGACCTTAAAAGTAAAAGTTATTTTACCTGGCCAGGTATCTCAGTTGGTTAGAGCATCTTGCGATATGCCAAGGTTTCGGGTTCAGTCCCTGCTCAGGGCACATCAAATGAGTGGTGCAACGAACCAATGTTTCTCCCTTCTGTCTCCAAAGTCAATTAAAAAGAAAAAAGTCAGTTATTTTACCAGCAAAAAATGAGTTTATTTGGGAACAGCAAAGAGTTGCAAATCAGGACACGCAAACTATAACAAAAGCCTTAGAGGCAAGTCCAACAAGTGAAGGAAAGGAACCATATTTTATGGGGGAAAGGAATGAGAGAGTTTTTGAACAAAGGTCCATTGGAGAAAAGTGGCTTCAGGGAGACGATGGTTTCTCATTGGCCGAGTTGTAGGGTAGTTGGTTTCTTGTAGGAGATGCAATGAACATCTTTTCCTGTTGGGGCCTGTAATTGGCAGTTCTTCCGGTAGTTGCCATGGAGTGTCAGAGCTCCCCTTTCTGGCCTCTGGATTCCCATGTTAGTGGTTCCCTTTTATTTTCAAGTCTCCAAGCTCACTGCCTGCGTACTGTGGTGTGAGTGAGGAAGGAGTGCTGAACCCCTGCTTTTTACTTGGAGCCCCCACTAACAGCTGTCAGGGTTAAAAATGCCTGGGGACCCGTGGTCAGTATTTATTTAGCGTGGCAGTGGAAGAAACTCCTCCCAGCCCCCTGCACCTCTGGAAATCCCTGGGAGAAGGGAGGGTGGGCATAAGTGGCACCTTGGTTTGGAAGTCTCCTGAGGCATGGCCTGGCTGTAGGGATCCATGGCATCGCCCAGTCACAGCCAGCCATTCCAGGTTTACATGCAGATCCCCCCAGGACGGATAAACCAGTGAGACTGTGGATGGGGTTGTACCTTTCTTATTTTTCTCGGGGGGGTGGGGTGGGGGGAGCTCCTTAGAAGGGTGAAAGACTGAATGGTAGCTCCTTAATGTTTCCTTTCTGTCTGGTGGTCTGCATTCCCTGGATGTGGAGGCATCTTCGGGCGTTCTCTGGTTTAAAGGCAGGGGGCAGCATTGTCCCCAGTTGATCTGGAGAACCGCTTAAGAGGAGTATAGCCTTGAGGATAATCAGGTTTATCCCCCCCAGACCACGGAAATAGTGCGTGCGCAGCCTGCCGTACTTCCCATGTAAAGTGGACTCCTCAAAGGGAAAATGATCTTTCTGGTCCTTTAAAGAAACAGCCACACACTTTCAATCAGCCTACATAAACGATTTGGATTTTAGCCCAGCCCAACCCACGTGCCCTTGAAGTCCCTCCTGCTAAAAGCTACGCCCCAGCCTCAGAAGCCACGCCTGGGCCGAGTCCTAAGAAGCCGCATCTTACCAGAGATCACCAGCCCTCGGGGGCCCTAGGCCAAGGGGGAGTTCCTACCTGGGAAAGCCCGCTGACCCGCCGGCCGGGAGGCGGCGCTCAGCAGCGGGGGTTGAGCACGCGGCAGGAGCAGGCGCTGCGGAAGAGGCGGCACATGCAGGAGGCGCACGGGTCGCAGCAGGGCGGCGCCGGCTGCTTGCAGCTGCTGCGGGTGGCTACGCAGGGGTTGGGCGGCGGGGGCCGGGTCCGCGTCACCTTCTTAGTGGAAGCCTTTCTCTGTTGGGAAATGCCGGGGCTGTCCCAACAGCCCATTCCCACCCCACCCGACCTCACCCGACCTCACCTCTGCCCAGGAAACTTTGGGCTATGGAGGCCACGGACCCACATCCCCACCCACTGCCCACCCCCTGCTCGGCTCACCCCAGGGGGCCCTGGCTGTCCCCGATCATGTCCCTCCGCCTCGATCCTCAGCAGAACTGACAAGGCCGGGCCTGGCCCTCTTCGCTCCTAAGGAACCCCACTCAACTCCAGTTTTTAACTATCCCTTCTCCCTTTTGTATCTGCAAATTCCTCTCAGTTCTGCCTTCACAATAAATCCCTGAGTCTACACTCTTCTTCGCCTCCGCTACCCTGGGCCGGGCCACTGTGTTCTGTGCTGCCCTGGGCCCCTTCTGGTCCGTCCTCCAGTGCTCCAAAGAAACCTCTCTCCAAAGAAACCTCTCCCAGGACCTGTGATGGCATCTCACTCGGGTTTAAAACCCCCCAATGGTTTTTCTTCGCACTCGGAATGAAACTAAACTTTACTTTGGCCCTGAGGCCCTGTGTGCGCCCACCCCGCCCCTCCACACCTTTACCACACTGCCCCACTGGCCTGTGCACCAAACGAAGAAAAAGTACTACGGGGTCTTTGAACTGGATACTCTCTTTCCTGTGTCTAGTGCAACTGAAGAACTGAATTTTCAAATGTTATTCAGTTTAGCCCTGGCTGGTGTGGTTCAGTGGGTTGGGCATTGTCCTGTGCACTGAAAGGTTGCCCCTTCTATTCCTGGTTGGGGCACATGCCTGGGTTTGTGGCTCCATCAGATGGTGAGGTAGCCAATCTCACATGAATGTTTCTCTCTTTTGATCTTTACATTTTTTTCCATTTAATTTTAATTTAAAACTGAATCAGTATAAAACTTTTTTGATTAACACTTTATTATTTTTTTTTTTAGGACTACGTTTGACTTTGTTAAAAATTAATATCAGAATTAAGATGTGGCCCAGCCCATGTGGCTCAGTGGTTGAGCAATCACCTATAAACCAGGAAGTCATGGCTGGAGTCCCAGTCGGGGCACATGCCCAGGTTGTGGGCTCCATCCCCAGTAGGGGTCATATAGGAGGCAGCTGATGATTCTCTCTCATCATTGATGTTTCCATCTCTCTTCCTCTCCCTTCCTCTCTGAAATAAAAAAAAAGAAAAGAAAATCATAATATTTTGGATACATTGGGTTAAATACAATATTAAAGTTAATTGCATGGGTTTCTTTTTACTTTTAAAAACTGTAGCTGATAGAACATTTAAAATTATATATGTGGTTCCCATTGTATTTCTACTGGGTGCTGCTGTTTCAGATGACTGAATTTTTCAGTCTGATATTTAAGTGCTTTCTTGCAGAGGTTTTCCCTTCTATCTCATTATCATGCTTTAATTCTTTCAGTGTTTATCATATAAAGAATTTGTTTCATTGGTTTACTTGCTGTTTGCCTGTTTTCCTCACAAAAAAAACTCCTGTTCACTTCCATATTCCCAGTACCTAGCATCTATACTAATAAAAGATTAATATGCTAATTAGACCAGGAGACCTTCCAGAAGTCCTTCCAGACAAAGCCATGGTGGCAGGGCCAAGGCAAAGGCAATTAGGGGTGATCAGGCCGGCTGGGGGCGGGGGGCAATTGGGGACAAGAAGGCTGGTGGCAGGGACATTTGGGGGGACCTAGCCACCAGGGGGGCAGTTGGGGGCAATCAGTTTGGCAGGGGTGGGCAGTTAGGGGTGCTCAGTCTGGAATGGGGGGGGCAGTTGGGGTTGATCAGGCCAGCAGGCAGAGTGTTCAGGGGTGATCAGGCAGGTAGGCAGGTGAGCAGTTAGGAACCAGCGGTCCCGGATTGTGAGAGGGATGTCTGACAAACATACCCTGAGGGGTCCCAGATTAGAGAGGGTGCTGGCCAGGCTCAGGGATCTCCCCTCAACCTCCATGCATGAATTTTGTGCTCAGGCCACTAGTATAGATATATTTGTCAATTATATACTCTTGTCTGCCAATCAAATGATTTGCTTGTTCACTTCACCTAAGGCCCAGAGAGGAGCAGGAATGTTCTCAAGATCAGTGCCAGGTCCTGCCTCCTAAAGCCTAGTCCAGGCTTCCCTTGTCTGATTACAGAGGATCTGATAAAAAGAGGCACACCAAGGAATAAAGTGTGCATTTCAACAATGCCTTACTCCAGAATTTCCCAAAGTGTGGGAACCTGTACCATAGTGATAGGATTTTAAATGGTGCACAAATATTAAATGATGCTGAATCCCAGTGAGAAAGGATTATTTATTTTTTTTATCTTGTTCAGCAGCTTGAAAGGCTCAATAATGGTTTGGTGCCAATATGTCCTTAATGCCTCCCCAATACTTTCTAATCTTCCTTTTAACACAGAGAACAAACCTCAGATTTGGAGCCTTTGGCAGGCAATACCATTTAGCTAGAATCCACTAATGGTGTTTTATTTTCATGTTACTTATTATTATTTTAAAATATATTCTTACTGATTTCAGAGAGGAAGGGAGAAGGAGAGACTGCAACATCAATGATGAGAGAATCACTGATGGGCTGCCTCCTGCATATCTCAAGCCTGAAACCATGACTTCCTGATTCATAGGTCAATGCTCAACCACTGAGCCACGCTGACCGGGCTCATTTTACCTATTTTTATAGTTAACTTCTACTTATGACAAATGATACTGGTTTTCTATCACAGTTATATCATTTATAACATTTTAATTTAAAACGTATTTAATAAATAGATGAAACTCAGATGTGGCGCAAGTTGTGGAAATGATTCTGAAATGACTGAGGTTTAGGAAACAGTGCATTCATCCAAAAGAATAAGTGATGATAACATTTCAGGCGGGGGGCCAGCTAGTGCAGGAAGATGCTTTTCAGCACGTAAGTTTTTTTACTCAGTGAACCTCAGCTCCCTGGGCTTCCGTGAGGGTCTGGTTTAGGACTCAAGGGCAGGAAGCCTTTAGGTGGCTGCCAGCTTCTTTTCATCATGTAGGTCTGGAAGGTCATTTAGTTCCTCACCAGAGCTTGGGGGTCCTCCCCTTTTAAGTCCAGTCCCACCCCCACCGTGAGAACTCCCAGGCCTACCTTGGAAGCTCTCTTCTTTTCTGCCTCTTTTCTGCTGATCTTTTTGGACTTCTTGTTTCGCCCTTTAAAGAGAGAAAAGAGCAGAGAGAGATGTTTCTGGGGCCCTGAGCTGCAGGGAAGTGGGAAGTGCTGAGAGGCTCCAGGAAGTCCAAGGTGGGAGAGAGGATGAGAGGTTGGCTGGATGAATCACATCTTGGCACTTAGGCCATCAGGGTTTTTTTGTTTGTGGGTTTTTGTTGTTGTTGTTGTTGTTGTTTTGCCATCAGGTTCTTGTTAGCCGGGCTGCTAACCTGGAGCCAGGGACTGAGAGCAAAGTGTATTCTTGAAGGAAGACAAAGGGTAAATTCCAGAAGGCCCTGTAAAATGGACTCAGTGTCTCATACATGGATAGACTTGGTTTCTTACAGTTCTAGTTTCCATTTCTCAGAGCTTTGGAGTTAGGCAGACTTTTTAAAAATTTTTCAGTCTTTGTGATACAGCATCTGTGTAGCCTTAGCCAACCTACTTATTCTTATCTTAAGACTCAGTTTTCTAATCTGCAAACAGGGTACTGTAATACCTACCTTGCAGGGCTGTCTTGAGGATAAGTAAGGTATGTTTGTAAAGTGGAAAGTCTGGCACATTGAAGGTGATCAATCAGTGCTTCAACCCCTTCCCTTGCCTTCATCTAGAGCAGTGTTTCCCAAAGTGTGGTATGCGTACCCTCAGGGGTACAGGAAGAGTTTGGTGGGGGTGCGCATTGCACCGGAGTTTGGTGGGGATATGCACTGCACCGTGCTTAGCTGCGCCTAATTCTATGTTCTCATGAGTCAAGTCAAGACAGTCTTGTGAGGCATGAGATGGTCCGGTGTGCAAATAAATGTTGTTTATAATATAACTTTTAGTTATATTTTATTATGAATCATTTTATTTTTCATTTATTGTTATTTTGTGTATGTAGCAAAAAAATAAAAAAAATATTTTGATTGTTATTAAAATACATCCTTTTTTTTTTTGACGAGGGGTACTCAGCGTTACGAAAATTATAAAAGGGGTACACATATGTCAAAAGTTTGGAAAACACTGATCCAGAATATACTCTTTTGCGAGTGAGAGGCAAGGCAGTAAGGGACATCAATTTTTATTTTAGGTTCTGAAGTGAAACAACTGGGTTTAAAGCCTGCCCGCCAATTAAGAACTGTGTGATCTTACGTTAGCTACTTAGCTTTCCTAAAACACAATTTCTTCAACTGTGAAACAGGAGTAAAAATAGTGCCTCACCTCACAGTATGCTTGTTATTATTATTTCCAGATGGAATTAAAACAGATCTCTAGTACCAGCTGTAATGGCCCTGATACATTCCCTGAGCAGCCATTCTCAACCCTGGCCTGGCAGGATTGGTTCACCCCAGTCTTGGTTATAGTCTGCAGGATTTCCTAAAGTTTATTACCACTGATAGGTGTGCTGTGATTCAATAAATGTCAGAAATGCTAAGTTAAACTAAGTTCACGAAGTGCCTTAACTCTCCAAGCCTCCAACACGCCAAGCTACATTTCAGGTAGGTTGGCAGGCAGGGCTTTCCCAAACCAAATGAGTCAGGGGACGCGTATTCACCCAGGATTATTTCATGGGATGAGCAAGAAGGAGCCTTGACCTATGGCAATGAGTCTTGGTATCAGCCTGGGGAGCATGTGTGGCCTCCTGAAGCCCCTTCTCAGGAGCGAGAACTCAGAAGCTGGACCTACGGCCAGGCCACTTACCCATGACCGAGACAGAAGGGGAATCCCACAGGTCCATGGAGGAGTTGCTGCTCAGGCTTCTGTCATCTTTGGGCTCCTCTTCAGGTGCCAGGTGGCTATGAGCAGTGAAGAAGCACAGGCAGACCAGCAGGGTGGCCAGGAGCAGGCGGGTGACATCCATCTGAGGAGGCCTGGGTGGGACAGGGAAGGCAGTCAGGTGGTGTGACAAGAAAATGTACCCTCCTGCTCTCTTTGTTTCTCTGACCCGGCTCCACAAGTGTCCCAAGGGAACCGGAGGACCAGCAAGGCTTAAGATAGGGAAGGAGAACTGATGATGGAAGGAGAGAATAAAGGAGAGATGGGATGAGGAAGGAAGACAAGGAATGAAGTAAGGAGAAAAGGAATGCATTGCGATTAGACTCTGCCAACCAGAGGGTGGGATACTGTATTTTTTTTTTCTTCAAAAACCAGTGGTCCCAGGAGATCCCAAGTCTGGGCAGAGTTGTTCAAAAGTCCCTAGTACTGCTTCACAGTGGCAGACGTTTTACTAAGGCGGAGTGAACAAGGCTCCTAAGACTCGGTGAGAAATGCAGCGATAAATGGCTCCCTCAGACAAGTGTATGCCATCGCATAGACTATATTCCCACACCCGGAGGGAATGAATGCAGGTATGGTTTGAGTCAGGAGAATGAACTAATGCACACAGGCTAACTGGGTTTGTGGATTTATTGATCTGTCACTAGCTGCATTATGATGAAGCAATGGGTCCCAGAGTGGATTTCTTCCCGTGTTTGTGCAGGTTTGTCTCAATGAGGGCTCAGCAGCATCTTCCTATTCCCTAAATGCAGTATCTCCACCCAGACCCTCTCTGGGTGTGTCCTCTGGGGTCTGGGAAGACGCTGAGGCTGCTTTCCTAAGGTTCTGTCTGCCCTGCCATAAGGTTCTGTGGGTGAGAAGAGAATGTTCTTGCTGGTCCTGCCCACTCCTTGGCTCACTGTCCATTCAGCAGCCTAGCCAATGTCTGGCCTATTCTTCCCAGCCTTCAGCTTGGTTGGAGTGAAATTTTTTATATCTGTTATATTCCAGGAGTAGGGGATCCAAACAGTCAGCCCTCACCCTCATTATAAACTTCTTGAAGTCTATCTTCTACTCCTCTCAGCCCTAATGACATTTCTTCTTATTTCTTTCTTTCTTTTTTTTAAGACCATATTTATTTTATTTTATTTTTAAAATATATTTTATTGATTTTTCACAGAGAGGAAGAGAGAGGGATAGAGAGTTAGAAACATCGATGAGAGAGAATCATGGACCAGCTGCCTCTTGCACACCCCCCACTGGGGATGTGCCCACAACCAAGGTACATGCCCTTGACAGGAATCGAACCTGGGACCTTTCAGTCCGCAGGCCGATCCTCTATCCACTGAGCCAAACCGGTTTTGGCTTCTTATTTCTTTAGATCCCTTCATCATTGGGCAGTTGCCTATCATGAACTGGCCACCACTTTTCTTCTCAAAGCCTGGTAGAGAGTCAATGAAATGAGCTTCTTAGGCAGCTCACATCTTTGTTGTGATTTAGGCTTGGAGTCAGGAGCTCTGAGTTCTTTTCTTGGCTTAAGCATTAGTAAGCTGTATGACTGGGTTAACCCATTCTTTATTAAAGACTCTAGGTTCCTTGTTAATAAAATGAGAGAAGTGGCTAGGCCAGTGGTTTGTCTTAATTTAATAGGGGAACTCTTTCTTCAAATAAACGCTGACTTGCAGAATACTTAAATGTAAAACAGAAAGAGGCAATGAAGAAGCTTCTTAGGCAGCTCACGTTGTGATTTAGGAAAATCTCATGCCCTAAAGCCTAAAACATCTCTTCAGGTCCTCAGGTTCTTACCTCATGCAATTTGATCTCTGAGGTTCTAGCTCATATTAGTAACAGTTAAACAACACAAATCTGTATAAAAAACAAACCAGTCCTGGACAGTTTTGCTCAGTGGTTAGAGTGTTGGCCCACGGACCGAAGAGTTGCGGTCAAGGGCACATACCTAGGTTTCAGGCTTAATCCCTGGCCCTGGTTGGCCTGTGTGCAGGAGGTAACCAATTGATGTGTCTCATACGATGCTTCTCTGTCTCTCCCAATCCCTTCCACACTCTCTAAAAATCAATGGAAAATTTTCCTTGGGTGAGGATAAACAACAACAATAAAAGGTTCCTTTGCTATATAACCAACAATAAGTAATAAACTTAAAATATAATTTCTTAGAACCCAAGTAACTTAGTGGAACTATAAAACTACACTGAGGACAAAACCGGTTTGGCTCAGTGGATAGAGCATCGGCCTGTGGACTGAAAGGTCCCAGGTTCAATTCTGGTTAAGGGCATGTACCTGGGTTGCGGGCACATCCCCAGTGGGGGGTGTGCAGGAGGCAGCTGATCGATGTTTCTCTCTCATCAATGTTTCTGGCTCTCTATTCCTCTCTCTTCCTCTCTGTGAAAAATCAATAAAATATATTTAAAAAAAAAACCAAAACAAAACTACACTGAGTCTGGAAAGGGTGAAGTCTCAGTGGAATTAATCTTCTTTGTGTATTTGGAGAGGGCTAAAAATCAGTATTCCTTGCACCAATCCTGAGGAGGATATGTATATTCTAAATATAATATAGGTCCATAGTACCTGGTTGTATCATAATCCTTGGAGTCAGATTTTTTTTTTAATTCAGAATTTTGTGGACTGTAGGAAAGCAATATCTATATACTTTATTAAACCCCATTATAAGGGGCCTGGGAGCATCCATGATAAAAATATTGATGCTTCTGTAGCAAAAAGATGTGAATATTCATAACAAACAGAACAAACAAAGGCTGTGAATTGATTCACACACTCAGGTCAGGTTTGTTGCCAAATGATATCAGGTAAGGTCATTTTGCTGTCAAATGAATTACCAAAGGAAAATTAAAACCTTATAATTTTCAGAATTTGGGATTTGGAAATTTCAGGTAAAGGATTACGGACCTGTAAAAGCCCTCATTGCTGTTACTACTCTACATGGGACACACACTCCCAGCTGGATAATAATGCCGGCAGCAATGACCACCTGTGTAGTTTCTCAAGGACAATTTGTCCTTCCACTCTGTTAGTAATGGGGCAGTTCTTTGATTTGTAGTGTCACTGATGACACGTACTCCTCTTAAATTCATCAGCTGCTTTAAGTTATTGCTTAGCACTTACGATGAATTTTTCTTCAGCATGGTGGATAGAAAGAATCCAGGAAGAGGAGTCAGGTCACCTGGATGTACTTGCCATTTAAGGGGCTGTGTGACCCTGCCTGACTGGGCCTCTGGTTTCTCATCTGTAAAATGAGACAATATGACTATATAATTCAGTATACATTACGAGGCACAGAATAGGAACCTAATAAAAATTATTGAATAGAAGAATCTAAATATCTTTCTATTCTCAAACTCTATGAATTTATAATTTCTAAGTCTAGCTTCCCAGGCTTTGGAGCAGGCCAGACAGCACCAAGAAAGATTTTGTAAAGTCTGCTTGTGTATCCTTAGGAGTTGAGGGATTTACAAATGCATGAGTGTGGTTGAATCTGACTAACCTCTGTAAAAGAGGGTGTGGAAAGTCACGGCTAAATGCAATCAGCTTATGTATCTCAAGAGTCTTGGTGTGTGTGTCCATGCGTGTGCATGTGCAAGAGAACTAATGTGTAAGGGCTCTGACTGAGGGAGTGTGGGAGACAGTAGTGTACAAATCATCTCTGAGTATGGTGAGGCGAGGAGACAGTGTGCCAGTCTATAGTGCACACTGAGCACTGCAGATATCCCCTTAGCAGTGGCACTGAGGATAGTCTGGTATCTTAATCCTTCAGGGTCAAAGCGATGGTCCCCAAAGCAAAGGAAAAGATTATAATCTCCGTGATGGGGGATGACGAACCACCTATTGGGACAGAGGTGTAGGGAGAGATGGAAAAAGAAGAAGAGGTGAAGGCAGCAGAGTCTTCCTGAAGACAGTGAACAATAACAGCTGCTGACCATGCCAGGTGTTAATGAGGTGCAGCCCTGAGAGCCTGCCCTGGGCTTTGCTTCGTGGCACTGAAGCACAGTGGTCCCTCCTTTGGAAAAGCTGCTGTTTGAACTACGTACTCTGCTACTCTTAGTCTGTTATTCTGCAGGTCAACTCTGTTATTTTTAGACTGTAAAATAACTTTGTTTTTAGCTTGAATAATAGAAAAAGATAAACTTAACTGTCTGACCTTGCAAGCTAGCCATCCAAAGGGGTTGGTACACTATATTAATTCACATATTCTGCCAAGTGTTTGTTCATCCAAGGTTATAGGGGTTTGATTAGATATAATATGTATGCAAGGTTACAAGCCGTCTTACACAAAGAACTAGACGGATATAAAAAGGAAATACTCCCTCCTGTGGTTGTTCAGAATTTGACAGAGAAATCTGCTCTGAACCTGAGCATAATAAAGATGACTCCTAACTAATTGGCTCATTAGGCGTCTCGTCCAGCTCGCTGATTTGCGATACATCAGCACCAGTGAGGGGAGCCATTGTGTCTGGGCAGCTAGCAAGCTGGCATTGCAGGGGAGGTGACTGGGCTCAGTTGGCTTCCACCAGTGGCTTACAGTCTTGCCAAGCACCAATGGCCAGGGACTTGGGGACCTGGGTCAAGCTCATCCCTGTGTAGGAGAAAAGTGGCCAAAGGCAATGTAAGGCTTAAGGAGGGCCCCAACGCAGGGGATCAACTCATAGAGGCTAGTGGTGATGGAGGCAGACTCTCTCCTCACCAGTTTTTTGAACAACAATAACAAAAAACTTGGGAAGAAAAGGCAATTATAGCAGGAGGGAATCTTAACCTTGATATTGTTTACAAGATTTTTTGCATATGTGTATTTTTTTCCTGGAAAGAAGGTCCATTGCTTCTCTGGATCCATAAGGGAGTCTCTGGTCCCTAACAAGCTCAGAACCACCCAGCCTCTGGGAGATAAAGTGGAGACCCTTTTTTTGTATATTATGTTCCTACAATCTGAGTGGGGCTCATCCAGAATCACAGGCATATGAGAACAGAGATAATCAGGGTGTTTTTTTTCTGTCCAGGCAAAAAGTGCTTGTTGGGAAAGTGTGCTTGTTGGAAGAGGCATGTTATTCTGTACTAGTGCTGATTTAGAATATATTAAAGAAATATAAAATTGAATCAGACTGAATATAAACAGTGAACAAATAACAGTGAACACTTGTGAACAAATATAGATTCCCTCAAATGTGTTTATGCCTAGAGATCTGGAGCACGAATTTGTGTACAGGGGGTGGGGGGTGAGGTGCAGGTGGTTGGCTGGCAGGCCCCAATCTAGTTGTGTAGATGTGCTGAGGTAGCAGCAAACAAAGACCACAGTCAGAGTGCCCCAAATGGCCTGAATACCAGCTATGCTTTGAGGTGGAAATACAGCTCTACTTTTCTTGCTGCGCTTGGGCCGCCTCACTCTCCCCGGGGCCATTACCTCAGCCGCACATTTTTTCAGGGGTCCACCCCAAGCATGCTAGGTAGCTGACTTCAGCTGATGGTAGCACACCACCATAGAAGCACTAGCCAATCAGCAGTCGGGAGCCTGGAAAGGTGCAGGGCAGAGGTAGAATTGGTTGATGGGGGCAGAAGGGCGAGCAGTGCAGTGTGTTGGCAGAGATAAGATGGTGGTGGTGCTTACTTTACGTCTTTGCAGTTAGGCTGCTGTCTTGCCCCTTCTGCCTCCTCTGGGCTGTCACTCTGTCTTGATCAGCATTGGGGTTGCTCTCCTCCTATAGGCTTCCTGGATCCAGATTCTCTGGTGCCCAGAGTCTTAGCAAGGAGGGTAGGGGGAGGGGAGGTGGGGAGCATGGGAGGTTGGCTGTGGGAGTGGCATTGACCACCACTGAGTGCCTGCCCCTTGGTGATCAGTGCACATCATAGCGACCAGTCGTTCCAGTCATTCTGGTCATAATGGCCACTTAGGCTTTTATATATATACTAGAGGCCCAGTGCATGAAATTCATACCTGGGAGGGGTGTCCCTTTAGCCTGGCCTGCACCCTCTCCAAACTGGGACCCCTCGGGGTACGTCCAACTGTAGAAACCAGGGCTGGCTTCATGGGAGTAGGACTTGTGCAAGCTGCACAGGCCCCACACTTTGAGGGCTTCATGCTTACGTTATTGCTCTCCTGGAGCCTTCTTGAAATTCTGATTTTTTTAAACATGTGGTTTCATGTTTTTCTTTTGCATGGAGCCCTCTGCAAATTAGGTGGCCTGCCTATAACTTACAACCTAGGAGATAGGCATGAGGAGGAAATTGGTGTCCCTGTTTTATGGGGAGAGAGGTAATGAAGTGCCTAGAATTATCCCTGGTAGGAGAATTAAGAATTTGGAGCTGTGTGGTCAAAAGAACTTCAACTTGAAGCAAATAGGATGATAAATAAGGATGATTCTGGGTGGAGGTTATGTGAAATATTCCATGCTTAAAAATATTTTTCAGGAGACGGCTCCAAGATGGAGGCATAGATAAACACTTGTACATGCTGCCTCTCACATCCACATCAGAGCTGCAACTGGGGATTGTATCTGAGACGTGAAAAAGCCACGACTGTGGAGACCACGGAGCAGCTGTGGGGCCCTGATCAGTGCAGACACTCGAATTCTACAGAAAGGTTGGATTTTGCCAGGGATAATGTGGGATGTCTGTGTCCCAGCAGCGGCAGTGGCAGCTGCAACAGCAGCAGCAGCTGCAGAAGGAGAGACAGCGCTTGCTGGGACCACGTGCTGGGACCGCGGAAATCTGTGTCCACAAAAACCCTCCGTTGTTGGGTCTGGTGTGATCCAAGAGAATGGATGGGGTCCTCAGGGTTGCCAATTGTAGAGTTCTCTAGAGAAAAACCCATTCTGATCTGACACGGAGGGAGAATATAGTTGGAAAGGTATACAGTCTGTATGTAAGTGTGCGCAGACTGGCCCATTGCGCACCAAGGCTGGCTCCCCTGCAACCCTTTGCTTCTGATTACAAAGGAGAGGTCACCCAGATTGGCTGGCCCTGAGAGACGGCAGGGGGAAACTGCTTTTCTGGAAGCTGGGAAGCAGAGTGGGGGAGAGATCAGCTGGGATTCAGCTCCAAGGTAAAATTGGTATTGAATGCCATAGAAAAAGAAGGCTAGAGCAGCCAAAAAGACGCGAACATAAATCCAGAAACACTGCCACCTAGGGGCTGGAGTACAAATTGACTGTGTTTATTACAAGTTTTATTTAATCAAAAACCAAGAAACTAAGAAATCAATATCTTGCCGAAACTGGTTTGGCTCACTAGATAGAGCATCGGCCTGTGGACTGGAAGGTCCCGGGTTCAATTCCGGTCAGGGGCATGTGCCTTGGTTGCGGGCATATCCCCAGTAGGGGGTGTGCAGGAGGCAGCTGATCAATGATTCTCTCTCATCGATGTTTCTAACTCTCTATCCCTCTCTCTTCCTCTCTGTGAAAAATCAATAAAATATATATTTTTTTAAAAAAAAAGAAAGAAAGAAATCAACATCTTAGAATTAAGGACTAGCTAACAACACTGAGGTGTAGAGGAACGCAGGAAACTGCATCTGGACTGACAAACAGGCATGCCAAACAGAATAACAGGAGGAAGTGAATGGCCTTCACAACTGCACATTTTTTTTTTTTTTGCTAATTTTTTAAAAATTTATTTTCATTTTTTGCATCTTTTACTTAAGAAACAATATTTTTCCTTTTTTCCTCATTTGATTTTACTGTTTTAATTATTACATTTTTAGGTTCAATCAGCATTATTACTACTGCTATTTTAACTTTTTTGTTTCCCTTTCCTTTCTTTTTCTTTTCGTTCTTTTCTTTTTTTCAAGTGCCATTTTATTGTCTCTTTATTTTACATTGGAATTAGTGTTCTTCATGCTATATTCATTTCTCCTTTAGCATTGCTTAACCCTATCTTAACAAGACTTTTACACCATCACTCTCTTCCTAACCTTCCCCTTATGCTATCCTGTTTATCTTAACCCATTCCTGCTTTAGATTTTCCCTACTGTTTCTGTATCCCCCCTGTTAAAATTTCTACCCTACTTATATAGCTAATTTCCAATCCCCTGGGCCAAGTGCATACACACCCCTCTCTGAACTGTATTAACTAGCAAAAAAAAAAATTGTTTTCCTCTGTCCTTTTGATGCTGTTTGTGTGAATATTGATTATATTGTATTTTTATGCTTTTAGTGAGATTATTTTGCTTAATCTTTTGTTGTTGTTGTTGCTTGGTATTTTTGTATTTGCTTTGTTTTTTTACTTTGCTGGATATTGTGGGTGTTGTAGTTTGTATTATTCTCCAGGTACTGTTGCCAGCATTTGCTAGGGTTAGTGGTTGCTCTATTGAAATTATCTCCCCATATATACAGTTTGTTCCCCTTTTCTCTCGTAGACTATTTCTCCCCCCATCTCTTTTTTTCTCTCCCTGTTTCCCAATTTCATTTTGACACTCCCTTTTTTTTTCCTTTCCCACCCTATATTTTTCTTTTTCTTCCCCCCTCTTCACTTTTTACTCTTCTTCTTTCTCTCCTATCCCATAATTTGCCTTTCCCTAGTGGTCACCTTTATTGGAGGTTATTAATATCGCAAATACATTTCTGTTCAGTGCCTTGTGTGTTGTACCTGGTTGTGCTGTATTTTGTGCCTTTAAATCAACGCAGGAGAGAGAGATCTACATAATCAGACATCCTGAAAAGAGAGACCATGGGGGAGACAAAGAAACAGCCTACACATGAAAGAAAAGCAGGCATCACCAGAAAAGTAAGTAAACGAGTTAGAGGCAAGCAACCTACCAGAGCAAGAATTCAGAGTAATGATCATAAGATGGCTAAAAAGAATGGAAAACAAATTTGACAGTATGAGTAAGACCCAAGAGGAAATGAAGAAGAACCAAGAGGAAATGAAGAAGAACCAAGAAGAAATGAAAAATGACATAGCTACTGTAAAGAACTCAATAGAAAGCATCAAAAGTAGAGTAGAAGAAGCAGAGGACTGAATCAGTGAGGTAGAAGACAAGATGGAAAAAAATACCCAATTAGAGCAGCTTTTAGAAAAAAAAATTAAAAAGCAGAAGGAGAGCCTATGGGAACTTTGGGACAATACAAAACAAAGCAATATTAGAATAATAGGGGTTCCGGAAGGAAAGGAAACTGAGGAAGGCATAGAAAAACTGTTTAAAGATATAATGACAGAAAACTTTCCTGAGATAGAGAAGAAAAAACCCACACAAATACAAGAAGCTCGTAGTCCCATTCAAAATGAATCCCAAAAGACCGACGCCAAGGCATATTATAATTAAATTGCCAAACACCGACAAAGCAAGGATCTTAAAAGCAGCCAGAGAGAGACAGAAAGTTACATATAAAGGAACCTCCATCAGACTAGCAACTGATTTCTCAACAGAAACTCAATCAGGCCAGAAGGGAATGGGATGAAATATACAAAGTCATGCAAAGGAAGGGTCTGAATCCAAGAATACTGTACCCTGCAAGGCTATCAATCAAAATTGAAGGTGAAATCAGGAGCTTCACAGACAAAAAAAAGACTAAAGGAATTTATCACCACCAAACCAGCAATGCAAGAAATGCTAAAGGGTTTACTGTAAACTTAAAGAAATAGGAAGTGAAGAAGGAACACAGGGGTATAGAATAAAAAATGGCATCAAATACCTACCTATCAATGATAACTTTAAATGTAAATGGTTTAAATGCTCCAATCAAAAGACATAGGGTAACAGATTGGATAAGAAAGCAAGACCCATATATCTGCTGTCTACAAGAAACCCACTTCAGAAGAAAAGACACACACAGACTGAGGGTGAAAGGATGGAAAAAGGTTTCCCAGGAGAATGGAAATGAAAAAAAGCTGGGGTAGCAATACTTATATATGACAAATTAGATCTCAAAGTGAAGAACATAGCAAGAGATAATGAAGGCCACTTCATTATACTAAAGGGTGCAATCCAACAAGAAGAAATAACCCTGGTAAACATATATGCACCCAATACGGGAGCACCCAAATACATAAAAAAACTGCTGGAGGACATTAAGGGAGAGATTAATAGTAATACAATCATAATTGGAGATTTTAATACCCCACTGTCACCTTTGGACAAATCATCTAAACAAAAAATCAGCAAAGAAACATCAATCCTAAATGACTCACTAGACCAGATGGAATTAATCGACATCCTCAGAACATTCCACCCCAAAGCCACAGAATATACATTCTTCTCAAGTGCACATGGGTCATTTTCAAAGATAGACCACATGTTGGGACATAGGCAAAGTCTCTTCAAATTCGAGAAGATAGAAATCATATCAAGCATCTTCTCAGATCATGGTGGCATAAAACTGAAAATTAACTACAATAAAAATAATCCAGCCGAAACCGGTTTGGCTCAGTGGATAGAGCGTCGGCCTGTGGACTGAAAGGTCCCGGGTTCTATTCCGGTCAGGGGCATGTACCTTCGTTGCAGGCACATCCCCAGTAGGAGGTGTGCAAGAGGCAGCTGATCGATGATTCTCTCTCATCGATGTTTCTAACTCTCTATCCCTCTCTCTTTCTCTCTGTAAAAAATCAATAAAATATATTAAAAAAATAATCCAAAGAAATCAAACACATGAAGACTAAACAGCATGCTATTAAACAAGGACTGGGTTACCAGATAAATCAAGGAAGAAATTAAAAACATCCTGGCAACAAATGACAATGAAAATACAACAATCCAAAATATATGGGACACAGCAAAAGCAGTCTTGAGAGGGAAGTTCATATCTCTACAAGCCTATTGCAAAAAAACAAGAAAAAATGGCAACAAATTATCTAACTCTAAAATTCAAAGAGTTAGAAAAAGAGCAACAAGAAAAGCCCAGTGTAATCAGAAGGAAAGAAATAATAAAAATCAGATCGGAGATAAATGACATAGAGACCAAAGAAACAATACATAAGATCAACAAAACCAAGAGCTGGTTCTTTGAAAGGATAAACACGACTGATGAAACTCTAGCCGGCTAACCAAGAAACAAAGAGAGAGGACCCAAATAAACAAAATGAGAAATAAAGATGTGAAATAACAACAGACCCCACTGAAATACAAAGGATCATTACAAAATACTATGAGCAACTCTATTTCAACAAACTGGACAACCTGGAGGAAATGGACATATTCCTAGAAAAATATAACCTGCCAAAACTCAATCAGGAAGAGTCTAAAAATCTCAATAGACCAGTGACTTGGGAAGAAACTGAAACAGTCATCAAAAAGCTTCCAGCAAACAAAAGCCCAGGGCCAGATGGCTTCACAGGAGAGTTTTACCAAACATTCAAAGAAGAACTAAAACCTATCCTCCTCAGACTATTCCAAAAAATCCAAGAGGAAGGAACACTTCCAAACTCCTTCTATGAAGCCAGCATCACCCTAATACCAAAACCATATAAAGACAACTCAATGAAAGAGAATTACAGGCCAATATCCCTCATGAACATAGATGCCAAAATCCTCAACAAAATTCTAGCAAACTGGCTCCAGCAGCACATCAGAAAGATCATACACCATGACCAAGTAGGATTTATTCCCGGAATGCAAGGATGGTACAATATCCACAAATAAAAAAAAATGATACATCACGTAAACAAATTGAGAGATAAAAATCATCAATTGAGCGGAGGACTGAGAAGGTGGGGCAGTTCTGTACCATTCTGCCTTCCACTGGTTAAGACCTCCAAGAGCAAAGGCCTACCGAGGTGAGGATGCCCCTACTGTCACCTGTAGAGGGGCAGCACTGAGCTGGCCAATATTTGTGGTGGTGCTGCTTGTCCTGGCTCAGGGGAAGCGTTCCACTAAGTCTGAAAGACTAAGACATCGCGGGAACTCTCCGCCACCGCCCGCGGCCTGCTCTGCCAGGCCTTCGCGCGCACTGTGTTGGCGCTGCGCCTTCCATTGGCAGACCCGGAGAATCCTCTCTCCGCTGCCACATGGCCAGGCCAAAGCATCAGACACTACCACCATGCGATTTTTTTTTTTAAATATATTTTATTGATATTTTACAGAGAGGAAGTGAGAGAGAGAGAGAGCCAGAAACGTCGATGAGAGAGAAACATCGACCAGCTGCCTCCTGCACGCCCCCCACTGGAGAATGTGCCCGCAACCAAGTTACATGTCCTTGACTGGAATCGAACCCGGGACCTTTCAGTCCGCAGACCCACGCTCTACCACTGAGCCAAACCAGCTTCGGCAACCACCATGCGATTTTAAAACTACAGGGGAAATTGAGCCACAGGAGCCACCATCGCTGCCGCACCCACCGCCGCCCCCAAGAATGGGAATCCACCAAAATCAGAGCTCACTACACACTGGGCTCATAGAGAGTGTGGCTTCAGAAATTAGCCTCTGCATCCACAGCAGCTCCACATCTGCAACAAAGAGGACACCATTGAGGGCGGACTCTCCCCATGCAGCCATCACAGCCCGCCCACAATCTTCCCAGCACACCCACCATGCTGGGAGGGAGATGGAGCGCGCTGGTGAGGAAATGGCACGGTGCCTTCCATTACCCACCCAGGCGAGCCCATCCTCCGATGCCACATGGCCAAGCCGAAGCTCTCACCACCACCGCCATGTGAACTTTAAAACTACAGTGGTAATTGAACCACAGGAGCGACCATCAATATTGCACCTGGCACCGCCACCCGCCACTGCCGCCGAGAATAAAGGAAATCCACCAAGAACAGAGCTCACCACGCCTTGGGCTCAGGGAGTGGGCTACCTCAGAACTTAGCCTCCATGTCTGCAGCTGCTCCGCTCCCACACCGAACGAGACACCTTTGAAGGTGGTCCCCCCGCCTGCAACCATCTCAGCCCAACTGCAGCTGTCCCAGCCTGCCCGCCATGCTAGCAAGGAGCTAGCGCGGCGCCTCCAATATGCGACCCCAACACCCTAGAGGGGCCGTGTGCCCCGGGTGAGCCGAGTGTCCCAGGGGGCCGAGTGCCCCGGGTGAGCCGAGTGTCCCAGGGGGCCGAGTGCCCCGGGTGAGCCGTGTGTCCCAGGGGGCCGAGTGCCCCGGGTGAGCCGTGTGTCCCAGGGGGCCGAGTGCCCCGGGTGAGCCGAGTGTCCCAAGGGGCCGAGTGCCCCGGGTGAGCCGAGTGTCCCATGGGGCCGTGTGCCCCAGGGGAAGCAGTGGGACCCAGGGGGAGGGGCAGTGAAAACCAGAGGAGGAGCGGACTCTATTCATATGGTCCTGAGATAGTCACCATAAAACAAGCAGACTGCCAAATGAGGAGCAAATTCTATTCATGGGGTCCTGAGATGGTCACCATAAAACAAGCAGATTGTCAAATGACAGCGGGGAGGGGAAGGAGACCTGGGGGGAGATAGGAGAACAACCGAGGGACTGGTATGCATGAACATAAGTACAACCAATGAACACAGAACTCTGGGGAGGGAGGTCATAAATGGGAGGTGGGGGGGGGGGCAATGGTAAACTATGTACACAGAAAATACCTTAATAAAATTAAATTAAATTAAAAAAAATCATCAATTGATGCAAAAAAAGCATTTGATAAATCCAATACCCTTTCCTGATAAAAACTCTCAACAAGGTGGGAGTACAAGGATCATACCTCAACATAATAAAAGCTATATATGATAAACCCACAGCCAACATCATACTAAATGGGCAAAAACTAAAACCATTCCCTCTAAGAACAGGAACACGACAGAGATGCCCATTCTCACCACTCCTGTTTGACATAGTAATGGAAGTACTCGCCATTGCAATTAGACAAGAAGAGAAAATAAAAGGCATCCAAATCGGAAAAGAAAAAGTAAAGTTATCCTTATTTGCAGAAAACATGATATTGTACATAAAAAACCCAAAAGACTCCATCAAAAAACTAATAGACTTAATAAATGAATTTGGCAATGTAGCAGGATACAAAATTAACACCAGGAAATCTATGGTATTCTATACACCAGCAGTGAATTTACAGAAACAGAGACCAAAAAAGCAATCCCATTTACCATCACACCAAAAAAATTAAGATACCTAGGAATAAACTTAACTAAGGAGGTAAAAGACCTATATGCTGAAAACTACACGACACTGAAAAGAGATAGAGGAAGATGTAAACAGATGGAAGAACATACCATGTTCATGGATTGGTAGAATCAACATCATTAAAATGTCCATACTTCCCAAAGCAATTTATAGGTTCAATGCACTCCCCATTAAAATACCAATGGAATATTTCACTGACCTAGAAAGAACTCTCCAAAAATTCATTTGGAATAATATAAGACCCCAAATAGCCACAGCAATACTGAGAAAGAAGAGTAAAGTAGGAGGGATCTCAATACCAGATTTCAAGCTGTATTACAAAGCCACTGTTCTCAAAACAGCCTGGTATTGGCACAAGAACAGATATATAGATCAGTGGAATAGAATAGAGAATACAGATATCAATCCAAATCACTATGCTCAATTAATATTTGACAAAGGAGGCACCAATATGCAATGGAGTCAAGACAATCTCTTCAATAAATGGTGTTGGGAAAATTGGACAGATACATGCAAAAGAATGAAACTAGATCACCGACTTACACCATACACAAAAATAAATTCAAAATGGATACAGGACTTAAACATAAGACGGGAAACCATAAAAATACTAGAGGCATCCACAGGCAGCAAAATCTCAGACATATGCCTAAAGAACTTCTTCACTGATACTGCCCCTAGGGCAATGGAAGCTAAAGAGAAAATAAACAAATGGGACTACATCAAAATAAAAAGCTTTTTTACAGCGAAAGAAACCATCAACAAAACAATAAGAAGTCCCACGGTATGGGAGAACATATTTGCAAATGTTATCACTGATAAAGGTTTAATCTCCAACATCTACAGACTGCTTATACAACTTAATAAAAGGAAGATAAATGAGCCAATTAAAAAATGGGCAATGGAACTAAATAGAATCTTCTCAAAAGAAGACAGAAGGAAAGCCAAGAGGCACATAAAAACATGCTCAAAGTCACTATTTATCTGAGAGATGCAAATCAAAACAACAATGCGGTACCATCTCACACCTGTCAGAATGGCCAACATCAACAAATCAACAAACAACAAGTGTTGGCGAGGTTGTGGAGAAAAAGGAACCCTCGTGCACTGCTGGTGGGAATGCATGGGTTATGCATATATGCATATACATTATTTGGTTAATCTCTTCCTCTGTTTTATCATTTAAACAAGTATCAGAGTACTTTTTTCTTTAACAAGACCAAAATGATTCGATCTCTTGGGTTGTATCTACTAGAATATGCAGACTGATTTGACTGTTTGGGCTAAACTGACGAGTCTAATTCTTATGACGAACAGATGCCAAACTGAATAATATTTTAATGGGTGATTTGGGCCTAGTATGGACAGTCTTCTTCAGGGTTCTTCTGAGATTAAGAAACACATGGCAGACCCCGACTCTGCTTAAGGGGCCCTGAATTAAAATTTGAGAGAAGGCCGTGTCCTTCCTTAAGAACACAAACCATCCGGGCAGCTACTTGTCAGTGTGACACTGTTTCCTTGTTCCGCTAAAACAGGGGTCAGAATTCAGGCTTCCTAGATACTTATCCCCACAGTGTAAAAGGAATACCATGCTGGTAGGAGCTACTGAAATTATTTAGGGAGAGAGGAAGGGAGAGGGATGGACAGAAAGAAATATCATTCTGAGAGAGAAACATCTGTCAGCAGCCTCCCACACACTCTGTATGGGAATTGAACCAGCAACCCTTCAGTACAAGAAATGACAACTCAACCAACTGAGACACACAGGCCAGTGCTGAGAGGCTGAAATTATTAATCTCCTGACTCCATTCCTTTTGGCTTGATTTAGTGCTCATTTAATAAAGACCTTAGTGGTGACTTTATTGATTTTGGTTTTGCCCTCCAGAAACTACTTCTCTCCCTTTTCTTTGCCCTAGTAACCATGCTGTGTTCTGCTTTCCTGAATTTCTTTTACGTGGGGGTACCTTCTGCACTAAGATTAGCCTGAAGCTAAGCCAATGGTCTGCTACACCTCTCAACAACTTTATAGCCAAAGAAAGGGAAGAGGCTTTGATGTCAGGTAAAATTTTCTCCTGAAAATGGTCAAAGCAGAATCAAGGAAATAAAGCTTAGCAAACCTTAAGATTGTATATGAATTTAGTTCTGTTTAGAGAAAGTAGAAACGGTTTTGAGACAGATACCTATTAAAGTGTTTGTCGGAGTGAGTCAAGATCTCTTAATCCCACAAAGACCTCCCCAAATAACAAAAGAAACCAAAAGTGACTCCAATGTGCTCGCTCTGTAGCTTCCTAGAGCATCTCCAATGGAAATGGCAGAACAAATGTCCAGTGTCACCAAAGCAGAGCAAATCCATCTACAATTAAAAACATTATATCAAGATTTCCTCTAACAGGCATCAAAATGTGCTCAAATGGGCATCCATTCTAGAAAAACACACACAACTTAGGAAAAAGAGGATTTTCAATAAATGGAATTATTTATCTATTTTAGCTCTAATAAATATTAAATGAACCAACTCTACATAGGCAGATTGATCCCAAATCCTAAATTCTGCTTTGTAAAAGTCATTAGAAATCTGATATTACAAAAGAGTTTCTGAAGACATCTAAAGAACTGCTAAGAATTTTATAATTTACTGCTAGAAGATGGAAAAAGCAGGGTAAAGAGAAATAAGAAGCTACTAGTTAGTGAAAAGTAGATTACTTCCTTTACTCTAAACTCCTAACCACTCTGACCCCCCCAAAAGTGGAACAAATAAATCTGACTTTCCTGAAAACTAAGAAATTAGAGATGACTGACAAGTTATTTAAATTATCAAGGTGGCAGCATCTTCACTCACTCCTGAAAGCATTTTTATGTTGCCAACTAAACTCATATGCCTCCCCTCGAAGGGCAGAGGCCAAAGGAACTTTGGTTCTTACCTTGCAGTAGAGAGGGCTTCCTGTTGGCTTGTCTGTCATTTCAAAGACAAGAAGAATACAACCAACCATTTTACAAAAACTATTTCAAACGTCACTCCATCTCACAAAAGGCAGATTCTCTTCAATTTGCAATGAAAACAAGAATTGTCTCATCAGTTAAAAAAGCAGTGGTAAGTAGACAAGGAGAGCAGATTTTACAAAAAAAAGCAAAAGTCAAGGGTATCATTTATTTTAGAGGGAGGATTTCTAGCAACTCAGGTCATTTGAAACTTAAACTTCAAGAAGAATAGAATCTCTATAGGCAGCAAAAGAAAATAAAATAGTTTTCCTTCTACTTACAGTGCCCATTCTCGGCCTCTCTGTGGGAAGCCGGAGCGGAGTGCCTTACCTGTTCTTCGGCAGCAGAAGCAAGCTGTGCTGCTGAGATTTTTAAAAGACCCCAGGAGCTACCAGTTTCCCAGTCTCATCTCTTGGCTTTTAAGGGATGGCCACAAGTCTTGTGGTCCGATTTCCTTATATTTCTTCTCAGTCTTTGGAATTGGCAATGGTGTTGACACTGAGATTAGGAGCTGGGAGGGAAGTGGTTGCACTGAGCATATTCATGGGTAGCATTTAAGAACTGAACAGATCCCGGGAGACAGAATAAAACTTGGGCCTAATGAATTAACCTTGAAAAACAGATGTCAGAGAAGGGTTTAATCCAGAGGACTAAACCCTTTCAGAGGACTAACGGGCACTAAGTGGAAAAGTTAAACCCTAGGTGGACAGATTGTTGAGGCCCAGCCTATCTTTTTTTGGGACTTTCAACATTGGTCTCATCATTTTTCAGTTTCTACATAAATTTCCATCAGTTGAAGGGGCTGCCCTTCTACTAGCTCTGTAAGTTATTAGGCTGCGGTTCTCTTCTTACTCATTGGGATTTTACTTGACAAACTAGAATTTATAGGGAACTGGAATTTATATGATCCCCTGGCGATGTGAAGCCCAGAGGCCCCATAGAAGGCAACAGCTTACCACAGGGCCCCAAAGCAAGCATTGTCTGTTTTTGTGGGGATGGTGGTGGGAGGGTGCAGTACAGCCCCAAATTGATTTATCCTTATTTCTAGGGACCAACTTCTTTTTGGTAGCCTGTAGAGACAGGGACAATTGGAATGAGAAGCAACTAAGATGCCAGAAGACCTGGATTCTAGACCAGGCTTTGTTAATTTTCTGAACCCACTACCTGGGCCTATCCTCCTGGGTCGAAAGGAGAATCAAATGAGATTGTGGCAATCCTTTGAAAACTGTGAAGCACTTCACAAATGTGATTTTTTTAAAAAGAATTTTAATTTGTTGTATGGCTCACCAAGTCCTTCAGCTAAATAAAGAATTCAAATATGGAGTTGGGAGGAGGGAACAACATCTTGTATCTGAGGGATATTAAGTGATGGAATACAGGATTGTAAGAAGTGGAACTAGGTGGGAAAGAAGGAAAAAAAGGAGGGAAAGAAAGCAGAAAAGACATCAAATTCCTACTGCTGATTGGGGCTTATGACTCTAAAATAAAATTCCGTTTAGTATGAAACAATGGAATGAACATAAGTGAATAATAAAAAATTATCTCCTTAAAAGTAATCAGCCAATAGAACAAACACAAGATGGACAGCAGGAAAAACCAGAACATAAAACAGATTATATAAGAATGGCAGGATGTGGGTTGGGTGGTGGGTGAGGATGTAGAGTATTGCGGAAGTCTGGGTTCCTGGCTTCTGCCACTGTCTTGCAGTAGGCTCCTGAACAAATTACTCTCTGGTTGGTCCCCTAATCTATATAGACAGACTCCAAACCCTAAAAGGGGAATTAGATAAGTGATATTTTTTTAAAAATCCATGTTTGTTACTTACTGTATGTGATATTAGACAAGTCACATGAACTGTTATATTTACCTATGTGCTTATCACAAATGTTAGTATTTTCCCCATATTTGCTTCAGAATTTTAAAGAAATAAATATATAGCTCCAATTTATTTCTCTAAACAGTAACCACTATCTGAGTTGGTAAGTACCATTCCCATGAACATTTTTACACTTCTACATATTTGATTTTGCAAAAACACAGAAATGTCTTCAGGGTTTTAAACATTTATGTACATGCTTTTATATATGTGGTTCTTTCTGCATCTTGATTTTTCAGCAGTATAATACTTTTGAGAAAATGTATAGCCTGGTGGTCAAACATTAAGATTCCGCTATCTAAAATTCAATAAAATTCTTTAAAAAAAAAGATTTCAGGTCAGAGCTTATATCCTATCATCACAATTACTAGCTGTATGACCTTGGGTAAGTTGTTTTCCCATACATAAAATAGAGACAGTAAAAGCACTAACCTTACAAGGCTTTTTGTGAGAAGAAATAAGTTTAAATACATAAAGCCCACAGAATAATGATCATAATTTTTGTTATTATTTGAGACCTACCTATGTGGATCCTACAGAATTAGTTATTCATTTTAACTCTAGGATAGTAGTTCTTATGGAGGGGGCACTGAGGTTAGTGGCCATCCTTGAATATAACCTTCTTGTGCACAGATGTGAGAGTTTCTCTTGGGGACTTAGATGCTCTCTTTTAGGTCTGATCCAGCTCTAAAATATTATGATCAAATGAGATCTATTATGATCTAATTAACTCAGCCTCATGCTCACCTTTTGTAGACCTCCTGAATACAGTCATTTATCAACTAAATGTCCATCACTTATTTATTTTAGCTGAAAACCAAGGAAAGAATACATAGCTAATTCCCTATTTTGTTCTGTTTCTATTTGAATTGTTAAAATTGTGAGGGGGTAGGGGAATATAGTAACCCCCTCGGCTTGTTCACAGTATTGCAGCAACTCCTGGGCCTCCAGTGGCTTGAATGTAAAAGTACCATTTCCCCCCCTTCCTCCCTTTAGACTGAGAAGGGCCAGAGGCCCCTCTTGCTCCCACAACTTGCCCAGAGTTTTGGGGTGGTATTAATTTCCCCATTGCTCCTGGGACTGAAGCTCTCCCCAGCCACCAGGAGGAGGATTTAGTGTTTAAAATTCCTTGCAATTTTATTTTACTCTCTGGGAGGGGAATGAGACCTTTCCCCCCTCTTTGAACCATCAACTTAGATCAACTTAGATCTTTCTGAGTAGAATTCTTATTCTACAACATGAAAGCTTGTACAAACCAGTCAGCTAAAATGCAACATAATGGATTCTCTTATGGAACAGAGACCAAGCTGCCCATTTCAACACAGAAATCAAAACATCTAAAGCAAAGACCAAGTTTAAAGAAATGAGTACTCTCAATCTAAATCCTAGTAATAAAATCCCAAATTAAAAACACAATTCTTAAGACACCCACTAAGACATAGGCAACAAGAAAAGCCTACAATACCCAAAGATCCAAATATCAAAACCAAAAGAGCACTCCAACTAAATCCCACACCAGGGAACTGGCATTTTTCTTAGTCACTGAGCTGTGTACCCACCTGTTTTTCATAGTTTATTGAAAGACTCAGTACTATACAATGAATGATAGGAACAATATTGCCACTGGATTTTGTGAGTATTCTGAATTTGGAAACTTACTGGAGATGCCAGAGGGAACTGTGGTTCAATACTACTGTTCACTACTTGAATTTCTATAGTTGCACGTTGAGACACAATTAGCATGAAGAAGTTTTGCATGGTTGTTACCTTCTTAACATGTTTTTTGATACCCCCCAGCCCCCAGACCAGGTTAGGGCTCTCTGCTATACATTATCACAACAAACAGTACTTTTTTAAAGAGTGAATATAATAATTATGTGTTCAATGCTGGTATTCCTTCTAGAGTGTAAGGTCCCTGAGAGAAGGCATTGAAATGCCTTATTTACCACTGTACCCTCAGGTTTCTGGCCCCAGAGATGTTCAATTAAGGTCAAATGAGGATTGAGAATTTCTCATTATATGAGGATCATATAGTTTAATAACTGAGAGTTATTTAGAAGTCTGTTTAGACCAAGCCCCTTAGTTTATAGAATAGAAAACAGAGTCCCAGAGACATTAAGAGACTTGCCCATTGTCCCGTATTATTGTGTGGCAAAGTCAAGACAAAAACTAGGCCTTTTAATGTTCTTTTGTCTACTTTATTGCACTTATTGCTAATTAGAAGTTTTAGAATCAAGGTATTGACCAGCAATTATGGATGTAGTGGTGTGAATACAGTTCCTCTCAAAATTCATGTCCATCTGGAACCTCAGAATGTTACTTATTTTTTCTTAACTACTTTCTGGAATACTGTTGTTTTTCTCTTTTGATTCACCAAGAGAGGTTCTACTGTGAATATAATCTCTTCTCTAAAATATAAGCAGATCCTGTATTTAAGATGTTGTTTTGGGATTTACTAAAAAGTTGGATGTTAGGCCCGTTGCTGATTGAACTCAAGATAATAACAACATAACTAAGATCAATTGACAGGTTACCCTGTGCCAGGTGTTGTGCTCAGCACTGTATGTGCTTTAATCTCATTTAATCCTCACAACAACCCTAGCTGCTGTTATCTTGTAGATGAGAAACTGGAGTTCAGAGAGATTAAGAAACTCATCTAGAGTTCATAGCTATAAAATCGATGGAGCTGGGATTCAGACCCAGGCAGTCTTATTCCAGAGATCTCCTTCTTAAATAGTGTACCACAAGAAGAGAAGCTCCATATTATTATTTCTATTATCCCAAATTAAATTTGCCTTATTTTTTTTCTGCTTAGAAAAGCTGACATGCATATTATTAAATAATCAGACAACACACAAGAGTCTAGAGAAAAAAGTAAGAATCACTAGAAATTTAGTAGTCATATCTACTCATATAATCATTTTAATGTAGTTCCTTCCAACTCTCTTTCTGTGCATATATACCAGACACATCTTTAAAAAAAAAAAGGAGAGGATCAAACTACAGATGGAGAAAATAGCATAATATAGTGAAAGGTTCAAAATTTAGGACATGGACCTGAATATACATTTTTCCAAAGCAGACATACAGATAGCCAATAGACATATGAAAAGCTGCTCAACATCACTAATCACCAGAGAAATGCAAATTAAAACCACAATGAGATATCACCTCACACTTGTCAGAATGGCTATCATCAATATAACAACAAACAGTAAGTGTTGGTGAGGATATGGAGAAAAGAGAACTCTAGTGAACTGCTGATGGAATTGAAAATTGTAGCAGCTACTATGGAAAACAGTATGGAGGTTCCTCAAAAATTTAAAACTAGAACTACCTCATGACCCAGCAACTTCACTTCTGGGTATTTATTTAAAGAAATACAAAACACACATCTCTCTCTCAAGAAGAAATACAAACACACATAGGTGCAAGGAGGAGAAACCAATATGGCGGCATAGGTAAACACCTAACTGCAGCCTCACACAACATTTTCAAAAAATACAACTAAAATATAAAGTGGACATTATCCAGAACTACAGGAAACTTGACTGACCGGAAATTCTACAACTAGAAGGAAAGAGAAAACCAGAAGGAAAATCAGAGGAGCTGTAAAAGCCTAAGATACAGAGACACAGTGCATGCGTGGGGAGAGGATGGAGCTGGAGAGGAGGGGGCAGCTGAGTGCCTGGCTGGCATTCCCTAGTGGGAAGGAGATAAAAGCTCCAGACTGTGCTGAACCCCAGTTCCGACTGCACTGAACCCCAGCTCTGAGCGAGACCCTGGGGTCCCAGGCTCATACAGAGGGAATCTGGGCTGTAAGGCAGAAGCTCAGAGGAGCAGCGAAAGGCAGAGCCCAGAGTCACACACATTGCGTGCAGAGGACAGACTGTTGACTGTGCTGCTGGATTGCCCTAACAGGAAGGAGACAAAAGCCCTGGACTGTGCTGAGCCCCAGTTCTGACTGCACTGAACCCCAGTTCTGGGAGAGACCTTCGGGTCTCAGGCTCATACAGAGGGAATCTGGGCTGTAAAGTGGAAGCTCAGGGGAGCGGCGAAAGGCAGAGCCCTGGAGTCGCGTACATTGTGTGCAGAGGACAGACTGTTGATTGAACTGCTGGATTGCCCTAGTGGGAAGGAGTCATAAGCTCCGGTCTGCTCTTAACCCCACTTCCAATTGCACTGAACCCCAGTTCCGGGCTCATTGGGGAAGAGACTAGACTGTCTGGTAGCAGGCAAAACTCAAGGGCACCTTTCTCTCAGAGGTGCTTATAGCGAGAACCAAAGGACACTGAGGAACACTGAGACTCAGGAACCTCACAGGGCGGGGCTAATGGAAAGCCAAGTCTGTAGGCTCCACCCTGAAACTCCGCCCCATCCAAGCTGAGCACAGAGGCTTTTGCAGTTTTCCAAGTCTAGTCGAATAAGGCTGTCTCCTGGCATAGACACAGCTGATCCTCACAGCCAGTTGGCCTAAAGGTCAGTTCCTCCTAGTGATATCAACAACAATCAAGACTGTTGAATATAATAGAATCAGAGGTATGGAAGGGGATTGGACTGACGATTCTCGGGGAAAATGGGAGTGGGGGTTGCGGGAAGAGACTGAACATAAATTGTGCACCTATGGATGAGGACAATGGGGGATGGGAAAAGGGCAGCGGGTGGGATGGGAACCTGGTGGAGGGGAGCAATGGAGGGGAAAAAATGAGGAACATTTGAACAATAAAGATTTATTAAATAAACAATAAAGATGTATTAAAAATTAATAAATAAATAAAAATATATTTTAAAAAACACAAAGATACATAGGTGCTAATATCTGGAACCTATGCATGTTATTTCACATGGCAAAAGAGATTTTGCAGGTGTGACTAAGGTTATGGACCTTGAGATGGGGCCGTTATGCTTGATTACCTAGGGAGATCTAAATTAAGGTGACCAGATTTTGATATTGGTAAAGCAAGACACCATTGACTGGGGGTGGGGGTGAGTGGGTGGGGTTCTTGATTAAAAATTTGGTCTATATGGAGCAACAAAAATTTTCATAAAACGCAAAAATAGTATTGTAAGATTTTTAAAAAATATATATTTTTATTGATATTTTACAAAAGTATTGTAAGATATTTTTTTTAAATTTCAACATAAGTACAATTTACAAATATAATAAATAAAAAAATTTTGTATGGTCGTAAGTGTCACTTTCAAGGCTGACGCTAGACTTTTTGCTGCCCCTATAAAATATAAATAATACGAGTACTGCCTGCTAATTTCAAGAAAATTTATGTATTTATGAAATAAACAAATTACTCACCTAAAAAAAAAGAAATACAAAACACTAATTTGAAAAGATATATGCATCCATATGTTTATCAAAAACAGTATAATAGCTAAGATATGAAAGCAATCTTAGTATCCATCAATAGATGATTAGATAAAAAGATGTGATACATTTACACAATGGAATATTACTCAGCCTTAAAAAAGAATGAAATCTTACCATCTACATTAATATGCTTGGACCTATAGAATATTATGCTAAGTGAAATAAATCAGACAAAGAAAGACAAATACTATATGACCTCCAGGTTGTGAACAATCTTGAAGGATGATGTAATGTCACTCTCTGGGACAAAAACCAGGCTTGCTTACTATTTGCTATAAAATGGAAGGTTCTTAAGTTCAAGATTCCTCTCCTGGAATGCAAGCCACCCCAAGCACAGGCATCCATCTGGGGCCTCCATGTGACCCATGGTCCTCGTGCACAAGGGGAACCAGTGTGAACATGCCTCATGCTGCTTGCTGTGCAGTCAGCAATAAAGTACTTTGTTTTTCACTCCAAGTGTCTTCTGTTAATGTCTATAAAAACACTAACATGCTAACTTATGAACTTCTGTGAGACAATAGAAAAAAAAATGTAGGTCTCTGCTCCCTCCCCTCTCCTGCCCCCAAACCCTATCCAGGACAGAGCTCCTAAAACCCCCTTCATTTCCTAAGTAATAAAATATATGATAATTCCATTTGCTCATGTCCTCACCAACACTTGATATGGTTAGTCTTTTTAATTTTAGGATATTTAATAGGTGTGTATATTGGTATCTCACTGTGGTTTAAATGTGCATTTTCCTAATGTGTTTATTTTCACCTTTATACTTCCTTTGGTAGAGAGTCTGTTCAAATATTTTGTCCATTTAAAAAATTGGGCTGTTTGTTTTCTTATATTTATTATAATATCTATTTTTTAAAAAAATATTTATTGTTGAAAGTATTACATAGATCCTCCTTTTCCCCCTCATTAACCTCTTCTATCCTACTCCTGTTCCACCTTCTACCCCCTCACCACCCCATTGCCTGTGTCCATAGATTATACATATATGGATAGAAGTTCATTGGTTAATCTCTTCCCTGCCTCCCTCCTCTGCCTTCCCTCTGAGGTTAAACAGTCTGTTCATGCTTCTATGTCTCTGGATCTATTTTTGCATTAGTTTACTTTTTTCATTAGATCCCACATATGAATGAAATCACATGGTACTTATCTTTCTCTGACTGGTTTATTTCACTAAGTATAATATTCTCCAGGTCCATCCAGGCTGTTGAAAGAATTCTTTCTTTTATATTGCTGCATAGAATTCCATTCTGTAAATGTATCATAATATTTTTTATTGCCTAAAGTTCTACTTATGTCTTCTTTTTCCCCAATTGACCCCTCTGCCCCCAGCCATTACCATCCCAGGCAAGCCCCCACTGCCCCAGTGTCTGTATCCATTGGTTATGCTAATATGCATGCACAAAGTCCTTTGCCATATTTTTTTTTATCCACTCATCTCCTGATGGACACTTAGGATGATTCCAAATTTAAATATTATAAATTATGCTGCTATGAACATAGGGGTGCATATATCCTTTCTGATTACTGTTTCAGGTTTCTTAGAATATATTCCTGGAAGTGAGAGCATTAGGTCAAATGGGAGCTCCATTTTTAATTTTTTGAGGAAAGGCCATACTGTTTTCCACAATTGCAGTACCAGTCTGGATTCCCACTATCTATATATACAGTATAAAAGCTCAGCAACTGGAATGGCAGAATGACCAGTGGCTATGACATGCACTGCGGCAGCCAAAGAGCCAGATCCAGGCCCTGATCCCCCACCTCTGCTGGCCCAGCCTCCATTGGCCCCCAACACCCCAATCAGGGTTGGGGCCAGCCAGCTAACTGCCTGTAGCCCCTCCCCACTGCTGGCCCAGCCCGATAGGTCCCCATTGGGGGTGTGTGTGGGGGGCAGCCAGATACCACCTGTGCACAAATTTGTGCACTGGGCTTCTAGTCTTATAATATTTGGATACAAGTCCTTTGACAGATAAGTTATTTGTACATACAATCATGTGTCACATAATGACATTTTGGTCAACAACTGACTGCAGTGCTCGCTTCAGCAGCACATATACTAAAATTGGAACGATGCAGAGAAGATTAGCATGGTCCCTGCACAAGTATGACACTGAAATTTGTGAAGCATTCCATATTTTAAAAAAACACACATCTGACCACATTTATGTCAGTAGTCCCATGATGTATGTGTGTGTATACACACACACACACACACACACACACACACACACACACACACATATATATATATGAGAGAGAGAGAGAGAATATGCAAATTAGGCTGGGACGCCTTAAATGTGTCATGACTGAACAGGAGGTTGCACGCATAGGTGAGACCCTGAACAGAGACGGAGGCAGAGCAGACACGGACAGGGACACGGGGGCCAGCTGGAGCCGCCCCACTACAGCTTAGGCAGGCCCCCCGGAGCCAGAGTGGACACAGACAGAGACAGGGGGGCTGGCCTGCCTCCTTGGCCAAGCGCAGGCTGGGAGAGGAGAGGGTGAGCCTCTGTGGCCGATCGCAGGCCCTGAGAGGAAAGGGTGGCCCCCCGTAGCCTCTGAAGCCGAGCACAGGCCTAGAGTAGAACGCTGACAGCAAGTCCTTTCGTTATAATTGGGGCATTAGAGACCCACAGAATGATCATTTTCTTTTTTATGAAACACATAACTCTGATACACTATTTACAATTAAATAAGTCCCATATATTTTGACATTTCACTGCCCTAGAAAGTTACATAAAATGATCAGCAAAGTGAGGAGATGAAAATAATTTTTAGGCTTTTAAAGATGTAACTAGCCGAAACTGGTTTGGCTCAGTGGATAGAGCATCCGCCTGCGGACTGAAAGGTCCCAGGTTCGATTCCAGTCAAGGGCATGTACCTTGGTTACAGGGACATCCCCAGTGGGGGGTGTGCAAGAGGCAGCTGATCGATGATTCTCTCTCATCGATGTTTCTAACTCTCTATCCCTCTCTTCCTCTCTGTAAAAAAATCAATAAAATATATATTTTAAAAAAGATGTAACTAATTTCTGTCTTGAAGACAAGCCAATTCAAAAAGTGACGGTTTTATTGTTCTATAGGACATTAGCCAGATTGTATCTAAGCAGTTTTGCTCCAGGCTTTCATCTTTTGCAATCTCCTTTGAACAGCATTATCATCCTGCGAGTCCCTTCACTGAGTTAAACAGAACTTTTGCATCTGTTATTATGTATTTGAATAAGAATTATGTATTTAATATATGCAAAAATTTTTTTGACACAATAAAACAAAAGATCATTTGATTCTTCCCTGGAACACAGAAAAGCACAAACTTGAATAATTGGTGTGGCTTAGGATAATTTTCCAAATATTGTTAATAAAATTCATGTAGGGATCTTCACAGAGCCAAGAATTCTCTTTTTTTATTTGACAATCTAAGGGAGAAGAGGTTAGTGTCCCTGACTAAATAATCAGGTATTGCATATTTTAAAATTTCTTGCAGCATACTGGTTGAAAATCATTGCTCTAAACAATGATTCTCAGAGTTCTTAGCAGTTTAAAAAGATATTTCCTGCCTGTGAGTGTGGCTTAGTGGTTGAGCATAGACCTATGAACCAGAAGATCATAGTTCTATTCCAGGTTGGGGCACATGCCTGAGTTGTGGGCTCAATCCGGAGGCAGCTGATCAATGATTCTCTGTCATCATTGATGTTTCTGTCTCTCTTTCCCTCTCTTCCTCCCTGAAGTCAATAAAAATATATTTAAAAAAAAGATATTTCACAGGTGTTGAGCTCTAAACCTCACTAGAAGACACCTAAGGTCTGGCCTACTTATTAGCTGCAGATCACAGTGATAATAGCTTCATTCTCAGTCTGCAGCCTTTTTTAATTTCCCTTCCTCTCTGTAGTCTACCATTCTTTCCCAACCCAACTTCTTTTATGCGTTGTAAGCTGTAACTAAGAATTTCCTAAGGCAAAAATTGATATCCTGGAAGTAAAGATTCTCTATATCCATAAGCCTTGACCTTTCTTCCTATTGCTTCTGCCGTACCCTAGAGACCATTATCACCATGATTAGGCTCACATACAACCTGGTGTTAGTCTGTGTAATAATCTTCCCTCTCTCAAATCTTTCCCCCTACTTTTTCCTCTCACCTGCTCAAAAGCTTAAAAGGACTCTTTTGTATCAACCATATCAAGCTTAAACTCATCTGTTTGCTTTCCAGACCCTTTGTAATTTATCTCATTTTTATTATTAGACTTTATTTTCCATTATTCCATATATGCTTTCCATTCACTGCCCACAAATATGTCCTGTTTATTTCAACCCATGAGACAAAGAAAAGGAAGGAAGGAAGGAAGGAAGGAAGGAAGGAAGGAAGGAAGGAAGGAAGGAAGGGAAGAAGGGAGGGAAGGGGGGAGGGAGTGAAGGTGGAGGAGTCAAGAAGGAAGGCAGAATGGACTGATGCTCTATCCACTGAGCCAAACCAGGTAGGGCTTCTCTGTACCTATTATAGGTATGTAGATTCTGTAGATGCTACACAAATGATCTCTGAAGTAACTAGACTGTAAGCTTTGGGGGATGAAGACCATGTTTTATACTTCTTGTCTTTATATTCTTAATAATAAGCTTAGTGTTTAGGTGTTCAGAAAAAGTTTATTAATGTTAACATTTCTGTGCTCTGTTATTTTCAACACTCACACATCACGTTACCCTTGCTCATCAAACCCTAGTAACTGAGCATTTAGTAAGTGTTCAGCACACTCTTATTTATTGAGATTAATGCTGTTGGCCACTGAGAGAAAAAATAAACAAAGTTATTAGTTATACTTCTGTTTAGAAACTCTATTTTATAGTCTATGTGTTTAAATAAGAACTACGCCGAAACCGGTTTGGCTCAGTGGATAGAGCGTTGGCCTGCGGACTAAAGGGTCCCGGGTTCAATTCCAGTCAAGGGCATGTACCTTGGTTGCGGGCACATCCCCAGTAGGGGGTGTGCAGGAGGCAGCTGAATGATGTTTCTCTCTCATCAATGTTTCTAACTCTCTATCCCTCTCTCTTCTTCTCTGTAAAAAATCAATAAAATATATTTATTTAAAAAAATGAATACATTGTCTGAAATAAAAAATATTATACATAGTCCTAAAAACAGAATGGAAGATTGCAAGAAACAAGTCAAAGATTTGGAACACAAAGAGCCAGAGAACAAAGAGAAGAGAATCCAGAAAGTTGAAGATAGTGTAAAAAACCTCTGGGACAACTTCAAGTGAACCAATATCAGAATTATGAGGGTCCCAGAAGATGACAGAGAGCAAGATACTGAAAACATATTGAAAGAAATAGTGACAGAAAACTCCCCTCACCTGGTGAAAGAAATAGACTTACAAGTCCAGGAAGCGCAGAGAACCCCAAACAAAAGGAATACAAAGAGGACCACATGAAGACACATCATAATTAAAATTCCAAGAGCAAAAGACTAAGAGAGAATATTAAAAGCAGCAAGACAGGCCGTGTTCCCCAGGGGGCTGTGTGCCCCGGGAGAGCCGCGTGTCCCAGGGAAGACATGTGCCCCGGGAGAGCCGTGTGCCCTGGGGAAGCGGTGGGGATTGGGGGGGGGGGCGAACCAGAGGAGGAGCGGATTCTATTCATGTGGTCCTGAGATAGTCACCATAAAACAAGCAGACTGTCAAATGACAGTGGAGAGGGGAAGGAGACCTGGAGGAGATAAGAGATCAACCGAAGGACTGGTATGCATGCATATAAGTACAACCAAAGAACACAGAACTCTGGGGAGGGAGGGCATGAATGGGAGGTGGGGGGGCAATGGTAAGTTATGTACACATATAATACCTTAATAAGTTTTTTTTAATGAAAAAAATTAAATAAAAGAGAAGGAAAAAAAATCAGCAAGACAAAAGCAAGTAGTTACCTATACAGGAGCACCCATACAACTGTCAGCTGATTTCTCAACAGAAACCATCCAGGCCAGACGGCAATGGCAAGAAATATTCAAGATGATGAATAGCAAGAACCTACAGCCAAAAATACTCTACCCAGCAAAGCTATCACTCAGAATCGAAGGCCAGATAAAGAGCTTCACAAATAAATTTAAGCTAAAGGAGTTCATCACTGCCAATCCAGAATTATATGAATTGCTGAAAGGGGTTCTTTAGGAAGAGGAAGAAAATAAAGATAAAAAGTATGAATAACAAATACGTAACTATCAACAAGGGAATCTAAAAAACATGATGAACAATATTAAATGGTGAATATAATAGAATCAGAGGTATGGAAAGGGAGTGGACTGATGATTCTTGGGGAAAAGGGGATTGGGGGGTACGGGAAGAGACTGAACATAAATTGATGGGGAAAGGGCAGAGGGTGGGATGGGAACCTGGTGGAGGGGAGCAATGGAGGAGAAAAAAAAAGAGGAACATTTGTAATAATATGAACAATAAAGATTTATGTTTTAAAAAAAGAATAAATTCTGTGTTTTTCATACTCACAACTATAAACCTACTTTTGATCACTCCAGTATATACTTGGCACATAATAGGCATAACCAAAGTTAGCTCTTGCTTTTTGATCCTGTCCTTCCTCAAGAAGTCACACCTTTCCACACAGTATCCAGTGGATTACGTGATATTATCTAGTTTAGTCTAAGGCTAGGCTTCATACAATGTGAGTGTGTAATATGGATGTGCTCAGGAGTGTGTATGGATGTCTATATGGTTGCTTTATGTGTGCACATCTGTGTATAAGAGCCATAGGCTTCCAGCTATCATTACATTTTATTTAAGAAATTTCAGAGATTTAAGTTAAAATTGCCAACTAGGGCATGTTCTCCTCTTGCTGCTTTCACTTCCTCCAACCTGATTTCACCCGTTAAATGGCAGCATAGCAAGAAGTTCCTGGGATTAAGTTAGGGCAGTGGTTGGCAAACTTCGGTTTGCTGCTCTGTTGACTAATGAGTTTGCCAACCACTGAGCTAGGGTAAGCAGATTCTATTATGAACATCTAAAAGCAAATAGGAGGAGTGGTCTCCAGTATTATCTAGCTATAAAACCCACATGCTGCTATAGCATAATAATGGAAAAATGATGAATGTCACTTTGCCTCCGTGGAGCTGGGTAAATATAATGAGCAAAGGAATATTTTCTCCCCTTTTATAAGGCACACCACATAGTTTTGGTGAGCAGCTCCAAACATCACATTCTGTTTGTGGCCTGTCTCATGTTGGTCTGAAGGTCTGTGGTAATTTTCCCCACAAATAATGCTAAAAACCAAACCTCCAGGCTAGCAATTTCAGTTCCTTTAAGTAATTTCTAATTATTTCCAAAATTATTAGGAAAATCTGAAAATAATTTTACAAAACAAAGTTCATTTTAATTAACTTATATTTAAAAAGTGCATGTCAGAGAGTTCCATCTACAGCAAAGGCTGAATAATTGGGCTATTACCGATAAACTTCTTGCTGAGAACAATTGGAAAATGTAGATTATTGTTATTTTCTTAAACATCAATGTGAAGGCATAAGAAAAGCTACCCAAAACAACGAGAATTTGCTGGCCGAGGATCTGGAAGAAAAGAGAAGCCAAGGAAGGTGAACCTGATGTTTGGGAAAACTTTATCCTAAAGGTAGTTATTGATTCCAAAAACAAAGGCAGCGGTGAGAAGCTGAAAGAGCTGTCAGCAATTTCCCAGCTTTGAACGGCAACACAGAAATTACAGCAAAGAGCCTGAAAGGAGAAGGAGTCCTGGTAAACGTCCCAGGTTTTCTAATGGGTCTGTGATGAATTTCACCCTAGGATAAGGGTAATTGACCAGTCCTGATAAAGACTAAAGCCCAGCTTTGAATTTTTTAAAACATGTTTTATTGATTTTTTTTTAGAGAGAAAGGAAGAGGGAGAGAGAGAAACATCAATGAGGAAGAGAAACATTAATTGGCTGCCTGCTGCATACCCCTTTCTGGTGATCAAGCCCATAACCTGGGCATCAGTGCTCTGACCAGGAATCCAAGCCACCTCTCAGTGCATGGGATGATGCTCAACCAATCGAGCCACACTGGCCAGGCCCCAGCTTTGAATTCCTGAGACATTTATTAGATAAAGTTATTCTGCCCCTAACCTTTCTGGTTGCTAGAAACAAAAGTAATCCCTCTCTTAAGAGAAATAACATCATATAGAACCTCAAATCAACTGAAGTTCAACAAGTTGTTGTGTTGTGTTTTCTTTTCTTTTGTTTTTAAAAATATATTTTATTGATTTTCCACAGAGAGAAAGGGAGAGGGATAGAGAGCTAGATGTCTCGAGAGAAACATTGACCAGCTGCCTCCTGCACACCCCCTACTGGGGATGCACCCGCAACCCATATGCATGCCCTTGACCGGAATCGAACCTGGGAACTTTCAGTCTGCAGACCGACGCTCTATCCACTGAGTCAAACCGGTTTCGGCAAGTTGTTTGTTGTTGTTTTTTTAAATAAATTGATAATGTGGTTCTAAAATTTATATGGAAATGCAAAGGACCTAGGACCTAGAATAATCAAAGTGATATTGAAAAAAGAAAACCAAAGTCACAGTACTTATATTTCTGAGTTCAAGATTTAGTTTATAATTACATCAGGCTTAAAATAGAAGTAGATAGAAATAGATTCATAAACAGAATTGAGTCCAGAAGTAAACCCAGGCATATATAGTCAATTGATTATCATCCAAAACACCAAATCAATTCAATAGGGAAAGGAAAGTCTGTTTAACAACTTGTGCTGAAACAGCTGGATATGTCTATGGGAAGAGAATTCTGACCCCTACTGCACTCCATATACAAAAATTAATTCAAGATGGATCACAGACCTAAATGTAAAAGTTAGAACCATAAGCTTCTAAAAATATATTTGCAACCATAGCGTAGTCAAAGCTTTTTAGGCATAACATAAAATGTACTAATCATAAAAATAAGAAGTGAAATATTGAACTTCAAGAAAATTTTGCTCATGAAAAGAATAATCATTTTGAAAATGAATAACCAAGCAACAGATTGGGGGGGGGGGGATACTCCAATACATTCATGTGGCAAAAGATTTGTACTCACAACGCACAAAAACTCCTACAGGATAACTCCAGGAAGGTGGTGGAGTAATAAGCACAAGGGATATGCCTCCCCACCTACACAACAACTGCACTGAAAGAATCTGTCTAATGTAACTATGTAGGAACTCTGGAGCCTACTGAAGGTTACGACTTCCAAGGAAAGTCTTGGACAGTAGATTGCTGTTAATTTTGGCTTTTACACAGTAGCCGCTACCTGTGGCAAGCAACTATTCACTGTTCCTGGAGGAGCTTTCACATAGCTTGCAGGAACCAGGGTGGGCAAAAAGGACCCTATCCTCCTTTGTGGATATACTGAACAAAGAGATTCATGAACCTGGTGGGACAAAACAGGATGGTGTAAGATCCCATCATGATATTCAGCATAGTGTGCAATTTAAAACTTATAAATTGTTTATTTCTGGAATCTTCTATTTAATATTTTTGGATTGTAGTTTGCTCTGTGTAACTGAAACTATGGAAAGCAAAACTGCAGTTAAGGGGAACTACTGTAAACTAATGAGATCTTACAGACATACAGAGAACACTCTTCACAAAAAAGAGTATAGACATTCTTCTTAAGTGCTCATGGGACACTTTCCAGAATAGGTAATATGTTAGGACACGAATTAAGTCTCAAGAAATGTAGAAAGATAGATATCAAACTCTCTTCCCCAATCACAACGGGATGACGTTAAAAACAAATACGGGGACATCTGTAATACTTTCAACAATAAAGGTATATTTTTAAGAGTCAATAATATAAGTAAAACTAGAAAATAAATAAACTGGAAATTAAACAACACACCTAAACAACCAATGGGTCAAAGAAGAAATCACAAGGGAAATTAATAAAATACTTAGAAACAAATGAAAACAAAAAAAAAATCACATACAAACACTTACGGGAAGCAGCAAAAGCAATGCCAATAGAGAAATTTATAACTATAAATGCTTACATTAAAAAAAATAAAAATGACCTAGCCCTAGCTGGTTTGGCTCAGTGGATAGAATGTTGGCATGCACACTGAAGGGTCCCAGGTTTGATTCCAGTCAAGGGCACATGCCTGGGTTAATCGGTAAGGGGTGTGCAGGAGGCAGCTGATCGATGATTCTCTCCTCATTGGTATTTCTAACTCTCTCTATCCCCTCCTTTGCTCTCTAAAATAAAAAATATATATATTTAAAAAATAAAAAAAAGATCTAGACAGTGCCCTCGGTTGTTCCAGATCTGTTTCTGATTCAACAGTGTTTGGACAGAACAGACCCAGGGACACTCCTTCTTCCAGCCTCTTACCACTCTCCAGTGTCTTATCCAGTCACCATCTTCAGAACTACCTCAGACACCAGCCAACATACCAGTTTTTTTTTCTACCTTAACTCCTTATTGCTGAAAACCCATGAGCTCCCAATTTGTCAGCTGTTTCTTATTTATTTATTTATTTCACAGTTGAACTGAGAAAGCAGATATCTATCTAGTCAGTCATCACTGTGTACACTTTCCTGGAAGCAAACGCAACTAAAAGACATAAAGAGCCATTTTAAACGAACATCTCTATCTTCTAAAAGCCCCATCACTGACCGTGTATTGAAAGAGGCCTGCTCAGGGCCCTTGAGAGCAGACATAACCAAGGAAGAGGGAAACACATAATGCCTAGAATCCTGTCTGAAATGACAGGTGAGTAGAGTCACACTTTTTATCCTTTCATCTTTTGTTTTGTTAATCCTCACCCGAGGATATTTTCCCATTAATTTTTAGAGAGAGTTAGAGGGGGAGAGAAAAGCATCAATGTGAAAGAGACACATCGATTGGCTGCCTCCGGGTTAAGCCTGCAACCAAGGTATATGTTTTTGACTAGGAATCGAACCTTTCAGTCCTTGGGCCGACACTCTATCCACTGAGCCAAACAGGCCAGAGCCCTTTCATCTTTTAAACAAGATTCAAATTGTGGTTTATAATGTTTTGAATCTAGTACTTTTGTTTCAAGCTAAGTCTTCTTAAAAACACCTTTAAAAAAAAAAAGTAACAGTCTCAATTTGGGTTATACATTTCCTTATATTCTTGAATTTGCAGAGCTCCAAAGCAAGGCAATTTGGCATTTGGTTTCCGAGACCCACACGTCTGTTTTTCAAAGCCTCAGCCTGACAGAGAAGGAAACGAAATACTTCAACCTACAATTTACTTCTTTTGAGGTAAGGGTCAGTCTCCTTCCTACATCTGTCTGACAGGATGTTTAAGTGACCAAATCAGAAGTCTATAACGGCTCCCACTCCCTTTCCTGGTAATTACCATTGCATAGGGCCTTCTGCTGAGGGCTGTGCCCAAAGAGAAGTTACCAGTGTTAGTTCCCGATCCTTAATGAGACCCATGTTGTTTTACTAGTAGCAGAGGAGACACAGATCCACTCCCTACCTTCAATGCGAGTCAGTTTTTAAAAAATTTTCACAGCAGTCTGACCAGACAAACTATCTCATTCTCAGGGGCTCAGCTGGGAGATCTGTAATGTCATGCTTCCTGGATACGGTTGCATGAATCCCTAAACTTGCTCTTCATATCGTCCCTGTTGTCCGCTCCTTGTAACATGGCTGCTCCCTCCATTAAGGTTCTTCTTTCCTCCACGATTCTCAACAGAGCTCTGCATTCTGGTACAGTGAAGGGTACAGACCTGCAGCCTTCTCTACAAGGCATGGGTAGGGGCCAGCTGCTTTTACAATAATTTAGGTGGTTAAATATTTACGAAAATTCTGCACTCAAATAAGAAACTGTGATTCCAAAATTCCAATCAGCAGAATGTACCAGGCAAAAATCATCTAAGCACCGGGGGCTTGGGGAGACTGTTACAATAGAAGAAGCAACTAAACAAAAAATAGAAGATGAGGAGGAGAGAGGAAGAAGAAGGATGAAGAAGAGAAAGGTGAAGGAGAAGAAATTGAGCCCACAGATAGCATACCAAGCATAAATGTTATAGTGTAGCAAAACACCCGCCGAGAAAGAGAAAGCGATTTCTTCTCCCCACCCTGGGGCTCACCTCTCACTGTCCAAGGCCCTCTCCCACGAATTGTAAGTAGCCGCTCTCTGTGGTCGATAACATAATTCCAGATCAGAAGAAGAATTCTGAAATCAAGATGTTTTTAGATCAGTGGTTCTCCCATGGAATCCGGAGATCTCTAATGGGTCTGCCAAGATTCTCCCAATTGTTCTGTGGGCTGAGTCAAAATGCAAGACACAGAAGTGTGTTGGGTGATTCTACCCCCCCCCCCCTTAAAACATATTTTCCACTGTGGATTTCAATCAAAACGTAAAAGTATCAAAGAAACATGTTTCAGAGAAGTTACAGGGATTCAGCAAAAAAACACCTCAAAAGTATGTGTTTTTTTCTTTTTTGTCAACTACAATTGAAAAATAAAGACAAGTGCCATATGATTTCACTCATATGTGGAATTTAATGAGCTGAACTATCAAGCAAAAATAGAGACAGACTCAGATAGAGCAGGCAGACAGCTCTAGGGGTGGGGGCTGAGGGAAGGGAGGGAGGGGATGGGAGAGGGATTAAGCAAAAAAGAAAGAGAGAGAGAACTCATGGACATGGACAACAGTGTGGTGATTGTGGGATGGAGAGGATGGGTGGAGGTGGAAAAGAGCAGAGAGGAGATAAATGGTGATGGAAAAATAAAATTAAAAAGTGGGCTTTTTGTTTGTTTGCTGGCTTGTTTATTTGATTTAGTAAGTAGGTGTAAATAAAGCAAAATCTTTTGTTCTGCTCAAGCAATTTAAGGAGCAAAGATCTTGAGACTCATCAGGCCAGATGAAAAAGTGAAACTTGCAAAGCACATCTTTTTGAAGGGAGGAAAGTCAGGAGTTCAGGAGTGGTATAAGGAAGGGGATTGCCAATTGTAGCTGAAGTTTAAGAAGATCTGCTTTTCCTCATCCTAGCTCCACAGCAGGAGTTCACCTCAGGAAGGCCAGTGCTGCTGGAGAGTTTTGTGAGTTATCGAATGACCTATTTGACAGCCACACAACACAACAAAGCTTCCGGGCCATCTAGGCTGCTCAGATGCTATGGTATAAAATGTACTTATGGTTAGATTGGCCTCTCCCTCTCTACCAGAGCAATATGCACATTCAGCTGTTTGTTGGACATATTTGCACAGCCATAGTTTCTTGGATTTCAAAACAGATGGGTTGCCTACACTGCAGGTAAACAGTGTGGAAGCTGTAAATTAAAATGAACTTGGAGGCCTCTCATTAGATTTTGCTGAGATATTTACAACACCATTTACCAATTCAGATAATTCAGTCATATGTGTAAAGTATCCTGTAATAATTCAGCTAACTTCCTGAATGACCCAGATGCTGTTGGCCCTCTTGATCTTTTGATGAAGACCAGACCAAGAATAAAGGAAGCAAAGTTCTTTCCATCTTGCTTGCTTGATAAGATGAAAATAACTTGTTCTCTCTTTGAATGTGACTCGGGGGAGGGGGGGAATGAACGAAAGAAAAAAAAACCAATCCCAACATCTGGATGGAATAATACATACCTCTCTGGGACCCTCTGGTTCTTTTTTAAAAAATATTTTATTGATATTTTACAGAGAGGAAGAGAGAGAGATAGAGAGCTAGAAACGTCGATGAGAGAGAAACATCGACCAGCTGCCTCCTGCACACCCCCCACCGGGGATGTGCCCGCAGCCAAGGTACATGTCTTTGACCAGAATCGAACCTGGGACCCTTCACTCCACAGACCGATGCTCCACCACTGAGCCAAACTGGTTTTGGCAACCCTCTGGTTCTTGAATGTTTTTTTAAAAAAATATATTTTATTGATTTCTTACAGAGAGGAAGAGAGAGGGATAGAGAGTTAGAAACATCGATGAGAGAGAATCATCGGATCAGCTGCCTCTTGCACACCCCCTACTGGGGATGTGCCCGCAACCAAGGTACGTGCCCTTAACCGGAATCGAACCCAGGACCTTTCAGTCCCCAGGCCAACGTTCTATCCATTGAGCCAAACCGGTTTCGGCAGGTTCTTGAATGTTTTAATTAATGATTCCCTTTCAAAAGTCTGTGGAGGCTCAATGACTCAACACGTCAGGGAATGATACTTTGCTACCAGTTATTGCAAGTTGGTTTAAATAGGTTGTCAAGATGCTGTGAAAGGGCAGAGCAAGGCTATAAGCAGAACTTCCCTTTTTGTTGAAGAGCCAGCTCTGTGTGCACTTAGTGATTATCTCGATGCGGGCCTTGAAAACAACACAGCTCTATTCAATTGAAAGATGCACCTGGCATGGCATTGAGATTATGGGCATATCTAGTCTCTGGCCTACAAGGTCATATAGCTGAGTTTATCTAAACAGGCTAAATCAGGCTAGAAAGCAAACATTTTTTAAACAGCAGTTTTTTACAAAATAGTTCCAGTTGCCTAACCCACCCTTAGGAATGCAGAAGGCCAAATAAGCTGACCGCATCCAGCCACCTGTGTAACTGGACCCTGGCCCTCACCCCAACACCCAACCCTAAGCCCTATAAAGAAGCTGTACTTTCAGAACTCCGGGCTCTTTGCATCCTGCCACTGCGTCGGGAGAGGCGGAGAGACCAGGCTCGAGCTTGAATAAAGGCTCTTCTTTTGCATCGGACTCGGCACCCTGGTGGTCCTTAGGGATCTTGAAATCTGGGCATAACAGCTGTAGCGGTGACCTATTCCCTGGCAGGGGCAGGTGAGACAGTATATGACATGTAAGTATGCTCACGTGTTTCTGTGTGGATACCCAGTGGGAAGGGCATGGCCCTTCTGGAGAAATTGGGCCTCTCTATTGTATTGCATAGTGTCCTAGCCTTAGAATCGGCCTCCATAGGGTACATTTTCGTCATCAGGAGATCTATGTTTTGTGCCGCGCCAGCACAACCAAGGGTTCGGAGAGCCTGAGTGGAGGTGACAGAGGATGGAGAAATGATAGACAAAGAGAAAAAGCTGGGTCTAGGTGGATGTTCTGTGCCTGGCTGAGGCCACAGAACAGATCCAGACTGCAAAGTTGAGGCTTTATTTATAGTCAGGGACAAACAAGGTAATTTAAATGTTGTTGTAAGTTTCACTTGTTTTGGTAGCAGTTGCTGCCCCTCCCACAGCTCACTGGCTACCCAGGAAAGATCTAGGGAGCTGTTACAAGATCAAGCTTAATGATACTTAGAGGACTGTGCCCTCCAAGCTGGGACTTGTTTGCAACTTTGCCAGCAGGTCAATCCGAGGCTTAACCCTATAACCGCTTCCTACTGAAATATGGTAGCAATCAAACAATGCAGAAGGAGGGTTTGGAGAGACTTACTTTATTCATTGCGTGATGGGCTTAGAGAAAATGAATTCAGATTCTAAGCAAGGTTACAAGCAGAACTTCCTTTTTTTTATTGAAGAGCGTGGTTATCTCGATGCTTGCCTTGAAAACAATACAGTTCTATCCAATTAAAAAATGCACCTGGCATGGTATTAAGATTGTGGGCATATCTAGTCTCTGGCCTACAAGGTCAGACAGCTAAGTTTATCTTCATCATTCTTCAAACAGGCTAAAGCAAACTAGAAAGCAACATTTTATCTAAGAAGAACAGCAGAAAATTCCAAACAGCAGTTTGTTACAAAATAGGGGTTTTCCTTCTCAGAACCTCTAAAAAAGAACTACCTTCCCCTAAAACAGTGCAGTCCTGTAGAGTCTGCCTGCGTGTGGTGCTCTTGCGGCTGTCCTGGCCACTTCAATAAATCTTTGCCTGCTTTTTTAAATAAATCATCAGCCTCCGGTGGTGTTATTTTGAACCCAGGGTTCTATCCCACAACACCTACAATGTTTGATTTCTGTTATGGCTAATGTTTCTGGATCCCTAGAGTACTGCAGAAAAAGGACCAGTGTATTAGAAGACCTGGTTTCAGCTCCAACAACACGCTCTGGGATTTATTTTTATTTTTTTCAATATATTTTTATTGAATTCAGAGAGGAAGACAGAGGAAGAGAGAGATGGAAACATCAATGTTGAGAGAGAATCACTGATCGGCTACCTCTTGTATGCCCCCTACTGGGGATCAAGCCTGCACCCCATGCATATGCCCTTGATTGGAATTGAACCCACAGCTTCTCAGCAGTCCATGGGCTGATGCTCTATCCACTGAGCCAAAACAGATAGGATAGGATCTGGGATTTAAAAATATATATATATTTTATTGATATTTTACAGAGAGAAAGGGAGAGAGATAGAGAGCTAGAAATGTCGATGAGAGAGAAACATCGACCAGCTGCCTTTTGCACACCCCCCACCGGGGATGTGCCCGCAACCAATGTACATGCCCTTGACCGGAATCGAACCCAGGACCTTTTAGTCCACAGACCGACGCTCTACCACTGAGCCAAACCGGCTTAGGCAGGATCTGGGATTTTAAGCTAATTTACCTGCCTTCACTGAGCTTCAGTATATATATATATATATATATATATATATATATATATATATATATAATTTATTTCGGAGAAGAAGGGAAAGGGAGAGATAGAAACACCAATGATTAGAGAGAATAATTTTTTTTTTTTTAGAGAGAATAATTTATTGGCTGCCTCCTGCATGACCCACACTGGGACATGTGCCCTGACCACGAATTGAACTGTGACCTCCCAGTTATAGGTCGATGCTCAAACACTGAGCCACATCAGCTAAAAAAAAAAAAAAAAAAGCTTCAGTTTTTTTATTATTTTTTTAAAATCAGTAATGTAGGTAATATCCTCAATGGAGATACTGGGGAATGAATTGAGGTAATCTATAATAATAAAAGGGTAAGATGCTAAGTAGACCGGACATCCATCCTGAGGAAACCAGGACCAGAGGGAAGCCAGCCGAGTCCTGGGTGCCTGCAGGTGGCCAGAGGAGGGCAGACCGGGTCCCAGGTGCCGGAGGGAAGCCAGTGCCAGCAGCTAGGGGAAGGAAAGCCTACTCTTGCATGAATTTTCATGCATCGGGCCTCTAGTGGTATATAAAGTGCTTGGTGGGGCTCCATGCACATGAAGCGCATATGGACCTGGGGGAGCACCTTGTGGCAAAGGAGGGCTCTGCTTGAGAGAGGAAGACTTCACAATTATAATGAGAGCCCAAGGAAGGGGTTCTATTATTGTCAACTATCCCTGTCTTACTACAACTTTTTGTAGGATATTTGTTCTTAAAGTGGAATGGTAGAAAAAGCAATTAACTGGAAGTTAGATCATCAATATCGTAGTCCCTATTCTGGTAACAACAGAACTTGATAAGTTTGGGAAAGTCATTTGATTGCTTTTCTCACCTATATAATAATGATTCTCATACTTTCCCTTTCAAAGCATAGTATTATTATAAACCTTAAATAAGATGGGTCTTATACAAAAATATATGAGACATATAAAAATATAACTTATTTTGGTCAAAAACTTCAAAACAATCTAGCTAATCTAGGAGAGTCTAATACACTCTTACAAGCTTATCTGAAATGTGATTTAACCCTGTTTCTGTGGCTGACAAGGACGCAGTACAAATGGCAAGTCCCCCACTGAGCTTACCCAAATAGCCAATCCCTTGGGTTCTGAGGGCAGTTCTAGAAGGACAATGAGAAGTAACATCAGGAGATGAGTAAAGATTTGACTCCAGCTTTTCTAAATCTCCTATGAGGACATGGTTGATGCTTCTAGAACAGCCGTGAGCAAACTACGGCCCACAGGCCGGATCCGGCCCATTCGGCTGTTCTATCTGGCCCGCGGATCCGAAAGAGCGGAGGATTCTCTTGCTCTCCCCTCCGCTCCTTCACCAGCAGCCCAAGATGAGAGTGCTGCTTTTGTTTCAGCCCTCCAGTCCAGTTTAAGAACCCATTGTGGCCCTCGAGTCAAAAAGTTTGCCCACCCCTCCTCTAGAACCAGGGCTATGTCTTTGATGGCTAGAACTGAGGAACCTGTGTGGAGCCAAAGGGCTTCAGGAGCTTGCTCCACGCTCTAACCTTAGCATATAGTAGAGCAAGTTAGAGGGTCTGGGAAGCAGGGAGGGTGGTCATACAACTTTGGGAATCTTAACATAAAGTCCCACCACAACCTTTTAAACATTCACTTACAACAACAGCCTAGAAGGCTAGTCATCCTCTTTATCAGACCTGTTATTTTCCTTCGTATGCAAGAAAATAAGGATAGAAGAAAGTTAGAAAAACCTGTATTTGTCTTATTTTTTGCTTTTGCCATTTTTCTTTAATGACTCAGAGTATTGCAAACCTGCCCTGGGTGTACAGTTCGAGGGAGAGGTTTATGGAGCAGGCTCTCAACTCTGAGGCTGTGGAGGCTCTCCCCACTTCTCATAGCAAAGGGCTGCCTGGAATGTCTCTCCCATTTACGTGTTTGCCCAGGCTGTAAAGCAAGGGCATCTGCTCCAAACTCTTCTGCACAGACATGAGGACATTTGGACATAGATCTTTTCCCCAAAATGCTGCCTTTTCCATGGAGCCACTGAAGTGGTGGATTGGGGTTGGGGGGCAGGGAGGCAGTAGTAGACGGTGAGAATTAGGGATCCACTTCTCAGGTGGCTATCCCAGCTGTAAGCATGCAGCATCTCCTCAACTTGTCCATAAACAGTACCTACTCACGTGTTAGTAAGGATAGGAACCCAGTGGAACTAACACAAGCCCTGGCATTGAAAGTCCCCAAGCAGATCCAAGTCGAGGCTTGCCACACTGGGTACATGTGAAAGGGGTCATCAGTATGCATTTCTTTTTTCTTTTTTTTAAATATTTTTTATTGATTTCTTTTACAGAGAGGAAGAGAGAGGGATAGAGAGCTAGAAACATCGACGACAGAGAAACATCGACCAGCTGCCTCTTGCACACCCCCCACCGGGGATGTGCCCGCAACCAATGTATATGCCCTTGACCGGAATCGAACCTGGGACCTTTTAGTCCACAGACCGACGCTCTACCACTGAGCCAAACCGGTTTCGGCTGCATTTCTTTTTAATGCTTGTGGAGATTCTACCTCAGAAGCAACTTGGAAAAAATAAAAACTCCTTCTTAGAGAACTCGCATCTCTTTAGACCCAGAGTAAACAAATATAAAGGGCTGCTTGCTCAATATTTCTAAGATGTGGGGCTTGCCAGTTCACTAGAGAAAAGAGCACTAATAAATAGGAACAGTTTTCATTTGGGGGCACCTGGTCACGAGGCCCTTAAAGGGACCCTGGTATCTCAGGGAGTAGGTAATCTCATTCTCCCAGGCTTTATTGTTTGAACCTCACCAGCCTGAGCCAGAGGAGAGTCCAAGTGGGCCAGCAGTCTAAGGACAGAAGACCCTTTAGGCAGGAGGGTCTAAAAAAGCTTGTCCCCTAGTTGGCCTTTCTCCCTCTAATTTTTCAGGCCCTGTGATCTTTACTACAAAGCAAACCATATGATTTTGATTCTGGCTCCTGGCTTACAGAGAGCTTTTCATGTCTCCGGTGGCAGGAAGTCCTCCAGCCTCTTTTTTCCCCTTTAAATATATTTTTATTGATTTCAGAGAGGAAGGGATAGGAAGAGGGAGAGATAGAAACATCAATGAGAAAGAATCATTGATCAGCTGTCTTTTGCATGCCCCCTATTGGGGATCGAGTCTGCAACGCAGGAATGCGCCCTTGAAAGAAGGTGAACCTGGGACCCTTCAGTTCACAGGCTGAAGCTCTATCCACTGAGCCAAACCAGCTAGTATGTTTTTTTCCTTCCCTCCAGCTTCTGGCATCTAAGAGAGGAAGCCAGCTTTTTTTTGGAGTCTGAGCAGGACATTGAAGCCCCGAGGAGAGCAAAGCTCAGGAGAAGAAGGGTAATAAGAATGACTGTAAGGTGGGAAGACACGCCTGGGATTTATAGAGGCAGACTCCAGGTTGACACCTGTCCAAAGAATTGGCTTTCTCCTCCATTCTATCCCTGGATTTCCATCTGTGTCTTCCTGTGAGATGACCCTTCCCTAATGGGAGACCAGATTCTAGTCCTTCTGAAAGAGATAGGGGAAGGAAGTACTCTCTCACATAAGGGACTACACAAAGCTTCTAATCCCAGAGATTGGCGGTTCAGTCACCAAGATGACTGTAGCCAGGTAAACTCTGTGAGAGTCGATGGAAGAAAATGCTGAGATTTGAGTGGTAGGCAAGGTGAAGGCTAGAGCAAGTCAGTCACTTCTCAGAAAGAATCAACGCTACTTTTCTAGGAAAGGGCTGAAGAGATTGTGACAATTAAGAAAAATCTTTATCATTTTATTTACTTATATAAAGCATAATATTCAGTCATTTGATTTTGTCTCTGGGCCTGTGCATGTGCTGACTTTTCCACTTGAAAAAAAAATTTTTTTAGCAGATCCCCATATGGCCATCTCTTTCTCATTCTCCAGATTTCAAATGTCTCCTCTTTAGAAAGGCTTTCCCGACAAGTCTTCCATGGGATTCCCACCTCACTCCCTATCATATCACTTTACTCTCTTCTGAGAATTTATTACTACTTGAAATTATTTTGTTTGCTTACTTGTTTTGGTCCAGTTTTCCAACCATAACGTAATTTCCATGAAAATATCTCATCTATCTTGTTCACTGTTATACCCTCAATGCCTATAATAGAGCCAGGAGAACACTGAGTGTTCAATAAATAAATGCTGAGTGAGGGAATATATGAGTGGAGTGTTAGGATTGGGAAAACTAGCCAAAGAGAGCTAGGTAAAATTGGAATGGAATGCCTAAGGCCAGAAAGAAAAGAAATAATCAGGAGAGGAAATTGAGACCAGTAACCAAAATCTTCTGTGAAGTGGAAATAAGTGAAATTTAAAAAAAAACACACACACAAATTTTGTTTGATACCTTCCACCATTCATCATATTCAACAAACATTTGTGAAGTACTTACATGTGCCCAGCATTATTGTTCACTGTTATAAATGTGAAGAGCTGTGGAGACACAGATGAATAAAGTCAGAGGTTGAAGAGGAAGTAAAGTTAGGTGTTGTTCTCTCCTGAGTTCTCAAGCCATTCACCAAGTTCATCATCTGAAAAGGAGACATAAAAAAACAGCTGTGTAACAAGGGGGCAAAGACTATGAGGAGTGCTGGTGGATTTCAATAAGGGGAACATGTCAGGGGAAACTACAGCGGAGATGGCATTTAATTTTGGTCTCGTAGATAAGTAAAGAGTTCATCAGGTGGAGAGGGAGCATATTCCAGGCAAGGAAACAGCATGAGCTAAGGCATAGAGCAAGCATGTCAAACTCGCGGCCCGTGGGCTGCATGCAGCCCACAACGAATATTTTTGCAGCCCAGCCAATATAATGGTATGTAAGAAACATTTTAATAAAAATTTCATAACTTATTTTTTACAATATCCTGTTATACATAATCCTATATAATAAAGAACTAATATGCAAATGGTTATCATGCCCTCTCACCATCACATCATAATGGCTCAGACACTCAACACTGGGGAGAAAGAAATGGGGACCAGCCAGGCTGCGGCCTGGGAGAGGGACAAGCTGTACATCCTGTGGTCTGGGCCCCAGTGGCTGCAACTGAGCCTGTAGCCCAGGAGAGGGACAAGCTGCCCACCCCATGGTCCCAGGTGCCAGCGGCTTGGGCTGGGGCTGGGGCCCAGGAGGACAAGCTGCTTGCCCTATGGTCCTGGGCACCAGCAACTGTATCTGCACCTGTGGCCCACGAGAGGGACAAGCTGTCCACCCTGTGGTCCCAGGCACCTGTGGTTGTGGCCTGGGTGAAGCTGCCCATCTGTGGTCCCCTGCTTCTGGTTGCATCTGGCCCAGGCCCAGTCCTGAGTGCCTGCAGCCAGCCAGAGGGAGGGAATCCTGGGTCCCAGGTGTGAGGTGAGGCAGAGGCTGTTAGGGGCAATCAGGCTAGCAAGAGATCAGTTAGTAGTGATCAGGCTGGTAGGGGAACAGTTAGGGGCAATCAGGCAGGTAGGCAGAGGTGGTTAGGGGCGATCAGGAAGGCAAACAGAGGGGTTAGGGGAGATCAGGCAGGCAGGCAGGTAAGCAGTCTCAGATTAGGAAAGGGTGCAGGCCGGGTTGAGGGGACCCTCCCCCCATCCCATGCACAAATTTTGTGCACCGGGCCTCTAATTATTAATAATGAAATACAACTAATGACTGTTGCATACTATGCAACTAATGACTATACTTGTGTTATATTCATTTCCCTTATGCATCTTACACTCAGGCACACCATTTCTCTCCATTAATACTAGCAGCGAATATTTGAGCAGCCAATTGCTATGTCATTAGTCTTATACTGACTTGTTTGTTGTATACAACAGGAAATATTTCACTTTCGGAGAATAAGAAAAGTAGGCTTATTTGCATTACACTTATTAATTTGTGCAGTTATACAGTGCCTGTTAAGTTAATGCTCAAGAAAAGTATTAATTTTTATTAAAATGTTCTATTATTTTAACTATTATTCATTTATTTCAGCCCTTTGTATTCAGCATGTCTCTATTGAAATAAACCTACGTTCTATGAAAATTGAAGCTTTTGTTTTTTTGTGTGGCCGACATAAACTTGAATCTTGCTTACTTAGTCCATGTTAGCCTTTGAGTTTGACATGCTTGATATAAAGACATGAAAGTACTTGCTAAGCTTGGAAAACAGCAAGCAGACCAAATTGTTCCCTGTGATGAGAGTAAAATGTTCATGGGGAAATGACTACACATATAACTAGAAACACAGGTGTAATGAAGTGGTGAAGGGCTGGTGTTATCATGGGACATGCTAATAAATGAGCACTTAGCAAAATCAGAATCACCTAGATTTTAGTGAAATTCTTGGATCCTCATATGATCCCTTATTAATAGTGGTATGTTAACAAATTCTCCCCATCTGTGACAAATATTAGTCAAAGGACGCTTGGCTTGATGCCCAGAAGTTTCACTGTATCTCAGAGGCGTGGCCTTAATATAGTCCAGCTGAGGGTTTGGGAGATGTGCTAGACCAGGATGGAAAGCCCCTAACACTCACCCAGGGTCAAGCTGAGATGCTTTCATTCCACCAATGGTCTTACACAGTGAGCCCCAGGCCATTCCTCACCCCTTGCAAACCACAGGATTTCCAGGTAGTTAAGGCAGGAGAAGCCACGCAGGGACTAGGGTGAGATAAGGAAGGCATGCATCTTTTTATTTTTATTTTTTAAAAAATTTATTGATTTTTTAGAGAGAGAAGAAGGGAGCCCATTCAGCGTGGTTCAGTGGTTGAGTATGAACCAGGAGGTCAGAGCTTGATTCCCAGTCAGGGCACATGCCGGGGTTGCAGGCTTGATCCCCACTAGGGAGCATGCAGGAGGTAGCCAATCAATGATTCTCTCTCTCATCATTGATGTTTCCATCTATCTTTCCATCTCCTTTCCTCTTTGGAATCAATAAAAAATATATCTATTTTTTTATTTAAAAAGAGGGAGAGAGAGAGAAAGAAAGGGAGAGAAACATCGATGTGAGAGTGAAACATCCATTGGCTGCCTCCCTCCTGCACACCACCTATTGGGGATTGAGTTTCTGGAGCATGTGCCCTGACTGGGAATTGAACTAGCAAACTTTTAGTGGGTGGGATGATGCCTGACCAATTGAGCCACACCAGCCAGAGAGGAAGGCATGATTCTTAAGTGCAAAATTTAAGGGGGTGCTAAAATAATTATATTTTAATGAAATCCTGTGGGAAGCCGCCTATTGTCTTCACTAGCAGAGAGGTCTGGACAAGGAGCCCAAAATGCTGGTGACATTTGAGCCCTGGCAAAGGTCAGAGCTATGCACCATTCTGTTTAGTGGAGACAATGGTAGCTGAAGCAACTTCCCAACCAGATAGTCATGTAAATCCTTACGGATAAGATTGTCTGTTACTGGAATTGCCTACATAAGGGCTATAGGTATACCCCAAACTGAATAAAAGGATGGCATGGCCTGAGCACAAGCGGAGTCCTTCCTCTTGTGTTGGGCTCCCACCTGGCCCCCCAATTTCCAAATTATTATTTCTTGCCTTGTCTCTGTCATTTGTGTGTGGCCTTTCTCCAGAGCCCGAACCCTGAACCATGCAGGACGTGGGTCATCACAAAATACTAAAAAGTAAAAATCTATGCGAATAAAATTAATGATCAAGGGAACTCTCTTCTAATATTCCATCATTATTCAAAGGTCATATGTGGTCTTGGGGTAATTCTCTTATTGGTTCTTCAGACTTCTTCCAGAAATCAGAAAATGGGAAGCCTAAATAAGTCAGCGCTAGGGAACTGAAATATGGAGGTACCAGCTCCACCTAGGCCAGTTAATCTAGGATCTACACTGAAGAGAGGAGAGCCTACATTTGCTGTTCACTTAAAGCACTCCCCAGTCTGAGGCTGGAAATTATAATTTGGATCTTGGAAATTATAATGTGGGTCTCTACCATAATTAGGCCTATTGCCTCTTCCTGGAGCTCTCTCTCTCTCTCTTTTTTTTAAACAGGTGATCTTTCATTTTAATATATTTTTATTGATTTCAGAGAGAAGGGAAGAGGGAGAGAGAGAGATAGAAACATCAATGATGAAAGAGAACCATCTATTGGCTGCCTTCTGCATACCCCCTATCGGGGATTGAGCGTCAAAACTCGTGCATGTGCCCTGACCCAGAATCAAACTGTGACTTCCTGGTTCATAGGCTGATGCTCAACCATTGAACCAAAGCAGCTGGGCAGCTGGAACTCTTAGAAGAAGACCCAGTAGGCCGAAATCAGTTTGGCTCAGTGGATAGAGCGTTGGCCTGCTGACTGAAGGGTCCCAGGTTCGATTCCCGTCAAGGGCATGTACCTTGGTTGCGGGCACATCCTCAGTGGGGGGTGTGCAAGAGGCAGCTGATCAATGTTTCTCTCTCATCGATGTTTCTGGCTCTCTATCTCTCTTCCTTCCTCTCTGTTAAAATCAATAAAATATATTAAAAAAAAAAAAAAGAAGAAGAAGACCCAGTAGCAGGAAAGAAGGAGATAATCTATGACCTATAATCACTAAATTGGGCACTGGAATGTTTAAGGGAACATCTTTTTGAAATATCATATGTAGTTTTGGCATAAACTTAAAATATATTCAGAAAAATCTATTCAGTTTACTATCTAAAATGCTCAGGGATTTAGGGCAAGAGAATGCTAAGTAAACGAGGGTTAGCTAAAATGATTCTTTTGTTTTTATCACTGAAGACTTTTTTAAAAGCTAAGACTGTTTTTCTGACATTCAATTATTGGGGGCTTAGTTTATGCCATGCACTATATTAGAAACAGAGGCTGCAAAGACGCCTTCTCAGCCTGCTAAGGGTTAATATAATAGTCCAGGAGAAGAGATGCATAAGTATAATGTAATTATAAGAAAAAAAATAAATTAGGTCAGTGCTTGATGGAGGTATACATAAGACATGCAAGCACTTAATGAACCTAAGGCTCCAGGGGATGGGGCTACTCAGGGAAGGCTTCTTAAAGAAGTGATATCTGAGTTGAATCTTAAAGGATAAATAGAATTACCTATGTGGAGGCAGGGCACTGACAACCGAAGGAGACCACATTTCAGACAGAAAGGCCAGAAAGAGCAAAGACAGAGGGAAACAGGAGGGGGTTAAGAGGGACCTGAAGGATCAGAAACAGCAGACAGGAAGGGCCTTACACATATCAGAGTAAGGAGCCTGGATCATATTCTTGGTCACTGAGGAGTTTTTAGCAGACATTTGGTCAGATTTAATTTTATAAACATCATGAGAGCAGATGTGTGAGGGTTGATTGATGTGATTGAGACAAGGAGACCAAAGAAAAGAATTAGGTTAAGGCAGAATAATACATGGAAAATGAGCACCTGAAATAGTGAATTTGGGGGGAAAGCAACACATCTAAGGGCCGTGGGTGAAAGGGGATGAGGGTAAAGGAAACATCAAGGAAGACTCCCAGGATCAAGCTCAGGTGACTGAGTGGCTGATAGCATCACCCATTAGATGCTGAATTCCAAAGGAAGAGCTGGGCTTAGTGAGGAAGGGATAAAGTTTGTTTACTTGAATGTATCTGTGGGATACATGAAAATGGGTATATCTAGGAATCTGTTAGAAATAAAAACTACAGTTCTGGGGAGAGATCTATTCAGGTTTTGATGTTATTGGCATATAGATAATAGCTAAAACTAGGGGAACAGAAAAGATCACCCAGGGAGAATGGGAATAGAGAAAAGGACAGAGATCCAAGGACTAAACTCTGGAATAGGTTAGGAAATCTCTGGTAGTGTCATCATCTTGCACATTTTTCTGGGGCCTTGGAGTTTATCAACTACTTTCATACCTATTACCTTAATTCTCATCTGAGGTGTTCTGTAAGCTAACTGGTAAAGTCAGGTGTGATTGTGATGGTGACAGGAATGCCTTGGTCCATTGCATAGGCAGGAGGTGAGATTCAGCATCCTCTCCCTACATCATGTCACAGAGGATGTTCCCAGCTTTTGACTCAAAGCCCCAGGTTACCATGATAGCAGATTCCTAAAAGGACTTGAAACTCTCGCCTAGACTCCTGGTTCAGAGCACAGCTGGCCTGTTGGGCTTGCAGGGATAGTAGCAGAGCTGACAGGAGATCTATTTCCAGAAGCAGGTGCACCCTGCCTGCCTCTGCATTGTCCCGAAGGCAGCACCAGCCTCAGCTGAGAGGAGAGGAATCCTTTCCAGAGACAGAAGTAAGGCAGCAAGAGCACTTGTTCCTTCCTGTATGCCTGAAGTCAGCAGGAGGCATTAAAGCTGGCCTGGCCCTAGAAGAAGGTCTGTGAGCTATGTGACAAAAGGCAGGGCAAAGATGAATGCAATCAGGTGACTCTTCAATTCTCTGGTAGAGCCCTGACTGACTTCCTCCAAGTAGTCTCATCCACTCTGAACGTATTTCCACAGTTTCTCTCCATTTCACTGTGTAACATTATTGTGCACTGTTCATGTGCTCCCCTCAAATTCCTCAGATTTTCATTTGTGTATCTTTTCTAGGGTTTGCCTTATGCTCAGCGGGGACAGATAGGAACCCGTGTGGCCAGAGGTTCCAGGCACCAGAGACCAATGATCGAGTGGGAAAACCTTGGTTGGAATCTTAGTTTTGATCCTTATTAGTTGAGTGACCAAGAAACAGTTTTGTTTAACCTCTCTGTGCCTCAGTTTCATCAACTGATAAATGCTTCACAGGGCTGTTGGGAGAATTAGAGAATATTGAAAAGCCCAAATAAATGCACTGTGAACATTTCTATGACTACAAATATCTTACCTTGTTTGTCTTTTTATAAAAATTTCTACCATTAAGATGATTTATTTAGACTCAAGATCTGAAAGCACAATTATAATGAGAAACTAACCCATTATCAGTCATTATCAGAATCTGATCTTGGTTTAGGTCCAGCAAAGGACAGGAATAGATCACAAATAGTAACTTTGGTTGAACTGAAGTTGAGGAAAAGAAATGTTTTCCAAACTTTAGTCATTAGGATCTCAACTATATCCCCATTTTTCTAAAGTATTATTATTTAAAAAAATATATATTTTATTGATATTTTACAGAGAGGAAGGGAGAGAAATAGAGAGCTAGAAACGTCGATGAGAGAGAAACATCGACCGGCTGCTTCTTGTACACCCCCCACCGGGGATGTGCCTGCAACCAATGTACATGCCCTTGACCAGAATCGAACCCGGGACCCTTCAGTCCGCAGACCGACGCTCTACCACTGAGCCAAACTGGTTTCGGCCTAAAGTATTATTTACTTAATATTTTTTCTTTAAATCAATTAACTTTTCTAAAATGCAAATATAGCCCTAGCCAGTTTGGATCAGTGGATAGAGTGTTAGCCTGTGGACTGAAAGATCCCGGGTTTGATTCCAGTTCAAAGGCACATGCCCAAGTTGTAGGCTCGATCCCCAGCAGGAGGCAGCCAATCATTGGTTCTCTCTCATCGTTGACATTTCTATTTTTCTCTCCCTTTCTGAAATCAATAAAAATGTATTTTTTTAAATAAAATAAAAATATAAATACTTTCATGTAAAAAGGAAAATCTATATCAGTGTCATTGATCATAAACATAATATAGCCTAGAAAACAGTGGCATTAAATTCTAAATAGCTACTGCCAGAAGAAAACTTCAGGTCTATGGTCTATTTGTTGGTTAAAATGGAGATTAAGAAGTGGTCAAGAATATTGGGCTCAAATGAGACTTTCTTCTACATGTAATTCAGGCTTGAAAGAGAACTGCAAAGGAAAATACTTTCTTATGATGTAATTCTTTGTTATTTTATGTTTGTCTACTTATCACCTATAATCATGTCCCATATAACTTAATCATCTCATGTACAATAACTGGTACATGTCCTAAACTTTTTGAAATAGAAGGTCTGGTACATGAGGATAAATTAGGGATATGGGGGCTAAAACTAGGACTATTGAGTACTAGCCTATATAATAAAGAGGCAATATGCAAATTGACCATCACTCCAACACACAAGATGGCCACCCCCATGTGGACACAAGTGGCCAGCAGGGGAGGACAGTTGGGAAGGGAGCATGCTTGCAGGGGAGGGCAGTTGAGGGGAACCAGGCCTGAAGGGGAGGGCAGTTGGGGGGCAACCAGGCCAGCAGGGGAGAGCTATTAGGGACAATCAGGCTGGCAAGGGAGGGCAGTTAGGCATCAACCAGGCTGGCAGGGGAGTGGTTAGGGGTGATCAGTCTGGCAGGCAGAAGCTATTAGGGGCAATCAGGCAGGCAGGCAGATGAGTGGTTGGGAGAGGGATATCCCAGGTTGGAAAGGGTGCAGGTTGGGCTAAGGCACATCCCCGCCCCCCTCTCCCATGCATGAATTTAGTGCACTGGACCTCTAGTAAGTAATAAAAGAAAATAAACTGGAGAATCTTCCAAGGCCAGCTTTGCTTCCTTTACAAGTTTGTGTAAATGCTTTTACAAACTTGTGTAAGATTCCTCCTTTTGAATCTTCTCTAGATAGGGTGGCATACATAATAGATGCTCACTACATACTTGGAGCTGACTGACTGAATAAATTTGTATTATTAGAACAAGTTATCCAAGCTGGACCCTGGGAACCCAAGAGGGAAACGGCTCTTCTGAAAGGTATTTCCTCATCTCCCACTTCCAACTGATAACAGGTTCAGCCTAAAGTCTAGGCAAGTTATGGACATGCCATGCACCAGCAGAGTAGAATAGGTTCTAAGGAGTGAACCTTGCAAATAATAGTCTTTTCTCTTCCTTTGGACTTGGAGATCTGGCTTTTGATAAATAACTTTACTCTGGCAATGGTCGTGGAGTGGTGAAACAACTCCAAAGTAGCTTTCACTCAAAAAGGTTGTTTACAGTAAGTGATGTGCCCCAGTTGTGTCTAGCACTGAAAACAAACCATTAAAGGAACACTCTTACCTGGTAGACCTAAGAGACTGGTACTCTAAGTTTATATTCATTAGAGTATATCTTCTTTTTGCACAGACAACATGACTGATAAGATACATAAGTCTGTAATTACTACTAGTATTTATAAAACAAAGTATCTGAGTATCTCAATAGCAGTTTGGGAAATTCAGGGCTTTCCTAAAAGAAAGATAAAAACACCACCAGGAGACATTCAGTCCAGAGGAAGTCCATCCTAAAGTTACTAGGCCTGTGGACAGGGCTGAAACTGACAAACCTTATGTACTTCAGGGTACTTTGCCCTTGTCCAGGGCAGGAAAACGACTTTTTTTCTGAGAAGGGACTTTAGAGGCTAAAAATAAACTCCACTCTGAAAGAGTGTAAACCATCTATGGAAAATATTTCCAAAGTCCTTTGGCCAATTAATCTTTCTCCCCAGCCTAGTGTAGTGCTGAGGCTCTGTACCTAAATTCTAACAAAGAAACAGCTTTTTATGGTAACTAGAATTATCCATTTATGACTTTCCACCCCATTTGTTGATCATTGATGGAACTTTTAATGACCAATTGTTTCCCCTTTGTGCTTCTTCATCAGTCAACACATTCCCAAAGACTACTGATTTTGATTTTCAACCCAACTTAAACATATTCAGGCCCTGGCAGAGTAGCTTAGTTGGTTAGAGCATCATCCTGACACAACAAGGTTGTGGGTTTGATCCCCGGTCAGGGCACATAATAGTACAGGAATCAGCCAATGAATAACTCAAACAGAACAACTAATAGGTCTCTCTCTTTCTCCCTCCCTCCCTCCCTTTCTTTCTCCCTTTCTTCTTTTTCTCTAAAAACAATCAATTAAAAAAGACTGGAGGTCTTAGAGCACAACTGTGACATTTAAAAAACAGCACCAGGGGGCAGGAGTGGGCTAGAAGGGGTCAATGGGGGCGGGGAGAGGAAGGAGGACATATGTAATACTTTAAACCAGTGTTTCCCAAAGTGGGGTACGCGTTGCACCGGAGTTTGGTGGGGATATGCACTGCACCGTGCTTAGCTGTGCCTAATTCTACGTTCTCATGAGTTAAGTCAAGACAGTCTTGTGAGGCGTGAGATGGTCCGGTGTGCAAATAAATGTTATTTATAATATAACTTTTATTTATATTTTATTATGAATAATCTTATTTTTAGTTTATTATTATTTTGTGTATATACCAAAAAAATAAAAATATTTTGATTGTTATTAAAATACATCAATTTTTTTGACAAGGGGTACTCAGCGTTACGAAAATTATTGAAGGGGTACACATATGTCAAAAGTTTGGGAAACACTGCTTTAAACAATAAAGATTTTTTTTAAAAGCTCACAGCACCATAATAAAAAACCGTACCGCTGCCAAGTGTCACCCCAAATCCCAAAGGTAAATATAAATAATTTTTGGGAGTGTGGCTATTGTTTTAGAGAATTGCTACAAAGCTCCTTACAGAAAAATGACATTAGTAAATCATGTCACCATTAGCCCACTTTCTTGTCAGTTTGGATGAAGATATACTAATATCAGCAGAGTAGAATTAAATAGTCAGATTCCTGAAGCAACTCCCCTGAACTTACTTGTGGACATAGTGCTAAGTGAGAAGCATCATTGAACTCAAGGTTCAGGCTTTCGTTTAGTGACTTTGGCAGTCTGCCCGCCAACCCCCCCCCCTCCGCTGAATCCCCCACTGCTTTTTATGCACCTCGGGGCTCTCAATGACCTCCAGCTGTGGGGGCCACCTCTCTGCCCATTTTGCCTGGCCTCCAAGATCTTCTGTGCTTTCCCAGCAAAGGGGCCTCTATATTCTCCTGCTCCAGGGCATCCTCTGCCTCATGGATCTCCACCTCCCAGGGTGTTGCCAACTCAGCAGGAGAGTCTTTGGTGTGAGTTCATTTGTTTTATGGCAACTGAGTTATTACATTTCTAATCTGGAAGCAGCCTGAAATTAAGGTGCAAAAAACTGAATTTTGGAAACCAGAGAAATTTGGTGCAATTAAATTTCAGGTGTCTAGGTCTTCCTGGGACCGAGCCTGCTGTGTGGGGGACTCCTGCCCTGTTAGCCACGGAAGATGCCTGGCAGAGCCACGCTCCAACAGATTGCTGAACTAAGACTTCATTTGATGCTGTTCTCCAAGCTGAATCAATACCATCTCCTAGCTGTGTGACCTTGGACAAGATATTTAACCTCTTTGGGCCTCTATTTCCTCAGATGTAAAATGGGGGCAACGATATTCCACAGAGTTAACGAGAACTTGTGTAATACATAGTAGGTGCTCAATGAATTTCAGTTTCCTAATCCCTAGATGGAATCTATTTATCTGCTTCACCTCTTGCTTAGTAGACAGGATGAGGCTTGGGCAGGAATATCCCTCAGGGGCACCTCTAGGAAAGATGTGGGGTAAATACTCTAGGAAATCACGGGGATTGTTCTCTCTCTTTTTCAGATTCTAGGTTAAAATGGTAAGACCAAAAAATCCTCTGAATGCAGCTCCACTTAAGAGAAAGCTTGCTAAATGTTTTTTTTTAAATAAAGAGAATGCTTGCAATGCTCATTTCTGAGACAAGCCTATTAGTAGGCATGACCAGAACTCCTCATTAATATAACCTGCCCAGCCCGGCTGGCATGGCTCAGTGGCTGAGCATCCACCTATGAACCAGGAGGTCACGGTTTGATTCCTGGTCATGGTACATGCCCAGTTGCAGGCTGGATCTCCAGTGTAGGGCATGCAGGAGGCAGTCAATGATGTTTCTTTATCCCTCTCCCTTCCTCTCTGAAATCAATAAAAAAAAATATATATATATATATATATATATATATATATATATATATATATATTTTTTTTTTTTTTTTTTTAAAAGACAGCAGTGTGCCCTTGCACTGCCACAGGGCTGGGAACTTGGAACTTGGCTCATATCCCATCTGCCTGGGAAGAGTGCTATTGTTTAGGATCATTTGAATTTCTCTGTCAATTGTTACCTCCTCTGTGTTTTGTCCTTGATGCTTACAGATTATTTGCTATTATAATTCATTAAAGTTCTCTTTCCCCTTAAGGCTTAGTTTTGCTACTTCAGGCTCATTGGTTTGTTTGTTGGCCTGAGAGCTGAAATGAGAATGTCCCAAACTAGAGGAGAGAGAAGCAGAGAAAGTGGTTAAATCTGAGAATGGACTCGGATGTTTAAATGAAGTGCTAATAGGGTTGTGTCCTTCACTAGATTTTGCTTCCTCAAGGCAGGGATTGTGTCTTATTCATCTGTGTATCCCCACTGCCTAATGGGGTTCCATGGTGGCTGTTCAATCAATGCTTACTGATTAATACATGAATTAAATATAAACAACACTGAAAAAGGTTATAGATGTGAAAGTAGTTGTATAGATAATAACACTAGAGAAACTCAGAGAAGAAATCATTGTAGGCCAGGTGGTCAAGGAAGTTTCTATGCAAGGAATAGGAAAGTTCCATGGAAGAATTTGACTCTAGACAGAGATGGGATGGAATATGGAATGAATATGGGCTTCCAATCACTTAAACTCTGTGATCCAAATATTTACATTAAAAAATGGGGACAGTAAACCTATATCATATGAAAAAAGTAGATGAGATAGCTATATAATTAGCACAGAGCATGACACACACAAAAGAATTTTCTTTTTTCTATAAGTTATTTTTCTTTTACTGACCTGTATAATTATCTCATTGGATTTGAAAGCTGTATTCTGGAGTTCATGGTATCATTTCCTTTATCAACTAAGATGCTTTGATCCATCTCTAAGGACAAATGAGATAAGTAGGCATGGTAAGTACTTTCAATCTTTTATCCTTGAGCACATATAACCATGTTGGACATGAGAGACCTTTACTAGGCAATGCTTCTGCAATTTTACCTACTTTCCCACCTCACAAACGTTTATTATTGGAAGAGCTCTTAAAGATTATTTAATATATAATTTTCATTTTACATATTTAAAAAAGTTTAGCCCAGAGCAAGTGATTTGCTTAGCTAGTTAGTGGCAGAACTGAACTATACCTCAAGTCTTTCGACTTCTTATCCAGTGCTCTTTCTCACTTATCAGGCTATTTTACATTTCCATGAATATTGGCAACCCAGCTTTTTTTGTGGGATTCAGAGATATCCTATTGTGACATCTGGTTTATCAAATAGCTAAGAGGATCCAGTGGTTCATATAAATATAAGATATTCCTGTTAATTCATGATTCCTGACTTTTGCAACATTGGTTATTCTAGGTGACTTCTTAGTCCAGAAATGATTGTATCTGCAGCAAGATGACATTTTGTTATTTCCCAAGATATCAGTTTTCAAGTTTGAATACATTGTTAATATCTAATTTATTAGAATTTTATTTATTTATTTATTTCTAAATAAAAGCACCTCTTTTATTGACAAGTTTGGGACACAAATGGACTTCACAGAACAACAGAAATAAGAGAGTCAGTGATAAGACACCAGATTGTAACATTGCAGCAGACAGGTCAATATTCTTCACTATCATCCTCTTCCCCAGCACTATCTGCTCCAACTTCCTCATAATCCTTCTCTAGGGCAACCATGTCCTTGTGGGCCTCAGAAAATTCTCCTTCCTCATGCTTTCACCCGAATACCAGTGAACAAAGGCGCACATCATGTCAAACCTGTGGTCCAGTTAAGCTCAGGCCTCACCAACAATGTGGTGTTGCTCAGCATGCACACAGCTGGCTGTACTTTGGCCAGGTCTCCACCAGGTACCGCAGTGGGAGGTAATGAATAACAACTTTTTAGCCAGTGGGGCACCAGTCTACACAGGATGGTAGTGTGGATAGTGGCAATGTCAGCATTGACATCTTTAAGAACCACATCACCACCCTTCAGCATCTGGTTGGATGGCTCAAAGCATATATTAGTGATCTCTGCTACAGCAAGCTATTCATGGTAGGCTTTCTCAGCAGAAATGACAGGGGCATATGTGCCCAGAGTAAAGTAGATACAGAGATAGAGCACCAATTGGTCTGGAATTCAATTAGATCAACATCCAGGGGTCCATCAAACCTGAGGGAAGCAGTGATGGTGGACACAGTCTAGCTAAATAAGGCAGTTAAGGTTAGTTTAGGTTGGGTGCTCAATATTGAGGTTTCTATGACAAACATTGTAGATGGCCTCATTGTCAACCTTGAAGGCACAATGAGAGTGCTACATTTTCATAAAAATGTAGGCTTATTTCTGTAGAGACATGCTGAATATAAAGGGCTGAAATAAATGATTGTTAACATATCCTGTTAGACATAATCCTATGTAATAAAAGGCTAACATTTTAATAAAAATTAATATTTTTTCTTGAGCATTAACTTACCAGACACTAAATAATTGCACAAATTTATAAGCATAATGCAAATAAACCTACTTTTCTTATTCTCCGAAAGCAAAATATTTCCTGTTGCATACACCAAACAAGTCAGTACGAGACTAATGACTTGGCAATCGGCTGCTAAAATATTCACTGCTAGTATTACTGGAGAGAAATGGTGAGGCTGTATGTAAGGCAAGTAAGGGAAATGAATGCAACATAAATAATCAGTCATTTGTTATAGTTCATTATTAATAACTAGAGGCCAATTCACAGAATTTGTGCACTTGAAGGGGTTCCCTCAGCCCAGCCTGTGCCCTCTCCCAGGCTGGGAGCCCTCGGGGAATGTCTGACTGATGACTTAGACCCTAAGCAGGCCTGGTGGTCAGCATGCATCATAGCAACTGATAATTTCGCCCTTCAGTCAATTTGCAATTAGCCTTTTATTACATACGATTATGTCTAACAGGATATTGTAAAAATTAAGTTACAAAATTTTTATTAAAACATTTCTTACATACCATTATATTGGCTGGGCCACAAAAATATTCATTATGGGAAGCATGTGGCTTGAGGGGCACGAGTTTGACATGTTTGTCTACACTCAGCTATGCCAGCCAGGCTATAACTGTAGTCTTTTTGATAATCAAACCCTCTTTTATACAGTAACAAGTTTTCTGCTCTGGCCAGGGTGGCTCAGTAGTTAAGAGTGTTAGCCTCTGCACCATAGGTTCAATTCCCAGTCAAGGATACTTACCTAGGTTTGAGGTTTGATCCCTGCCCCTAGTCGGGCATGTGTGGGAGGCAACCAATCAATGTGTCTCTTTCACATAGATGTTTCTCTCTCTTCTCTCTCTCTCCTACCCCCTTCCTTCCACTTTCCCTGAAGATCTATGGAAAAAATACCCTCACTCCTTGGGTGAAAATTAAAAAAACAAAAGCAAGTATTCCTCTTTACCTCTGGTAATGCTCCTTTATCTTAAGTCTACTTTATCAGATATTAATATAGCCACTTTAGCATTCTTCTGATTACTGTTACATGAATCCTCCTCTTCAGCTGATTAGTTTTCTTACTGTTTCTTGCATGTGGCAGCTATTTCTGCTTATATTTTATTCAATTACTCCTTTGGAAGGCCCTCTCTAAGATTTCCACCTTAATCCTATCATTCTTTCAAGGCCACACTCCAATCCTACTTATTTTTTAAAAAAATATTTTTATTGATATTTCACAGAGAGGAAGGGAGAGAGATAGAGAGCTAGAAACATTGATGAGAGAGATACATCGACCAGCTGCCTCCTGCACACCCCCCACCAGGGACGTGCCCGCAACCAATGTACATGCCCTTGACTGGAATCGAACCTGGGACCCTCGAGTCCGCAGACCGAGGCTCTATCCACTGAGCCAAACCGGTTTCGGCTTATTATTGTTATTTTTAAATAAATAAATACTTAAACACTTTCCCATTCTCAACTTCTGATATGGTAAATATTACTAGATAAAACTCACATAAACAAAAGCTCTTTGGTATCTTCAAATTATGAAGAGTATAAAGAGGTCCTGAGACTTAAAGTTTAAAAATTAAAAGAAGGCAGGAAGCAGGTCTTATACCTTTGTTTTTTGCTTTTTAAAAATTAAATCTTGCCGAAACCAATTTAGCTCAGTGGATGGAGTGCCAGTCTGTGGACTGAAGGGTCCCAGGTTAAATTCCGGTCAAGGGCATGTATCTTGGTTGCGGGCACAGCCCCAGTGGGGGGTGTGCAGGAGGCAGCTGATCGATGATTCTCTCTCATCGATGTTTCTAACTCTCTATCCCTCTCTCTTCCTCTCTGTGAAAAATCAATAAAATATATTTAAAAAAAGAAAATATTTTAAAAAAATTAAATCTTAAAAATGGTTGTGATACTTTATTGTTGAAAGCATTACATATATCTCCTTTTCTCCCACTGACATCTTCTAGCCCACCCCCACCCCCCCTTATATTTCTTTGAATCTCCATTGCCATGCACCTTGTAAGATTTTTTTTTAAAAAATATTTTATTGATTTTATACAGAGAGGAATTGAGAGGGATAGAGAGTTAGAAACGTCGGTGAGAGAGATACATCAACCAGCTGCCTCTTGCACACTCCCCACCGGGGATGTGCCCGCAACCAAGGTATGTGCCCTTGACCGGAATCGAACCCGGGACCCTTCAGTCCGCAGGCCAACGCTCTATCCACTGAGCCAAACCGGTCTCGGCATACCTTGTAAGATTTTAATAAATGTTAATTGATTGTGAAAATGTGGGAATTTGGAGCAAAGATGACAATAAGTGAAAGTAATTTTTTTTTTATCTGCTTTTTTTTTTTTTAATATATTTTATTGGTTTTTACAGAGAGGAAGGGAGAGGGATAGAGAGCTAGAAACATTGGTCATCGAGAAACATCGACCAGCTGCCTCCTGCACAACCCCTACCAGGGATGTGCCCACAACCAATGTACATGCCCTTGACCGGAATCGAACCTGGGACCCTTCAGTCCGAAGACCAATGCTCTACCACTGAGCCAAACCGGTTTTGGCTGTTTTTTCTTTTTAATATCTTTTTTTTTTTAATTTTATTTTATTAAGGTATTTTCTGTGTACATAGTTTACCATTGCCCCCCCCCCACCTCCCATTTATGCCCTCCCTCCCCAGAGTTCTGTGTTCATTGGTTGTACTTATGTTCATGCATACCAGTCCCTCGGTTGTTCTCCTATCTCCCCCCAGGTCTCCTTCCCCATCCCGCTGTCATTTGGCAGTCTGCTTGTTTTATGGTGACTATCTCAGGACCATATGAATAGAGTCCGCTCTTCCTCTGGTTTTCAGCGCCCCTTCCCCTGGGTCCCACTGCTTCCCCTGGGACACTCGGCTCACCCGGGGCACTCGGCCCCATGGGACTCACGGCTCACCCGGGGCACTCGGCTCACCTGGGGCACTCGGCCCCCTGGGACACTCGGCTCACCCGGGGCTCTCGGCCCGCTGGGACACTCGGCTCACCCGGGGCACTCGGCCCCCTGGGACACTCGGCTCACCCGGGGCACTCGGCCCCCTGGGACACACGGCTCACCCGGGACACCCTTCCCCTTTGGGGGATACGGCTTACCCGGGGCACATGGCCCCCTGGGACACTCGGCTCACCCGGGGCACTCGGCCCCCTGGGACACTCGGCTCACCCGGGGCACTCGGCCCCCTGGGACACTCGGCTCACCCGGGGCACTCGGCCCCCTGGGACACTCGGCTCACCCGGGGCACTCGGCCCCCTGGGACACTCGGCTCACCCGGGGCACTCGGCCCCCTGGGACACTCGGCTCACCCGGGGCACTCGGCCCCATGGGACACTCGGCTCACCCGGGGCACTCGGCCCCCTGGGACACTCGGCTCACCCGGGGCACTCGGCCCCCTGGGACACTCGGCTCACCCGGGGCACTCGGCCCCCTGGGACACTCGGCTCACCCGGGGCACTCGGCCCCAAGGGACACTCGGCTCACCCGGGGCACTCGGCCCCCTGGGACACTCGGCTCACCCGGGGCACACGGCCCCTCTAGGGTGTTGGGGTTGCATGTTTGAGGCGCCGGGCTAGCTCCTTGCTAGCATGGCGGGCAGGCTGGGACAGCTGCAGTTGGGCTGAGATGGTTGCAGGCAGGGCGACCACCTTCAAAGGTGTCTCGTTCGGTGTGGGAGCGGAGCAGCTGCAGACATGGAGGCTAAGTTCTGAGGTCGCCCACTCCCTGAGCCCAAGGCGTGGTGAGCTCTGTTCCCGGTGGATTTCCATTATTCTCGGCGGCAGTGGCGGGTGGCGGTGCCAGGTGCAATATTGACGGTTGCTCCTGTGGTTCAATTACCACTGTAGTTTTAAAGTTCACATGGCGGTGGTGGTGAGAGCTTCGGCTTGGCCATGTGGCATCGGAGGATGGGCTCGCCTGGGTGGGTAATGGAAGGCTCCGTGCCATTTCCTCACCAGCGCGCTCCATCTCCCTCCCAGCATGATGGGTGTGCTGGGAAGATTGTGGGCGGGCTGTGATGGCTGCATGGGGAGAGTCCGCTCTCAATGGTGTCCTCTTTGTTGCGGATGTGGAGCTGCTGTGGATGCAGAGGCTAATTTCTGAAGCCACACTCTCTATGAGCCCGGTGTGTAGTGAGCTCTGATTTCGGTGGATTCCCATTCTTGGGCGCGGCGGTGGGTGCGGCAGCGATGGTGGCTCCTGTGGCTCAATTTCCCCTGTAGTTTTAAAATCCGCATGGTGGTAGTGTCTGATGCTTTGGCCTGGCCATGTGGCAGCAGAGAGAGGATTCTCCGGGTCTGCCAATGGAAGGCGCAGCGCCCGCACAGCGCACGCGAAGGCCTGGCAGAGCAGGCCGCGGGCGGTGACGGAGAGTCCCCGCGATGTCTTAGTCTTTCAGACTTAGTGGAACGCTTCCCCTGAGCCAGGACAAGCAGCACCACCACAAATATTGGCCAGCTCAGTGCTGCCCCTCTACAGGTGACAGTAGGGGCATCCTCACCTTGGTAGGCCTTTGCTCTTGGAGGTCTTAACCAGTGGAAGGCAGCACGGTACAGAACTGCCCCACCTTCTCAGTCCTCCGGGAAAGTAATTTTTTAAGGGAACGTTTTTGTCATCATCTTAAATGTTACATTTTTATTTTCTAGATACAACTTCCTAGATATACCTTACCTGTTTCTTCTGCTGAAGGTTCATTGGTGAAATAAAAAAATGAATACAAAAATATCACTTTATTAAACCTGAGGGAGCGCTTCAGCTGTCAACATAGGGGAGAAGATATGATTCAGAAAAGTTTGAACCCTACAAAAAGTTTACTGGGAATGCTAATTTGCAGAAACCCCCGTCACAGAACGAGAGAGTTTTAGTTAGGAGGAAAAACAGTGTCATAAAAAATGCCCACGATTAATGAGAAGTAGCTGCATTAAAGAGCACAAACTATTTGGCTTTAATTACATAGAAGATAATTGGCCCCAACTGGTTTGTGAAAGATTCATAAACAAAAGAACACCAGCAGGGGGGAAACCATAATAATGGTGCAAGAAGTGTTAAAGCAAGACAATATAATTTCAACCTAAATTATTCCTTAAGGCACACTGTCTGCAAATTAGGAAAAAATTTCAATTAAAGTTTTCTAAACCTGTCTTGGAGCTTTATTTGAGAAGCTCTAAATATATGAGAGGTTTTTTTTTTTTTTAAATGGTCTTAAGTAAAATTTTAATTCTTGTCCTTATCAGAGAGTTTTGTATTTCCCTATTCTTTGACCTAAAATTTCATCATTTTGGTGTGAGTTTCTGAAAACACCCCAAATCTTGGGTCAGTTTTAGCTTACAGTCTTAAATTAAATTGACTGAATCAAAGCCTTTCTCTAAAATCCCCCTTTCAACAAGTCTTGACTATTTCAGGGACCAACAAACTTTCTGTAAAGGCTTTGTAAGCCATAAGATCTCTGTTGCAACTCTGTCTTTGCCAGAAAGCAGCCATAGAAATATGTAAAGAAGTGGACATGGCTGGGTTCCAAGAAAACTTTATTTACAAAAACAGAAGGTGGCTCATATTTGGCTCACCAGCTTACTATAGTTTGCCAACCACTGGTCTATCTGATCAATTCTTAAAGCCTCACTTTGGCATCTTAGCAGGTCATGTTATCATTTGTCTCTGCCTAATTGTTCCCCAACATTAACTCTAATACCAATCCAAGTGTCCCCCATTTCCCAAATGCTCTCTGTTCATTCCTGCCTTCAGGACTTAGCATATGTTCATACCTTGCGTTGAGCGTCTGCCCCCTGGTGGTCAGTGCACATCATAGAGACTGATGGACAGGTTGTTCAGTAGCTTAGGCTTTTATATCCTATATAACAAAAGCCTACCATGCAAATTGTCCCCCTGGGCGGTCGTTTGACCAGGAGTTCGACTGGGAGACCAGAATTCGACCAGTTGCTATGACCTGCGTTGACCACCAGGGGGTGGCACGGAACATATCAGGCATCAGCAACATGCTGCAACTTCTCACCCGCTACCTGCGGGCAGGGGTGATGGGGACAGAGGGGCAGTGAGAATGAGGGATGTCTGCCGAGCTCGCTCTCACTCCCCCTACTACCTGCCCCTGGGACGCCAGGGCTCATGCACCAGGGAAGCCCCTGTGCTCAGGTGCCAGGCACCCACAAGGAGTCTTCCTTACTCCTACACTGCCTCTTCCAGGTGAGCCAAACTGCAGTTGCCAGAACCACAGGGGCCGATTGGGCTCCCCGTGAGTTTGCGCAGGAGCTAGTCTGCGAAGCCAGCCAGGAGGGACTATGCTGCCTGCCTGGCTTCTGTGTGGCACCACTGGGCAGGCCGTGGCGTCTGGTTGCGCTCACTGCATCCCCGTGTGGGGACACGAGTGCTGTGACTCAGGCAGAGGAGGGCGCAAGGGGGCCCAGGGGACCAGGTGCTGCCTGGGACCCAGAGGTCAGCTGGGACCTGCACTTCAATGCCAGACACTCATACTTTGATCACTGGCCAGGCCTAGGGACTGCAGCCATGCACAAATTTTGTACACCAGGCCTCTAGTATATAGATAGGTATTGCAGAAAAACTTCAAGCATGCACTAAATTAGCCATTCAAATTCATATTACCTATATAGTTCAGGAATGTTTAACTGAGAAATTAACATAAAATTGTATTCAGAAATCTAGAGAGTTTCCTGAACAAGGTGACATAAGTCTGTAACTACTAGTAGATAAACTATAATTATGAGTAAAAGCAGAATAAATTTATCTAAACACCTACAGAGACTTAGGACATTTACCACCAGAACACTCTTTTTTGTTCGTTCTGTTTTTGTTTTTAAAAAATATGTATTTTATTGATTTTTCACAGAGAGGAAGGTAGAGGGACAGAGAGTTAGAAACATCGATGAGAGAGAGACATCGACCAGCTGCCTCTTGTTACACCCCCTACTGGGGATGTGCCCGCAACCAAGGTACATGCCCTTGACCGGAATCGAACCTGGGACCTTCCAGTCTGCAGACCGATGCTCTATCCACTGAGCCAAACCGGTCTCGGCCACCAGAACACTCTTGCTGAAAGAACTATTAAGGAATATACTCAAACAGAAAGAAAATAGGAAAGTTCAAAAACCAATGGTGAAAAAAAGCTGTTGAAATGATAAATAATGCCAGTTTATGAGACTGACATACCCTTGAAGCTAAAATCCAACAAGGACAGTTAAGAAAAAAATGTACAGGTCAAGCTCATCCATGAATAGTCACAAAAACCACAAATACATTTAACAAATCAAATTCAATTTTATAACCTAGGATTTTATCACAGGAATGGGTCAACCTTAGAAACTTTTATTAATGTAACTCAAAACTATATATGTAACCATGTCAACCTGTATGCAAAAAAATTAAACAAAATTCAATACCCACTTATGATCCAAATCACCTATCTGCCTTTGTGTAAACACATCTTGAACCTTTGGGGGAATTATTTATCAGTGAGATACACATCTTTTTAAAATATATATTTTTTATTGATTTTTTACAGAGAGGAAGGGAGAGGGATAGAGAGCTAGAAACATCGATGAGAGAGAAACATTGATCAGCTGCCTCCTGCACAACCCTCACAGAATCAAGGTACATGCCCTTGACTGGAATTGAACCTGGGACTCCCGAGTCTGCAGGCTGACCCTCTATCCACCAAGCCAAACCGGTTTCAGTGAGATACACATCTTGATCCTTTGGGGAAATTATATATCAGTGAGATATAAAGTTTTGAAAGCTTAAATGGAAATGGGAACATAACCTCATAATTTTTCAATGATTAAGTAGACATATCTTTACTGCAACCAAGAATTATTTAGCATGATAATGGTTTGTGATTATGTTTTTTTTTATCACTTAGCAATAAATACCAAAATATTTGCAGATGAAACAATATGATAAATAATAAAAATAAATAATAGAACTTAATTAATAATTAGAGATGCAGTGCATGAAATTTGTGCATGGGGGGGGGGGCATTTCCTCAGTCCGGCCTGCACGTCTCCAATCTGGGACCCCTCAGGGGATGTCTGATTGCCTCTCATAATCTGGGACCACTGGTCCCTAACCACTCACCTGCCAGCCTGCCTGATCGCCCCTAACCACCTCTGCCTACCTGATTGCCACTAACTGCTCCCCTACCGGCCTGATCACCCCAACTGCTCCCTTGCTGGCATGATCGCCCTAACTGCCTCTGCCTCGCCCCACACCTAGGACCCAGGATTCCTTCCTCTGGCCTATCCAGGCACCTGGGACCCAGACTTCTCTCCCTCTGGCCGGCCCCGGAAACCCAATCTGGGCCAGCTTCACCCGAGCTGGCTGCAGCCTCAGCAAACTGTGGGCAGGGACCATGGGTCGGGCAGCTTGTCCCTCTCCTGGGCCACAGCCTGGCTGGTCCCCATTCCTCTCTCCCATTGTTTAGTGTCTGAGCTGTTATGGCATGAGGGCTTGAGGGCATGACAACCATTTGCATATTAGCTCTTAATTATATAGGATAATCCAGTGGCCGGGGCTATAGTAGATATAGAAAAAAACATGAGTTGTTAAAGCTGTGTGATGGGTACAGTGAGATTCATGACACTAGTTTCTCTATTTTTTGTATAGCATTGATATTTTTCATAATAAAAGCTTTAAAAAACATCTGGAACATCTGTAAAGCATTTATTTATTTTTGTTGTTAATACTTACCCGAGGGTATTTTTTTTCATTGATTTTTGTTCTTGTTGTTAATCCTCACCCAAGGATATTTTTTCCCATTGATTTTGTAGAGAGAGTGGAAGGGACGGGGGGAGACAGAGAAACATTGATGTGAGAGACACACATTGATTGTTTGTCTCCTGCATGCACCCCGACCAAGGTAGGGCATCAAACCTGCAACCCAGGTGTGCGCCCTTGACTGGGAATTACCTGAGACCCTTTGGTCCAGAGGCCAAGGTTCTAACCACTGAGAAAACCTGTCAGGGCTGCCTCCTACTTTATAAAAAATATTTTTATATTGATTTCAGAGAGGAAGGGAGATGAAAATAGGAACATCAGTGATGAGAGAGAATCATTGAATAGCTGCCTCCCGCATGACTCACACTGGGGATGTAGTCCACAACCCAGGTATGTGCCCTAACCAGGAACTGAATTGTGACCTCCTGGTTCATGGGTCAATGCTCAACCACTGAGCCATGCTGGCTGGACTGCCACCTACTTTTAAGAACAAAACAGAACCCTCTAGTAGTTAACTCTCCTAAACTCTCTGTTTTACTCCTTTCTTTCAACCTCACTAAAAGAGGAATTTCACTCCCCAGCACTCTTCCACTAGACTTTCTGGTCACATCTTCTTGCCCCATCTTTTCTCTCTCTGCTATACTTACCTTTGCAGAAGTAGGACACTTCAGCTAAGTTCTTCAGTCTTGTAAAAACACGTGTGTGTGTGTGTGCGTGTGCGTGTGCGTGTGCGTGTGCGTGTGTGTATTTGTATATGCCTAATAAAAATTTTGGGCCCTAACTGGTCTGCCTCAGTGAATCAAGTGTTGGCCTACGGACTGAAGGGTCCCAGGTTTAATTTCAATCAAGGGCACATGCCCTAGATGTGGGCTCAATCCCCCCAGTATGGGGTGTGCAGGAGGCAGCTGATCAATGATTGTCATCATTGATGTTTCTGCCTCTCTCTCCCTCTCCCTTCCTCTCTGAAATCAATAAAATATATATTTTAAAAAATTTGGATGGCTTGCATTTTTTATTTATGCATTGTTTCTTTTGTTTTTTTTTAAAAAAAAACATATTTTTTAATTGATTTTTTACAGAGAGGAAGGGAAAAGGATAGAGAGTTATAAATATCGATGAGAGAGAAACATTGATCAGCTGCCTCCTGCACACCTCCTACTGGGGATGTGCCTGCAACCAAGGTACAGTCCCTTGACTGGAATCGAGTCCGCAGGCCGATGCTCTATCCACTGAGCAAACGGGTTAGGGTGCATTGTTTCATTTTTAATGAGAATTTATTTATTTTCTTTATGCCAGAAAAATAATATACATTTCCATTTTGAAAAACTTAAACCAGCAATAGCCAGGGCCATGTTGGGTTGAATGACTGAACCAATTGATTTCTCACATCAATATTTCTCTTTCCCTCTCTCTAAAAATCAATGGAAAAATATCTTTGGGTGAAGATAAAAAAAAAAGTGTTTTACCATAAAATTCCAAGGTAAAATTCTACTTCCATGAAGATTATGTGGAAACAGCCTAGGTCAGAGAATTGCAGTACTTGTTTTCAAGTCCTGCTATTATCATTTCTTGGTTGGTTGATGTTAGGTAAGTTAAATTTTCTTTTTCTTTTTAAAAAAATATTTTTTATTGATATTTTACAGAGAGGAAGGGAGAGAGACAAAGAGCTAGAAACGTCGATGAGAGAGAAACATCGACCAGCTGCCTCCTGCACACCCGCTACTGGGGATGTGCCCACAACCAATGTACATGCCCTTGGCCGGAATCGAACCTGGGACCTTTCAGTCCGCAGACCGAAGCTCTACCACTGAGCCAAACTGGTTTTGGCAAGTTAAATTTTCTGACTTTATGTTTCTTTATTATTAACATGGTGATACTCATCCCTATACAGCCTATCTTATTTGTAATGAGCAAGTAAGATAATTGATATAAATGTACAAATATATATATATATATATATATATATATATATATATATATATATATAAAATTTATCATTAACTATATTACCAATAGGCAGAGTCAAATATATTTTGAGAGGCAGTGTAAGAGAACAGAAAGAGTATGAGCTTCAGAGTCACACAGACCTGGACTCGAATTCCACCTCCGTCATTCATTGTGTGATCGTGGGAGACTTAACCTCTCTGAGCTTCATGTCCCTGTTTATAAAATGAGTATAATAGTATCAACCTGACAAGACTGTTGTGAGGATTAAATGAGATAATGCATACAACACATCTGCTGTAGGGCCTGACTCTTAGTACATACTCAGCAAATGTTAATTCTTCCACTTATTCTACCAAGTTGTGATCAGCTTTCTTATACTCACATGAAAATCCTGAGCTTGTATTCCCTCAATTAATGCTAAACCACATTAGTAATTACCATCTTAGGTCATTAATAGTTCTCAAAAAGGACTATACTTGCTGCTTTCCTGGGACCAAATTATAAGGTGAGCAGTTCAAGTTGAAAGAGTTTAGCACACACATATCCTTTGAAGTGGTAACAGGTTATTTCTGAGGCATCTTTAAAAGTATTGTGTTACAAAATAAGACGCGAAACTTATAATGAATATTTAAAAATATCAGACACACTGGAATACTGAAAAAACAATACTAAAAAATTATCTTAAAAGTTTTTGATTATTGCTATCTTTTCTCTTTGATCCTCACATAAAAAAAAACAACCAGAAGCTGGGCAGGCTTCATTATTCTGTTTAAAGAGGAAAGATCAAGGCATGAGAGAAAAGAACCCCAACCTTTGTCTTCTGACTCCCCATTCAGTGCTTTTAAAAACAAGATTGTGGTTAAAGACACATAACATAGAAGTATTCATCTATGACCGAATACGAATTGCTTCTACCTCTTGGCTACTGGGAATAATGCTGCTATGAACATGGTTATACAAATATCTCTTCAAGACCCCGATTTCAATTCTTTTGGATATATACTCAGAATTGAAATTGCTAATTCATATGGTAATTCTATTTTTAACTTTTTGAGGAACTACCATACTATTCTGAGGATCAGCCATACATAGTAGCTACACTATTTTACACTTCCACCAACATTCTTGCTAGCGCTTATCATTTCCTACTTTATGTTGTTGTTGTTGTTCTAATAGCCATCCTAATGGATGTGAGGGGTGGTATCTCATTGTGGTTTTCGTAAGAGTTTTGAAGTCTTCTGTAGAGGTGCCAAAACACTAAGTAAACCTGGGTAACATCACCAACAGTTTAAAGCATCAAAATGCTACTAGATTTAAAACACTTTAGGAGGCAACAGTACACAGTCCCTGACTTCAAGGATTTTATAATCTAGCTGAAAAGAAAAGATACGTGCATTTAAAATAAATAATGATGCAAGATAGCATAGTCAAAATGATAAGTATTACATGAAGACAGAGAAGGATAAAATTATAGTAGGCTGGCTGATTATTTGAGGCCTTAAAGAGCAATTTTAAAAGAAAGGGTTTAAATTATCCAAAAGAAGAGAGGAGTAAATTAATTTTTTATTTAAAGTATGATTTAATGCATTCTTTCAAAATTTATTAGGCTCCCAAGACATTCTAGCCGAAACCAGTTTGGCTCAGTGGATAGAGCGTCAGTCTGAGGACTGGAAGGTCCCAGGTTCGATTCCGGTCAAGGGCATGTACATTGGTTGTGGGCACATCCCCCATAGGGGGCATGCAGGAGGAAGCTGGTCGATGTTTCTCTCTCATCGATGTTTCTAGCTCTCTGTCCCTCTCCCTTCCTCTCTATAAAGAAATCAATAAAATATATTTTTTAAAAAGAAAAGAAATTCTAAACACTGTGCTGGGTTTCGGGGTTACTAAGTCTCTCAAGAGCAAGGCAGAAAGATGGGCAATGAGTAGTGACAATCCAAGGTACTGAGTATGTACACGGTGTGCTGAATCTTTTTTCTTTCTCTCCCCCCCATTTTTTTTTACACATTAACTTTTTTATTGTGGTTAAAACACATGACATGAAATTTACCATCTTAACCATTTTTTAAAATATACATATATTTATATTTTTTTATTTTAGAGAGGACGGGAGGAGGAGAGATAGAAACAGCAATGATTAGAGAGAATCATCGATCTTGTTGGGGTGCATAGAGACCCCCCCACATATTTGACTGTCTTCAGATATCTCTGGATCAAAACTCATAAAATCAATATGAAAATTTTCTCTGGTTGTTCTCAGAGGAAATTTTCATATTGATTTTATTTCCAGTGTGATTTTGTTTCTTCACTTTCAAGCCTGGGTGGTTAGCCTCCTGGGTTCTTCCAGGAAGCCTGTTTTGTAAAGGCCCCTTAACAAGTCTTAGTATTTTTTGGTTACTGATCTAGTCAATATGCATTTAGTCAATCTGGCTGGCAGTGTACCGTATTTGCCGGCGTATAAGACGATTTTTTGGCCCTGAAAAATACGTATTTGCTGGCGTATAAGAGACTGGGCGTATAAGACGACCCCCTAACATTTCCACTAAAAAATACAGAGTTTGTTATATACTCACCGTATAAGACTACCCCCCACTTGGAGGCATATTTTTCAGGGCCAAAATGTCGTCTTATACGCCGGCAAATACGGTAGGTAGCGCTTTATTTTGGTGAACATTGGTTTCTCACAATTATATTCCTTTTGTCATTTGTAAAGCAACATGCTGGTCCTCCAGGCTCTATGGGCTTCCGGCCAAGCAAAGCCTGAGCCTCCGTGGAGGCACTTTGAAGTGGGTTGTCTGCATGTTGGCCATTAGAATAAAACAATTTTGAAGAAAAAAAGAGAGAGAGCCGAAACTGGTTTGGCTCAGTGGTAGAGCGTCGGTCTGCGGACTGAAAGGTCCCGGATTCGATTCCGGTCAAGGGCATGTACACTGGTTGATGTTTCTCTCTCATGGACATTTCTAGCTCTCTCTCTCCCTTCCTCTCTGTAAAATATCAATAAAATATATTTTTTTAAAAAGAGAGAGAGAGAGAATCATTGATCAGTTGCCTCCTACACCCCCCCCCCCCCCACTGGGGAGTAAGGCTGCAACCTGGGCATGTGCCCTGACTGGGAATCAAACTGTGACCTCCTGGTTCATAGGTCCACATTCAACCACTGAGCCACACCAGTCGAGCAATTTTACCATTTTTAAGTAAGTGTGCAGTTCAGTAGTGTTAAATACATCCATATCATTAATTCAACCACTCTCCAAAACTTTATCTTTTTGCAAAACTAAAGCTCTATACTCATTAAACACTAACTGCCTATCCCCTTCTCCCCCCAACCTCTGGCAACCACCATTCTACTTTCTGTTTCTATGAGTCTGACTACTATAGATACCCGAGATAAGTGAAATCATATAAAAATTTGTCTTTTTGTGACTATCTTATTTCACTTAGTATAATGTCCTCAAACTTGAATCACTCCTTCCTAAGAGCCTGGTAATCTATCAATAAGACTGTTATCACCTAATTTTACGGTGAGTCATAAAGGGAGCATGTAAAGCACATTTTTTCCAGACTATATTCACACCCAATTTTTTTTCCAAATGGAATATAGCTAGGAAGTTTGCCATTCTCCCTTGGGAAGGAGGCTATCTTTAAGATAAGGCTGTTACAAATTAATATTTAGCTCTCATCTATCACTCAAATGGGTTCTTACATTCACAAACATGTGCTAGGCATCGGGGAAGCAAAGAAAGATGAGGAAGGCACAGAGTTCTGCCCTCCAGGACCTCAAAGGGAGCTATAATATATTTAGATAAGGGCTATAATTGAGTAGTGAAAGGAGACAAGTTGAAATGAATAGCTTTTCCCTCACACAAAGTAAATCATAGGCCTCTTTTATAAAGTAACATCTAAGCAGGATCTTTAAGGATGGCAGAAGTTCATCAGATGGGAAGAGAAGGGACAGGCATTTCAGCCAGGGGACCAGCATGTTCAGGAGATTTAGCGTAGTGATTTAGTGTAGCTGGAACTTAGAATACATGATGGGGAGTATTAAGAAAGGTAGAGAGGCGTTTTTCCCCCCTCCCTGGCTGCTTGAAGATAAACCATCATGAATAACACAGTAACTATCCAGACCAGGAAGTTCATGACCAACAGACTTACTTCAGCGGAAGCAGATGGTCTTTGATGTTCTTCACCCTGGGAAGGCAACGGTACCCAAGACAGAAATTCGGGAAAAACTAGCCAAAATATATAAGATCACGCCTGATATCATCTTTGTGTTTGGATTCAGAACCCACTTTGGTGGTGGCAAGACCACTGGCTTTGGCATGATTTATGATTCCTTGGATTATGCAAAGAAAAATGAACCCGGACACAGACTTGCAAGACGTTGCCTATCTGAGAAGAAGAAGACCTCCAGAAAACAGAGAGAGGAATGTAAAAACAGAATGAAGAAAGTCAGGGGGACTGCAAAGGCCAATGTTGGTGCTGGCAAAAAGAAGTAAAGATTCTTCGGTGACTTTATCTGTGATGGTTGTGCAGATTTTTCATGAGATGACTAATAAATTATGAACTTAATTTTTAAAAAAAAGAAAGGTTGAGAGTACAGCGCTGAGGAGCCATGGAGAGGCAGACTGTGGATAGTTTTAGTCTAAAAGTAACAGAGAAACAACTGATTTTTAGGCAGAGGAACAGCATGATTAGACTTTTTAAAGGAAACTGTAGGCCAGATGGAGAATGAACTGAAGTTACAAAAAGCCAAGATCCTAACATCAGAGAAAGATGTCAGCTAGTTAATCAAATAGGGTCTCACAGACCCTCGTGGTAGAGTGCTGGAGTTCCGGATCTCCTATTTGGCCTATAAGATAAGAAATCTGATTTTCCTAATGCATCTATCATGGAAATATACTTGAGGACTGACTCACAATACCTAATTCATAAAAGAATGTGGTGTAAAGTATAATTCTAATTTACTAATACACATTCATTTATCAAACACCTATAAAGAATCTTTGTAATTAAGCATTATTCTAGGTTCTAGGGACACAGCTGTGATTAACAATTTCCTGCCCTCACAGAGTCACATTCGAGAGTTTAAAATATTTTTTCAGTGATGAAAATATTTGTGTTTGAGCCTGGCCAGTGTTGCTAAGTGGTTAGAGGGTCGGCCCTGGCACCAAAGGGTCTCAGGTTTGATTCCAGATAAAGGGCACATACCTTTCTTTCTCTCTCTCTCTCTCTCTCTCTCTCTCTCTCTCTCTCTCATTCTCTTCTCTCTCCCACTCCCTCCCTTCCTTTCTTCCAAGCTCTCTGTAAAGCAATGGAAAAAATATCCTTAGGTGAAGATTAAATATATATATATATATATATATATATATATATATATATATATATATATATATATATTTGTATTTGCTGTCCAGAGTACTTCCTTCCTGGTATAAAGGTACCAGGGATTCTGAGTTGGTAATTAAAATATTGTTTGGTGAATTATGAGAAAAAAAGAGAGGTGCATGCTTTTATTCAGGAACCAGGTGAAGCTTAAGAAATTATTTATGTTAATAACTAGCTTAACAATATTCTTTGGATTTACAATTTCTCAATCCTGAACACGGCTGGATAAAAAAACACATGGCCAAATCCTGGCAGATTCCTCTCTTTCTGGGTTCCAGGTGAACTATTTAAATTCTAACACATTCTTTCAGACATATTGGGTTACAACTAGTTTTAATTATGTTAGCTTCAGTCATTTTTACTATACATGATTAAATTAAGGCTCCAACTTCAACTATATTACTGTAAGCAATCATGGGCACTACTGGATTTTTGTCCAGTAATTCAATGAATATTTACCAAGTATCTAAGTGCCTGTTAAGGCTTTGTTACATGTTGGGAATATCATACTGAACAAGACAGCTTGTACCTATCCTCAAGGAATTTATATACATTCTAGTAGTGAAGTGAGATTATGAAAATCACTACTAAACAACTGGCCAAAAAATTAAGTGTAGTGTAATGAAGGAAAGGAGCAAGAGAATGCTATAATATTCAAGAGAGAGATGAAAATCACCTGGACTAGGCTAGTGGCATTGGAGATAGAAATGGTTGGATTTTAGTTTTATTATGAACATAGAATCAAGATTTGATAATGAAGTGAATGAAGGTGAGGAAAAGGAAGGACTTAACTCCTGGGTTTCTTCTGACTTAAGCAACTGGGCAAGTAGTGACCTTGAGTTGAAGATTTACAAGAGAAAATACCCAAAGTTCTGTTTTAAACACAGTAACTTTGAGATCTCAACATGCAAATGTAGATAAGTGGAGAAGTAGGCACTTGAATATGTGAGGTTGAAAGGTTAGGTTTGAAAATATAGATTTGGTAATCACTGACATAATGACAGTATTTGGGTATAGTATTTTCATTAGAGTATATATAGCCTAGTAAACTTGATTAGAAATTCTGATTCCTAAATCTCCTCAGTGACACATTTTCTCAGAAATCATTTCTATATATGACTAAATAGTTGAGAATTCATTCTTACTGGTTTAATTCTCAAAGGATAACTATTCAAGACTTCTTTTGCGGGGGGGATCCTCACTATACTTTCTGTCTACTACATGAACCCAAATACAAATTCAATTTTAGAGTTACCAGTGCTTTTCATTAATATCTCAGTGACTTGCTTTTTTTGTGTGTGTGTGTGTGTCTCTCCAAAGCTAACTCTTAAAGGTCCCATATAATTAGGTGCTCATGGGTGAAAAGGGTTAAATAGGTCTGGATTTCTATGTAGATTAGAATCTCTATTTAATTATAGTTTCTATAAGTTAAACATCACTTACAAGGATGTATGGACTTGCTTATGAAGTAGAAAGAGTACTGGACTAAGACTCATGAGATCTGGGTTCTAGGTCAGGTACTGTAATTATTTAAGTCACAGCCCCAAAGGTCTGCTACTTTATGGGTCAAGTGAAGAGACTACAGAATATTTTAAAGACTATGAAAACATAAAAGTATACAATTAAAGAATTATAATCATTAGCTTACTGTTGGGCAGCTGGAGATCTGGGGTGGGGCTGAGCATCAAGAATGGCCCAGAGTATAGATTCCAGTAATCTGTTTCTGAATTTCTCATTAATTTTTGTGCACTTCATAACTTGGCTTCTGTGTCTATAAAACAAGAAAATCCTAATGATTTCCCTCACCATTACGGGAAGAAATTAATAAATGTTTATGTTTTGCAGAGATTCCTAGATGAAAGAGGTTAGAAAAATACAAATGATGATTTGTGTTGATGTTCTTAGTAGCTTAGTCTAAGTGGGACCTATATCCTGGAAAAGCTCAGCTTCCATTGCTTTGTGACTTGCCAACACCTCAGGGAATTTTGGCTTTTCTTGGGGGGAAAAATTACTACCTTTGGGGAAATCTCTGAAGCAAGTCTGTTACAAATAGCCAGTTTAGGGAGGTCATGCCTAATACCGTGCTGTAAAGAAAAAATAAGTCTTTTCACGAAAGCGATGAAGACAATTTGCTAATCATATCAGCATTTCCCAAAGAGGGAAATTACTTAACACAAGCCAAATCCTGTACATTATTTCCAGCACCCTCTTTTTTTCTTTTCTTTTCTTTTCTTTCTTCTTCTTCTTCTTCTTCTTCTTCTTCTTCTTCTTCTTCTTCTTCTTCTTCTTCTTCTTTTTTCTTAGCTTTGTTTGTTAATCCTCATCTGAGGATTTTTTTTTTTTTAAAGGAGAGTGGAAGAGAGAAGGAACCATAGAGAAACATTTATATGAGAGAAACACATTGATTGGTTGCGTCCGGCCTGGGAAAAAGCCTGCAAGGGACTTCCCTGCCCTTGACTGGAATCAAACCCGGGACCCTTTGGTACACAGGAGGCGCTCTATCCATTGAGCCAAACTGGCTAGTGCTCCAGCACCCTCTATGAGATGCCCACCGTTCCTCACGCCGTGTCTCCCCCCCTTGCAGGAAACAAGCACACCTTTGTCCAACTATAGGCGTGTTCCCGGCGGTCTTTGGGGGAAGGGGGATAACACGCGGAGAGTTCCCTAAAGGTTAGATGCTAATTATTATGCCTCAAGGGAATTGCATGATGCACCCAGCGCGTTCCAGCAGACTTAAACAAGGAGTTTTGTTCCCGGCCGTCCGCTCTTGCCTGGTCGTTTCTCCTCAGGGTACGTCTTTTCTCTTTGGTTTGGGACCTCCCAAGTTGAAATCGAACCTGTTGGGTTAAATTTCCCATGAAGTAAAACCCCCCTAGTGAGGTGAGTAGCTCCAGCTCCAATTTAAAGTTCCTCAAACACTAGAACACCCCAAAGGGGCACGGTAGAAGTAATTAGGAAAATGAAAACCCCAACGGGTCCATATTACTGTTTAACCCAGGCGAAATGGCCCTGAATTCACTGTAAGGGAAGACTCCCCAATCGGCGAAAGGATGAGGTAGAAGTCACCACAGGAAAAAACCCCCGAACCTCCCCGGAAGTCTTCCTCAGACGTCACGCACGGGATTGGGTCGCGGCGAGGCCGCCGCGCAACGGCCCGCCTCCTCCGAGAGGACTACAAGTCCCGGCTTGTCGCGAGACGCGGCGTCGCCGCGTAATTCGCGCCAGACCGCGCGTTAGGACGCCTCCTCCGCGCGCCGGCGCCGCGGCGGGCTCTGCGCAGGCGCATTTTCAACGCTTGGGAGTCGAGGGCGGGGTATCCTCCCTTTCGCTGATGCAAGAGCCTAGTGCGGCTGGGGGAGAGGTGTCGGGGAGGTCTGTACCGCGACCGAGGCTTGGGGCTGACCTGTCCGACTTCTCGTCCGTGCGGAGCCTACGGGAGCCGCAGCCATGTCCGGAGACGAGGTGAGGGCCTGACCCAGGCGTTAAGGCTGGGGACTGGGGCGGGGAGCCGTCCCCATTCCCGTGTGGGGAGAACGAGTGTGCGGCCTAGCGGCCGGCCGCCATGTGGGACAGCCGGGCCTAGGCGGCCCGGAGCGGTGGAGCCAGCGAGGACTCCGGAGCCGCGGTCTCGGCTGCGTCCCGCGCTCCTCTGGGCGGCGGTGCTGAAGCCGACTTTTCTGGAATGGAGAGTTTATGGAGTCGCTCACCTAGAATAGGGCTTGAATGCCGCTTAAATGTCCCAACCGAACGAGATTGGGGCTGGCGACCCCTGCGTGCCTCTGGATCTGACCCCGCAGCTCCAGCACTCCTCGCCGGGTGCCGGCGGCGGCGAAGGGAGCCCCCCTGCGCCCCGGCGGAGCGCCCTCATTCAAAACTTGGCAGGCTGGCCTTTCCTGGTCGGTGTCCGAGCACTATTTATTAAAAGTTCAGGGGGTGGGAGAGTTAGGGTGAGAGGTCAAGAGGCTTCGGCCTCAGAGAGTGTCTGACTTTGGAAAGTTTTAGGGTGGAGTCCCCGAATTTCCCTTCACGGAGCTCACGGTGACGAGAGCGGGAAGTCGGGGCCGCGAAGCTGGCCGGGCCTTGTACTGCCCTCGTGCTTGTATCTCAGCACATTTCCTCAAGTCCCTCTGGCCGGATGGATCCCAGCTCATGGGAAGTCAAACGGCTTAAAATGAAGTTGCATTTTAGGTTTTGTCCGTAGGCATTCATTAACACTGGTGGGAGAGTTACTGCTTCCCGGCCAGCTCGCCCCACCAAGAAAAAAAAAGGGGGTGGGGGGTGCCTCTTGAATTTGTAATTAATTCATTTCTGTAAACATTCGAGTGCTTGGTCTGTAGGGCCTTGGAAAGAAGGGAGAGGGGAAAATCCTAGGCTTTTTGGAGCGTTGGCTTCTGAGGTGGCCCTTGAACGATCCTTAGCATTTCCTCTTGTGGTGGAAAGGCTGATCTTAGGGTCGAGGGGTGGTTAAGACGACTGGTTAAGAGTGCTCACAGAAAGTAGACGATCCTAATTTGGTTAGCCCCAATCCCTTGAAATATGGTTAGTGGCCAGTTCATGGAGGGGCTTGAAGGCCAGATTAAGGAATTTGGATTTATTCTGGAGGGGACGCCGATCTCTCACTTGATTTCCACAATAGTCCTGTAAGATAAGTATTGTTGTTGTTAGCCCCATTTTATGGATGAGAAAGCTGAGGCTTTGAGTGTTGTATCATGCCCATGATCAAATAGTAAGTGGCTGCGCCAGTAGTAGACTTCCCAGATCCATGAAATATTGCCTTACATCTAGGTGACCAGGAGGCTCTTGCGCTCTCGGGAGAAACTGAGTCTGAAGGTAGATGGTTCTTGCTCGGAGGTCATGGTAGACATTGCTCTGGGCTACCGTATTTCAAAAGTTCTGAGGGTGGCAGTGTTTCACGTTTGTTTTTTCTACATATATTCTAAGCTCTTCATAACCTTTAAAAATAAAACACTTGTGTAGTACAAAGTACTATGGGGTGCTGTTTGTGTAGTTTCTATGGTAAAGTGCTCATAAGTGATATATGGGGAGGTTAAGAGAGATCAACTAATTTCTACAGGAGCTAGAAAGAGCCATCAACAGAGATTTGTGGTACTGGAGGATTCGGTTTTAGCAGTGGGGTCAGGTTTTGAAGGAAGTGGAATATGGCAGAACCAGCATTCTTTTTGGAAGCCAATAAAATATTAAGTAGCTTGGCACTTTTTAGGTCTACCAGTCTAACTTCATTTTATAGACAGGAAGCGAGGGCCCAGGGAGGTTAACTCGCCCAAGATTACACAGCAAGTTAGTAAGACTAGAACCAGCCTTTGACTTCCACTCTGGAAGGATGTGAGGTACTGGTTTCTCCAGTGTTATTGACTAAACTAGATAAGTATTCTTAGGCCAACCCTTAATTTCTGACTACTTTACAGACAAGCAAAAATTTCTACATGGAAACAATGAAAGTAAACTGTACAAAGTTCTTTTTTATTTTAGTGAAAGAAGGGAAGAGAAAGAAACATCAGTTTGCTGTCCCATTTATCTATGCGCTCATTGGTTGATTCTTGTATGTGCCCTGACCAGGGGATGGAATCCACAATCTTGGCTCATAAGAACGATCCTCTTAACCAACTGAGCAACCCAGCCAGGGCTGTACACATTTCTTTTTATACCTGGTAATTAAGCCAAAATTCACCACAGCATAGCCTTTTTTAACCTAGTGGGACCAAGGCCTTTAAAAAGCAGTATTTGAGAAATATATGGGTGATGTCTGTAAGGAACAATCTTCTAATCTGTAGGCATTCATTGTTTTCCAGACCAGTTTTTTCAAAGTGCTGTCAATAGTTAAGATTGCTTATTACTACATCCCGATCACCAAGTGTCAGAACATTGGGTTTTCATACAATACAGTAGTAAGGTGGTTTGCAAAAACTGCTTTAAAGAAGTTTCTGATTTTAAAATGGAATGTGTGTTGTATTAAGTACACAGAATGCAGAAGAATATAAAGAGAAAGAAAAATCTAGAATCCTATCACTTAGAGATAACAGTTTTAAGTTGCTTTTCAGTCTTAAAAAGCAATTAAAAAATTTTTTTTTTTTTTTTAGTAAAGACCAACATGGCCTTGTGGTTTGGACGAGGGCTGCTTTGGGCACTGCGTTGGGATCCCTGGTTTCCTTATTTTTGACTGAGAGGTGGTGAGAGTAAAATGAGGGGATGAATGTTTCTTAAGTATCCAGAGTCAGTAATTAAGAGAGATATTAATTATTTCAGTGTATAATTCCTGCAATTTCAAACCCTTTACAAGGCTACAAATAAACTGTTAACCTATAGGCTAAATATGAATGTTTTTCAAAGGATTAGGCACTTGTGAGGCTGTCCTCTTTTGATTTCAGGACCCCTCTCATCTTTGGTCTGTCATGCTGAGTAATAATAAAATGTAATTATTATTCCAGCGTAGTTGCTACTTGGGAAAAGAAGCAATAAATGAATCGTAAGCCCTGCCAGACAAGTAAGCTTTTAGTACCTGAATTACTCTGTCCTTTTGCCAAATCTCCATATCTTAGGAGTGCATATGAATTATAGCTTTACCTCCTTGGACATTCCATGTAGGGTGACCTGTGGCTTAGTAGGTCAGCAGTGGGGAATCTTTTCTTCTGGTTCTTCTTTAAGTTTGCCAAATTAAGTTCTTCAAGATTGACTGCATTTCAGAATTACTCATTTATACAGTTAGGGCCTTAAGATAGGAGAGGATAACTGATATGAGACTATATCAGTTTCCAGAATATCTTGCAGATCCTTCTCTATCGAGTGAGGATGATACCAACCCTACCTTATTATAGACCACAGTTTGGTTTCAGTGTAGCTCAGTTCCCTTAATGTACTTAGGACATAAAGAAATTTAAGCCCTGGTAGGGTTCCGTGGTTAGAGTGTCAGCCTGTGCACCGAAGGGTCTCAGGTTCGATTCCCAGCCAAGGCCATGCACCTGGGTTGCGGGTTTGATGTTAATCAGGTGTGGAGAGGACTAGAACTTACCTGGGGTAATACAAGTAAGAGCAAGAGTCAGGACTTGAATTTATTCAGTTGGGCACCAGATACTTTACTGTACTATTGTAGCATTTCATTGGGGAAAATGCTAAACTTAAGCATAATAGAATTTGGATATAAATTGGTGAGGGGCTTAAAGAAAACATACTTGGTATTTGAATCCAATTTTGTTTGACTTCAGTGACCTCACTCTACTGGAGTCTACCCTATATGTTGTTTAAACTTATGTCTAAAATACTTCATCTGGTCCTAACTGGTTTGACTAAGTGGCTAGAGCGTCAACTTGTGGACTGAAGGGTGCCAGGTTCGATTCTGGACACATCCCCAGTAGGGGGTGTGCAAGAGGCAGCTGATTGATGTCTCCTCAATGTTTCCAACTCTATCCCTCTTCCTCTCTTTAAAAAAATCAATAAAATATATATTTAAAAAAAATAAAATACTTCATCTGTATTTTCCCCCCAAGTAATCAGTACAGGTATAAATTAATTTTTTGCTTATTCTCTAATGGACATTAGATAAAAATAACCCAAGAAAACTTAATGTTCCAGAAACAAAAGGCAAAGTAAAAGGTTATATAGAAGTTGCTCTTACTCAAATATAGATTTGCTATGTGAAGGGTTGCTGGTGGATTTCCTTAAAGGTTTGTCTGAATTTAAGGATAATATTTAAGAAAATTTTTTATTAAGTCAAGTCTTCTGGTGTAGTAACCCCAGATTACCAACCTTAAGTAAATATGTATAATCTGTCTAGGTATTGGTTTTCTTATCCACAAAGTGAGAGGTGTAGCACAGGTTAGTACTAAGGCCCCTTCCCTAAATTCTGTGATTAATTCATCATAAGGTCTCCACATTTGCTCATGAAACTAAAAGTGAACTTGCTGTACCTTGTGGTAATTTACAAATTGAAAGGTGGTGCACATGTTTAAGGAACACCCCCCTCCACTCTCATTCCATGTTTAATAGTATAAGAAGGGCTGAATGGCCTTGTTTCTAATCCTGTTTTTAGTACTTGAGTGCATCAAATACTCTTTTTTGTTAATTCTCACCCAAGCTTATTTTTTCCATTGATTTTTAGAGAGAGTAGAAGGGAGGAATGGATGGATGGAGAGATAGAAGCATTGATGTGAGAGAGGCACATCGATTGGTTGCCTCCCAATCTTGACTGCAAATCAAACCCGTGACTTTTCAGTGTCTGGGCCCAGGCACTGACCTGTGAGAAACACCTTGGGCCAGAGCAAAATACTTACTTTTAAGAATGTCTTTTGAGAATACAGCATAGTTGGAGTGTGAAAACAATCACTTGGTTCATTTTTATTTTTATTTTTTGGTCTTTTAAACAGATGATTTTTGATCCTACTATGAGCAAGAAGAAAAAGAAGAAGAAGAAGCCTTTTATGTTAGATGAGGAAGGGGATGCCCAGACAGAAGAAACTCAGCCCTCAGAAACGAAAGAAGTGGAGCCAGAGCCCACTGAGGACAAAGATGTAGAGGCTGATGAAGAGGACAGTAGGAAAAAAGGTGAGTGGTAGATGTGAGAGAGAAACTCTTGCTGAAAGGCCTATTTCTCTTCCCTTGTGTTTTGGATTTTGTGCATGCATTGACCCCCTCAGTCTGATAGGGCTATTCCAGTGAAAATTGGGGCCATCAACAGTCTGTGGGCACTGGACGTTGCCTATTTCTGGTAGATTTGTTCAGGAAAATTCCTACTGATTCCATAAGTGACCACACCTTGTCATTCCAGGGCTGGTTTTCCAGTCCAGCCTGTCAGGTCTCTTTTTGTATTTTATTGGTGATTGTATTTGAGTGTAGAAAGAATAAGACCCAGATGGGCAGTTTTGTGTCTTAGCAAGTTTGAAAACATACAGAAGAAATTAAAATTATTTAAAAAGTGTTTCAGTTTAGACACCAGCATTAGTTATTCACTTTTGTGCTTTGACAAAGATAATTATTAGAAATAAGTGATTCAATAAACATAATGTCTGTTGAATATAAGACATTCCTGGAGATAGAACTGACTATGAACTATCATGTGCTAAGTATCTTTTATATAATAAAAACAAACTTGGAAAATAAGTCATTCTTGCAATAAGACAAAATGAATTCATAAATAGCTCCTTGAAAAAAAAGTTGTAGCAAAGGGATCCTAAAATATTTCTAGTGTACAACAGTGTAGGACAAATGGAAAGTTTATTGAACAAAACACAATATTACTCAGTAATGGTAGATAAAATTCATTTTATTCATGTTAGAGCCTCATTTGATGAATGTGACTTTATAAGCCCTTTTGTTGATTGATTGATTGATTGATAAGTAGAGCTAGACACTAGGATAAAGGTGAACATGGCATATTATCAATTAGTATCTCCCTTTAGTATCTATTAGGAAGATAGATAAGCAAGCCATTGGAATGACAGAAGATACTATTGAAGCACCTTGGGGGCATCCAATTGGGGAAAGGGATAGATAGGCTTAGAAAAGGCTTGGTGGAAGTAACTCTAACAAGATCCTGTAAGAGTTATGTGGGAGAGTCCATGGCAAGGGTTGGAGGTGAGAGACCACTGGCATTGCTAAAGTGGAAGTACTTCATTTGGGCTGGAACCAGGGATTAAGGTATGGGAGATGAGATGCTAGCAGAGGTGGAGAGAGAAAGCTTGGGGGGCCTTTGGAAATTGTGTTAAAACCCTGACTTTGTCTTGGGAACAGTGAGGCTTGATACGATCAGATTCATAAATGTTCTCAATATTGCTTTCTAATGAGGTTTTTCCTAATTACTAAATTAAATGTTGGTTTATCTCATAATTGGATGCTTTGCCTTCTATTTGTTGTTAATAATCTTAATTATGCTTTTTTAGATGCCTCTGACGATCTAGATGACTTGAACTTCTTTAATCAAAAGAAAAAGAAGAAAAAAACAAAAAAGATATTTGATATTGATGAGGCGGAAGAAGGTGTAAAGGTAGTATTGCTTTCTTATTGAAGGTAAAATTTGATCTCTTGAAAGATTGCTCAATGGCTGATGTTTCTCCCTCTTTGTTTCATCTCTTACTAGCTTTGCTTTTGTTAAGTACTTACTGTTATGGTCATTATGTCTGATTAAGGTATTTTAAAGGGTTTATGATGAAAAGTAATATAAATTTAGGTTTTACATATTTTTTTGTGGGCCTGTAAAATGATTACAAAACTAGAGGCGAGGTGCACAGATTCTGCACTGTGGGGTCCCTTAGCATGGCCTGTGGAGATCAGGGCGAAACACAGCTGCCACTACTGCTTGATAGGCTCGCTGCTGCTCCACTGTGATCTCTGGGTTGCTACAGCGGCCCTGCGTCTGGCACCTATCAGCTGAGCAGTGCTCCCACTGTGGGAGCACACTGACCACCAGGGGACAGCTCCTATAGATGCCCCTTGTCATTAGACTGCGATTGGCTGAGTAAAAGGTCTACATCTATAAAAGTGTCTAATATGCAAAGTGTCCTCTCATGAGGACTACATCTAATATGCAAAGTGTCCCCTCATGAGTACTACCTGGTGTTTGATCGCTTGCTATGATGTGTGCTGACCACCAGGGGGTGTCATGGAACAAGGAAGGCCCCAATAGACCCTGATCTCTGGCCAGACCTAGGGACCCTTCTTGTGCACAAATTTTGTGCACCTGGCCTCTAGTATTTCAGTAAGTGAGAAATCTGTGAAGCAAATACTCTCCTGGTTTCCTCTATTAAACTTTGGTGGCATGTTGAAGATACACACATTTGTATCTGAGCACATACCTTGGTGGTTGTGCCTGATGATCTTATGGCCTGTGGGAGAACCAGAGCACTCAGGCTGTTTTTATAGAGTTCTCTGATCTTGTAGGTTCTCTTAATACTAGATTGATTTCCAATATAAATATCTTAGAATTCTTTTGAATAAGTACAGTAGGTACATGGGTGGATAGTTAGGTGAATGGGATCGATGGAGGGATGAGCTGAAAGTCTGCTCTTAAATATCCCATTTTGTGTCCTTGACCTTTTCCTTGGTAAAGTTTATTTGCTCAAACTTAAATAAACAAGGTGTATCCCAAATGTAGCAGGAAATGTAATTTATTGCATTTTGGAAATGGTGTCACAGTTTCCTCGACTTGGTTAATTCAGATGTGTATTGGCGAGTGCAGAGTCATCAGACATTGTGTACTAATTGCTAAGGTACTGAAATAAGTAAGATATTTCCCCCATTTTTCAGGATAATTTAGAGCAAGACCATTTTACCTGGATTTATCTTATTTTCTCCTTGTTTGGGGATTCTCTTCTTCCTACTATTGCAAGGAAATTGAGGAAGAGAGATGCTCAAATGATATTGAACTAGTGAGGTTTAAATATGCTGGATAATGAAGTGACATCAGAGATGGATCACAGAAAATCTTGGTTAACAAGGTTTTCTAGGTTGATTCCTCTGGTTTGTAGCTTTTGTCCTATAGATTTACTTATTTAAGCTCTATCTACTCTTATTAAGTGCTTAAATACTTTTTTCTCTCCGTTATTGAAGTCAACATAAGAGTTTATTATCAATATCTTTATCAGTTAGGGCTGATATATATATATATATATACACACACACACACACACACACACACACACACACACACATACATACATATACTTTAATGATGTCATCTATTGAAGTGATGCCCAAATAACTTTTGCAGTCTGGTAGCAAGGCTGACTGTGGTATAATAAAAAATATTTAGTCTTTGTCTCTGGTTCCTGGCACATGGCTCCTAAAACCCTTATAATCTCTGGAATGTTAAAAAGTGTCAATTTTGAGATGATGGATGGCTGGAAACTCCTAAATAACTTCCGTATAGGTAAGAGCTGGTCATCAGAAAGATTAAGCCATGATTAGGTGATTGGAATTCATATACACCCAGCCACTCTTCCCCTTTTAACCTTCTTGGGGAAGGGGTTGGAACTTGATCACCAGCAGTCAGTGATTTAATCAGTTGTGACTGGCCTCTGAAGTGAGGATAGTCTTAAGGGACTGAGTCCTTAAACCTGTGGAGTCTGTCACTAACTACAGATAGTTTCAGGGTTAAAATGAATTATAGGTCACCCAGTTAGTTGGAGAGTTGAAGAATTGGTATGGAAAAACACCATGTATTTGGTGTCAGGAGGAAAAAAACTCCTCCTCCCACTGATTATATCAGAATACTTAGGAACTTCTTTAAAATACTCCTGACCCGCCATTTGGCTCGGTGGATGGGGCGTCAGTCTGAAGGGTCCCAGGTTTGATTCCTGTCAGGGGCATGTACTTGGTTGTGGGCACATCCCCAGTAGAGGGTGTGCAGGAGGCAGCTGATTGATGATTCTCTTTCATCGATGTTTCTAACTCTCTATCCCTCTCTCTTTCTCTCTGTAAAAAATCAATAAAATATATTTTAAAAAAATATTTAAAATACTCCTGACCCTTGTTCCTGCTAAAGATTGTCAGCCAAATGATTTAAGAATCTTAATAAACATTTACTAAGTGATTCTGACAGTGGCCTGGTTTGGAAACATAGATAATATTTTTTTTAAGACCCCAAGGCTGGTGAATAAAAAGAAAGGAAAAGATCCCACAGAACTGTCTCAAATTTCCAGCGTAAATAACAGGGACTCAACTCACTGAGCCACTTTGGCTCACCTATGAGAGACATTTCTTATATATAACTTCAGTTTTGAATATTAAAATGTTTCCCTCTAAAAGGATGTCAGCCCATGTCATCTTTTTTTTTTTTTTAATCCTGGACTTAAAATATTGAAACTTACATCTTAATTTCTTAGGATCTTAAGATTGAAAGTGATGTTCAAGAACCAGCTGAACCAGAAGATGACCTTGACATTATGCTTGGCAATAAAAAGAAGAAAAAGAAAAATGTCAAGTTCCCAGATGAGGATGAAATTCTAGAGAAAGACGAAGGTAATATTGGAGGCTCATTACTTATGCCTTTGGCCTAATCTATTTGATAGGTGGGCCCCTCTTTAATTTTTATTTTTTAACCCTATTTCCACCTGATTATGGACACTAAAAGGAAAACAGTATCTAACTTGATGACAGTTAAAGATTTCATGGGGGTAGAATTTGGCAATTGTAATTTTACTAAATCATGCAGCTTCCGGTGATTGGGAAAATTACTGTAACTGAATTTTAAATGTTGAAAAAAAATTTTTCATTTTGTTAAAAGTGCTGTTTTATTAGTTTCTAAGTGTCAATAGGGTCTTTAGAGAACTTGACCATAGTCAGCAGATGGGTTTTTATGGATGTGAATGTTTCTTAAGGGCCTAAACAGTTGGATGTTTTTTCTTCTAATTATCCCAGTGCATTATTTTATCTTGTCTGTTAAATCAAGAAACAGTTAGGTGTGTCTGTGCTATCACAAATTCTTAATTAGAGATGTCTCTATTAAGGGTTGTTTATGAAAGTCCCTGTTTTTAAGGAATTGAGAGGTTACTTGTGAAACTTAATGTCTTTATGCTTGAGGTTTGAATGTAGTTCTGGGAAGGAAGACAAATGTCTTTGATACTTCCATTTCTTTAGATCTGCCTCTACCCCTCATTCTTAGTCTTTGTTATCTGTAGCTTTAGAAGATGAAGACAGCAAAAAAGATGATGGTATCTCATTCAGTAACCAGACAGGCCCTGCTTGGGCAGGCTCAGAGAGAGACTACACATACGAGGAGGTAAGACAGATTCTGTTACGGAAAGGGGCTAAACTGGTGACTAAAACTCAAAGAAAAGCAAGATAAACGCTCGCTGAATTGGAAGGACCACTGTACTCCAAATTGTTAGTGGAGCAGCCTCAGAGGTCATGTAGCCATTGCCTGCTGCCCTCATGTGGACAGCCAGTGTGGCAGTCATTGTAGTGCTCACTGTTCCCATCTGAGGCTGTGAGCATGGGGATAGAGCCCCTGGAATGGGAAGGGGAGCAGTGGAGAGAGGAATTGGCTAATTTGGGATCAGAATAGTATGGAGTTTGCTTATTTGGGCTTTCCTGAATCTTATTCTTGATTGTATTGGATACTTTCCCATAGAAACAGCAGAATTAGTAGGGGTTTATTCATTCATTAACTTTGAACAAGGAATTGAGCATTCATAATGGACCAGATCCTGGTTGAGAATTGAGTCCTGCACTCAAGGAGCTCCCAGAATGTAGAGTGATGTGTGTATTTAATAAAAAGTGAAGTTTGCTTAAAGATAAAGCAAAGATTCCAGTATACTCCTCTGCTATTAATAAGAATGTACATGAATACCATTTTATTTCTATAGCTACTGAATCGAGTGTTCAACATCATGAGGGAAAAGAATCCAGATATGGTTGCTGGAGAGAAAAGGAAATTTGTCATGAAACCTCCACAGGTCGTCCGAGTAGGAACCAAGAAAACTTCTTTTGTCAACTTTACAGATATTTGTAAACTGTAAGTTCATTAATGGAGAATCTCCATTTCAGATACCAAAATTTCAGTGCTGTTTATGTTAAAGGTCCTTATTGAGGACAAAATTGCAGGTAGAAAGACTACGCAGAGTTGTCAAAGTTGCGTTGAGGAAAGTCTGAGTTCAAATATATCAGTTCTTTCTACTTATAGGTCTCAGGGCTTGTATTATCAGACATCCAGGGGTCAGAGGCTGATGCATGAGAATGGATCCAGATGGAAAGAGTGTGGAGGCTAACTGTACTCCTCAGATACGAGTTTGGCCAACCCAGGGAGGTAGAAAAGCTTTTGAGGCTGGGTGAGCTTGCCAAGCAAATGAGCTTAGGGAAAACAGCTAAATTTGGTGTGCCTCTTCCTCAGATGGACATTGTCAAGACAGAGCTTTTTTTTTTTTTTTTTTTTTTAAATATATTTTATTGATTTTTTACAGAGATGAAGAGAGAGGGATAGAGAGTTAGAAACATCGATGAGAGAGAATCATCGATCAGCTGCCTCTTGCACACCCCTACTGGGGATGTGCCCGCAACCAAGGTACATGCCCTTGACCGGAATTGAACCTGGGACCTTTCAGTCCGCAGGTTGACGCTCTATCCACTGAGCCAAACCGGTTCCGGCAAGACAGAGCTTTTTTAATTACCATCACATTCCATGCCTCTCATTCCCAAGTATCCTATTGCCAGGTTTGGTGTATTTGACCTTTTGACAATTACTTCATAGCTTTTTACTTCTTTGAAAGAGGGTTTTACAGTTAACAAAGCCATCTTTCATCTTCCTTCCCAGAAAAAGATGTTACTTTCTAAAGTTATTTACCTTTTCTGTCCATGCTTATAGACATTTACTCATAGGTATGTACAGTATTTATAAATAACTTGCAGTATTGTTTTATGGTCTTTAGAATGTATTACATACCTTTTATTTCAGAGTTTGATGGACTGCACTATAGTGCACCTACCCAGTTTCTCCGAAAATTAGACAGTGTCTTATATTAATTTTTGATCCCAAAGATGCGCTAGGTCTTATTTTCAGGGGATGTCTTATTTTTCCATGAAGAAGAATACGGTACACATTTATTGTTAAATGAAAATAAAGGAAATTTATTACCTGTATACGGTATAGTAGTATGGTAGTTGTCAACACAAACCAGACAAACTGAATCCTACAGTATCGAGAATTTACTCATTTATTCAATGGCAATCATGTCATCATCTTCTGGAACATCATCATAAAATCCAATTCCTGAATTTCCTGGTGAATTTCTTGTGACTCCATTTCTTTCAGAATCAGTGGACCAAATCTCTCATGTTTAGCAATAGTACTGTCTTTAAATGAGTACTTCTTGTCAAGGTAGCCTGCTCGCAGTGCATTTGCAATGCAACTGTCAGTGATTTTCTCCCATGAATTCTTCACCCAAGTCACAACTTCTTGCATTTTAGGTTTCACAAAGTTTCTATGCCGATTTCTCTCCATTCACACAGCAGTGACGTCAGGACTCCGCGTAACGTCACTGGTTGCTAGATGCCAGTCCAGGTGGCCCTAGTGACCAGTTTACAGTAAATTAATTTTCATTCTGAGACAGAGCTTGGGGGCCTTATTTTCGGGGGTATGCCTTATATTTCACTCAGAAGGAAACCTGTAAGTAGGTCTTATTTTCGGGGAAACACGGTAATAGCAGAATAGTCACAAATTGAAACAGTGAACAAGTTGCTTTTTTAATGTTTGGTTAGTTTTCCATGGAAGATAGTTTATATATTCTACTTTCTTTTTAGATTACATCGTCAGCCCAAACATCTCCTTGCATTTTTATTGGCTGAATTGGGTACAAGGTAAGAAACTATTTTGCATTTATATATACACTGAGTAGCCAGATTATTATAATCTCTGAATGCATAATAATCTGGTCACTCAGTGTATATCCTATATAATAAAAGGCTAATATGCAAATTGTCCCCTCGACCAGGAACTCAACCTACAGGCATGCTGGCCAACTGCCCATGTCCCCTCCCCTGGGCCAGGCTGGCCGGACTTCACCCATGCACGAATTCATGCACCGGGCCTCTAATGTGTGTGTGTGTGTGTGTGTTCAGAGGTCATCATAATCTGGCCACTCTGTAGTTACATACCGTATTATTGGACATATCGTAAGAACTTCTCTTAATCTGAAAAAGTATGTAATACACTTAGAAAAAGATTTTCACTGCCCTGGACAGGTAACTTGGTTGGTTGGAGCACATCATCCTGTGTACCAAAGGTTATGGGTTTGGTTAGGGTCCGTATATGAGGCAACGGACCCGTCTCTCAAATAAATAAAACACATACCCTTAAGTGAGGATTGAAAAAAGAGAAAAAATTCACCTGATTATCAGAGGAACTTCTAGGCTACTGAAAGAGGGAAGTCAACTCATTTCTATGGGAGAGCTTGGCTGCTTGGGAATAGAGAACTGAATTAACAGTGACTCATCTGAAGAGGCCTGTTGGCATACCAAGATGAGGATCATGGCACTGCTGTCTTTAGAGTTTCCTGTCATTAACTAGATTCTTAGATCTTTATGGAGCAAGTAATAGATTTCAAAGGAAATTATTTTCTTAGGTCAGTATTTCTAATTGTTAATAGGCTATTGATGAAATACAGCTTACAAATTGATGAGTGGCACAGAAGAAAGGTTGAAACAGGGATCCATAGTTACTTAAGAGTTCACCTGTTGAAGGCACCGAGCCAGTCCATCCCTGTTAAGTGCTAGGAAGCCAACTGTTTCTTTAAAAATAAGTAGATTCAGGGCATAATAAAGATGATTAACACATATTGAGCATCTTGGGTACCATTTCAGTCTTAAAACAGTTGCATGAACTGTTAGTAGAAATGAATATTAGCTGTCTTAAAGATTTGGAAACCATTTTAGTGAAGTTGTAGTTGGTCATATAACATGGTACAGTCAACATGCAAACGCAAATCTTCTTGTTTCTCAGGACCTTGAGCTCTTTTCAAAGACCTAATCCTGTGCCTTACTGGCAGAGAGATAACTAACATGTTCTGTTCTCTTCCTTTTCTTGAAACTCTTGGAATTGGCTACACTTGTGGGGTTAAAGAATAGTTTACTTGACGAGTGGTAGATATGTTGTAAAAGAATTATGTTTTAAATGTAAATTATGTAATGGTTGCTTTTTAAGGCCACCAAAAATTTTGGTTGACCCCCCCCCCCAAAAATGGGAGAGATCATTGCTTATTTTTAACTTGTATAAATTAACAAAGGAGTAAAAGTTAGCAGTATTTTCCCTACTTCTCAGAATTATTTCTTAAGAGGTGGGATAAATTTTTATAACAAGTTGTGAACCAGTAATCTTAAGGTCAGTGGACTTAATATAGGGTTGAAAAAGTCAATTTCTTTTGACAGTGAATGAAAAAACATTCTTTACATCAAGTATTAGAATTCACCAGAGCCTGTAGATTAAGGGTTCCAGACCATGGAGGATAATAATATAAGACTTCTATAGGTAAGGGTATAAAAGTCGTTTTTAAAAAATGTTATTTTTAGAGAGTAAGGGAGGTGGGGGGAAAGAAACATCAATGAGAGGGAGACATTGATCAGCTGCCTCCTGAATGCCCCTCACTGGTGATGGAGCCTGCAACCCTGGATGTTCCCTGACCAGGAATCAAAATGGTGACCTCTCAGTGCACGGGACAACACTCCACCAACTGAGCTACACTGGCCAAGGTGCAAAAGTCATTTTTATAGCGAAATGTTGAAATTTAACACTACCTGGATATGAATTTTGTTTCACTTTATGATTTGTAATTTTTAACAAATGTCTAGCCTAGACTTTGCTCTCTCAAAGTGCTTGTCAACAGCTTCTTTAGAAAAAGTCTCTCTTTTTAAAAAAAAAGAGGGAAGGGAGAGCTAGAAATATCAATGATCAGAATCATTGACCAGCTGTCTCCTCCTACGGGGGATCGAGCCTGAAACACAGGCATATGCCCTGACCAGGAACTGAACTGTGACTTTCTAGATTATGGGTCCACTGTCAACCACTGAGCCACACCGGCCGGGCTCAGAACTTTTTTAAGTATCATTGACAATATGTGGCCTGTGACTCCGCTGTACTTGAGGGGTAGAAGGATTAACAGTTTTATAGAGATATATTTCACACGTTTAAATGTACAATTCAGCCCTGCTGGTGTGGCTCGGTGGTTGAGCATTGAGCTATGAATTGGGGTCAGGGTTCTCTTCCAGGGCATATGTCCTGGGGTCAAGATCGATCTACACAGTAGGAGGCATGCAGGAGGCAGTTGATTAAGGATTCTCTTTCATCGTTGATGTTTCTATCACTCTGAAATCAATAAAAATATATTTAAAAATTTAAAAAATGTACAAGTCAATGTTCACATAATTAATTCAACTAGTTCCACAATCGGTTTTAGGACATTTTAAAATATGTATATATTTTATTGACATTTTACAGAGAGGAAGAGAGATAGAGAGCTAGAAACGTCGATGAGAGGGAAAAACATCGACTAGCTGCCTCTTACACACCTCTTACAGGGGATGTGCCCGCAACCAAGGTACATGCCCTTGACCGGGATCGAACCCAGGACCTTTCAGTCCGCAGACTGACACTCTACCACTGAGCCAAACCGGTTTCGGCGGTTTTAGGACATTTTTATCAACTATATATGATAAAATATGTTTTTGGTGCTTAGACTTAATTGGTTGAAATTGGATTAAGTGTTAGGAAATGTAGATAGGTCATCAGGTACCAACTACTTAATTAAAAATAATTTTTGAGAACCCAGGTAGTATAGCACTATTTCTATAAGTAATCTATGCCATTGAGTATATTTTAAATACATAGAATGTAAAGATCCTGGAATTTGGTTCCCTATAGGAAAAAGCAATAATGGAGATATTTGTTTTCTTTCATAGTGGTTCTATAGATGGTAATAACCAACTTGTAATCAAAGGAAGATTCCAGCAGAAACAGATAGAAAATGTTTTGAGAAGATATATCAGTAAGTGTATGATTTAATCTCAATACATCACTCTGAAATGTTCTCATCAGGCTGTATTATTTTTGGGGAGTCATTGGTTTGTAATGGAGCTGAAAGGCTGGCCTTAAAGGTGAGGTAAAATGATAGTGATGGGGAAGTGGGGCAGGGAGGTGGCTCTTGGCCGCTGATTGGGGGTCTAGGGAGAAGGACCAGCCAATCAAGGCTGCTGGATGGTTCCAGGCTGAAGGCCAACCCAGAGAAATCTGTCTGCATTCAGACCTGGTCTGCATTTATCTCCTTCATCACAGAAAAATGACAGGTCTCTTCCCACCTACCTTGGAAAGCTGTAAGGTCTTTCTTCTTGGCTCTCCTATAGAAAAAGCATGGGTAGGCATCTGGCAAGTGTTCCAGCTTCCTTGGACATTTGAAGTGTCCATCGTGTCCGTGTCCGTGTCCCGTCCCCCCCCCCCCCCCCCCCCCCAATGTACTTGAAGCATTGCACCAGATGGCTTGTGTTTTCTTACCCTGGAATAGTTTAGGGATAAACTTACAAATAAGTTTAGCTAAGCTTCCTTGGTCTGGGTGCCAGCCTGGGCTTGTAGAGTTCAATGTAGAACTCTAATTAGTTACTTAAGAGCTGAAGGGTTCTTAGAGGAAAGAAACCACAGGCCACCAGTTAATTCTCTATGTTGTTTTTCCTGCAGAGGAATACGTCACCTGTCACACATGCCGATCACCTGACACAATCCTGCAAAAGGACACCCGACTCTATTTCTTACAGTGTGAAACTTGTCATTCTCGATGCTCTGTTGCCAGCATCAAAACCGGCTTCCAGGCTGTCACGGGCAAGCGAGCACAGCTCCGTGCCAAAGCTAACTAATTTGCTAATCACCACTGGTTTGCAAAGTGTGTTGTGGAATTTGGCTGGACTGGTTTTCCATCAGAGTGGATATACCATTGTATTAAAAAAAACAAGATAGAAAAGCTGCCAAGTTCTTTGGTGTATGGCTGGTTGGTCTGAAATCCTTGCAAGATGCAGATGCTCAAGCTGTTGACATAATCATTGCCTACTTTAACAACTGTCAGAGAAACAAGATGGGGTAAGGTGGTGCTTTTTTAAAACCGTTCACAGACTTCTGTAAAATGCAAGAGAAATTAAAGTTACTATAACAGTGATTCTTTCAATTTGGTTTGTCCTTCAGTTTTCTAAAAAAAATAAAAAAATAAAAATGAATTCAGCAAAAACAGTTTGGACCTGGGATCTGGTGAGGTTTCTGCATCCTTATCCTAAAAACGACACTGGCAGTGACTTCAGCTGGGCAGCCATTTCCTCTCAGCTTCTCCTGAGATGCATTAAGCGGACACAGCTTCCCACGAGAGGGTGGTTGGAGCATGAGATTTGGGAGGACAGCCTATTTTTAGTGTCCAGGGAATGATTACATAGATATGAATTCATTTCATCATGTGAGGATTGTCGCTACTACCTCACTGCCGAGTCCTCTAGCTTTCACCATGAGGGAATACAAGGTGCTAGGTACCCTCCCTCTTTTGAATTTTCTTATTGGCCACCAAGAGAATCTTAGAAACAGCTGTTAAGTGTGCCTCATAAGAGATGTGCATGTGCAGTACAAAAAAGTCTAAACCATGATACTAGAGGAAGTTTTTCTTTTTCTCCCACAACTGTGTTCCAGGTTTGAAAAGACCCACCACAAATGCTTTTCTATTTTCTGTATTAAAGTATCTTTTGAAAGAGGTGATGCTGCCTGTGTGTGGTGCTTCTGGTGCCTCCAGTTCTGCCTTCTGAGGATTTGGCTGAAAGGGTATTTCTCCACTGAGCATGAGGGAAAGATCATCTTATATGTCTGCTGTGATTGCCTTGCACGCACTTGGCCAAGGATGAGGGCATAATGTTGCTCTACTTTCTTGATGCAAGACTAATCCTAAGCAGCTCAGAAGCAGCCAGTCACTTGGCCCTGAATGTGTTGACCATGGTTGTTTTTAATCACTGTGACCCTTAATTTTAAAATACAAGCCAAGTGTTATAAAATACTTTGGCCATAAAGTGTTGGAGGGAGCAGAGCATTCCTTCAAACTGGCTGAGCTGTGGCCACTGCCCTGATGAACTTGACTGCTGTTTATAATGCCATCTTCCTTTTGTATCTGCGCCCACACAATTCCCAATGTTGGATGTTACTGAGTAAATAAAGCAAGGATCAGTGCCTCTTGTGTAATCAGCGCTCTATTACTTTTGTGTGTATATGTTTTCATTTAGTGGGGCCCCTCAGGGGAAGACATGGGACTTTACAGTTTGGTGATAGGTTGGCATAGTTATGTTGACAATTTCAACGCATCTTTAATTTCATTCTCAAAACAGATTCATCTCTGAACTGATCCTGACCCTTTAAGATAGTCCAGTTGAGATATTGTTTAATTGGCTTGACTAAGGAACCCATTCAAAATGGTGGGTTAACCTAGGTTACCCATTTACAAGTAACATTAACCTTTTGTCTGCTATCTTTTCACCAAACAGCTCAGCTGGAAGGGAACCTTCTATAGAGTAACAAAGCAAAGGCATTTGAGGATTTCTGGTCACATTCTGGTTGTGAGAAGAATGAAGCCACTATTTCCAGTGTAGGAAAACAGTATTTAGTATTCCTGATTGTGAAAAGGGGAAAAGAAAAGGATTCCGTGGTAAAGTTTGAGAGTAGATAAACAAGTTCCATGACACCTAAGTTTTAGTTTGCTGATGTACATTTTCATGAATGAATAAACATGCTATTATCTCTAGTCTTTAGAAAATGCTCTTGACTCCATGCCCTACCCCATCTACAGAAAAGCTTAAGCTTGTCCCAAAGTATCTTCCTGGAGTGACCCCACACTCCAGAGGTCCGCCCACTACACAGAAAACATCGTCCTGCTCACAATAATGTCAGCACTGAGGGCAGAGTTTTGTTCCCAATATGAGAACAAGCAGTGCCTAGCAAGTTGTAGGTGTTCCAATATTTGTATGTGTTTCTTTTAAAGCATAGAATATGCATATTTTTGTAGCCACCTTTGCCCCCCAGTATCTTGCAGGGTAAATGTTATGCATAAAAAATGCTGGGCTGGGCAGCCTGGAAGAAGTGCTACCGTGGTGTGAGTCCTTACTGGCCTCCTTCATCCAGACCTTTTGCCCTGGCAATACAAATGTTTCACATTTTAGACTTTGTTTTTAGAAGTTGGGCCTTCGTGTTCCTTTTTTAATTGAGAAGATGAACAAAAGTCTGCAGTGGGTCCCCCTCTGCCATTGATTATATCCTATATTCTCATATAGGTTGTATCACAGTAATCCTAATAAACCCTGCCATCCTTAGAGATAGAGGATGAGAGACTTCAAATAGAGGCTTCAAATTCTCCCAAGGATTACAGTAGAGGCATAGTCCTTGGAGCTTTGTCACATTGATAGTGGTGTTCTTTTGAAAATATATAATTTTTTAAATTGTTTCAGAGAGGGAGATAGAAATAATGATAAGAGAGAATCATTGATTGGTTGCCTCCTGGACAACCCCCTACTAGGGGTCGAGTTTGCATCTGGGCATGTGTCCTAATTGGGAATCAAATCGTGATCTGGATCATACATAGGTTGATGCTCTGTGCCACACGGGACAGCAAAAAAGGAGCCTTAGTGTTAAAAGAGACTGGAGGGTGGGGAAGAAATGGGGTCCAGGTCAAAGTGAGAATGGGTAACCCTGTGAGTTTCTGTTCTGTTTCTGAAAAAGCCAAACCCATGCACTTGCCCAAAGACCCCGCTGCTGCACCTTTGCTGAAGTCCACTGAGGCAGAGGTGCAGGGAGGGTGTGTGGACCAGGAGCCCACTCACCAGTCGGAGGAAAGATGTCCATCCATACAGACAGGAGGGCCAGCTGGGTTTGCTCCACAGGCCTAGACCAGATCAATACACTGCTTAACTGCAATGACTCCAACATCGGGCCTTATGATTATCTCTTCCTTTGCCTCATTTTTAATGTTGTATTGCCTCTCTCTTTGTAAGCTGCCTGAAATACATTTGGGAACAAGTTGAGTATGAAAATAAGTAGGAAAGTATGGTTGTTTTAAGAGAAAGATTACCTAAATTTGGATTATGTAAAGGTATTTTTATTCATTAAGTATTGTTATACAGGGATGCATTCTTTTTATTTTTTGTTAATCCTTATCTGAGGATATTTTTCTATTGATCTTTTAGAGCGAGTGGAAGAGGGAAAGACAAACCCATCAATTGGTTGCCTCCTACACGCACTCTGACCAGGATTCAGGCCGGGGAGGAGCCTGCAAGTATGTGCCCTTGACTGGAATCGAGCCCGGAACCCTTTGATCCATAGGCCAATGCTCTATCCACTAAGCCAAACTGACTAGGGCAAGGATGTGTTATTCTTCAAATGAAGATGAGGCTCAGAGAGCTTAAGTTACTTGCCTAAGGTCCACAACTAAATAGGAACTCAGTTCAATAGTCTGTACTCTGAACCCAATCCCCCTAAAGCAGATAGAGCATGCTACATAACCTCTTTGTGTCTGTTTGCATTCTATTGATATATGATCAAAAACTTAGTGGCTTACAACAACAATTAAGTTATCTCTTGTGGTGCTAGGCTTTGACTGGGATCTTGGGAGATCTCAGTTCTTTTTTTTTATATTTTATTAATCATCACCTGATATTTCCCATTAATTTTTAGGGAGATTAGAAGAGAGAGGGAAAGACAAAGAAACATTGATGTGAGAGAAACACATCAATTGGTTGCCTCCACATACCCTGACCAGGTCCAAGGTGCATTCCCTTGACCAGAATCGAACCCGGGACACACTATCCATTAAGCCAAACCAGGTAGGGCTGGGAGGCAGTTCTTACTCAGTTGTCAGACAGACAGTAGCTGGGTTGGAATCTGAGATGGCCTCTCCATGTGACCTGGGCTTCTTCATAGCATGCTGGCTGGTTCCCGAGACACACTGCTAGGAGACTGGGATAGCATTACCATTACTGTACTCACAGTCTGGACGAAACAGTCACAGTCTGGACGAAAGGGAGAGTATATAGACACCACTTGTCAATGGGGCCATGCTTAAAACCTTCACATTATACAACCTATAAAATGGGCATCTACACAATGCAGACATTGTTTCTGTCAGCCCAAGCCTCCCTCTTTCCAGCAATAGAACTCTTGCTTCCCTTTTGTAGGTTCCCTCTCCTCCCTTTCCACCCTCAATGAGGTTTCAGATCTTAAAAACATCGAGAGCAGTGGTCGGCAAACTCATTAGACTTCTCAATTTCTTCCTCAGGAGGTTTGAGTTCAGTTTCTATAACTTTTAACCAAAAGTTCACACTACATCCACTTAAAGGTAGTTGTGGAGATTAAGTGTTAAAATGTGCCTTTTACACAGCAGATATTTAGGAAACAGTTTACTGTCACTATGGAATAATGTTATCATGAACAATGTGGCCATAGGTGGAGGAGTTCTGACTTAAAGTTAATGTCCCAACTGTGATTCAAACCCAGGCTGCCTGGCTCAGAAGCTTTGGCCATGCTCCTGTATTTCTGTGGTCTCTATGACCTGGCCAGGGTTGGCTAATTCTCTATACATACCCACATTTCAACTCCTTTCAATATAAAAAAAACTAAACTGCCATGTTATTACTTCCTAATAGTCTAAAAACTGCTCTAAATCCTTAAGAAGTACTCTAGCAGCTACTAATGTTTTGAAGTAGCAAGTGAGATGAGGCCTAAGATAGACTAAACACAAATTATGGCCATATTTTGAACCTCTTCAAATTAAGAGGAAGTTGGGCTTAACCAGATGCCTTGCTTTGATCAATGGAGCCTTACCAACATGACACAAGCTTAAGAGCACTTGTGTACTGGGGCTAACTCTTCCTAGACGCTGGGAACGTGTGACCAGTCGCCCTTGTTGCCCAGCCAACCCTGGACAAGTGAGTGAGGTTATCTGGGACCAAGCAGCCCTCCGGCAATTTGCCAGCTCACTTCACTCACACGAGAGTCCAGGTAAGTAGACCCACCCATTTGAACACAATGCAAATTGCTACTCCACAGAATCAGAAGCTAATAAATGTTTATGGAAAGGTACTAAATTTCAGGGTAGTTGTTATATAACAGATAATAACTGATAGAAGGCCCATACTACCCCTGAACGAGGCCAACCCTCACACAGATGAGGAAACAGACCTGGCAAGGAAGGACTCGCCTAGGGTCACAATCCAGTAAACCCACTGGCTGTGATTCTCCTTCACGATGGCTGCTAGAATCACAAATGAGGTTTCAGGTCTTAAAAGCATCTAGAGCAGTGGTCGGCAAACTCATTAGTCAACAGATCCAAATATCAACAATACAACGATTGAAATTTCTTTTGAGAGCCAGATTTTTTAAACTTAAACTTCTAACACCACTTCTTCAAAATAGACTCGCCCAGGCGGCGGTATTTTGTGGAAGAGCCACACTCAAGAGGCCAAAGAGCCGCACGTGGCTCGCGAGCTGCAGTTTGCCGACCACGGATCTAGAGCTATTGGTCTTTTGGGCACAATCTAGTATCACATTTCTTCATCTCTTTTCGGTTTTTAGAGGTTAAGACAGCAAACTGAAAACTGTTGAGCATGGAATGGGAGATGACTTTCCTAACCCCAGACATGGGGGGGCAGGCTAAGTATGCAGGGTTTTACGGTTATGAACCTGCCGCTCAAGGATACAACTGTGACTGTTCCCGGAATGCCAGGACAGGGATCCCCTTCTGTCCAGGGTATGTTCTGGTGCCAAGGCGATTAGGCAGGCCTCTGGGTAGAGCAGACGTTTCCTGCTCTTCTCATGATTCTCTATGCCTGACATACTATAGAAGTCCATAGCCCCTGCGTTCTAGCTGTCCCCCAAGCTCTGAAAAGTATCTCAGCCAAGTAGAGACTTGTAGAGTCTGGGATACAGCTTAATAATGAGTGGATACTTCCCAGGTAGAAAAAGTAGGAGCAAGAGTATGTGCCAGGCTTCGAGCAAAGTATGCTTATGAGTGCCTGCCCACCCACAGCCCTAAACCAATGAGACCAGCCTAAGCGGCCACATGTGAATCACCTGGTTCACTGGACCCGAGGTGATATCTGTAATCTATGACTAAATCAAAATATACTGCTGTGGCCGTTAATTCTCCACTGGGAATGTCAATGTGGAGAAACGGGACAATTTATGGGGAATATAAGGAAGGGGAAGGAGGGGACGTTGGGACAGGTGGAGGCTGAGGGAACCTGGCCTGTTAAAGAACAGAGATGAGTGCAGACAGGCCACATGCATCCTGTGCAAATGCCTCCTGTGTGAGCCAACAGGCGTGGGGCTCTCTTTTTTGCTGCTGATGAGTGAGAAGGACTTGTTTTGTGTGGTTGCTGTCTAAGGTTTGTGCATGTGCGGTGTCAAAAGAACAGGAGAGACCAGGGTCATGTACTCCGTATTCAGGGGCTGGCATTTTGTCTAGATGGTGAGAAGCCAGTCAGAAAGGGTTTTATACAGGGAAGGGATATAATTCAGAGGTAACGCTGTGGTGGCCAATGAGAGATGGGCAGGGGGAAGCTGGTGAGAGGACAAAGTCCCAGTGAATGAAAACTAGTCCTAAGCCAGGACAGAGAAGGGGAAGAAACAGCAGGTCCTCGGATTGCTTTAGAGCTGAGACCAGACCTGAGGGAAGCTGAGGCAGGGCCCATGCTGCCTGACCAAGGGGCTCACAATTGGCACTCAGCCACCACGGCGCTCTCATGGGTACCGGCACATCTCACCCTCCCCAACAACCCTGCTGGCTATTTTTATCTCCATTTTAGTGGAAATTAAGCCCAGGTGGATCGATACTATACACCCAGACGAGCGGTCGCCAACGTTTCGGACCTCACGGACCACAGCTGGTCCGAGGACCACCGGTTGGCGACCGCTGCCCCAGACAGTGGTCCCTGACAGGTTAGAGGGAAGGGGTACAGCAGACCTACTTTCTGGCTGGGCAAGAGGGCCAGGGTACCTTCAAGAGAAAACGCAAACCATCCCATTTCAGAGCAAGTTGGAATCCAATCTCTTTATTGTCAGGGTCTCCTCCCTGTGCCCCCCTCCCCTCCCCTCTCCAAACCTATAGAAAAACCCCGCGCCTGGGAGTGTCCTGGACAGAGTGTGGAGAAGACTCTGTGCTCTGCCCTCTGGCCCGGGCAGTGCCAACAGGGAGGGTGTGTGGGGAGGAGAGACCGATAACTCCACCTGCCGAGGATGTGGCACTGGCTGGGACGCTGGGGGATGAGGTGCCTGTGGCCAGTTCTCCTCTGGGGCCTGCTGGGGTGGCATCCAGGGGTGGGTGGCCAGCCCGAGGCCTGTCCAGTGCACGCCCTTCGCCTTCCAGTGGCCATCGCTCCTGTCAGTCTGAGAAAGAGACAACAGAGACTAAGGCTGAGAAGAAAAGTCCCTCTGCTCTTGAAAACTGGGTGGGAAAAGCAAGGGTAGCATGATATTTGCTACTTGCAGACAGACGTATGCTTGTGCTCTGGCCTCATAACTTTCTGGCCATGTACCTTTGGCCAAGTCTCTTCCCCCTTCCTGAGCCTGCATTTGGCCCCTGCACGTCACCTGAAAACTGGCTTAACAAGGTAAAACTCACTCCCTCTGGTAAAACAAACCATGAGGCTCCAAGAGGAAACACCGCATGTATGGAATTTCCTAAACTGAGCTGTCAGGGAAGCCCTTGCTGGTGCAGCATCTCTCAGCATGCATGTTCCCCGAGGTGCTTCCTGGTGTTCGAGGTCTTCCTCCATCCACACCTGTCTAACTCTGAGCACGGCCCCGGAGGAATAGGGCAGAGTGGCAGAGCCAGGTGGTGAGCACTTTGAAGCCACACGCCACCGGGTTCAGATCTAGGCCCCACCAATTACCACCCTTGAGATCTTATGAGATACGTGGTTTATTTCCTTGACCTCCCGTTCAGTGCCTCCGTTTCCATATCTGTTATGGTACTGGCACAATCACAAGCCGAGGGGCACCTCCTGGCACACAGAGCGTTTCCACCTGAGAGGATCAAGTTCCAGACCCTAAGCCTGGCACAGCCTCACCCTCTGATGGTGAGCAGCTTCCTCTCCCTACCGTGCAGAGCTGGGCCTGCAGCCACGGGAGATGCCTGGGCGTCTCCCACACGCTGAGGACCTCCAGCACCCTGTGCCTCTGAGCGGGTGCCTGCCCTCGGATGCTTCCCCCCCAATCCGGACCAGGCTCAGCTGTGTACCGCCTCTTCCACCACCGCCTTCCTGACACTGCACCCTCCCTGCAGTCCTTCAGCCCCTGTTCCTGCTCACACTGGATGGTAATAGTCTGTTTTCCTCCAGAAGAGAGGATGCTCAGGGATCCTCAAGGGTACAGACGGGTACCACGGCTCAGTGTGCTGAGGGAACCTCTGCTGGACGACCCTGGCTAGCCCGTCCTTGGCTCCTGCTCCCACAGCCTACCAAACCCCGACCACAAAGAGGGGCGGCGAGATGGCTGGGGACAGAGGGTCCTTCACTGCCGGACACAGCATGACCCTGCCAGTCGGCCTCACGGCATGCCCTCCACCTCACCCCTTGCCCACCAGGCCCGCCGTACCTGCTTACTGCAAGGCCCCTTCCTCTGCATCTGTGTCCTGGCTGTGCTCCTGATGGGGAGGAGGCAACAAGAGACCACGCGTCACTCACTGCAAGCTCTGAGCGCTGCCCTGAGGCCCCGAGCACAGCTGGAGGCCACACTCAGAAAGCCAGAGGGACAGCCAAAGGAAATGGCTGTGGGACCAGCCTAAACAAGGCTGATCCGGGATTGCATCAGGGTGGGCTGGGGGCCCCTCAGGAGAGAGAAGGGACCAGTCAAGGAAGTTCTATGTGTGGCAGGGGCACGTTGCTGCAGAGAAAGACCTTCTCAGATTGGAGCGGGCTACAGCCTTCAATACCGGTGAGCTCCCCATCTTGGGACATCTAAGCCTTTGTCAGCCTTTATGAAGACCACTGTGCCCCAAAGTGAGCTGAGTTACCAGACTGGGTGCACAGAAGCAGCAATGAGCTGGACATGAGCAGGAGCTTTAAGTCCTTCTACCCTCACCCCAGAGCCCAGCAGGGATGGAAGAGGAAGTTCCAGACCTAGGGAAGAAGTCGGGGCTCCGATCCTGGCTTAACCCTTAGCTATAAGGCCTGAGCAAACTACTCAACTCCTCTGGGCCTCAGTGTCCTCCCAGGGTAAAATGTGGAAGAGTAATACTGTGCACAACGCAGGGCTATTGTTAAGGCTAAATGAAGTTAGAAAGTATGGATTGTAAGGCCTGGTGCTCAACTGAGTGTTCCTCAGGTAAACAAGTAGTTAGCACACAGCAAATACCTTACTGGCTCAGAGTCTGGTTTACCTTCCACTTAATGTAAGCTCCTTGCCAAATGGCTTTCTGCCTTCACACATGGGGAGCTGCCCTGATCCCTTATAAGACAGCCCATCTCGTGCCCATGCAACAAAGGCTTTCAGAAAATCGTCAGGTAGAATGGATACCTGCTTCCCTGCGGCTTCCCCAGGAAATCCCAGTCCTGCCCCGGCAGCTCTGCACACCGTGTGTGCTTCACGAGCTCCTGACGCTTCCGTCCCCAAATGGAAAACCGAGCCTCGAATGGGCCCTGGGCTCAGGAGAGGTCCGCCTCCGACCTCTGTGGGACTTCCCTGACTGGTGGCTGACATAGGCCACTACTTCCCGCTCGTTCCCCACTTTCCTCACAGGACTGGAGCCCCTGGAAAAGGGAACCGGCTCAGAGGTTCCCCGTCCCTTGGGGCGACTAAGAGTGAAAAGCCCGGGCTCAGCCCTCCAACCGCGCCCTCACCAGCTCTTCCTCGCTGTGTGTCAGCAGCCCCTCCTCATCGCCGTCGTCTCGAGCCTGCGCTTCTCCCTGGGGTACGTCTGCCTCAGAAGTTGTGTCCTCTTGGGGGGCCAGTGGTCGGCTACTGCCACCAGTATTGCCATTGCCGCTGCCACTGCCACTGTCGCCCTTCTTCTTGCCATCTTGAGGGAAAAGGATGGTGAAAGGGGAATAAAACTCAGCCTGGGGTAGCTTCCCGGGCAGCACTTCAGCAGAAACTAGGCCTCAACACAGTGGGTCCCGGTGGGATGAGAGGCCATCGTCCCTCTCTGTACCATGCACTGTCCTCCCCGCACCCTTCGCCTTGGGCCCCTGGCCACCTGAACCAGGGAAGGGCCCGTGGAAGCTGACCTGGGTTGGCCTTCTGCTCCTCAGCAATCTGTTCCAAGCGGCCCAGCAGGGCGTCAACGTTGGACTTGATCTGCGTCAGCTCTGTCTTGATGGCCTGCAGCTCACTGCTCTTTACTGGGATGGAGGGAGTACAGGGCTGTCACCTGGGGACTGGGAGCTCTACTAACACAAGACCCTAGCCCCATTCTGACGCTAGGAAGACAGGCCAGTGGCAGGAACTGCCCTTGTCTGCAGCTCTTTTTCTGGCCAGGGAATAGGCTGAGGCTGCCGGTGGCTTCCCTTGAGACTTTCTGAAAGCCACTCTTAGTGACCAGACTGTCCTTCTGAACCTGTATCTTTCCCCCACCCAGCCTCTCAATTCTGAAAGGGACCGAGGGTGGATAAGAAGGAGGTGTTCCTGAGCAGGCATGTGTCTTTGCTGGTGAAATAGAATGGCTTCTACCTTTCAAAGTGTGTAAATGTGGGTGTTTCGCAATCAGGTTTCCTGGGAGCCCGACCACAGCGTTTGCACACCAGAGTGAATGTGTGTAGACCGGCCCTGTCCTTACTAGAGGAAAGACGGGCTCCACGTCACAGCACTGGACTCCGCCCAACCCAAGCCCCTCCGCCTGAAACGTCAGCCTTTTTCTCTTAGAAATACTTGAAAATACTCACTTGGTTGTTAGAGCTGCAGAACTGTGGGAGATTTGTTCCTTTATCTATTTTCCAATGTAAAAAAATGTAATTCTATTATTTTGCTAATGACAAAAAAAGAGTTATTTAGGAAGAAAGTAAGTCACTTACACTTAATTTTGACTGAGCTGGTGGTGATGGCGGTGGAGCGGGCAAAGAGCTTGACGGGAATGGTGGTTCTGACACGCCGGACCAAAGGGACCGTGACCCGGGGTCGCTTCACAGGGACAGCCCGGGGCACCGGCGCCGGCGAGAGGCGGCCCCGGTAGTCGAACAGCCTGTGAGGGCAAATGGGCCAGAGTCTGCAGCACGGCCTGTGGCCACCAAGGGTCACTGTAACTTTAGACTAAAATGTGGGTAAGTGGTGAAGGGCTGGCCTGCTAACTCACACCTCTGCTTGCTCCCAACAAGCCCTGGGGTGAAGAGAAAGGGTGTCAGAACCCTAAGAGCTGCTGGTGTCCTCACTACATTCTCTTGAGGCTGCAGGTGGTAACAGTCACAGCCCCATCCAGTAGAGAGTACACTGAGACCAGCCCAGAAAGGAGCCTTCCCTAGACAGAGCCGCCCCGACGCCCAGGCTGCTTTGTTTCTGGCCCACATCTGCTCAATCAGCAGCCACCTCAACCCCTGCTCAGAGTTTGTAAATTTCGCCAGAGCAGCACAAACCTTCAGCTGGGAACAGAGAGCTGTGGGACTGGAGGGCAATCCCCAAGCCTGCCTGAGTCTCAGTTTCCCCATCTGCCTAATGAGGATGGCTATCCCAAATTCTGAGCCCCTGGGCCCCCTGAAACTGCTGTGAGGTAACGCACAAGAGAACGTGGTTAAACCCATGTTAGAAGGTGTGACTGATGGATGTCCAGGCTACTAAGAGAAGCATGACCCCCTTAGTCACTTTCTCCTTCTTAATCCACCTCAGAGATGGAGGGCAGGAGACCCAGCAGAGTATCAGGTTGGGCAACTCAATCAGACCCCCAGGTGCCCAGACTATGTGCCGCCTGCCCCCGTACCCCACACCATTACCCAGCCCTGCCAGGAAGGCCTCTTTCCCTGACATGCAGCTCGGTAGGCTGAGTAGGGGTCTCTGCCACCACATCTGCTGCTACCACCTTTCTGCAGGGAACGGCAGCCTCAGGGGAACACTGTAGACCACTTTCCTGATGACAACCAGGAAGCCTGACGTCAATGGGCAATGCAGTGCCCCATCCTTGGCTCCTTTGTTCAGGGAGCCCCTGCCCTGGGTTGGTGATGACTGGAGATGGCAAGTCTGGGAATGGATCCAGTCCCAGACACTGCATTTCTGCCCCAAAGGCGGCGGCTCTGGCCTCGGTCAGAATCACTGAACCACAGAATCCCAGAGCGGGAGGAGCCCTGAGGGGTCATTTGGTGCAAGCCCATTTCACAGACCGGAAGGGAATTTGCCCAAAGTCATGCAATCCATTCAGTGGCAAAGCTGAGATTGGCACCCAGGTATTCGGACTCCCAGGCTAGAGCACTTTCAACTACACTGCACTGTCTCCTGAGACAATTCACAGGCGAGAAAACCAAGGCTCAGAAAGGTTTTGTTCTTCTTGGACAGCCTGGGGCAGGCCAAGAGGGAGGGAGGGAGAGAAGCAGAGGGAAGTTTGGGCCAGCTCCCACCATGATTTCCACTCAAGAATGTGGATGGGGCCATGGAGTGGTGGCCACAGCCTCAAGTCTGGGGTCTGGGTAGGCTGGGCCAGAGCCTACGGGGGACCAATTGACATCTCTAAAAGGACCGTGAACTCTTGGCTATAAAAATAAGGCCCAGCAGCTCAGACTGAACTCTGAGAACCCTTCCGGCTGGCTGGGTACCTTAGATGGAACAGCAGAAGCATAGGAGCCCAAACTCCCTGCCCTGGGCCCTGCACCGTTTTGTACTCCGACTTGCTGCATGTATGTGTCCCTTGGCTGTCCATTCCCACCGAGTCCCACCCTGGATTTAGGAAGAAGACGGGCAGGCAGAGAGTGGGAGACAATGTGGGGTGGGGAGCTCTAGCCTGGGCACCTGCAAATTTAAGTCTAGCCCCCGCTCTGCCACCACTTGTGGAGCAGCCTTGGGCAAATGCCTGCCCACATCTCCGGGCACAGGCTCCACTTTGAGGGCTGAATGGGCTGCACCGGCAATCTCTCAGGACCCCTCCGGCTTGGCTGCTCATGCCTGGGCACGCCCCTTCCCCGCTCACCTGTCGTAGAAGTCGTCCCGGTAGTAATCATAGTCAAAGCTGTAGCCACTGGGGAAACAAAGGGGAGAGGGCAGGGGCTTAGGGACAGCCACTCAGCCCACCTTCACAGGCCCTCACCTCCAAACACCCTCCCACATTCTAGGCTCAGCACAGCAATCACCAGTGCTCACTCCCTCTGTGGAAGAGGGACCAATCCCACCCAGACAGACAGACAGACAAGGCAGAGTGCCCCACCTGTAAATGGCAGATGCTGCTCTCTTTAACCCCTTGGGTCTGTTGGGCTTGGGCTCACCAGCCATGTTGATGTCTGTGTAAAGGGAAAAGGCAGAGTCAGATGCTGGCAGGACAGCAGGTGCCCATATACATGTCACCCTCATGCAAGTGTGCAGCCACTTATGTGCACATCTGATGTACCATGGGCTTTAGTCACTGACACAGCCAACCCAACCGATGTCCTCACACATTACACTCCTACCCACACCACACATGGAAACACCTCTTTACATATTCATATACATTCAGACACATGCATGCAAGCTCATAAACATATCACTCACACATACTTCATGTACATCACACACAAATGCATTCTCAAGTACACTCATGTAAACACATAGATAACACCTTCACACATGTTCACATATGTAGGTAATAAGGTCACACACACACACACTCTCTCTCTCTCTCTCTCTCAAGTACATTCAGACTTGGTTCCAATACCATAAACAAAAGATCTAATGTGCATTCATACAAACAGTCTAACAAACATATTTATGCTAGAGCAGTGCTTAGCACGTGATGGGATCTCAACAAATATTTGGTAAATGAATATATGCATATCTGCTTATACACTCATATATATTCTGACATGTCCATGTATTCAGTTATATCCACATACCACATACTCAGGAATACATATACAAATATCCCCTATCAAACATACACATATACACAATACACACTCCATAGTAGACCACCAGCATGGCCACATCTCATGTATGTAACACCGAGGCCAAGGGTACCTGCTTGCTTCAACTGTGCTCCTAGCACCTCCTCCTGACTCTCAGAAAGGATTCTAACCTAAGCAATCTGTAGCCTAATGCATTGATTTGTAACTACTAAATTTATAACTAAGTTATAGCATCTCCGACAGGGATAGCGAGTACCGTGCTTCCCCGAAAATAAGACATCCTCCAAAAATAAGACCCACTTCATGGAAACATAACACATCCCCTGAAAATAAGACCCAGTGCATCTTTGGGAGCAAAAATTAATATAAGACACTGTCTTATTTTCAGGGAAACAGGGTAGTAGCAGGGGTAACATAAAAGGGATTAAAAGGGAAGCTGGAGAGTGAAGGCCAGGAGAACACTGGGAGCTTACCCAGGGTCTGCCCCGCCAGCACCCGCCCGTTCTCTCCCAGCACAGCTGCTCGGGCATGGCGCTCGTTGGCATACTGAACAAAGGCATAGCCCTTGTGCACGGAACAGCCGGCCACACGGCCATACTTGGAGAAGATGGTCTCCACATCTGACTTCTTCACCACAGCTGTGTTGAGGTTTCCGATGAAGACCCGAGAGTTGATGGACTTGGGGTCATTCTTGTTGGTTACATTGCTTGTCTGGATCTTCAAGGACATGGTGGGCACCTGAAGAGAGAGCCACTGTGAGGCTGGGTCCACGGGTTGGGCTCGAGGGCTGCCACATCATAGCCAAATGGATTTTTTATGCTTTCCCATATCCATGTGTCCCCCCCAACCCCACAGCATCCAGCTCCCCATTTTTGCTCATCTTATTGGCTCATGAGCTCATGCCAGGTGCTTTACATATGTTCTCTCATTTGGTACGGACAAGCAGAAGCAGGATATTTTACAAAGAAGAGAACGCACATTCAGAGGTCACAATGCTAGTGGATGGCAAGGCTGGAATCTGAACCCTGTTCTGCTTGATTCTAAATCTTTTAAACTCACTCCATCTTTAAAGCTCATCTCAAAGGTTACCACCCCACACAGGATCTAAATTTGAAGACCTGCCACAGCTTCTGTTTCTTCTATGTAAAACCATGGCCAAAAAGTCACATGGTAATTACAAGTAATCTCTGCTCCAGAACAATATCATATTATGAGTATTGCTCAGTCTGATCAGACATGGACCTCGCTATTGCTGTCCTTATTGGTACCCGCCATTTCGAAAATAAGTCTCACTCCAACACTCAGTGTGGGCTCAGTCTTCTGCTCATTGGTGCACCTCCCTTTGGAGAATGCCTAACCCATGAATATTTTATATAAATATATATTTTATTGATTTTTTTTACAGAGAGGAAGGGATAGAGAGCTAGAAACATCAATGAGAGAGAAACATCGACCAGCTGCCTCCTGCACACCCCCACTGGGGATGTGCCTGCAACTAAGGTACATGCCCTTGACCGGAATCGAACCTTCAGTGACGCTCTATCCACTGAGCCGAACCATCTCGGCAACCCATAATTACTAATATTTTACCAGAAACAGACTTCAATAACTTCATTAACTTGCCAAGAATGGTCATTCAAACCCATGTCAGTTAGTCCCTGAAAAAATTTCTTTCAACTTTATTACAGTCCTTCCCAGAGCTCACACCCATGTAAACACTACAGTTAAGTCACCGTACATACCTGAGAATTGTTTTTAAATAATTTTTAGAGTTAACTTTTTATACTTACTCATTCAAATTTAGTTCTCTTTGCTAGATATAATACCGTAACTACTCTTTGCTCTCTACACTCTGGCAATGTCTTTTACCCCAAAGGGCTGTATAAATATCTCTGCTACCCCCTCCCATAAATAGGTTACAGCTGGGCACACGCTACAGCGTGAAGGGAGAAAGAAGCTCAATTTCAGTAGGAAAGGGCTAATGTTAAGCCTTGGCATTTATACTTCTTGGCTCATTGGCATGGGTTGATGTAACTCCCTTTTAGAGCATGCCTATCTCAATACCCCATCCTGGAGTTATTTCAGAAGGTGCTAAAACGAAAAAAAAGGTGCTAAAGACCCCCAAGCCATATGCATAAAACTCTCACCAGTGTAAGCTAACCATAAACTCCTACCTAATTACCGAATATATTTGGACAGAGGAGGCTTCTTTTTGGTAAAATAGAGAAGAGCTAGGTGTAAGCTGGAAAATCTGTATCCTTTGTTCCATTAGGGTTAGAGTCCACAATTTTCTCCACAATTCTCCTAGCCTGGAAGCTGGCATGTTCTGACCAACAGATGGCATTGTTTGCAAGGGAACCACAGGCTGGACCGGAGCATTCTGGAGAACCTGCTCCTAGGACGGGCTTGCAGTAGCTCCAAGGATATCGTGGGGTCAAGTGCGCCACCCTCAGTAAGAAAGCCTGAGAGGGCACTGCTGTTGATGAAGGGGCTGGTGCAGCCTTGGAAATGGCCTGGGAGGGACAGGTTCTTTTTTGTTACTCAGCTTCCCTTTACATCCAATCGTCAACATTTACTGAGTAGTGAGGGACACCCAATACACTGTCCATATGCAGGAGGAAATGCTCGATATCTGTGGTTTTCTTTGGACTCCTCATTCCTTACAGTTCTCTCTGACATCCTTTTCCCTACCTGGATGACAAGCCACTCAAACGTTAATTCCTTTGCCCATCTGTAGATATACAAGAAATTTGTGGGGCTTCTCCATGGTAATCAGATAACTCTCTCCTGGTTGGTTCAGCTCAAAACCATTAAGTTTTGGCCCAGGAAGATGCTACCTGCTTTGGCTGGAAGGGACCAACCAGGCCCGGGTGTGGACTGAGAGAGAAAGAGGAGAGGGGATTATGGTCCAGAGATCTGTGGATGGCTGCTGGCTCTGCCACTGATCTGGTGGGGACATGACAGTTGTTGTGTTTCCTCAGACGTCTGCCAGAACCCTCTACCACCACTGTGCAACTGCTCCTGGTATGACAGAGTGCGGGATCAGCACTTGCTGCTTGGCTGGTGAGCATAGTCCTTTCACTTTAGCCCTGGCCCTGTCTAGTCTTTTCTCTCATCACCTAGGGCTTAGACCAGCCGTGGGCAAACTACGGCCCGCAGACTGGATCAGGCCCGTTCGGCTGTTCTATCCGGCCTGCGGAGCTGAAAGAGCGGAGGGTTCTCTTGCTCTCCCCTCCGCTCCTTCACCAGCAGCCCAAGATGAGAGTGCCAGCATGGTCAGGTTGCTTTTGTTCCGACCCTCCGGTCCAGTCTAAGAACCCATTGTGGCCCTCGAGTCAAAAAGTTTGCCCTCCCCTGGTTTAGACAATGCACAAAAGGACTTTGCAAGCTTTGAAGGTTTTTGCAAGATCTAGTAAATATTTTTACTAGTTTCAACTTCTCTGTTCTACTAACACTACCATTTGTGGGCCTATTCTAGATGAGGATCAAGGTCTGACTAGAGCACATTGTGAATGATACCAAGGAGAGACAGCCAGAAGCCATGTCACATGAAGGACAGTTTTCTGATCTGTAGAGACTTGGCCGCTCTGGGTGAGGAATCTGCAGAGCCAGGGAGAAATGTCCACCTGAAGCATGCTCCAGGCACCCAACCTCTATACCTTCCCGTCTAAACAGCCTCGACTCCGCTTTCAAAGCCTGCACATTCCTTGGAGGCAGGCTGTGCTACTGCTGTGTGTGTCCCCTCAGTACAAGGGGGTGTATCTATGAGGATATAGAAAAGCTCAAGTATCTACATTCATGTCCCTGAAGGTCCTAATAGGGAGGGGTGGAATTGGGGGTGGGAAGTGGAAAGGAAGCATACCCAGACTAACTCTCCCAGAACTGCTAGGTTCATGTGTAGAATCCCAAAGAGTCAAAAATTCTAAATCCAGACACGGTCTTCCAAGTTGTTAGGAAGAAAACGAATTTGTTAGCTTTACTTATAACTTTCAAATATTTAGACATATGGTGCGTTGGTCTCCGTCTATCCTCTTAATCTGCCTTCTAAAAGTTAGAGACAAGACTGACAGAGCCTGGGGCACAGTAAGTGCTCAATCAATGTTAGAGAGAGGTGAGGGGGTGAGGTGAGAAGGGCTAGCTGATGGCCCTGCCATAAGTGGGACCTCGGAGGGCTGAGATCCCAGGCACTCTCTCTGGTCTCTGACCCAAGCACCTTCCTCCACAGACCAACCATCCTCAACTCAATCTTACCCAAGTAATTCTTTTTTGGTTCTTCCAGGCTTCCCCCTAGCTTAGAGTGGGAGCCCTAGAAAATATCGACATCCTACTCAGCAGAAGTTGCTTAACTTGATAAGCTATTTTCCCTCCTGGGCTAAACTCTGCCTTACAGATTAGCTATGTAATTGAGAGCAAGGCATCTGCAGCCCCCAGAGGCCCCACGCTTAGCAACGAGCTAAGGAGAGATAAGTAAGGGACTGTTCTTGGTGTGGTGGTAAGGAGGGGAGGTTAAACAGGGGAGGGGTAGAGAGAACCAGACTTGTTTCCAGAGACTTTAATATATATATATATATATATATATATATATATATATATATATATATATATATATAATTGATTTTTTTATAGAGGGGAAGAGAGAGATAGAGAGTTAAAAACATTAATGAGAGAGAAACATCGATCAGCTGCCTCCTGCACACCCCCTACTGGGGATGTGCCCACAACCAAGGTACCCGTGATTCCCTGAAAATAAGACATCCTCCGAAAATAAGACCTACTTCATGGAAACATAATACATCCCCTGAAAATAAGACCGAGCGCATCTTTGGGAGCAAAAATTAATATAAGACACTGTCTTATTTTCGGGGAAACAGGGTACATGCCCTTGACCGGAATCAAACCTGGGACCCTTCAGTCCGAAGGCTGTCATTCTATCCACTGAGCCACACCGGTTAGGGCTCCAGAGATTTTTGAAATGTCAGATTAGCAGGTACCTTAGTGAGCATGAAGCTTATATGTCCTCACTCTGAGGAACAGAGAGAATGCTACAGCCACAAGTAGTAGTGTCAAGAAACTCGTGGGTCCTCTGATTCTAAATCTAGGGTCCTTATATTCCATTTTTCCTTTTGGGCTGATACGAGACAAGCCCCCAGGACAATGAAGAACTGAGAGGGGGTGAGTGTAGATATGCTATGTGTGAGAAAACCAGGGTCTAGCTCCCGAGTGTGTCTATACCTTTATCTGCTAGAAAAACAACTGCTGCAGAAAACTGGGTCCTTAAGCTAATTAAAGCACACCAGGGACACAGTCTTTGAAATGCAATTTACAGCTCAAAATGATGGGCTAGCTTGTTCAGGTTAATAGGAATAGAAGAAATTGGGCAAAAACAAACCACTTTCCCAGGTGAAACATTTCAGATGGAAGCTATATTATAAAACTCAAGAACCAAACCTAAACATGGGATGAAGTAACAGGGTTTTGTGAAGGTAGAAAAGTCCTAAAAGGCACCTCCACCCCTGAACTCCGGTTAATGAGACCCACAGAGCCCATCCCAGTAAGAATAGCCTCAAATTACTGACTGCTAACAACGCGTCAGAGACTTTTACATACCTCATCTTATTTAGTCCTCACAACAGCCCAATGAGGAGGTATTTTAAATAGGGACACAGAAGCTCAGAGAGGCAAAATAGTTGATTAATAGAGCAAAGCCAGACCTGGGACCCAGTCTGTTTAACTCCAAACCCTGTGCATAGAGATGTTTGGGGTACTTATTCCCATGATGAGAATGTGTCAACCTGAGCCGTCACACCCTCTCCTTGGTCCTCACCTGTTCCCATTTTCTACTATAATGCCACACACACACACACACACACACACACACACACAGGATTTTAGTAGACAAAGCCAGTATATACACTTGATCCTGACCTTGTTGATCCTATTTTAAAGATTAAAAAAAAAAAAAAGCTGAGGATCAGCAAAGGTAAGTGACTTAGTTAAGGTCACCGAGGTAGTGGAGAAAGTAGCTAGGGGACTTGAATCCAGGCTTTTTGTCCAACATTCTGCATCCCAGTCTCAGAACATCTACAATGAATAGGTAAACCCTCCATAGCACTGGATCTTTTTCTTGAAATGCTCATTTCAAAAGAGGAGCTGCTGCTCTTTGCCTTAATGATTTACCACCAGCACCATCTGCTGGACATCTCTGACCTTAGTTTCCAGCATGGAATGAGGGTCGCACCAGTCTGTGGCTTGACCTCTGCTCTTAAATAACCCTGGGGGCATTCGGGCGATTTTAAAGGAAAATAGCCAAAGAGATGAGGAGGCTATTTCTGAAGAAAGCCAACCAATTATACTGATCAGTGCCTGGGGCCTCCTTGGTCCAGAGGCTCCTGGTTACCAGGAGGTCAGGGATGACAAGACATCTATTAATCTCATTAAACTACCTGGCCCCAGCTCATTAGCATTGCCAAAATGATCATTAGTGGCCAGATAGAACTAATTTTCCCAGGCGTGCTCTTTTAGTTCCTGACCATTCCCAGGAGAAACCCCAGTTTGAGCATTCTGAACCCTGAGGGACGCAGGGGTGGGTGGGAGCATAAAGGATACAGGCTATAGGTCCAGGACGCTTGGACCTGGCTCTATTATTATATGAGAGGGGTTGAGAATTAGAAACATCGATGAGAGAGAAACATCGATCAGCTGCCTCCTGCACACCCCCTACTGGGGATGTGACCGCAACCAAGGTACATGCCCTTGACCAGAACTGAACCCGGGACCTTTCAGTCCACAGGCTGACTGACGCTCTATCCACTGAGCTAAACCAGCTAGGGCTACTTACTTTTTATTTTTTCTTCTTCTTCTTTTTTTTTTTTTACTGTCAATGTTTTATTTTTTATTAAGATATTCTACTTACTTTTAAAATATATTTTTAATTGATTTCTAAGAGGAAGGGAGAGGGAGATAGAAATATCAATGATGACAGTATTCTTAAGAGAGAACATCCAAGATGGCGGCCTAGGCAGTCTCCTAAGCTGCCGCCTCATCAACAATTTAATTAAAAAAACAACTAAAATCAAAAAGGACTTCACCAAAACCTCAGGAAAGCTGGCGGAGTGGAATAGCTACAACTAGAAAGAAAGAGAGAGGCTCACGGATCAGACTGGGAGCCGAAAAGCACTGAGGTAGGGAGACGCTCGCGCACGCGGCCACCGAATACCTGCCTGGCGGTGGGAGGGGAGGAATCCCCGATTGCACGGAACCCTTTCGGACTGTGCTGAACCCCAGCCCCGGCTGAAATTCCGTGGTCCCAGGCTCATACGGGTGGAGTCTGGACTGCAGAGAAAGGCACCCAGAGACTCAGAGACCCAGAGACCGGGGACCGGGGACTGGGAGCCGCAGTCGCAGTCTGCAGGGTCTACAGCCTCGCACGCGCACGAGCAAGTACGCGCTGAGGTCTGACCGCCGCCCCTCCGGAGCGGAAGGAGCCAGAAGCTCCAGGTCTAACCTCAGAGGCTGCCGCCGCCTCTCTGTACAAGGTGGCGGCCCCTCCATAGCGGAAGGAGTCAGAAGCTCCAGGTCTGACCCCGGAGGCTGCCGCTGCCTCTATGTACAAGATGGCGGCCTCTCTGTAGCGGAAGGAGTCAGAAGCTCCAGACTACAGAGACCAGCCCAAGTCCGGGTGAGCCCCTGCGGCACCCACGCTCTTGCTTGGGGAAACTGGGACAGTCAGGCGGAAACTCAGGCGAGTGCACAAGGGCAGGGCAGAAGCCAAGACTGTCAGTTCAGCCCTGAGACTCCGCCCCATCCAAGCTGAGCAGAGGTTTCTGCAGTTTTTCAAGTCTGATCCTATAAGACTGTCTCCAATACAGAAGTTATCCCAGAGTAGACACAGCTGATACCCACATCCAATTGGCCTGAAGGTCAATTCACAACAATAGAGACTTAGCTACAACAAGGCTGTGCACGCAGTCCACAAAGGGGATCACCAAGAGTGTCTACCTCAGGTAACTGAGGAGGCTGACCCACTGTGCTATATAGGACACCAAACACACAAAGCCATCCTACCAACTCTGAAAAAGTGATAATGCCGAGACAAGGAAATAGATCTCAAACAAAAGAGATGGAGGATATAGAATTCAGAACTACGGTTCTAAGGTTATGCAACAATATCCTAGAAAAGCTCGATAAACTTCATGAGACCCAACTAAAAAGTATAGATAAACTGACTAAATTGGAAAATATTATGCAGAGATCCAACAGCAGAATGGAAGAACACAAGAATCAGGTCAAAGAGCCAAAAGACACTCCACTGGAGAAGGAAGAAGAAAAGAGGATCCAGAAAGTTGAAGATAGTGTAAGGAGCCTCTGGGACAACTGCAAGCGCACCAACATCAGAATTATGGGGGTGCCAGAAGAAGAGGGAGTGCAAAATACTGAAAACATATTTGAAGAAATAATATCAGAAAACTTCCCTCACCTGGTGAAAGAAACAGACTTACAAGTACAGGAAGCCTACAGAACCCCAAACAAGAGGAATCCAAAGAAAAATTCTTCTCGACACATCATCATCAATATGCCAAGGGTAAAAGACAAAAAGAGGATCTTACAAGCAGCAAGAGAAAAGCAGTTGGTTACCTATAAGGGAGCACCCATACGACTATCAGCTGATTTCTCAACAGAAACCATGCAGGCCAGAAGGGAGTGGCAAGAAATATTCAAAGTGATGAATAGGGAGAACCTACAACCAAGATTACTGTATCCAGCAAAGTTATCATTCAGAATTGAAGGGCAGATAAAGAGCTTCACAGATAAGAAAAAGCTAAAGGAGTTCATCACCACCAAACCAGTATTATATGAAATGCTGAAAGGTATTACTTAAGAAGAGGAAGAAGGTCAAGTGAATTAAAAATCTCAGGAATAGAATAAACTGGTGAATATAATAGAATTAGGGGCAAAGAAAGGGAGTGGATAGATAATTATCAGGGTGAAGGGGTGTGGGGTGCAGAAAGAGACTGGATTAAAATTGTATAACCTATGGATGAGGACAATAGTGGGGGGAGGGGGTAAGGGCACAGGGTGGGGTGGGAAAGGGAGCTATGGGGGAGAAAAAGGAGAAACAATTGTAATAATCTGAGCAATAAAGATTTATTTAAAAAAAAAAAAAAAAAAAAAAAAAAAAAAAAAAAAAAAAAAAAAGAAATATCAATGATGAGAATCATTGATCGACTGCCTCCTGCACACCCCCTACTGGGGATGAGCCCGAAACTCGGGCATGTGCTCTTGACCAGAATTGAAACCAGGACCCTTCGGTCACAAGCTGATGCTCTATCCACTGAGCCAACTGGCTAGGGCCAACCTCTTTTTAAAAATTTTTGCCAAAGAAGTTATCTAAACATCTACCTACTATTCAATCATAATTACAGATATCCAAATACTCATTTGGCCAACTATGGGCCAGATGTTAATTAACAAATGAATTGTTCATTCATTCATCCAGCTATTGGTCTGCTATCTGATCTCAAAGAGCTCCCAGCCAGGAGGGGACACTTACCACAGCCACAAAGCACATGTCACCTGGGCTGGAGTCCACTGACCAGAAGCAACCAATGCAGAACCACCAGGAACACCAGAGAAGGGGTAGGAGCATTATAGAAGGCTTTACAAAAAAGAGGACATGTTTAAGTGAATTCCCACTGAGTGACATGGGGAAAGGCAATACCTGGCAGGGGAACAAAATATAAAAACATGCTCCTTTCTCCTCTTTGCTCCTTCAATTCTGCCCTTTCTCTTGGTTTATTGAAATAAGAGCATTTCTTTAATGCTGTATCCTCTTCCCTTGATAGCTGCATACTAATTCTTGTCTTAAGGAAGAACAAAAAGGGAACACACCACTTCTTTTTTATTTTTTAATGTAAATTATTTATTGTTTAAAGTATTACATGAGTCTCCTTTTTCCCCACTGACCTCTTCCAGGCCACCCCTATCCCCCCAGCACAAGCCTCTACACTCCTACTGTCTGTGACCATTGGTTATGCTCATATGCATGCATTCAAGTCCTTTGGTTGATCTCTTTCCCCCTCCCCACCCCCTCCCCACCTTTCCTCATAGGTTATACAGTCTGTTTGATGCTTCTAAAAACACAACTTCTTTATGTCAGGCACTGTGTTGGAAGCTTTTCAGGCATAATCCTATATAATAAAGAGATAATATGCAAATTGACCCTCACACCCTTGCATCACAAGATGACTGCCTCCATGTCATCACAAGATGGCCACCCCCACAGTGTCACAAGATGGCTGGCAGGGGAGGACAGTTGAGGGTGGCCAGGCCTGCAAGGGGAGGGAAGTTGGGGGTGATCAGGCCAACAGAGGAGCAGTTAGGTTTCAATCATGCCGGCAGGGGAGCGATTAGGGGCTATCAGGCTGGCAGGCAGAGTGGTTAGGGGCAACCAGGCAGCCAGGCAGGGAAGTGGTTAGGAGCCAACAATCCTGGATTGTGAGAGGGATGTCCGACTGCCACTTAAACGGGCAGTCAGACATCCCCCAAGAGGTCCCAGATTGGAGAGGGTACAGGCTGGGCTGAGGGACAATACCCACCCCCCATCCCCCAGTGCACAAATTTCATGCACTGGGCCTCTAGTCTTATATAATTCTGATCACAACCTAATAAAAAATAAGTAGTATCATCTTCATTCTACAAATGAAGAAACTGAGGCTCAGAGGGAGCTTAAATAATTTTCCCAGCCACATTAAGTGGCACGGTTAAGATAGAAGAGTCCCAAGCTTGCCTAGTTCTAAAGCTTGTGCACTTCCCACTTCACAAAATTGCTCCCACTAACCCCTCCCCCTCCAACAGGACTGGTCCTGCTTTACTGCTGATTTGCAACATGACCTTGGGTTCTGAAACATGTAACCACAAAGGACCCTTCCAGGGTTAAAGGTGTGATCGTGATTATCATTACCAACACTTACTTATGTGCCAGGAACTGCACTAAGTTTTCTGCTATGAGGTGACGGTATGTATAATGCCCGCTTCACATGAGGAAAGAGGGTTGGAGCTTAGCTCTACGTAAGCCATGCAATGCCAGCGCTGGGACCAGTCCATAAGAAACCAGAGCTGGTCCCCTTAACCTTGGCCCAGAGAGGCTTCATGCTAAGCAGACCTTGTACCTTCCAGGAGATCAGCTTCTAACGCTTTCTGATCCTTTTCAGTGTAGACTCATGGGGCCTTGCGAAGAGCATACTTTCAGCTCCAAGAGCCAATAAGTATTTGCTGTAAGCCTGGGGGATGCCCCTCCCCCCATTTCCCATGCCTTAAGGGCTGGCTCCTCACTGTGATAATGTGGCTAGATTAGTCACTGCTTGCTGTTGGTTGATTATAGCTATTCTTTTCTGTAAATGAAGTTTAAAAGTCATCAAAGGGTTTATCAGCTGTGACTTATGAGCCTCCTTCCCCGCAGGGAAGTCGGGCAGTGACAAATGCCCCTCTCGTTCTGCCATCTATTACAAGTCGGAAGGTGCCATGTTCCAATTACGGAGACCCCAATGGAGCTCATGGAAAACCCTGCTCCAGGCTGCAGCCATTACTCAGGCCTGGCAGGGCTGCCAGCAGAGCTGCCCTAGGCTCAGGCCCCACTGGATAAGAATGGAGTAAGAGCATGTTTCTGACTTTGTGATCCAGCCCCTTCCACCCTGTACTTTATTATCCCTGGTGAGTTTAGTCCAGACACTTTTCACAAACGAGTAAAACCATGGGCACTATGTGGGCTGTCTCAAAGTACCCACGAACAAGACTGGCTAAGACAGACACGAGAAAATAAGATCATGCTGCTAGGTAGGGTAGGAGGAAATATGGTGCTCAGGAGGGAGGGAAGAGGTTAAAGTACCTAGGATGTTCAGAGACAGTAGAGACTAAAAGAATGCTTAGAGATCATCTAGTGCAGTGGTCGGCAAACTGTGGGTTGTGAGCCACATGAGGCTCTTTGGGCCCTTGAGTGTGGCTCTTCCACAAAATACCACATGTGGGCATGCACATACAGTGCAATTAAAACTTCGTGGCCCATATGCAGAAGTCGGTTTTTGGCTCTCAAAAGAAATTTCAATCGCTGTACTGTTGATATTTGGCTCTGTTGACTAATGAGTTTGCCAACCACTGATCTAGTGTAATCAATTATATCAGTATTCAATATCCATTATATATCAAGCCCTATTCAGCTAAATGCTGGGGAACCAAAGATGAATATAACATAGAACTCGCTACTGAGGAGAGATGAGATAATCCTATACATAAAAGCCTAATATGCTAAGTGTCTGGTCATCCTTTCAACCAATCAAAGCGTAAATATGTAAGGCCGCTCAACTGTTTGCTGTGATGTGCACTGATCAACTACTCCCTATGACATGCACTGACCACTGACATGCACTGAGCAGATGCTCAGATGGGTGGGTTAGCTTGCTGCTGGGGTCCAGCTGATCAAAACTGAGCAAGACTGGCCAGAGAAGACATGGAGTCCTCCCACGTCCCTACCTGGCCCGGATTGTGCACCAGTGGGGTCCCTTGGCCTGGCCTGTGCCCTCTTGCAATCCGGGACCCCTTGGGGGATGTCGAAGAGCCAGTTTTGGCCCGAACCCTCATGCCAGGCTGAGGGACCCCCACTGGTGCACAAATTCATGCACTGGGCCTCTAGTTATGGTATAAAGATGTGACTTGCCCAAGGATGCAAAATCAGTTAGGGTCAGTGATGAAATGGGAAAGCAGGTGTCCAGATCTCTAGCAAACTTGAGAAAATAGAATGACAGGGAGCCCTCCTGAATGCCAGGGTTTTTATGGAGAACATGGTACAATACAGTTAAGAGTACCAATTCCCATTCAAGTTCCATAAACACACTTACTATAGGTTTAACTTCTGGCAAGTCCCTTAACATATCCAAGTCTCAGAAAAATGGGGATGATAATAAAACTTATTTCAGAGTTGTGGTGAGGCTTAAATAAGAGAATACATCTATAATAAAAAAAAAAGTAATATGCTAATTAGACCAGACAGCTAAATAACCTCCTGGATGTCATTCTGCACGACGCCGCAGCTGCAAGGGCTGAGCCACCTGCATGAATTTTGTGCATCGGGCCTCTAGTGTACAATAAATGCACAGTGGCAGGCAAATATTGTGTGTCCCAAAATTTTATTTACAATCAAGTAATTCCAAAAATAATAATTTGAGGTATTATTAATCTCACTAGTGGCCCAGTGCATGAAGTTCATGCACATTAAAAGAGAATTAATTAGAGAACATCTAAATCTATAAAGAGGTAAAATGCAAATTAGGCCAGGATGCTATAACGAAATGACCAGACAGGAGGAGGTTGCTGCGCAGGTGAGGCCCAGAACAGAGACAGAGACTCAGACGGGGCCTGCCCAAGCTGGCGGGGCTGCTCTGGTGTCCCCGAGCAGACACAGGCAGGGGGGCCAGGGGTGGGGGCAGGCCTGGGGCTGGCTGAGCCACCATGCCATCTTAGGCAGCCGGGAGCAGACAGTCAGGGAATAGGGGGGGCCTGGAGCGGAAGTCAGGCGCAGGTCCTGGCCACCCACCGTGATAGTCCGACCTGACGTCGCAGCAGCCCACAGGGTGCTGGGCCTCTAGTATTTAATATTGCGGATATCTGGCTCCCTCCTTCCTCCTGTCAGACACAGCTTCTAGACCCACGGGCACCACAAGACTCAGAGCCAAGTCCCGGCCTACCTGCGCCCACCTTGCTGCGCATGCAGCCCTGCCCATCCACGTGCACCTTGAAATCGTGCAAGGTTTCAGACCTGCGGGAATGCAGCATCAAGCCCCTGCCGACACTGTGTGGGACTCCCCTGACTCCCAGTGTCCCGCCCACGTGGACACAGTGTCAAGTCCCACCTGCTCTGTGCCTCGCTATGCCTGCAACCCCGCCCCCACCCGCGAGCCCCTGCTGTGCACGCAGCCTCCTGGTGATCAGTCATTATGGCTGAGGACGTCCCGACAATGGGCATTTTATAATATAGGATTTTACAGACAAGAAGACTAAAGCTCTTTTTCATTCTGTCACACTAAATAAGCCAGTATTTCTCAAAACTATTTACCATTTTTAGTGAAGGGCCAGTTTTTTGTTTGTTTTGCTTTTTAAATCTCCAACCCATTATAAACACAATTATAAAATATAATAAAAATGTCAAATTTTACTGTAACAGTTTCTAAGCACTTACATACTTATCACAAACCAGCAACAGTTTGTGAACTGGCATCACCACAGCTCTAAGCCTCTTACGCATCCTATCAACCTCTATAAAAATCAAAGCAAACAAAAAACAGAGTTTATTAAATTTCTTTCAAGTCCTTTAGCCTGACTTCTTCCAGACTTTGGTGTTAAACTAATTTATTAAAATTTACCTAATCTTTTCCCTTTTCGCTTCCTTCAAGAAAAAGAGAAGAGGGCAAATAGGCCAAGGATGAGTTCAAGAGTTTGCCTCCAACTTCAAGAGGCGATTTATCTTACTAATCTGCTCTAGGTCATGCCACATCCTTCAAGGCCTAATCGGGATTGAGGCCCGGGTCTGAGAGGAAGGTACACTCCTGAAGAGGCTGGTACCCTTAGACCCTCTCTCCTCACGTTAGAAGATGTGAGGAAACCAGCCAGAAGGGGAGGCATATCAGGACTTTTCTTTTTGGTATTTCTAATTTTCAGTTTTGTATCATAGCTGTTTTCAAAGCAGTTTTCTCACCCCTTTTGGAAATTTCTTGAGAACAAGATGGGCATCAGATTCACTCCTGATTGCCACTGTACACCCAAGAGTGTCACTGGATGGGGCAGATGAGTAACCAATGTGCCAAGACAGAGTAGTGTGCCTTCAATCTTCCAGTGTTTAGCCAAGTGTGTCAGGGCACAAAAATTCTCTTTGTTCTGAGCTTATTATGTGGTGCTATCTTTCAGCACAACCCAGAGATAGAGGGTCATATGACATGGTGGAGAGTGAGGGAGAACCTACAGCTATGAACAGGGACCTGCCAGTAAGCAGGAGCTAAAGACTAAATGTTTGCTCTCATGTTAGAGGCCATATGGTCAAGAGCGTAAATTCTGAAGCCAAATGCTTTCATTCTGCCACTGAACCAGCTATGTGACATGATCTTTGGGAAGTATCTTAAGTTCTTTATGCTTCAATTGTCTCACATGTAAAATGAGGATAGCAGTACATATCTCTATGGTTCCTGAGTATAAAATAATTTGTCATGTAAGTATTTAGAACAGTATATGGTATATTAAAAGGTATGCAAATATTAGCTACATTATTATTGTTGGAACCTGCAAGAACTTTTCCTTGAGAGTACAAAAGGGAAGGTGGTGAGTTATACTAGAACACTGACCTAGAGGTAAACTGTGGTCAAGGAAAGAATACTATCACTGTGGATTCAATAGTCTTTTCAAGCGTGTCACCAAACTTCTAGTATTTGAAAATGTGCCTGAAAATGTGCCTTGAACCCAAAATGAATCACAAGAGTAGGTACTCATTAAGTGTTGAATTGAATGGAAGGAAGGAAGGAAGGGAGGGAGGGAGGGAGGGAGGGAGGGAGGGAGGGAGGGAGGAAGGAAGGAAGGAAGGAAGGAAGGAAGGAAGGAAGGAAGGAAGGAAGGAAGGAAGGGTCTCTAGGATAAAGCAGCCTCCTGAGAATACCACTTGATTAGGGGGCAGAAAGAGAACCTCTAAGTCCTTTTCCAGAAAGGACTCTGTACCTTGAGGACACAGAAGGCATGCTGGGCTCCACTTCTGGGTAACAGATATTGTAAGAAACCTGTTTGCTCACTGTTCTGTGTCTGATGGAAACTCCACATTCAGTGGCTATTCTAGAATAAGGCTGCAAAGGCTGTGTGCAGTGTCCCCAATTTCCAGCCTATATTAGAAAAGCAAGGAACTCTCTGAGGAACAGATAGAAAGGTCTAACTTCTCCCATGGAAGGCCTCACCGTAAGTAAAAATAGTAATAGGGTATTATTAGCTTTGGATTCCTGATTACCTGTGGAACACTGGGTCCTATCTCCCCCACACACACACACACACACGCACACACATGCGCACACACGCATGCTAGCTGTGTGAACTTAGGCACTTCACTTCTCTGAGGTTCCAGGTTCCCCTTCTGTAAAATGAGGAAACAATCCCTACCCTGCCCACCTGCAGTGCAGGTTGTTGGGAGGGCCAGAGAGATAACAAATGGAAGGAAATGTACTGTTACCTGGGCTGCACAACATAAATCCCCAGACGGACAGCTGCTGCAGGTCTTCCGAGACAGAGGCACCCAGGCAGTAAGCCAGTTGGCTGAGAGCAGGAGGTAGAGGGCATACATCCTGGCACTGCAACCACAAGCATTGTGCCCCTCAGGTGTGTAAGGGCAGTTGATTAAAGTCCTTTCACACGAAACCAGTATTTTCCTCATTACAACAATCCTCCTGAAAACAGCAAAATGCCACCCCTCGCAGCCCCACAAAGGCTTGATCCTGCAAACAGCTGTGCACTAGCCTATATAAAGGGTGGTCCAAAAAATATATACACACGTGAACAGCTGCTAACGCAGGTTATTTTCACTCCTTTTCAGGTTTAACTGATTTTTAAATAATGGGTGAAGCCAGACTAATCTTTGAACAAAAAAATGTATCCACTAGACTTTTTCTTATGGGAATACATAAAAAAACAGTTTACTGTACAAAACAGGCAACAGTCGACAAATTCAGGGCAGCTATTGAATGAGAACGTGCAGAAACACCACACAGAATGATTCTTGATGTTTTGTGACTCCACTGCTTCCTGTTATCAGCAGTGCCTGGACCAGCATAGGCACCAGTTTGAAAACAGGCGTTGACAAAGAAATTACTAATTTCTGTAGATTCCTTTAAAATTTAAAAATGAACTGTATGTTAATGGATACTAACTTTATACTCATTCAAAGTGTGTATACATTTTTTGAACACCTTGTATTTATATGTGTGTGTGTGTGTGTGTATGTGTGTGTGTATAAATATATATATATATATATATATATATATATATATATATATATATATATATATAATTTCCCACATTCAGACAGGAGAAGGGAAGAAGCTGACCTCTCTCCAGGATTCTAATCTAAACATAACTTAGGGCTCAGCTCAAAGCATCATCTCACAGTGCCATATGTTTGGCCCAAAGGTGACCAAGAGTAACACCAGATTTATAGCCAGGTTGCCTTCATCCCTTTGGTAACATTAACTCCACAAACATTATAAGCATGAGCCTCTTGGGGAACTGAGCAAGTATGTCCCTTTCACCTCCTGTTTAAGACCCATCAGAGTTGAACAAGAACCAAGTCCAACTCCTTTAATGCGGCTTACAAATCCCTTCAAGAGTTAAGGCTACCAAATCCACACACAACAGTTCTCTGAGGGATTATAAGTCACACTCACTTTACAGATGAGTAAACCCTAGTGCAGAGAGGCAAAGTCAGTTGCCCAAGGTCACACAGTGAACAAGTCAATATGAACTCAGTTCTTCGTGAACAGTTGGGTATTAGACTCCAAAGTATGGATTCAAGTTTGACCCCACCTTTTCTTGGACTAGTCTTTTTATTTTAAAATATATTTTATTGATTTTTTTACAGAGAGGAAGAAAGAGGGACAGAGAGTTAGAAACATCAATCAGAGAGAATCATTGATCAGCTGCCTCTTGCACACCCCCTACTGGGGATATGCCCGCAACCAAGGTACATGCCCCTGACTGGAATCGAACCTGGGACCTTTCAGTCTGCAGGCCGACTTTCTATCCACTGAGCCAAACCGGTTTCGGCTTGGACTAGTCTTTATGTGTGACACATGGGGCAGTGTATGGCTCAGGCGACCCCTTTCTGTCAGTGAGCTGCTTAGACACTGGTCATTAGTCTAGGTGGTCATTTTGGTTTTTCCCAATTCCTCACTATTACAATTAATAGCATTTGAGGGAAAGTTTATTCTATATATTGGATTATTTCCTTAAGACGGATTCCCAGAAGTAAAATTACTGTGTCAGAACATATAAACATTTTCCTGGCTCTTGAGATACACTGCGTAATTGCTTTTCAAAAGTGCTGTACCAATTTACACTGCCATCACCAATAAATGCCACTTCATGGCAGCCTCACCAGAATCATGTATTATCATATTGTGTGGGGGTGGGGATGTTAATTAGCAGGAAGAAAGCCAATCTTCATTGTGTTTTCATGTATATATGAAGGTAATAGTGTCCTGTGCTTACTCATTTTTGAGTTTATAACAAAGAAGTTATCGTAGAGGAATAATATGCTGAAATTTTTAGTTATTTACTCATTTATCCAAAAATAATTGATTAAGCACCTATTACTGCCAAAGTGACTGTACAAAGGATAGAAATGAACGAAATACAACCCTACCCCAGAGGAGTTCACAGTCCAGTGACAGAGGTCTTAACAAAATCAAATCTGTGTGTCATTTTGAGAGGGGCTATGCCAGGAGGACTTGGGAAACAGGACGCATGTCACTTACCAAAGGCACAGGAGAGAGGGAAAGGAGGGAATCAAAGAAGAGGGATCATCAAGTTCTGATCGCATATAAAGTTGAAATGAGCCCACACGCGGATGAGGTAACATTCAGAAAAGAGGAAACAACCTGAGCAAAGCTGTGAAAGCTGGACAGAGCTTCCATATTTAGGGAATAATATGTACTGTGGTTTCGGCTGGAGCGTGAGTGGATGACATAGGAGACAACAGCGGAGGGCCCGGCAAAGGCCAGATCAGAAAGGGCCTTGTGGTCCACTGAGGAGCCTGAACTTCATGGGAATTGACCGCTCTTTTGCCATATGCAGGGCAGTGATCAGTAAGGAGGTACTCATGAGTTCCTATAGCTCCTGAGAATCTGAGCCACACAAGTCAATGCCTGATCAAAGCATCCTCTCTGTGTTGACTCCTCTCGTCTGTGTTAGGCGAACTTTGGGGCTTTTTCACATCATCTTACACACTGCTAGGCGCATGGCAGGAGCTCCAATAATGCTCATTAATCTATTAATTGAAGGTACCTCATGCAATAATACATACATTCATGAGGTCTTTGCTGCCTTGGCATAGCCCCTGCCAATCTCAGCAGATGCAAAGTCACTGCTTCTCTTGGCAGATTGTCCTGCCTCAGAAAGCTACCTCCCCCTTCTTGCTCATTCTACCAAATTAAAAAAATAAAAGTGCCTGGGTACAAGCAGCTATAAAGTAAGTGATCGCTAAGGAGCACATTGGGTGGCTGGAGGGCTATAAATCCTTCCCCATGGTATGTGCCTCAAACCAAGGACTCACTAGCCCCACCAGCAGTTTAAGAACACCACCACCTCCCTCCCATACAAATAAAATTGAACGTGGTAAAGGTCTCCTTTCAGGAACTGCTGACCTACTCTAAGGCATTACTACTATTCCACATTAAAAATGATGCTTTAATGATGACAAGAATATTAATAGGATGATTATCTCAACAATTAATATAACAGCAAATCATTCTCCTGGCTGAAGAATGAGCTATGGGCAGAGGAATCTGATGTGCTGCCTAAGATCCATCTGAGGCAACTGTATTAAAATGATCTGTTTTTGTGTCATCTCCCCACTTAGCCTGACTGTGAATTCCTGGGTGGTAGGGGCCACAATCTATTTCATCTTGGCATTCCCCCTTGCCTTTCAAAATAGGACCTGACCCAGGATAGGAGCTCAGGAAAGTATCTGCTGAACCGAACACCATGAAACACTGTACCCTGCCCTATCCATTCTTTAAAAACACACACACAAAAAAAGTAGGCTGTACAGATAACAAAGACAGGAGAGAATGGTAGGGGGCATCTTTGCAAAAGCCCAATCCACCCAAGCCTTTAGGAAAGGCTGTTTTGTAATATAATAAATAATCATTATGATTCACTAATTGCTTATCATTTGGTAGATGTATTATGACTAAGTATACTATTTCTCATCCTATACAATAAAAGGCTAATATGCAAATTGACCAAATGGCAGAACAACTAATCGCTATGATGCACACTGACCACCAGGGGGCAGACACTCAATGCAGGAGCTGCCCTGTGGTGGTCAGTGTGCTCCCACAGGGGGAGTTCCACTCAGCCAGAAGCCAAGCTCATGGCTGGCGAGTGCAGTGGTGGTGGTGGGAGACTCTCCCACCTCCACTGCAGTGCTAAGGATCCTTCAGGGGTCCTAAGCTGGCAGTCAGATATCCCCTGAGGAGTCCCAGACTGTGAGGGCTGAGGGACCCTCCCCCAGTGCACGAATGTCATGCACCGGGCCTGTAGTTTTTACAATAATCCTTTGAGCTAAGAATTATATCAAGGTCACATGGTCTTTTGAGGCCTTTTAGGCTGACTCTTAAGTCAGACTGCATAGGTTCAAATTCCAGATACATGTTATGTATCTGCTATATGATCCAGGCTAAATGTGCCTTAGTTTTCTCATTTGTAAAATGGGAGTAATATTACAGTACCTTTCCCATGAGGTTGTTTTGAGAGTTCAATGAGATAATGTACCAGTGAGTTAAGCATTCAAGAATTTTCTAAATAAAATTATCATTACCATTGGCTCCATTCAACAGATGGCTCCAAATATCACACTCTTACCATTGAGCAAGGTTATGACAGATTGCTGCATCAATTAAGCAAAGCTAGAACCAATTTCTGATTTAGGGATGGAAGCTGGGGACAAGTTTCCCGAGCACAAACCCACTGATGTGGTGCCCTGATAAAAACTCTTAGGAAAGCCTTTGTTTCCCGTCCGTCAGGCAGATCCAGTCACTCCCCCTACGGGCCCCATATCCTCTACAGACTTCTGATGCAGCAATTATTTGCTGCACATTTGTATTCACATACTTGTCTCTCCCCATTGGACTCTGAACTCCTTGAAGGTAGATTATTTTATTAATCTTTGTAATCCCAGTCACCAACACTGCCCTGGTAACAGTAGATGCTCAGTGAATTTCAGCTAACTAATAGGGGAAAGAAGTCTAGGTGGACATTGTTTCAGTAAATGGTTTCTCAATGTGCCTGACACAGCAAACCCCCCCCCCCCAACTAAGTTAATGAAATGTACTGTCTTAGAACAGTTCCTTTTTTATATTTTAAGTAATTCTTATTGTTGAAAGTATTACATATGTCCCCTTTTTTCCCATTGACTCCCTTCAACCTGCTCTCCCCCTGACTCCTTCCCCCACCCCACCCCCCATTGTCTGTGGCCATAGGTCGGTCACACATATATGCATACAATGTTCTTTGGTTGATTACTTTCTACCCACCCTCCCCTGCCTTCCCTCGGAGATTCCACACTCTGTTCCATGACTCCATGATGTGGCAACTTCTTAAAAGTGAGCTGTATAGTGTTTATGAGATGAGTCCACATTCCTCACCCATCAACAGAACTGAATGACAGTCAAGACAGTGGTGAGAGAGAAAACAAATGAGGGACAGAGTGAGAAACTGGAGAACACTGGTGTCTTCTTGTTCAGTGGACTACAGGGAACAGAAGCTCAAATAGGTTGAATCTGCAGCCCAGAAACTGCTGAATCTGGGCTTCCTGTGGTGAGGAAGATGTACCAGGTCCTTACCAAGAAGAGCGAAGCAAAGCTAGAAAACCACCATCCTTGTCAGTAATCAAACAGCAAGGGAGACAGACCCAGCCCTCCCTCCGAATTATCGATGACCGAGGTGAGCCCAACCACTGTGCCCCACCATCCCAGCTTAAAGGAAAAAACACTAGATAAAAAGTTCAAAGACTTCAAGTTCATTCCTGAGAATGTACTAATTATTCAACTGATTTATTTCTTAAGGATCTACGTCAGGCTTACACTGGACACCCATAATACAACACTGAACATATCCCTAACTTGCTGTCAGACCTTGGACAAGTCATCACATCTTCTCTCAGGCTTAGAGTCCTCACACGGCACATGGAAAATAAACTCTATGCTACAGGGTTGTAGTGAGTATCAGATGTGTTATGAAGTCTACTGTAGGAGCCTCGCCAGGCTCCCGAGCAGCTCCTCAGACTGGTTGAAAGTTGGATTGACCTTGGGCTCAATCTTCTCGTGGATTTATCACAGTCGATCTCAACAAAGAACATAATAAAGATGTTTTAAAGTATAAAAGAAAAAATGGGTTGGAATAAACTTTTAAAACACTAATACAGTATATTCTATAGCAATTAAAGCAGTTTCAATATATTCAGTTGTAAACGTGAGAAACAGTTATATGTGAATATGTTGTCAGCATTTGTATCATTAAATGAAAAAAATAAAAATACTTCTGTATTCTTAAAAAAAGTTTACTGTACAACTTTGCAAATGTAAAGGTAATATTTTTACCAGAGCTGAACTATCCCAGAAAATAGGAAAATGAGGAAGGCTTAAAAAAACACAAAGGTAGCCCTCACCAAATGCCAAGGATAACTCCCTCTCCCTCTGGATAGAAATCCAGTAGCACATCCCTAACCATCGAATTCAACGATGAAGATGCTGATGGAGAAACAGAAGTTTGATGCATTCTTTTCAGACCCCTTAGGATCATTTCCATAGTTACTGCTTATCATTGGGAACTGCGCGGTGGGCTTCTTAGATGAGCCTGTGGTTACAACTGAAACTTCACAGATATATATATCTCGATTTCAGAGAGGAAGGGAGAGGGAAAGATAGAAACATCAATGATGAGAGAGAATCACTGATCGGCTGCCTCTTGCATGCCCCACTTGGGGATCAAGCCCGAAACCCAGGCATATGCCCTAACTGGGAATCAAACCATGACCTCCTGGTTCATAGGTCAACCCTCAACCAGGGAGCCATGCCAGCCAGGTGCAATGGAAACTTCTGAAAGCAAGAACATACTTTAAACTGTGTGGAAAAAGCAGAGGTGGGGAACCTTACACTGCTGAGGGCTATTGGGATATTTATCAAAATTATCAACTTAAAAATTAGGCTACTGCCCTAGCCGGTTTTGCTCAGTGGATAGAGCATCAGCCTTCGGACTGAAGGGTCCCAGGTTCAATTCCAGTAAAGGGCATGTACCTCAGTTACAGGCTCGATCCCCAGGCCTGGTTGGGGAGCATGCAGAGGCAACCAGTTGATGTGTGTCCCTCCCATTGATGTTTCTCTCTGTCTTCCCCTCTCCCTTCCACTTTCTCTAAAAACCAATGACAAAATATCCTCCAGTGAAGATTAATAACAACAACAACAATAACAAAATTAGCCTGCTATATTGGTCAAACTCATCTCTAACACGTTGGCAGGGCCAGACCAAATGATTTCTTGGCCACAGCCCACAGGCCTGATAGAGAACCTTTCTAGACACTGAGATAATTACCTAGCCCCTGCTCCTCCCATTGTTTGGAAACATTTGTTGGCCATTAAGCCTGTTTTTTTCCCTTATTTTCCTATTTCCTGGGATAAACACAACAAAACAGAGAGCTTGACTCTCTAACAATGCTCTCTGATTAGTGGTTTGCAAAATGCTCTGTAATTTTATGATTTGCTGGCTAGAAATGGAAAAATAGTGGAGTGAAAATGAAGCTATGGCCCAAAAGAGAGTGAGGCACTCTGAACGTGGTTCTACTGTGGACTGCCTCTATAAACTTGGTTACAGACCTCAGGTGCCTCGTCTAAAAATGGAGAAACTGGACCAGATCCGTGTTGCATGAGCTCTTCTGTGGAAGACCAGTGCTCAAGATGTTAGTAAGAGTTCTCAGAAAAGAGGCTCTAAGGTCAAAGACAGGAAAGTCGGCACACTCCATTCACCCACCCCCTCCCCAAGTCACATGCACACTAAAGGCTCTAAGACGTCAGCAATAAAGAAATGTACTTTGCATTATTTTTATCTGACTTTTTCCTGGATTACTGATATCTATACTGAGAAAGATACATTGGAATAGATCTCTAGGGTCCCTATCAGATCAAATTCACTATGATTTGTATCAAAAGTACTTAGCGAGTGCCTGGGGTACCCGTTCTTTCCACTAATCCAGTTCTCTTAACCCATCATGGCACTTAAATGATACTCTGGTCAATAAAAATTTATTATGTGTAGTTCATTTTACTATATTCAGAGTAGTAATTTTCAAAAACTCAGAATATAAGACATTTAAAACACTAAGGGGAAAACCTACAGTTATTGAGCTTCTAATATCTAATCTATACTGTGCCAGCATTTCCCCTAAACTATATCATTTGATCTTCAGACAACCAGAAGAATGCTGTTATCATCCCAACATAGAGAAGGAAACTGAGGCTTGGATATGCTAAATAACTTGCTTAAGATTATGCAGCCAAAAAGTGGTGAGCACCAGATTTCAAACCTAGGACTATTAATCTCCCAAATCTTGGTTCTGCTTGGGGCTCTGCCACCATGATTAACCTCCCCTGGTATCAAGTATCTGGTGGGAATAGTAATCCTCACATTGCTTCTCTCGCAGAGTTGCTCTAAGATTCAAAGGCAACAACAGGTATGAAAGACCTCTGTAACATATAAATATGTAAATATGAAGGACATTTGAAACATTGTGCATATTTCCTTTCATAGTTTATAAGGTACTTGAGGTCTTGCAGGCTTCCCATCATGGAAGTCAATTGTCCTTATCCCAGACACTCCCCTCAAGTAGAGCTGCTTAAAATTTTCCAGTTAGGATTTTGGATAAACAGGAAACATGCTGGTTTCTCGGGATCAGTACCGATTGCTCTTTAGGTTGTTTGTCAGAGTCATATTAAACAGCCACTCTGCTTAAGGAGTCAGGAGTGAAAGCAGCAGAGCGGGCAGGAGGCTGGCAGAAGGCCTGCAGATAAGGAGAAGCCAGACCGGCTATGGGGTGAGACTCCTTCATCTCATCTTAGAACATGCCTTGGACAGCAGGTCCTAGAAGCCTTTGTATGAAACCTATCCAGGTGACCAACAAGAGAGAGAGCTGATGCGGCGGGGAGCAGGGGGAGGTGGTGGGAGGTGGGGGAGCAGGGTTGGCCAGCTTTGCATTGTTCTGGAATAAAAAATACCTTGGCAGCAAAAGATGAGTCTAGGGCTCTCAACTCATCCTCTGGTCTTGTCTGGGAGCACACCCTCCTGATCACATTGCTGTGGCCATCTGCTCCCTCCAGCTTCTGGCAGACTGAGGCCAAAAACAACAGCAAGACATTCTTGGAACTGGGCTTTGGTTAGGGACAGAGAAGTAAATAACCAAAGTCCTTGCTCTTAAAGAAAGCACTGCACCAAAATGGTTTGAGCCTTAACCAGAGCCTCTCTTGTATAGCAAAGTGTCTACTTCACAGGATATATTCAAGAATTGTGTGAAGTGAAATGAACCAACAAAGCCTACATGACTTAGCACCTGTTTGGTGTCAGGGGCTCTGGAATCTAGCATGAATAATTCAGTGACTATGGGCAAATTACTTACCTATGTGGATCTCAGTTTACCCATCTGTGTAACAGGCTCTGTCTATCCCACAAGTTGCTATGTGTAGCCAATGAGGTGATGGTTGAGACAGCACTCTATAAATGGCATGAGGCAGAACAGCGGGAGCTGAAGGAGCACTGAGGCGCATGGTCCTAAAAGCTCAGAGCCCAGTCTATGGAAGACTTAAAATAAACTTACGTTCTTTCTCACTGGAGATGTTTTTTGCATTTCTAGTGAAGGGAGAAGGAAACTTGTTACTCAAGTAGGGGGAAGAAAGGTTGTTATATGTCTTTCTTCCAAAGTTTGTTTGAACCACTGTACTGTGAAACACAGCACAGGATTTGGAATTATAATCCTAACTTCTGTGAGTCAAAAGCTATAAAATCATGAATATTCCTCAACCTTCCTGACTCTTAGTTTCCTCATATGTAAATTGAGAAATTTCCTAAGTCTTAATATTATAGTCAAGATTCAATTAATGTGATGATAGAAAAGTGTTTTGTAACCCACAAAATGCCACACAAATACGTGATCACAAAGCTGTCTTCCCAGGAGCGAATGAGCTACATAGGACAGCAGTTATCACCGTCTGACAGGAGGAATCATCAAAGCCTTGAAAAAATGACAACAGTAACATACAGGTCAACTCTGACTTCCTCCAGCAGAGGTAATTATTCCTTTGATTTATTACAGAAGTTGTTTATTGGTGTGTTTGCCTCATTAAACTGACAGATCTGGGGGAGGGGACTACATATACCTTACAGTGCCCAATACCCAGCATGGCACACTTAAAAGATCTTACATACAGTAGGTCCTTGGGTTACTTCAGAGATCCGTTCCTACAGCGAGATGTAGCTCGATTTTCACTGTAAGTTAGAACCCACCTACATAGCACCTACATGCAGCACATACACAGCAGTAATGAAGTGAAACAATAAAAAAAATTAATGAAAGATAACAATTCCTGACCTTTACTTGTGGTAAATAAATAATAAAAAACATAAAACACATATTGGCATACGTCAAAATGATGGAACTTTTTTAAAAAATAAATAAATGGGAAATGGCGACATAACCACAAAACGATGTACGTCGAGCCCAACATAACCCGAGACTGCCTGTAAATGTTACCTGAGTGATGACTAACAATCTAAACCCAGAACTCCTAATCCCAGGTCGAGGGTTCTTATATCCAGAGAAAGTGGACTAAACCTCATAGATTTGACTTATCTTAACTTTTCATCTCTTCCACAATTCCTCCACTCCAGCAACACTCAACTTTCCATTCCTGTAAAGTCTGGTTCTCTGTAGGCACTGGTCCCTCAGCTCTGAACACGGCTCATCGGCTTCTTTGCCAAGCTAATAATTCCTATTCACCCCTCACGTCTTTCTAATCTAATCTCCCCTAATATTAGGGCTCCCTCTGTATCTGCTTTATCACAAAACCCTGGCACACAGCACGTATCAAAATAACCTACTGGAAGCTGAATGAAATACTGGATCTAGAAATCCAAGGGTGACACAGGGAAAAATATTACTGGCCTGGCAGTCGGGAGGCCTGATTGATTTTAATGCTTGCTCCACTACTATTGTGCTGGGTGATCTTGGCCAAGCCCCATTTGTTTGAACCATCCATAATGAGTTATCATCTATGAATGATCTCAAAGATCCTTTCAACACTGACAGTATATGAAACTTGGATTCATGCTAAGTCGTAGAGGTGAGGAACTTCTTAAGCCAGCTGTGTGCTCCACAGTATGGGAAACCCAACACTCCCACCCCACAAGCAGCACTAGGCACACTGGACTCTGTTGTCAGCAGCCTCCCAGCCTGTTGGTTTACTTAATTCCTCTTGATGAACTGCCAAGAATAAATCGTAGGTGAGCAGCAGAGCATTTTAATGAGTCCAGAGTCTAATGAATCTTTTCCTTCCTGTGTCAATTAGAATTTCAAAGCTAGGATCCCCAAGGACCAATTTATTGGGAACAGAGAGGAGCCTTTTGTTCATTAGCTGCTGCCTGAGCTACCTGCCCTGGCCCTGTATGTCTGAAATGTGCCAATCCTGCTTACTCAGATATTTCACCTGGTCAGATAGAGAGGGCATGGGAGGTCATACAGAAATGCCCAACATTTCTGGGGCCTGAACTTAAGAAAAAGGAGGGTCCAGGGTATTTGGAGGCAGTGGGGTGGTCAGAGAATCAGAGCAGCCGAGACTTTAATGCCACCTCCTAAAGATACTGGTCTCCAAAGAGATAATATGCCATTCACCCATCTAAGTATCAGGTGTGTCACCTACTTAACTAATATATTTTGAAGTCTCACAACCCCCAAAGTAGGTATCAATAGCACTTCTTTATAGACAGGGATGCCCCCATAGCCAGTTTGGCTCAATGGATAGAGTGTCTGCCTGTGGACTTAAGGGTCTTAAGTTGGATTCCATTTAAGGGCACGTATCTTGGTTGCAGGCTCAATCCCCGGCCCTGGTTAGGCCAATGTGGGAGGCAACCAATCGATGTGTTTCTCTCAGGCCAAGTTTCTCAGAGTCCAATGTGCCTCCCTTCCACTTTCTCAAAAAAAAAAAAAATCAATGGGAAAATATTCTCAGGTGAAGATTAATTATATATATATATATATATATATATATATATATATATATATACACACACACACACACACACACACACACACACACACACATATATATATACAGAGAAACTGAGGCTATGAAAGGTAAAGTAAGAATTAGCCTAGCCTAACTGGTTTGGCACAGTGGATAGAGTGTTGGCCTGCGGCCTCAACAGTCCCATGTTCAATTCTGGTCAAGGGCATGTTCATTGGGTGCTGAAACAAACCCAGTAGGGAGTGTGTAGGAGGCACCTGTGTTGAGGGAACATACCCAGTAGGGAGTGTAAGGAGTCAGCTGGTCGATGTTTCTCTCTCATTGATGTTTCTAACTCTCTATCCCTCTCCCTTTCTCTCTGTAACAAAATCAATAAAATATTTTTTTTAAAAGAATTAGCCTAAGGAGCACAATTAGTAATTGTGCATTGTTGGTCATCTATTCAGTGGAGTTCACAATCTCCCTTATTCCAGGAACATAATCTAAGCAGACAACTCCCAGACCCATATCTCAGAAATCTTTGGCTTTGTTTGATTTGTGATGAGTTGCCAGTTCTTGATCTAAAGGCTCCCAGGCACCTAGCTCTTTGCCTTCCGTCCTGTCCTCTCAAAGTCACACAGGGACAGCCAAGGGCTGCCGCTCTGCCATCAACACAGGAACGTTTTCCAAGGCGAACAGGTAAGCAATTAAGGTTTCCAAATGGTTCTGGAATGGGATTTTAGGGCTCTTGTGGGAAAAACACTTAAGAGTGAGGTCAAGAGGCTTGTCCAGCCCTAACCGGTTTGGCTCAGTGGATACAGCGTCAGCCTACGGACTGAAAGGTCCCGGTTCGATTCCGGTCAAGGGCATGTACCTTGGTTGCGGGCACATCCCCAGTAGGAGGTGTGTAGGAGGCAGCTGATCCATGTTTCTCTCTCATCGATGTTTCTAACTCTCTATCCCTCTCCCTTCCTCTCTGTAAAAAAATCAATAAAATATTTTTAAAAGAGGCTTGTCCAAATTTACATAGCTAGAAAATAGCAACAACTGGAACATAGGTACATACTAAATCCTAATCTCACATCTATCTACATAACTTTTTATTTTGGGATAATTGTAGATTCACATGTAGTAATAAGCACTTTTTGTTAAAGCACTTGGCACGTCGACTAGCACACAGATACCCACTCAGTAAGTGTGACCTGTTAGATAATTAGGAAAGAGAAAGGGCAGTTCAAGAGGGGCCTTTAAAAGAGTTAGCTTCCTTTATAAGATGCCTGAGGTGTATACATATGATACCTTAAATAGTCTTTCCAATGACCCCATCAAGCAGGTATTAACATTCCACTTTACAGGTGAGAAAATTGCTCTCAGGTCAAGTTACTTGTCCAAGATTACTTTGCTCCAGTATGTGCCAAAAGTGAGATTCAAATCCAGGTACAATCAAACCTCGATTCTGGACCAATGACAATTTGGTTCTCAACCAAAGCTGCTCACAGAAAATGTCTCCATAGTTGAACCAACTTCAGTTTTCAATGTAACAACCCTTTCATGCTGATACCTCAGCATGACAAAAAGCATCTCTCAAAAACAAACAAAATACACACACACACACACACACACACACACACCCCACTCCCCCCCCCAAAAAAAAAACACCCCAAAAACAAAGGAGAGAATGCTTTTGTTGCTGGTGAAATCAAGGATTAGCACAATTTTAAAACACAAAGAGGCCCATCAAGAGGGCTAACCTTGCTAAGGTTGTGAAAGCAGCAATGATCACAGGTAATTGACGAGGTAGAAAAACTGTTGTTGATTTGGATAAACAAAAAGCAGTTAGGGGCAGTGATATATGAACAAGCAAAGATGCTGCATGCTGACCTGAAAGATGCCCCTGGAATGAATGCTGACAGTGATTCCTTTCAGGCGAGTAGGGGGTGGTTTGATAAACTTAAGAAGTGTTTATTTATAGATTAAACAGTACATTAGATATGTACTGTATAGAAGGTTAAAACAATCATTTGGGGGTCTGGATTGGATTAATTCAATTTACATTCTTTCCAATAGAAAAAATGATTCGGTTTTCAAACAAAACACTTCTTTCTTTTTTTTTAAATATATTTTATTGATATTTTACAGAGAGGAAGGGAGAGAGATAGAGAGCTAGAAACGTCGATGAGAGAGAAACATCGACCAGCTGCCTCTTGCACACCCCCTACCGGGGATGTGCCCAAAACCAAGGAACATGCCCTTGACCGGAATCGAACCCGGGACCTTTCAGTCCACAGACCGACGCTCTGCCAGTGAGCCAAACCGGTTTCGGCCAAACAAAACACTTCTTAAACAGCCTTCAAGAACCAATTAAGTTCAAGAACTGAGGTACACCCTCCATGGTTTGGCTCAGTGGATAGAGCATAGGCCTGCGGACTGAGGTTCCCGTGTTGGATTCCAAGCAAGAACACATGCCTGGGTTGGGGCTCCATCCTCAGTAGGAGGCAGGCAGTCAATCAATGATTACCTCTCATCAATGTTTCTATTTCTCTCTCTCCCTCTCTGAAATGAAAATATATTAAAACAAAACAAAACAGAACCGAGTTACCACTGAATATCCTTTCTACTTTGCTTCTCTAGAGAAGCTGGGGCTGGGTTCAAAGACAAGCCTGGATACAGACTGGAGGTTAGGAGCAGGCTGCCAGTTCAAGTATGAGGGCAGCATGAACAAGGGTGAGCAATGTACGGACATGCTGCCTTTGCAAAGGGTAAAGACCCTGGGCAGAATAAAACAGTAAATTCACATGGCAAAAACCAAATAAAATGCTAATGTAAGGGCAGGGGAAAGTGAGCTCAGTTATATGGATCACAAGTTGACTCCCTTTAGCTGGACATTAAAGATAGTAGCAGCATGAATAAAATGAAGAGCCAGAGAATAAGAGACAAAGAAAATCAAGTTCTGCCACTAATTAGATAAGAGGCCTTGGGCAAGTCACTTGTCCTCCCTGCGTTTTTACGTTGGAGGCTGAACTAGAAGACCTTCAAAAACTTCTGTCGCTTTGACCTTCCAGAAATCACTCTATTACCAGGTCGTGTGTACAAATTTGAGTGTGGGAAATGCTAATGCTGTGATTAAGCAAAGAAGCCTGGGAAAACAAAACTAAGCTTCTGTGCTGTGACAGAAGTCCTGGGCATAGGGGATGGGAAAGATAACTGAGAGAGGAAGAGGAAATTGAAGAAATTAAATGGGGTTCAAGTTAATCTTGGGTAAAAGCCAGAAGACATCAGGGAGGTAAAGGGAGGGAGGCTGAAGCAGGATGGTACCAGTCCTGCCCTTGCCACTAACGTGCTATGTAGCCGTGGGCATTCATCACCCTCATTTCCTCACTGGCCGGAAGGACTAAGGGCCCTGTAGGTTCAGGCCTCAGCTGCCCCCTCTCCTACTTTACCTCCTGCTTCTTTCCCCCTCAGGGGACTGCTCCAGACACATTATCAGCCTTCCAAGTTTTTTGTGGCCACCTCTCTCCCCTCTCCCCCCACAGACACACTCTTGCATTGAGGCCTTTTCACCTGCTCTTCTCTCAGCTGGAAATAATCTTCCTCCTCAGAAAAGCCAGCCCCTGGCCACTTTTTAACCCTTTACCCCCGCTTATCTTTCATGGCAACACCTATGAAATGACATCATAAATTATATAATAACTGATTTACTCATTTTCTGACTCCCACTACAAGAATGTCCATAAAGGCAGTCTGCTTTGTTCATTACTTTAACGCAGCTCCAAGAGTAATAGCAGGCATTTGTTGAATGGTCCCTAAGATCACTTCCAATTCTAATGCTATGATTTGGGGACTTGTGGAACTGAGAAGTTCAAGCCCAGGTGAGCATAGGTTAAACCTGTTCTTTTGGCTCCAATTTTTGATATTTTCTTTGCTTCAGTGATCTTCAAAAATGATCTCCAAATGTAACACATACATCCTAACACATATGCACAAATAGACAAATACATTATCACTTAATTCAAGAATCATTATCTCCTGTTATGTGTGAAACACAATATACATCACTAATTCCTTAAGCCTGGAATGTTAGGCCTAACAGTTTAGCCCTAACTTCATTTGATAACTTTCACCCTAATCACACTCCATTCCTGAAATTCTATACTCTTGCTACACTGAACTGTTTACCCTTCTCTAAGACACACGTGCAAGCTTCTGTGCCTTTGTCTTCACTGGGTCTCTTTGCTTGGAAGCTACAAAATTACCCTTCACAATTGCCAAATAAACACCTCATCTTTGAAGTCTAACTCAAATATCACCTCTTCTGTGAAGTCTTCCTTGATCTCCCAGGAAGTTAGTGTCCCCCTCTCTTCCATGTTCCCAAAACACTACACGTTTCCATAATACTGATCATCACTGTCATCTACTTTTACCTGCCTACCTTCCTTGATCAACATGGCTTCAAAGACCTTGACCGTGTGTTTGCCTTCTCCTTACTCCTAAGTACCTACCTGTGGTGTGTGGCACAAATGTTTATCAAATTGGAATGTTTATCAGTTAAGAATGCTTCCTAAATCTTCATTGGCAGATTTGATCAGGTTGTTAGATCTTCCCTCATATTATCCAAAACAGTTGGTTTCCTTAATATTTTTATCCAGTAATATGAAAGCCTGAGGAAGAGGGGGAGGAGACGCTGGAAAGAATGAAGAGAAATAGTCTTTGCAGAGCCTTGAAGGTCATGCAAAGGGGATTGGATTTATTCTAGACGTTTTATGAGCAGGGAAGTGGTAGGAATAAGATCTGTATCTTAAAACCTATGAAGAGAGAAAGGAAGTTATATTTTAGGAACAAAGACTGGAGGTGGGGAGATGAATTAGTTGACAATTAAAATAGTCCAAGAGAGAGATGATTAAGATCTGGCCTGTGGTGGTAACAGTGGGGATGAGAGATGGGCAGAATGTTTGGAGATAAAACCATATAATGAAAAAGCAGTTACCTACTTTACCTGAGTAGAATTCTGTGTTCAAAATAAAAACAAACTTCCTCCACAAGTAACTATGAAACCACTTTTCATCCAAGATGATCCCAAGAATAATTAGAGGCAGAAAAAAACATCTCTTTGACCAGAGAAGCAGCAAGTCTAGGATTAACGAAAGCCAGACTTCAGGCCAGTGAGCAGAGCGGTGGGAGAGCTCAACGTCTTGCTGAGGGCTGCTACCTGCAGAAGTTTTAGCAAAGAAGTTGGGACTCTACAACTGAGCAGAAAGGTAATTTCCTGGGCCGGGCCTGTTCTAGCTCTTTAACATAATACGCTCTGATCACTTTCAATAGGATATGTTTAAGAAAAGTACCCAGCCCTAACTGGTTTGGCTCAGTGGATAGAGCATAGGCCTTCGGACTCAATGGCCCCAGGTTCAATTCTGGTCAAGGGCATGTACCTTGGTTGCAGGCACATCCCCAGTAGGGGGTCTGCAGGAGGCAGTTGATTGATGTTTCTCTCTCATGGATTTTTCTAACTTTCTCTCTGTCCTCTCCCTTCCTCTCTGTAAAACATTAATAAAAAAATATTTTTAAGCCGAAACCAGTTTGGCTCAGTGGTAGAGCGTCGGTCTGTGGACTGAAAGGTCCCGGGTTCGATTCCGGTCAAGGGCATGTACATTGGTTGCGGGTACATCCCCAGTAGGGGGTGTGCAGGAGGCAGCTGATCGATGATTCTCTCTCATCGATGTTTCTAGCTCTCTCTCTCCCTTCCTCTCTGTAAAATATCAATAATAAAAAAAAATAGCGGAGGACTGAGAAGATGGGGCAGTTCTGTACCGTGCTGCCTTCCACTGGTTAAGACCTCCAAGAGCAAAGGCCTATCGAGGAGAGGATGCCCCTACTGTCACCTGTAGAGGGGCAGCACTGAGCTGGCCAATATCTGTGGTGGTGCTGCTTGTCCTGGCTCAGGGGAAGCGTTCCACTAAGTCTGAAAGACTAAGACATCACGGGGACTCTCCGCCACCGCCCGCGGCCTGCTCTGCCAGGCCTTCGCGTGCGCTGTGCTGGCACTGTGCCTTCCATTGGCAGACCCGGAGAATCCTCTCTCCGCTGCCAAATGGCCAGGTCAAAGCATCAGACACTACCACCATGCGGATTTTAAAACTACAAGGGAAATTGAACCACAGGAGCTACCATCACTGCCGCACCCACCGCCGCCCCCAAGAATGGGAATCCACCGAAATCAGAGCTCACTACACACCGGGCTCATAGAGAGTGTGGCTTCAGAAATTAGCCTCTGCAGCCACAGAAGCTCCACATCCGCAACAAAGAGGACACCATTGAGGGCGGACTCTCCCCATGCAGCCATCACAGCCCGCCCACAATCTTCCCAGCACACCCACCATGCTGGGAGGGAAATGGAGCGCGCTGGTGAGGAAATGGCACGGTGCCTTCCATTACCCACCCAGGCGAGCCCATCCTCCGATGCCACATGGCTGAGCCAAAGCTCTCACCACCACCGCCATGTGAACTTTAAAACTACAGTGGTAATTGAACCACAGGAGCGACCGTCAATATTGCACCTGGCACCGCCACCCGCCACTGCCGCCGAGAATAAAGGAAATCCACCAAGAACAGAGCTCACCACGCCTTGGGCTCAGGGAGTGGGCGACCTCAGAACTTAGCCTCCATGTCTGCAGCTGCTCCGCTCCCACACCGAACGAGACACCTTTGAAGGTGGTCCCCCCGCCTGCAACCATCTCAGCCCAACTGCAGCTGTCCCAGCCTGCCCGCCATGCTAGCAAGGAGCTAGCGCGGCGCCTCCAATATGCGACCCCAACACCCTAGAGGGGCTGTGTGCCCCGGGTGAGCCGTGTGTCCCAGGGGGCCGAGTGCCCCGGGTGAGCCAAGTGTCCCAGGGGGCCATGTGCCCCGGGTGAGCCGAGTGTCCCATGGGGTCGTGTGCCCGGGTAAGCCATACCCCCCAAAGGGGAAGCTTGTCCCGGGTGAGCCGTGTGTCCCAGGGGGCTGAGTGCCCCGGGTGAGCCGAGTGTCCCATGGGGCCGAGTGCCCCGGGTGAGCCGAGTGTCCCAGGGGGCCGAGTGCCCAGGGTGAGCCGAGTGTCCCAGGGCGCCAAGTGCCCCGGGTGAGCCGAGTGTCCCAGGGTGCAGTGTGCCCCGGGCGAGCCGTGTGTCCCAGGGGAAGCAGTGGGACCCAGGGGAAGGGGCGGTGAAAACCAGAGGAGGAGCAGACTCTATTCATATGGTCCTGAGATAGTCACCATAAAACAAGCAGACTGCCAAATGAGGAGCAGATTTTATTCATGGGGTCCTGAGATGGTCACCATAAAACAAGCAGATTGTCAAATGACAGCGGGGAGGGGAAGGAGACCTGGGGGGAGATAGGAGAACAACTGAGGGACTGGTATGCATGAACATAAGTACAACCAATGAACACAGAACTCTGGGGAGGGAGGGCATAAATAGGAGGTGGGGGGGGGGCAATGGTAAACTATGTACACAGAAAATACCTTAATAAAAATTTAAAAAATAATAATAATAATAATAAAAATATTTTTAAAAAAGAAAAGTATCCAAAACTTGGAAGTAAGGCTAAAAGTTATTGTGTGAGCTTTTAAAGTCAGGTTAGAACATTTTAAAATATGTACCTAAGAGTCATCTGACACAACTGGAGTATGGAAGTTTGTTTGACTTACTGTTCACAAATGGTGAAAGACCGAATGTTTAAAAACTGTAAAGTTAGAGGTTAATGTGTAGAAAACTGAGATGGTGCACTTTTTTTTTTTAAACAGAGAGGATAACACCAAAAGTTCATTTCATTAGGACATTAATCAATGTTAGATCTAATTTAGCAATTTAATTTCAGCAATCCTTTTTCCACCAACAACATAAATCTAGTTTCTCAGCTATTCTCTTTCTGCTATTTCCCACATTAATGAATTAAAACCTGAAACATGCTCCTCATATGTATAAGAATTACTCCCATCCACAGGCTTGCCTACTTCACAGGAACCAGGTGCCAGGAGGCCAGAGAAGCCCGACAGCCAAGCTCGGGACGTTAGTGAAATGGAACAGGTGGTCACTTACGAACTGGGCACCAGACTGAGTCAGGAGACCTACCACTAATTCACTGCATAACCTTAGACATTTTTTTACTGCCCCCATGCTGGATCTCAATTTCACAGTTATAACATGGGAAAATTGGTCTGCGTCAACTGGTCAGGGTCCTGGGAATCCGGAGGTTTAAGACAGGGGCTATTTTTGGTGAGGGCAAGGGGAAAGCTGAACAGGTTCTAACATCACTGCACTTCCCTACCCCCACTTCAAGCAGAGCAGCTGTTTGTTTGTTTGTTTGTTTGATTAATCCTCACACCAGGATACTCGCTCTGTTGCTTTTTGGAGAGAGTGGAAAGGAGGTTGGGAGGGAGAGAAACAGAGAAACATCGATGTGATTGTCCCCAAGTCCTCCGTGCCTGACATGTAAGTCACATTCAGCAATCTTATTATTTGCCCTTTCCCCCTTGATTAAAGTAACTGACCATGTATTGAACCAGCAACTTAGGTATGTGCCTTGACCAGTATCAAACCCTCAACTTTTTTATGTGTGGGACAATGCTCCAACTGACCAAGCCACCCTTCCAGGGCAGAGAGCTCTGGTTGTGTTTGTTTGTTTGTTTGTTTGTTTGTTTGTTTGTTTGTTGTTTTTATTGATGTCAGAGAGAAGAAGGGAGAGGGAGATAGAAACATCAAGGATGAGAACGGTGTGGATCAGTGGTTGAGCATCGGCCTATGAACCAAGAGGCCACAGTTCCATTCCAGGCCAGGGCACCTGCCTGGGTTGTGAGCTCAATCCCCAGTAGGGGCACGCAGGAAGGCAGCTGATCTATGATTCTCTCTCATCATTGATGCTTCTATCTCTCTCTCCCTCTCCCTTCCTTATTTATTTTTTAACTAAGGGAGATAATAAATTTAAAGTACCTATTACAATACCTGCACATGGTAGGTGGGCATTCAATAAATGTTACTTCCCTCAAGAGGGAAAAGGCAAATAGCATGACTACTAAATGTGACTCACATGACAGGTAGGGAGGACTTGGGGACAAACCCCAGCCAGCTGCAGATCAGAACTACGAGTGGCTCAGAATGGAAATGGGCTGATTTGGAGAGTCTGTTGTGCTCTTCTAAGAGCATCTGGATCCTGTTCCAGCCAAAGCAAATCAAACAGGAGTGCTTGTGGAGCGCTTGTTTCTAAAACAAGTTCAGGCTGTGTTATTGACACACGCCACAGGGGAATTGAGAAGGCTGTTGGCAGAGACGTTAAGAAAGCTGACATGCTTTCAGTTCCAATCTTTGCTAATACGTTTGTGTGGGTACAACTGACCTTGGTTCCAGAGGAGAAGAAAACCCTGGACTAAGACACAATAAAACCTAGGTTTTGGTCTGAGCTCAACCCTAAGCAGATGACTTCACCTCTCCGGCATGTTTTTCTTTTTTCCTCCTCCACATAATAATTCTCTCTGTGCCTGCTCTATTATCAATATCCTAATTTTCAGATGATGATACTATAACTCAGAGAGATTAAGTTAGTACTGGCAGAAATTTGAATTCAAGGTCTGCTGTCAAATCCTATAGTCTTTCTGCTCTGCTGCATAAATAAGTGGATTGAACCAGGTGGACCAAGGTATTTCTCGACTTGAAAACTTATGATCTTAGTGGCCTGAAATTGTGGTTTCAAGAGCATTCTAAATACTCCAGGGCTAGATAAAGCCTGGCTAGTTAAGGAACCTTTCTCATATGAATGATACACTCAACATCAGCAAAAAGTAGGTACAAACAATTTTAGAGCCTGAAGAGAGTGGACAGTGAAGTTTTAGAAAGCCCTGAAGAGGCCCTTGGAGAATATATCACCGGATGGAGACTGTTATAGATGAAGACATGGAGGCTGCAGAAAGAGAAATAGCTTGACTGGGAACACCCAGAAAGTGGGTAATGGAGCACAAACAAGGTTCTATGCCTCATGGTCTCTCTCATACTTGCTTTGTACTCAGTCTCCAACCTCCTAGGCCAGTGGTTGGCAAACCTCGGCCTGCGAGCCACAGGTGGCTCTTTGGCCTCTTGAGTGTGGCTCTTCCACAAAATACCGCGTGTGGGCACGCATGTACAGTGCGAATGAAACTTCGTGGCCCATGCGCAGAAGTCCGTTTTCGGCTCTCAAAAGAAATTTCAACTGTTGTACTATTGATATTTGGCTCTGTTGACTAATGAGTTTGCCGACCACTGGCCTAGGCTATTCTCATCTTCTCTTTGATATTTCTTTTCCAAATGCTGGGTGACAGGCATTCATTGCTCCAGCAGCAGACTCCCAGATACTTCCAACACCTTCTCTTTGTAGATAAGGGCTCTTTCTTTTTAACTGTTCCTGGTGTGGCCTCCGCAGAACTGAGGCTAAGGCTTCTCCTTTGGCCTCCACTTGACTTTTTTTTTTTCCTTTTAATTCTATGATGCCTTTGAATCACAGACCAATATGCCTTTAATATATTTTTATTGATTTCAGAGAGGAAGGAAGAGGGAGAGAGAGATAGAAACATCAATGATGAGCATCATTGATTGACTACCTCCTACACACACACCACCCCTCCACCCTTTCAACCCCACCCCCACCTCCCCAGGGATCAAGCCACAACCTGGGCATGTGCCCTTGGCCAGAATCAAACCTGGGGCCTTCAGTGTTCAGGCCAATGCTCCACCCATTTGAGATAAACCAGCCAAGGCCCAAAATGCCTTTAAAGGCACAGAACTGGAAGGGATATCGGCAATTACAGATCAACTTTTTACCTCATCCCCTCTTTTTAGAGCTGAGGAAACTGGCCTAAAGATATTATATGCTTTCCCAAGGTTGAGTTAGTAGAACAAGGTTAAAAGCCTGGATTGCAATACGTTCTACTACAATCTGTCAATGAACACATGGTATCAGAATTTACTTCAGTTACCAGATTGAACAACAAGCCAGGCCAGGCATTTTTTTCCATCAGCCCCTATTAGCATCACAATAACCACATAGGCATTATTGTCCCCATTTTACAGCTCAGAGAGATCAGTCATACAGGAAATAAATGCCAGAGCAAGGACTCAAACCTTTGGCTTTAAGGCCTTCTCTCTTTCCCAGTATTATATGGCCTAAGGTTTTTAAAACTATATGCAATGGTAGGAAAGACACTGTTAATTAATCTCCCAAAAGGTCAGTTATACTATAGATAACTTTTATCCCTTGGCCTATGCACTTATTATCATAACTCTTGACTGATATGCAAATTGGGAAAATGGAGAGGGAGATGAAGGTAAGGGAGGTGAGTGGAGACTCAGATAATACAAAATGACAGATAAGTCAAAAGAAGTAATTTTTGCTTTTGTGTTAACATGGTATTCTATAGGACAATTTTTCTACATTTGCCCATCATAAAATCATAAATCCTGTTTACTCATGTCCTACTCTTCTCAGAATTCTCACACTTTAGGCTCAGGACTCTGCTTCTCTGCCACAGACAACACCCTCAGAACTGCCCTCTGACTGCTGACCTACAGGACCTATCAGTACCTCTTCTCTCTGGCTTGATGCTCCAGGAGAACAGGAAAATCCTCTTTAGTTTTAATGAAAACTGGGGAAGGAAGGAGGGAGACACAGGGCCCAATAGGGGGCCCAGAGCCCTTTGTACACCATTCCTTCCCCATAAGTGAGCTGGGCCTTATTGCTTTTCTGTGACAGCAACCCTCAAGAAAGCCAGCTGAAAAACAAAGTAATAAAATGCAGGCAAAATTCCTGGGTGAGGAGAGAACCAGGACAGCTGTTTCTTAGATGAGCTACTCTGTCAGATTTTCTCGACTGAATTCTCTTGGGGCCATAGGATGAATACACTAGCAGACAATGAACCTCCTGCCTTATTAAGCTACAAGGTCCACTTTGGGCAGACATGCATCCCCACACCTTGAAGGGTGATGAGGCACTGCTACTACTCCTCCCAGACCTTCTGACTCTGTCCAGGTCCCTGTCGTGATAGTTACTAACATTAAGAGTCCTTTAGATTTTTATACAGCAGTTATTTGAAATGTGCCTTATACAGTGGGCTGGGTAAAAGCTGCTCATTGTTTATAGATAAGAAAACTAACGGCCCCAAATATGTACCCAGTAAGCTCAGGCATTACTCAGAACTCTTGCTACTTCAATGTTACCCTATGGGATCTATATGTAAGACTTATTTCTCTTCCCCTCTCCCCCAAATATTCCCAAGTGGCCTTTATTTCAAAAAAAATATTGCCAAATACTATTTGTATTACATACTATTTAAATGGGGAAAAGGGGCAAATTCACAAATTATGTACCTTAAAAAGTTATTTCTCCTACTTTGAGGCTCTACACATCAGATAGCATCAGTTCCCAAGACTGAATCAGCAAATTCTAAACTCGCTTACATCAATCTTTCACATTAGGTGCAGTATGCATTCACTAAAGGAGCTTCTGAGTCATGTCACCTGCGCAGGCAGAGGCTTGGATTTTCTATGCTCTTGTGTGGTTTTCTCCCAGTCCACTCTTAATCAATCGGCTAGTCTCTGAAAACCACAGCCTGTAATTTTATATATATGTGCTGCCACTGTGCACACAGAAACCACTAAGCCTTATTTCTTCTTCTTTTTAAATATATTTTATTGATTTTTTTACAGAGAGTAAGGGGGAGGAGAGATAGAGAGCTAGAAACATTGATGAGAGAGAAACATCGACCAGCTGCCTCCTGCACACCCCCCACTGGGGATGTGCCCACAACCAATGTACACGCCCTTGACCGGAATCGAACCTGGGACCTTTCAGTCCGCAGACCGACGTTCTATCCACTGAGCCAAACCGGTCTCGGCAAAGCCTTATTTCTTTAATGGAATCAAATCTTTCCTTTGAATCTTAGTCATTAACAGGCAACAGGCCTCCAAAACCATCTTGAAGCCTCTGAAGTCTGTGAGGTGGGCAGCTGTCTCCTCCAGCCATGTACCAGGCAAAATCTCCGAAGCCTGGCTTTCCATGTGTCACCGGCCTTGCTGCTGCTCTGCCTCGTCTCCCACCCAGAGCTCAGGCCTGCCCAGTGCTGACAGGCGGGCAGGATCCAGGCTGCTCAGCATTATGGGCCGAGCCCTAGCCCACTTCTTGTGTGTAAGGCATACACTACAGACCACTGTCTTCCCCACTGTTGCTGAATGGGGAAGACAGTGTCTCTTCTCCAGAGACATCAAGAGCAAACTACCAGCCCACAGTTAAGTCCAGCTGAAGAAAAAGTTCATCTGGACTGCACAGTGCCTAAAAAAATTAAGCCTTAAGAAACTATAAATTTTAAAAAAAGAAAGAAAAAAAAAGAGCAAACTAAATCCAAAGCAAGCTAAAGTTAGAAAATAATAAAGATTAAAATAAGAAATCAATAGCCCTGACTAATATGGCTCAATTGTTTGGGTGTGGTCTCATGCACCAAAAGGTTGCTGGTTCAATTCCCAGTCAGGGCATAGGCCAGGGTTCCGAGCTCGATCCCTGGTAGGAGACATGAAGGAGGCAGCCAATAGATGTTTCACTCTCATATCAGTGTTTTGCTCTCTCCCTCCCTCTCCCTTCTTCTTCTTCTCTCTCTCTTTCTAAAAACAAAACAAACAAAAAAACACCTTTTTTCTAAAGAAATGGATTAAAAAATGAGCCCAAAAGTTGGTTATTTGAGATCGACAAAATTAACAAAACTGTAGCAAAACTGACTAAGAAAAAGAGAGAAGGTACAAATTGCCAAAACAAGGAATGAAAAGGTGATATCACTATTAACCTTACATAAGTTAAAAGGAAATACTGGGAACAACTTTACGATAAGAAATTAGGCAGTTTAGACAAAACAAACATATTATGAGAAAGATACAAATGATTAAATGTGACACAAAATTAAATAGAAAATCTAAGTACACCTAAAATAAGTAAAAAAATTACTAAATTAGTAATTAAAAGAAAGCTACTGACCAATATCTCTTGTGAATATAAATAAAAATCTGCAACAAAATATTAGTAAACCAAGTTCAACACCATATAAAAATAAAAAGGATTATACACTATGATCAAGTGAAATTTATTCTAGGAATATAAGGTTGCATTAATATTAAAAAAAATCATTGTGTTGTCACGTTAGTACAATAAAGGACAAAAACCACACAACAAAACCCAACATCCGTACATAATAAAACCTCTTCATAAACTAGGAATAGAAGGGAACTTAGCCTGATAAAAATTATATACAAAATACTTACAAGCCAACACCATACTTAATGGGGAAAGACTGAACACTTCCCCCTGAAGTTGGAGAAGTGTCTGTTTTCACCAATTATATCCAGCATTGTACTGGAGGTCCTCGCTGGTACAATCAGCAGAGGGATTTTTTTGTTTTTAATGGACATTAGAGTATGTCATTCTACTCAAAACTCTCCAGTGAGTTCCTATTTCACTCAATATAAAACCCTACATGATCTGGATCCCTGTCTAACCTTGTGATTTCTCCATAATCCACTCATACCTACACCCTTGCTTACTTCATCTCCAGCCACACTGACTTCCTTTTATCAAACACGATAAGCATACTCCTGTTTCAGGGCCTCTGAACTTGTTGCCTGAAATGTTATTCCCCAAGATATACAGTATACACAGCTTCCTACTTCAGTTAATGTATATTTTTGCACAGATTTTATTTTCTCACAGAAGCCTTCTTTCATCACACGGTCCCTATCCCCTTACCCAGCTTTATATTTCATCATAGTATTCATTTATCTAGTTTCCTTCACAAGAATGTAAACTACAAGAAAGAATATTTTCTTCACTGCTGTATTTCAAACACTTAAAACTGTGCCTGGCATATGGTAGAAACTCAATAAATACTCACTGACTGAATGAATGTCTTTGAAAAGAAAATGTTATATAGGAGAATGAACTAAAGAAAGGGGGAGCGGAAACCGGTTTGGCTCAGTGGATAGAGCGTTGGCTTGCGGATTGAAGGGTCCCAGGTTCGATTCTGGTCAAGGGCATGTACCTTGGTTGCGGTACATCCCCAGTAGAGGGTGTGCAGGAGGCAGCTGATGGATGTTTCTCTTTCATCGACGTTTCTAGCTCTCTCTCTCCCTTCCTCTCTGTAAAATATCAATAAAATATATTTTTTATAAAAAAGGAAAGAAAGGGGGAAAGAACAATTAACCCAAGAGGCTGAAAAGGACCAGGGTTTGGATCACAGGGAATGAGCAAACATAGGATAGCAGAAAGACGTGGTTCTCTGAAGCCAGAGTCTTCTGGGTTCTAAGCTTCTCTCCTCCAAGCACTGTCTATTGTGTCCCTCTAAGTCTCAGTGATTTATAAAATGAGAACATCACCACCTAACTCCTAAGTTGCTATGGAAATGAAATCAATTTATATATAGCACATAATAGACATTATAATTAACATTTTCTGATACCTCTGGCCTTCAAGAGCAACCTAAAATTACCTTAAAAATCACCACTTACTGAAGCACAGGTATGTCCGTAGGGCTGTTGCCCCTAAATTAGATGGCCTCCATACTCATTTTAGCTTCTTTCTTATCATTCTTCTTTCACCGCCCTTACTGTTGGTTCTCAGCTCTCTCCACTAGCTACTGTTAACAGAGCAGTTCCTCCCTGCTTTTTTATATGCTGCTTTTAATTTTATGGGGGTATAGAAACTAAACTTGTATGGAAACATGTAACAGTAAGAATAAATTAGTACTGTGCAAGGGCTTAAGGATGAAAATGACTTGCCTCCTCCTTGTTCTTTAGTTGGGCTCTACAAAATTGAGGATGTTAGATAAATACCCTACTATATGGATATCAGTATTTTATATACTTTTTAATGTGGAATCATTCAAATTTTAAAATAGTCAACAGTGGAACTTCTTCACAGGGTAGTTATTATAAGAACAATAAGATTCAAACTTGGGCCCTGGCTGCTGTGGCTCAGTTGCAGCTAAAGGTTGCTAGTTCAATTTTAGGTTAGGCACATGCCTAGCTTGCCTTTTTTTTTTGGGGGGGGGGGGGTGGAAGGAGCAGGAGGCAGCCAATAGATGTTGTGTTCTCACACTGATGTTTCTCCCTTCCTCTTTCTCTAAAAATCAATAAACTATTCTTAAAAACAAACAAAGATCCAAACTTGGCAACCAGGACATGAAAAAGCCAGAAGCTATAAAACTAGATTAACCAGACAAAAAGATGTGGCAAACAAGAGTCTGGAGATTCAGAATAGGAAGGAAGGTTGGCCAACCAAGAGCACCAGGTAGGGGACAGACCCCTCTGTGCACCCTCAGGCAGGCAGAGAGAAGGACAGAAAGCCCACTGTTACATAGTACTAAGAAAGTAGCCTACATCACTGGCCAAGGGTGAGAAAGAGATGGTGGGAAACACGACCTCTGATAGGTTATGAGGCTATACGCATAAGTGCCTTTCTCACTAGCAGTTGGGGGGTGAGGAGGGCGGTGCCTGGAACCTATAGCCAAAACAGGAATAGCCTTCCTCTTCTGAGGTGACAGTAGGGAACAAGGCAGCATATTAGCAGACCTAGTGGTTGAGTGCAGACACACGCCGGGAACGAGCTCTTGAAGAGTGCTTTAATATCTGTGCCGGCAGTGGCCTTGGAGCCAGGCTGGGTAAGTGCATTTAAACCTGCGTTTGGCAACCAACATGCTGCAAACCATGGCTGCTGATGCTGCCGGGCTTTGTCTCTGTGCCCGAGATCCCTTCCCTTCTAAAAAGATTGAGCTTTGGGAAGGGCCTGCAGAAGGACAGAAGGACATGGGGAAAGATTTACAGTGCAGATTTCCAAAGGAAAAACCCTCCCTTTTACCTTCGGGGAACGTAATGGCAAATAGGTCAGGGACTGAGATGTAAGGGACTCGTGTTTTCTTCTTACTTTCTCTCATTTCCGTCATGCTGCTTTACAATTCACAAAGCTTTCCAACTTGCACTTCTCATTTGATTCTCTTTAACATCCTGCACGGTTACGGTACACACAATAGACATGGAATGTGGGGGGCACTCCAATTGTACAAATAGGATAATGGAGATTGTCCAAGGGCAGATGTTGAGAGAGAAGGTAAAAACCCATGATTCTCAGCTACAAACAGCTCTCCAGATTCCTGTCTGCTCTGGTCCAAGTGTTTATAGGACCCTATGTGTAACAGGTGTTTTCTTCTGTATTTATCCTAGGCCTCTGCTGTTTGAAGGGTTCTTCTTATCATTTTTAGCCTCTTCTCCCCTCATTAGCAATGCCATTGCTCAGAAGACACCTCCAACTGCTACCTGCCCTGCCGGGCCCCTCGAATAGCTAGACTTCCTTTCTGAATCTCTAAGGAGGTCTGTCTTCTTGAGCTTATATATGAAAAATCAGTATTCCAGGGAGATTAGCAACACAAAGAAAGCCTGCCAAGTCAGGGAGAACAATGGTATTTACAGTTAAAGTGACCTAGGTTCTAACATCAGCTTTGCCCAGGTATGAACCCTAGGCAAATTATTTTTTAGCTTCCTGAGCTTCCATTCCCTCATCTACAAAATGGGGTTTTATCTAGAGCAGTGGTCGGCAAACCGCAGCTCTCGAGCCACATGAGGCTCTTTGGCCCTTTCAGTGTTCTAATGCCACTTCTTCAAAATAGACCCGCCCAGGCCGAAAAACGACTTCTGCGCATGGGCCATGAAGTTTCAGTCGCACTGTATGTGCACACCCGCACGTGCTATTCTGTGGAAGAGCCACACTCAAGGGGCCAAAGAGCCACATGTGGCTCACAAGCCGCAGTTTGCCAACCACTGTCTAGAGTAAATAAAATCCATAACACAATTGGTTCTTAAGATGTTGATTTTCCGCCCTGACCAGTGTGGCTATCATCCCGGGTAAAGCATGGTTGCTGTGATCCCAGGAAGGGCACATGCCCAGGTTTGGGGCTCGATCCTTGGTAGGGGGCATGCAGTAGGCAACCGATTGATGTGTCTCGCTCATTATCAATGTTTCTCTCTCCCTTCCTCTCTCTAAAAATCAATAAAAATCTTTTAAAAAGAGAGATTGATTTCCCTTCCCATTTCATTATCTGCTGTCTTCCCTCTAAGCTTCCCCTTCACACAGCTCTACTCGATCACTCCACCCTCACCACTGTTCATGATCACACTTTGCAAGGCTGATAAAACTACAGGATTTTCTAAATCTGATTTATAGGCTTGGTAGGACACAGTCAAGACTGGAATCAGGAAAGTCTCTAAGGACTACAAGGTCATGTTAAGAGAGCTTGTGGGAACTGCAAGGCTCAGAAGCTGGTGGAAGCCAGAAAGCATTGAATCTGCTTTGCCTTATTCATGGAAAAAGACCATCTCATGACAACTTCAGTAAAGGAAGTTCAGTTTTCCTTTCAATACAGGAGGCTGCCTATGTCAGTCTCTTAAGACATGGAATAGGAGAGTGATCACCTATAAGTTATCTGTAGTAAGAGTAAAAGTAAGCCCCAAACTAGTTACTCTGTACCTTAGCCCAAGCTTGCCAGAGTTTGTCTCACTCACTGAGGCTGAGCTCAGTCTGCGATTACAGAATCAGCACCAGTTGCCTCTGGGAACAGAGTTCACCTATAACAAACAGAGAGGAAATTCAGTGAGGGTCCTGCTCAGAATTTAGGTAAGTACAGGCATTCAAAGTCCCTGCCCTCACCCTGGTTGGTGTGGCTCAGCTGGCAGGAGCACCATCCACTACACCAAAGAGCCATGGATTTATTCCAAGTTGGGGCATATACCTAGGTTTGGTCCACAGCCCTGATTGGTGGGCCTGTGTGGAAGGCAACTGATAGATGTATCTTTCTCTCTCTCTCTCTCTCTCTCTCTCTCTCTCTCTCTCTCTCTCTCTCCCCCACTCTTTGAAAATCAATAAAAATATCCTTGGGTGAGGATTAAAATATATAAAATAAACAAAGACCCTGCCCTCACATGTCTTGTATCCTAGCAAAAGGTAGGTTAATAATTAGATATATATCATTGTAGGTCATGATAAGTGTGATTTTAAAAAAAAAGCAGCCCTAACCAGTTTATTTTGTTCATTAGATTCCACATATAAGTGATATGATCATATTATATTTGTCTTTCTCTGACTGGTTTCTTTTGCTTAGCATAATGACCTCCAGATCCCTCCAAGTGGTTAATTAGATCTATTTTAGGGAAAATGGTCAGGAAAGGCTTCTTCAAGAGTTTATTACCAGACAGAGATCTGAATAAGTAAAAGCTCTCAGGGCTGAGTGTTTAAAAAAGGGGAGAAATAACAAGTGCAAAGGCCCCGAGGCAACAGGCAAAAATAAGTTTATTATGCTTAAGGAGCAAGTAAGTCAACATAGCTAGAATGTAGTGATGGGAAGAATGACATACTAGATACACATGGAGGAATTACTTTTACGCATGAGAAGACTGAGGCTCAGAAGGGACGTCAGTGGTAGAACTGGGAATGGAACTCAGGTCTTTGGAACAACTCTCACTCCTGGACCATGTCTAGATAGCCTAGAGAACCAAGCTGGGACAAACTTTTAAGTACTCTGAGATTACTTAGATAAGTTTCAGGTTTCTCTGATCATCCCCTCCTCTGCTGGGTGAAGATGCCTGAAGAACAGAGAAGCCCTATATATTACCTGGAATGTGGAATAAACATGACTTTGGGATAAGGAGAATAGGAGCGCATGCCAAGCATTGTTGTAAACCTTTTGTTTGTATTACAACAATTTTGTAAGGTTGGTCTGTTGTTATATTTCCAATTTTACTGATGGGGAAACTGAGGTACAGAGAAATTAAATAAATGTGCCCAGGTTACCAAGCCAAAACGAGTAGATGGTAGAGTTGGGACATGAATCCAGGAAATCCAGAGTCTAAGTCTTGCCCCTCTAAACACACACTATGCCAATTCTCAAAGGTAGAAGACGTCAGTCAGGAGACATGTTCTCTAGCCCTAGCTGACATGGCTCAGAGACCCCATTTACACCCCAGCCCGAGATCGCCTCCATTTACTTGCAGTCCAGGCTTTTTACTGAGTAACAGCTGAATGACTCCTGAGTCCTTCAGCCAATTAGTTCCAGAGGCTTCTCTAATTCTGTAGCTACTGTAATCACAAACCTATGATGATAACCACAAAAATAGTTACTTCACAGCTACTAACATTTAACACACATTTTGAAATTAGACTAGGTACTAGGCTAAGCACCTTACATGTACTATCTTATTTCAGCAAGGGGAAAAAGAATTGTTCTAAGACATAGGTAGAGGGATCTGTGAGGGACTCCAGGCTTGAAATAAAGAAGAAAACACATGGAACTGAAGAATCTCTGTAGGCCTGGGTAAAAGAACTAGGGGGGAGGCATTAGGGGATTGGTGGTAAGGGCATAAACTATTAGCACCTTCAATTCAACATGTCAGTAGACTGAACTCATCACCTGTTTCCCACCTCCATGACTCAGCAAGTAGAATAACTATTTTCCAAGTATTAGACTCCAAATGTTCATGTTCTCCAACTCCTCCTTCCTTCATTCCCCATTCTCACGACTGCAAAGTCCTTGTGGGTTTTTTTGTTTGTTTTTGCTCTAAGCGCTCTACATCCAGACTGTTCTTCATTATTCCCTACTGTGTCAACTTCCGCTTGGTTCAGGATCTCATTACCTCTTGCCTACACAGCTAGAATATTTCTTAAAATGTGCTGACATTATAAAGACAAACTGTTCTAGTAGCCTTTTCTCTGGTCCTTATTTCACTAGTCTCCCTTCACTCCTCCTGTTCCAATTCATTGGGCCCACACTGTCAGACTAACGCTACTCTCCAGCTCAAAAGTTTAAAAAAAAAAAAAAGAAGTCGTGACTCCAACCACCTCAGACTCACTCCATAGGTATGCCAGGATCAAGTCATCATTTCCTTACATCTGCCTTGGGCCTTCCAAGCTCTCGTACATTTTTTGCCCATGCCATTGTCTCACCTGGGATGCCTGTCTTCAGGCATTTTTTAGTGTGCTTTGTATACCGTATTTGCCGGCATATAAGACGATTTTTTGGCCCTGAAAAATACCGTATTTGCCGGCGTATAAGAGACTGGGCGTATAAGACGACCCCCTAACATTTCCACTCAAAATACAGAGTTTGTTATATACTCGCCGTATAAGACTACCCCCTACTTGGAGGCATATTTTTCAGGGCCAAAAAATCGTCTTATACGCCGGCAAATACGGTATGTACTATGTACTTTGTACATATTTAAATCCTTAATCTTCAAAGCATAGAAAAATCAATGAAGTTATCCTAAACCCATTCTCACCACTTTCTGTCATGTTCTTGAAACATCTCTACATCTGCCTCTGGCCTCACCATTACCTAAAGCCTCAGAACTATAGTCCCCCTTGTTCCCTCTTGCTTATAATGATTTGTACTGTTTTCAAAGAATGGAAACCTAGTCAATTAGGATTTCTATTCTCATTCCTGTTACTCCTATCTTATACTGGAGCTATCTCTCAACAAGAGACCTGGATTCTAATTTGAGCCTCAGATTCCTCAGCTACAAAATAGGGATAGAATTCCCATCCTGCCTATAGCGGAGGGATTTTGTGAGAATCAATGTGGTATTAGAAAAGGGGAAAGTTAGAATGGAAGACTCCCAGCCAGATCTTTTATTTAATAGTTCTTTCTACTAGCTGCAATACACTGAATATATGTATAGAAGTCTTCTATCCAATCAATCAAAAATATTTCCTGGGCCTAGTTGGCCAGGGCCATAGCTCTGGCTTAAGGGATCCTGAGAGTGCAGGGATGAATAACAGTCCTTATTCTTGGGCTCCTTGCAGTTCAGGGTGAGACTGTGTCAACTTCCAGCAAAGAACTACTAACAATATTAGGCAGACCTAACCATTCAGAGTATCATAACAGTGGAGAAAGAAATGTCTGACTGGTTGTGGCCTCAGAAGCTTCATAGAAGGAATAAGGACTTCCTTAAGCCGGGTCTTGAGGCAAGGTGATAGAAAGGCTTGGGCTACTCTGCACCAAACACTGAACTAGGCATTCTGCTATTAACCCTCATGATACTCTGTGAAGCAGGTGATGGCATGTCCATTTTATAGCAAAGGTAACTGAAGATAGATAAGGCTAAGTTTGTCATTCAAGGTCAAACAGCTAGTAAGTAGCAGAGCCAGGATTTGAACCTAGGTCTGCTTTGCTTCACTTGAAAGCCTATATGTTCTTCTTATTTTATGATCTGCCTTACTTCATTATGTAGCAGCATGAAAGGAAGAACAGATAAGGTCCTTTCTATCTCAAAATCCAATTCTTTGAATGGGGAGAGGAGGGAAAGGAGGTTTACGGCTGCTATGTCTTCCCCATAAGACTGATCTTATGACAGATTTAGGGTCTTATTAACTGGAATAGCCCAAGTATCTGGCAGAGAGCCTGGAAGGTATGAGACACTAAGTATTTGGGGGACATGTGAATGAATAAATGAATGAATAAACACCTGCCCCAGCACCTTTGTTCTGAGGTCTAAAAGCAAAGTCCAAAAACTCAAGCTCCATGATCTGACTCTCAGCCCAAGTACCTATAATATCAGTATTTACTAATCTGTTAGCTAAAGGTGCACTTTTCTCATTCTTGTTTTCAGGAGTTGGGGAGAAGTGAGGAGAGGAAGGGATAAGAAGGAAAGATGGGCAATTAACAGAGAAAAGAGAGGGAGCCCATCTGGAGTGGCTTAGTTGGTTGAGTGTCATCCTGTGTACCAAAAGGCTGCCAGTTAGATTCTTAGTCAGAGCACATACCTGGGGTTGCAGGTTCGAACCCTGGTTGGGGCATGTATGGAAGGGAACCGATCGATGTTTCCTTTTCACAATGATATTCCTCTGCTTCTCTCCCTCTCATGACCTCTCTCTCCCCCCTCCCCACCTTCCTCCAAGGATGTCCTTGGGTAAGGGTTTAAAAGGAGAGGGAGGGAGGGAGAGAGGGAAATAGGGAGGAAGAGAGGGAGGGAGAGAGGGAGAGAGAGAAAGGGAAAGGAAAGTGGTGAAAGCAGAAAAAGGAGGAGACAAAAAGGAAGAGGATGCCTAGGCAGGATTGAAATGTCTGAAGCCTAAACTTTGGGAAAGATTTATTTTTCCTTCTGATTCCAGAACCAAGGATTTTGTTTGTTTTTTTAAAAGCAGCAGTAGGAATTCCTCATCATAAATTTTAAATGAAGGGAACTTACTTGTCTAAACCTCAGACTAAAGAGATAGGCAAAAATAAAGCTCCTCGGGGTTCCCATCCTCAGTTCTCACCACTGCCCTGCCGGAGCCCACCCCTTGCCTGTTTTAGGCTGAAGCCTGCAGAGGTCAGAAGCCACACAGGTTCCGCTATTCCTCTGCTGCTTCCACCAGGGTTACTCCAGGCTAACAAGCCCTGGGGTCTAACCTGCCTGTGGACAGAGGGATCCGGACATCCTCTGGACCCTTCCCCACAGCTCCCTGCCGTAAAATCCTTATTGAACCATAAAAGGAAGGTGTTTCTCCTTAGCTGCTGAATTCCTCAAATGTTTGTAAATGAACTAGGATGAAGTGTAGATGGAGGAATCAAGGTCCCTTTTCAGAACTCTCTAGATCCGAGGTCCTAGTACAGATCAACCCTCTTTAGGCAGATCTAACAGTTCAGGGCGCCATAAAAGTGGAGAAAGACTCAGTCTCATCTGCATATTGTACACAGTACTTTTCCTTCTTAACTAAATTAGTGGAGAGAGCACTGGGCTAAGAATCAGAAAACCTGAAGGCTAGTTTCAGCTTCACCGTGTAACCCTGAACAACAATCATTTCACCTTCCTGGACCTTGGTCTCCATATCTGTAAAATGAGGATAATAGAACCTCTCTTTTGAAGGATCTGCTGATGGGTCTAGGTTGATAAAAGTATTTGGGTTGATGTGAACAGTAAAAGAAGTAATGATGGGATTGTCTCTTTTTTAAAAGGTGGTAGCTATACCATCTTTCAGTTAAAGGGATCTGCTCTGAGTGGAAGAATTAAGAAAAGCTGTGGCATACACCGTGTCACTATCTGTAACTCCAAGTCAGGCATTAACTGTGACTTAAAAAGCTCAAGAAGTACATGCACACAAATCCCAGCAGGTCCAAGTAGAGAGAAAGTTGCTCAGGGAAAGTAACAGAAAAGTAGTAATGACCAATTTAGAGCTGAAGAGCTCAGGCTCTACAACAGCCGTGGGCCGGATCCGGCCCGTTCGGCTGTTCTATCCGGCCCGCGGAGCCAGAAGAGCCCTCGGAGGGTTCTCTTGCTCTCCCCTCTGCTCCTTCACCAGCAGCCCAAGATGAGAGTGCCAGCATGGTCAGGTTGCTTTTGTTCCGGCCCTCCGGTCCAGTTTAAGAACCCATTGTGGCCCTCGAGTCAAAAAGTTTGCCCTCTCCTACTCTAGAATCAGACACCTGGGTTTGAATCCCAGCTTTGTCTCTACTAGCTTTGTGACCTTAGGCAAGGCATTTACCTTCTGTGCTTCAGTTTCCTTTATTTGTTTAAAACGGTTCTTGTGTCACAAATGTGTTACTGGGAGAAATGAGATAGCATAGGAAAGCCCTTAGCTCAGGGCTTGGCAAAAGTGACTCAATGACAGGAAATGTTATTCCATTTAAGTACCACAAAAGTATGAATAAGAAGCGATAAAAAGGCATAGGAAAAAGGAAAGAAATGTACATTTGCTCTTCCTATCACCCTATGCCCAAAGCCTTATTTTTTCTTATTTATTCCTAATAACCTTTTGAGGTCAGTAGAATTATCTCCATCTTACAGGAGGAAACTGAGTCTTGGAAATAAAGCAACTTGTCTAAAATTACTCTGCTAAGATAGAGAACTTGCCTGAATCCCGATCTGACTCCAAAGACTGTGTTTTTTCTATTACATACATTGCACTTTCTCATGCTCAAAAATAAAGGAGTCCGCGCATATCAAAGCAGGCACCAATAAAAAGTTTTAGGAAATGGACCAAATTCTCCTATTTTGTAGTTGATGAAGCAACTGCTGGTTTTGCATGCCTGGGAAAAAGACAGGCAGGGATAGAATGCAAGTGCATATCAAGTTCCAGCGATGCAGGACTTGACTTCCCAGCTCTCCCCAAGGGGCTCTCAGCCCATTGTTGCAGTAAGAGAAGAGCCAGGCTTTTACAGAACTGGACACCATGCCCTTAAGGACAAAATATTCTAAGACAATCTAACAAACAGTCAAGAAGTCATGAGAGGTACCTGGGCTAAACCTGAATAAAATACCTTATACTGGAAGGAAATACGATGCTACGAACACCTTTGCAAGAATCAGCATGAACTGTGTCCTTAGGTATGTATATTATCTCTGTTCTGGGAAGCAATTTACTATGTCCCAGATGACTGCAAGTTACCCTGGAAAAAGCACTCCTTCCCATGGACCAGGCTATTATTTTTGAGCACTTCATAATAATAATAATAAAAATAATAATAAAAATAATAGAGCAGGTTCTACAAGAATATATGGAAACCAGGAATCTACAACTGGTGACTAGAGGAAAGAAGCCAGGAAGTGAATTAAGAGAAAATACCGGGAAGAACTGGGGTCTGGACATCAAAGGCTTTTGGTAGGTGAGGAACCAAGCAAAAGGCCTGGGAAAAGAGAAAGAGTGCTTCTGAGGGGCTAAGGAGAGATTACGACAAAAGAAGCTATCTCCTACACTTGTAAAGCACATTAAAAAAAAATAGCATGTCATCCTAACCAGTTTGGCTCAGTGGATAGAAAGTCGGTCTGCAGATTGAAAGGTCCCAGGTTCGATTCCAGTCAGGACATGTACCTTGGTTGCAGGCACATCCCCAGTAGGAGGTGTGCAGGAGGCAGCTGATCGATGTTTCTTCTTTTTTGTTTTTAATGTTTTTTGATTAAGTATATATTTTATTGATTTTTTACAGAGATGAAGGAGGAAGGATAGGGTAGAGAGTTAGAAACATCAATGAGAGAGAAATATTGATCAGCTGCCTCCTGCACACCTGCCACTGGGGATGTACCCGCAAGCAAGGTACATGCCCATGACCGGAATTGAACCTGGGACCTTTCAGTCCACAGGCCGACGCTCTATCCACCTGGCTAACCCAGTTAGGGCTGATCGATATTTCTAACTCTATCCCTCTCCCTTACTCTCTGTAAAAAAGCAATTCTATATAATAAAGAGGTAATATGCAAATTAACCCTCACAAGATGGCTGCCTACGACTAGGCTGGCAGGGGAGTTAGTGATGGACGACCAAATGACTAAACAAGCAGGCTGCATGGGGTCACCAGGCCAGCAGGGGGGTTAGCAAGGGATGACCAAACAACTGAACTGCTGTGTGAGGCAATCAGGTTGGGGAGGGGGGCTGGGAGGGGCGACCAGGCTGGCACAGGGGGTAGGAGGTGGAGGGGCTGTTGGGGATGACCAGGCGATCAGGAGGGGCAGTTAAGGGCATAATAGCTACAAGGCTCAATCAAGGCAGGGCTCATCTACAGACTGGCCTCAGACTGACTTCTTCTGTAATCAGCACTTGAAGATGCACAACTGCCCACATCCATCCAGGAGTACAAGACTGGACGTAGAGCAAATAGCCCTTGTCCCAGGAGCCCCAATAAAAATCTATTTGTTAGTTCTGTTCCAGCTGCCCCTAACCTCAAAGCTCTAACCGCCTCAACCTTCATGAGGCCTGCTTTCCCAGTCTCGACCAAACTCCATTGTCTTGCAGTCCTACCACACTCCTCCCACCACAAGGATACCCGACCTTGACTCTTGTGACTGGCTCGACTGTGTGGTTGCCTGTGCCCTGGTATAATAAACCAACTAGTTGTGTTGCCATGGGGATTAAAAATATGACCTCTCAACATAATAAAAATGCAACCAGTCACAAAATGGCTCAGTAAAACCCTCCTCTACACACCAAGAAAGACAGGTCTCAGGATATCAGAAAATCACAAAAGGAAGCCCTGGAGGGCACCTGACTTCTTAATGACAAGAGACATGAGGACTCGTGAGCCCAATCCATGTTCATGTATGAGAACATTATGCATGCCATAAACAGATGAAACTCAATCCAGGCAGTCTCCAGGCTGCCTGGAGGAATATCCAGAGAATATATGTGCAAGACAATAATTCTTGCCTATGCATTTTCTGAGCAGTGAACAGCATTTCTCCTTTCTCAGCTAAAACTGCCTCTAATTTCTCCCTCCTCCTTCCCTAGGAGAGCCAACCCACAGGAATCATCAAGGGAGGCACAAGTAATTACTGTTTTCTTTTCTCCATGCTAATGAGACCGTCAGATGGTTTCCCTTCCCCCTCCTGAGTTGGGAGCAAGAATCTAAGTCTTTACAATCTATAACCAACACACCAAAGCTTGGGCCAGATAGTGCTCTGCAAACTGAACTGTGCAGAAGATTGCTTTCTGTCCCTGATAAGACCAGAGCTGGAAGAGGCCCCACCACTTTACAGAAGGGGTGGTGAGACCAACGTGGGGAGAGGTTCTCTTCAAAGTCATAAAAGAAAAGCAGTGGCCGGGCCAGAATCAGTCTGCTTCCTCCCAGTCAGGGCACTTCCCACATCACCCAGACTGACAGTGGAGTAGACTTTGGGAGCATCCTCAGTGTGGAACATGGAACTCCAAGTTTCAAGTTCACATATCATTTTTTGAATAGGTCCTTAAAAAGCAAAGACAATGCAGCTCTGGTTGATGGCTCACTTAGAGCATCATCCCCTGCACCAAAAGGTGATGGGTTTGATTCCCAGTCAGGGCACATAAATGGGTTGCGGGTTTGATTCCTGGTCGGGGCATGCAGGAGACGACCGATTGATGTTTCTCTCTCCCGTCAATGTTTTCCTCTCTCTCTAAAATAAAATTTAAAAATAAAGCAAAAACATATCCTCAAGTGAGAATTAAAAAAAAAAAAAAAAAAAAAAAAGCAATGACCAGGCTCTGCAGATTTGGACTCAACCCAAGAACCTCAGTTCCAGTATCTGGGAGATAATGGCAATTTTACCCCAAAATTAAAATCACAAGTAGATGGTCAGGCAAAAAAAAAAAAAAAAAAAAAAAAAAAGAGTCTGTGAATTCTAGTGGAAATTCAGTTGTTATGTGAAGACTATTAGATACCAAGGGTGGGGACTGGTGTTTGGCCAGTATTGCTCAACGGGTTCGGTTCCTGGCCAGGGACATGTAGTACCTGGGTTGCAGGTTTGAAACCTTGTCCTGGTCTCTCTAAAAATCCATGGAGAGAATACCCTATGGTAAGGATTTAAAAAAAAAAAAATGAACTTCAGATCTGGTGGAAAAAGGAGTTTCTGAGCATAAAACATTAGGACCTCGTTCTGGTAGCCCAATCCCTATATTTCACAGATGAAGAAACGGAATCTAACACTATCAGGGGCTTCACAGAAGAGGACCCAGTGTGAAAGAACAAGACTGAAGGATGCTGTGGCCCAGAGCTAGCCACCGCCTGCCTGCCTGCCTAGCCAAGGTCAGAGAAAAAAGAAGACAGGGTCTCTAGGGCAAGGAATGAACATTTGCAAAGGCTGTGTTGAGAAGAAAATGGTTCAATTTTTTTAAGCTGGAATAATTTGTAGAATCTAACAAGGCTTATTTTTAAAAATATATATTTTATTGATCTTTTAGAAAGGAAAGGAGATGAATAGAGAGCTAGAAACATCAATGAGAGAGAAACACCCATCAGCTGCCTCCTGCACACCCCCCACTGGAAATGTGCCCACAACCAAGGCACATGCCCTTGACCGGAATCGAACCTGGGACCCTTCAGTCTGTAGGCCAATGCTCTATCCACTGAGCCAAACTGGCTAGGACAACGCTTATCTTTTTAACCTGGAGACTGGCTCTTGTCAGTCTCTAATATCTCTTCCCTTCCTTCTCACTATCTTCTTAACTCTATCATTTCAATGTGGGATTCAGCAACTCAAATCCAGTCCTCAAACTAATTTTGACTACAGGCAGGAAATATTTACTTTTAATATATTTTTATTGATTTCAGAGAGGAAGGGAGAGGAGAGAGAGATAGAAACATCAATGATGAGAATAATTTATTGGCTATCCTGGTTATTGAACTGCTCCCGTGTATCCTTAGAGCTTTGACCGCTCTGTTTACTTGTCTATCTCCTCTACCACTCTCCCCTACTTGGGAACAGGGACTATTTAGTTGTTTCCCTGTATCCACCATGAGTCAGTCAGAGTTTCCACATCTGTAAAACAGGGATAATCTCACCTCTATCATAAGTTATTTGATAAAAGGACGGGGAAAGTATGTAACTTGCCTAGATCAGTGCCTGGCCCTTCTTTCCTCTAGTGCAGTGTTTCCCAAAGTGTGGTACGCGTACCCCCAGGGGTACGGGAAGAGTTCGATGGGGATAGGATACGTGTTGCACCGGAGTTTGGTGGGGATATGCACTGCACCGTGCTTAGCTGCGTCTAATTCTACGTTCTCATGAGTCAAGTCAAGACAGTCTTGTGAGGCGTGAGATGGTCCGGTGTGCAAATAAATGTTATTTATAATATAACTTTTATTTCTATTTTATTATGAATCATTTTATTTTTCATTTATTATTATTTTATGTATGTACCAAAAAAATAAAAAATAAATATATTTTGATTATTAAAATTCATCCTTTTTTTTTTGACGAGGGGTACTCAGCATTACGAAAATTATAGAAGGGGTACACATATGTCAAAAGTTTGGGAAACACTGCTCTAGTGTATCATGGATGCCCAGGGCCAAATGTTTGCCTGTACTGAAATAGGCTGCCCATCTTAGAGACATCATGCCTTGCTAAACATCTCTAGGGTCAGCTGAACCCAACCCCCAGGGTCTGTTTCATTATAATAATTAGATTTAGTGCCAGTTCCTGGAACCATACTAGTAAAAATAGCTAGATATATGATTATGAAGGTAGTGAATTTCAAGTAAATGAGATGTGAGTTTATACTACTATTCTTAATGGAAAGGGAAGGGGTAAAGAAAAAAAGGGGGGGGGGAACATAGGGAAAGGAAAAGGAAAAAAGGGCTGTCCTCTGACGTTGGGTCTTGGGGCAGAAACCTCAAATCCCAAGAAGTGGCTAAAATAATTTGTACTGGAGTCTATAGAAGGGCCAGGACCTTGAAACAAGTTGGTTGAGATCACATAGTAAGCTGAAGGGAGCAAGAGTTTGGAACCCACCACTGTGGTCTCCTCATCCAGTGTTTTCTTCTTTTTTTTCTTTCTGTTCTACAGGATAGGTGCACAATGTTTTGGGAAAAGGAGTAAAGCATAGGCGCAGTGTTTCCCAAACTTCTCTCATGATGAGAACTACCTGGTGGAGTTGTTAAAGTACAGGTTCCTGAATCCCAACTAAGAAGTGCTAAACTAGAATTTTTGGGAATATATAGGTAAAATTGTATACTTAACATATAGGTAAAATTGTATGCTTAACTAGAATATACAATTTTACCTATATGTTCCCAAAAATTCTAGTTTAGCACTTCTTAGTTGGGATTCAGGAATCTGTGTTTTAACAACTCCACCAGGTGGTTCTCATCATGAGAGAAGTCTGGGAGACACTGGAAGGGGATACAGTGTAGTTGGCAGGAAGAAGCACACATGAGATATTAAGGGGTACTTATACAGTTTCTGGCTGGGAGAGGTGATCCAGCCTATAGTTTTGCAGGGGCCTAAAATGCTCTGGAGGTTGAAGGCTAGGAATAAATTCAATTTGGCCAAAACAAGTACCAGTGATTAGGGAAGGGGAAGGAAAAGGGTACAGAGTGTCCTTAGCCCCTCCCCACACCACCAGCTGCTCTGGGTGATGAAAACACTCTGCATATCCATTCCCATATCCATCTCCCCCCCCCCCCCCCCCATCTTCTCAACTCAAACTATGGTACAGGTTTTCTAAAACATAGGGATAGTTGGTTCAACAGAACTAATGACTCACAGCATTAATGGGATTCAATCTGCTTCAAGGGCTGCCCCCTCTTTCCCATTAGAGGGCCCTCAGGTTTTTAAACTGGGGTGAAGTATAGAGAAGTGGCAGATTAAGAGCTCTGTGACTCGAGGAAGAATCCGACTGATTCTTTTTGCTGTTGTTGTTTTCATCCTATTCACTATATTCACCTGAAGTTCTGGGAATTTAAGTGGTTACCCAAGGTCACACAGCTAAAAAGGGAAAATCAAGGCTTGCCTGTATCCTGTGCCTTTTGAGACCATGGTGACTTTCAGCATATTTGACCTTTACAAAGTTCTGAGAGGTAGATGGGATTGGTGTACTCTGATTAGTCATTTCTTTGGTTACGGGCATCTCCCCAGGAGGAAGTGTGCAGGAGGCAGCTAATCGATGTCTCTCTCTCTCTCTCATCGATGTTTCTAACTCTCTATCCCTCTCCCTTCCTCTGTAAAAAATTAATAAAATATATTTAAAAAATTAAATATAAAATAAAAAGTCTCATTTGACACCTCCAATCCATTTCAGGCAGAGAACTGACATTGTCTCTTACAGAACTTTCATAACTTACTTCTAACTCAGAGGTCAGCAAACCTTTTCTGTAAAGAACCAAATAGTAAATATTTTAGATTTTTGTGGGCTTATCTCAGTCTCTGTAGAGTCAACTCTACCACTGTAGTATGAAAGCAATCATGGAAGAACAAATGAGTGTGGCTGTATTTCAGAACAACTTTATGTAAAGAGGCATCAAGCTGAATTGAGCCGACAGACTACAATTTGCTGACACCTGTTCCAATGTACTGTTCCCAATCACTGTCTCCCAATGCATTATACACCCGATCACAGCCCTGCACCCCCATTGGATACCCTCTGCCTACAGGATAAAGTTTAAACTCTACCCTCATCCTCTACCATATCCTTCCCCACACACTGTACTCCAACTTTTTACCTTTACCCACGTTGCTCCCTAACACCTGCAATGCCCTTCTCCTTTCCTCTGCCAATATTGCCTATTCAGTGACAAGCTCAAATGCCAACACCTGTGAGACGTCTTTGCTTGTTCTGCTTTACATAATTAGCCATACTTATATGACTGTCACTCACTCACACCGTCTCCCCACTTCCCCACAATTCTAAGCTTCTCAGAGGCAGGAGTAGTATCTAACTCAATTCTGTATGTCTTGCAGTACCTAACATAGCACCCAGTGTCTGCTGACAGATCAGGTGTTTAGGCTGAGCAGAGGTCACCAGAACCTAGGGACAGTTGGTTCAATAGAACTAATGATTCACAGCATTAACGGGACTTCAATCTGCTTCAAGGGCTGCCCCCTCTCCCTCCTCATCATGTTCCTTGGGTCTAGATAGGAACTAGTTAAGGGTCAAGATCAGGCATTTCACTAGATGACCCTAGCAGCCTGTGCTTGAGATGTGTGAAGAAAATATCCTGTTTTCAGAGCTCCTTGTCTCTGACCTCATTGTATTCTTAATATCAGCCATAAACTGAACCTAGATCCAGATTTAGCCCTAGAACAGCAGACAGCCTACTAATAAGAGCAAGTTCCCAAAGGCAGGGTATTTCACCCAAGGAAAGGCCCGTAAGCAATCCAGTCTGACCTCAATTGAAGAGAGAACACAAAGGTATGTGATAGGAACCATCAGGGGCATAATCTCTGAATGCAAAGGGGCCTCTATTGAAATTAGAGGTCCTGCCGAAACCCGGTTTGGCTCAGTGGTAGAACGTCGGTCTGTGGACTGAAAGGTCCCGGGTTCAATTCCGGTCAAGGGCATGTACCTTGGTTGCGGGCATTCTCTCATTGACGTTTCTAGCTTTCTATCTTTCTCCCTTCCTCTCTCTAAAATATCGATAAAATATATATATTTTTTAAAGAAATTAGAGGTCCTGAGAAGCCTGTAGCCCACAGGTATGGCTATCCTAGCTTGGGAAGCTGTGAGGCCAGACTAAAATGCTAATGGAGGAAACAAAACAAACACATAAAAGAATTATCCTCCCAAGCCCAGAACACAACAACATCCCATCTGGGTAGGTGAGCTTGTCACAGGCATGGGGTACTTAGCATATCTGCCATCCTAGGATTACAGCTGTCAAGGTTTAATTAGAGTAATTAGAGTTAAAAATGTAATTTCACTTCAGGGGTATTTTGAACTGATCCCATTAATTTCTTCTTTTAAAAGAACAGAGAAAGGAGGGGCAGGCTGAGTGGAACAGAGGATTTTGCCATCAGAGAAGCAAAGTCATGTGCCTGGGCTAGATGAGCTTTGAAACCACTGCCAAAACCCCTTCCAGCACCTCTGCAGGTTTGGCTCAGAGGACAGAACTGCTGCTCATCAGCTTCCTCCCTAAGTTTCCTCCCTGAAAGTATCAGTTGGCACCTACTGATAAATTCACCTCCTTCTCCCCAGCTGCTGCTCCCATGTCACTGCCACTCAGTGGTTACTATTACAGCCCTAAATCTGGCAAGGGGCTAGGGCTTAGGACTGTTAATATGATTTGTTCCATGATAGAGATTGCTCTAATGTCCACTCCATTATCAAGAGTTCCAGGACATGTCTTTATGCTAGTTCCTGGGTCTGAAGTACCCTCCTTGCCTTATCTGTTTCAACTCTTTTCTTTCAAAGTACAGATCAGTTATCTCTTCCAAGAACACCCACCTTCATGCCTCTGTAATCCCAGAGTCCCTTGCAGAGGCCTCTATTAAGACACACACAGAATATTGTCATTTGTTTCCTTGTTTGACTCTGATGCTAGATAGTGAGGTCTTTCAGGGTAGAGACTGGGTCTTCATCTGGGGATCCTTACCAATAGCGCACTCTGACACATACGAGATACTCAACAAATACTTGTTGAATGACACAACTATAGGGGGAATTTGGTCTGACCACACTGGTAGCTGAGCGTGTTAAGCATGCAGGTTCTACAACGCCTAGAAATATTCACTGGTCCCTTCCCCCGCCTCCCACAGGGCCAGTTCAGAAACCTGACTCTGCACTGCATGCAGGAGGAAGCCTTCCCATTGATCCCAAATGATGACTGATCTCTCCCATTAGAGCCTGCTCGTTCCTTAGGGACCTTAGTGAGGAGATGAAAAAGCAAAAGCAAGCAAAACCTATCCCCCCTTCCTCCTCACCACTGGTTTTAAAGAATTCCCTCCAATCTTTGAAGGGCCCTAGCCTAGAAGGATAAGTATGATTCTAGTTGAGAACAGTACATCAATTTGGAATCCGTGTTGTAAATAATCGTAAATGTTGTACAACAGAGAGCGTGCTGTGTGATAGATACACAGAGCGGCCAAGTCACTTCACTTATCTGAGCTTTAGTTTCCTTTTCCAGCCTGTGCAGTAGGTTGTTAGGAAAAATAAAAGCAGCTTAACCCACTATTTAACACGTAGTAGGTATTCGCTAAGATCATATTGTATCGTTTATAAAGGTGGGGAATACATATCAAAGGGAGATGGACACAAGTCAACCATTTCCCCATTTGCTCAGAGCCTGCTAGTCCCACCCGAGGAAGTCTACACCAGCAGAACTGTTATGTTGACAAGTGTAACCAATCCATTTAATGGTAATCAGAGTCTCCCTAGCTAGGAGCTGTCCTCAGAACTCCTCACAAGCTCCCCGGGCCTGGATGCAGGCCCATATCGATCCACTTCTAATTAGGAGCCAAGTCAGTGCCTCTGACAGGAGGTCAGGGCCTAGATTGCCTCTGCTGGCCTCTGGCCAAAGACTGAGATGCCCTATTCAGAGTAGGCCCAGAGAAGGAAGACTTTTTTTATAGAAAAGGAGCCCAGACTGATCTTATCATAAAGCAGCCTAAAATTTTAGAGCTGAAAGGGTCCTTTATGAGAATGAGCTTTGTTATAATACAGCTGAAAAAGTTGAGGTCCAGCCCTCGCCGGTTTGGCTCAGTGGATAGAGCATTGGCCTGTGGACTGAAGGGTCCAGGGTTCTACTTCAGTCAAGGGCACATGCCTGGGTTGCTGGCTCAATCCCCAGTAGGGGCAGGCAGGAGGCAGCCAATCAATGATTCTCTCTCATTGATGTTTCTATTTCTCTCTCCCTCTTCCTTCCTCTCTGAAATCAATAAAATATAAATTTAAAAAATAAATAAGAACATTAAAAAAAGAAATTGAGGTCCAGAAAAGAAAAGATAACTTACCCAAGGTGATACAGGAAGATAATACAGATCTTACTTTTAAGATAATAGAGTTATTTCCTCTTGATTACAAGTTTCCAATCTGGCTACACAATAGAGATTCAGGGAACTTGTTAAAAATACAGTTTTCCCAGCCGGCGTGGCTCAGTGGTTCAGTGTCGACCTATGAACAGTTCGATTCTTGATCAGGATACATGTCTAGGTTTCGGATTCAATCCCCAGTAGGAGGAGTGTAGGAGGCAGCTGATCAATGATCCTTTCTCATCACTGATGTTTCTATCTCTTGCCCTGTCCCTTCCTCTCTGAAAACAATTAAATGTGTATATACACACACACACATACACACACACACACACACACACATATATACACACTAATAAAAGGGTAATATGCAAATTGGTCACAACACCCTCACAGTAACAACCAAACAGCAGGCTGCGTGGGGCGATCAGGCTGGCAGGGGGGTTAGCGAGGGATGACCAAATGACTGCCTGCATGGGACGACCAGGTTGGAAGGGGGGTGAGGGCTGACCAAACAACTGACCAGCAGGCTGCATGGGGCGACCAGGTCAGCAGAGGGGTTAGCGAGGGACAACCAAAGGACTAAGCAGGCCGACAGTGGGGGCAGTGAGTGGCGACCAGGCTGGCAGAGGGGACAGTGAGGGGTGACCAGGCCGGCAGAGGGGAACAGTAAGGGGCAGCCAGACCGGCAAGGGGGGGGGCTGTTAGGGGCGACCAGACTGGCAGGGAGGGGCAGTTGGGGGTGACCAGGCCGGCGGGGAGGAGGGGGTCCATCAGGGGTGATCAGGCTGGCAGGGTGGGGGGCAGTTAATGGTGATCAGGCAGGCAGGTTAGCAGTTAGGAGCCAGCGGTCCTGGATTGTGAGAGGAATGTCCAACTGCCAGTTTCAGATAGTCAGACATCTCCCAAGGGGTCCCAGACTGGAGAGGGTTCAGGCTGGACTGAGGGGACTCCATCCCCCCAAGCATGAATTTCATGCACCAGGCCTCTAGCATATCCTATATAATAAAGAGATAATATGCTAATTGACTGTGACACCCTCAAAGATGGCGGCATCCACAGCCACAAGATGGCTGTGCCCAGTCCCCTCAGCCCTACCGAGGTGGCAGGTGCATGGCACAGCTGAGCCTGACCCCAAGCGGATCTGGCTGCTCCACACGCCTACCTCCGGAGTCCCCCAGTCCCCTCAGCCCCCAGCCGCCCAGGGCTGGCCCAAGCTTGCGCTGCCGGCAGTAGCAGCAGCAGAGGTGTGCCGCCTTCCACCCAGAGGGCTCCCGCACGGTGAGAGGAAGCAGGCTGGGCTGAGGGACGCCCCCCCCCCTCCAGTGCATGAATTTTCATGCACCATGCCTCTAGTATATACATAGAAGGGAATCTTAAAATACAGTATCAAGTTTGGACATAAGTTCAAATCCACACTGGGTCATAAAAGTGCCGTTTAGAAGCAACTCACTATTCTCTGATCCATCCAACCCTGTCCTTCCCCCACCATAACAGGGTTATTTTATTCTATGGGTCTGATCAGACTTCCTAAAGGTTCACAGGCTTAGCTGTCAGCAAAGACATTTCCTTTAAAAACTAAACTGAAACGAAAATGTCTCTTATGAAGACTAGAAATAGTTAAATCTAAGGAATAATGGGAGGTGGGGTGGTACTGAATGTGTGGGACCTGGGTGTGTCTGTGAAGGGGAGGGCTCGTGTGGGTGTGTGAAGGAGTAGACAGTGTGGTGTCTGTAAGACAGGCTTGCAGACACTCTCATGTCACACACAATTCTGGGTATTTGGGTAGAAAACAATGGAAATGGGTAGAAGAATGAATGTGTGGGCACATGGCAGGAGGAGGGAGTAAATGATCTAAAGGTATGAGGGAGACAGTATGGATGTGTATGGAAGAAATGTGTGCACCTTTGTGACTCAATTGTGGCACCAACCTATAGGGACAGGAGGGAATGTGTCTCTGTGTGGCCTAAACACCTACACGAATAAGAAAAACAAATCATGAGCACTTCTGACTCATCTAATCCCTGGTTTTGCCTGAAGGCTCATGCCACCTAAGAGGAGGACTGTCTGCAGAAATTTCTCATTAAAACTGACATTTTGACAACTACTACAAAAATAATAACAGTGACACTCCCAGCACTGGGGGTGAGGGGGATGAGACAGATTAGAAACAACTATGCCATTATTACTTCTCAGTTTCACAAGGTGAGGTGTAGCCAGGAGTTAAATATTGTATGGCTGATTCACCTCTTAACCCAAAGGCCTAGATTTCCTGCATAATCTGGGGAAGAGGGCAAGAAAGACAGTAGCTAGATAGAGATAAACCAAACATACTTTTTCTTTCAAAAGGACTGAAGAAATGTGAAGATGAAAGAAAGGCAAGTATTGAGAAGAAACCAAAGTAAAAGGCAAATGGGTCTCAAGAGATAAGGAGAACAAAAGGAAAGAAGAACAGAAAGAAAAAAGGTAGAAAAGACAGGAGAAAAAAATGATTTCATTTAGGCTGGCCTAGAATTTAGCACACATTCTACCCTGTTTCCCCGAAAATAAGACAGTGTCTTACATTAATTTTTGCTCCCAATGATGCGCTAGGTCTTATTTTCAGGGGATGTCTTATTTTTCCATGAAGAAGAATACTGTACACATTTATTTTTTAAAAATATATTTTACTGATTTTTAGAGAGAGGAAGGGAGAGAGATAGAGAGCTAGAAATGTCGATGAGAAAGAAACATCGACCAGCTGCCTCTTGCACACCCCCTAACGGGGATGTGCCTGCAACCAAGGCACATGCCCTTGACCGGAATCGAACCTGGGACCTTTCAGTCCACAGACCGACGCTCTACCACTGAGCCAAACCAGTTTCGGCTGTACACATTTATTGTTAAATGAAAATAAAGGAAATTTATTACCTGTATACGGTATGGTAATACGATAGTTGTCAACACAAACCAGACAAACTGTGAATCTTACAGTATCAAGAATTTACTCATTTATTCAATGACAATCATGTCATCATCTTCTGGAACATCATCATAACAATCCAATTCCTGAATTTCCTGGTGAATTTCTTGTGACTCCATTTCTTTCAGAATCAGTGGACCAAATCTCTCATGTTTAGCAATAGCACTGTCTTTAAATGAGTACTTCTTGTCAAGGTAGCGTGCTTGCAGTGCATTTGCAATGCAACTGTCAGTGATCTTCTCCCATGAATTCTTCACCCAAGTTACAACTGCTTGCAGTTTAGATGCCAGTCGGGGCGGCCCTAGCAACCAGTTTACGGTAAATTAATTTTCATTCTGAGACAGAGCCTGGGGGCCTTATTTTCGGGGGGATGCCTTATATTTCACTCAGAAGGAAACCTGTAAGTAGGTCTTATTTTCAGAGGATGTCTCATTTTTGGGGAAACACGGTAGCAGTGTGACTATAGGCATATTTCTTAACTTCCTTTTTCCTTATTTCCCTATCTATATGGTAAGGATCAACAGAATCTAATTCTTAGGGTTGAGGTGAGTATAAATATAAAGATGTATATAATATATGAGTTTTATATATAAACTAGAGGCCCAGTGCATGAAATTCGTGCACGAGAGGTGCGGAGGGAGATGTCCCTCAGCCTGGCCTGCAACAATGCCAGCATCCCTCTCCCTGCCTTTAGCCAGAGGCTCCACCCCTCTCTCCGCACAGCCTCTGGGAAGGTGCTTGCCTGGGGCCTCCAAAGGGTCCTGCCCACAACACCCTGCAGCTCAGGTACCCACGGGCTTGGGCTCCTGGGTCCCACTTCCCCGCTAAGATGGTGCACATCAGCTGCTGTGGGAGCTGCGCCCTTGGACAGTACTGTTTGAAAGCACGAATGGGGGCAGCAGCTGTGGCGGCAGCAACTTGATGTCTGCAGCGTGCCCACTGGACCCCCTCTCTGCTGCAGTGCCATGCTGGCCGCATCCACACTGTGGGCAGGGGGCTTCCAGTCTGCGACTGGGGCTCCTGGCTGAAACTGGGGCTGCAGGTGGAGGACACCGGCACCCATAGGGCTCCACCAGTGTCAGGAACTGGGAAGATGCATTTTTCTTGGTCTTCCCTTCCCTCTGCGCAAGCCCAGTGTCGCTCACCCCAGCCTCAGGCCAGAGGCCCCTTCTCTCCCGCCTCGCAGCTGGGGCACAGACGCTGGGCTCGCTTTGCCAGGGATGACATGAGCCCAGTCCTCTGGCCAGAGGCCCCTCCCCTCCCTCCGTGACAAGGAGCAGGCACTGGGTCTGCATTGCCAGGGCACCACTGCCCTGGCCACTATGGGCGCCACCATTTTTGTCGCAGAGTGACGGTTAATTTGCATATTCCTCTTTTATTAGATAGGATATACTTACAAATTTATAGACATAATATATTTTATATAAAATGTATATATAATATAGTAACTTTTAGTATGAATCAGCTCTAATAGCATAAACAAGGTACTAACTATGCTATCTTGACAGAGTAGGCCTATCTTGATAAAAGATGCCTGCTATGAGTGGGAAGGCGGGGGGGGGGGGGGGGGGGGGGGCGCAGAGGGAGCTATAGGAGCAGAGCTCTGGCCGGAGCGAAGGCCGAAGGCAGTGGCCAGAGCGAAGGCCTGAGTCCTGGGTGCCGGAGGAAAACCGGTGCTGGCAGCCAGGTGAAGGAAGGCCTATTGCACAAATCTTTTTTGTTTGTTTGTTTTTAATATATTTTATTGATATTTTACAGAGAGAGAGGGAGAGAGATAGAGAGCTAGAAACGTCGATGAGAGAGAAACATCGACCAGCTGCCTCTTGCACACCCCCTACCGGGGATGTGCCCTCAACAAATGTACATGCCCTTCACCGGAATCGAACCCGGGACCTTTCAGTCCGCAGACCGACGCTCTACCACTAAGCCAAACCGGTTTCGGCCTATTGCACAAATCTTCATGTAACAGGCCTCTAGTCCTATATAATAAAAGGCTAATAAGAAAATTATCCCCTCAGGAGTTCGACTGGGAGTTTGATGCTGGCTATGATGTGTGCTGACCAACAGGGGGCGGCATGGAATGAAGGAAGGCCCTGGCCGGCAGCTGGCAGCCAGGGGAAGGAAGGGCCCAATCGGCCCTGATTGCCAGCAAAGCCTAGGGACCGTGCACAAATTTCGTGCACCAGGCCTCTAATTATTAATATGAAAAGCAAAGTTAGGTGTAGAACCTAGGACACATTTTTCCTCAAGTAAACTTGACTAGTGTCCTCAACAGAAAGCCTAGATACCCTCAGGTGAATGGCAGCTCTAACACCACCACGCTCCTCCCCTCTTCCCCCCATAACACACACCTCCCCCCCCCCCCTTGCTGGTCTTTTTTTGACAAATACTCCAGGCCCTGACACAGGATCAGGAGCTGACTAATGTTTAACATGAAAGTGACACTCTGGGAGCAGACAGGGCCACCTTATTTCCCCCAACCAGGTAATTTAAGGTACATTTTCTAATATTTACTGACAGAACAAAGGAGTAAGGCTCTAAGACATGATCAATATTCATGCCAGCCTTCAAAATGATTTGGTAAAACTACAGAAAATAAACATCCTGTTAGAGTCCACCCGGCAGGGTAAAAGCTGACAAAGAAATGGCAATTTTCCCCTGAGCAAATACACATGTAATAGATGAGCTCTGAAAGACTAAGCTCTTTAGGTCTTGGCATATCCTCCCTCCCCTTTCCTTTTAAAAGAAGACAAACTCTCTTTTGACACTCTTCATGTATGACTGTTTCCTGGATTAATTTCTTCCCTGAAATGATGTAATTATAGGCAAACTTATTCTCAAATTCTATCCAGTTTAAATACAAATTGGCTTGGGAATAGTATGATTTTTTCCACCTGACCCACGAGGCTATGAGAAGGCATCACCCACCCCTAAAGTATGGGTCACATACTCCCCCCTGCTCATAAGCAGAAATATATCATCTAGTCACTCATTTGTGTTTTTGCTCAGCTGTTCCCATTGCACAGAATGTCCTCTCTCCATCTCTGCAATCTAAATCTCCTGTGTACAAATTAGTTCCAGGGAACTAAATCTATCTTCTGGGAAAAGGGAAGGTAGGAGAGAAGCACAGTAACTAAGAAAATATATCTGGGTATTGCTTCTGGGTAGTCCAGAAGATATAGTCCAGACACAGAAATATCGGTGTTTCATAATTTATAAGCACAAGTCCAGGCAGAACATTAGAAATTTGAATGGCCTGCATAACATACAGTCACTATGCTAATCCTACAAGGTCCAACTCAAATACTCCTCCATAAATGTTCCCTGGGCACCATATCCCAAAAAACGAAACAATCCCTCCCTCTCTGGACTTGCCAATCACTTTACTCCTGTATTGTACTGCTATCTGAGAACTCATATTATGGCTCTTTAAAATCACTTCTATAACTATACCCTAACCAGAACGGCTTAAAATGAAAAAAGACAGACAATGCTAAGTGTTGACAAGGACATGGAGCAACAGGAATCCTCTTACACACAGCTGATAAGAGTGTAATCTGGTATGCCTTTGCAAATAACTACTAAAGTTAACATACACCTAACTACCCTATCACTGAGTATGAAGTCGGAAAACACTCACTCACTGATCCCCCTAAACAGTCTGCCTACAGACTTTTGCTCCAACACTACCATGTCTAAATGCTTCCATTATTCTTTCTTCCAGTCCTAGAGGCTCGTTCAGACCACTCTTCACATCACTCCAGCCCAGAAAACTCTCCTATAGAAAACTCTGCCATTTACCTATTACCTTGGACAAATAACTCATGGATTCTTCACATATAAATTACATCATCTGATTTTATATTATAATTTTAGTAACCTTATTAACTTGCTCCTCACAATAGCATTATGCAAGATACAGACTATTAACCCAATTTTATCAATGAGAAAAATCCAGTTTACTTGGCCAAATTAGTTCCAGGGAACAAGAATAGACCTTAGGCTTCCGAACCAAGGCCTCTACACCAGATGCCTTACTGTGAGCCACATCTTCATGGTTACCTAATCTCCTCAAAGTCCGTAGGTTCCCTGAAGGTATGAGTATGCTTTAGACATTTACTGGCATATCCTGCAGAGCACAAAGGAAAGCACTAGGTGGGCTCCATACGGTTTGGCCAATTTATTTCAATCTTATCCACAACCTTTGAGGATGAACAGGCATTATTCCCTTTTTTTTCTAGACCTCACAGGCAATGCTAAATTGTTGGAAGTAAGTATGAACACAACACAGCACCCCAAATTAACATTTATTTTTGAGGGTAGAGACAAGGGAAGAGAAAAGAACCTCTAAAGATTAGGGTAAGCTCAACGGTCCCTCAACTTCCTAGGGCTCCATGCTGTGACATGTTCAAAGAAGGCTAGCAAAGACCATAGAATGGGCTTCAAGAACCACAACTTAGCCCTAGCCTGTTTGGCTCAGTAGACAGACCTTCGGGCTGCGAACTGAAGGGTCCCGGATTTGATTCCAATCAGGGCACATGCCCGGGTTGTGGGCTTGATTCCCCAGTAGGGTTCATGCAAGAGGCAGCCAATCAATGATTCTCTCTCATCATTGATGTTTCTCTCTCTCCCTCTGTGAAATCAATAAAAATATATTTTAAAAAACAAAAAAAGAACCACAATGTAGTCCTGGCTGGTGTGCTCAGTAGTTATACTGTCAGCCCAAGAACAGAAGAATCTCAGGTTCGATTCCCAGTCAAGCAAATGTACCTGGGTTGCAGGTTTGATCCTGGGCCCTGACAAGGTGCATGCAGGAAGCAACCAATTGATGTATCTCTTTCACATCAATCTCTCTCTCTCTCTATCATCTATCTATCTATCTATCTATCTATCTATCTATATATATGAAATACCCGTCGGGGAGTATTAACAACAAAAATTTAAGAACCACAATTTAATCATAATTGATACGTCACATATTGATCAAATGCCAGAAACTGTACCTCATATAATTCCACATGTAAGTAAAATAGTTATTTTATTTTTAAACGGAAATATAATAAAGTTATAAAACTTAAAATAATTCCATAGAAATTTAATTTTCTTCATTCCTAAATAAAAAGCTAGATAACATTAATATTTCTGTAATTCAGTCAGAGAACTGATATGAGAATAGTGAAAACACTAGGAGAATGTTTGAACATCCAAACCTGAATGTTGTCCCCTACCCTAACATTCTTGACTTTACATACTGGCTGTTGGACCCCTCAGCAAGAGGATGCTAGTAAATATCTAGGTAACAGGCAGAAGGAAGAGGGGAAGGGAAAGCCAAAAATAAATCTAAACAATGAGGTCAGAATTCAAACAGGTCTCCTTGCATAGTGATATAGCCATCAATTTTGCTATTTCCAGTCTAATCCTTCAACCCAAATATCTGAGCCAGGGCAGCAGGGTTAAGAAGCAGCTTGGATCTCTTATACGTATCTCTCTCTCAAGACTGAAAGTAATTTGTGGGCAGCAATCATATCTTGCTTAGTTTTTATGCTCTCCCTAAGGAGAACACATAGTAGGTACTCCAAATTCCTGGGATAAATGGTTAAGCTTAGGAATGGAAAGCAGTTGGACTTCTAAGCATAATCATGTTATAACAGCTAGGCAACCTACTTAGCATGATAACTCTACCTAAAACCCTAATTTTAGTAATTGATGTGAAAATCAATTTAGGATGAGTCTTTAAGGTCTGAAAAAAAGATATTCTTATGTTCAACTGATTAAGGCACAGCTATCATTATTGTACTGATTGTACCATTCCTCAGTGCCAGCTTATAGCTATCTGCAAGAACAAAGTCCCAAGGCTTCCAAATGGTCTATGAAAGCCGGGAACATCTGATTTCTCAGTGCAACATGATCATACCTTCCTAGAGAAACAATGAGTTATGGAAATTATACTTTTAAATCTGCTGAGCTTGCTTTCTCACTAGCACAAAGAATTACAAAGGAAATGAAACAAATTAATAAATATCATGCAAATAGTACCCTTAACTAGGCTTAGTAAAATTCTTATTAATAAAACAAATAAACAGGAGACAGCTAAATACCAGATAAATGCCTCTAGAATGAAGGAAACCTAGCCAATAACATTAAGTCTCTAAACCTGGCCTTTAAAAGAGAATACTTAGCCGAAACCGGTTTGGCTCAGTGGTAGAGCGCCGGTCTGTGGACTGAAAAGTCCTGGGTTCGATTCTGGTCAAGGGCATGTACATTGGTTGCGGACACATCCCCAGTAGGGGGTGTGCAGAAGGGAGCTGGTCAATGTTTCTCTCTCATCGACGTTTCTAGCTCTCTATCCCTCTCAATTCCTGTGTAAAATCAATAAAGTCTATTTTTTTTAAAAAGAGAGAGAATACTTAAATAAAGCAATGATTCTTACCTTGACAAACAGAACTAGTATTCAGCCTCTACAGATGGCATTTCAAGAGCCAGGTAAGCTCATTTAAAGATAGTTACCTCATATAGCTAAAACTCCAAGAAATGCAAATTTCTGGTCTAGTCTTTTTCCAGTCCTGTTACCGTTTGTGAATCTCTATTAGTGGTTTTTTTTTTTTACTTTCCCTTTGTTATCTGATTTTAAACAGTTCGCTACATATTTAAGTTTGTGTTTCTTTTAGTCTTGGACTCCAAGTTCGTCCCATGGGACAGCAGCTCCAAGTTTATAATGGAACTCAGCAGACAATTTGATAAATTCATCTCACAAGCAATTTTTCAGCAATCTGTTCATTCTAAAAGGCAATATCCATCAGCTGATATAGTGAAAGGTAGCTGTGAACCCAGAATTTAACCCTCTGGGTATTTTCAATACTCTAGCAAAGCCCTTTCTCCTTCCAGTGGTGAATTCTTAAGCCACTTCCATAAAACCCAAACTTTAGACTGTTAAGAGGTAAAAATGTCATTCAAGATTATCTAGTCCAACACCCTTGTTTTACAGATAGGAAGACTGAGATCCTAGAGAGTATTAGGTAATTACAATTAATGTGAGTTTGGCAAGCATCAAAAGCCCACTGAATGCTACTCCCCGCAGTGGAACTGCCCTGGGCATATTGGGAGGATGGCCAGATTTTCACCTTGGTCAGTGAAGCACTCCAAATACATGTGTCTGAGCCTCAGAAAACCTGAGAAGTCAACCACAAACTCTCCCCCCCTGTGCCAGCAGAGAACAGGGTGCAGTGGACAGCCCTTATGGCTCTCTGGGGATGCAGACGAGGGATAATATCCCATCCTTCTTACCCTCCTTTCAGGAGATACAGCACATTTATTCACAAGAAGGCCATTATAAAGTGACAGAAAGATACTAAAACTCAGAAGGCAAAGGAAGGGCTATCAAAACAAGTCAGAAAAGATAACAATGACACTTGGCAGATGCCTGACTCTATTACTCACTTGAGTGAGGAGGGGAACGTGACTAGAGAGAAACCTCCAATCCTTTTCTATCCCCAGCCTCCGCCCTTTGGGCAGTTTCAGAATTTCAGGACCTCCCGGATTATTTTATGAGGGAACAGGCCGAAGAAGAAAGGGGGCTCTGCCAAGCCCACACACTGAGTTAGTAGCAGGAACCAGACCAAACGATCCTTGGGCTCATGGCGAGGCTCAGCATTGATCTCACAGCCCCCCTCTCTCTAGTCCTGAGAGTCTATGCCCTGTACCACATCACAGATCTGAAACTCTCCTTAGACCGTGGGCAGTTGCAGGACAGCATTCTAACATTACTGCTGTCATCATCTCCCTTCCAGCTGTACATTTTATAATGAATCTAAAATTGAATAAAACTAGGCTTTTATAGACACTCACGTGAAAACCCACCTATCTTCACTTTACCCCCTACCATAGCCAAAGAAAGAAGAGAAAAAAAAGGAGGAAAGAAAGAAGGGGAGGGAAGTGAGAGAGGAGAAAAAAAATTCCTCCCCAACAGATACTTTGTTTAAATCATCATCTAGAATCATAAAATGTTACTGCTAGAAGGGACCCTTGGAGTCATCTTAATTCTCTTCTATCATTATTCAAATGAATAACCCTGGATCTCTGCCACCTGATGAAAAGACTGGAGCACAGAGCAGGATCTCCTGACTCCTGTCCCCAATGAAGTCCCTCCTAGTCCTTCCCATCCTGTCCCATCCTGCCCTGCCCACCCCTCTCTCCCACCACCACTGTATCTAAGCCCTTCTGAATGTGAGATCCTCAAAACACCAGTAAAGCTATGTTTTACTGGTCTTTGCTTTCCCAGCACCTAGCAGACACTAAACAGTGTTGACTTAGAGCATTGTTTCCCAAACTTTTGACATATGTATATCCCTTCTACAATTTTCCTAACGCTGAGTACCCCTAGTCAAAAAAAAAATGAATATATTTTATTTTTTAAATATATTTTATTGATTTTTTTACAAAGAGGAAGAGAGAGAGATAGAGAGTTAGAAACATTGATGAAATAGTTTCATCCATCAGCTGCCTCTTGCACACCCCCTATTGGGGATGAGCCCGCAACCAAGGTACATGCCCTTGACCGGAATCGAACCTGGGACCCTTGAGTCTGCAGACCAATGCTCTATCCACTGAGCCAAACCAGTTTCGGCAAAATGAATGTATTTTAATAACAATCAAAATATATTTCTTTTTTTCTTTTTTTGGTACATACACAAAATAATAATAAACAAAAAATAAAATTATTCATAATAAAATATAAATAAAGTTATATCATAAATAACATTTATTTGCACACTGGACCATCTCACGCCTCACAAGACTGTCTTGACTTGACTCATGAGAACCTAGAATTAGGTGCAGCTAAGCACGGTGCAGTGCATATCCCCACCAAACTCCGGTGCAATGTGTACCCCCACCAAACTCTTCCCATACCCCTGGGGGTACGCGTACCACACTTTGGGAAGCACTGACTTAGAGAGGTACACAACAGCACATGGAGAACAGTGCCAAAGGAAACTGTCCTGAGAAAATGTAAGGTTTCCTTGGCTTAACCATATCAGTCTTCAGAGCTGTGCAGGGCCTGAATGTCTAGGATCCAATATTTCCATTCTTCCAAAACTAGTGTTTACATCCAGTTTATCCAGGGATAGTTATCCAGTAGTTACCAGATTTGCTGCCTCACTTCTGTTCTCCTGGCCATCCCCACAAAGAATGAGGATCAGCAGTAAGAAGACCCTAATGAGAGACCTCGTCCCCCCGCCCCCACTCTTATATGCTCCTTTTCCTATGTCCTCAACTCAATTAATAGCATTCCCATATATATGATGTCACCTTAATTTCTTCTTACCATCCACACCAACAATCTTTGATTCTCATTGCTCAATTCCATTTTCTTCCTACAAACCTCTCTCCCCACTGTCGCCTACACATCAATTATCTTCATTTGAAACACCATCACCTCTTACTGCAACAGCCTAACTGGTCTCTTAGACTATGGTGCTCTATCCCTCAAATCCACTCCCCAAAAGGGTAGCCAATGTTATCTTTCTAAATGCACTGAGGACCATGCCCCCCTCATCTTGAAATGAAGTCCAAACTCCTCAACCCAGGCTACAAAGCCCTTTCATAACTTGGCTCTGCTCTGCCTATCTTGCTAGTCTCATCTCTTGTCACATCCATCCGTTTCATGTTTATGCTCCACCCGGGAATCCTGAGAAACTTATTTAACCGCAGGGTCTATTTCTTCACCTACAGAGAAGGTATGAGAAGAAATGAGTTAACACGTGTTAAATGCTTAGAATAGTACCTGGTAGATAAAGGGGCCAAAAGTCTCATCTATTACCTCTACCATCTCAAGACATGCTATTGCTTCTGCCTACAACAGTCTTATGTCTCCTCCTTGACTCCCCAATCTCTTTTCCTGAGGTGTAGGCTTAGCCAACTTCTTTTAAAAAGCCTTCCCTGACCCTCCAAGGCTGAGTTAGTTGTCACTCCTCCAAGCTTTCATGGTGCTTGTCCCTGTCAAAATACTTTTCACACTGCCTGTTTTCTTGCCTGTATGTCTTCCCCACCAGGCTGTATACACCCAAATCTCTAAGCTTAGTACTACCCATAGCAAGCTTAACAATCGTTCGGAAAATGAAAATCTTTCCAAGAATGAGCTGCCCAATGAAAGAGAATCTCAACAGGTAGCCAATCCAAATGTTGGCCAGGTGGCTAGCTGGCCTACATGACTTTAAAGCCCCTGAAATACAAGATGCTGTCCAATAAACAAGTCAGAACACTCTGACTTCACTATCATACTTAGGGGTTTGGACTTCAATATGGAGGAAATGTTGGGCCATCAGATTTTTTTTTAAAGGAAAGAGCAACATGCTCAGATCTGTTTATTGCCCTATTACCCATCTCTGGAACACACCCCGTGCCTGCTGATATCAGGACAAAATTCCAACTACTCCTCTCAAACATAAACACCACATCCCAACCCAAGTAAAGGAACAAAAGCAGAATTTTGAGAGGCTAAATATGGCATTTAACTCCATCTTAACCACCTGTAAGCAATGAGGATCCATAAACACCATCTAGAAACCCCCAAAAGCTAATCCCTCTTGTGTGCCTTTATGGAAAGAGGAGGGTGCAAAGAGGGAGCATTTCATCAAGGTAATCCATTTTCTTGTCCTGAGTAGCTCCGATCTGAACTGCTGTCCTAGCACTGCTTGTTCCTGATCACTGAAGCCCCATATGCCCAAACCTTACAGTCAGAAAGGCAGATGCGAACAAGGCAGGGGTCCTCTCGGTTCTATTTCAAGGGTAGGAGGTCTCTTAGGAAGATACAGAAGGGGTGAGTAGAAATCGTGAAAAATGCTTCAGTAATAGGGAAATTCACAGAGTTCAGGGAAAAGGAAGTTAACCAGAGGTACAACCAGGCTGGGTTCCTGCTCTGGGGCTGCCTGCCACATTCTACTGTAAATTCACACTAGTAATCATTTTGTAACCTCAGAGCACCCTGAGGTTAAGGGAAGCAATAAAAGTACCAGCTTTGCCAATGACAAAAGGACAAATATTGTATTCTTCTACTTATATGAGGTACCCAGAGCAGTCAAATTCATAAACACAGAAAACGGACTGGTGGTTGCCAGGAGCTGGGGGAAGGGAAGAATAGGGAGTTAGTATTTAATAGGTACAGTTTCAATGGAGGAAGACAAAAAAATTCTAAATGGATGGTGGTGATGGGTTGCACTACAATGCAAATGTACTTAATGCACAGAACTACGCATTTAAAAATGGTAAATTCTATCTCATGTATGTTTTCACAAAATAAAGCGCACCAGCTTTAAAGTTAAACTAGAGGCCTGTTGCATGAATGTTCGTGCAAGAATAGGCCTTCCTTCCCCTGGCTGCTGGCACTGATTTTCCTCCGGCACCCAGGACCCAGGCCTTTGCTCTGGTCATGGGCCATGTTCACTCTGGCTAGAGCCTCCAGTGTTTGCTCTGGAACCTTCAGTCTTCACTCCAGCCAGAGTAACCTGCCCAATCCTGCTGCTCCAACCCTGCATATGCAAATCAACCCACCATCCCTTTTTTGGTTGATTTGCATACTCACTCCTAATTGGCTGGTGGACATCACAGAGGTATGGTCAATTTGCATATTTATATTTTATTAGTGTAGATTGTCTCTGAGAAAGTCATGTAACCTCTCTAAGCCTGTTTCTTCTTCTGTAAAAGAGGGATAATAATAATATCTAGTCACACAGTTCCTCTAAGAATTAAACGAAATGTCCCACAGAAAGTCCTTAGTCCAGTGACTGGCATATGGTAAGTGCTTAATAAATATTAGCTATTATTTCTACTACTCACAACTACTACAATGCACTTTCACAGACATTTTTCATAGTCCCTACACAACCCTGTGAGAGTTCACAGATAAGGAAATTGAGGTTCAGAGAGCCAAAATTAAAGGCTTAGATGATTTTACATCAAATCCTCTGCCTAGGAGAGGTTTCTGTCCTGTCCTCACCATTTATTCAGTGATCTAAGGCAGTGCTCTTAGCTGTAAAAATGCTAACTCCCTCACAGGACTGGATTAGAATAGATTAGAAAAGAAATCAGATAATGGTAACAGAAGAGTATTATAAAGTACTAGACAATAAAATTGGTTACTTATGGGAACTAGCATATCTGTGCACAAAACCTGGTCTCCTTCTAATGCTAAAATTGAGCATGGAGACTAAACTTCTTTGTGATTTCAATATACTCAGGATTCCTGGTCTTAAGGCCTAATTTAATGCCCTTCAAAGGGTAGCAAGGGCCCACCCAGGTGGCTCAGTGGTTGAGTGTCAACCTATGAACCAGGAGGTCATGGTTTACTTCGAGGTCAGGGCACATGCCCAGGTTGCAGGACCAATCCCCAGTGTGGATTGTGCAGGAGGCAGCTGATCAATGATTCACTCTCATCATTGATGTTTCTATTTCTCTTCCCCTCTCCCTATCTGAAATCAGTAGAAATATATTTTTAAAAAATTAAAAAGGTAGCAAGGTATGGTAGAAATAAAAACACTACTGGACTGAGAAGCAGATGATTTGGAATTTTACTTCTGATTCTGTCACTAAGGCAGTCTGTGAATTTATTCATTTGTTTATTTTTTAAGTGCATGTGCTCTGACCAGGATTCAAATAGTGACCTCCTGGTTCATAGGCTGATGTGCTCAACAACTAAGCCATCCAGCAGGGCCTGTCTATGAATTTAGACTTACCCGTATTTGCCGGCGTATAAGACGACTTTTTGGCCCTGAAAAATATGCCTCCAAGTGGGGGGTAGTCTTATACGGCGAGTATATAACAAACTCTGTATTTTTAGTGGAAATGTTAGGGGGTCGTCTTATACGCCCAGTCTCTTATACGCCGGCAAATACGTATTTTTCAGGGCCAAAAAATCGTCTTATACGCCGGCAAATACGGTACTTCCCCTTCCCAAGGTTCAGTTAAACGGGAAGGCGGATGGGCAGACTGAAAAGCTGTACCAGATGACCTGTAAGACTCCTTCCAGTTCCTACACACCACAACTCCTAAATCCAGAATACTGGCAAGGGGTGAGCACAGCAGACCTCCAAGAACGAATGCAAACATCAAGAGACTCCTCAAGACCTGGCCTAGAAACTGCCCTGCCTGATTTTTAGACACTCCCAACACCACCATCAAACACGCTGAAAAACTAAAATACTTGCCAAAGTTCATTTTAGTTCACTTTTACCCCCTCTGGGTCTTATCTGAAAATAGAAGAAACAAAACCCTGTTTGAAGGCAGGGAGCTGAAGCAGTTGACGTAAGCCACTCCTGCTCCTCCTCCTCCTCCAACTCGGAATTATACACGTGAACACTCTAGAGAACATTCAAGGTTTGGAGGGAAGAACATGCCGTCAACGAAGGAGAGGATGGGCCTCACTGTTTATAATGACTTAAAGCTTTCCTGGAGCCAAAAGCCCCGGGAACCTCGGTGGGCTTGAGATCTGCAGTCTCCTACATCCACCAAACTTCAAGTGGGCAATACTAGGGGGAAATCCACAGTCACGTCCTTTCCCTTGGACCTCCGGTAGCCCCAGAACGGGATCTCATCCACAGTTACAGCGACACCGGCCCGGGAAGCAGGGAGAAAGGAGCTCCGTGTTCCACGGCGTCCCCCAGGGGTTAGGTCAAATCCCCTGGCATATGTCGGCGGCTCGCCCTCAGCAACAACACGTCCTAGCTAGCGCCGCGGCTTTACACTTCTGTGGCTACTAACTGGGATTCGAAGCCAATTCTGGAACCTCTCTGCGCCTTGACTTCTCCTTGGGCGCTGGGGATAACCCGGGAGGGCCGCTGTGAGCGAGCATTCAATGAAGTTAAGGCTCGTGAAGTTCCCGAGTCCATTAAGTTGTGTACCTGTTGGCATGAAACTCCTCTCACATATTAGTTTCCCTCCCGGACTCTACAAACCCCCTTCGAGGCGACTTTCCCTATTTACCCCATTTCACCGAGGGGCAAACTGAGGCTCGGCCGAGCAGGGGCGGCGGCGTTAGGTGGGGAGCACAGCCTCAGCTCCAGGGCCCGTGGCGGATCCTCCCCAGCCCCAGGTGCGCCACGGGCCCGGGACCCGCACAAGCGGGGGCTGAGGAGGCGCCTCGCTCGGGAGCGGGGCAGGTCCCGCTGGGCGCGCCGCCGGGAGCCCGCAGACCCAGCCTCCTCCGCCGGCCTCCCCCGCCGGCCCCCCGCTCCCCGCCTCCCCGGGCCGGGCCGGGCGGGGCGCGAGCACAAAAGACTCCAACTTCCTAGCGGGCGCCGGCCCAGCCCGCCAACTCCGCCGGACCCCGGGCCCAGGCCGGGCCCGCGGGCAGGCGGCGGCCCGGGAACGCGGGGCGGCCCGGAGCGGGCGCGGACCGGCCGGGCGGCGACCCCCGGGAGGGGCCAGGAGTTCCTCGGGCTCGCGGGACTCCCAGGATGGGGGAAGAAATAAAGAAAGAAAAAAAAGAGTTTCTAAAAATAGGCAGCGGCCCGCGCGAGGAGGTGGGCGGCCCAAAGGGAACAAGGGACACCCCCCTCGTCGCCCCTGAGGAGACGCCCTCGGCTCCCACTCACCGTGCGGAGGTCCGGAGGCGGCCGCGCGGCGCGGAAGGCGGTGCCGCCGCGCTCGGGGGCGGGAGGGAGGGAGGGAGAAGGCGGGCCCGGCCGCGGCGGGAGAGCGGAGCCCACGCGCGGGAGTCACTCCCGCCGCCGCCGCCGCCCCCTCGGCTCGCAGACCTGCCCGTCCCGCTCCCGCTCCCGCTCCCCTCGCGCGCGCCCAGCCGCACTGACAGCGGCGCGGGCCCCGCCGCCGCGAGCCCGTCCCTCGGCCGGTACCACCGAGGCGCGCGGGGGTAGGGGAGCCCCGAGCGGCGTCCCCCTGGTCCGCCCGCCGGCCGCGCGGGCCCCGGGCCCGGGCCCTCTCTCTCCTCCCCCGCCGCCTGCCTCCTGGGGACGCCGGGGCGGCACGCACCCGAGGAGCCCGCGGCCGCGCGCGGACACAGCCCGGCCCCCTCCCCCGGGCGCGGGGCTCTCCGCCGCCTCGGCGAGGCTTTGGGAAGGTCCGGGGCCGCGGCGGGGAGAGGGGGGCGGGGCCGGGGCGGGAACCTGGGGAGGCGGGCCGGGCGGGAGGAGAGGCTCGCTCGCTCGCACCCGCCGAAGGTGGGCTGGGACTGAGGAGGGCGGCGGCGCCGCGGGGAGAGAGGGGAGCAGCGGCCGGGGCGGGAGCCCGGGCGGCGCTGGGAAGGCGGGGCCGTGGGTGGGGCCAGGGGGGGGTGGCACCCGGAGGAGGAGTCGGGGTGGAGGGAAGCTCGGGCGAGGCCGGGCTGAAAGGAAGCCCGGGAGGAAAGATTTGAGGGGAGATCGGAGACGAGCCGGGAGGAGGCGTAACCCGAAGGAGGGTGGCGGGGGTGGCGCTGGGAGGGCGGGGCCTGGAGGGGCCCAAACAAACCCGCGGGGGCGGCGCCCTAAGGACGCACATGGGACCTCGTGGGCCGGAGCGCCGAGTGTTTTCACTTTCGAGGAACCGAGTGCTTCGTCTAGGAGAGGATCGCTCCTCACTGCCCAGGCGGGGACTGGGCGGAGAAGCCGCCTCGAGGGCGGGTCCGGGAGGAGGGGCCTCCCCCATCTAAAAAAGAGGTCTGCCCTAGCCGGTTTGGCTCAGTGGATAGAGCGCGGGCCTGGGGATTCTGGTCAAGGATACAAGCCCAGGTTGTGGGCTGGATCCCCAGTAGGGGGCGTGCAAGAGGCGGCCAATCAGTTATTCTCTCTCATCGTTGATGTTTCTATCTCTCCCTCTCTCTTCTTCTTTGAAATTAATAAAAATATACTTTTTTAAAAAAAAGAGGTCAAATTAAGCTTACCTTTATCCTTCTGGGGTGCAGGAACCGTTTTATAACTTGACCTGGGTGGTGGTGGTCCTCCCTTCTGAATATTTCTCCTGTGGGAAACCCTCACCTCCATGTCCAGCCTCCAGGACTCAGACGGAGGGGTCTTCCAAGAGCACACAGGGACCATTGCCCTTCAGTCCTTAGCTATAGACCTCCCTGAAGGCTGGGAATTGTCCAGATTCTCCATGCGTCATCCAATATGTGATATCGTGGTTGCATTTTTCACATCGCTTCCTCCAGAACCTAAGAGCCTGGATTCCCGAGAGTCTGGCAGAGCTTGAATTGAACCTTGGCTCCGAGAGAACAGCAGTTACAGCTCCAACTTGTGTTTTTTGTTGAACTCGGTGTCTCGCTGCTTCAAAAGGAAAAGAAACCAGACATAAGAGAAGGTGGCACGGAGACCAAAGCCAGGAACGTTCTTCCCCCACCTCTTCTAACTTCTGGTTCCTTATGCCTCAGGTCTCTGCCTAAATATCACCTCCTGGAAGAGGCTTTTCCTGAATATCGCCTCCCTTGTCATGAGGCTTCTTGGTTTCCTAGGCTCCATGATATGCAAGTGGAAGTTGCTTAGTTACTTAACCAAAAGAGGTTTTTAAAAAATATATCTTTATTGATTTCAGAGAGGAGGGAGAGATAGAAATATCAATGATGAGAGAGAATCACTGATCAACTGCCTCCTGCACATCCCCGACTGGATCCAGCAGGCAACCCGGGCATGTGCCCTGACCAGAATCAACCTCCTAATTCATAGATGGCACTCAACCACTGAGCCACGCTGGCTGGGCCAAAAATGTTCTGTTTGTTTTTTAAGAGACAAGCTCAACTGGCATTCATCAGCCTTTTGCACTTACCCCTGTGCTCTGCCTGGAACAGAGATGTGATGCACATCTTAAAATACTGTATTGGTTTGATAAGAATGGTACAGCAGAAAGACAGAAAGAGCCCGGATTTTTCCAGGCTTCTTATGTGAGAAAAAGACCCATATATTTGTGCCACTGTTACTTTTGATTTTTGCTTCTTGCTATCAAGAGTATTTCTGGCTGAAACCGGTTTGGCTCAGTGGATAGAGCATTGGCCTGCGGACTAAAGGGTCCCAGGTTCGATTCCGGTCAGGGGCACATCCCCAGTGGGAGGTGTGCAGGAGGCAGCTGATCAATGTTTCTCTCTCATTGATGTTTCTAACTCTCTATCCCTCTCAATTCCTTTCTGTAAAAAAATCAATAAAGAATATTTTTAAAAGAGTATTTCTGACTCATATAGTATATCTGGTTCACTATAGTACTCAATAAATATTAGATATTATTATTCTGATATATTATTATATATATTACTTATTATAATCATAACTACCATATGCTGTGGGTGTTAGTATCCTCAGTTTAGAAGTGGGGGGAGTCAGACTTCTTCCCAGAGTGGGTTGTAAAGTTTCAATGAGATGAGTAACAGTAATAACAGGCAACGTTTATCAGCACTTGTTATGTTCCTGGCACAGTCCCAAGTGTTTCACATATATTATTTCACTTACTCCTTACAGAAACCTTGGGAGAAAATGCAATTATTACTCCCACTTAACAGAATGAAGAAACTGAACATTAGAGAGACAAAGTGACTTGCCCAATGCCATACAGTTAACAAGCAGCAGATCCAGGACTCAACCTTAACAGTCTTGGAACAGTGTCTGGCATCAGGATATGTGTGTGTGTATGCAATTTTTTATTAGAAAAAAAGTACAGCTCATAGTTGCTAAGTGACTTGTTTAAAGCCATACAACCAGGAAGAGGTAATGAATTTGAATCCAGGATTTGGACCCAGGTCTGGCTGACTCCAGATCCATATCATTAAGGAAATCCCTGCGGGTAAAGAGGTAAGTGGCCTGCAGTGTTGAAAAGTCACAGTCTTTGTTCTGTGAAGAAAGGCTATGCAGAGAGAAAAGGCTGGAGCCATTTTCAAGGTTGCTGTGCCATCCAGATGAAGAATCTGAGGCTCAGGGAGGGAACATGACTCACCCAGGGTCGTCCAGCTAGAAAGGGACATTGCTGTGCCTAGGATCTAGCTCTGTTCCGTGGTTGTGTGGATACAAGGGGTGAGAGGGAGGCTGTACATCCCTGATCATAATGAGCCTTGGAGACAGCAAAGAGTCAAGGGGCAGTGAGGGACAACCCAGCCAATATACTAGTTAAGAGGGCATTAAATTGAAGGGATACTTGCAGCCCTTTGGTTACCAGCCAGTGTTCTGACAGCCTCACCATTCTCTAGAAGTCCAGTAGGACTTGCATGAGGCACAGAGAGCAACGCCTCACACCCTGGCTCTCTACTAAAGTGCTTAATTGTCCAAGAGAAAATAACAGTACTCTTGCCCAGCTTTGGGTGAAGCTACAATGAAGTAATTGAAATTAAATGTTTTGGATCTGGGGAGGGAAAGGGCCACTCTAGGAAAACACAGAGCATACATTTATGCAACAAGTATCTATTCAGCATCTCTGTGCCAAGCATAGAGCTGTGAGCTACAAGTATAGCAATGATCAAAAATAGGTAAAAGCCCTGTCTTCATGGAGATTATATTTGTGATAGGGTCAGAACTTCCACAAATGATAGGCACACAAAAAAAGTGTAAGTTCTTTGTTTTTTTATAATTGACATTTTTTTTCTTGTGCCTCCCCTATTATTGAGGAAAAATATAAACCTGATTATTAACAATAACTTAGTCTCTTCCAGTTTGAAATGGTCTCACTTAGATAAATACAAGCATATCTCACTTCACATGTGTGTTTTCATCAAAGTTGAGGCATTTTATTGGCAGCTTTTCTTTCTACCAGTGGAAAAATACAACTCTTGGAAGGCTCAGATGATGGCTAGTACTTCTTAGCAATAGTTTGTTTTCTTAAAATGTTTTATTGATTTTAGAGAGGGAAGAGAGAGAAAGAGAAACATTGATTAACTGCCTCCTCCACACTACCTACTGGGGACGGAGCTTGGAAGCGAGGCATGTGCCCTGAGACCAGGAATTGAACCAGCAACCTCTCAGGGCATAGGATGACACTCAACCAACTGAGCCACACTGGCCAGGGTCTAGTACAGTATTTTTAAATTAAAGGGTGTGATTTTTAATATATATATATATCTTATTGGTTTTCCACAGAGAGGAAAAGAGAGGGATAGAGAGCTAGAAACGTCGATGAGAGAGAAACATCGACTAGCTGCCTCCTGCACACTCCTACTGGGGATGTGCCCGCAACCAATATACATGCCCTTGACCGGAATCGAACCCGGGACCTTTCAGTCCGCAGGCCGACGCTCTATCCACTGAGCCAAACCGGTTTCAGCTAAAAAAAGAGAATAGTGTGTTATTTTATGAAAGGGTCACAGGATATTTGTATGGAAAGGTTTTCCAGATCACCCAACCCTGTCATTATACATATGGGCTTCCTAGGCTACCGAATGGATAAAGGGCTTGGTACCAGCTTCATAGTTCTTATAAGGAACATTATAATTCATATAAATTAAATTCATTTCACAATGATTTCCCCAGATATCCCCAGCAATGAAAAAGATGAGGAGCTTTCAAGTGGCCTCCCAGGCAATATATATTCACAGGCAGAGGCTGGGACAAGAAAGGAAGGGCCACATAAGGATGACTGCCAATCGCTGGTACTAAGCATATAAGAAATACCTTCTGGAGAATTCTGGGAATACACATATCCCCTACTTTTTTCCCCCTTCTTGCTTCCTCCTCCTCCTCCTCTTCTTCCTCCTCCTTTCCCTCCTCCTCCTTTCCTTCTCTGTCTTTTCTTGTTCTCCTTCTCCCTCCCTCCCTGTCTCTCTCTCTCTCTCTCTCTCTCTCTCTCTCTCTCTCTCTCTCTCTCTCTCTCTCCTGAGATAAAGGGGAAAAGCACTTTAAAGAAAGGGTATTGCCATAACACAACATTCTGAGTCAGTACTTATTATTTAACTCCCCTGTAAAGCCCAGGCTCTAACTCTCACTATCTAAGGCAGCAAAGAAAATAGACACTTTATTGTTCTGACTCGTTCTCTCTCTCCTTTCTTTAGCATTTCTAAATTAATTTATTACCTTTCATAACCTTATGTAACCATTAAAACTAGAGCAGATCCATCCTTTATGAGGAATCGCACTGTACTTAGCTCCTCTCAAACAGAAGACTTTATGTGCGTGTAAAAGCTTGACATAAAGCACTGAGGTAATTTGTCAGATCCCTCAAGAGCAGGGTCTGCCTGGTGGGTAGAGGAGGGAGCTTAGAGGCATAAACTTGGGATCAATATTTTATTTCCTTTTTTAATTATTGGGAAGAAATGTTGGTTCGTTGAGAAAACGAGAGTAAGTTTTTCTAAAGCCCTGTTCTAGGAGGTGGGAGAGGAGCCCATCCTATGGATTTTCTATGAATATTCATCATTTGAGAGTTAATTGTACTTTGATACTTCGGGATTGAAAGGAAAACATGGGGAAGACTTGTAAAGGGCTACTGGGGTCCTATGTGAGTAAGAAAATGTTGAGAAAAGGAACCATTGGGTTCTGATAAACGATAGATTGGATTGTTGCCAGGAGCATCTCCTCCGTTCCCCTCCACCTTCATGGATGGAATATATTTCCTCATCCATTGACTTTGCTGTTGTTTTTTTCCATATTGTTGATGAGGCGGCAGCTTAGGAGACTACCTAGGCCGCCATCTTGTTTCGGTTCCCATCCCTTGACTTTGGGCTTGACTGTGAGACTTGCTTTGGCCACTGGGCTTGAAATGTGCATGAGTTTGGCATGCTCTCTTGCAATTTAGCCATCGCCAGGAAAGAAGTATGTTCTGGTTAGCCCAGTGGTGTGAATGATCAAACAAGCTGTGGTTCCTCTCTGAAATCAATAAAGATATTTTTAAAAGAGAGGGAGTATGTACCTGGGTTGCAGGGTCAACCCCTTGCCCAATTTGGGTGCATGAGGCAGGCAACCAATTGGAGTGTTTCTCTCACATTGATGTTTCTCTCTCCCCTCCCGTACCCCCCAATTCCACTCTTTCTAAAATTCTATGGAAAAAATATTCTCAGGTGAGAATTAACAACAACAACAAAAAGTCAATCCCAAAAGGTTACAATCTGTATGATTCCATTTGCATAGCATTCTTCAGACAAAAAAAATATAGAAGGGAAGAACAGATTAGTGCTTGCTAGGGGTGAGAGAAGATAAGGATGAGAAAGTAGTAGGGAAGAAGATAGGTTTGGCTATAAAAGGGCCACACATGAGATCCTTAGGGTGATGGAACTATTCTGAATGTTGACTGTATCGGTGTCAACATGCAAGTTGTGATATTGTGCTATAGTTTTGCAAAATGTCACCCTTGGGAAAACTGGATAAATGATACATGAAATCTCTCAGTATTATTTCTTATTAGAGACCCAGTGCATGAATTCATGCACCAGTGGGGTCCCTCAGCCTGGCTTGCAGGATTGGGCTGAAACCTGCTCTCTAACATCCCCCGAAGGATCCCAGATTGCAAGAGGGTGCAGACCAGTCTGAGGGACCCCACTGGTGCATGACTGGGGCTGGGGAGGGATGCAGGGGGTTGGCCAGCTGGGGAGGGTCTATGGGAGGGCTTCAGGGCATGTTCAGCCCTTCTGCCCAGTTCTGATCATCCAGGCCCCAGCAGCAAGCTAATCTACCAGTTGAAAGTGTCTGCCCCCTGGTGGTCAGTACACATAATAGCGAGCAGTTAAGCAGCCTTAGCATATCATTAGAATATTACTCTTTGATTGGTTGAATGGCCGAAGGGTCAACTCGACACTTAGCATATTAGGCTTTTATTATATAGAACTACCGTATTTGCCGGCGTATAAGACGACTTTTTGGCCCTGAAAAATATGCCTCCAAGTGGGGGGTAGTCTTATACAGCGAGTATATAACAAACTCTGTAATTTTTAGTGGAAATGTTAGGGGGTCGTCTTATACGCCCAGTCTCTTATACCCCGGCAAATACGTATTTTTCAGGGCCAAAAAATCGTCTTATACGCCGGCAAATATGGTAATTGTCCCGTGCATGAAATTCATACATGGAGGGGGGGGGTGTTCCTCAGCCTAGCCTGCGCCCTCTCCAATCTGGGACCCTCGAAGGATGTCCTACTGCCAGTTTACAGGTATCAGGCCTAAACTAGCAGTCGGACATTCCTTTCACAATCTGGGACTGCTGGCTCCTAACAGCTCACCTGCTTGCCTGCCTGCCTGATGCCTGCAACTTCCCCCCTGCCACTGGCCTACTCACTCCTAAATGCCCCCCACCACCAGCCTGATCACCCCCAACTGCCTCCCCTGGTGGCCTGCTCACCCCCAACCTGCCCTCCCCACTGGCCTGATCACCTCCAACTGCCCCCCCCAACTGTCCTGATCACCTCCAACTGACCACCGATGACCTGCTCAACCCCAACTGGCCTCCCTGCTGGTCTGCTTACTCCAACGGCCCTGCCCCCCACCAGCCTGATCACCCACCAGTGCCATCCCATCCTGGCCTGATCACCCACAACTGCCCTCCCCTTTGACCTCTAACTGCCTCTACCTCAGCCCTGCCACCATGGCTTTGTCCAGAAGAATGTCTGGAAGGTCTCCTGGAAGTCTCCTACTCTAATTAGCATATTACCCTTTTATTAGTATAAATAGAGGCCTGGTGCATGGGTGGGGGCTGGCTTGTTTGCCCTGAAGGGTGTCCCAGATGAGGGTGGGGGTTCCCTTTGGGCATGGAGGGGCCTGTGGTGGTTTGCAGGCCAGCTACATCCCCATGGGGTGAGGATCCCCACTGAGGGGGCATGGCCAGACTGGGTGAGGGACTGATGTTTGTTTGCAGGCTAGCCATGCCCCCTGGCGACCCAAGCTTCCAGCCCCTCCTTTTTTTCTTTTTTCTTTTTTTCAGCACCTCCTTAAGCGGAGGCCAGGGCTAGCTGAAAGCATGTACTGTATTTGCCGGCGTATAAGACAATTTTTTGGCCCTGAAAAATATGCCTCCAAGTGGGGGGTAGTCTTATACGGCAAGTATATAACAAACTCTGTATTTTTAGTGAAAATTTTAGGGGGTCGTCTTATACGCCGGCAAATACGTATTTTTCAGGGCCAAAAATCATCTTATACGCCGGCAAATACGGTATCTGGGATTTATTTATCTTCTATAATTGAAACTTTGTAGTCTTGAGTGGAGGCCAGGGACAGCCAGGGCTGGCTGGAAGTTTGGCTTCCTCCATCACTGGGGGCAACCCAAGCCTCCTGCTTGCTCCAGCTTACGTGGCTGCCACCATCTTTATTGGGTTAATTTGCATACTTGCTCTGATTGTCTGGTGGGCATATGGCAGTATGGTCAATTTGCATGTATCTCTCTTATTAGATGGGATAACTGCATGTAAATCTACAAAAGTTTCATATAAAAAAGGGAGAATAAGAATTATTTCTATAAGAATGTAGGAAGATAAGCGATAGGAAAGGGAACAAAGAATGTGAGTGTGTACATGCATAGAGAAATCTGGAAGGATAAACATGACACTACTTAAAGTGACTCCCTGCAGGTGGGAAGAGGTGGATGGAGAAGGGGCAGGTAGAAGAGGTAAATACAATGGTTGGCTTTTGAACAATAGAAAAAACTACAAAAAAAATGTATTCTAGCTGCTGTGTGGAGAGTGGATTAGAGGGGCCAAGAGTTGTGCTGAAGAGACCAAACAGGAGACTTCACCCAGTTAGAGAACAGCAGCCTACACTCTTAATGCAGCCTAACCTGCTTTTTAAAACAAATCTATCTGCTCTCTGCTTAAAATCCTTTTCACCCGAGGATAAAGGCCAGCAGCTCAGCATGGCATTCAAGACATTTCACAGTGTGGTCCCCAGCTGATTTCTCCAGGCTCATCCTCTCTCACCCATCCTTGAATCATGAAGCTCTCCTTTTGTTTGAACTCTTAAAGTATTATCGCACCTCTGTGCCTTTGCCCATGCTGCTCCTGCTGTACGTAATGCTCTTCCTACACACCTCATCCTTACAATCTCCAGCTTCTTAAGACCAAGTTCAAGTTTTTCCTTCTTTCTGGGTGCTTCTCTGACCAATTGATCTCCTAATGCCCCATTCACAATTAATTGCTCTATGTTGAGGGCTTTCAAGGCACTTTCTCTAACTGCCATTTTATGACTTGTGATATTGGCATATACTCAGTATTATTAAATAATTGAGTGGTTACTTATTTAATATCCTTCTCCCCCACTAGATGCCAGTTCCAGGATGGTAGGGATCATGTCTGTCACACCCACTTCTTGTGACAGTGTCTAGAATCCTGGAGCCCACTGCTCCCACTCATGTTAAAGGATCAGTGTTCTTAAAAAAAAATAATATATATATATATATATATATATATATATATATATACATATATACATATATAAAGGGAGAGGGAGATAAAAACATCAACAATGAGAGTCCTTGATTGGCTGCCACCTGCATGCCCCATAATAGGGATTGATCCTATCCCAGGCATGTGCCCTGACTGGGAACCCAACTGGTAACCTTTCAGTGCTCAGTACCTCATTTGCTTTTTTTGCTGTTATTATTTTTTTGTTTTTATTTAAACCTCACAACAGGTCTATTAGATGGAAACTAATATGATTCCCATTTACAGATGGGGCAGTTAAGGCTCAGAGACCTGAAGCTATTTGTTCAAAGTCAAATGGTAAGAAACTGACAGAGCGGGCTTTGAACCCTAAAGCCCAGTTTTCTAGACTTCTTCCTTTGAGGGGTGGGGATGGATCTGCCCCTAGACCAGCCGTGGGCAAACTACGGCCTGCTGGCCGGATCCGGCCGGTTCGGCTGTTCTATCCGGCCCTCGGAGCCGAAAGAGCGGAGGGTTCCCTTGCTCTCCCCTCCGCTCCTTCACCAGCAGCCCAAGATGAGAGTGCCAGCATGGTCAGGTTGCTTTTGTTCCGGCCCTCCGGTCCAGTTTAAGAACCCGTTGTGGCCCTTGAGTCAAAAAGTTTGCCCACCCCTGAGCTAGATCAAACTGAAACTTGGTCTAGTTCCACAGTCCTCTTTGCCAAGATGAGTTCCTGCCAGCTCTATTGGAGGCTCTCAGCACTTGATGGATGTTCCATACCCATCAGCAGGGGTCTCCTGCATCAGCTGGCATCAGTCGAAAGTCTTTTTGACTTCTCCTTCCTGCTGCCCTAGATGAGATGCTAGGCCCTGAAGCGGAGTGCAAGTAGAACATGAATTCTGCTGACAGGGCAATAACAAGGCTTCTAAATCAGCATTTGGACTTTTTGCTTTACATATATTAGTCAGATTACATGTCAGGGATTAATATACATTATAAACCAGATGTGTCAGTTACATATTTCTCTCTGGAACATCTCTTGGGTGCCTCCTGAAACTTGCTACTTGTATCAGCCACACATTCTTCCCACTTTGCTTGCCATGGTGGAGCCACACTGTCAGCAGGAGGGCCGGGAGGGAGGGACCAGGAAGGATGGGAGAACTAGAGGAGCAGCAATGAACCAGAAGCTGGCTTTCTTCCTTTGGCATCAGACCCAGCTGCACTGGATTTCACAGCCACCTCTGTATCTTCCTGCTGTGGCTTCCAGGTTGGTGTCCCCAATGCTTAGCACTGGGGACACCATGGCACATAGTACCTATTCAGAGGTGGTGGTAGAGGCTGGTTATTGCCTACATTATGTCTATTTTCTTCTTGTTTCCAATGAACAAAACCCTGACGCCATTTGGGAATGCAATGTGTCAAGCTAAAAATACCTTCCTAATTTCCTTGTGGCTAGGCATGGCCAATGAGACAGAAGAAGAAATATGTTGGGTATTTCTGGGACCATCACTTACTTCTTTGCAATCCCATCCCTTTTCTTCCTTCCTTCCTGGAACCTAGTGGTGAGGACCACAGCTGCAGCCATCTTGCAACCATGAGGTGATAAGCATGAAAACAAAAGCTGGCATGCTAGACTGGAGGTGTGAAAAGACGGGAGGATTCTGGAATCATGTGGCTGTATCTGAGCTTTGGTACCAGACGTGTTGTGCTATAAGAAAAACAAGCCCCCATCTGAAGTTTGAAGTTATTAGGACTTACTGGCCTCCTGATACATTTGCTTTCCAATCCCCTGGGATCCACAGAGAAGCCACTCCTGGTGAACCTCCTCAGTCCTTGTCTCTCTTTTCTGAATTGTGCCCATCGCCACACTCTTGCCCACACCTGCCTCTCCGAGAGTTTTTGCTGGGAAGCAGTGTACCGCAGCCACAGCTGATCGATTCAGTGGGTAAACCTGACCCTGAGAATTGTAACTGGACCCAGAGATTTATTCAGAACACACAAACTGGCAAATACTGCCCATCGTGGTCCTGGGAGGTATTTGCTTGAACATTATTTATTTTTTAGATTATTAATATTAGAAAACATCTGACTTCTATAGAAATCTGGATTTCTGACTTCTCTTGAAATAGTGGAGAGTCTGGCATCACCAGGCTTGGCAAGGAAGGAGGGCTGCTGAGATGTGCTATTCTCTCTAGACAGGCACACACTCTTCCATATTCTACAGTTTCCACCCTGCCCCAGTGCATTCTTACACCTGGCTCTACTTCCACTTATTATTGTTGCCTGCCTGGCTCCTGTGGGCACCTGAGTCAATTCATCTGCTTTCGTCCCCATTAGGCCCTTGAGTCGTGATGATAAAAATAATGCTATTGATAAAGATAACGATAGCAACAATTATCAACAGTTACCATGAGCCAAGTAGCATGGTGATGGCTTTACATACATTATCTTAGTTAGTCTTAAAAACAAGAAGAAGGCCCCATGAGCAGTGTATAGATGAGGCAAGAGGTGCAGTAGCCTGGCCAAAGCCTCAGAGTTTGTAAGCCCACTTTCCAACTAACAGGCTATACAGCTTTCCCACGAATTAAGGCAAAATTATAGCTGAGAAAGGACGTGGCAGATGCAGAGAGAGTAGGAGGCACTAGAGTGGGAGGCAGGGAGTGGTTCCCTTGGTCCCTGGCTGTTTTCTGGCTCCGTAAGAGGCCTGGATGCACTCCACACTTGCACTCCAAGGAAATAAACACCAGTTGGGATTCATAATTGCAAGCAGTAGAAATTGGTAGATTTAAGAGTAATCAGTAGAAAAGATACTGGGGAGCTTTTGAATTGCTGGAAAAGATGGAGAACCAGAACTGGCTGCCAAATTGGCAAAAACCTGGGGCTAGTCTGGTGAGAACTCTGCTGCCCCCACCACAAACTGCCAGACCTTTTAGCTCACCTCTCTGACCCTGCTAACACTTCATGCTTGGACACTAGGGACTGCCACTGGCCTTGCTGCCTGGGCTGCCCCAGAGACGGGATATTGCTGCTTCTATGGCTGTCACCATCAGATTTGGCCTCTCCTTGGTCCTTGTGTCTTCATGTCACTGGCTTCTCATTCAAAGTCCAGTGTGATTCTCTGACTGATTGAGCCCAGGTCACATGTCCAAACCCTTCGCTGCAAGGGAGGCTGGGAAAGCAAGTAGGAGTAGCCCTTATACATTCTACATTGAGAAGTGAGTTCTGCTTCCCAGGAATACTCACATAGTGGGAAATTCTTCAGATGTAAGTATGGGTTTCTGAGTCTGGGCAGCCAAAATAGGCAACTGTCCATGAAAACTTTTTTAAACTACCTAAATCAAGTGCTATATCATTCAGGATTGAATTGAAAAAGGGATGACACACTCAAATGAAGTAATCAAGGAGCAATTAATAAAGAAAGAACTTATAAAGGCGCAAGAAAAATTAAGGGAAACCAGTAAAGGATGGGGAAGTACCCTAGAGTTTGGAGGGACATTATTTTTTTAATCTATTTTTTATTGATTTTTAACAGAGAAGAAGAGAGAGGGATAGAGAGTTAGAAATATTGATGAGAGAGAATCATCAACCAGCTGCCTCTTGCACACCCCCACTGGGGATGTGCCTGCAACCAAGGTACATGCCCTTGACCGGAATAGAACCTGGGACCTTTCAGTCCGCAGACCGACGCTCTATCCACTGAGCCAGACCGGTTTCGGCTGGAGGGACATTATTATTCCAGGCCTGAAGGGATAAGGAAAAAGGATGCTTATGGGAATGTGGAAAGAGGGTCTTCTAGAATGACTCCAATCCATAGCCCCAGTGTGGAGAGATCTCGGGAGAATAAATACTCTCACTTCTCTAGTCTCCTGCAGATACCTCCCACAGGCAAAGTTAGAGAATGAAGGATCCTGTTGACATATTTCATAGAGGAGAGCCTCTGTGATACAGCATCCCCAGGTGGAGAGTGTGGAGAGTAGAACTCTAGAATAGCCTACAACCCATGGTGTGATCTCAGTTCTTTCAGTTAATTACTCTGACCCGGTGTCTTCACTTTAAAGTGAGGAGCCCTGATAATTTGGAGTTCTCTCAAGTCTTTCTGCTGACTTGTAATTTCATCCTTTTTTTCTATGTGGCCTTAGGGATTCTCCTTTGCTGCGGGTAGAAACTGTTCTCCATCCAGTTCCCCCAATTCTGATTTGGTGACTCCTCTGGAAGTCTGCCATACCGGCAACTTTTTTCACCCATTTTTTCAATATATCTCTTTATTGTTGATAGTATTACAGATGGCTCCCATTTCCCCCACTCCTACCAGCCCCTAGGCCCCCTCCCCACTCCCCAGGTCTTCACTCTCGATTGCTCGTTTCCACGGGCTATGCATATAAATTCCTTTGTTTATCTCTTCTCGTCCCCCCCAACCGCACATTGAGGTATGTCAGTCTGTTCTATGCCTCCATGCTTCAGGTTTTATTTTGTTGGTCAATTCATTTTGCTCATTAGATTCCATAAAGAAACAGCTTGTCTTTTTAAGGCATAAAATATCTGCCCAGATCTCAAGAGCTACCTTGGTGGGCTGCTTCTTTATCCTCTCACAATTTGATCCTCCAACTAAACACCCTTTCTGGATTCCCACATTCCCCTTTGAGTGAGCATTTCTCCATGACCCAGATCTCTCCTATTGCAAAGAACAACAGCATGTCTCTACCTTAATTGCACTTTGGTGACTCCACTGCCAGCATGATTTGAAATTGTTCTTGCCTAGATTTCTGATGGAAAAAAGCAAAGTTTCTCCTCATTCTTTAAAGTTTTGAGTGGATGACTTAAATAGATGAGCAATGAAACTATGAAGACTGAGCTCAAAGGAGTGACTTTTAACATTGTGCTCCTATAAAATTTATGCATAGTTTAGGCAATGCATTTAATAAGTGATCACAAATGATTAATGTGTACATATATAGCAAGTGACAATGAAAAAATTAGATCACAGTTCTCAAGGAGACATGGCAGTGTTGTGGACGCTGATATTCCATACAGATACTCCACCACCACCACCATTGAGGAATGAAGGAATACTGTTGGCAGGTGGCCTCTCTGGGGATCTCTTTGACTGCTGTTTTCTTGAGGCATCCTGTATACAATGATTGATCCACTAGGGAGCAGAGAAGCCTGGTCCTTTTGCCCCAACCCAGAACAACTTTGAAGACAAACTTCAGAATTCCCCATGGAGTCAGTAGAAGCCTTTATTCTGACATCATAATTCAGACTTTTCCCTTCTGTTTTTGTTTTGTTTTGTTTTTTTTTAAACATATTTTTATTGATTTCAGAGAGAGAGGGAGAGATAGAAACATCAACGATGAGAATCACTGATTGGAGGCCTCCTGCAGGGGGATCAAGCCTGAAAACCTGCACATGCCCCTAACCAGATTCGAACCTGGGAACCTTCAGTCTGCAGGCCGATGCTATAACCACTGAGCCAAACAAGCTAGGGCTCCCTTCTGTTTCTTCTTTTCTCTTCCACAGCTGCTGATCCCAAGAGTACTCCCTAAATAACTTCCCGCATGCTAATCTCCATGTCAGAATCCTCTTGGCAAAGAATCCAGCCTGCTATCCTCCACATACCCCTTCTTACAGCCACGCCCACTGGAATGTGATTTTGCAGCTTCTCCAATCAAGAGGAGGCTTTTTCTTCACTCCTTGAATCTAGGCTGGCCTTGTGACTTGCTTTGGTTAAGACAATGAGGCAAAAGTGATACAGTACCAGCTCTGAGCCTGAGCATTCAGAAGACTTGTATGCTTCTGCTCTCTCTCTTGGAGCCCTGCCACCACCATGAGAATAAGCCCAAGCTAACCTGTCTGGAGCATGAAAAACATGATCAAGTTATCGCTGTTCCCCAGCTGACAGCCTACCAACCCCCATAAGCAGAGCCATCTAGCTGACCACAATGCATGAATGAACTTAGCCAGCACCAGACATACTACTTAACTCTGTGGTCAGCAAACTGCGGCTCGCGAGCCTCATGCAGCTCTTTGGCCCCTTGAGTGTAGCTCTTCCCCAAAATACCACGGCCTGGGCGAGTCTATTTTGAAGAAGTAGAGTTAGAAGAAGTTTAAGTTGAAAAATTTGGCTCTCAAAAGAAATTTCAGTCGTTGTACTGTTGATATCTGGCTCTGTTGGCTAATGAGTTTGCCGACCACTGACTTAACTGAGCCTGGCCCAAATTGCTGAGCCAAGAATATCATGAGCTAATAGTGTTGTTTTAAGCCAGTTAAGTTTTGGGTGCATTTGTTATATAGCAATTCCTAAATGATTCAAGAGAGAAATGTGTTTGAGAAACCACTTTGACAAGATACAATAGAAAGTAAAAGTGTAGAAGTAGGGGCATCAGGCCCCAAACAACACAAAGGATGACTGATTAAGCAGCTTTCCATGAGAAAACAGGAAAAATTCATATTTTGACCCTATGAAGGAGGTAGAAAGATAAGGTGGTAGAGGCATAAAAAGTAGAAAAATGGAAAATTGGTAAGTGACTGTGCACAATATGGGTAGAAGCTGCAGCTGGAATACCCAAGAGGGTCTGAGTCCATATGCATGGAGGTGAAGTGGCAGGGCATTTAAGCACAGATAAGCCTAGTAGTTATTTTGAACTTCTTTACATTTCTTTGATGTAACCATTTCTCTGTTTATTTCATCTCATTCAGTCTTCTAAAATCCTACATAACAGGAATTCTTCTACTTTGCTGGTGGAAGTATAAAACTGGCACATCCACTTTGGAAAGCAATGTGGTAGTATTTATTTAGTGAAGTATAACATGTGCATGCCCTTTGACCCTACAATTCTACTTATAGGTTTTTACAGAAACTCTTGCACATGCACACCAGGAAACACATTCAAGAATGTTTGCTCTTCACAGCATTGTCTGTAATAGAGAAAATCTGGAAAAACCTTAGTTGTCTACCAGTAGAACTATTTAGGTAGATGAATTTCTAAATAGCCTATATGATAAAAGGCTAATATGCAAATTGACTGAACAGTCGCTTTGACGCGCACTGACCACTAGGGGGCAGTCGCTCAATACAGGAGCTGCCCCCTGGTGGTCAGTGCATTCCCATAGGGGGAGCGCTGCTCTGCCAGAAGCCCTGCTCATGGCTGGTGAGCGCAATGGCAGTGGTGGGAGCCTCTTGCACCTCCACTGCAGCGCTAAGGATGTCCCACTGCTTAGGGAGCAGGCCTGAGCCATCAATCAGACATCCCCCATGAGCTCCCGACTGCAAGAAGGTGCAGGCTGGGCTGAGGGTCTCCCCTCCCGAGTGCAAAAATCTCGCGCACTGGGCCTCTGCTGTGATACACACTGGCTAGTTACAAAGAAACAGCAATGCGGACCTGGAACCTACAAAGGAGCACTCCGCTTCCCCTAAGTGGGACACAGGCCCTGTCACCACTCAGAGTGACAGCCCACCAAATCGCAGCCAATGCTGCGGAGACCCCAAGGCACAAAATGCAGCCCACAGCCCAGCCCAGCCCAGAATGGTTGCTGTGGAAACTGGGTAATGATGTCATGTAGCAATGCCCAGCTTCCTCTCCCTAGTGACTAGCCTCCTTGGAGTTTCTTTAGCCCAGAAACATGACTTGCCTTACAGCAGGTGCAAATATTTTACACTTTACTAAGGTGACCAGATATCCTGCTTTTGTTTTAAAAAATTTGAAACCAGCCAAAACCAGTTTGGCTCAGTGGTAGAGCGTCGGTCTGAGGACTGAAAGGTCCTGAGTTTGATTCTGGTCAGGGGCGTGTACATTGGTTGTGGGCACATCCCCGGTAGGGGGTGTGCAAGAGGCAGCTGGTCGATGTTTCTCTCTCATCGACGTTTCTAGCTCTCTATCTCTCTCCCTTCCTCTCTGTAAAATATCAATAAAATATATTTTTTTTAAATTTTGAAACAAGCTGATTTCAAAATTTTTTGTTTTAAAAATTGGGACTTTTAAAACGCCGTGGGACACGAGACAAATTGTTAAAAATCGGGACTGTCCCGCCAAAAGCGGAACGTCTGGTCACCTTACTTTAACCAAATGCCTGTGAAGCATTTTCCCATGCCTCATCTCATTTGATCCTCACAGAAGTCCTGGATTAGGTAGATAGGAGACACAATTGAATCCTATTTCTTTTCATAAGCTGGAAAATGAAGATTTAGAAAGTTTAGAAACTTGACCCGATTGAAAAGAAGAAATGGTGAACCTTAAAAATGACTTCAGTTTTTCTCACTGTGCAGAATGTAGTCAAACACTGCTGCAGTTAAATATTTTTCCCTTTGTTCTCCCTGCGTGATCTACAATAATAATCTGTTTCATGTTGATATTTACTGCTGTGTTGCTGACAATTACCTGAAAGAAAAGTTGGGGTGCTTCACTGGGATGGAAAAACTTTAGCTAAATCAGAAAGCAGGTCTAATTAAGCAAGTTTATCCTATATCTATAAAAGGCCACGTTGACTCACTGGCCCCAATCGCACACATGTGTTTCCATCTGACATTGTCAATCATGAATTTGTTTGTTTTTGTTGAAAGAAAAGCAGCAGCATTGTTGATTGGAAGTAACAATGTTGATTAAATATGATCATAATAGTGATCTGGTTAGATATCTGTAATACTATCAATAATAAAAAAATATTTTCAAAGAAAGATTTGGAAGGACAAACACCAAGTTCCTTTGGGAAGGGAGATGTAGGTATATAGATTTCACTTTTAACCCTATCAGATTTTTAAAAATCAGAAGCAAATACTATAAAATGATAAGATTAAATTCTGAGAGTTAGAGAACATGGGTTTGTTAGATTCAGCTGTTCTTTCCTGTATTTAAAATTTTTACCAACTGAGAAAAAAATCTAATTATACCCATGAATGCTTTTTGTGATGAGTGGTTATTTGTCTGTGCGTGTGGCTGAGTTTCACATCTGGGTCGCAGAGATTCATGCCAGAAGCAGGCCTCCAGAGGCAAATGTTATTGAGCACGTGAGCCCCCTGGGGGTCTCTAGACTCTTGGAGAGAGCTCTGTGGACCTATAATCCAGGTCAGTCTTACTAAGATCGCCCACGGTGAGAGACTTGAGAGTACATCTGGATTACATGTTTAATTGTTACAAACATTGACACCAATGACAAGCTGGTCTCATAAGTTAAATGAGTGGTGGAAAAGCTCACTTTGTTAATTTCCAGTGTCTATGATCAGGCTAGTGGGAATGGTTTCCCCTAATTCTATGTATAATCTCACACACATTTAATGGAAAGTTTCTGGAAGTGACTGAATTATGGGCATTGGTTGATGAAATAGGCAGATCTTAAAAAATGAGAACATCAGGAAAGCAGTGAGTAAAGTAAGAGTGAAGTTGTGGCTCAGTGGATAGAGCATCAGCCAGTACACTGAAGACTCAAGGGTTCATTCTCCATCAAGGGCACATACTGGGCTACAAGTCCTTTGATATTGATGTATCTCTCTCTCTCTCTCTCTCTCTCTCTCTCTCTCCCCACTTTCCTTCTACTCTCTCTAAAAATCAATGGGAAAATATCCTCTGGTAAGGATTAACAACAAAAAATAAATACATTTATGAAGAAGAAATTACAAAAGCATTAAAGTTGTGGTCATTATGCTTTTATTTTAAATTTGTGCTTCAGTTTTGTCTATCTCCCCGCTTTAAAAAAATTATGACATTAGCACTCTTTTTTTAATTATTACTATTTTTATTTTATTTTTAAAAATATATTTTATTGATTTTTTTTACAGAGAGAAAGGGGAGGGATAGAGAGATAGAAACATCAATGAGAGAGAAACATCAATCAGCCACCTCCTGCACACCCCCTACTGGGGATGTGCCCACAACCAAGGTACATGTGCTCTTGACCGGAATCGAACCTGGGACCCTTTCAGTCCGCAGGTCAATGCTCTATCCACTGAGCCAAACCGGTTAGGGCCTATTTTTATTTTTAAAAATATATTTCTTTATTGATTTCAGAGAGGAAGGGAGAGGGAGAGAGAGATAGAAACATCAATGATGAGAGAGAATCATTGATGGGCTGCCTCCTGCTTACCCTCAACTGGGGATCGAGCCCACAACCTGGGCATGTGTCCTGACCAGGAACTGAACCAGCAGTCTTTCCGTGCTCGGGATGATGCCCAACCAACTAAGCCACACTGGCCAGGGTTACAAAGTTCTTTTACAATTTACAAATTTTTAATCAATTTTACTGTGTTTTTAAGTCCAGGGATTTCTTTCAATGCGTGTATTTTTTAATTTAATTACCCACATACCATAAAATTTACCATTTTAAAGTGTATGATTTAATGGGTTTTAGTATACTTACGGAATTGTGCAACCATCACCACTATCTAATTCCAGAACATTTTCATTATGCCAAAAAGAAACCCTGTACCCTTTTGTAGCCACTTCCCATGAATAATGTTTATATTGATAAGATATTGAAATTATGTTTTTGATATGTAGGATTAAATAAATATATTATGAAATTGATATCATCTGTTAAGTTGTATTTTTTATGTGACTATTAGAGAAACTGCTTTAGAAAATTTAAAATTACATATGTGGCTCGCGTTTGTGGCTCATGTTATATTTCTATGTATCCTATATATTTCTAGAAATATATATACTCTATTTCTAGTGCTGACCTAAAGTTTAGAAACCCCAAATGTCTGATACCTTCCTGGTCATGGGAGTGGTTGGGAGTTACCTCATAGGCCCTTCCCAAGAAAAAGGTGATTTGCTGGTAACTGGTTTATCAAGACAAGAAAAGTCACAAATTAAGTCTTCCCCAGGTCACTGTGCTAGTGAAATCATCAGTGGGTCATCTTAGTATGTATCTACAAGTTCAAGTTATCAAGACCTGGTGTCCCCTGATCTCACCCTCATTTATTTTGGAACAAAGTCCTCAAGTTCTGATACCTACCAGCTGGGTCTACAGCTTCACTCAGAGGCACCCTGCGTTTGAGTGAAGATTTAGTCTCAGAATTGGCTCTTCTAACCTATGCAAAGCAGTTGCCAAATGCATCTCAAGATGAAGACAGGCTCCCTCACCCCTTTTTCTTTCCTTTCTTTCCTTTTTTAATTTGTAAGGTGAATGTAAAATTTCCCTTCATCTTCCCCAAGGTGAAAGTGTAAGTGAGTGATGCCCACCAAAAAATATAAACCTTGAGGAGCTCAAACCATTTATATGAGGAAAACTTCAAACATCCATTCCAGGTCACACGCAGGCCACCCAGAGAGAGGCATCCATTGTGAAATTCAATTACCAGCCCTCGTTCGGCTGCTCCCTGGAAGACCAATTAATTTCCCCCCTTTTCTGCATGTTGAGCCTCTTTATAAAGCTGCAATTAAGGGTTTTCCCGAGGCCGAGCCTGTTTTCCCTTTTAGGTAAATAAAACAAACGGGAGATGTACCCTTTCTTTTCTGCTACGGGAGAGGCACCCAGGGGTGACAAAGAGCCAACATCTTGTAGACAGAGCCTCTCTTTCAAGTCTCTACCAGGCAGCACCCTGGGGCTGCCATGCGAGTAGAAATCCTGGCATGATTCCTCCTTCCACGTTTGCTGAGGATCTCCTCTGGGCCAGATGCTGGGGAAACCACAGAGAACAAACCCCCCGCCAGCCTATGTACGGTCCACTGACTACGAGACAGGGCCTAACAACATAATTAGCATCATGAGGTGCTGCGAGGGAGAGGGACAGCTGTGTGGTAGCAATTAGACACCTCATCTAATTGTCACTTTTTGTATTCACGTTTTATTTAGTTTTCCTTTACGTTACTGTAGTTTATTTTTTTAGTATATTTTGCTACAGAACCCTTCCAGTGAAGCAAATTTCACGAGGAGGAAGCACGGTAAGGAAGAGATGGATCAGAGGAGCAGCCCCGATTGAAGGAGGATGGGTGAAGCAAAGCCTCCCAGAGCGAATCATCCCCTTGCTACCTAATGCAGCCCTGAGTTTCCACCAGGCACAGTTTAAAAACAACTGGGTTGAGAAATTATCTCCAGAATTCCCCTCTTGACTGTTCTATGAGAGCCTTCCCCAAGGTGGAGCCTCAGTCTCCCAGGAGCAACATCAGCGGTACCTATCTCAGTCAGAGTGTTGAGAGAATTACATGTGCTTAGCATGGGGTGTGGAGCATAGTAGGTACACAAGAAATGGCCATTTTCATAATTATGATTCAATCGTGGACTAGGAGGCACAACCTTTCCCTGATGGAGCTCATATGCTGACAGATGGGTTGTGCCCTGACCCATGTGTCTGGATTTCTGTTCTAGTCGCCTGCCCTGTCCCAAGACTTTTGAATCTGGTTCTGGGCTAGAAGACTTCTGACCCCCTTTCACAGGGAGGACAGTTTTCCAGGCTCCAGCTCTGATTTGAATAGGTCTTTCCTTATTTCCAATCATTGTCTCACAGGACCCTGAAGCCACACCTCCGGACCTGCTTGAATGTTAAAACCTCTTTCCCTAGTCCCTGAAGTGCATAGATGTACGCGTAGGAGGAGGTGGGGGCTACTGCAACATCAGCTTAGAGCAGAACTGTTCCTGCTTTAAGATCACTCTGACTTTCAGGCACTTGGGGATTTCCCTTTTCTCCTTTTAAACTCAGCTATGTATTTACAAGATACGTTTTAAGACTTTTATCCAGCCTTTCTCTATGCACGTAGTTGAAGCAAGGGTCTACATAAACTTGGTAGACCACAGTGCCCAATTCAGAGTTCTCCCTTTCAAACCACCGTGTAAAGATTTCATGGCCCTTTTTATTATCTTGCTCTACTAAAAGCCTGGCTCTCTTTCTTCCAAGGAAAGGCCATCAACACTTATTCAGCCACAGATTTCACGTATGACTTCAAGAAGCAATGGCTACAGTGGACTGATGAGACTTTGCGGTTTTTCTCTGTGACATTGGAACTTTCCTGATGCCCTAAACCCAGGCACAGGGGGCCCCATCCGGATGACACTGCCAGTCCCAAAGGAGCTCTTGGAAAGTTTTGAGGTAGGCGTTTCTGGCCTACCTCCACACAGGACCTGCTCTGGGCTTAGGGCACCGGGCTTGAATATCACCACCAGCCCCAGCTGGTCCAGATATACCAGAAAGAGCCCTCCTTTGCGGAAAAACAAACGTTCTTTGAGATCCCTGAGGCCTGAGCCTGGAGACGTCACTTTCCTGGGTCTCCAGGAAGTACTAAATGGGAGCGAGCGAGGTGTGGCAGCCAGATTCACAGTTCAGCTTCACACACTTACCGAGCATCTGCTAAGTGCCACGCACTGGTTGGGGATACATGAGAAATGCACGAGGCCACAGTGCATCGCATGCCGAGGTGCTGTCAGAGCAATTACCCACTGGCCGCGTGGCGTTGTTCCACTCCTTTCTAATAAATTCCAAATTGCCTGAAACAGAGAGCAGCCCCATTCATCCAGGGACCTGTTTACATCTCACTGCATCCATTATTTCATTCCATTCCATAAATAGTAAATAACAGAAAACATAGAGGTTTAGTCCGTGCATTCCAGGCGTTTGTTTATACCTCGTTAGTTTCTAGACAGAGCTCTTGGGTGAAGACAGTGAGAAGCCCAAAGAGGTGCATCACGAGGGGCCCAAACCAGGACTAGAGTTGTCAGTGAAAATAATTCTCTTTCTTGTCTCTTTCCACACGGGTTCTTTTCATAACTCACACCTTAATAAAGACCCCACTGGTTATAAGGAGAAAACGTTTCAAAAAACGAGACCCCCTTTATCCTAGCCGGTTTGGCTCAGTGGAGAGAGCATCGGCCTGTGTACCGAAGAGTCCCAGGTTCGATTCCAGTCAAAGGCACGTACTTGGGTTGCAGGCTCCTCCCTGGTCCTGGCCCTGGTGGGGCGAGTGCAGGAGGCAACCAATCGATGTGTTTCTCTCACATGGATATTTCTCTATGTCTTTCCTTCTCTCTTCCTCTCTCTTTAAAAATCAGTGGAAAAATATCCTGGGGTGAGGATTTAAAAAAGAGACCCCTGAGGTCTGCCCTTCGGTCATTAGCTAGGTAACTACAGGCTCTTTTGTTCAGCTGGAAAGAAGCAGCAAGGTGAGCATACAAGGTTTTTTCTTGAAGAACATGTCTCAGATTCCCTAATTAAAAAAAAAAAGTGAGAAAAAGGAAACTAAAATTTGATATTGACCTTGTGAGCCATCTTTCAAAAGTGCATTCCAGAATTTAATAAGCACTTACTTTTCACAGTCATTGTTCAACGACAGCACTTCAGTAATGCAGGCCCAGTTGAAGAGTCACCCCATGATACCTGGTCCAGGGGAATGAGAGAATAAGCATAAGGCAGTGTCCTCAAGTCTGGAAGAACACAGACTCTTAAAAAAAGAAAAGGCCCAGTGGGTGGGTGGCAAGAGATTAACCAAAGAACTTATATGCAGATATGCATAACCCTTGGACACGTACAATAGCCTGCTGAATGCCTGGGATTGGGGGTGGGGCTAGAAGGAGTCAATAGTGGAAAAAAGGGTACAGCTGTATTACTTTCAACAATAAAGATTTTTTTAAAAATTTTTAAAAATATATATTTTATTGATATTTTACAGAGAGGAAGGGATAGAATAGAGAGCTAGAAACGTCGATGAGAGAGAAACATCGACCAGCTGCGGGGTATGCAGGAAGCAGTCACTCAGTGATCTCTCTCATCATTGCTGTTTCTCTCTCTCTCTCCTTCTCCCTTCCTCTCTGAAATGAATTAAAAAAAAAAAAAAAAAAAGAAGAAGAAGAAGAAGCCCAGACCCCACCCCAGACCAATTATAAGGGAATCTCTGAGGGTGCGGTCTGAGCACCTGTGTGCTTTAAAAGCTCCCTGGTGATACCTGTCTTCATCTTGCTCCTGGGTCGAGAGGAGAGGATATGACTTTTGGAATAAAAGAGACGGGTTCAAATCCTTCTATGTGTATGCTGCGTGAACCTGAGCTGCTTATTTGACTTCTCTGAGCCTCTCATGCCTCATCTGTACAGAGGAGTCATACCCACCCCATAGGATTCTTGTGATGATTCAGTGACACAAGACGAGTCCTGTGCCCACACAGGGCATGCTGGACAATGGGGACTCAGCACACCTTCATCCTCCCCTTCAGTGTCTCTCCCACCACTCAGAGACTGACACAAAAGAAAGGGGCACCCTCTAGCAAAGCCTCAGCTTCCATGAAGGCTTGGAGAGTACAGGTTTGAGCTGATTGTTTGGGGAGAGTAACAATGGTCATGAATCAAATCCTTAATTTATTATTTCCTATTTTTAATTAGTATTTAACTATATGAGTTCTTCTATTTTTATTTATTTTTAGAGAAGGGAAGGGGGGAGAGAGAGAGAGAGAGAGAGAGAGAGAGAGAGAGAGAGAGAGATGAGAAATCTATTGGCTGCCTCCTGCACATCCCCAGGGATTAAGCCCATAACCTAAGCTTGTACCTTGAGTGGGAATTGAGCCAGCAACCTTTTAGTGCACAGGATGACACCCAATTGATTGTGTGGGAGGCAACCAATCAATGTGTCTCTCTAACATTGATGTTTCTCTCTCTCTCCCCTCCCCCCTTCCACTCTCTCTAAAAGTCAAAGGGGAAAATATCCTTAGGTGAGGATTAACAATAAAAAACCCCACATATATAGAACCTGTAAATAAAGCACAAATCTACTTTACCTACCTTTCTAGTCCACATCACCTTCCCCAATATTGAATTTGGCAGGTTCCTTCCAGAGACCCATAGAAAATATGTAACATTGTTTTATGCAGTTTTAGTGATGCATGGGTTTTTTTTTACAGTATATATCAATATGAAACTTTTCTATGCAACAACGTGTTCACAAGACTTACCCATGTTATATATAGACCGGAGGCCCAGTGCATGAATTTGTGCATGGCCCCACCCCCAATCAGGATGGGGGGATAATTGGGGGCAGGGCCAGCCAGGGGGAGGGGCCTCAGGCAGTTGGCCAACCAGCCCCATCCTCTGGCCAAACTCCTGGTTGAACTCACAATTGAGGGGACAATTTGCATATTAGCCTTTTATTATATAAGGATGAGTTCATTCCTTTTAGTTCCCCTATAATATTCCATTGTATGTATAAGTTATGTACTACTTACTTTCCTAACATTGCAAAGCTGCCAAGAGCATGTTTGTACCTTTCACCAAATCCTATATATTTTTCACTTTCAGAATTATACTTCAAGCATCATACAGACTGTCAAATTACAGTGGGAAGGTCAGGGAGAGGTGAGGGAGATAAGAGATCAACTGAAGGACTTGTACACATGCATATAAGCATAACCAATGAATGCAAAACGCTGGGGGGTGAAGGCATGTGTGGGAGTGGGGAGGGGGGGCGATGGTAAGATATGTACACATATAATACCTTAATTAAAAAATGGAAATAATAAAAATTAAAAAAAGAAATAAAAAAGAATTACACTTCATTGCTCTGCAGTGGGATGAGCACTGAATTGGGAGTCAATGGACTTTGGGCTGGTTGTCCAGCACCTCTGAGTCCTAAGCTTTCTATCCTAGCACAGTCTCTGCCCCCTTCTGCCATGACTCTGTCACCTTAATCACTTCACCTGCCTCGTCACTGAGTTCCTGTCTCTGGCTCCTCCCAATCTAACTTAAAGCCAAGTCCTGGAGACCCACGGGTGGTGGGACAGACAGCGGCATTGAGAAGGGCCACAGGGGACAGCACAGAATCATGACAACCTGGGAATGAAATGCCCTCAGAACTCCACTGATCACTCAACAACTCCTACCCAAATTGTCTACCTGAGCATAACTGCTCCCCTCCACCTTTCACAGTGCTTTCATGGTACTTTGTCCTTCTACTATTTCAGTACCTGGCACATTGAAGTTTAGCATGTTATCTTTCTGCCTGCCTCTCCTTTGGCCTATGAACTCTTGGGAGGCTGAAAGTGTGTCTCTGAATCCTCAGTGGCCAAACAGAACTTGGTTCGAATCACTGTTTGCACTTGGACTTGAAGTTCGATGGGCAAAACAGAGCAGCTCTGGCAGGTGGCCAGCATTTGGAGGTCCAATACATGTGTCAATCGTATGTCAAAGTATAGTTTACAATATCTAAAATGGCAGGGAAGAGCCAGCCTCCAGTTCTAGAAGGGTTGGTGTCTCAATTATCTATCACTATTTCACAAGCCACTCTAGATCTTAGGGCTCAAAACAATGTTTATTTCTTACAATTCCAAAGGCTGGTAGCTGGGCAGTTTTTCCATGGGGTGTTAGCTGGGGTCACTTGGGTATTCAACTGGGGGTTCACTTAGGCTAGAACATTCAAAATAGCAGCCAGAGTGGCTTGAACAACTGGGGGCCGGTTGGGCCTCACTCTCTAGCCAAGTTAGTAGGTAGGACTTCTTTCTCAGTAGCTCAGAGAAACGAGCTCCAAACGAGTAGAAATTTCCAGGTTTCTTAAGGGCAAGGCCTAGCATTGGCACAGCAGCAGGTCAAAGCCAAGTCACAAAGACAGGCCAGATTCCAGGGAGAAGAAATGGTACCACCTCTTGACAGAAAGAACAGCATGCATATCCAGGGTTGGGAAGCATTGCTGGTAACCATCTTAGTTTTCTGGGGGTTTTTTTGTGTTTTTTTTTTAGTCCTCACCCAATGATATTATCCCATTGACTTTTAGAGAGAGGAAAAGATAGAAATATCAATGTGAGAGAAACACATTATCAGTTGTCTCCTGCACGTGCCCTGACCAGGGCCCAGGCCAGGGCGGAGCCTGCAACCAAGGTACATGCCCTTGACCAGAATCAAACCCGGGACTCTTCAGTCCAGCGCTCTATCCACTGAGCCAAACCGTCTGGGACTGGTGACCATCTTTGGACTCTATGTCCCATAGGACAGAAAGTCTGGGCTCATTTCTTTAAAATACCAGCCTTTATAGTTACCTCTATCTAGCTCTTAGGCGGGTGGCTGATGGGACAAGACAGGTGTTTGGTAATGCCTGTTGGAGAGCTCCAGCGCTTGTAGGGAGAGGCCCAGAGTAATCAAGAACTGCCAAGGCTTTCAAAAAGAGGGGATGGATGAAGGGAACACAGAGGCAAGAAAATGGCAGGAAGATCAACACTGAGGCTCAGGACTGAGTCCCTGGCTGGGGAAGGGGCTGGAAGCATCACAGAGGCGAGCCAGTGACAGTCATGTCAGGATGAACATCTATCACCTGATGTCAGCAGGAGAAAGTTATCTGGAGACCTTGCCTCCCCCATTCTGACTTGCCACTGGTCCTCTTACTCCCTGGAATTACTTCTGAGCCCGATTCTCCCATTTAGGATGAGACAATCCCTTGAGTTTCAATTGCCCCCAGTTATATTGAATAAGGATATCTGTCTAGTCTTTTCCTGCTTATAAATATTTGAACAGCAGTTTGTTAATTTTTCTTACTTTTTGCAGCAGAGATTAATTGCTATTTTACACTGCACTCAACTTTTATTAGTTTAGGATTTACTTCCTCAGTGATACCACTGGCATTGGTCTTGAATAAAACATTTTAACCTAGACAAACTCATTAAATTCTTGAAGGTGAGTGGACAGAAGAGAGGGAGGACCAGCCCTAAGTTTGCAGTTTTGAGAGCAGCAATTTAAATCCATCCGGGAGTGTGTCAAGGAGGTGGGGGCCAGGGAGCACTAGAAGATGAAGGATGGAAGCCACTGGAAGGACTTTCCTGTTCAATTCTGTTGAGCCTCAGGCCACGAGAGCCAGACCAACCTCTAACCTGGCTTCTGACACCCCCCAAAGTGTTCACAGCCTTGGGTCCCCAATATCTCATCCTGACCCAAATATGATTCCATTTCTTAATTCGTTCTCCATCATCCTACCTGACCAATAACTCATATTTTTTAGAATCTGATTTTATACCTTGTTCCTGACACTCAGCACTGCTGAGAGTGATGAGGTTTTCTCATCTGTAATCAAATGTTATGAGTATTATTCTATTCACCATCATTATCATATCATTGTAAATATGCTATACCTGACCCAAGGGATGGATGCTGCTTTTGAGATTTCCCCCATCACCTGAGACACACCTCATCTGCGACTGTGACCCTATAAGAGAACTCCTCTAGCCCAGAAGCCAACTGCCCCACTACTTATCTGTGACCCCAGACGCTCCCTTGCTGGTTCTATTCCTCCCCCTCTTCCCTACAGGGCATAAGGTACATACTTATGCCGACCACACGCTATTTGAGGGCTAAAAAATCTAAGGAATCTCTATAGATAGTGTTAAACAGTGGGGTGTTTGGATTTTAGAAATGCAATCATGATAATACTCTCATTTTCCTGAAATACTTCAGACTCCTAGGCCTTATTTTTTAGGGTCTGATCTTAATCCTTCAGCTTAACATTCAGCTGTGCTGATAATGGCACAATAACATGCCCAAGGTCACAGGCAGGAGGCTCTAATTGAGCAGACTAGATTCCTTCATTCAAGAAACCCATATTCCCACAACAAACCTCCCAAGCATCAGTTGTGAAAGCTGCTGCACAAAGCCTATAAAATGCAATAGCTGGTATTGAACACTGGGCACCAGGACAGACTTCCTCTTCAGTTATGGTCATTTTCCCTGTGGGTCTTTATGGCCTTTACTTCAGGGGCTTTGGTTAGACTCATCCCAATCAACCAGAAAGGTTGTGATCATGTTTTATTTTTTTTAAAGAGGGGCGGGAGTTACATAGAATGTGTCATATAGAATGGGTCATATATCCCCCAAGCATTGTTTACACACACACACACACACACACACACACACACACACACACACACCTGCAATAAATTTTGGTTTCTTCCTACCAAAAAAAAAAAAAAAAAAAAGAATGGGGGCACCGGGCCTAGATTCCTGACTTCCTAGGTAGCTCCTGGCCCATTTGCAAATTTGCCCAACTCCTCCCCAGCTTCAGCTGTGTAAACCAAGGGTTTACTTTAAGGGACATATTTATGGAAGCCACAGAATATCCTTTGTGGCACACCTTTCCCATAGAACACGAGGTACCAACTGTCGCATATTTCAGAGGGAAGTTTCTAGAAAAGTCCAAGAGAATCTGCTGCACAGATAGGAAAGTAGCTAAATTATTTTACGTTCCAAAGCACCTCACAACCCTCTTTATGACTACTTGGAGAGCCAAGGGAGATAAATTCAGGGCCATCCTCACACAGAACTAGAGCCTTAGGAACACAGGAGACCTTCTCCACACACACACACACACACACACACACACACACACACACATCCAATCTTTTTCTCTCTCCTTCCCTCTGGCTAGCTTCCTCTGCTCCCATTGCCACATCATGTCTACATGCCACCCCCAGAAGCAGACCTGGAGACAAGGATTTAAGTGCACATAGTTTATTTAGGAGGTGGCCCCAGAAAATGCTGGTTGTGTAGTGGGACAATGAGACAGGGAAAGGAAGCATGCATGATCACTCAGTTACCCCTTGCAATGCAGCTTGATGCGACCAGAGAACTCTGGAGAGAACATGGGTCAGAGTTACCCCACCAAAGGGCCTGGGGAGCTGGGATGTTTATCCCTGGCTGTCATTGCTCATTAGGGGAGGGCTGTCCTCTGGGCATTAACGCTTGGATACTTTGGCTTTCCCTGCATGCACATTAAGCAGCCAAAAAAAACCTCAGTCAGAAAGAAGGTGGCAGGTTCCAGGCAAAAGTTGGCAGATCCCAAATGTTCAGAGTAGGAGGCCTCACAATTACTGGCAGTGCAGCAGCCGTGACGGCTCCCTCGCCCCAACCCAAGGGCTATGTGAATTTTCATCACTAGTGCTTGCCCTTTGTTATGGGCTGAATTATGTCCTCCCAAAATTCATATGTTGAAGGCCTAAGCCCCAATACCCTAGAAAATGACTGTATTTGGAGAGAGGGTCTTTGAAGAGGTGATGAAGTTAAAATGAGGCTGTTAGGGTGGGCTCTACTTTAATCTAACTGGTGTCCTTATAATAAGAGGAAATCTGGATGCACAGAAATCCCAGGGATGCTCACACAGAGAGAAAAACATGAGGACACAGAGAGAAGGCAGCCATCTGCATGCCCAGAAGACATGGCCTCAGGAGAAATCAACCCTGCCAGCACCTTGATCTTGAATTGCTAGCCTCCAGAACGTGAGAAATAAATTCCTGTTGTTTAAGCCTCCCATTCCGTGGTACTTTGCTATGGCAGCTCTAGCAAACTAATTCACCCTTCCCTAGTTCTGTTTCTCCATCCCTGGACTTGCCTCTGATTGGCTCAGTTCATCTTTTCGAGTCAGGCCACACAGATCAGAAGTAACTGAGCCATCTTTGAGTCAGGTATCCATCTCAGTCAAATCAGCTATTTGAGGACCAGGGAGTGGAGCGGGGCGGGGGGGGGGGGAGAGGGGGGGAGAAGGACACATGACTAGGATTGTGAGGACAGATCTCTGGAGAGGGAGCATCACTAGGAAAGGAACCCAAAATCTGTCTGTACCTTGGCCTTCTTGGATGGTCCTCAGTGAGGTAGCCATCCATCCATGTGCTTGCTTTAATCTGGGGCATCTCCAACCCACTGTGTTTTCGTCCTAAAGATAGATCACCCAGGAAAATAAGTCAGCAAAAAGCTGAGCATCTAGACACTGCTTCAGGCAGCACACACCTCAGGTCACATGTTGGTTAGTTTCCTGACTTGGAGAGGGTGACCATGAAAGCCCCCAACCCTATCCACTGGGGCTGAATCAGAAGTTGAAAAGCACAGTCTGCCTTGTCTGAGAACCAGCGGGAAATGAGGCTGACAGTTAATTAGATTAATTAGGAAACCATGCCTTAAAATGTAATGTTGTTTTCATGAGCCTTTAAAGCCTATCAAAATGTTTGCTGTGTTTGATGGCTGGTAATTAACAACCTTGTAAAAATATACAAGGAAATAAGGAGCTGTCAGGGAGCTTTTGAATGTGACAGCTACCAGACACACATGCAGAGCCTTGTCTGGCCTTCACATGAACTGGGTTCAAATCTCAGCTCTGTTTGAGCGTGCTGTACCTCAGACAAGTTCCTCACCCTCTCTAGCCTCATACCCTTATCTTTCCAATTAGAGGGCTAGACCTGGAATCAGCCACATTTCTCTGCCTCTCCCTTTCTTGTGCCTCAGAGCTCAGCCTCCACCACCCTGTGAGCTATGTAATCATCAAGACCTAAGTGTTCTTTCCCAGCCAGTGGCTCAGGTGGTTGAGCATCATTCTCTGCACAAAGAGGTCAATAGCTCAATCCCCAGTAGGGATGATTCTCTCTCATCTATGTTTCTAGCTCTCCCTCTCCTTTCCTCTGTCTATAAAATAAATAAGACATATATTTTTTAAAAGACCTAATTGTCAATACAATAGAATTCTAATATGGCAGGGATAGCAATAGCATGGAAGTAGACATACAAAACTTTTGTGGTCAAGGGTCCACTCAACCTTCTTTTTTTAAAATATATTTTTATTGATTTCACAGAGGAAGGAAGAGGGAGAGATAGAAACATCAATGATGAGAGCATTATTGATTGGCTGCCCCCAAACACTCTACACTGGGGATCGAGCCCACAACCTGGGCATGTGCCCTGAATTGAACCCTGACCTCCTGGTTCGTAGATCAACACTCAACCACTGAGCCATGCCAGCCGGGCCCATTCAACCTCTCTTCCAACAATTAGGTTGCCTTTGGCCTCCTTTGGGGGACCTCTACCTTCCAGTTCTGTCCCTGTACTTTAAACATAGTTGATTCCACCCTTAGTCCTAGGGGTGGGCCTGTCTCTCAGCTGTAGCAATCAAAACATTTCAATTCTCTGACCACAGCGATTTGCTCAGGGATGGCCACCTGACTCAACCAGAACCAATGAGGCACAGAGGAAAGAGAGGCTTCTCCACTGGCATTATTTAAATCTGGGTTTGTTGGCAGCCATCTTGGCACCATGTGGAGTGTGGAGTTAATCCAGAATAGAGCAAGGCTGAGCCAGATGATGGAGAGAGACCAGGTTCTAGTACCATTGTTTGAGTCCCTGAGTTTAGCCACTTCTTAAATTTATCCTTAGACTTTTCAATTACATGAACCCAAACTCCCTTTATTTAAGCTATTTTGAGGTGGGTTTTTTGTTCACTGAAAACAAAGGATGCTAAGTTATATGGCATGTTTGTGAACACAGAGTTGTGAGAGAGAAAGAGGGAGAAAACCAAAGAAATAAAGAAATAAATTTTTAGTGAAAGTACATGCTAGAATTTGCATGCTGTTTCCTGTACATAAAATGTCCTTTGCCTCTTTTTCTTTTTGAGGATTCTTATTTATCTTCTTGAAGCCCATCTCAATGGTATCTCTCCTCTTTCTCAGCTCCCAAGGCAAACTTAATCACTCCTTCCTCTATACCCCTAGGATAGGTTAACATGTAAAGTTTCTCCATGTGGGACCCTCCATAACTGGACTAAGATGGACTCACAGGATGGCCACTTATACGTGGGTCAAATTGTCAGTAGGGGAAAAGAGGAAAAATCTCCAACCATTGTGGCAAGATTCACTGTATTACCCAATGCCCTCTTTGTAAACACTCAAATGATAAATTCCCAGAAAAAGTTGGTGTGTCTTTAAAATATTGGTAGATTTCTTAAGTTAAAAATCATGATAGTTATGGAATCCGTTTGGTTTCCTTTTTGCTTCTACCACCAGGGGAACCAAAGTAAAATGAAATGCTCCTATCAGGGTCACCAATGACCTCCACGTTGTTAAATACAATGGTCAATCTTCAGTTCTCACCTTACTTATCCCACCAGCAGCCCTGGACATAGATGAGCGCTCTCTCCTTCTGAAAACCCTTCAGCACCCGGCTTCCGGGACCTTTCACTCTCTTGGTCTTCCTCCCACTCACTGACCACTTCTCAGTCTTCTCAGCTCCCCAACCTCTCAACACAGGAAGGTATTGGGTCTGGTCCTTTGTCATATTCTCATTTCTGTCACACTGCCTCCACTGGCAATCTCATCTAGCCTCATGGCTTTACATACCATCTCTCTGAGGATGATGCCCGAATAGCCTTTCTCCTGAACTTTGGATCCATATATCCAACTGCCTAATTTGATATTTCTTCTTAGACATCTTGTATTAGTCAGCCCAGGCTGCCATATGAGATGGCCCAGACTGAATGACTTTAATGACAGACATTTTTTTTTACAGTTCTGGAGGCTGAAAGTCCAATATCAAGGTGCCAACAGGGTTGGTTTCTGGTGCGACTTGGCTTGTAGACAATTACCTTCTCACATGGCCTTCTCACTGTGTCCTCACGTGGCCTTTTCTCTGTACATGGCAATGGAGAGATCTCTAGGTGTCTCAAGGACACCGGTTTATTGGATGAGGGCCCCATCCTTTCAACCTCATTTAAGCTTAATTACCTCCTTGAAGATCCTACCTCCAATACAGTCACATATGGATTTTTTTAAGAGGACACAATTTTTTAAAAAAAGAAAAGAAATAAAAATAAGAGGTTAGAATGTTTTTTTGGGGGGGGCAAGGGTAATATATGTACACAGATAATAATTTAATAAAAAAAATAAAATAAAGAGAAGAGGATTAGCCGGAAAAAAAATAAGAGGTTACAATTTAGTTCATAACAACGTATCCAACAGTCATCTCAAACTAAATACATCCAAGACTGAATTCCTTATCCCCCACAGTGATCCACTCACAGCTTTCCTCATTTCAGAAAATGAAAACTCTCATTTGCTCAGAACAAAAGCCTTAGAGACATCTTTAACTTCTTTCTCGTTTTTTTATACCCATCACCAATCTATCTGCATATCCTATTGCCTCTGTCTTTAGACTATCGCCTGTACCAAACCACTTCTCAGTCTCTCGCTGTTTCTACTATATTTCAAACTACCATCTTTTCTTGCCTGGATCATGGCAATATTCTCCTAAATAGTGTTCCTGCTTCTGCCTATATCATCCTCCAGTCTATTTTAATCACGGCCTCCAAAGATATGTTTTCAAGCCATAAGTCATATTATGCCTTCGTCTGTTTTCACCACCAGTGGCACATGTATGCTTGAAATAACAGCCCTTACCTGGCCTACAAGGCCCCATATGTTTTGTCCCTTTGTTACCTCTCTGGCCTTCTCAACCAGTAAGTGATTTCCATTCACGCAAAGATGACTGATAGTCAAGGGAGTTGGTAAGGTTACTCAAGGTAAGAGGGTTAAGAGAAGAGAAGAGAAGAGAAGAGAAGAGAAGAGAAGAGAAGAGAAGAGAAGAGAAGAAGGGAAGGGAGGGGAGGGGAGGGAAAGGGAGGGGAGGGAAGGGGAGAATGAGGGCAGGGAAGAATTTGACCCCCCCAAAAAAAAGTGAGCCTGAGAAGGTGCAGCCCCAGGCTAGGAGAGGAGCCAGTAGAGGTGGGTCCACCAAAACCCAGAAAAGAGATGTCTCCAGAAGACCTACAAGGCTGAACATCCCATCTTCAATTTCCCTTTCATACTGTTAAATTTTTAAAACATTTTTAATAATGAGCAATTTTTCATGGAAGCAGTTGGCAGCCAAGCTGGATAACGAGAAAAAATATTAGCATCTTTTGACTGGACATCCCCCCCCCCCCTTTTCAGCATATGCAGGCCAGAATCAGTATCCATTATTAATAGATACATGTTTTATTAAAGGTATAAAGACCAAAGATTTGTAACTTCAATAACCCAGATTCTTATTTTAAATTATCCAGCACTATTATTTATTGATTGGCTGCGGATGTTTCTTTTGCAATCTGCCAATTCCCGGAGGGGAAATAGAAGTGGTGGGATTAGGGGAGCTGGCATTGCTATTAACTCACCGGAGGGTATGTGACAAAACCCCCGAGAAATGAGCACCCCCTCTGTGCTAGGCCAGGATAACAAAGGCACAGTGCTCCCCTAACTGGGGAGGTAGAAAAACACTACGGGGACAATGCAATGATTTGGGGTGGGGTGGTGAAAAAGAGTTGATGGAATTAGGAAGGTTTAAATCTCAGTGCCACAGCTTCCTAGCTGAGTGATCTTGGACATTATGTTAACCGAGGCCCTCTCTGAGTCTGTTTCCTCATCTGTAAAATGGGGGGTGATATAGGATTATCATGAAGATGATGAAATACTAATGCATATGTCTTGCTTGGCACAGTGCTCTCTGCATATAGTAAGCCCTCAGTAAATGGTAACTAAGGTGGTGATGGCAGTGGTGTAAAAACCGTCAGGGGCATACACTCCGGGCCTTGATTCTTCCTAGAGGAGAAGGGGTTAAGAGAAGCTTTCATCGAGGAGGACACATTTTGAGCTGGTTCTTGAAGGATGATTAGAATTTTAAAAAGCTGACGAGCTTCAGGGAAGGACACTGCAGGCAAAGAAATCAGCCAGAGGAAAGCTGGTTGGTGAGTGATGTGAGCTGCTTGGGGAAACTGAAGAGCTCGGTAGGGCTGGAGAATGTGGAGCTGGAGGGCACTGGAGGGAGGTGGCTACGAAGGAGCGTTCAGTGTGCAGAGGGCCTCAGAGGCCACGGGAAGGGGTCCAGCTTCACCCTAAAGGTTATGGGGAGCCTCGAAGGGTTTTTATTTTTTTTAATTATGGCAAAAAAATGTAATATAAAATGTATGATCTTAATCATTTTAAGTGTACAATTCAGTGGTGTTAACTATATTCACATTGTTGTGCAAAAGATCTCTAAAACGCTTTCATTTTATTCTCCTAACACTACGAATATCCCATTTCAGTCACCTTGCAAAACTGAAACTCTATGCCTATTGAACAACTAATTCCCACTTGCCCTTCCTCCCAACCCCTAGCCAGGGCAACCACCATTCTACTGTTTCTGGGTTGGACTGCCCTAGATACCTCATTAAAGTGGAATTGTTACTGGTGTTGGGATTCCTGTGTTCCCCAAGATAGAAATCGAGATGAAACTCCAAAGAAATTTCCAGAAAGATTTTATTAAGTTTATGCTTCCACACAAGGGAGGAAACTTGGGGGGGGGGGGTTTGGAAATGACATAGGTGGGGATTACATGGGTACACTAAGTAAAGATTCATTGGGTTGTACCCTTAGAATGTATGCACTTTACTGTGTACAGCTCATGTCCTAACAAAAATGTTTGGGAGAATTAAATTATTGTTTCTTTCTGGTTATTCATGTCTTTCACTAAAATTCAGATGATGATTCAGCACTGATTGAGTGCCTACAGTGTACACAGCCACTCATGCTAGGCAAGTGGCAGAAGCAAAGAAGGGTTAGGGCTTGACTGTCTACCCACAAAGAGCTGGCACGTGGCTTTGGACTTAAAACAAGGCTCACAGCTAGAGGGGCTAACCAGGGTCAACTGTGCTTGATGCCATTGAGACTCCTGTTCCTACATGCACCCCAAAAGAGCTTGCTCCATCGGGCCACTGGACAAATCAGAAGGCAGGCAGATTTGAGAGGCCAGGATGGGCAGGGTCACTTTAGGATGGCAACAGGTGAAACATAAGTCAGCAGATGCCCTGGCCACAGGGACCTGTCCGGATAAAAGGTAAAATGGGCTAGACCCACATGGCAAGGGTGAAGGCAGGGTCAACAGGAAGGAACAGTAGGAAGGATATCAGGTCAGGTTGGACAATAGCTCAGAGATAATAGGATCTTCATCTCTTGTTGGGACCACAAGCCAGGAGGTGAGGGAAGACTCAGGTGGGGCAGGGGATGAAAGGCGTTCAGCCAGCCCCAATAGAGACCAGAGTATAGTTCCTCCCCGAGGTTACGCAGCAAGTCGGGAACTGATCTAGGCCAAGACCCCACACATTCTGTACCCAATAGATTTCTCCCTATCACCTTGGAATACCCCAAAATAATTTCTATTCCTCCCCTCTGGATGCTCCACATTCTACATACCCTGTGTTTTCAGCTTAAAAAAAAAAAAAAAAAAGAGACTACTTGATTCTTATGACAACTTACATTATCTTGAAAGTAGAGGAAAAATCATCCCACACCAGCCACTTTTAATACAGATCTTTGCTGTATCAGGAGAATAAACAAACCAAAAAAGCAATAATTAGTTCTAAATTCAGCAGAGGTTTATGGAACGTGAACCTTTTGGGTAATCAGCTGTGGTGGTGCCATGAAGTGGTAATTAATTTGCTTTTTCCCTAAAATGTTTTACTTAATTAAGGGAGGTGCTGATTTATATACACCCATCCCCCGGGACGGTTTGTAAGGCAAGAGAAAATTCTGACTGTCTCCTTGCCACGTTTCTCTTGGAATTATTTCATTACATACAATACACTTTTGCAACATTGATTGTGACAGATCCTGGAGTTATTAGCTCATAAATACTGGGGGTGGGAGGAGCTGGGGACACACACTTAATGGGAAATGTTCTCATAATCAAAAGAATATTTCAAGCTGTGACTATGCAGCCAAGAGAGGGAAGGGAGCTGTTCTTTCTTCAAAGAACAACAGGGTGCTGAAACCAACCCAGCACCTGCTGCTCTCTCCTCCCCAGTCAGCTGGGGTTTGGACTCTCACCCTGTATGGATGGTAGAAGTCAGAAAGAATTGGATCTGGTCCCAACTCCACCACAACTTACTACGAGTTGATAGTAGCTTAAATTTGTTCTTTCATTTATTCAACAAATATTTCTTGGGCACCGACTATGAGATAGGCACTGTGGTGCATGCTGGGAATACAGTGGTGACAGGAAATGACTCCACGCAACCCAAGGGTAATCCTCTGGGGGGGAAAATATCCCATGTGCGTTGTCAAAAGGAAGCTCCCAAAAGCTGGGAATGGGCATGAAGAAATGGGAAAAGGATCTGAGGGGATCTGAGTGTACAACATCCACCAGAAACTTGCTCCCAAGGACAGGAAGGGTCAAACTTGAGAGGGTGGCCCTGAGATATAGTAGCCAAACAATCTGGGTTTCAGTCTTGTATCAGACTAGCCGTGTTATCTGAGGCAAGTTACTTTACCTCTTTGATCCTTATTTTTCTCATCTGTAAATTGGGAATGACAATAAGTCTCCATCTCAGGGTTATGATATGAAAGCCTGATAAGAATCTAACTTGGGCCCTAACCAGTTTGGCTCAGTAGATAGAGTGTCGACCTGAGGACTGAAGGACTGGTCAGGTTCAACTCCAGTCAAGGGCATGTACCTTGAGTAGGGGGGGTTTGCAGGAGGCAGCTGATCAATGTTTCCCTCTCATCCATGTTTCTAACTCGCTATCCCTCTCCCTTCCTCTCTTTTTAAATCTAACTTGGGTTTTCATTATATTTTTCAAAAATTATTTCAAGCTGTGACTATGTGCTGGACCCTACACTTTCAGAGAGACAAGAAATAACTGGCATTTGTTCCATGAGTGATTAAATTGGTGGGGAGTACCCCACACCATTTTATGTATAACTGGTTTACTATTTGGAAATTTTAAGAAGAGATTCACCTAAGATCCTCTACTCAAATATACATAAAACTAAAGTATAAGTAGAATATAGTTAATAGCAATTATATTTTAAAAACATCAAGAACCCAATGGATAAATGGACAAAGTACTGACAGCTTACACAGGAAGAAATACAAATGGCCAATAAATATTAGATTAAAATGTTCAGTATTACTAAAGCTTAAGAAATTTGAGAGAATGAAAAACACAGTGTTCATTTTTACCCATCAAGCTAGCAAATATTTAAAATACATAATATTTAATGTTGGAAAGGGTTGATATAATGGACACTCTCACAAATGTTAGTATAAGAAATTTGGTTTTATTTGTTTTTTAAATACATTTATATCAATTTCAGAGAAGAAGGGAGAAGGAGAGAGAGATAGAAACATCAATGGCAAGAAAGAATCATTGGTCGAAATCTCCTGCATGACCCCAACTGGGGATTGAGCCCACAACCCAGAAATATGCCCTTGACTAGAATCAAACCTGAACTCTTCAGTCCACAGGCCAACGCTCTGTCCACTGAGTCAAACTGGCCAGGACAGTAAAATTGTTTTGTTTTTTTAATGGATTGCGCTTACAGTCTTTTTTTTAGCAGATTTTCCACCTCTGCCTCAGTCCTCCTCAGGACACCTCAGTCCTTAATGCTGTTAAGGGATCATTACTGCTGTTATGTGAGTGATATAATCATTCCAGTAAGGGCTCTTGGTAAAAGGGCTCTTGGTAAAAAACATTGAAAACAAATAATAAAACTTTATAAAATGATGTATGCATTTTTATAGTCTATCAATTTGATATATTTAGGTCAATATGTTTTTCAATATGCATTTATTTCATTAAAAATGTTAATGTCAAAAATGGGGGCTATCATCACTAAAATGTTTACAACACTTGGACCCCTGGTTTCATTTCTAGGATGTGATTCTAAGGAAATAATTTGAAATACAATAAAAGGACTTTATATACAAAGTCTGTTTTAATCACAGCATTGTGATGTGGAAGTGAAAAATTAAAAACAACCCAAATGTCTAACAAGGGAATGATCAGTAAATTGCTCAGACAATGGTGTATCATATAATCAGTAAAAGTAAATTCATGTTTGCTAAGAGATTTTAATGGTAGGGAGAGACATTCCTGTAAGAATGTTAAGTGTGGGGGGGGCGGGGAGAAAGCAGAGCATCAAGTTTTGTATTCACTATGTACTCAATATGCAAAAAGAATGAACAGGAAAGGCAGAAGTAAAAGTTAATGGTGGTTCTTTCTAGGAGGTGGGATTATGGGTCATTTTTTAAATCTTCTTTCTACTTTGCTATAAATGTACCAAGTTTTCGGCCCTGGCAGGTAGCTCAGTTGATTAGAGCACTGTCCCAGTACACCACGGTTGTAAATTCGATCCCTAGTCAGGATACAAACAAGAGTCAACCAATAAATGCATAACTAAGTGGAAAAACAAATCTATGTCTCTCTCTCTCTCTCTCTCTCTCTCTCTCTCTCTCTCTCTCTCTCTCTCTCTTTCTCCCTCTCTAAAAATCAATAAAATTTTAAAAATTTAATAAAATAAAATTATGTATCCATCATGTGCCAAGCACTTTACCTCCATTATCTCCCTTCAGTTGCACAAAAAGCCCAAGATACCAGTATTACAGATGAGGAAGCTGGAGCTCAGAGAGGTGGCAAGACTTGCCTGAGTTCACCTGCTGGAAAGTGGCCAAGCAAAAACTCCAACAAGGTCTGCTTGCCTCCTGGGATGACAAGACACCTCCTACTTTATCAACAGCTAGAGTTGGCTCAAAGCCAGGCAGACAGGCAGACAGGCCAACAGGCAGACAGTGACTGCACTGCCATTTCTGAGCCCACAAATGGTCATAAATATACAACCTTTGTTATTCCTTCTCTGTTAAGGAAGTAGCCAGCTGATAAATTTAGCCAGACCCTCGAGGATATGAAAAAGGACCAACTAGAAATTAAACATACACTGACTGAAATAAAAAAATATTATACAGAGACCCAACAGCAGACTAGAGGAGCGCAAGAATCAAGACAAAGATTTGAAATACAAAGAAGCAGAAAACACTCAACCGGAAAACCAAAAAGAATCCAAAAATGTGAAGATAGTGTAAGGAGCCTCTGGGACAACTTCAAGCGTATCAATACCAGTATTATAGGAGTGCCAGAAGAAGAGAGAGAGCAAAACACTGAAAACCTATTTGAAGAAATAATGACAGAAAAGTTCCCCCACCTGATAAAAGAAATAGACTTACAAGTCCAGGGAGTGTACAGAATCCCAAAAAAAAGGAATCCAAAGAGGACCATACCAAGATACATCATAATTAAAATGAGCAAAAGACAAAAAGAGAATCTTACAAGTAGCAAGAGAAAAACAGTCAGTTACCTACAAGGGAGTACCCATATGATTATCAGCTGATTTCTCAATAGAAACTATGAAGACCAGACGGGAGTGGCAAGAAATATTCAAAGTGATGAATAGCGAGAACCTACAACCAAGATTACTGTACCCAGCAAAGTTATCATTCAGAATTGAAGGCCAGATAAAGAGCTTCACAGATCAGAAAAAGCTAAAGGAGTACATTACCACCAAACCAGTATTGTATGAAATGTTAAAAGGTGTTCTTTTAAAAAGAGGAAAAAGAAGAAAAACGTAAAGATAAAAATTAGGAACAACAAATACATATCTATCAACAAGTGAATCTAAAAGTCAAGTGAACTAAAAATCTGAAGAACAGAATAACTGGTGAATATAATAGAATCAGGGGCATAGAATGGGAGGGGATTGATAATTCTCAGGGGAAAGAGGTGTCTGTGTGGGGGGTACGGGAAGAGACTGGACAAAAATCATATACTTATGGATGAGGACGGGGTGGGGGGCGGGTAAGGGCAGAGGGTGGAGTGGGGACTAGGTGGAGGGGAGCTATGTGGGGGGGGGAAAGGAGAAACAATTGTAATAATGTGAACAATAAAGATTTATTTAAAAAAGAAAAAGAATGATGAGGAACATTCCAGGAGGGTTAGGGATATACCACAAGCCAAGGCACCAGGTTGGGAGCATGAAGCATGGGGCTGGAAATCACCCTGATGGTGGCAGAGGATGTACACTGGGGAACCCAGGGAGATATGAGTCTGTAGATGAAGTGGTTTTGAATAACAGGCCACCTGGGAAATATTCTCAACTTCTCCCCAGGTCCTCCAGGGTTCAATTTCTGGCATTTCCAAGTACCTGAGGCCAGATGACAAAGCAGGTTCCTTAAACCTTGTCCACTGCTGCTCCCGCATCTGGGGGATCTTCCTGCAGCCTAGCAGAGATCAGGCATCCAGCTCACTCACTCCTTGGCGGGTTTGCAGATGAGCTGTTGATATTCCTGCCATGATCTATCCTGGTGTCTTTATTTTTCCCATTTTATTTTTCCCAATGCCATTGGGTGAGTTTTATCAAATGTAAGATACAGATAGATGTCAAAACACATGACTTTATAATGTTTGACACCTAGGGAGGTTTAGGATGGCCCTTGGGAATGATATTCTGCCTCACACATTAAGCATATCATGTATGTCCACAAGGTTTGGGAAGATAGATGATAGAATTTATTTATTTCCCTTTTTAAATATTTTTATTGATTTTTTTTTTTTTTTTTTTTTACAGAGAGGAAGGAAGAGGGATAGAGAATTAGAATCTTCCATGAGAGAGAAACATCGATCAGCTGCCTCCTGCTCACCCCCTATTGGGGATGTGCCCGCAACCAAGGTACATGCCCTTGACCGGAATTGAACCTGGGGCACTTCAGTCAGCAGGCTGACGCTCTATCCACTGAGCCAAACCGGTTAGGGATATTTCTTTTCTTTCATATTGACTTCAGAGAGGAAGGGGTAGGGAGGGAGAGAGATAGAAACATCAGTGATGAGAATCATTGATTGGCTGCCTCCTGCATGTCCCCCCTGAGGATCAAGCCCACAAACCAAGCATGTACCCTAACCTGGAATAGAACCAGTGACCGCTTGGTTCTCGGGTCAACACAACCACTGAGCCACATCCAGCAGGGTGGAATTTATTTCTGATCTTTTCTTCCACTCTCCATCATCCCCAAATCTCCACATTAGAGGCTGCCTGGCTGAGCAAGTTTCAGAAGCAGATATTTTTGAGGGGGAGTGTATTACTCTGTCTGCCCTGCCACAACTCCCCACTGGGCAGAGGATCTGTTCATTTGGAGTCCGGGCCTCAGGAACAATGAGGATATGGCTACATCTTTGGGTTCCACAAGAGAGGAGAAGGTCCCAGCAAAAAGGGAGTTTAGGCAGCACTTCTCAAATGAGTGCCATTGAGTATATTATCTAGAACAGTGTTTCCCAAAGTGTGGTACGCGTACCCCCAAGGGTATGGGAAGAGTTTGGTGGGGGTACGCATTGCACCAGAGTTTGGTAGGAATATGCACTGTACCGTGCTTAGCTGCGTCTAATTCTACATTCTCATGAGTCAAGCCAAGACAGTCTTGTGAGGCGTGAGATGGTCCGGTGTGCAAATAAATGTTATTTATAATATAACTTTTATTTATATTTTATTATGAATAATTTTATTTTTTGTTTATTATTATTTTGTGTATGTACCAAAAAAAGAAAAAATACATATATTCTGATTGCTATTAAAATACATCCATTTTTTTTCGACGAGGGATACTCAGCATTACAAAAATTATAGAAGGGGTATGTACACATGTGTCAAAAGTTTGGGAAACACTGATCTAGAACAAGCAATAGAAACCCATTCCACACTGGCTGTGATGGTTAATTTGATGTCTCAGCTTGGCTGGGTGAAGGGATGCTCAGAGAGAAACACCATTTCTGGGTGAGTCTGTAAGGATGCTTCCAGGATTGATTGGCATCTGAATTAGTGAAATGAATAAAGTAGATGGCCCTCCCCAGTGTGGTGGAAACCATTCAATCTATTAAGGACCCAAACAGAGCAAAAAGTGGGAGGAAGGGTTAATTTCTGCTTAAGCTGAGACAAGGAAAACGTACCTTGTTAAATGACCCTCTTTGGACCTGGAGGTCTGAACCCAGGATCAAGTGTGGCTTTTTCAATAGGAGTCTTGAAAACATGGCCTGGGTCCTGCCAGGAAGTCCAGAGGAACCATGTCTCTCTCCTTCCCTGCAGCCTTCCCTCTCCTCAGCATCACTCCATGACCAGGCATAGCCCACCTCATTCCCCGAAAACACCTTGAACACAGACAGTCATACGTAACCAGCTTTTACTGAGGGGTTTTGTGATAATGGAGAAGTTAGGATCCAATTAGGAAGCAACTTAAAATTGAATACCAGGCATTTCTATTCTAAATGATCTTTTAATTAGAACTCTCTGGGCCCAAGACTCCAACTCAGCCACCTCTGTCAGTGGCAATGTCCTTTCCTGCTAAGCCTGGAAAGAACCCTCAACAGAGCACTGCAGATGGCCACTCCCACCAGATCAGGTTTACCACATGAGATAAAATCATTAATCTAAACTTTAGACCCAAAATCAACAGATCCTAGGGAGGGATCTTTAAGCTCCAAACTACTTTGAACCCACTGAAATAACTGAAATGTTACCGGGGACCTTACAGATAGATGACCAAATGAGCTGTGACCAAGATTCCAGAATTTCACCAGTCCCGGGGGCGTTTCCTCTCAGCTACCCAGCAGATGTCATCTGTCAACAACCAGTTAACTTACCTAGTACACTCGATGGCTGCTATCCCTGAGGATGACAGTGGAGCTGCGCAGAGCAGTCTGAGTGAAGTTCTGTTGTCCCCTGTTCCTAAGACTAGCACTGGAGAATTTGAATGGCCGTTAGATGTGCCGAGACAGTTAAACAACAAAACCATCATGCCCATTTGCTCACACACCCGTCCTTGGCCTGGTCCTGATGAAACTGGAAGAAACTCCCTTCATTTTTCTTTTTCTCCTTTAAGATATTTTTTTATGGACTTCAGAGAAATGAAGGGAGATGGGGAGAGAGATGGAAACATCAAGGATGACAGAGAATCATCCAGCCACTGCCTTTTGCATACCCCTACTGGGGATTGAGCCTTCAGCACGGGCATACAACCAGACCAGGAATCCACTGACCTCCTGGTTCACAGGTCAATGCCCAACCACTGCGCAGCACTAGGTGTGCCTCCCTTCATTTTTCTGAAGAGGCAGTGCACGTCTCTGACTGTCTGTTGTTATTATTGATCTTCCTGGGTTTCTTTATGGCCAGAAATTTGGAATCCAATTTGATGAGGGGCCGATTTGGCCTCCAGAGCAAGATGTGTCAATACGACAGATGAGAATCGTGCAGGCACCAATTTGGTTAGAGTTGATCGGGCATATTCAGAGTGGTAATCAAGGCCCCTCACTCCCCCTTCCTGCTGTCAGCTGCCTCCATCCTTTCTCTGCTGACCCCCAACTCAGAGAGGGGTGACAAAGTAACAGAAGTCATTCCCAAGGCTTGGACATTCCACATTTCCATACCTAAACCCCCCACCCTCATCTCTCTCAGAAGTGGGAAGGGGTGAAGTCAGACTAACTTGGGTTCAGACCCTTGCTCCACTGTACCAGCACACCGTGGGACCTAGATCAAGTCATTGCTCTGAGCCTCAGCTCCCTCCTCTGTAAAATGAGGATATTACACTGGCATCCAATGGCAGCAACCCAGCCACATACTTTGCCTCTCAAACCCTCACGCTCTCATTCAGCCCTAACAAGCCTTTTCAGGCCCCTCCAATCTCTTGCCCAATGGCCTTCCAGTCCATGACAGGCTCATGGCTGGGCTCTCCTGCCCTGTGTTCTTTACCTTTCAGGTATCTGCTTAGGAGTCACCTCCTTCGGGAAGCTTTCCTTCCTCCTTCCTCCCCACCCGGGCTGTGTCCAGGGCCCTAACTAGCTCTGGACCTCACAGTCCCCTGTGCTCCCATCACAATCCGCATGTCTCTATCTTACAATTATCTGTCTCCCCATTAGACTGTGAGCTCTGGGAAGACAGAGGCTTGGAGTCTCTCTTGTCACCAGAGCCTCAGTATCGGGCCTAGAATAGGCACTCAATGAATGAATAAACAAGTCTGTGGTGACAAGTCACTGCTCTTATTCCTATTGCTGTTTTAACAAATTACCCTAAAATGTACTGGCACACAACTACGTAATTAGGCTCAGAGATTCTGTGGATCGGGAACTCTGACAGGGAATGATAGGTGTAGCTTTCCTCTGCTCCATGTTGTCTGGGGCCCGGGCTGGGAAGACATGAGGCAATTCCAAGGAAGATGGGACATGAGCCCTTGCTTACATGGGGCTGAAACCAGGTGCCATGCAAACAAAAAAATACAAGTAAAAGTAAGAATTCAAGTACACGTTTTAACAAGCTTCTAAGGCTGGTTCAGGGGTATGGACCCTGGAAACAGCAAACACGTGGGAAATTTGCACCCATTCATAAACCCTTCTCTTCAGACTGCACTGGGTGAAAGATCAGAGAAAGCCCGCCTAGTGGTACAGGCTAGAGGTGGGGAGCAGCAGGAAGACAAATCCTGTCACCCTCAGTGCCACTGCAACTAGGGAAAGAGAATAGAAAAATCCCGTTACCAATGAGGGAGGGGCTGAATCACTGAGAAAACCCCACCCCAAGACCCAAGGACAGAGTTTCTATCTTAGGCCTTGGTAGTAGCAGGACAGCAAAAAACAGCGTTCCCACATACCTTCTACCCGGCGTCCTACAGTTTAGCTCTACTCTGACACTGTCCACCTGGGAGATAGCATCAGATCCCACAGGTTAAGAAGAGGCTCAGCCCATTCAGACATCATTGTCCAGTGCAGGTTGCTGCCTGTGTTTCTAAACAACCAACTATATACCAGGGTTCCCATGACTCTCTCCTCGGGTTTGATTAATTTGCTAGAGCAGTTCAGAGAAACATTTACCAGTTTATTATAAAGGATACAAATGAAAAGCCAGATTAGAACATACATAAGTAAGGTTCAAATGGGTGCAGGAGCTTCTGTCCCCAAGGAACTGGGGTATGTCAATCCTCCCGGCATGTGAGTGTGTTCACCAACGTAGAAGCTCATGATGTTCAAGAGTTTTCATGGAGCTCAATTTCCAGCTCCAACCCCCTTCCCAGAAGTGGGTGAGTGAAGCTGAAAGATCCAACTCTCTAATCACTTGGTCTTTCTGGTGATCAGCCCATCTGCTAGGCTTTCCAGAAAGTCACTTGATTAAATAATTAGCTCAGGTGTGGCGAAAGGGGCTTGATATGAATGTCAGAAGACATTTTTAAAAATATGTACCTATTTTTTGCCGAAACCGGTTTGGCTCAGTGGATAGAGCATCGGCCTGCAGACTGGAAGGTCCCGGGTTTGATTCCGGTCAAGGGCATGTACCTTGGTTGCAGGCGTATCCCCAGTAGTGGGTGTGCAGGAGGCAGCTGGTCAATGATTCTCTCATCGATGTTTCTAACTATCTATCCCTCTCTCTTTCTCTCTGTGAAAAATCAATAAAATATATTTAAAAATAAAATAAAATAAAAATATGTACCTATTTTTTATTGATTTTAGAGAGGAAGGGAGAGAGAGAAACATCAATGATGAGAGAGAATCCTTGATCGGCTGAATGCCCCCACTGGGGATGGAGCCTGAAATCCCCTGACCGTGAATCAAACCATGATCTCCTGGTTATTGGGTCGACGCTCAACCATTAAGCCACGCTGGCTGGGCCAGAAGACATTTTTGTAGCTCTTATCACTTAGGAAATTCCAAGAGTTTTAGGTATGAAATTAAGGCCAAATATATATTTCTTACTATAAATCATAATAACCCATTCTAAAAAAAATTGAGTAGCAAATGTAACAAGAGTACAGAAGATGATAAATGATCTAAGGTCTACAGGGCTGAGTTTGTTGTTTATTTTATGGACATAAGGGAGCCACGGAAGGATATAAAAGGTGGGGAAGGAGAAAGGGTGTGTGACATGACCAAATTTGTCAGGGGCCAGTACAGAGGATGGTTTACAAGGGGCTGGGAGAGCAGCACTGAGAAGACAGGTGTGATCAATCACAAAAAGTGCATTGCCACTGATGCAGGGTAGGAGGAGCAGAGTTGGGGGAGTGGAGGGACAATCAGAGAGGGGTGGGTTGGGACAGAAGGCAGAGCTAAGAAAGCCTCCACTGTGGTGCAAGGAGGGTGTCAGCCAGCTCAGAAGAGATGTGGGTGTTAAGCCCCGAGCCCCACCCAGTCGCACTGGCCCTGGTCACCCCTCACTTCTGCTCCAGCAGCCAGTCGTTACTCTTCCCGCGTACGGCCTCCCAAACTGCTGAGAGGTGAAGGCCTGGGCCTGCCCTCGGGCCATGGCTGACAGATGCCTGTCTGAGCAAGAGCCAGGGGCTTGGGGGACAGGACAGATGGGGTCCTGTTCAGCTTCTCTACTCCCAGATCCCCAGGTCGCGCTGCTCCTGTGAACTTGAGGAACAAAAAAAAAAATCTCTGTGCTTAATGAGGCAGCCCAGTCATCCATCACGCAAGGCCAATGCACTGTGACAAGGGGAAACCCAGCAGGCAAGAGTCAGGCCAGGATTCCTGAGTCAGGACAGGGGGGAGCGGTGAGGGCTCAGCAGGAAGAACGAGGACTCAGTGCAGCTAAATCTGTAAGTCACCACACCTCTCTGAGCTGCAATTTCTTCACCTAAATAAATAACATGGCAGATGTTACGAGTTAACAGCTTCATGCCCATTGTTCTACTACCTTGCTAAGAGAACAGCATTGTTTCCAGGTGGGAAGGAAGGGGACCACCAAAGAGCTCCCCGTTTCCCTTGCATCTAGGAACCACCTGGACAATGTGATGTGACCTGGTTCTGGACAAGGAGGTAAGATAGAAGTCGTGGTGGGATTTCAAAGACGGGATGCCTTGAAGTGCAAAGAGAAGGTAAATGCCATAGCCGGAGGGTGGTGGAATAGGAAAATCCAAGGTGTCTGAGTCCCTAGCAGCATCATAGGGCCATCACACCAGCCTGGAGCTGCCATATCTGAACTTCTAGTTGGAAAGAGTTGGGTTTTTTTTTTTTTTTAAATATATTTTATTGATATTTTACAGAGAGGAAGGGATAGAGATAGATAGCTAGAAACGTCGATGAGAGAGAAACATCGACCAGCCGCCTCCTGCACACCCCCCACCGGGGATGTGCCCGCAACCAATGTACATGCCCTTGACCGGAATCGAACACCGGACCCCTCAGTCCACAGACCGACGCTCTGCCACTGAGCCAAACCGGTTTCGGCAAGAGTTGGGGTTTTAATGGCTCTGTCAGGAGGAAAGATGAGGCTCTAGAGCAGGAGTGGGCAAACTTTTTGACTCGAGGGCCACGATGGGTTCTTAAACTGGACCAGAGGGCCGGAACAAAAGCAACCTGACCATGCTGGCACTCTCATCTTGGGCTGCTGGTGAAGGAGCGGCAAGAGAACCCTCTGCTCTTTCGGCTCTGCGGGCCGGATAGAACAGCCGAACGGGGCTGTAGTTTGCCCACGGCTGTTCTAGGGCTTGTGAGAGACTGGCAGCTGAAACTAGGATCCCTAGATAAAGCAGATGTTGGAAATGAGCTGTTTCTTCTGTGAAGGGAGACTGGATAACAACTGCCAATAATCCTAGACTGTAACCTAGAACTGAGTTTCCTGCCCTGGGCCATGGAGGAAAAATCATCATCCAACATAAACAAATTAGCCGAAACCGGTTTGGCTCAGTGGATAGAGCGTCGGCCTGCAGACTGAAGGGTCCCCCAGGTTCGATTCCAGTCAAGGGTGTGTACCTTGGTTGAGGGCACATCCCCAGTAGGGGGTGTGCAAGAGGCAGCTGATCGATGTTTCTCTCTCATCGATGTTTCTGACTCTCTAGGCCTCTCCCTTCCTTTCTGTTAAAAAAAAATCAATAAAATATATTTTAAAAAATAAAATAAATAAATAAATAAACTGAAATTAAACTCAGTATATGGGTTTGACCGTAGTCTGGACATAGCTGTTACCTAGAAGATTTACCTGAGGCCATTGTTCAGAATATAGCACACAGAGAGATAAAGAGGTGTGAAATATAAAAGAGAAATTTAGCCCTAACCGGTTTGGCTCAGTGGATAGAGTGTCGGCCTGCGGACTGAAGGGTCCCAGGTTTGATTCCAGTCAAGGGCTTGTACCTTGGTTGCGGGCAAATCACCAGAAGAGGGTGTGCAGGAGGCGGCTAATCAATGTTTCTCTCTTATCGATGTTTCTAAATTCTGCCACATAGAATGTTATTTATTTAGGTGAAGAAATTGCAGCTGAGAGAGGTATGGTGACTTACAGTTCAGACTTAACTGCAGAGTCCAGCAGTCCAGAATTGTGAGAGAGATGTCCAACTCCCTTCCTCTCTGTAAAAAATGAATAAAAAATATTTTTTTTTAAAAGAGAAATTTAAGCTGAAAGATGAAATGAGATAATCCATTATATGTCTAATAGGAATTCCAGTAAGAGACAATAAAAGAACATGGGAAAGGCAATATATGAAAATATAATAGATTAAGGCCCGTTGCAGGAAGATTCCTACACTAGGGCTTCCTGATGCCGTCGCTGCCCCGCCTGCTTTCCTCCCTTCTCCCCTGCCCCGCTTGCTTGCTTCTCTGCAGCTTCGCTTCTTTCTATGCTGTCTTCAGTCTTCACTCTGGCCTGGATATGCAAATTAACTGCCATCTTGGTTGGGTTAATTTGCATACTCTCCCTGATTGGCTGGTGGGCATGGCTTGTGGGTGTAGCGAAGGTGCGGCCAATTTACATGTTTCTCTTTTATTAGGTAGGATAAGAATTTCCAGAATTGAAGACCTGAGTCCTCATAGAGTTCAAAGTAGAATAAATAAATAAATAAACACTTTACCGCAGTGAACAACATCCTATATAATAAAGATATAATATGCAAATTGACCATCACAGCCTCACAAGATGGCTGCCTGCAACCAGGCCAGGAGGGGAGTTAGTGAGGGACAACCAAATGACTGAACAAGCAGACTGCATGGGGCAACCAGGCCAGCAAGGGGGTTAGTGAGGGATGACCAAACGACTGAACAGCATGCTGTGAGGGGCAACCAGGCTGGCAGGGAGGGCAGTTGGTGGCAACCAGGCCAGCAGAGGGGGGGCATTTGGGGGCAATTAGGCTGGCAGGGGGGGCAGTGAGGGGCGACTTAGGCCAGCCGGTGGGGTAGTTGGGAGTGACCAGGCTGGGGGGTGAGGTGGCAGTAAGGGATGACCAGGCCAGCGGGGGAGGAGAGGCAGTTAGGAGCGATCAGGCGGGCAGGGAGGGGACAGTGGGGGAGACCTGGGTAGCAGGGGCAGTTAGGAATGACCAGGCCAGCAGGGGGGGGGCAGTTAGGGGCCATCAGGCTGGCACACAGAGGCAGTGAGAGGTAAACAGGCTGGCAGGTGGGGGCAGTTAGGAGTGATCAGGCAGACAGGCAGGTGAGCAATTAGGAATCAGCAGTCCATAATTGTGAGAGGGATGTCCAACTGATCCCCAGGATCAGGCCTAAACCGGTAGTCAGACATCCCCCAAGGGGTCCTGGATTGGAGAGGGTGCAGACTGGGCTGAGGGGATCCTCCCCCCATGCACTAATTTCATACACCAGGCCTCTAGTTAAGAAGAAAATAATATCTTTAAAGATGCCAGGAAATGTGGGGAGAAGATTCCCTTTAAAAAATCAACAATATGCCGAAACCAGTTTGGCTCAGTGAATAAGCGTCGGCCTGCGGACTGAAAGGTCCCAGGTTTGATTCCAGTCAAGGGCATGTACATGGGTTATGGGCACATCCCCAGTAGGGGGTGTGCAGGAGGCAGCTGGTCAATGTTTCTCTCTCATCAACATTTCTAGCTCTCTATCCATCTCCCTTCTTCTCTGTGGAAAATCAATAAAATATATATATATTTTTTAAATCAACAATTTGAAAATTAAGCAAGCAGAGTTCTAATTAGCAACAATAGGAGCCTGAAAAGAATGGAATGATATTTCTAAACAAAGTGAAAAATTCTTGTTAGCCTAGAGTTCTATACCTAGCTAGCTAAACTGTCATTAGAGAATGAGACTAAAGTAAAGATTCTTCCAGACATGCATGAATAAGATAGGTTACTATTCATTGGCTCTTGCTAAAAATATTATTAAAGGATGCACTTAAATAAGGAAAATGATGTCCTAGCCAGGTACTCAGTTGTTTGGAGCATAGTCTCCTTCTGCCCAGGTTGGTTTGATCCCCATTCTGGGCACATACAAGAATCAACTAATGAATGCATAAATAAATGAAAGAACAGATCAATATTTTCCTCTCTCTCAAATCAATAAATAAATTTTTTATTTATAAAAAGAAGGAAAATAAACTCATGAGAAAGAAATGGAATGCAAGGTGCAATGGTCAACAAAGCTTTGGTAAATCATGATGGCAAATCTAAATAAGTTTTTATTGTAAAAAATAATACTAAAAATCAGGTTTTTTGTTTTTTAATATTACTTATTGATTTTTAGAGAGAGAGGAAGGCAGAGGGATAGAGAGATAGAAACTTCAATGAGAGAGAAACATCATCAGCTGCCTCTTGCATGCCCCCTCCTGGGGATTGAGCTCAAAACCCAGGCATGTGCCTTGATTGGGAATTGAACCAGTGACCTCTTGGTTCATGGGTTAATGCTCAACCACTGAGCCACACTGGCTGGGCTCAAGTCTTTTGTTTGTTTGTTTTGTTTTAAATGGAACTAAAATACTAAACAACAATAACAAAGGAGCCGGGACAAGGACATGCAGAAGGAAAGCAATGCATTCTGAGACAATTTTTAAATAACTGTAGGTTTTGTTAGAAATCTATAAAGTTAAACAAGTATGAAAATCAAGTGTAGCCTCTAAAATAACAAGTTTAACCTTCCCCTTCTTGGCAGGGGGCCAGACTGTGGCCTTGTTTTCTGTAATGCAAAGAGGCAGAGGGAAAGGGCTTCTGGCCTCCTCAGCATCGTGTCTTTAGTACCGATGGTTTCCAGCCCACCAGTTCTGTCCTCAAGCACTGGGACACCGGTAAAAAAAAAATAAAGCTTAAACTGGTTAAAAATGAAAGATGGGTACAAATTCACTATTCCTCTCATTACTTGATGGAGTCTATTTTTCCATCCCTTGAATCTGGGCTGTTCTGGTGATCTGTTTTGTCCAAATGCAGAACTGAAGCTGTGTAACCTTCAAGGCTGGGCCTTAAGGTAGATCTAAAGCTATTAGAACATTCCTTCTTGAAATCCAGTGCCCATGCTGTGAGGAAGTTCAAGCAGCAACGTGGAAAGGCTCAGTAGAGAAGAACCAAGCCCCCAACCAATAGCCCTAACTAAGCTCCCAGCTAGTGGCTAGCACAAATTGCCAGTCATATTAGTGAGGCTTCTAAAAACCCTTCAGCTGTCTCATTGCCACAGTCACGGGAAGCAGAAGAATTAATAATTATTGTTTTAAGGCACTCAAGTGGGATTTCAGGTTTGTTATGCTGCAAAAAAAACCTGAAACCAAATAAAACTATCACTTCCAAGTAAATAGATGTAATTAGCTAAATAAACCTTAATCTGAAAGGAGACTTGACTCTGGGTGGTGAACACACAATACAATATACAGATGATGTATTATAAAATTGTATACCCGGTATGATTTTATTAACCAATGTCACCCCAATACATTTAAGGAAAATTAAAAAGAGCCCTGGCAGTGGATAGAGTGAGCAATGGTTAGAGTGTCAGCGCTGCACTGAAGGGTCATGGTTCGACTCCTGATCAGGGGGCATGTACCTCAGTTGCAGGTTTGCTCCCCACCCCACCTAATCCATGTGTCTCTCTCATATTGATGTTTCTCTCTTCCTCCCTTCCACTCTCACTAAAATATATATATATATGAAGAAAATATCCTCAGGTAAGGATTAAAAACATATATTAAAAAGAAAAAAATCCTAAAGGAAGCTCTAAAGAACAATTAGGGCCAAAACCGGTTTGGCTCAGTGGCAGAGCGTCGGTCTGCGGACTGGAAGGTCCCGGGTTCGATTCCGGTCAAGGGCATGTACATTGGCTGCGGGCACATCCCCAGTGGGGGCGGTGCAGGAGGCAGCTGGTCGGTGTTTCTCTCTCATCGACGTTTCTGGCTCTCTGTCTCTCTCCCTTCCTCTCTGTAAAAAATCAATAAAATATATTATAAATAAAACAATTAGGAAACAGAGAACAGAAACTTCTTACAGCCCCACATTACCCCTCACAAAAGGCCTTTCTGGAACAGTAATGAAGACTTGGGGTTACTAATATGTGGGCCAGGCCTCAGCCCTCCAGGTTTTCAGAGAGGCGCAGCCTGCCTGGAGGGGTGCCCTTTGAGGAAGGAAAGTGTTTGTGTCCTTTCTCTGCTACTTCCTGGGCTCCCAGCTGCTGGCCACAGCCTGACAGCAGAGCTGCTGAAACCCTCTGGCCTAATTAAAAAATCAAATAAATAAATAAAAAGAAAGAAAACTTCTTATTACCCTTTGCTACTGGTGGAAAATCGTTTCAGGCATACTAGTAGAGGAGCATTCAGCTGGCTCCTTCCCAGACGTCGAAAATTAATAGCAACTGCATTTTATTCTGAGGAATTAATGGGAAAATTTACAGGGCAGCGTAAAATGCAGGGGACAACATGAAGGACACAATTCTTCCTTGGAGAACTCCCTCCCTTACTTGCAGCAAAGACACTGGTTTGGCCGCCTGCTCTGTCCCGCAGCTGCAGGCGCATCGGAGACCGCACGAGTTACAGGGAACATGGGAAGGGAGACATTGGGGGAAGTGGATGCAGCCTTGGTGGGAGGGGTCTGAAGCCTCCACTGCACATAAATTCTAATCTTGTCTCTGTCCTGCCTTCCCGCCACTTCCTCTGCACCACTCAACCCTCCCTTCCCCCTGGGTGGTCGCTGATGGGGAGAACGTCAGACTCTGGCCTGGGTTCTACTCCCCCTATCGCAGTTATGGGCTTGCTGGTGGTTCCTCTCGGGGTCTCTACCTCTATGAAATGACCCTTCATAGAGATCCCTCTAGATCCTGATATAAACCAAACTTGGTGTGTGTGTTTTTTTCACATAAGAATCTGGGCATAGCTGGGTTCAAATCCTAGTTCAGCCACGGATCAGCTTTATGGCCCTAAGCAAGTCACCCTCTGAGACTCATTTTCCATTTTCTTTTTAAATATTTTCATTGATTTCAGATAGAAAGAGAGCCGGTGAGAGATAGAAACCTCAATGATCAGAATCATTTATCAGCTGCCTCCTGCATGCCCCCTACTGGGGGTCAAGCCCACAATCCGGGCATGTGCCCTTGACTAGAATTGAACCTGGGACCCTTCAGTCGGCAGGCCAACGCTCTATCCACTGAGCAAAACCAGCTAGGGCTCCATTTTCTTTTTTTAACTATTTTTTTTTAATTGATTTTAGAGAGAGGAAGAGAGAAAGAGAAACATCCATTAATTGCTTCCTAATGACATAGGCCCAAGACCCTTTTCCTGTTTCCACAAAAGAGCTCACTCTATAAAACCAGTGAGCAGTGAATACTTTACAGAAACCTCTGCAGGGGTGGGCGGGGAGGGTTTACATTACTCACCTCACAGTATATAACTGCAGATCCCTGTGGAGTAAACACCAGCTACTCTCTAGGGAGTGGGAGGAGGTAGCAGAGGGAGCACAGGCAGGGTTTTTGGAAAGTAAATTAAGTTTATTTGGGAAAAAGTAGCACATAATTGATAACTATATTATGTCTGTTATTGTTCTTTATTTGAAATGTTTCTCAATCCAAATTTTAAGCATTTAAATGTATTTATTTTTAAAAATAAACATTTATATTTTAATAACACTGACAATTTCTGAGAGGAGCAGTAAGCCTGGAGTAAGTCACACTCTTCCTGGGGTTTTTGTCCAGTTCAGGGCCTCAGCGTCCCCTCCTAGCTGGCCACATCCTCACCCCTTCTCAAGTCCAGACCTTTCTTCAAACCACAAATGCTGTGGCCTCCGGGACATCTCCCCAGTGTCTCACCTCCCTCCCACTCGGGGGTCCCAACATGGACCAGAGCTGGTCCCCACCCCCCTCCCCCATCCCACCTGTGTGAGCGAGGGTCCTGCATGCCAGCCTGGCCTTCCTCCCAGTGCAATACCCAACACTAATGGTCTTACCTCTGAAACACCTCTCACATCTGCCCCCTGCTCCCCAGGTCTGCTACCCCTCCCAGTCCAGGCCCTTGTCATTCCTCACCTCCTCCTCTCATCATTGCACAGCCAGAGCGAGCTTTCTAAACACTCCCGTTCCTCCCGCTGCTTCATCCTTCCACCTCTGAGGGCATCACGACGTCTACACTCCTCACCTGGCCTGAACACCTAAAACGCAGCCTCTATGGGTGTCTCCAGCCTAATCACGCACCATTCCAAGCCGGAAGCTTTAGGCTCTGGCACAACCAGACTGCACAGGAGCCCTGTGTGTCCCAGCTACTTCCTGCCACCACACCTTTGCCCATGCTGTGCCCTCTTCCTGCTGTGCCCTTTCCTCTCTCCATTTCTCTACCCTGTGTCCCCATCCCCAACATTCACAGCTACCACATTTCCAGACCTTTTGCACATCACCTCGGTCACTCCTTCTAGCCTGGTTCAACCAATTAGCAACTCCGTTTGAAAACAAGGAATGAGCCGAAACTGGTTTGGCTCAGTGGTAGAGCTTTGGTCTGCAGACTCAAAGGTCCCAGGTTCCATTCCAGCCAAGGGCATGTACATTGGTTGCGGGCACATCCCCAGTGTGGGGGGGGGGGGGTTGTGCAAGAGGCAGCTGGTCGATGTTTCTCTCTCATCAACGTTTCTAGCTCTCTATCTCTCTCCCTTCCTCTCTGTAAAATATCAATACAAAATATTTTTAAAAAAAGAAAACAAGGAGTGAATACCTACGGAGCCAGACCGTTTCCCTGCCTTCAAAGAGTGTCCAGTCTGGTGGAAAAAAACAAAATCAAAAACCCACAAAACAAAACACACATAAACACAGATGATTAAAATCCTGTTTTGATGCCAGGATAAAGGACTCATAGGGGACTGGATTCTAGAAGAAAGCCTAACACAGCCAGAGAGACCAGGAAGGGCTCCGGGGGGAGGCCAGCTATAAGAGGAGGAGCTATTCGGCCAGCAGAGAAGGAAGGGACAGCACGGTAGGCAAAGAGCACAGCATCCGCAAAGGCCAGGGCTACGATTCCCAACAGGGGCCCAGCTCAGCCTCTAAAAATCTCCTTCAAGCCGAAACCGGTTTGGCTCAGTGGATAGAGCATCGGTCTGCGGACTGAAAGGTCCCGGGTTCGATTCTGGTCAAGGGCATGTGCCTTGGTTGCGGGCACATCCCCGTTAGGGGGTGTGCAAGAGGCAGCTGGTCGATGTTTCTCTCTCATCGACATTTCTAGCTCTCTATCTCTCTCCCTTCCTCTCTGTAAAAAATCAATAAAATATTTTTTTTTTAAAAAAGAAAGAAATGGCATTGTGCTTTAAAAAAAAAAAAAAGATCTCCTTCCAGTGGCTTCTTTACCTAAACCTGGTCTGGGTGCATTTCCAGTTCTTCAGAGCACTGCCCAGAGAACAGCTCTCAATGAGGATAGAGATGTGGTTGGTTGTAAAGTGAAAGTCGGGCCGGGGTTGGCCACAAGGCGGAGGGGAGGCGTGAGAAAGACACGGGCGGAAGGCAGCCATCATCCAGCCCAGGGACCCTGAGCCAGGAGCTCCCATCAACTCAGTGTTCCCCCCACAAAGGTGCCTCCCACAAACACAGAGTGAGTGCCCGCTGCCTATGAGCTCGGTGCCGGGTGCTAGGATATAAGCACGAACAAGACCACAAAGGCCCTGCTGTCAGCCAGAGACGGAACGTCCCAGACAGGGAGGGGCCAGAGGGACTGATGGTGAGGTGGCAGGAAGCCTGAGCCCAGAGAAGACCCCTGACCAACCTGGCTGGTGGGGGGAGAGGGGGAGTGGGGAGCAAGAGCGGCAGGTGGAGACAGCTTCCAGGAGAAGAGGGTTGTAAGGAGGAAAGAGTGTGTGTGGAGATGCTCCTCAGCCATGCCCTGTGCCCTGGGTGGGAACAGGCCTGCAGTCCTCAGGGGGGTTCAAACCCTGTGGCTCTTCCACTCCTACTCCTCAGCCCCTACCCCTGGCAGCCCACCCCAGACTTCTTGCTGCCCCTTGGGTTCTTGCCCCAGCAGACAGCTCTAGCAAGCCTCTTCCTCCCTTCAGGGCCACCTGACCACAGCCTCCTCCATGCAGCCCTCCCTGCCTACCCACATCTTGTCCAGCACAGAAAGGCCGAGAAACTGCCTGACCAGGCCCTGTAACGTGGCACGAGGTGCCGGTCTGCCCTTCTAGTGGGGGGGGGGGGGAACCCCATCTCTGCCAGCGCTCTGTGCGGGAAGCCTCTCCTCTCCCACAGGGAGGGGCACTCCCTCGCTCCTCCCCTAGGGCGACGATTTACAGTCCAATAGTTCTCTCCGGGTGTCTGCTTAGGGTGTCTGCTTACGGAGACAGGACAAAGGGTTAAGGGTGGGAGCAGAGAGCCGCTGGGATAAAAGAATTTGCTGGACTGTCTTTTATAAGCCCTGAACGGTGTATCTGGCGCCAATTTTGACTGCGCTCTTTAAAATTAGAATGTGGGGATTTATGCCTTTGCCTACAGTTTTGGCCTCAGTTGCCAACTGCTGGGGCAACAGGAAATTGTTCCATACTGGTATGTGTACAAAACTGTCCATTTGCCCTATTAGCTATAATTATGAAAATCTGGAAACACCACAAATGCCTAACAGTAGGGGAGAGCCATGAACTCCGTAAGAACAGGAACAAGATCTTTGTTACTCATTGTTATATCCCTAGAGGCTAATGTGGTTCCTAGCACATAGTAGGTGCTCAGGAAACATTTCAGGAAGGAAAGGAGGGAGGGAGGGAGAAAGGAAGGAAGGAAGGAAGAGAAAGAATACACTTTGAAAGGATCTGCCAGAACCTGAGAAAGCAAACCCTCTCCCCTTCAGCGAGCTACAGATGATGTACCTGAGGGGAGGGGGAGCTGTTATTGTTCATTTCTAAAGTTCCATCAAATTACTCCAAAATTCAATTCCCTCTTGAATGTTGTTTCTTTTTTTCATTTTCATCATCTCCATCTTTTTAACGCTGGCTGTTGAATTTCACGTTTGGAGCAGTTGATTGAATTGTGGCTCTGGGGACTTGCAACAGTCACTTTAGACACTTGGAGTTCCACTCACGCAGCCACCACGCCAGCCCCCCTTCAGCTCCAGAGAAGCCGTCTCTTATGAGAGCCGATTATATTTTTTTCAGCCAAGAATGCCACACTCTAAAACACGGACTATAAAAACCAGAACTCCCCTCCGCTAATATGTGTCCAATGAAAATATAAAATGCTCGTTAATGGGAAAAGGCTGACTGGAGCCAAAACCAGTTTGGCTCAGTGCGTCGGCCTGCGGACTAAAGGGTCCCAAGTTCGATTCCAGCCAAGGGCATGTACATTGGTTGCGGGCACATCCCCGGTAGGGGGTGTGCAAGAGGCAGCTGGTTGATGTTTCTCTCTCATCGACGTTTCTAGCTTTCTAGCTCTCTCCCTTCCTCTCTGTAAAATATCAATAAAAAAATTTTTTTAAAGGCTGACTGGGAAAATCCACATGCAGATGAAGTTCCAGAGCTGATGTCACAGGGGGCCCAAGCCTCGGAAAGGCTGGGAGCTCACCTATCCAGGGGCCAAAAGCCATCCCATCCCTCAGGTTCCCGTAGGCTCCGCAGTCCCCCCTGCACAGAGAGAGACAGCCAATGAGGCAGATGGAGGCAGGCGTTCGTGCCGATTACGCACCTTCTGTGTGCGAGGCACTGACCTTGTGGAATCCTGAGAGCAATTCTGTGAACTGAAACTCATTCCCACCCACTTGCAGAGGGGGCTTCCTGCCGGGGGTCTCAAAAAAATGAAGGCGCTAGCTGGGGAAAGAGGAGGACCCTGGAGAGGAATTACATGAAGAAGGAACGGCATGGGCATAGGCAAGAGGCAATCAGTAGAATAAAAGCAGTTTGGTATTGCTGACGTTGAAGTGCCATCGAGGGGAGGGGAAGAACAAGGTTGAGGGGGTGGACAGGGGTTCTGTGGGCCTTGTTGGGTGGGAAAGGGACCACAGGCAAAACCCAGAAGCCCAGAGATGCCAAAGTGAGCTGTCAGTCATCTGGGCAAGAGATGATGGAGCCCGGAGCGATGTATCATGCTGATCAAGTCAACAGGACTGGGTGACTGAGTGGTTGCCCATGGAGGGCGAAGCGAGGCGTAGACTCAAGGATGACATTAGATGCCATGCTCCAGCACTGATGGTGGGGCCGCGTCTGCCCGGGGGACCCACGGGAGGCTCAGGTCAGGGCAAAGATGTGGACACGCTGGGCTCACGGTGCTCACAAGATGTAAGGATCAGATGAGAGGGTCTGGCTCAGGAGCAGGTCTGGGCTCAATGTAGAGGTACAGCTGTCGGTGGTCAGCTTGGTGACAATCCCTAACACCACAGAGCAGCGGGGTTCACCTAGAAGAGGGTGGGTCAGAGCCTGCAAATGAGTAGCCATGGGATTCATCTGTCCCATACACAAGTTTAGTTAGGCCCGCACAGCATTTTAAAAATACTAAGAGCCAAATTCTAAAAATCAAGCACACTCACTTAAAAATATAAATCTCTGGCCCTAGCTGTTTGGCTCAGTGGATAGAGCGCTGGCCTGCAGACTGGATGCTGCCGGGTTCGTTTCTGGCAGAGGGCACACACCTCATGGCAGGCTCCTCCCTGGCCCAGGCCTTGGTCCCTGGTCGGGGCTCGTGCAAGAGGCAACCGATCGATGTTGGTTCACACCTAGTGAAGACCCGCCAGTTCCAATGAGTTTCTCTCACATTGATATTTCTCTCTGGCTTTCCCTCTCTCTTCCACTCTCTCTAAAAATCAATGGAAAAATATCCTCGGGTGAGGATTAAAAATATAAATCTCTGGCTTCTCTTGGAAAATCGGAAGATCTGGCAACATGGGCTAGAAACTCCTGAGAACAACCATTGCTCGAAGTAGCTAAGAAGTCATTTCTCCCGTAGACAGGGCATGTGCTTGCCTGATCACCACAGTCCCCATGCCCCCCATCGCCTTGCAGAATGTGAGGCTGAGTAGTTCTGCTGTCAGTTATCATTGCACTTGGCAATGATTTCTATGTTCCACACCCCTTTCAAATAAAGGGTGGTCTCTGAGAGTGTTTCAAGCGTAACAAAACATATATCATTGCAGATGCCAAGACAATTTCTTTGCCTTTAATATGCAAAACAAGGCAACACTGTCTTTTCTCATTCACAAGGGCTTGCTGGCGATGGTTAGAGAACTCTAGAAAAAGAAAAGAGGGCCAAAACCGGTTTGGCTCAGTGGTAGAGCGTCGATCTGCGGACTGAAAGGTCCCGGGTTCGATTCTGGTCAAGGGCATGTACATTGGTTGCCGACACATCCCCAGTAGGGGGTGTGCAAGAGGCAGCTGGTCGATGTTTCTCTCTCATTGACGTTTCTAGCTCTCTATCTCTCTCCCTTCCTCTCTGTAAAATATCAATAAAATATATTTAAAAAAAGAAAAGAAAAAGAAAAGAGGAACACCTAGGAGAGAGAGATCAGACAGGGAGAGTGACATGGGAAGTTGTCAGGGAAGAGACTTTTAAAGAGGGTGTGATCAGCAACATCTAATGGTAACAGGAAGTTGAGTCATACAGGCATGAAGGGTTGGTGACATACACGTACACACAAGGCCATACAGGAACATGTGTGCAGGTCCTCCTATGTTCATGTATACATGTCTTTGCACACAGTGAGACACGTGTGCACACAAAAAAAAACACAATAAAGGGCTGTGCACATGTGAGCATGTACTTGAACACACACATGCAGGCAGGAGAACACGTACACTCAAGCACAAAGGTATCTGTGTCTGCACAGACACAGGCACAGGCACACGTGTGTTCACAGAGCCGCCCAGATCTGTGCATACTCCCGGAGATACATGCTCACACCTAATGAAGCTCTGCCAGTTCCAACCCAGCAACTTGTAACTAAATAAATATGATAAACAACTCCCCTCCAGATGGCTCCACATGCACACCCACTCCTCCCGCTGGGAGGGATGGCACATTCTGTGCCAATAAATCCTCCTGTTTGAAAACATTTACCTTCTTAATTGGCCTGTTTATGGGTAAAATATGTTTCTGGGTGACACTCTGCCAGAAAGGGATTCTGAGACGCCCGCCCACCTCAGAGGCAGGCCCTGGGGGCCGGGAGGCTCAGCTTGACCCACTCACAGAGACAAGGCACAAAGGGGGGCATCTCGGTACTGCCAGGGCAGCTCCCCCCCCCCCCGTGGCTTTTTCTCCTCCCCCCTCCCCCCTGCCGCCATTTCTTTCTTTGGCTCCACACTGCAGACCAATCCTCTGCTTCTCACTGTCATTTCTCTGGCAGCATACCTGCAAGGTGTGATGTCTATGATAACCCCCGTGATGGGCTGAATGAAGGGGGGGGGGGTCCCCACAAAAGGTATGTCCACATCCAAATCCCTGGAACCTGTGAATGTGACCTCATCTGAAAACAAAATTAAATTAAGTGTCTTAAGATGATATCATCCTGGATTACCCAGGTGGGCCCCAAATCTAATGGTAAGTGTCCTTACAGGAGACGGAGAAGGTGATATGCAGGCAGAGCAGAGGTTGGAGGCTCCAAGCAAGGAACGCCAAGGCTTGCTAGCAGAGAAGACAAGGAAGGATTCTCCCTCAGAGCCCTGCTGACATCTTGATTTTGGGCTTCTGTCCTGACCTGTGACAGAACTGGCTCCCATTACCTGAAGCCACTTCATTTGTGGTAAACTGCTGCAGCGGCCTCAGGCAGCTGATACACTCCCTCTTTGGGGGGTTGAGGGGGGAACCTGCACAGAGCTGGGACTCAGGCTCATGTTTGCTCTTTACTCGGGTATCTCACAGGCTCGGAAGGAGATCCACAGGAGAGATGGAGAAGCTGAGGCCCCAAAAGGGGCAGGGTGGCCAGGACCGGTTTGGCTCAGTGGATAGAGCATCGGTCTGCAGACTGAAAGGTCCCGGGTTCGATTCCGGTCAAGGGCATGTACATTGGTTGCGGGCACATCCCCAGTAGGGGGTGTGCAAGAGGCAGCTGGTTGGTGTTTCTCTCTCATCGATGTTTCTAGCTCTCCCTTCTTCTCTGTAAAAAATCAATAAAGTATATATATTTTTAAAAGGGGGGGGGGGCAGGGTGTCATCTAGAGGCCAGGAAGGGGCCCGAACCTGGGACGCTGACCCTCCTTGTGCTTCACCCGGCAGTTTCCTCACGAAGAGCAGCGTGGGCAAGATGCGCCGCACAGGACGGCCCTGAGGTGAGGCGCCCCCTCAGGAACCAACTCTGGGCTCCATGGAGGAAGGACGGAAAAGAGACCCCGCATGGGCGCCGTTTTCCTCTAACGTAGGCCCCGGGGGTAAGTCGATGATAAGATCCCTCACAGCCGCTCTCTACCGGCGCTGGGACCACTGCCTCTCCTTCCACAGGCCCCGCCCCACACAGGAAGGTGTGCGCCCACCTCTGCTCCCTCCCTGAGGTGGGAGAAGGGACATACCTGCATGAAGCGCTCCTGGTGGCTAATGGGGCCCAGATCCATAACCGGAGCCCAGCAGCCATTGCTGACCGAGGCCTCTCGCCACACTCAGTGGCTTGCACGCAGGCAGCCTCCCAGGAAAAGCCCCAGGCTGAGCCGCCAGCCTTTTGCCGAGTTCTGGCCCTCTCAGCCGCCTTTTATAAGGGAGCGTATGTCCTTCAACCAATGGGCTGAGACCTGCCGTGTCCAATCTGAACTGCACAGCTATGTCCTCATTTGCATCTTTATTGACCAATCAGAGCAGCTCTACAATGACCAATCAGAACGTGTGATTCTCACCTATCAAGACTGTTATTTGGGCCAATCAGAGTGTGCGAATTTGGATTCCTCACATTCATAAAAAATGGACCCATCTAGGAGCAGGGAGGGGACTTTCTCTACAAAAAAGCTGTCTCCCCATTGTCTCAGAGGTGTACACAGTGTACACCATGGCCGTTCCCCTGATTTGCAAACCAGTTAACTCAGTGGTCGGCAAACTCGTGAGTCAACAGAGCCAAATACAATGATTTGTACAACGATTGAAATTTCTTTTGAGAGCCAAATTTTTTAAACTTAGACTTCTTCTAGTGCCACTTCTTCAAAATAGACTCGCCCAGGTCGGGGTATTTTGTGGAAGACCACATTCAAAGGGCCAAAGAGCCACATGTGGCTCTCGGGCCGCAGTTTGCCGACCACGGGTTTAACTGACTAAAGCGCCTTCTTTCACTCACCCCACATTGGGGACTCCTGTTGGCATCAGATTGGTGGCAGCAAACTTTGGTCGACACCAAAGAGGAGGCCACACACCACACCACACAGCTGGATAGCTCCAGCGCAGGGATTCAAACTCAGAGCCAGAGCGGGGTTTCGAACTCAGATCTGTCTGCTCCAAAGGCCACCTGGACTTGCTGCCTCCCGGATAAGAGCTGTGGTGCTTCCCGGGATCAGGAGATGTTGCCAGGCCGCCAGAAGCAGGTGAGGCCCTGGTTTCTCTTTCAAAGAAGGTAAAACGACTTGTGTTTTTTTATTCATGATAAAAAACTTACAGGAATAGTAGTGGTGATACAGATTCCAGTAAAAATATAAATGTATTATTCCACCTCCATGTAATGAAAACTATACTGAAGTTCTTGGCCTGGGACCCCCCCCCCCCCTACTCTCCCACATGGAGGCCAAGCCCAAGGGGAGGCGTCATCCACAGTGCTGCCCTCCTTTGCTGGCAGGGACCTTTAGCAGAGACCTTCTGAACCAGTGAGAAGCAACAGCGTAATGGCGCCTTGTAGAGTGGGTGCACAGTAAATAACGACTATTGCTAGTTTTATTACGAATGTTGTTGTTATAATGGCCTCGCCTTCTGGCTGGGTTGCCCACTTTCTCCTAAATCCTTTCCTCTCGCACTTCGTCCCCCCACCTCTTTTTCCCCCCTCCCCTCCCCACCCCCCCCCAAGCCGTGACAGCAGCTGGGATCACCACATATCCATTCCCTACCACTGCTCCCCGTGGGGACCCTGGCAGCCTAGCATCAGAGAAGCCCAGCAAGGGGGTATGGCGGGGAGACGGGGGTCGATTCTAAGCAGACACCCTCACCTCCACTGCACCTCCTCTTGCCCATCCCTCCGGGAGCGCGGACCACCGGGAAAAGCCACCCCCTCCGGGTTGTTGCGACGAAGCGCAGGTCTCACTGCCTGGGAGATGGCGCCACCTACAGACTGCTGGGAGCTCTGCGGCTTCGGCCCCTGAAACCAGGGAGGAGGAGGCGGAGAGTCAGACACACACACACACACACACACACACACACACACACACACACACCACAACCACCTCGCATAGGGGCCTGGGCCGGCTCCCGCACTGAACCAAATCCAGCACCACACTGTCTCCCGCTGCCCTGGGACCCTGAAGGAGCCTTTCCAAAACGTGTTCGGTGGAACCCAAACCCTGATCAAGAAGTTTAGGAAACGCCCCTTGGAGACTGCCCGGGCTTCTTTGCCCCCCAAACCTGACTTGAATTAACCCTCCAGTTCCCTAACATGAACACTGAGACCATGGGAAAGCCCCTTTTTCTCGGCCTGTTACCTCATCTGCAGAATGGGAGAGAGGGTATTGCACTGGAAGAGTAGCTCAAAGCTCAGGTGGGAGTCTCAGACTTTAATGAGAAAGAAAATCGCCTGGTAGCATGTTTAAAATGCAGTTTCCAGGGCACAACCTCCCAACACATTCTGATCCATACAGGAACCTTGCAGATTGAGTTAGTTTCTGAGAGATTCTGATGCAGGTGTTCCGCCAACCCAGCATGAGGAACACCAAAGGAACCAGATTCAGGGAGGCTAGAAAAGCAGGCAAGGGGCTTGCCAAATCATAGCGGGAGTGTGGAAGCTATGACTCTGTCCAGAGGGCAGTAGAAGACACAGGAGCTTTTACTTTTTTAATTTTGATTTATTTATTTTTTATTCTTGTCTGATTGAAAGGGGGTGGAGAGAGGGAGAGAGGGGGGGAGGGAGAAAGAGAGAGAGAGAGAGAGAGAGAGAGAGAGAGAGATCAATTTCCATACCACTAATTTACCAGTATGCAGTCATTGGTTAATTCTTGTATGTGCCTGCAGGGAATAGAAAGGGGATAGAACTCACAACCTGGCATATCGGGACACTAACCAACTGAGCTAATGAGATGGAGCTTTTATTTTGTTTTATATAATTTTTAAAAATATATTTTATTGATTTTTTTTTAGAGAGGAAGAGAGAGGGATAGAGAGTTAGAAACATCAATGAGAGAGAAACACCGATCAGCTGCCTCTTGCACACCCCCTACTGGGGATGTGCCCGCAACAAAGGTACATGCCCTTGACCGGAATTGAACCTGGGACCTGTCAGTCTGCAGGCCGATGCTCTATCCACTGAGCCAAACCGGTCTCGGCTGTTTTATATAATTAAAAAAATATGTTTATTTCCTGCCGAAACCGGTTTGGCTCGTGGTAGAGCATCGGTCTGCGGACTAAAAGGTCCCAAGTTCGATTCCGGTCAAGGGCATGTACATTGGTTGCGGGCACATCCCCGGTAAGGGGTGTGCAAGAGGCAGCTGATCGATGTTTCTCTCTCATCGACGTTTCTAGCTCTCTCTCTCTCTTTCTCTCTCTCTCTCTCTCTTCCTCTCTGTAAAATATCAATAAAATATATTTTAAAAAATAAAAAAAATAAAAATATGTTTATTTCAGAGAAAAAGGGAGAGGGAGAGAGAGTTAGAAACACTGACTCCTGCCGAAACCGGTTTGGCTCAGTGGATAGCGTCAGCCTGCAGACTGAAAGGTCCTGGGTTCGATTCCAGCCAAGGGCATGTACCTTGATTGTGGGCACATCCCCAGTAGGGGGTGTGCAAGAGGCAGCTGATCGATGATTCTCTCTCATCGATGTCTCTAACTCTCTATCCCTCTCTCTTGCTCTCTGTAAAAAAATCAATAAAATATAATTTTTTTTAAAAAAAAAGAAAAGAAACACTGGCTTCTGCATACCCCCACACTGGGGATTGAGCCCACAACCTGGGCATGTGCCCTGACTGGGAATCAAACTGTGACCTCCTGGTTCATAGCTCCACGCTCAACCACTAAGCCACAACGGCTGGGCAGAGGTAAATTTTCTAAATCCTTTGGAATATGAGAATACATTGGAATTTCTGATTACATTTATTGTTTATCCCAGCCTTTGAAAACCTCAAGCGATTGTGTATTATGTACACAATACATTGGTACAGTGGTATATATTTTTTGAGCACATCACATAATATATTTGGCCTGGACAATCACTTTTATTTTATTTTTTTAAATATATTTTATTGCCAAGGTCGGTTTGGCTCAGTGGTAGAGTGTCGGTCTGTGGACTGAAAGGTCCCAGGTTCGATTCCGGCCAAGGGCATGTACATTGGTTGCGGGCACATCCCCGGTAGGGGGTGTGCAAGAGGCAGCTGATCGATGTTTCTCTCTCATCAACATTTCTGGCTCTCTATCTCTCCTCTCTGTAAAATATCAATAAAATATATTTATTAAAAATATATATATATATATATATATATATATATATATATATATATATATTTTATTGGTTCTTCACAGAGAGGGAGAGGGCTAGAGAGTTAGAAACATTGATGAGAAACATCCATCAGCTGCCTTCTGCACACCCCCCACTGGGGATGTGCCCCCAACCAAGGTACATAACCTTGACCAGAATTGAACCTGAGACCTTTCAGTCCGCAGGCCGATGCTCTATCCACTGAGCCAAACCGGCTAGGCCTGGACAATCACTTTTAGAGCCCTGAGTTCAGACTACATTGAGGCCTTCATTCTGTGAGAAAGCTCAAGCCATACTGAGAGGCCACATGCTCCTGTTGACAGCCCAGGAGAGGTCCAGCCCACTACCAGCATCAATGGTCCCTCACACCATAGGACTGAAGAGGTCTGATGATTCCAGCTGCTGAAGTCACCACCAGCCTTCAGGTCTCTGTAGGTGTTTCCAGTTATCACAGAACAGAGGTAAGTTGTACCCACTGGCCTTTTACAAATATTGGATCACAGAATTGATGAGCATAATGAAATAACTGCTTTTTACAATTGTGTTTCAGGATGGTTTATTAGGAAACAATAGCTAAGAGGAACTGTCATCGTTATGTACCGTAATGTCTTCTTGCACACTTTCTGTGAAGGAACCAAGTGTCCCCCTCGAAGCTGCCCACATTGAGAGGCAGAGAAGGAAGAGAGGTAGTGTCAGTGGGATGGTCTGGAGAAAAAGAGGTGAGGCCTCAGGGTGGGGAGAGCAAACCAGCCTGAGGGATCCCACCTCCGAAGCTCCTTGTGGAAGGAGCTAGGAGTCTAACTTGCTGTGTGGCTCTGACCCCATCACTCCATTCCAGATCCTGCTGCCTGGGGCCTTTTACTCTTGGCAGAAGATTTCTAAGAGAGTTGGCCACTTCTTTATTTTTTTTTAACTAAATCTTTATTGTTCATATTATTACAAATGTTCCTCATCCCCCCCCCCCCACAATTGCTCCCCTATACCAAGTTTCCATTCAATTCTCTGCCCTTTCCCCATTCCCCATTGTCCTCATCCATAAATGCAGTTTATGTTCAGTCTCTTCCCGCCCCGCTCCATTCCCCATTTCCCCAAGAATCATCAGTCCACTCCCTTTCCATACCTCTGATTCTATTATATTCACCAGTTAATATTGTTCATCATGATTTTTACTTCCCTTGGTTTTTAGACTCACTTGTTGATAGTTGATAGTTGGTGTTTGTTCATAATTTTTATCTTTATTTTCTTCCTCTTCCTAAAGAACCCCTTTTAGCAATTCATATAATTCTGGCTTGGCAGTGATGAATTCCTTTAGCTTAAATTTATTTGTGAAGCTCTTTATCTGGCCTTCTATTCTGAGTGATAGCTTTGCTGGGTAGAGTATTTTTGGCTGTAGGTTCTTGTTATTCATCACCTTGAATATTTCTTGCCATTCCCGTCTGGCCTGCATGGTTTCTGTTGAGAAATCAGCTGACAGTCGTATGGGTGCCCCTTTATAGGTAACTACCTGCTTTTGTCTTGCTGCTTTTAATATTCTCTCTTTGTCTTTAGCTCTTGGAATTTTAATTATGATGTGTCTTGGTGTGGTCCTCTTTGGATTCCTTTTGTTTGGGGTTCTGTGTGCTTCCTGGACGTGTAAGTCTATTTCTTTCCCCAGGTGGGGGAAGTTTTCTGTCACTATTTCTTTCAATATGTTTTCGGTATCTTGCTCTCTGTCATCTTCTGGGATGCCCATAATTCTGATGTTGGTTCGCTTGAAGTTGTCCCAGAGGTTTCTCACACCCTCTTCAACTTTCTGGATTCTCTTGTCTTCTTGCTTCTGAGGAGGAGTGTCCTCTGGCTCTTTGTGTTCCAAATCTTGGACTTGATTCTTGCAATCTTCCAATCTGTTTTTAGGACTCTGTATAATATTTTTTATTTCAGATAATGTATTCTTTATTTCTAGTTGATCCCTTTTCATATCCTCATAGGTCTCATTTATTTTATCCGCCTTTTCTAAGAGATTGTTGAACAACCTTATAAGCGTGGCTTTGAACTCTATATCCAGTCGCTTTTTGTCCTCCATTTCTTTCGTTTGTGATCTGTTTCCTCGTTTCGGCATTTTCGCTGCTTCCCTGAGTTGGTAGGTTGGGAGGATCAGCTGTGTCTATGCCAGGAGACAGCCTTATTCCTTGGAAACCTGCAAAAGCCTCTCTGAGTTCAGCTTGGATGGGGCAGTTTCTGGGTGGAGCCTACAGCCTTGGCTTCCGGTTAGCCCCGCCCTCGGAGGTTCCTGAGTCTCAGTGTTCCTCAGGGTCCTTTGGTATTCGCTGCAAGCACCTCTGAGAGAAAGGCACCCTAGAGCTTCGCCCGCTACCAGACAGTGTAGTCTCTCCCCCAACAGGCCCACAACTGGGGTTCAGAGCAGTTGGAATTGGGGTTAAGCACAGTCCGGAGTTTATGTCTCCTTCCCGCTAGGGCAATCTCGCGGCCCAAACAACAGTCTGTCCTCTGTGCGTGCAATGTGCGCGACTCAGGGGCGCAGCTTTTCCGCTCCCCTGAGCTTCTGTCTTACAGCCCAGATTCTCTCTGTATGAGGCTGGAGCCCGAGGGTCTTACCCAGGATTGGGGTTCAGTGCAGTCAGAACTGGGGCTCAGTACATTCCTGAGCTTTTGAGTCCTTCCCGCTGGGGCAATTCAGCAGCTCAGCGAACAGTCCCTCCTCTGCGCGCAAAAGTGCGCGACTCCGGGGCTCTGCTTTTCGCCGCTCCGCTGAGCTTCCGCCTTACAGCCCAGATTCCCTCTGTATGAGCCTGGACCCCAGGGTCTCGCCCAGAACTGGGGTTCAGTGCAGTCGGAGTTGGGGTTCAGCACAGTCCGGAGCTTTTATCTCCTTCCCGCTGGGGAACGCCAGCCAGGCACTCAGCCGCCCCTCCTCTCCAGCTCCGTCCTCTCCCCGCGTGCACACCGTGCCTCCGTACCTTAGGCTTTTACAGCTCCTCTGGTTTTCCTTCTGGATTTCTCTTTCCTTCTAGTTGTAGAATTCCCAGTCAGTCAACTTTGCTATAGTTCTGGATAGTGTCCACTCTATATTTTAGTTGTATTTTTTGAAATTGTTGAGTGCGGCTGCAGTTAGGCGTTTACCTCTGCCGCCATCTTGTTGTGACTCCAGTTTGCTGGTCTGGCCACTTCTTTAGACCCTAGTATTAGGTCACATTTAGTTGGCACCTTCTAAAGGAGAAAGGGAAGTCTCGGTGAACCTGCCCCTCCCCACCACTGTGGCAGAAAAGGTATTCCAGGGCTGGATTTTTGTGGTTCCACTGCTCACCAGCTCTGTGGCCTTGGGCAAGTCACTTTATCCCCCTGAGCCTGAGTTTTCTCTGCAGTAAACTCGGGCAATGAGTAGTCCTTCCCTGAAAACAGTTCCTGTGTGGATTAAATAAAATGAAGCAGATATATGTGCCCAGTCTTTAAAAATATATATATTTTTAATTGATTTTTTACAGAGAGGGAGAAGGAGAGTTAGAAACATCGATGAAAGAGAAACATCGATCAGCTGCCTCCTGCACACTCCCTACTGGGGATGTGCCCTTGACTGGAATCAAAGCTGGGACCCTTCAGTCCGCAGGCCAACACCCTATTCCACTGAGCCAAACCAGTTAGGGCTAAATGCCCAGTCTTAGTAAATGCTCCCTTACAGTCTGTCATTCTTTTGGGACTGTTGTTGCTACACACACACACACACACACACACACACACACACACACACACAATTGATTTCAGAGAGAAAGGAACAAGGAGAGGTAGAAGCATCAATGGAAAGAATCATTGATTGGCTGCCTCCTGCGCATGCTGCACTGGGTATAGAGCCTGCAACCCAGGCATGTGCCCTAACTAGGAATCCAACTGTGACTTCCTGGTTCATAGGTCTGTCTATGCTCAACCACTGAGCCACACCCAGCCTGGCTGGGACCATTGCTCATGTTGGAAACCAAAAAGTCCAGACAAGTAATGTCATTGTCAGCAAAACATTTCTGCTTCAGCCCAAGTCACCCTGTGGGAATGTGGACCCAGTATAGCCACAGCCTCATGGAAATCTAGCCTGGGGCTGGCAGCAGGTAACTAAAGTTCTATGCTTCTGTCCCAGCTCCACTTGTCTCCGCTGAGTAAAGCCAGGATTCAGCTTAGCAGGAAGAAAGGAAACTTTTTTTAAAAAATTGATTTCAGAGAGAGAAAGGGAAAGGGAGAAACATCAATGATGAGACAGAATCACCAGCTTTTTCCTGCACTCCCTCTACTGGGAATGAGCCTGTAATCCAAGCAGGAGCCCTACCAGGAATCTTCTGGTTCATGGATTAACACTCAACCACTGAGCCACACCTGCCAGGCAGAAGGAAACTATTTCTGCAGGGTGGTACCCAGTGCACACAAGAGACCTAGAGGGGGAAACAGGGACGTTGAGTTCCTATCTTAGCTCTGCCCGTACTTGCTATAAAATTTGTAACACCTGGCACCTCAGTTTCCCCAACTATAATTCACTTCATTAAATACTTATCAAAAGTATTAACTATGCCGAAACCAGTTTGGCTCAATGGATAGACTCAAGGGTCCCAGGTTCGATTCTGGTCAAGGGCATGTACCTTGGTTGCGGGCACATCCCCAGTGCAGGAGGCAGCTGATGGACGTTTCTCTCATCGATATTTCTGACTTTCTATCCCTCTCCCTTCCTTTCTGTAAAAAATCAATAAAATATATATTTTTTAAAGTATTAACTATGTGTCATTGTCCAACTCAGACCCACAAGGGTGCCCAGAGTAATCCCCCAGGCCCTGTGGGAGGCAACCAATCCATGTGTCTCTCTCACGTTGATGTTTCTCACTCTCTCTCTTCCTCCCTCCCTCCCTCCTTTCCGCTCTAAAAATCAATGGGAAAAAATGTCCTCAGGTGAGGATTAACAAATGAAAACAAAAACAACTATCCTCTTCTCTCAGTCTTTCCTGTCTTTTCCTTCTTGAGTCCTTAACACCTCTCAATCTTGGATGAGATCGTGCTTCCTTCCCAAGCCCTCTGGGTCAGTCACCCTTTACTAAATGGATTATTCTATATTGATTCCCAGTGTGTGAAGGCAATGATGATGAAGGGGAAGATGACCAGAGCCTAATTTTCCCACCAAACCATGAGCTTTGTTAGAGCTGGCACAAAGGTGTCCAAAATACAGTTGTTGAATAAATGGCCTTCAGGAGACAAGAAATTCATTTGCTTGATCTTTGTCACTTATTAGCAGTGGAATCCAAAGCTTCTCTAAGCTTTGGTTTTCCCATCTAGCAAATGGAGTCCATAATCCCTGTGTTTCCCATCTCTATCTCAGAACTTTCTAAACCCTGCTGGGTGACCTTTCAAGCTATATGAGACAGCATAGGGCATTAAATAGTGTGCCCAAACTCATGTCTACTTGGAAAAAAGGTCTTGGAAATAAAATAAGGTCTTCGTAGATGTTAATTAAGGTGAGGACCAAGGGTGAGATCATATTACTTTAGAGTGGACTCTAACCATGACAAGTGTCCTTATAGAGACAGAAAAGGAAGTCCTCTCTAGTCCCCGTCACTCACACCTGGTTGAGAAACCCCTGAAGCAGCTGATGAGAAGAGCTTAATGTCCACCTCACACACCAATGATGCCCAGGAACTGCAGGTAGAGGAGGTAAAAGCTGGCAGCAAGCATTGCTACTACATTCTTCTTGAGGTCGAAAGAAAATTTCTGACAATAGCCAGACCCAACCATATAAGTCAGGAAATTTCAAGCCACTGTGGTCAAGTCCCAATTCTATGCGTGGCAGCCCTGGGAAAGGGAACAATGAGGAACAGGGCATGCGCAACTTCACAGAGAGGGCCCACCCCCTTTTTTCACAGTGAGAAAGAGAGACCCATGGTGGGGGCACACTTGCACCAGGGCACCCAGTGAGTGATGGTAGTGTTTAATTGTGAACTCTCAATCCTGCCATGCATGCAGAATTAAAGATGAATATGCACTGCCCTGACTGGTTTGGCTCAGTGGCTAGACTAGAGCGTCAGCCTGTGGATTCAAGGGTCCCAGGTTCGATTCCGGTCAAGGGCATGTACCTTTGGTTGCAGGCACATACCCAGTAAGAAGTGTGCAGGAGGCAGCAGATCAATGTTTCTCTCTCATCAATGTTTCTAACTCTTTATTCCTCTCCCTTCCTCTCTGTAAAAAATCAATAAAATATGTATTTTTTAAAAAGATGAACATGCGCCAAAGCCGGTTTGGCTCAGTGGTGGAGCGTACGTCTGCGGACTGAAAGGTCCCGGGTTCGATTCCGGTCAGGGGCATGTGCCTTGGTTGTGGGCACATCCCCGGTGGGGGGTGTGCAGGAGGCAGCTGGTCGCTGTTTCTCTCTCATTAACGTTTCTAGCTATCTCTCTCCCTTCCTCTCTGTAAAATATCAATAAAATATTTCTTTTTTTTAAAAGAGAGAGAGAGAATGGGCTTTGGCGGAAACCGGTTTGGCTCAGTGGATAGAGCGTCGGTCTGCGGACTGAAGGGTCCCAGGTTTGATTCCGGTCAAGGGCATGTACCTTGGTTGCGAGCACATCCCCGGTGGGGGGTGTGCGGGAGGCAGCTGGTCGATGTTTCTCTCTCATCAACATTTCTAGCTATCTCTCTCCCTTCCTCTCTGTAAAATATCAATAAAATATATATATTTTTTTAAAAAAGATGAACCTGCACAGATCCACTTTTATGAGGGAGAGGGTCCATAGCACTCATCGGATTCTCAAGGGAGTACTAGACTAAGGAAGAGTAGAGAGTGGAAAAGTCCAGGTCAAAGTTAATGGCAAGACACCACAGATCTGAGACTTCAATTTGTGTCCTAGGTTCTCAATCACTGCCCTACACTTGTTCCTCATGGGAAAGGCCATTTTCTTCAATGCGCCTGATTGAAGGGCCTAGTTAGTAGGAACACCATGGTTTTCAACGGGTGAAGGCTGTTTTCCTGCTGGCATTGCCTATGGACACTGACAGAGAAGAACTGGGGAGGACTCTAGAGCTACAAAGAAGCAACTCACTCCTAAACTACTCCCAGAAGGCCCCTACGCAAGGTGAAGGCCACAGATGCACGGCTTTCAGAGCCTAAACATTTCTATTAAGATATACTCTGTTCTTTGGTTCAAATTGTTGATTTAGGTTATGCTCAAGTCTTCTATATGTTTCCACAGGCTCCACTGGACCATGCTGGCCTGGAAAGGGTCAACTCCCAAAGCAAATGAGAGATTGATTGAACACAACGGCAAAGTATGAAAATTAATTGAGATATTTAATAGACAGTGCAAACCATAATTTCATCTGAATATAAATGTATGCACATGTTTCCAATGAGTTATCTATCAGTTATCACAAACAGCAACAAGGACCTTAGAGAGCTATGTTAGAAAAACATATAGCTGGAATTTAACTCTAACAATCTCACTTGTTCTCAAGAGAACACCATCCATTTCAAATCAGTGTCACAAATGTCAAAAGACCAGGGAAGTGGAAGTGAGGAGTGGGCTGGAATAGGAAACACGGGGGCCAGTACACAGGTGATTGGACAGAAATACAGCTCTTGAGGAAACCAAAATCAGATGCATTATCACAGCTAAGGACAAGGAAAAGCCTATGGCTTTTAAAAAACGTCTTTTCTGCCAGTACCATACAAGTCTTACAAAGAGATGTACGACAATCAACTGAATTAAAAGGACAGAGGCTACATTTTCAGATCATTTCAACTGCAAATGGTCGACCCTTCCCATTGAGGTTCAGCAGTGGAGTTAGCGTAGTCCAGAAGCTCAATGTTGGATTTGCAAATACAGTTTATTTTACAGAAATTCAACATTATAAACAGCAGGCACCTCCCATCCCACCCACCCACCCTTAACCCCGCCCACCCGCTGGGTACAGACCATGCTACGCAGAGTGAGCAGTGATGCAGCCCTACTGCTTTGGAGGGAGATTGGAGCGATGGCACCTGCCCGCACCACGTCCTGCCTGCCCTGCACACGCAAACCCCTGCCCATCTGCAGGTCACCAGAGTCTGTCTGGGCCCAGCTTGCAATGGACCAGTTAATTAAAGGTTCCAGCCCAGTTCTCCAATTCCTTCATGTCGTCGTCTTCCTCTTCCTTCTTCTTGGCTGTGTGACAAGAGAAAAGGCAAATGAGAAGGGCTAGTTGTAGTCCTCTCAACTCATTCTGGCTGGGTGCCAGGACTGTGCCACACGGTGTCTGCAAAAACAGCCCTGCCCTTGCAGCCACCTCATCTCTAGGCTATCAGCAGACTGCCTCTCCGTGCCTAAAAGCTGCAATGTAAAACTCAGATAACCAGGCACACTTTCCCCAGCACCTCCCTCCTACCAGCATCAGCGCCAGACAAAATAAGAATTCTACACTAAAAGTCAAGATTCAGGGGAGGCCCCAGCTCCAGAGCATCCAAGGTCAGGAAGAGAAAGAAAAATACCAGAAGAGATCAAATCCTTGCCACCTCCCTTTCCCCTTCAGGTGTCTTGATCACCTCTCCACACCTGTAGGCAACTTGCTGGACATTTGGACTCCTCTGCCCCTATTCCAGCCCCACCTGAACAGCTGACTCAACTCGAAGGGCCATCTCAACCTTGAAACTAGGAGAATGAGGTGATTACAGCCTGATCACACTCTGCTCCCCGGTACTCTCTTTGCCAAATCAAACTGCTTCACCTTTTCTAGTTCTGTGTGGAATACTTCCACCCAAAGGTAAAATAATGGGGGAGGGGAAGGGAAGAAGGAGCAGGCAGAAGGAAATGAGTTTTATAAAACCAGGACTTTAAAAAAACCAAGCTAATTCCTTCCCACAGTGACAGCCTCCGAGACTCTAGGCTTTTACAGGTGCATACAGCACAGGATTCCAGACCTGGAGCAAGAGCTATGCTGGGATTAAACTCTCACACCTTCTCTAGGCCTTATTTGGTGACAGGAAAAATCATTCTGGGTTCTCAACTGGGGGTGATGCCCTCCCACATCCCAAAGGGGACATCTGGCAGTATCTGTAGATACTTTTGGTTGTCACGACTTGGGAAGGGATGCTACTGGCATCTAGTGGACAGAAGAGGCCAGGGATGCTGTTCAACATGCACCAGGTGCAGGACAGGCCTCCACTCAGCCCCAGCCCTAAGGACAATCTGGCTAAGTCAACAATGCCCCGGATAAAAATCCCTGTTCTAGAGAGAAACTAGGATAGGGCAGTTGTCTCACGGCCATCACAACACATCCCACCTGGTTCTCAACTCTGGGCAACTCTAGACCCAAACTGAAACCAAATGATCACGTGGCATCACAGGATGTGTTGGGACTCTGGATAAGAAGTACTCACTGGGTTTCGATGGTAGAGCTATAGAGGGAACATTTGGTAGAGGAACTGTTTCAGGTCCACTGATTTCCAGCAAATTCTTATCTAGTTCCTCTTGTTCTAGTTCTTCTAATTCTGCCATGAGTTCATCCTGGTAAAAAGAAACACAAGAATGAGAGAGATACCCTGGGGAACCTCAGCTTCCACAGCAGTACCTTTTGCCTGATGGCTAAGGGGACACACAACCCTTCTGAGAAGGTCAGAGAAGAGATGAACTCCAGGTCCACACTCTGTGACTCAATTATCCTGAATTCGCTTCTATTGGTGAACATAATACACAATCAAGCAATACTGATGTCTATGTCTGTATCTGCACTAGGCTATGCGCATCTTGAGAAAATGTGTGTGTTTTTTCCCTCAAGTATCTTTTCATCCTATTTCTTTATCTCAGAACTGGGTACACTAAGTGAATGTGCAGGAATGTTTGCTGAATTGAAATAAACTTGCCTAGTCCATCAAACTCCAACTGGAAACCATGAAAACCCTGGTACTGGCAACCAAGGGAGGAGCCACAGGCTGTTTAATCAGCTACACCGTAGGAATCAGACCGCACAAAGACTCAGGTTCAGTGGACTCAAATCTAAGGCAGAATGAAGTCTATTCAACAGTCTATTACTGTATTTCAAAAATCGATTTCTTCTTTGGTAACCCAATCATTGTTTAAAAATCTAAGAGACTCAAGAGTCCTTCTTGCTATAGCGGAAACTGGTAGGTGGCCAAGTTCCACACCGATTCCCGCAGGACTCAGTTGTGCAGGTAACTACTTGTTGAAACCAATTATTGACCTTAAGCCCACTGTGGGGTCCCAACAAAGGTTCCTTTACTTCACCTAATCTTCTACCCCAAACAGTGAAGGCATCCCTCAAATTTGAGAATTAGGCAGGGTTAATACCATGCCCTGTTTATGCAAATCTCTGGAGGGATAAGAACTGCTGAGAGAGCCTTCCTTCACTAGCACTTCAAAGGGCAACCGGTGTCATTTGTAAAGCTTGTGTGATCTGCATGAAAACACTTACCTCATCAAACTCTTCTCCAAACCCTACAGGTTTGGAAATCGCTGTTGAAATCTCCTCTGCAAGTTCTTGCTGGTCAGCAATGTCCTGCATTAACTCATCAACTTTATCGATGTCCCTGTAAATGAAATGGACAGATGTCATATTAACCATCCGTCTGTGAAGAAAGAGTCTGTGAGGCAGGAATAGAAACTCTGCTCCACCCATCTGCTTCCCAGCTCCACCCCCTACAATTACTCTCCGCAAGGAATTACTTTTTGTCTTTATTCTCTTCCGCTAGCCCTTTAAAATAGAGAACCACAGAATCAAGAGGATGGAAATGTCCTTAGATATCAGCCCAATCCAACACCCTAAGGAAATAAGGTTTAGCAAAGCTAGGGGCTACAGTCATTGTCTCTCATGCAAACTAGTAAACATGTCAGATGAGACCACAGGACTTTAACTGCTGGGCCAATAGCTCTTCTTCAAGCTCAAAGGAAATTCTTGAACAGTGTCTATTACAGGGGAATGTGCTCTTTGTGTTATAGTGGAAGCAACAAATCATAAAGTCACAAATCAAAATGAGCCTGCCACTTGACAGCTCCTTCCCATCTACTCAAATACATGTGTGGTCCTCTACTAGACTCCAAAGAAAAGGCAAACCTGCACATTATTTTCAATACTAAAGGCCTAGTGCATGAAATTCATGCAAGGGGGGGTGGGTCTTTGAGGGGGCTGTCCCTCAGCCCAGCCTGCCCCCCCAACTGCCCTCCTTTGCAGTCCTGGCCCCCCCCCAACTGCAGGCCTGAAGACCCCCCCAAGAAACTGCCTTCCCTGCTGACCTGGTCTCCCCCAACTGCCCTCCCCTGTTGACCTGGTCACCCCTAAATGCCTTCCCCTGCAGGCCTGCCCTCCCCTGCAGGCCTATTCCTCCCTCAACTGCTCTCCCCTGCAGACCTGGTCCCCCCCAACTACTCTCCCCTGTAGGCCTGAGCCCGCCCCCCCCAACTGCCCTCCCTTGCTGGCCTGGTCTCCCCCAACTGCCCTCCTCTGCTGGCCTGGTTACCCCTAACTGTCCCCAACTGCCCTCCCCTGTAAGGCCATCTTTGACCATATGAGGACGGTCATCTTGTGTTTTAGAGTGACAGTCAATTTGTATAATATTCTTTTATTAGATAGGATACTGTCAATCTTAATCATATAAACATATAATTAACACAGTATACATACATATACTTCAAAGTATGCACAGTATTTACTGAGCTATGCTCTGTACTAGCCATCCTGGAGAACATAGAAATGAAGCAGACATGGACCACACTCAGGAAACTCAGTCCAATGAACATCCACCATGAGGTAACACCTCACTTATCTGAAGGCTACTTTTCCTGCAGCCCCACATTTCTAGAGCAAAGACCAGCAAACTTTTCCTGTAATGGGCCAAATAGTAAATTTTAGAATTTGTGGGCCATTTGATCTCTGTGGCAAATACTCAACCCTGCATAGAACACAAAAAAGGCCACAGACAATATGTAAATTAATGGGCACAACTGTGTTTCAATAAAATAGGTAACAGGCCCATAGGCTACATTTGGCCAATCCCTATTCTATATCATGGCTGAGTACTCAAAGGGAAGCAAAATGGGGCTCTAAGCACCCCAATGTAAGCTACCAAGTTCAAGCACCAAAACAACTGCAACAATCTTGTTCATGGGAGAGGCCCTCGTTTGAAACCTACTGTTACCCTTGCCTTTAATTACGATTGCAACAGGTTTGGCTATCTAGTTTCTTAGGCGACAGTATATGAGGAGTAGCCACCTAAAGGAGGGGCTGCTAAATCAAGAACACTATCAATATGAGAGCCAGAGCCTGAAAGCAAGGGGGAGGCAGAAACTTCTATCAAAAGCATTCATAAGGCCTAGCTGGTTTTGCTCAATGGATAAAGCACCAGACTGTGGACTGAAGGGTCCTGGGTTCGATTCCAGTCCAGGGCACATGCCTGGGTTGCAGGCTCAAGTCCCAGTAGGGGTGTGCAGGAGGCAGCCAATCAATGATTCTCTCTCATCATTGATGCTTCTATCTCTCCCTCCCTCTCCATTCCTCTCTGAAATCAATAAAAATATTTTTAAAAAAGAAAAAGCATTCATAAGAAGAGAGAGATCCATTGCCCTCGGATGTACACCTTTCAGGGCCCCTGAGAGCAGCAGGAAATAGTCACAAACAATGGTTCTAATCCCAGTTCTATTCAAGTTCCTATATCACCCAGGGCAAGGCCTCCCCTCTCCGGGACATGACTCCCCTCGTGATCACCAGAGGCCTGGGTGAGAAGACCTGCTAAGAACCTTTCCGTTGAAACTCTGCTCATCACAATAACTCTGAGCTACTCAGAAATGCTGCTTCATTTCATGAGATCTGCTTCCAAAGGCAGCAAGGTACATAATCATTTTAGCCGGAGTTTCTTTCCTTTCTTTTTTTCTATATATATTTTATTGATTTTTTTACAGAGAGAAAGAGAGAAGGATAGAAAGTTAGGAACAACGATGAGAGAGAATCATTGATCAGCTCCCTCTTGAACACCCCCCTCTGGGGATGTGCCCGATACCAAGGTGCATGCCCTTGACCGGAATCAAACCCGGGACCTTTCAGTCTGCAGGCCGATGCTCTATCCACTGAGCCAAACCGGTTTCGGCTGCAGGAGTTTCAAAAAGAATGCAAATTAAAACAAACTCAGGTGCTTGGATGGATAAATCAAGGGGACTGCCAAGGCCACGGCCTGAGCTCCAGGCATTCCAGGGCCAGCACTGCCCTGCCACACGAGTGCCCCCCTCCACCAGCCAGTGGCCACATACATGTTGTCGTGGGCAGCTTTCATAGCCTTGGCAGCATAGCCCATGTTCTTGAGCACCTCGGTGTTGGTGTTGGCATTTTCCAGGGCCTCTCGCTGGAACTCGATGGTTGACAGTGTGCCGTCAATCTGTGCCAGCTGCTTTTCATACCTCTTCTTGCGCTTCAGTGCCTGGAGGGCTGCTGCATGGGGAGAAAACACGAGTTTCAGAGAATCTAGACATGAGGTATTATTCTGGAATTCACCTGAGTCTTCTCCAATTTTTAAAAAAATATTTTTTAAATTGATTTCAGAGAAGAAGGGAGAGAGAGAGAGAGAAAGAGAGAGAGAGAGAGAGAGAGAGAGAAACATCAATGATGAGAGAGAATCACTGACTGGCTGCCTCCTGCACTCCCCCTACTGGGGATTGAGCCCACAACCCAGGCATGTGCCCTTGACTGGACTCAAACCTGGGACCCTTCAATCTGCAGGCTGACACTCTATCCACTAAACCATACCGGCAAGGGCTTCTCTCTAATTTTTTTAAATATGTTTTTTATTGATTTTAGAGAGAGAGAAAGCGAAACGCTGATCAGCTGCCTTCTTCACGCCCACTACTGGGAATTGAGCCCGCTACCAGGGCATGTGCCCTGACTAGGAATTGAACCAATGACCTCACTCAACCCCCTGAGCCACAATGGCCAGGACTCTTCTCTAATTTTAATAGATGTACCTCAGTTGTTGCTTCCACTATAACACAAAGAACACATTGTTTTCTGAGAAACTATACAAAATTCACGTGCAACCAAGCACACAAGCAAAAGTTCACATTCTCTGATAGCACACACACTCACACATCAAATCATAAAGAGGCATTCAGAGAAAAAATATGCTTTGAGGTCAAACTACGTTAGGTTCAAAACTCAGATCACAGATTTAGGTGAGTTATTTAGCTTCCCGAATAGGTTCACTATGAGGAGTAAATGAGAGAACATAGCATAACATTAAACAGTGGACACCAAAAAAAATCCCAACAGCTCTAATTATGATAAGGCAATTTTAAGGTATCATTTTATGTCAACTAAATTACAAAAAACAGTAAATAATGACTATACCTAGTGATGGATCAGTTAGGGTTAAAATGCTATCTCACTGTACATAGCTGACAACTGTAACTTGTTATAATGCTTTTGAAAAGTAACATGGCAATACACAACACCAGCCATAATGACATTTCTGTCCTCTGACTCAGTAACTTCCTTCTGGAAATGTATTTATCAAAGCAGAGACCCATGACTGAAGATGGTTACTATAGTATTCTCTATCATAGAAAACACAACAGAATAAAGGCAGAACTCCCTGCCAGGGACAAATCTACAGTGTGACCATTTAGTCAGGTCAATGTCATCACCTATCTTGTTCTCTGGCATGTGAAGGCTACAGAGATAAACTTGTTTTACGTCAGAGTCAAGATAGGCAATTTAATCATGGTGAATTTGTGGCTGAGCAGGGGCCTAAACCACATTTCCCTACTCAAAACCCAGGCTTCCTCCCTTACTGTCCCAATTCCCTCTGGGCATCAAAGCCAGAGAGGAGGCTCAGCACAGACTCCAGAGAATGAATTCGCTGGGTTGGGAATGCTGCCCAGCCCTGCCTTGGCCTGGACAGCACTAGCCACACATATGCACCCAAGCATGCATGCTCCCCATGCCTACGGGCTTCAGACTGGAGTCATCTCCTGCAGGCAACAGTCAATCATTTCCTCCATATGTCACATGAATAGATTCCATGCTCCTTCCACTCACATTCCTTGTTAGCCTAGGATTGTGTCCTAAAAACCAGTTGCCAGCCCTAGCTGATTTGGCTCAGTGGATAGAACGTCAGCCTGAGAACAGAAGGGTCCCAGATTCGAGTCTGGTCAAGGGCACATGCCTGGGTTGCAGGCTCGGAGGCACACATCAAACATCATAATTAAAATGCCAAGGGTTAAAGACAAAGGGAGAATCTTAAGCAGCAAGAGAAAAGCAGTTGGTTACCTACAAGGGAGTGGCCATAGAACTGTCAGCTGATTTCTCAATATAAACTTTGCAGGCCAGAAGGGAGTGGAAAGACTATTCCAAGTGATGAATAGCAAGGACCTACAGCCAAGATTACTCTGCCCAGCAAAACTCTCATTTAGAACTGAAAGTCAGATAAAGAGCTTCACAGAGAAAGCTAAAGGAATTCATCACCACCAAACCAGTATTACATGAAATATTAAAGCATCTTCTTGAATAAGAGGGGGAGGAGGAGGAAAAAAAAGATTAAAATTTTGAATAATGAAATGATAATAAATACATATCTATTCTAAAAAAATCAAAATAAATAAACAAGGAATCTAACAAACAAAATAAACTGATGAATAAAATAGAACCAGAGGCATGGAAACATGGAATAGACTACAGAATCTCAGAGAGAGGGGGAAAGCGATGAGATTAACCAAAGAACTTATATGCATATATGCATTACTTATGAGGAAACTGAGGTTCAGAGAGGTCCTTAACTCAGGTCACCAGATGATAGATAAGAAGCAGAACCTCAGTTTCCTCCTCTGCTAAAAAGGGTGATTATTTCTGCCTTAAAGGGTTGCTGTGAGGTACGTATATAGCAGGGACCTTCGTTGTTCCCCCTTCCCACCTGTAGAATTCACACAGGCTCTTCCCCTCCGTGCAGTGAACTCTCCAGGATGGTGTCTGGCAGGGATAGTTGACTTGTTTACCCTAATCTAACTTCTGTGTGCATTTCTCAAGTAGCTGAGAACTCCTAAGAGAAAGTGTACATGATTAATTTTCCTCCTCCATACATGGTTTGAGTAAAGTAACCTTAAAATTAGACATGGCGTCAGCATTTGGGCTGCAGAATATGTACAAACATTCACAGCACTGGAACTACATCTGTATCTTACAATATTCCTCCATCCCTGCCTTATTTCTAACCAACAAAATCTGCTTCTACATGTAGCCAAAGTCTAAAGAGTCAAGCCCAATATCTTACATAAATATTTGCTGGCTCTTAGTTTCTTGCCCTGTACTTCTCCAAATTCATGATGGCTGATTAAAAAAACAAGTACTATTGTCATCACAAGAAAATAAATCAATCACTATGAGGCGATGGATGTTAACTAAACTTATTGTAGTAATCATGTTATAATCCTATATAATAAAAGCATAGATGGTGTTGCGCGATGTCGTCAGAAGATGGCCACTCCCACATGGCCGCCCCCACATGGTCATAAGACAGCTGCCACCACAAGATGGCCACCCCACATCGTCACAAGATGGCCGTCCCACATTATTACAATATGGCCACCACAAGATGGCCGGCAGGGGAGGGCAGTTGGGTGCAACCAGGTCGGCAGGGGAGGGCAATTGGGGCAAGATCAAGCCAGCAGAAGGCAGTTGGGGTCAATAAGGCTGGCAGGGGAGGCAGTTGGGGGCGATTGGGCTGACAGGAAAACAGTTAGGCGTCAATCAGGCCGGCAGGAGATCAATTAGGGGGCAACCAAACACCCTCTTCCTTTTACCTGCCCCGCCAGCTGTACCTCCATCAGCCCACCCCAGAACGATAGGCCTACAGCTCCTCGCCCTGGCTGCACACCCCTAATCATACCCCACCACCCCAAGGAGTGGGGGCTGGGCAACCAACCACCTGCAGCCCCTCCCCACTGTCAGTCACACCCCCAATGGGCCCTCACCACCCTGACTGGCCCACAGCCCCTCCCTCCAGCTGGCCATGCCCCCGATGGGCCCCCACCATTCTGATTGGCCCAAAGCCCCAATAGTAGGCAGATATGGCTAGCCAATCTCCTGCAGCCCCTCCCTCCACCTAGCCCCACCCCAAATTGACCCCCCACCCCAATCAGGGGCAGGGCCAGCTGGCCAACCACCCATGGCCCCTCCCCCAGGCAGCTGGCCCCCAATCAGCACCCCACCCAACCCATTTGGGGGTGAGGCCAGCCATCCCACTGCACACAGCCCCTCCCTGTGGCCAGCTTCACCCCCAATCGCCCCCCCCCAACCCTAATCGGGGACAGAGCCTGACAGCCAATTGCCTGCAGCTCCTTCCCCAGCTGGCCCGGGCCTGATCCAGGCAGGCTAGCTGGACAACCTCCCTCCATCTTCTCCTCCCGCAGGACCAGCCCTGATCCGCCCTGATTGAGGCTGGGTGGCTGGACCCCACCTGTGGGCCTCTAGTCTATCTATATAAAACCCTAATATGCAAATAGACTGTATGGCAGAACAACTGAACAACCGGTCACTATGATGTGCACTAACCACCAGGGACCACACGCGGAACATAGTGGGCATTGGCAGCAAACAGCAGAGCACGGAACATGGTGGGCATTGGCTGCGGTGGGATGGTGAAGCAGGTGAGTAGGGGCGCCAGACCAAGGCAGGCTGCCAGTTGCTGTCATCAGAGCAAGCCTCAAGTAGTTACTGAAAATTCTTTGCTTTCTTGTGAAGCGGTCCCGCCAGGTGCTCACACCTGCTGCCAGTGCCTGCACCTGCTGCTGGCGCTGGCCTTAATCACACCTCAGGGCTTCTCCACCTCCCCCTGCTCCTGAGGAGCAACTGAGGCAGCAGCCGCCACTCCCACCCACTGATGACACTGGCCCCGCTCACTGCATGACATCAGTGGATGTGAGTGGGGCCAGGATTGTCAGCACATGGGAGTGGTGATGGCAGGAGCGGGACTGCGGCAGAAAGGGGACTGGGGGCTGTGGCGAAAGGAACCAGGCAGGGGTGTGGAGGATGGGTTGAGACCTGACCCTGTGCCCACTATAGCCTCGCAGCCCACAATTCCTTTCAAGGTGCACGAATTCATGCACTAGTATTATATATATGTATATCAAATCAATATGTAATACACCTAAAACTAACACAATATTATGTCAATTATATCTCAATAAAACTGAGAGTAATGGAAAAAATAACCCAAGTACTAAGTTAACAAGGAGTACATATAAACCCAATATTCAAAGAAGGGGCATACAAAGAGATCCCTTTTCTGCCAAAGAATTTCAGTTTCGTTCATAAGCACAATGGCTTTAACAACTGAAATCTAAACAAGACCAATAGAAGTTAAAGAGGTTGCTTTTAGATGGGGAAAAAATAGTCTTCAGAATATCCGTATTTAATTATGCTTTTGCTGGTTCCAAGAGAGTAATTACAGAATCTAATAATCAAATCAGCTTTATTGGCTCTGAAAGATAAAGCAAAAACAACTCCAACCACGTCAAACTAAACATTTGGTCTCCAGACAGTTGCTTCATTGGACACTTTGAACAGCTACTTGAAGAAAAAATGCAGAAGAGATACCCTAAAAAGCAGAGACCAGTGGAAAAGACATTCACCCAGGACCAGAAACTCCTTCTGCAAAGGCATCTGTTAGTAACTGTACAGAAACCATTTTCAGAGAACTCACCAGTTCAATACAACTAGATAGGGTGTTCCTTTCTTCTAGGCCCATGGCCGGCAAACAGCGGCTCATGAGCCACATGCAGCTCTTTGGCTTTCCACAAAATACCATGGCCTGGGCGAGTCTATTTTGAAGAAATGGCATTAGAAGCAGTTTAAGTTTAAAAAATTTGGCTCTCAAAAAAGAAAGTTCAATCGTTGTGCTGTTGATATTTGGCTCTGTTGACTAATGAGTTTGCCCATCACTGTTCTAGGCAAAGACAGACTTGAGTTCTCTTTGAAGAGTTTCTAAGGAGTGTCAGTTTGCTTGCCCCAATTTGGGGCAATTAGTATAGGATCATTAGCCCAACGTATCTCAATAGATGCTAAGAAGTCATAACTGTATGCTCATTACTTGTATAGAGAGAGATTTGGGCATTGGTGGAAAGGAAGGTCCAGTAATACCATGCATTCTCACTAACTGAATGATGGTGTCTATAGTTCTTTCAAAGACCCAAGGTTCTACATCTGAATTCATCTAGCAAAAGGCATAAGAGCTAAGAGGGAAGGAAGAGAGTGTTGCTTCTTTCTCAGTCTCAGCATGAACTACACAGCAAACATGAACATACACACATTAAGTGAGAATTCTGAAGAACCTTCGGCAGCCTGGTCATGGCAGGGTTTCTGGCACGCAGGGTGCTGAGTAAAGCTGAGGGAATAATCATTCAGATTCTCATTTCTCATTATGCCCATAAATAAACCTAAGATATTCAGGGTACTATGTCTCAGGGTACTCAGGTGAGTCCAGTTAGTTACAGGGCCTGCTCTTCAGCCATATTGGAAAACCTCTTAATTCATGGGTTTGGAGTATTCAGAAGGGTCTTATCTCAATAGTAGGGTCTAGTCCTATCTATAATAATAAAAGCATAATATGCTATTAGACCAGATATCCTTCTGGAGGTCCTTCCGGATGAAGCCACAGTAGCAGGGGCAGAGGCAGCTGCCATTGTGGCGGGGGCTGAGCCCTTGCATGAATTTCATGACCTGGGCCTCTAGTCCTATCCTATATAATAAAAGCCTAGCCCTACCCAGTTTGGCTCAGTGGATAGAGCATCAGCCTGTGGTCTGAAGGGCCACAGGTTCAATTTCAGTCAAGGGTATGTACTTTAGTTGCAGGCACATCCCTATTAGGGGTGTGCAGGAGACAGCTGATTGATGTTTCTCTCTCATCAATGTTTCTAATTCTCTATCCCTCTCTGTAAAAAATAAATAAATAAATAAATAAATAAATAAATAAATAAAATATTTATTTTTAAATTAAAAATAAATAAAAGCCTAACATGCTAAGTGCCCAGTTGTCCAGTCATCCGTTCAACTAATCAAACATAATATGCTAATGATATGCTAAGGTCGCTCAACTGCTTGCTATGATGTGCACTGACCACCAAGGGGCAGGTGCTCCAACCGGTAGGTTAGCTTGCTGCTGGGGTCCAACTGATTGGGACTGAGCAAGATGGGTTGGACACAACCTGGAGCCCTTCTGTGGTCCCTCCCCAGCTGGCCAACCTTCCGTGTCCCTCCTCAGTCCCAATCATGTACCAGTGAGGTCTCTCAGCTTCGCCTGTGCCCTCTAGCAATCTGGGACCCCTTGGAGAATGTTGGAGAGCTGGTTTCAGCCTGATCCAGCAGGCCAGGCCAAGGAACCCCACTGGTGCACAAATTTGTGCACTAGGGCTCTAGTATTAAACATTGACCTGGGTCCACCTAACAAATCTTAAAAACAAAACCAAAAAGGACAAACTATTACAGAGGAAATAAACTATTCCCAAAAAAAGCTTGAGTTTATAGAAATATAGAAATACTCAGTACCCAACAAGATAAAATTTACATTCAATACCCAATCAAAAGTTACCATGCGAAGAAGCAGGTAAATATTATCTGCAACACAAAGAAAAATAAAATCAAATCCAAGTAACCCAGAACTAATATAGAGAGTTAGCAATTTGCTATGGAAGAGAACAAAAATAATACACTCCCAAGAGAAGGAATTCACTAATCATCAGAAGACAATGTGATCTGATGACAGAGGTAACAACGGGCATTCTGGGAGCTTAGAGGAAGAGAACCTAATCTTTGGAGCTGTCACATATTTAAAGGATGATAAAAGATAGAAAAGAGGGCTGAAACCAGTTTGGCTCAGTGGAGGTTTGGCTCAGTGGATAGAGCGTTGGCCTGCGGACTGAAAGGTCTCGGGTTAGATTCCAGTCAAGGCATGTACCTTGGTTGCGGGCACGTCCCCAGTAGGGGGTGTGCAAGAGGCAGCTGATCAATGATTCTCTCTCATTGATGTTTCTAACTCTCTCTCCCTCTCTGTAAAAAATCAATAAAATATATTTTTTTTAAAAGAAAGATAGAAAAGAGGGACATATCCCATGCAGGAGGAAAAGAGAGGCATGAAAAAATGGGGAGGGGCAAGGAATGATAAAAAGTTCCAGAAAGAAACTCAAGGCCAGTCTTCTTTGTCTTGTTAAAGAGCTGTTGGACTTGATCCCAGGGTTAGAGGGCAGTTATTGAAAGATGAAAGCTGAAGCAAAAACATGATCAGAAAGATCCCTCTGGCTGCTATGGGGAGAAAGGACTGGCAACCACTGTATTAATCCACGGGGTTTGGATTTCAAGGGCCTGAACTAAGGCCAGAGCAGAGGATCTGACCGGGAGAGGATCAATTTGAGAGACACAAGAAGACTCCATGGGCCTGTAAACCTGTTTGAATATGCAGGGTAAAGAAATGGAGAGGGAGTCAGAAACAAAGTACAGTTCCCGGCAGGAGAACCTGGAAGGCTGAGATGCCATTTCCCTGAGAGACTAGTGACTTAGAGGACAGAAGCTGGGTCGGGAAAGAAAAAACCATTCCCACCAGGTCTTTCTGTAAGGCTCTGAACTTCAAATTTTAGATCAGTACCTGAAATCTGAAATAACATTTTCTAAATCCACATGATCAAGATAGAAAATTTCAGGAATTTCTGAGTAGTTCAAATTTAATATTTCTTATTAAAATGTAAAGAGCACAGGATTCAAAGGTAACCTGTTACCATTTATATATGTATGTGTCAGGAGAACATCTAGTACGTGTTTGTAATTTACAGACTATCTCTGGGCCTTATAATTTGTTACTCTGGGAGAAACCCTGAATGGCTAGAGCAGGGAAGGAACTTTGTAAATTATGTACTATTTGCAATATATCTAATCAAAATAAACAAAAAAGTAACTTAAATGAAATAGTCAATTTCTTCCCCATTGCTAGATATGAAAAGGCAGTTATAGTTAAAATAACAAACATTTACTTAAAACAATTTAACTCTGCCTGGCATGGAGCTGTGGTCTGGTCCCACCAGTGGAGTAAAGGCACTGATTGTGCTCTTCTCCCCAATCTCCTAGCACGCCAGGTCGGAGGCTGGATGCTCTTAGCTGGGCTTATTGGGGGTGACTAGGTCCTTGGCTTCCAGGCTGGGATGAAATGGTTCTTTCCTGACTGGCTTTTCTTCCTCTACTTCCAACTGAACCCACACCAACAAGAGCCCCCTTCTGCCTGAGCAAGCATGAAAGCACCCTGGCAACTGCGATGACAACAGAGGTCGGGGCTGGGTTTTTTGTAGGGAAGTAGGAAGGGGGACATTGCCTTTCCAAAGCAAGAGGAAAACCAAATGTAAAAGCCTTTTCTCCTTTTAGAATCAGACAGACATGATGAGGGGTTGTAGAGACAAATCACTCTCCTTAACCAAATAGCAGCAAGGGATGAAGGGCAAAAGGAGCCACAAGAACCTGGTGCCTTCCTGGGGGAAGGGGAGGGGGACTTGCCTTGGTCCCCACAAAATGGGGACCCGGCATCTCAGAGTCCTGGAACCCTAGTGCACATCTCTATTTTCACACTGCCTGTAATTTAGTTAGAATGGGAGCTCCTGGACGAAGGGGCCATCTCCCTATCTCAGTATCCTTAATCCAGAGAAGGTGCTCAGAGAAATGGTTGGCTGCACAAACATACTCTTGGAGAGTAAATCTGACCTTGTTTCATTTGTTTCCAGGGCAAAGGAAACTAAGGAGAAAATAAAACAAATGGGACTACATCAAAATAAAGTTACTGAACAGCAAAAGAAAACATCAACAAAACAAAAAGGGAGCACACTGTATGGGAGAACATATTTGGCAATGATACATCTGATAAAGGGTTACTGTCCAAAATATAAAAAGAACTCATACAACTTAACAAAGGGAAGACAAACAATCCAATTAAAAAATGGGCAAAGGACCTAAATAGACACTTCTCCAAAGAGGACATACAGGTGGCCAAGAGCCATGTGAAAAAATGCTCAAAGTCATGAATCATCAGGCAGATGTAAATTAAAATGACAATGAGGTATCACCTCAAACCTGTCAGAATGACTACCATCAACAAATCAACCAATGATAAGTGCAGGCAAGGATGTGGAGAAAGGGAACCTTAAGTACACTGCTGGTGGGAATGTAGACCGGTGTAGCCATTATGGAAAACAGTATGGAGTTTCCTCAAAAAATTAAATATGGAACTGCTATTTGACTCAGTAATCCCACTTCTAGGAATATAGCCTAAGAAATCTGAAACACCGCCCAGACCGGTTTGGCTCAGTGGATAAGAGCGTCGGCCTGTGGACTGAAGGATATTGATTGCGGTCAAGGGCATGTAACTTGGTTGCAGGAACATCCCCAGTAGGAGTGTGCAGGATGCAGCCAATCGATGTTTCTAACTCTATCCTCCCTTCCTCTCTGTAAAAAATCAATCTAAAAAAATCTGAAACACCAATCATAAAGAATATATGCACCCCTATGTTCATAGCAGTACAATTTATAATAGCTAAGATCTGGAAACAGCCCAAGTGTCCATCAAGTAGATGAGTAAATAAAAAAAAAGGTATAGTACATTTACACCATGGAATACTATGCAGCAGTAAAAAAGAAGGATCACTTATCCTTTGAGATAGCATGTAGGGGCCTGGAGTGTATTATGCTAAGCAAAATAGCCAGTCAAAGAAAGACAACTATCACATGATCTCACTCACATGTGGAATCTAATGAACAAAATAGATCCAGAAACATAGAAGCATAGAACACACTGCAGAATCTCAGAGGGAAGATGGGGGGAGGGGTTGGGTGGAAAGAAATCAATCAAAGAACTTGTATGCAATAACCCATGGACATAGACAATAAGGTGTCTGAGGCTGGGGAGTGGGGAAGGAGAGCCACGGGCAAGCTAGAAGGGGTCAATGGGGGGGGGAGGAATGTAATACTTTCAACAATAGAGATTTAATTTTTTTAATAACTTTTATGTTATATATATTTTAATACAAAAAAATATATAGATCAGTTCATGAGTTTGCTATCTGGTCTTCCCTGCTGAACAATCCTATATAATAACACCCTAATATGCTAAATGTCCAGGTGTCTGATCATCCGTTCAACCAATCAAAGTGTAATATGCTAATGATATGCTAAGGCCACTCAACTGCTAGCTGTGGCATTTACTGACATGTACAGGGGGCAGATGCGCCAACCTGTAGGTTAGCTTGCTGCTGGTGTCTGGCTGATAGGGACTGAATGAGACGGGGCGCACACACCCTCACTGGCTAGCCAACCTTCCGTGTCCCTCCCCAGCTCTGATTGTGCACCAGTGGGGTCCTCTGGCCTGGCCTGCACCTTCTTTCAATCCCCTCAGGAGGATGTCAGAGAGCTAGTCTCGGCCCAAACCCACAGGCCAGGCCGAGGGACCCACTGGTGCACGAAGTCTTTAGTGTAGTTTATAATCATACTAGAGGCCCAGTGCACGGATTTGTACACTGGTGGGGGCATGGCCTGTAGGGATTGGTCCACTGAGGGAGGGCCACTCCTCCCAGTTGGGAGCAGTCACTCATCCCAGTCAGCTGAATGGCATTTCCACTGTGGGAGCACACTGACCACCAGGGGCAGCTCTTGAGTAGAGTGTCTGCCCCCTAGTGGTCAGTGTGCATCATAGCAACTGGTCATTCTGGTCATACTGCTGTTCGGTCACTGGGCTTTTATATATATAGATATGTGAGAATAACAAAACCAGAGCACTAACTCCAAACTGCACAGAATAACCAGAAACCAAAATAGTTGAGGGGAAATAATTTATATTCTCTTAAACAATATACACCAGGGCTAGAATATAATCCGATTGTTTAGAAAAGAATGTGAAGAAGGGAATGTCAAAAAGCAGGCTTCCTAACAAGGCTCAGAGTCCCCTTGTAGCAAGTGGAAAACAAAAGATGAGGATAAATGCTAAAAATTCTCCAGCCAATTAAAATCCCTTATCCTGGCTTCAGTAGCGCCTTTACAGTAAGGCTCCTAGGACCCTCCACACAGATGATTGACAGGCAGCCTCAGAGTCTTCTGTCTCCCCACCTTTGACAATTTGGTTTTTCTGGCTCCAAATGTTTTTTTATTTTTAAAAATAAATATATTTTATTGATTTTTTAAAGAGAGGAAGGGAGAAGGATAGAGAGTTAGAAACATGAATGAGAGAGAATCATCGATCAGCTGCCTCTTGCACGCCCCCTATTGGGGATGTGTCCACAACCAAGGTACATGCCCTTGACCGGAAACAAACCTGGGACCTTACAGTCCACAGGTCGACATTCTATCCACTGAGCCAAACCAATTTCGGCCTGGCTCCAAATGTTAAGGGGAAACTGCTACTCCACTCACCCTTTGCCTTCTGCCTCATCACCACCCTTTCTCAGCCACACTCTCTTCCAAATCCTGCTGAGCATTCTGTACCCCAACAGACAATTCTGGTTCCAGCTCTCTGGTCACATCAAAGACTTAATTTTCCTTATCTGTAAAATGGGAGTAGGGAATGGACCCACATGATCGAATTCTCATGTTTTCCAGACAAAGTAACTGATCAGCAATTGAATATAGTCAGCTACGCTGAGCCATTCACCCTTCTTTCTTTCTTATCTACTGTCTACACATGAACAAGATATAGCTCTACAAAAGACAAAGAGAGAATATTAAAATCAGCAAGACAAAAGCAGGTAGTTACCTATAAAGGAGCACCCATACGACTGTCAGCTGATTTCTCAACAGAAACCATGCAGGCCAGACGGGAATGGCAAGAAATATTCAAAGTGATGAATAACAAGAACCTACAGCCAAACATATTCTACCCAGCAAAGCAATCACTCAGAATTGAAGGCCAGATAAAGAGCTTCACAAATAAATTTAAGCTAAAGGAGTTCATCACCGCCAAGCCAGAATTATATGAATTGCTAAAAGGGGTTCTTTAGGAAGAGGAAGAAAATAAAGATAAAAATTATGAACAACAAATACGTAACTATCAACAAGTGAATCTAAAAACCAAGGGAAGTAAAAATCATGATGAACGATATTAACTGGTGAATATAATGGAATCAGAGGTATGGAAGGGGAGTGGACTGATGATTCTCGGGGAAATGGGGAGTGGGGGGGGCGGGAAGAGGTTGAACATAAACTGTGCACCTATGGAGGAGGACAATGGGGGGTGGGGAAAGGGCAGAGAGTGGGATGGAAACTTGGTGGAGGGGAGCAATGGAGGGGGGGAAATGAGGAACTTTTGTAATAATATGACCAATAAAGATTTTTTTTTTTTAAAGATATAGCTCTATAATGTCTAATTGTCCTCGCATGTCTTCATGCTGTCAGACATTGGTCTTCACAACTTTGGAGACTATTTCTTTAAAGAAAAGGATCATTCTGTGTCTGTTTTGGACATGAGCTTTTCCCAATCACAGAGCTCAATGTCTTTATTAGAAACTAAAACAAAGCCAAATAAAAACTGCTTTCTCATATATGAAAAAGAAGATCAGGAAAAGTCCTTCTTGGGTCTATTTTCACTTAAGATACAGAAAATCATATTGTAAACTACTGGATCAAAGTGGGCAGAAAAATTCAGAACAAAATTAACTCAAGGTAGACTGACTTGTGGGCTTATGGGTATTATGAGTCTTAAAATACAAGACAGAAGGAAGTCAGCTCCTAAGAGCCTGGGGGTCCAAAGAAGCGGGAGAAAGTGCCTCTTGTGTTTGCTCTCCTCCACACTGCCTGTGTTCTCCCCTGTTTCCCAAAAGAGAAGGTAAGGCTGAGAAAATACTATAGATACAGATTTTCAGCTGGGTTTACTCTCCAAGTACCCAACAAGGTCTGAGAATGCAAAGAACTGGCTAAGGGGTAGAAAATCCATAATCTGGCCCCTTTGCTGTATTCATAGACAGTAGAAGGACTGGGGAAAATGCCGTGTCTACATAAATATACACTCCCTCTTCTCCCTGCAAAAGGCGGCCTGGCCTCCCTTCTTCAAGCTGCCTCTCACAGCCTTTCTCCCTTTCTCCCTTGGACACTAGTCATAATCCCTGATGGATGGAGAGACTGAGACAGAAGCCAACAATTACCAGTTTCCATACTCCCAGTAATACCTAACACAGAGCCCTGCACTGCTAGGTGTTTGGGAAACAGACACTAAATGAGTAATAGAGGATAATATCCTGCTCTTTTCTCAAGTCCTAAGCTACTCTAAAAATCATTAAGACTACTGGAGTACTAAAAATGTTCTATATGATCTGGGTGGTGGTTACGTAGGTATATGCATTTGTGAAAATTCACTGAGCTGTAGCCCGGGCCTGTGTGGCTCAGTTGGTTCGGCATCATCCTGTGCACTGAAAGACTACTGGTTTGACTTGCAGTCAGGGCACATGCCCCAGTTGCGAGCTCAGACCCCAGTGTGGAGTGGGCAAGAGGCAGTGATCAATGTCTCTCTCTCATCGATGTTTCTCTCTCTTTCCCTCTCCCTTCCTCTCTAAAATCAATAAAAACATACTTTTTAAAAAATATTTTAAAAACTCACTGAGCTGTACACTTAAGAATTGTCTGCCTTACTATAAATAACTTATACCTCAATTTTTTTTAAAATAGCACAAAAAATGAAGTATTTACATATCAATTCTTTCCTAGGTCTCTTTATAGACTTCCTAATCTTCTCTAGAGTCCTATAAAAAGGGTAAAACATGGGAATTATTCTGAACCCTTGTATACGCAGACCCAAGGAACAGGAAAAGACAATCCGGTTCTGTGGAGTTTATGACCCTCCACCCAGACTGTGCCAGTCCACCAAACCACAAACAGCCAGTTATAACTCAAAGAAAACAATCCCCCAAAATAGAAACTGTTTGCTCCGTCTCTCCTGTCAGCTGGCTTTTTGCATGGCAACTTTAATTTTATTTTCAAAACCATTATGGCAGGACTGTGAATATGTCACCACAGAGAAGCAAAGAGGCAGCAGAACTCACTGGAATGAGGAGTATGTAGAAAGCATGGGTCTAGTCCCAGGTTTGCCTTCATGAGTTGTGTGTCATATTTATTTATTAAATATATTTTTATTGATTTCAGAGAAGATGGGAGAGGGATAGAAACATCAATAATAAGAAAGGATCATTGAATGCTGCCTCCTGCACGCTCTGCACTGGGAATCAAGTTTGCAACTGGGACATATGCACTGACCGGGAATCGAACTGTGACCTTCTGGTTCATAGGTCGACACTAAACCACACCAGCCAGGCTGTTTACTGATTTAAGAGAAAAAGGAAGGGAGAGAGAAACATTGATTAAAGAGAGAAACACTGACCAGTTGCCTCCCAACAATTGAACCCAAAATCTTGGCATGTGCCCTGACTGGGAATTGAACCTGAAACCTTTTGGTAAACAGGACAACGCTCCAACCAATCAAGACACCTGGCCAGGGCTGGAACTTGAGGTTTTAAAGACCTTAATTTAACCAGGTGGGTAAATGTCTTCCATATTGCTAAAATGCTTAGCTGCTCATGGTGGCACCAGGATTCACACTAAGCACAAGAGGCCTTTCCAGGGAAGCCCACTGCTTTCCCCAAGACTCCCAATATCATCTTCAATCACCATCCAAAGAGCAGACTTAATTAAGATGATTCAAGTCAGACCAGCCCTTAGCAGTTGGTTCCTTTCTCTGTTCCTCATAAGAGACAAATGGCCTGCATCCTATGGCCCAAAGGTGGGCCTGTGAGGAAGTCAAGTCCTGCCACAAGGAAACACTCCCAGTCTGCTTAACTGGTCACTATTGGGTTTTTGTCCAGCAGAGCTTGAGCCTGCTCAGCCTCAGCAGAAATCTGTGACTGTGACTTGCTACAAGTCTGGCAGTCAAATCAGAGGCAGGCTACTGATCCAAACGAGGCTCAGACACCAGGACAGATCCCCTCCAGCATCTGTGTTGCTTGCTTGGACAAAGGCTCAGGGGATCAGCTAAAAACCATTATTCAGCTCTGGTCTCTGAATCAGGGAATCAAAATGGAAAAATGTGTAGCACCTTTTACAAAACAGTCTGTGGCTGCTCTCAGCTTTTACAAAGAGTAGGGATGTACCCAAGCTGTTATCAGAACAAATGAATTCTGAGCTGCTTCCATCTTTTCATGCAGCAAAACTGCCTGGAGCAGTACCTGGCTCTCTGGTGGGTTACTGTACAGTGGTCACTTGTTGACTCAGAGAACGCTAGAGCAAGCATTCATGCAATCCATCGTTCTCATTTTACTTGTCAAGAAAACAAAAGCCCAGAGCTGGGAAGACACTTGCCCAAAGACAGCATTTCAGTCAGAACTAGACCAGGATACAGTATCTCTAAGTCCTAGAGCTCTGTCTGGCCATCCTGGGTGATTTAAGAAGCACCGGGAGAATTGCAAAGCCAACAGGAAACTGGGAGCTCAGGGGGAAAAAGGATGGAGTTCCTTTTCAGATTTTTGTGATTAAGATAGCAGATAGAGTCTGGGCTGAACTTAATGTATGACCTCTGAAACACAGGTCCTTGTCATCAGCTAAGGGAAATAACTAGCTCTCTCTCTCTTGGATCAAAGGTAAACATGAAGAGAAGATTAAATAATCTCAAAGATCACAACTAATTGAGCCAGCCAGGCTCTGAGAGGAAATGTACAGTATGAGGCAGCCAAGAACCTTATTAATAAATGAGGTTGGGTCAAGCCCATCTAAATAGGGAAGATGTGCCTGCTTACCTTCAGCATGTAACCTGATACACTCACTGAAGTCAATCTAACATAGATCTCTCCGTTTGGAATCCAGGGCCTCCTCAGAGAATCCACCTTTTCAGCTTTCACTTGACTGAGCCACCACTACTCCCCAACCCTACTCCATAACCCTCCATCCCACACACACACACACAACTTATGTTAATCTTGACTCCCACAATATCCCTGCCTGGAACGGCTCACCCACCCTTTCCTCTGTTCCAAACCCGTTCATCTGTGTCCCATCATCTATGTCCCATACAGACCCTTCACATGGACTCTTTCACAGTGGGCACTCAAAATGTTGGCTGAATTGGGTGGAACTTAATCCAGCAACCCTTTTCCTTTGCTCACCATCATCGGATAGAAGCTAACAGCCCTATCCTGGAATGCCAAACAAAAGTACTGCATGTAGGCATCAGCTGTACGGTAATATAACCTGGGGCTACTGGGTAAGTATTTCTGGACTTATGTTCCTAATCCTTCACGGGTGGGAGCCCTTACCCAGGCTGATCCTCCTGCCCAAAGTAGTCACCGGTGATACCAAACACCTTGGTCATCCAGGAGGACCACTGGTGGGACAAGGAAGTATGATTACATAGGGGTCACCACCCAGGTCCCCTTCTGTATGACACAAAATTAAACCACTGCCCCTTTGTGTGTAAAATTAAACAGAGGTTTCTGGCTGGTGAAGACATCAAAGGAAGGGACCATCACTACTTCCTCCTGGGAAAGGTGTAGAATATGAAACAAGACCTTACCTTGTCTATACAAAAAGAAATTGACAGCCAGTTTAAAATGGAATTTCCACTAATACACACATGGTAAATAAGACTGTTGCTAGAGTGTTAAGTTTGACAGATGAATAGTAGCCAATTTCTCAGAGGAAATTAATGTGGCTAATGGAAATAAATAAATATTCTAGAAAAACTGTACTGTACAAAAAGCTGTTCCAAAAGTGTTAACAAAAATTCTTATTGGCAGAACGTCTCATGGTAAAATTGCACATGTTATGAACCTAAAGCAGTCATAGTGTAGCGCAAAAAATTAAAATGTAAAAGCTATCAAGACTACATTATAAAATTTCCAAAAGTCTCCTATTATTTAAAATAAAAAGGGGTGACAGTGAAAGAATATCATGTAAGGAAAAATATCCTGAGAATAATTTACATCTAAAAAATTTGTACTTTAGAAAATTAACCTTCATTCAAAATGCTAACAGCAAGACACCCATGAAAATACACACATGGCGTCAAAACAAGCCAGAGAAAATTATTTGGTGGGGAAAAATGAAAAAGAATTCCAAGTCAAATTTAAAGAAAATATCCCTTTATTAAGTTTTGGTCGAGAATATGTTTGTATATTTTCAGAAAACAACTCTAAGACCATCTGGAATCCTGTAACAGAGAGGAATAGACAGAAGTGCTCCAGCCATGAAGACAGAAGAGACACAATTCAGAGATGGAAGATGCTGATGATGCCTCACCATACTAGCAGACAGCAGCTGTGTGTTGCTGAAAGATGCCCGGGACCAAACCAGAGACGATTGGACCTACATCACCACCATTTGTCCACCAACCAGATCTGAAATAGCATGGCTGACATGTAAACATGGGGGACTGTTTGACATTGAAATTGGGACTCATAAGAACTGTTGGCCCAGAAAGGAACTCACTACAGACTGACTCATTTACCTCTCAGCATAACTATTATGGCTTGTCGCAGTTTAGGTTCTTACAAGGGTATTTCTTAGATCACATGATCTCACACATCTAGAGGAAATAATGAACAACATAGACTGGTGAACAAAAACAGACCCAGAGAAAGAGAGGCAGCGATCAGACTCTCAAATCTCAGAGGGAAAGTATGGGGAAAATTGGGGTAAGGGGAAGAGTTCAATCAAAGGACTTGTGTGCATGCATATGGACCTAGCCAGTGGCCATGGACTACAGGGGGGTGGGGGCATATGTAGGGAGGGGTGTGGGATGGGAATGGGGGGATAAGGACAATTATGTGATACCATAATCAATTTTTTTTAAAAGTACTGCATGTATTTCTATTTCCTGGTTTTTCTTTCTCAAAAACATTTCCTATTAATCAGCTTCAAGCATTCATACATTTTGAGCTCTCTTCTGCTCTAATATTCTAGAACTCTCCAAAATATCTATTTACTAAAACTCAGTTTTAAGCAATACACACACTCCACTGTATATCCTATGTTCTGAATTCTTAATATGCTTCTAAAACAGATCACACTGTATCCTGATTACATATGTTTACTTGTCTGCCACTCTATATGAGCATCTCAGAGGCAATGACCTGTCTTGATCTCCATTTACCTGGTAAACTAGCACAGTACCTGGCACACAGCTCAAGTTAGCATACTTATCAATCAAGTATATGAAGCAAGTTTCTAGCTACGTTCTTTAAAAATGGACCATCTAAAATGAAATGCAGATTTCAATATATGCAGCACTAAGACCAAAAAAAAAAAGGGGGGGGGTCTCAACATCAGGGTCCCTAAACAGTACACAATATCCAATCTATTTCAAAATCTTAAGTTTCCTTTTCTCAAAAACACTACTCTTTATGCAACACGGCTAGATGAAAGCAATGTTCTTTTGCAATTTCCAGTTTTAACTCTAGATCTGAGGTGATGTCACATACCAACATGAGTATTTACCTCCACCTCACCCCGCAACTGCCTACTTCTTTAAGGACTAATGGGAAGAATCACATTGTCACCCCTAACCCTAAACTGTGGCAATTGCTCCTTCTTCAAATCTCCACCAAGCTCCATTTAGGGTGCTCCTGTGGGTGGTACTTACAGCCAACTTCGGACTTTAATCACTCCTGTCCTGGGTTTATTCCCATACCAAGAACCTCCTGAGAACAGTTGTTCAGATTATTAGTTGTTCCTCCTTTTCCCCCCATAGCTCTCCTCCACCTGGGTCCCACCCTGCCCTCTGCCCTTATCGTCGTGTCCCCTCCTCCCCCCACCCCGGCTATCCTCATCCATAGGTGTAGGATTTTTGTCTAGTCTCTTCCCACACCCCCTTCCCCTGAGAATTGTCAGTCCACTCCCTTTCTATGCCCCTGATCCTATTATATTCACCAGTTTGTTCTGTTCATCAGATTTTTTATTCACTTGATTTTTAGATTCACTTGTTTATAGATATGTATTTGTTGTCACTTTGTTGTTCATAGTTTTTGTCTTTACCTTTTTCTTCTTCCTCTTCTTAAAGAATACCCTTCAGCATTTCATATAATACTGTTTTGGTGATTAATTCCTTTAGCTTTTTCTTTCCTGTGAAGCTCTTTATCTGACTTCAATTCTAAATGATAGCTTTGCTGTGTAGAGTAATCCTAGTTGTAGGTTCTTGCAGTTCATCACTGAATATTTCTTGCCACTGCCTTCTGGCCTGCATAGTTTCTGTTGAAAAATCAGCTGACAGTCATATGGGTACTCCCTTGTAGGTAACTGTTTTTCTCTTGCTGCTTTTAAGATTATCTTTGTCTTTTGTCCTTGGCATTTTAATTATGATGTGTCTTGGTGTGGTCCTCTTTGGATTCCTTTTGTTTGGGGTTGTCTGCGCTCCCTGGACTTGTAAACCTATTTCTTTCACTAGATAGGGTAAGTTTTCTGTCATTATTTCTTCAAATAGGTTTATTTTCATTATCTTGCTCTCTCTTCTTCTGGCACCCCTATAATTTGGATGTTGGTATGCTTGAAGTTGTCCCAAAAGCACATCTTTGACTTGATTCTTGGGATCCTCTAGTCTCCTGTTGGATCTCTGATTATTATTCTTAATTTCAGTCAGTGTATGCTTAATTTCTAGTTGGTCCTTTTTCATATCCTCGAGGATCTCACTAAATTTATCAGTGGTTTCTAGAAGATTCTTGAGTAACCTTATAAATGTGGTTTTGAACTCTATATCCAGTAGTTTGCTTTCCTCCATTTCTTTCATTTATAACCTGTTTCTTTGTCTCCGCATTTTGGCTGCTTCCCTATGTTGATAGCGTGGATTGTGTTCTATAGGGCCCAGTGGCTCAGCCTCCCTAATTACCTGAGGTGGACACTCTTGGTGCATCCCTTTGTGGACTGTGTGCACAGTCTTGTTGTAGTTAAGCCTTGATTGTTGTTGGTATCACTGGGAGGAATTGTCCTCTAGGCCAACTGGCTATGAGGATCAGCTGCGTCTATGATGGGAGAACTTCTGTGCTGGAGACACCCTTATGGGGCAAGACTTGCTTCAGTGGGGCTTTGGTGCTAAGTCTGCCCCCTGAGTGGGTCTCTTATGGATCTGAAGAGTTGTAGTCTGGATGGTTTCTCTCTCACCACTGGGTACATTGGCTCTTGTATCTCCAAGGAGAGAGGCCACCCAGCAGGAGCTACAGAGAGATTTGCAGATTCTTTCTCTTTGTTTAGGGTTTGGAGGTGCCCAGATGAGGCCCAGCTGTGAAGCAATGCAAGCTGCTGAGAGCTTTGGGCCTTCTTTATAGGCTCTAGGGCTTTTTAACCCAGCTGCAATATGTTAGGTTTCAGATTGTAAAGGGCCAGGCCATTCATATGTAAAAACCTCTGTGCACAAATTGGGTGGGGTGGGGTTTCAGGGAATCACCTGGGTAGAGCAAACTGCAATGGCTGTCAGCCCTGCCTAGAAGAGGTCCTGTGTCTCTGTGTCCCTTGGCACCGAGCAGGAACAATGATTGATGCAAGCACCTTTGAGAGAAAGCTGCCCTCAAGTTCCATCAAATGCCAGACAGTCCAGTTTCTCCCCATATGAGTCTGGGTCCCCAGAGTCCTGCCCAGAACTGAAGTTCAGAGCAGTCAGGAGCTTGTGTCTCCCTCCCGTTTGAAAAAGACAACATCGTACTCAGTTGCCAGCCCTTTCCGTGCATGCCTCCATACTTCTGCACTTCACTTCTGCACCTCCACTCCTCCTCAGAGTCTCAGTGTGCCTTTCTCTTTCCTTCTAGTTGTAGAATTTCCACTCAGCCAGCCTTCCCATGGTTCTGGATGATACCTGTTTTGTTTTTTAATTGTAGTTTCGAAATGGTTGTGCAAGACAGCAAGTTGAGGTATTTACCTATGCCACCATCTTGGTTTCTCCAACCCTGTGGTTCTTTTTTTTTTTTTAAATATATTTTATTGATATTTTACAGAGAGGAAGGGAGAGAGATAGAGAGCTAGAAACGTCAATGAGAGAGAAACATCGACCAGCTAGCTGCCTCTTGCACACCCCCTACTGATGATGTGCCCGCAACCAATGTACAAGCCCTTGACCGGAATCGAACCTGGGACCTTTCAGTCCGCAGACCGATGCTCTACCACTGAGCCAAACCGGTTTCGGCAACCCTGTGATTCTTATGACATTCTACCAAGCCTTACTGGTTGGAAATTTTCTTTACTAACCGGTCCCCCACACCAGGCAGCAGTGCCCCCTGAGGATGGGAACTTTCTCTAACTTACTATTGGGGTTGCCAGTGCATGACAACCAGTGGATCTTCATGACAGAATGCATAACAGAATGTCTGTCAGTTATCCAAATGACTGTCAACTTTCTTGAAGTAGGCTGCTACCCAATCAGCAGGACATTTGCTTCAAGTTTTCTTTCAAGAAGGGGAAGATGAGCCGAAACTGGTTTGGCTCAGTGGATAGAGCATTGGTCTGTGGACTCAAGGGTCTATTCCAGTCAAGGGCATGTACCTTGGTTGCAGGCACATCCCTGGTAGGGAGTGTGCAGGAGGCAGTTGGTCGATGTTTCTCTCTCACCAATGTTTCTAGCTTTCTATCCCTCTCCTTTCCTCTCTGTGAAAAATCAATAATTATTTTTAAAAAAAAGAAGGGGAAGATGAACTTCTACTAAATCATCCATCTTCCAAGGCCTCCTCAGATTTTGAGGTAACTGGAGGTATTTGGGAATAAGGTGAGCTGGATAAAGGTTTAATTTTTAAGCAGAAAAAAAAAAAAATGAGCAAACTGATCAGGGAGACAGCATCTTCACTGTCCAGGAATGAATACTGGCCTGGTTGTGTGAAAAATGCCCAACATTCTCATTTAACCCCTATAATAACTATAAAGAAGTGTCTCTCAAACTTTAATATGCATACATATTAAATACATAATATGCATACATATTGAGACCTGGGGAATCTCAATAAAATGTAGGTTTTTCTTCAGAAGATCTTGTGGGGCCTGAAAATATGCATTTCTAACAACTTCCCAAATGTTCCCATAGACACCATTTGAAGTAGCAAAGTTGTACAGTATTCTGTTTTTGCAGCCAAAGAAGCTGGTGCTCAGAAATCTGAGACTTGCCCCAGATCACAAAGCTAGTAAGTAGCAAAGGTGAAATGTAAACTCAGATCTTTTGATCCCAACCCAACTCCTTTTCTACCATACCATACCATACCCTACCATACCATACAAACCACTAACCTTTTGAGCTAAACAGTCACAACCACAGAGATGTATAGTTTTTGTGAATTCCTCAAATAAGCCTTCCAGCCAGCTTTGCCCTGTAAGGAAGGAGGAGACAGAGCTAGAAATATCAGCTACGGGAGAATCAAATCAGTCACCTGCTCCTGTTAAGGACTTAAACCCTTCAATCTTTCAGCTAAGACTCCTGAAGAAGAATCAAAAAAACTTTAGGGGTTGCTAGATACTCATTCCTTTACTAACAAAAGGGAAATCTCAGCCACCAAGGGTAGATATTTCATAACTAGTTACAGTGCCTTAAAAAGAATCTGTTATCTGATCATCCTTCTTAGGAAGAAAACCAACAGGACACTGTTTACAAAGGTACCAAAAGAGACCTAAGTTTTGGTGATTTTGTCTGCAATCCTGGTTTCCATCTAGTTCTCAGTGAAAGAACTTATCCATTTTGATAATCAAATCAAAGAGTTCTAACTAAAAAAAAAATAAAGAAAAGTATACTTACTCAATATCCATAATGTGCTACACTCTTTCATACATTATCTTAGCTAATCCTCAGCAGATAGTCATGTGAGATGTATATAATTTCCACTTTGTAGAAAAGGAAAGTGATGATACTTAAGTCTCCTGGATGGCAGGGGTCATGTCTAGTGTCTCTACATTCCTAGTACTGAGCTCCCAGCACTGAGTATGTGACCTAGGACAGAGTTTAAGAGCCTACCACATGCTTAAGAATGAATGCATGATCAAGGGAAAGGAAAGAAATTTGGGAAACAATATTCAATCTAAATTTTGCTCTAAGCTTTAACTGAAACCACTGCCTGGAACACACCTGCACACTGCAAATAATCTACTTGAGCTTCAGAGGTTTGTTTCAAAGGACAATTTATCATCTTTCTAATATGTATGCCAATTTATCATCTTTCTAATATGTATCTAATAAAGATTCCATCCACGTTTGGCTATACACTCAAATCAGGCAGGGCCTGATCCTACTGAACTTTTTTCCTCCCACTCAGCACCACACCTTGCACGGGAGGGTGTATAATGATCTAAGCAATGACAAAGGTCATGATGACACCTTCAGCCATCATGGGAGTAAATAAAACACAAGATGCCCACAGCCACCAGAACAACTAGTCTCTGAGTCATTACTTCCTGTCTCCAGCCTCATTTTCCTCTCTAAGCAATGGGAACAACAAGAGAACACACTCACAAGACTGTTTTAATTCATTTAATAAATACTAAGCACTAACCACATGCCAGACACTATGCTAGATGTGATGAACATGATGCCTCATGGAACTCACAGTCCCAGTGGATGCTGAGATTCATATGAAAAAAAAGAACTTTTACAAACTTCAAAGAACTACACTATGAAGCACTGCTCTTCCCCTGTGTTTCCCAACTTGGTTAATGGCATCAACCTCTAACCACTGTCCAAGCTCTACACTTGGGAATTGTCCTCAACTCTCTCTCCCTCATCCTGCGCACAGTTCTAATCCATCACCAAGCCTCTTGATTGCCCTTCCGAAAAGTCTCTGTCATTATCACTTCTCGTCCAGTTTTCCATGCTTCTACACTAGGCACTTTGTTCCTACCTGAATTACAAGTCTTGTAATAATTATAATGGCAAGCAGTTATTGATCACTTAACATATGGCAGGCTTTGTATTAAAGAGCTTTCCACGCATAACGTAATTTAATCTAATAAGGTAAATACTACTACCCTTATTTATAGATGAATCTGAGGTGCAGAGCAACCTACCCAAGGTGCACACAGTTAGTGACAAAGCTAAGGTTCAAATCCGTATCTATGAGATTCTACCCTTAACTGTTACTGGATCCCGGCCTCCAGTTCTCTCCTGGTTGGTCTGCACTCTTTCCTTATGATGCTGCTGGAGCGTTCTTTCAAAAATCCAAGCTGATCTGTATCTTCAGGTTTAAGACAGCCAGTGGCTCCTCACCATCTCCAGGTTAAAGTCTGAAGCTACAGGCCACTCCTGTGTTACCTATTTGTTGACCGGCCACACTCTCACAGCTCCCCAAATTATTTGCTGACCCACCTGCGAAGCCTTTTTTGTCCTTTGCCCCCTGACAGGAACCTTCTCCTCTTTAGCCTTGGCCCCAAATACACACAGACTCATGTTTCATGTTTCAGCACTGATAGATATGTTTCTCTCTCTCTCTCTCTCTCTCTCTCTCTCTCTCTCTCTCTGTCTCTCTCTCTCTCTCTCTCTCTCTCTCTCTCTCTCTCACACACACACACACACACACACACACACACCACACACATCTCACACAAACCCAAACAAACTACACACTTCCAGTCCTGAGTCCCTGGAGGGCAGGCACAATGTATTTTCATCTGTTTCTCTAGGTCCCAGCACAGTATCAAGTCAGTAAGTGACTAGATGAGTGGGATGTGGTGTCATTAACACCTCTCAGCACTATCCCAACAAGCAGATGGGGCCTTTCCTCCAGAGGACGCTATAAAGAAGGGCAGTAGCTTCTGTCCTCTCAGGAAAACTCAAGATAGACTGCTTTCAGCAAAGTTATTACAACTGATATTGTTACTCCGTAGTCTGCTAGAAGCCTCGCTCCAAGCCTCTTTCAAACCAATCCAATCACCTCTAAAACTGCAGAAACTAAACTAGCCTCAGCCCAAAAGACCACTGGAAAATTGCCCTTTGATGGGAGATGGCATAAAATTACACCCTCCTCTACCACCCTGAAATGAGCCAAGCATTCCCAAATGCAGACCAGTAAAAACAAAGACTCTAATTACCATGAACAGAGGACCTTCCTGACTGAGTGAGAGTCATCCCCCCAAAAAAGCTAGAGACAGCAAAATCTGACCCTGCTCTCATCTCCAGTGCCACAACTGGAGTCTAGGCCACAAACACTGGTCTCCCTGCTCCCACCCTCACTCCCTCAACCAGTCTGATTTTCCAAAGAGCAACCAGATGGTGTTTTTAAAACCATTATCAATAATTATGACAATTAGGACAGGCATAACACCCTCCAACAGCTTTTCATCCACTTGAAATAAACTCTTCCCAAACTCTTTACCAGGAAGTTCAAGGTCTACTCCCCACCCCCTTAGTTCACACCACTCTCCCCTTCAATTACTGCATCCTAGAAACAGAGGTCTTCTGTTTCTTAAGACAGGCCAACCTCTGGGCCTTTTCCCATGCGGTTCTCCGGGCCCAAAGGCCCCTCCCCTAGATTTTCCCAGAGCTGGTTCCTTCTCAAGAACAAATTTACCTTTTCAAAGGGGACTTCCCTGACCAGTCTATCCAAAGTGACACCCATTTCCACCCCATCACTCCCCATCAGTTATTTTTTCCCTACACATCACAACTAGACAATATTTTCTTGACTGATTTTCCTGCTCTGTCTTCTCCCTCATTAGAGTAGAAGCTGTGTTTTGTTCACCCTATGAAAACACACAAAATTCCAAAAGAATTGTAGACTACTGACAAAGGAACATTCTCAGGATGGGCTATTTTGTTCTTATGTTAAAACGAAGAAAATAACTATTTAGCCCTTACTATGTGCTGGGCACTGTAAATCCATAATCTTCCTTTCAGAAAGATAAATTAACTAGTTCAAGGTCACAGAGCTAGGGACCACCTGAGTTCAAGTTAAGTAACTTATAGAGCTTTTCAACCCCTCTCACCTTTGCCCCCTCTTAGGGGAAGGGTCTCAGGCTATGTATGGTTCACTATGTATTGCCATAACAAGAAAGATCAAATGTCTAAATTGCTTTACAATTATTAAAGCATTTTCACATTCCCCTTAAGAATATAAAGCAAAAAGAAAAAAAATACATATATAAAGCTTTTACCCAGAAAGCCATACAAACAACAGTTTAAAGTGCCTCAAGGTTCAATATCCCTGCCCTTAAACACAGCAGTGGGGACTGGGAAGGAGTCCTGGCCAATGGAGGAATGGAATCTTTATTTCTGATAGAGAGGCATGGGGAAGCCGTGAGTCACGGGGTGAGGGCTTGGCCTCTGTGAAACTCTGGAAAGACCTGGCTCTGAAGCACCAAGAAGCGAATCACAGAGCTGGAAAGCACTTTAGGCCTCACGGAGGCAAAACCTTGGCTGGCGGATGGGGCAAAATGAGACCAGAAGAAAAGTATAACTTGCTCAAGTTCACTCAGCAGGCGAACAGAGCCGGAGCCGGGGGTCTCCTCGGCCCCAGCCCCCTTTCGTCTCCGTCAAGGAGGCTTCTCAAGGATAATTTCTGAGTCAGAGGGTGGAAAGAGCCAAGGGCAGCTCATGGACTCCACAGAGGGGCAGGGGAAGGAGCAGGAAAGGACAAGTGCTGGGGAATCGGCAGTACCTGGGAAGGGTGGTGGGTGAGGGCAGGCCAGAGGGAGAAGGAAAAGGCGGAAGGGAAACGAGAAGAGTGAGAGAGAGAAGTAAAGTGTGGTGAAAACAGGGTCTGAAGGGGCCTGGCAGGGTGGGAAAGCCTGAGGGGAGAGGGCTTGGAGTGAGGGTCTGATGGTGGAGAAGTCCAGGGCTCGGGGAGACACGGAAGGGAGCCTGACGGGGGAGAGATTCCAGGATCCGAGCAGATCCTGGTGCGCGCCTGGCGAAGGAGGAGTCCGGGCCCCGCAGGCTGAGGGGAGGCTAAGGCAGCCGGGCCGACTCACCGCGCTTGTTTTTGGTGCCGTGCTTCTTGGCGGCCGTCAGCTCCTGCTCGATCTTCTTCTCCAGAAATTCTTGTTTCTTACTTAGCATCTCTTCCGTGTCCCGCAGCCTCTGGATGGCCTCCTGGGGGGTCGGGCCGCCCTTGCCGGCCTTACCCCCTCCGGCCCCGAACAGCTTCCCAAATACCGACATGGTTGCTGCTCGCCGCGCCGGCCTGCGCCGTCCGCTCCGGCTCGGCTCGGCTCCGGCGCCCGCTCCCGGCCCAGCCGCTCCCTGCCGCCGCAGGCCTCTCCACCGCCTCCGCCCCGCAGCTGAGCCCGGCCGAGCCACCTCCCATAGGCCCCCACGCCCGGCTCCGCTGGCGTCAGGGCAACACGCCGCCTACTACAACTCCCAGGGGGCAACGCGCTGACTGTGCCGCAAATATAATGGAGAGAGGCGCACAGCATGCCGGGAAGCTGTAGTCTTCCGGCTTGAGGCGCTGGGCGACGCCAGTTGTTTGGTCTGTCTAGGGTTAAAGGGCGAGGGGGAATGCTGGGAAATGTAGTGTCCTTGGGAATCCACACTCTGCAGGGGCAGAACAGAAAGAGAAATAACTTTTTTTAAAAAACATACACTGTAATTAACATTATGCACATTCTGTGACCCAGGCATCGTGAAAAGCACTTTATATACAATATCACATTTAATTCTCACAAGCCTATGACAAATAATACTGCTCTGATTTCGTAGGTGAGTAACCAAGACTGAGAAATTGAGTGATAAACTAATTTAATTTACTAGTCCTGTCTTTGCATTTGCTGTTCCCTCTAATGGAATGCCTTCCTATTTTTTATTCATTTAATAGGTTCTTTGAAATACTTTCTTGGGGAAGTTGCATCCTCTACCCTGTGTACCTCTCTCTTGTGGAAACTGTAAACCGGAGAAGATAAAAGGACCACTTTAAAGCTTATGTAAGCTAGGGAATGGAAAGTGCTTACTTAACATAGGCCTAGCATAGTAGGGGCTCAAAAAGTGTATTCATGCCCTAACTGGTTTGGCTCAGCGGCTAGAGCGTCAGACTGCGGACTGGAGGGTCCCAGGTTCAATTCCCGTCAAGGGCATGTACCTTGGCTGCAGCAGGCACATTCCCTTGTGCAGGGTGTGCAGGAGGCAGCTGGTCGATGTTTCTCTCTCATCTTTCTCTCTCATCGATGTTTCTAGCTCTCTATCCCTCTCCCTTCCTCTCTGTAAAAAATCAATAAAATATATATATTTTTTAAAAAGTGTATTCATGCTCAACCACTGTTGCTCAGTTGGTTGAGAGTCCTCCCCATGCACCAAAAGGTCACTGGTTGGATCCCCAGTAATGGGCAAGCAAGAAGCACCCAAAGGATATTTCTCTCTCTTTCCCCCACTTCTCTCTCTCTAAAAACAAAAAATCAATTTAAAAATGCTTTTAAAATAAAAATGTGTCTTCATTCCTACATATTCTGGATCATCATTATGCCCAATAATTAAACCAGTAAGTGACAGAGAACTTTCAAAAGTAGCAGAAGTATTAGCATTTCCTCCCCGTGCATTGCACAGGCTCAGCTGGATGTGGGACCACATTTCATTGTTTTCCCTTCTCTTTTGCTGTCAAGAATCACTTCCCCACTCATTAGCAGTGAGGTCAATACTTCCCCAAGCCCACCATTCTAATTTGCAGCTTCCAATTGCCAATGAAAAAAAAAAAAATGACTTCTCAAAGGCCTTTTTTATTCTTCCTAAATGTTTCAAATATGTGAAGTTGATTGGATTCCTTTTGTTTTGGGTTCTGCGGGCTTCCTGGACTTGTAAGTCTATTTCTTTCCCCAGGTGGGGGAAGTTTTCTGTCACTATTTCTTCAAATATGCTTTCAGTATCTTGCTCTCTGTCATCTTCTGGGATGCCCATAATTCTGATGTTGGTTCGCATGAAATTGTCCCAGAGGTTTCTTACACTATCTTCAACTTTTTGGATTCTCTTATCTTCTTGCTTCTGCAGAGGAGTGTCCTCTGGCTCTTTGTGTTCTAAATCTTTGTCTTGATTCTTGTGATCTTCCAGTCTGTTTTTAGGACTCTGTGTAATATTTTTTATTTCAGACAATGTTTTCTTTATTTCTAGTTGATCACTTTTTATTTCTAGTTGATCCCTTTTCATATCCTCATAGGTCTCAGTGTGTGGCCACTGGCTTCACACACCTCCGAGAGATCTCTGCCTGCTGCCTGACAGTCTGGCCTCTCCCTGACTGGGGCCGTCTATCAGAGCTATAGGATGATTCTGTTTTCCTCTCGAACAATAAAGCCAGCTGTGCGTAGCTGTCTGCCCTCTCTGCGTGCCTGGAGTAAGCCAGCAGCGAACTCGACCTGCCCTCTCCACGCACCAGGAGGAGGCCAGTAGCCGCGCTGCAAGAAAGCCAGCAGAGAACTCTGTGGCCACCTTTTCGTGCACACAGTTCTCCACATCTTCACAGTTTCTGAGGCTCAGCGTGCCTTCTCTCTCCTTCCCAGATGGTAGAGTCTCCTCTCAGCCAGCCATCCGGTGCTTCAGGGGAATGTTTCCCTTGTTTTCCAGTTCTAAATTCAAAATTGTTGTGGTAGGCTGCATTCAGGTGTCTACCCTATGCCACCATCTTGGTTTCTCCAACATCAAACATTTTTAAGAATAAAAACAAAAGAGCTCATGCTCTACCTAACTGAAGAGAAAAACGCTCCCCAAATCAGCATCTCTTCAAGAATAGCCCTGGAGCTTTGATTAACATTGCATCGCAGGACAGGATCTCAACTTGAGGTTTGAAGGTCCTCAACTCATCCCTCATCACCCATATCATTTCTGCGAACTCTCTCTCTCTCTCTCTCTCTCTCTCTCTCTCTCTCTCTCTCTTTTTTAAATCCTCACTGGAGGATATGCTTGGAGAGAGAGGAAGGGGTTGGGGTGGGGGAAGAGAAACATATATATGAGAGAGTAACATGGATTGGTTGCCTCCCATAGACACAGGGACCAGGGATTGAACCTGCAACCTAGGTATGTACCTGACTGGGAATTGAATAAGCAATGGGATGATGCTCCTACCAATGGAGCCACCTGGTCAGGGCCTCCTCCCCTCTTATCTAGGTCATGCTGCAATCAGGCATACAGGTAAAAAACACTTGTTGGGCTTGAACCATGAACCAAAGAGTATATGAATAGGAAGGTCCTGCCCTGGCTGGTGTGGTTCAGTTAGTTGAGCATTGTCCCATGCACCAAAAGGTTGCCAGTTCCATTCCTGGTCAGAGTTGGGGCTCAATCCCCAGTAGAGGGCATCTTTCTCTCTCTCTCTCTCTCTCTCTCTCTCTCTCTATATATATATATATATATATATATATATATATATATATATATCAAAAAATAAATAAAAACATATTTTTTTTTAAAATAGGCACACCCTGTAGGCCTTATCACCATCAGTCTTATATTCCTGGGCAGGGAAGGGGGGAGGTGTAAATAGTGGAGTCCCTTGTCATAACTTTGGGAGCTCAGAAAAACATCTTGGGGATATGAAAGCAGAACACTCATTTTATCTTTTTTTCTTTTCTTTCATGGAGGACGTGCGAGGGAAAGACAGAACACCCATGATGAGAGAGAATCATCATCAGCTGACTCCTGCATGCCCCACACTGAGGATGGAGCCCACAATCCAGGCATGTGCCCTTACTGGGAATGGAACCTGTGACCTCCTGGTTCATAGGTCAGTGCTCAACCACTGAGCCACACAAGCCAGGCAACACTAGTTTTACCTTAATTATCAACCCAAATCAATTGGTGTGAATCACTTGGATTGCTGGGTTAAAAAGAATTTTGAGGTTGCATCAGGACTCCTTGTAATAAAGTGCTGAGATAGATTTGTGATGTCTGCCTAGAGCAGCCGTGGGCAAACTACAGCCCGAGGGCCAGATCTGGCTCGTTCGGCTGTTCTATCCAGCCCAAGGAGCCAAAAGAGCAGAGGGTTCTCTTGCTCTCTCCTCCGTTCCTTCACCAGCAGCCCAAGATGAGAGTGCCAGCATAGTCAGGTTGCCTTTGTTCTGGCCCTCCAGTCCAGTTTAAGAACCCATTGTGGCCCTTGACTCAAAAAGTTTGCCCACCCCTGGCCTAGAGTGTGGGCTTGGAAGTGGTGGCATTTGGGTAAGGTAACTGCCATCCTGGCTGAGCATCCAGCTGCCTCAGCAGAGATTCAGAGGATGAACTGGCTCCATACTGCAGAGCCCTGGGTTTTATTTTTCTGGTCTTTTGGGCAAATACACAAACTTTTCAAACTGTGACTGACAGGTATTAGCTAACTTAAAAGTATGTGAAAAGAATGGCCATTGCATGCAATGTCTTGGATGACTCACAGATATGCTGAGTGAAAGAAATCAGACACAAAAGCCTGTACAATTCCATTAATACAAAAGTCAAAACCAGGCAAGACAAACCTATGGTGATTCCTATCAGATTAGTGGTCACCTCTGAGGGTGGTATAGCCACAGGCAGAATGGCCCTTGTGAGGTGCTAGACAGGTTCTATATCATGATCCAGTGGTGTTCACAGAGGTATATACAAATGTACCTGTCTTTATACTTAAGATCACTGCCCTTTATATATCTTGTATACTTTACTAAATACATGTTATATCACAATTTTATTTATTTATTTATTTTTATTATTTTTAAAATATATATTTTATTGATTTTTACCTAGAGGAAAGGAGAGGGATAGAGAGTTAGAAACATCAATGAGAGAGAATCATCGATCAAGCTGCCTCTTGCATACCTCCTACTGGGGATGTGCCCGCAACCCAGGTACATGCCCTTGACCGGAATCAAACCCTGGATCTTTCAGTCCGCAGGCTGACGCTCTATCCACTGAGCCAAACCGGTTTCGGCTATATCACAATTTTAAAATGTTATCTCATAAGAGCAGCAAAAGAAACACATTTCTTTTGTTTGCAAAGTATCTTTGCAAACAAAAATCCCATCTTATCTCCATTCACCCACACCTCATGAAGTAAACATTACTATACTATCTTCACTTTACAGCTGAGGAAACTGAGGCCCACAGAAGTAGGAATTGCCCAAGGTCACATGGTTAAAGCCATGTATTTGTAACTTCCTTTAAAAACATGTCAAGAGACGCCGAAACCGGTTTGGCTCAGTGGATAGAGCATCGGCCGCGGACTAAAAGGTCCTGGGTTTGGTTCCAGTCAAGGGCACGTACCTTGGTTGCGGGCACATCCTTAGTGGGGAGAGTGCAAGAGGCAGCTGGTCCATGTTTCTCTCTCATTGACGTTTCTAACTCTCTATCCCTCTCAATTCCTCTCTGTGTAAAATCAATTTTATATACTTTAAAATGTCTTGGTGGTCAGTTTCCTGCGCCTCAAACCTTACACTTCTGAGGGAGGTTTTCCGGGCCAATCCATATAATTCTGCACCTTGCCTCTGCCTACATTCCCAAAACCTGTACTTTCCTCTATTTTTTCCTTTTCTACAATACTCAGCACCTTCTATCATATCATATAACTTGCTTATTTACTTTGCTGTTTATGTTCTGCTTCTTCAACAGGGGATCTCCACAGATCATTGCTTGGTTTAAGGTGTATCATCAATGCCAAAACGATATTCAATATTTAGTAGGTGTTCAATACATATCTGTCAAATGAATAAATGATTAGACTGAGGTAGAAGTGACCTGGGGGGCAGGAGAACCGGGTCTGGATGGACTCATTCTTGCCTTAATGAAACATTGGGCAAGACCCTTTCCTTTTCTGGGTCTGTTTATTCTGATTCTACAAAGGGCTCAAGACCCTCAAATTGGATATGAAAAGGGATCATATCCCTTTTCACAAATAAAAAAAAAGCTAAAGGAGTTCATCACCGCCAAACCAGAATTATATGAATTGCTGAAGGGGGTTCTTTAGGAAGAGGAAGAAAATAAAGATAAAAATTATGAACAACAAATACGTAGTAACTATCTTTATATTCATTTTGTTTGGGGTTCTTGCTCTCTCTCTTCTTCTGCCTCCTGCCTCGGAGTTCTGTGCCTGAACATGCATCAGCCATCGTTGGCAAGTAGGGGGTCACTCCCAACTCTGAGATGGAATCTGCTAACCTGGGGGCTAAGAGCTGGGGGAGAGGGGGGAAGGCTACCACCCTTCAAGTCTTTGAGAATCCCTGAGGGTCACTTGCTGGAAGCCCTGGGGCTTGGGAGCACCCGTAGTGGCCACCTGGACTCCTTTCTCCCCGGGGGGAGACAAAACTGGTCCAACCAGTTCTCCTGGGCCTCACAGGATACCTGCTCTGCCACCTGAGACTTTCAAGGCACCACCTGTCATTTGTCCCAGATATTTTTAGCTCCCTCTGAAAATGGAAGTGTCCTTTATATCAAACATTAACTTCCAGAGTTTTGGGTCAGCATTTCTCAGCCCACATGGCAAATCTTACTGGGAAAAAGCCTTGACTTCTGTGGGACAAGAGAAGGAGATGGATAGAATGAGTCTTGTTCTCTCAAAGTGCTGTTGTTCATTCATCCAGGAAATATTGATTGGGCAAATCCTGGACAGTTCTAGGCACTACATAAATATCAGTGAATAATTCAGACAAAAGGCCTTGTCCTTGTGGACCTTTTATTTTTAATGAGGGAAACAGACAATAAAGAAATGTCTAATATAATGTCAAGGATGATGAATACTAGAGTATGATGGTGGTGGGATGGGAGCTATTTTATTTATTTATTTTTAAAATAAATCTTTATTGTTCATAATATTACAAATGTTCCTCATTTTTCCCCCTCTATTGCTCCCCTCCACCAGGTTCCCACCCCACTCTCTGCTCTTTCTCCATCCCCCAATGTCCTCATCCATAGGTGCACAGTTTATGTTCAGTCTTTTCCCCGAGAATCATCAGTCCACTCCCCTTCCATACCTCTGATTCTATTATATTCAACAGTTAATATTGTTCATCATGTTTTGTACTTCCCTTGGTTTTTAGATTCACTTGTTGATAGTTACATATTTGTTGTTCATAAGCTTTATCTTTATTTTCTTCCTCTTCCTAAAGAACCCCCTTCAGCAATTTATATAATTCTGGTTTGGCTGTGATGAACTCCTTTAGCTTTTTTTTTTTTTTTGTGAAGCTCTTTATCTGGCCTTCGATTCTGAGTGATAGCTTTGCTGGGTAGAGTATTTTTTTTAAATATATTTTATTGATATTTTACAGAGAGAAAGGGAAAGAGATAGAGAACTAGAAACGTCAATGAGAGAGAAACATTGACCAGCTGCCTCTTGCACACCCCCTACCGGGGATGTGCCCGCAACCAAAGTACATGCCCTTGACCGGAATCGAACCCGGGACCCTTTAGTCCACAGATCAATGCTCTACCACTGAGCCAAACCGGTTTCAGCTGGGTAGAGTACTTTTGGCTGTAGGTTCTTGCTATTCATCACCTTAAACAGGGGTGGGCAAACTTTTTGACTCGAGGGCCACAATGGGTTCTTAAACTGGACCGGAGGGCCAGAACAAAAGCATGGATGGAGTGTGTGTGTGAACTAATATAAATTCAAAGTAAACATCATTACATAAAAGGGTACGATCTTTTTTTTTTTTTTTTAATTCAATAGGTTTATTCACCAGATCCGGCCCAAGGGCCGTAGTTTGCCCAGCCCTGACCTTGAATGTTTCTTGCCATTCCCGTCTGGCCTGCATGGTTTCTGTTGAGAAATCAGCTGACAGTTTTATGGGTGCTCCTTTATAGGTAACTAGCTGTTTTTATTGTGCTGCTTTTAATATTCTCTCTTTGTCTTTTGCTCTTGGGATTTTAATTATGATGTGTCTTGGTGTGGTCCTCTTTGGATTCCTTTTGTTTGAGGTTCTGCGGGCTTCCTGGACTTGTAAGTCTATTTCTTTCCCCAGGTGGGAGAAGTTTTCTGTCACTATTTCTCCCAGTATGTTTTCAGAATCTTGCTCTCTCTCTTCTTTTAGGACCCCCATAATTCTGATGTTGGTTCACTTGAAGCTGTCCCAGAAGTTTCTTACATTATCTTCAACTTTCTGGATTCTCTTATCTTCTTGCTTCTGCAGAGGAGTGTCTTCTGGCTCTTTATTTTTCAAATCTTTGACTTGATTCTTGCAATCTTCCATTCTGTTTTTAGGACTCTGTGTAATATTTTTTATTTCAGACAATGTATTCTTTATTTCTAGTTGATCCCTTTTCATATCCTCATAGGTCTCATTTATTTTATCAGCCGTTTCTAGGAAATTCTTGAAAAACCTTATAACCGTGGTTTTGAATTCTATATCCAGTCGCTTTTTGTCCTCCACTTCTTTCATTTGTGATCTGTTTCCTTGTCTCGGCATTTTCTCAGCTTCCCTGAGTTGGTAGGGTGGCTTTGTATGCTAAGGTGTCCTATATGGTTCAGTGGGTCAGCCTCCCAGTTACCTGAGGTGGACACTCTTGGTGCCCCCTTGTGTGGACTGTGTGTACAGCCTTGTTGTAGTTAAGTCTTGATTGTGGTTGGTATCACTGGGAAGAACTGACCTCCAGGCCAATTGGCTGTGAGGATCAGCTGTGTCTATGCCAGGAGACAGCCTTATTCGACTAGACTTGGAAAATTGTAAAAGCCTCTTTGCTCAGCTTGGATGGGGCGGAGTTTTGGGGTGAAGCCTACAGCCTTGGCTTCCCCTCAGCCCCGCCCTATGAGGTTCCTGAGTCTCAGTGTTCCTCAGTGTCCTTTGGTACTCGCTGCAAACACCTCTGAGAGAAAGGTGCCCTCGAGTTTCGCCCGCTACCAGACAGTCTAGTCTTTCCCCCAATGAGCCTGGAACTGGGGTTCAGTGCAGTTGGAAATGGGGTTGGAAGTGGGATTCAGTGCAGTCCGGAGCTTTTGTCTCCTTCCTGCTAGGGCAATCCAGCGGCACAGTCAACAGCCTCTGGAGCTCTTCCTTTCGCCGCTCCCCTGAGTTTCCACCTTACAGCTCAGATTCCCTCCGTATGAGTCTGGGTCCCCAAGGTCTGGCCTGGAACTGGGACTCAGCATAGTCCGGAGCTTTTGTCTCCTTCCCACTAGGGCAATCTAGCAGCTCAGTGAACAGTCTGTCCTCTGTGCGCAATGTGCGTGCCTCCAGGACTCTGCCTTTCGCTGCTCCCCTGAGTTTCCACCTTACAGCCTTGATTCCCTCTGTATGAGCCTGGGTTCCCAGGGTGTTGCCCAGAACTGGGGTTCAGTGCAGTCAGAATTGGGGTTCAGCACAGACTGGAGCTTTTATCTCCTTCCCGCTAGGGAAAGCCAGCCAGGCACTCAGCCGCCCCTCCTCTCCAGCTCTGTCCTCTCCCTACGCGCACACCATGTCTCAGTACCTTAGGCTTTTACAGCTCCTCTGATTTTCCTTCTGGTTTTCTCTTTCCTTCTAGTTGCAGAATTTCCAGTCGGTCAACTTTCCTGTAGCTCTGGATAATGTCCATTTTGTATTTTAGTTGTAATTTTTTGAAATTGTTGTGTGAGGCTGCATTAGGCGTTTACCTATGCCACCATCTTGGTTTCTCCAAAACTAGATTTTCTTTTCTGATGGGAGCTATTTTAGACAGATTGTCCAGAGAAGGCCTCTCAGAGGGAATGACTTTTGAAGAAAGGTTAATGGAGTGTGAGCCAGCCATGTGAAAATCTAAGACATTCTAGACAGGAGCAGCGAGTGCAAAGGCCCCAAGGCAGGAACTAGCTTATATGATGGAGGAGCAGCAAGAGGGCAGGTGTGGCTGGAGTGAAAGAAGAAAGACGGTAGGAGACGAGGGCTGCATCATGTAGAACCTTGAGATCTATAGGGAAAAGTTTATATTTCATTCTGGAAGATATCAAAAGCCACTAGAGTGTTTTAAACAGGAAAGTGGTATGATCTGATTCAGGCTCTAGAAAGATCCCAAAGACTGCAGTCAATAGAATGGATTACGGCAGGGCAGGGGAAAATAGGGAGACCAAAGAGAAACTGATACAGTTCCCCATGCAAAAGAGGCAGCCTGGACAGGATGGTGGTGACCAAGGAGGTGAACAGGGGTTGGTCCAAAGAAGTGGTCAAAATAAAACCCTGGCTTATCTGAGCAGGTGAGGGTTTTAGAAATCCTAAGACCAGGTAGGAACTTTGGAGTCCTAGGTCTGAAGCCCAGATTTACACATTCTAGCTTTAAGTCCTTGGGAAAGTTGCTACACCTCTCTGCGCCTTGGTTTTCCCATCTGTAAACGGAGTATGACGAGAGCTTGTTTCTAAGGGGTGTCTTGAGGACTCAGCGACAAGTAAATAAAGCACAGTGCACAGGGCTTTACACTTAGTAGACAATAAAGTTATCAACAACTCAATTGCCCACATTTATTGCTAGAAAAACAGAGGCCAGCTAGCTTAGAGGCAGACAGAGGAAGGAGAAGGGAGAAAAGGAAGCAGGACTTCCACAGTTCCTCAAGTCATATACCCACAGAGTCCAGACTGTAAGATGGATGAGTAAAGTGGTCTAGGAGCATGAAAAATCATGTGATTCTCTCTAGTCATCTTGTTCTCCCACTTTTGAGAGACATGGGAAATTAGAAATATTCCTCTACTCTTAGATAAATCAACGTAAGTATAGTAAGTAATAGTCAATATTCAGCTGCAATGTCAGGGAAACAAGTGAAGAGTGGTAACTATGGCCATAGGGAATTCATGTGCCCACAGGAAAGGGACTGGCTAGAAGCTTCACCTGACTGCTCCCCACTGTGAGATATCCCAATTTTAATTTTAGAAGACAGAAATCCAGATTTTTAGATGAAATCTCCCAATTTTATTTCTTTAAATAGATTTTTATTGATTCCAGAGAGGAAGAGGAAGAGAGAAATAGAAACATCAATGATGAGCTGAAACCGGCTTGGCTTTCCGTTTAAGGGCATGTACCTTCGTTGCGGGCACATCCCCAGTAGAGGGTGTGCAAGAGGCAGCTGATCAATGATTCTCTCATCGATGTTTCTAACTCTGTCCCTCTCTCTTCCTCTCTGTAAAAAAATCAATAAAATATATTAAAAGAATATAGAATATTAAGAGAATCATTGATTGGCTACCTCCTGCACACCCCACTGGGGATCAAGCCCGCAACCCAGGCATGTGTCCTGACTGGGAATGGAACTGTGACCTCCTGGTTCATAGGTTGACGTTCAGCAATCTAAGGGCTGCTAATTTGTGATATTTACCATTGAGCAACACTGGCTGGGAAAATCTTCTAATTTTAATTAAATTTCCTAAGTGCTTCTGGCTATGGGAACACAGTATATTGATCTTACTACTATTTCACCCTTTCTAATCCTTATACCATTTATTTCTTTTTCTTGCCTTATTGCTTTGACTAGGCTTCCAATATGATGATGATGTAATAATAGAAGCCATCTTTGTCTTGTTCCTAACACAGAGGAAATGCATCTCACTTTTTAGCATTGCAGTAGGTTTTAAGTTATATATAAAGAGGATATTTTTCCATTGATTTTTAGAGAGTAGAAGGGAAGGGGAAAGATAAACATCAATGTCACATCGATTGGTTGCCTCCCGTATGTGCCTCAACCAGGGTTGGGGATTGAGCCTGCAATCAAGGTATGTGCCCTTGACCAGAATCAATCCCAGGACCCTTCAGTCTGCAGGCTGATGCTCTATCCACTGAGCCAAACTGGCCAGGGCTAAATTTCATTATTTTTAAATATTGGCTTATTTTTTTCAAGCTAAACAAAGTTTCTCTGTAGGTTAGAATCGAACTAAGGGCTGCTAATTTGTGATATTTACTTTATCTGAATTCTCTGTCTGAATTGTGACAACACCTTCATTGGGTAGGTGCTACTTAGTCTCCCATTTGACATATGAAGACAGGGAAGTTCGGAGAGGTGAAGTGACTTGCCACAGTCATACAGCGGGGAAGGAGCAGGGACAGGATTCAAACCCGGCTCTTCCTGATGCCAAAGTCGGTGGGACCTTGGATGCCCAGGACAGCCATTCTACACTGTATTCTGTCTGATACCTTGGGGCTGGATAAGGAGTCCTCGTATCCTGAGTGACCCTGGACTAAGGGCCTTTCCCCCTTGGGCCTTAGTATCTCCATCTGCCAACCTAGGAGGGGTTCAGCTGTGGGAACCTTAATATTGACCCAGCTTCCTCCCCTGTAGTCCAACTCGGCAGCTATTAAATATTAGACCCGATCTTGATATCTTCTGTGACCTGACTCTGCCACTTACTGCTACGTGACTTGGGGTTACTTAACCTCAATGTGCCTATTGCCTCGTCTCAGCTGTAAATGGGATTAAACACAGCACCTACCTAGAAGAGCTTAGGACATGCCAAGCACAGTATAAGTGCCTGCCTAGTAAACATTAATCCTCATGCTTCTAGTAGATGTGCATGCATGTGCACACTGACAGGAAGAGGCAGAATGTAACTTAAATAAGTTGTATTGGGATAAAAATGCGGTTTTTAACATTTCCTTTAATGTCATAATTAATAATGTTTAATGCCTCCCGTGACTCATCTATTATATAGAGAATAAAGTCCAAATTCCTTAACTCCATATCTAAGGGTCTCCGATTCAATATCAATCCATATTTCAATAGAGCAAAGTGGCTCACAGCACAAGAAGACAGGCCTCCCCAGTCTGAATACCTGCTCTGTGATTTACTAGCTCTATGAGCTTGGGCAAGGAAGTCTGCCTCTCTGTGTCTCTGCTTCCTCATCTATAAAATGAGGAAAGTCACAATTCTCACCTAACTGGGCTGAATGATATGAAATAAAAGGCTTAGTTGGGTGTCCATAATATGTTCATGTAGAGGCTTGAACATAGTGATTATCATGCTCTACCCACTGCCTCTAAATCTCTGGTCACCCTGGACCATTCACTGGCACCAGAACACAACAGGCCTTGCATTGTCATACCTGGAAGTCTTTACTCATACCTTGCCTCCCCCTAATTATCCAGCACTCTGATCTATGGTTAGAGCATCAGCCCATGCACCAAAGGGTCTCAGGTTTGAGTCAAGGACATGTACCTGGGTTGCAGGTTCGATCCCCATTCTGGTCAGGTGCGAGTGGGAGGCAACCCATTGATGTTATTCTCTCTCTTGCCCCCGCCCCCCTTCGGTCTGTCCACTCTCTCTAAAAATCAATGGAAAAAATACCCTCATGCAAGGATTAACAAAAGAAACAACACACAAAAAACCACTCTATATCAAGGCCCAGCTCAAATGTCACATCCTTCAGAGACTTCCCATCTCCGCCAGTCCCTCTCCTGGCGTTTATGAGGGCTGGGTACACGTAAACCTCTCACCCCCTCGGCTGACTCATTTGTCCCTCCCGTTGCTTCCTGCCCTTCCTGAGGATGTGAGGAAATCAGGCTTGCTCCGAGCAGATGTGGGAGGTATGTGCTAGCCTTCAAGGAAACTCAGTTATCAAACTGAGTCCAACCGTTCTGCCGCATCCCCTCCTGAGCCTCCGTGTCATCTGTAACGGAGGCAATGTGGCCCAGCAGGGTGGTAGTGAAAATAAATTAGGAACTCAGCCCAGGCCGCTTTTCTCTCTCCCAGCCTCCAAATGAGCCTGGTTTGCTTACCCCTGGACTAGCTGGTGGTGAGGAAGGGAATGCTGGAGGCAGGGGCATCTATGGCCACCCAGAGACCTGCTCAAGGTGGACCTCTGGCTCTAGCCAGGGTTTCTGATTCCAAAGGGTTTGGGGGCAAAGCCCAGGATCCTGCATTTTCAAAAGCGAGTAGAAACTCTTCCTTCTGGGTGTTTCCAAGGCACCCATTCTGGGAGCACAAAACTTCTCCAAGGCTCATGGGGCAGACAGCCCTAGGAGGGACCAAGGCCCCCTCAGCCCCACACACTGTGGAGGGGAGAATGCTGCCACATAGGGACTAAGAAGGAAACTGCCAAAGCTAGGGTCTAAGCCACGTGGACACGCATTTTGGTAAAAACATTTATTGAGCACTTTCCAAATGCCGGGCACTATGTGAACCCTTTGCTTATTCCATCATACCAGATCGCCATGACAGCCCCATGAGGTAGTGTTGTCAGTACCCTCATTGTACAGAGGAGGAACACAGGGCTCAGAGAGGTGAAGTGACTTACCCAAGGTCACACAGCAGTGAGTAGCAGCACTTGAATTTGAAGCCAGATCTGGCTGACAGCTGCACTCTAACCACAGCACTCGAGTGCCTCCTAAGTGCCTACCTCAGAGTCATCTGAAGATGCTGTGAGGAACCACATGTAAAACGGTATAGCAGGTAAGGGCTCTGGCCATGTCAGGCTGCCCAAAGAGCAACCTAACTACGGGCCAGCCCTGAGGCAGCCCAAGGGGAGGTGGGCGGGACCACCCTGTCTTCTCTGTTTAGGCTACAAGCCTGTACCAGCCAAACCCTGGACCACTCAGATTCAGCCGTCTCTCTTGCTATAACGCCTGCCTGGAAGCCATAGCAGCCCTGCCCCAGGTCCCAGAATGCAACAGGGCTTTCCAGAGGGATGGGGGGGGGGGCACAGCAGGGCAGTCACAGGCCGTCTCTGCTGACAGCTGGCTTCCACTGGGAAGGATCTTGTCTGTCCCCCGAGGCCATGGACCCAAAGGTGAGCATCAGGCTGGGAGCAAACACCATGGGCCCGTCACTCAGAGGCCTGGATGTAGACAGGCACAGCAAGCATGGCACACGGGCCATCGGCCCCTGCCTGTAGCTCTGCCAGGGCCAGGTTGGGGCCCAGGCCCTCGGCATGCCCAGGCACTACCAGCTCAGGTTCACTGCCCACCGTGCCACCTACTACGATGGACAGCACAGCATCCGGCTCTGAGAAGGGTGGCTTGCCTGGGGCGGCCTCGGGCACTGGCCCGGTCCCTGGGTCCTTCAACTCCTCCAGTCCCAGTGGGTCGGGCAGGGGGGTCACCGCCTTGTGTCCACCACTGCTGCCACCGCGGGGGGCGGCCCTCCTCCGGGGGGGCCGCCGGGCTTGCAGGTCCTTATCCTTTTGGGGTCCGAGGCGGCAGCGGTGATCCTTGAGGTATTTGTGGCGGGAAAAGCCCTTGGCGCAGCCGGCACAGCGGAACTTGTAGTTGCCTGTGTGGGCACGCTGGTGCTCGGCGAGGTGGGCGCGGCGGCTGAAGGACTTGCTGCACAGGGCACACTTGTGGAGCTTCATGCCTGGGGGGGAGGGGAAGCCAGTGAGAGGCACCCAGACCCTTCACCCTGCGACAGAGCCCCTGCGCTGGGAACCAAACCCAGGTCCTCGGCTTGTCTGAAAACACCTGTGTGATCTGGGCTCTCCCACCACCAGTCTCATCTCTCACCTTCTCCCAGCCACTGTGCCAACCACCTGTTCTCAAAGGCATCAGGCTGGTGCCTGCTCCTGGGCCTTTGCACATGCTGTTCCCTCTGCCCAGGACAGTATGTTCAGCCCCTAATTTTCCAAGGTCTATCATCTATCTCCTCTCCGGTGTGCTTGCCTCATGCGGCCCCCCGACCATTTCCTGCAGGGCAGCTTGTGACATTTTTGAAAAACACATAAAGGATCATGATATTCCCTGCTCCAAACCCTTTACTGATTCCCCAAATTTCCCACAAAGCCCCTGTCTGACCACTCTTTCACCTCTCAGTAGCATCCCCTCCTTCCTCACACCTCATTCTCTGAGCTCCAGGCTTCCCTCTTGCCTTTCCTTGTCTCAGACACCCCACCCCGCCCCACGTCCCTTCCCTACCTGAAGGCTTTGCATTTGCTGCTCCCTCACCCTGAAGCCATTTTCATGTCACCTCCTCTCTTCATTCTCTGCCCCATCACCCTGTTTATCTCCATCTTTGCACTCAGCATTCTCTGCAGCTACATACTCATTGGTCTGCTGTTCATTTTCCATCTCCACTACTAAATCGAAGCTTCCCCAGGAGGGCGGGGTTCTTCCTGATCCCCTCAGTGCCTCACACACGGTAGGTTCTCAACAGTCACTCACTGAACAAGTCACTGGTGCCCCCGCGTACGTATGAAACCACCCCAACCCACACCCAGCCTGAGCCATAGCCCCTCAACCTCCCTGGCTTAGAGAGGGGCAAGTGGCAGTGCCAGAGCTCAAACCCAAGCCATCTGCCTCTAGTCCTGATTTATCCTCACAGCTTCCAAACTTTCTTTAGCCATTAAATACTTTCTGTTCCCAGGTTTCGACACACACACACAAAATCCTTTCTGTAAACCTTGGTTCTTAACCAAGGGTGATTTTAGTTCCCAGGAGACTTTCCCTGGAGACATTTCTGGTTGCCAAAAATGTGGAGAGATGCCCCTGACACCTGGGTAGAGGCCAGGGATGCTACTAAACATCCTATAGTGCACAGCATGGCCCCTGCAACAACGGGTTATCTGGCCCCAAATAATGGGTAGTGCCAAGGCTGAGAAACCCATTCTAGACTAAAGAATACAGTTTAGGGGAAGCTTTGGGAAGCCCCAGAAAACCAGGGACTGCTGTGGAGACCCCTGATCCACGCCCAGCTACCCCGCTCTGCCGAGGGGACAAAGAACCTTCCTGGCCTTATCTTGGGCCCAGTCAGAACATGACCTCCCTCTACATCTGATCCTCACCTCTGTCACACTGGGAACCTCCCTGATTTATATTTATCTCTTCTCAGGTCGGCTTCCCCCTCAGCCTGGGTGCACCCCACCTCTGTGCACCCCAAGGACCCTAACACAAGCCTGGCTCATGGCTCACAGGAGCAAACGTTTGCTGGCTGGGATGTGCCAGACAGAAATAACAGGTCTCGTGGGATGTGTCTGGGGGCCTCCCTCCTGGGGGTCCAGGGCCACTTACCAGAGTGGGAGAGGATGTGAGCCTTCAGCTTATCTGGCCGGTTGAACTCCTTACTGCAGCCTGTGTGGGTCCTAGAACCCAAAGCCACTGGTCAGGAGGTGCCTACCAAGTTCAGGACCCTCTTGCTGGCCCCGCTGCTCACCCTAAGCAAGAGGACACTCCTGTCCATCCTAATAGCTGAGCAAAGAAGCAGGGCGGGGAGCGAAGCCAGCAGGTGGGGCCCAGGACAGGATAGAAGGAGGGAGGGCCTTCAGCCCTCAGACCTGCCGTCTTCCTGTCTCACCAGTGGGTAAGCCCATGCCCCCTCCATGCCAACCTCTACTCACGAGAAGGGGCATTTGTATTTCTTGAATGGCTCATGGATCAACATGTGTCGCTTCAGTTTGTCTTTGCGGTTGAATGCAGACTCACACACGGAGCATTTGTAGGGCTTCTCACCTGCAGGAGACACAGGCACAGGGGATGAGGATCCCAAGATAGAGAATCTGAACATGAGCCATGGGTGGGGGGGGGTCACCACTAGAGGGCAGCAGCTCCTCTAGGAAGGTGGCCTGGGAGAAAATAGCCACTCCCATTCCCTGGGTCTTGGTTTTGCCAAGAAGGAGGAGCTATTTCAGGTAGGGTGGTCAGGAAAGGCCGCTCTGATGGGCAACCGTTGAGGTGAGACCTGAGGTAGTCAGGGAGCGAGCCATGTGGAAATCTGGCAGTGAGGGTCCCAGAGAGAAGGAAAGGAGGGGGTGTTTGTGGAACAACAAGGATGCCAGTGTGGTTGGAACTGAGTAGGGGGTGGAGAATGAGGCAGAATATGAAGTCATTGAGGCTTCCTGGCCCCACACGGACGACCTAGAAGGCCAAGGAAGGACTTGTGCTTTTGCTCTTAACCTGATGAGAAGCCACAGAGGGGCTGAGCAGAGGAGGGACAGAATCTGACCAAAGAGTTTCTCAGGCTCCCTCTGGTTGCATGTAGAGGAGAGACGGAGGGGGTGAGGGAGGAGAAAGGAAGGAGCTGGTACAAGAAAGGGGAAGAGGTCAAGCATAGACTATGTCGGAATGCAGAAGTGGCAGCCCTTGCCAGTGAGTTGGCTGTGGGGTGTAAGAAAGGGAGAGTCCAGAATGAGACAAATGTGAGCCAAATGACAAGAGTGTGTGATTGTGTCATTTATGGAAAGAAGGTACACTGTGGGGGAGGGGGGAGTTACACCTTATCCAATTGGATCCTTGCAACACCAAACCATGAACTAAGTACTATCATTATCCCTTTTTATGGATGAGAAAACTGAAGTTCATGGTCTACACCTAGTGGTTGAGGGAGCGGAGATTCTAGCCCAGCAGTATGACCCAGAGCCACCTTATTGCAGCCTGACGGTCCTGCTGCAGAACCCCTGGGGACAGCTCTCCCCTGACAGCTCACAACACGCTTAGGAAAGGACTGTTACTGAGCTGTTTTAACTTCCTGCCATTATTTCCTCTCTGTTCTCCCTCTGGAACGAGTAAACTACTTTTGAAAAATGCCATCCACCCATCCAGTGATTAAGGAAATTCTGGTCCTTACAATGGAATGCTCTGCAGTTATTAAAAAGATTAAGTTACACCTGTGTTTCTTGATCTGGAAAGATCTCCTAGACATATTGCTAAGGGGAAAAGAAAGCTATTAAACAGCTTAATATAGTCCCATTTTTTGTAAGAAAAAAAATATAATCCTCACACTCAAAAAAGGCCCAAGCTATAGGTGTTTGTATATACACAGAATAAGCAGGAAGAACAGTTGGGGAGGGTACAATCTGTAGCAATTAGAACTTGAAGGAGGAATTTAACACTTGATTTTATGCACTTCTATACTACTTCCATATTTACAATAAGCATGTATCACTTTTTAAAAAATTCTTTATTGTTGAAAGTATTACGTATGTCTTCCCTTTTACCCCACTGACCTCTCCCAACTGCTCCCGCCTCCCAGCACAGGCCCTCACCCCCCTATTGTCTGTGTCCATTGGTTATGCTTATATGCATGCATACAAGTAAGCACGCATTACTTTTGAATAACACTTTCTCTTTTTTTAAAATATATTTTATTGATTTTTTTTTTACAAAGAGGAAGGGAGAGCTAGAAACATTGATAAGAGAGAAACATTAATCAGCTGCCTCCTGCACACCCCTCACTGGGGATGTGCCCGCAACCAAGGTACATGCCCTTGACCGGAATCTAACCTAGGACCTTTCAGTCTGCAGGCCGACACTCTATCCACTGAGCCAAACCGGTTTCAGCTGAATAATAATACTTTCTTTTAATCCTTACCCAAGGATATGTTTTTTGTTTTTTGTTTTAATTTTATTTTATTAAGGTATTATCTGTGTACATAGCTTACCATTGCTCCCCCCCCCCACCTCCCATTCATGCCCTCCCTCCCCAGAGTTCTGTGTTTATTGGTTGTACTTATGTTCATGCATACCAGTACCTCGGTTGTTCTCCTATCTCCCCCCAGGTCTCCTTCCCCTCCCCGCTGTCATTTGACAATCTGCTTGTTTTATGGTGACCATCTCAGGACCCCATGAATAGAATCTGCTCCTCATTTGGCAGTCTGCTTGTTTTATGGTGACTATCTCAGGACCATATGAATAGAGTCCGCTCCTCCTCTATTCATATGGTTTTCACCGCCCCTTCCCCTGGGTCCCACTGCTTCCCCTGGGACACTCGGCTCACCCGGGGCACTCGGCCCCCTGGATTACCCAAGGATATGTTTTTATTTATCTTAGAAAAAAAGGAAGGAAGAGGGAGGGAGAGGGAGAAACATCTATTGGTTGCCTCACATATGCACCCCAACCGGGGATGGAATCCACAACGTGGGTTTGTGCCCTGACAGGGAATTGAACCTATGACTTTTCTTTTTTTCTTTTTAAATATATTTTTATTAATTTCAGAGAGGAAGGGAGAGGAAGAGATAGAAACACCAATGATGAGAGGGAACCATTGATTGGTTGCCTCCTGCACACGCCCTGCTGGGGACTGAACCCGAAACCTGGGCATATGCCCCCGACTGGAATTGAACCCAGGACCTTTGAGTCTGCACTAAGCTAAACTGGCTAGGGCAAACATGTGATTTTTCAATATATGGGATGATATTCCAACCAATTGAGCCACACCAGCCAGGGATGAGTAATACAAATTTAAAGTCATTTGGGCCTTGACCTGTTTGGATCAGTGGATAGAGCATCGGCCTGTAGACTGAGAGGTCCCAGGTTCAATTCCGGTCAAGGGCATGTACCTTGGTTGTGGGCACATCCCCAGTAGGGAGTGTGCAGGAGGCAGCTGATAGATGTTTCTCTCTCATCAATGTTTCTAACTCTCTCTCCCTCTCCCTTCCTCTCTATATATTAAAAAAAATCAATAAAATATTTAAAAATATTTTTTAAAAGAGACTAATTTGGTAATACCTATCAAAACTATTAATGCATATACTTATCTTGTTTCTTTTTTTACTGTAAAATATACCTAACATAAAATTTATCATTTTAACTATCTTTTAAGTGTACAGTTCAGTGGCATTCACACTGTTGTACAATAATCTTCATCATCCATCTCCTGAACACTTTCAGCATTCCAAACTGAAACTTAGGGCTGCAAATACATTTTAACCTCACACTTCCTCTTCAGGAATACACAATACAGATATACTACCAAAAGCTTGTTAAGGGTCCCACACAGCATTGTGTATGCAAACAAACAGCTAAAAAGTAATTTAAGTGTCCATCCATAGGAAACTGGTTAAATAAAAGATGGTAAATGTAGAGAAATACTATGAAGCTGAGAAAAAAGGAAGTATTCAAGGTATAATGATAAGTGAGGAAAAAACGGTACATAATAGAATTATAGTATGTGCTCAATTGTAGAAAAGCAAGCAAGTACTTTATATAGATGTAAAATAAAACTAGAATGATGCAGGCATGCCACTAATAGCTGTTGTCTTTGAGGAGGGTGTTGCCTTTGGTAGGAATATTTTTTAAACTGCAAACTGGGAGTCACAAGCTGTCGGTGGTTATTTTAACAACGAAAATTAAACAGAATAGAAGAGAAAATAATGCTTTGTGAAACTTTTGTTTCAATATATTCTATGTATATAGATGTGTTTCCTGAGTTGCAATAAAAAATGTATATTTTACCATAGGTCATAGCAAAAAAGAAGAATTGAGAAACATTTGGCTTGTCCATCTGAGGTGAGGGAGGTTCACTTTCATTATATATGTTTTTGTATTGTTGAGGACTTTTTTCTAAGGTTTTCTCAATCCTCTGATCCTCTTCAATAAAAAAAACCCCAGAATTTTTCAACTAATAAAAATTTTAATGATAAAAAAAAAAAAAAAGCCATGCCGAAAACGGTATGGCTCAGTGGATAGAGCGTCAGCCTGCAGACTCAAGGGTCCCAGGTTCGATTCCAGTCAAGGGCATGTACTACCTTGGTTGCGGGCACATTCCCAGTGGGGGGTGTGCAGGAGGCAGCTTATTGATGTTTCTCATCAATGTTTCTAGCTCTCTATCTCTCTCCCTTCCTCTCTGTAAAAAATCAATTATATATATATATATATATATATATATATATATATATATATATATATATATATTTTAAAAGCCAATGTGTCTCCACTGAAGAACAAGGAAAGGGGGTTTTGTCCAGGTTCGAGTGTTAATTTTGTGGTGAGAAAAGCGTGTCTCTTCCCCCCCCCCCCCCCCCCCCCCCGCCCCGTGCTCTCAATGGTCTGAGGGGACTGACTCACAAGGGGCAGAGATGAAAGAACACGCACCAGCTTCCACCTGAGTGGCTGATCTCTGCTCTAGTGTTGGTGGGCAGGTGGTGGGGAAGAGGGGGGGGACGACAAGAAGGAAATAGGAGGGAAAGGAGGCAGAAGGCAGATACAGGAGAGTTAAAGAGAGATGAGGAGGAAAGCCAGATAGGGATGGGAAGGAGAACAAGGAGGGGGTGGGGGATGGGGGGATGGAGTAGGCAGGAGTTGGAGGGGAGCTGGGTACGCACCTGAGTGGATGTGAGCATGCAGTTTGAGGTAGTGCTCCCGCCTGAAGAACTTCTTACACACCTGGCACTTGAACCTGCCTCCGCTGCCATGTGTGGGCAGGTGACGCCGAAGGTAGCGTTCGCAAGGAAACACCTGACAGAAGGAAGAAATCAGTTTCAAGTCTGACTCACTGCCCCTTGCCACCTTCTCAGCTCCCCCACATTTCCAGCCTTTCCTTGCGGAAACAACTCCTTTTCTGCTTTCCCCGGGTCAGAGCCCACCCTGTCAGGCACGGCCCTTAGCACATCATGGTTCCTACCACTCGCCTGTAAGTCCAGTCAAAACAGCCTGCTCCGAGCTTCTGCCGGCTGTCATTTCTTCTACCCAGAGGGCCTTTCTCTCCTCTGACAAATTCCCACTCATCCTTCAAGGCCCAACTCGGATGTCACTGCTTCTGGAAGCCCTGACTCCACATTGCCACACCAGGTAAAGCAAATTCTGCCCTTGCATATACATCTACATTTTTAAAGTCAGCATTTAACCCACTGAATTCCTGCCCTTTGCTTATGTGGGATCTCCAAGAGGACAGAGAGGGGCTTTCGTTCCCCAGCATAGGGTCTGAGTCAACTGACTGACAAGTAAAAGAATAAATGAATAAAAATGAACAAATAACTGAAGAAATTAATGAGAAGATAATAAAAAAGCCAGAAAACATAGAAACCAAAATCTCCTTCCTCCCAGATATAGGATAGGCATTTGTTCATTCCCCTTCCCCCCCCCCACCCCCCATTCATTTGATATAGAGAAGTGGTCAAGAGGCACAGACCAGCTGAAACCGGTTTGGCTCAGTAGATAGAGCGTTGGTCTGCGGACTGAAAGGTCCCGGGTTCGATTCCGGTCAAGGGCATGTACCTTGGTTGTGGGCACATTCCCCAGTAGGGGGTGAGCAAAAGGCAGCTGGTCAATGTTTCTCTCTCATCGACGTTTCTAGCTCTCTATCTCTCTCCCTTCCTTTCTGTAAAATATCAATAAAATATATTAAAAAAAAAAAAAAAAAGAGGCACAGACCCAACTACCCAGTACTTACTAGCCCTACCATTTCCTAGTTGGGTGACCTTTCCGTGCCTACCTCCTAGGGTTAAATGAGTCAATTCAGATAAAATATTCAGAACAGCATCTGGCACATGGTTCTTGCTTGATTCATATCTATTACTTGAACCACAAAGTCCAAAGTTCAAAATTAGACCATGTAATTAGAACCATCTACAATGAGGCTGAAATGAAACCAGGGCTGTGCTGGAAAACCTGCCAGGCCAGGTTGTAAGGAAATGAGTAGAACAAAGAAACAAGTTAAATACTCCAGGGGGATACAACCAGCAAAATCCTGACTTCAGGAAACTCCACCGGACCGATTGCCTAGTTTCTTCAACAAAAAAATTGAAAGGAAAACGAAAGGAACAATGGTGTGGGAAACCTCTATGTTAAAAGGAACGTTGGTCATATCAACAAACTGCAATATGCAGACCTGATACAAACAAACAAACTTCGCAAAAATTATATATATATATTTTTTTAAATATATATTTTATTGATATTTTACAGAGAGGAAGGGAGAGAGATAGAGAGCTAGAAACGTCAATGAGAGAGAAACATCGACCAGCTGCCTCTTGCACACCCCCTACTGGGGATGTGCCCGCAACCAATGTACATGCCCTTGACCGGAATCGAACCCGGGACCTTTCAGTCCGCAGACCGACGCTCTACCACTGAGCCAAACCGGTTTTGGCAAAAATTATATTTTTGATACAATTGGAACACGGCCTGGATATTTGATGGTATTAAGGGATAGGCTTCAATGAGACTTTCCAGATTTGCTAAAAAGAAATAACAGGATAGCCCAGCAGGTGTGGCTCAGTAGTTGAGTGCGGACCTACGAACCAGGAGGTCACTGTTCGATTCCTGGCCAGGGCACAAGCCTAGGTTGCAGGTTACATTGCCAGTAGGGAGCATACAAGAGGCAGCTGATCAGTGATCCACTCTCATTGTTGATGTTTCTATCTCTATCTCCCTCGCCCTTCCTCTCTGAAATCAATACAGATATACTTTTTAAAAATTAAAAATAAATAACAAGGATAATAACACATCAGGAAACAGGTGGCCCCTGTTCAGACACTGGGCCTGGCCCAGGACAGACCTCATGCCTTGTCAGCCCAGCAGCACCAGATGGCTGATGGGTAAGAGGCCAGGCAGGGCTCTTACTCTTCAAAATGAAGTGTCATCCGAGGAGACAGCTCCAAGCTTTGCCTTCGTGGGGTTAGGAGGGGAGGAGGGGACAAGGAAACAGTGGGGGTTTCCCTCCACCCCCTGCTGCCCCTGTTGCCGCAGGGATACCCACCTTTTGGCAGTGTGGGCAGGGGAAGTTGTGGGTGGCGGTCTGTAGGTGGTGCTCCAGGGCCTCGGGGGTAGAGTATTTGTTGACACATTTGACACATCTGAACAGGAAGGAGCAGAAGTGAGAGTAAGGTAGTGGGGCTGGACTCACCCAGCAGGTCCAAGAATCAGCTTCTCCACTTTCCCAGGGCCAACGTTAGGAGGCAAAATCCTACATTTAATTCATTCTCAACTCAGTCTACTCTTCTCATCAGCCACTGTCTCCATCTAGTCCAAGCTGTCGTTCTCTCTCACTGGGACATGTGCAGTCACCTCCTCACTGGCCATCCCTGCCCTTCCCTACCCTCTACAAGGTCCATTACCCATAGGGGAGCCAGAAGTGCCTTTAAAAATCAAAATCAGATCATGCCACACCCTTGCTTAAAGGTCCCCACCTGAGTCTAAAGGCCCTACTGGCCTGATCTACTGCTGCTCCCAAACTTCATCGTTCTTCACTGCCCAGCTCCCTCACTCTGCTCCAGCTACTCTGGCCTCCTTAATGTACCTCAAACACACCAAGTCTGATCCCACTCGAGGGCCTTTGTGCTTGCTGTGTCTGTCATCTGGATCACTCTTCCCCCAGTCTTCCCCTAGACAGCACCTTCTCATCCTTCGTGCCTCAGCTCCTCAGAGAGGCCCTCCCAGACCCCCTGTCTGACGTTTCTCCCTCTGTCCACCCCTCAACTCTTTCTATTATGTTACCCAGGTTTATCTTCTTCTCCGCACTCATTACCTAGAATTACTTCGTTTGTTTGCTTACTTGGTTATTATCTATCTCCTCCACCAGTAGACGGTGGAGACAGGTAGACATGTCTACCCTCTTCACAAACTGCTCTGAGCACCAGTGACAATCTGTTGTATGAGAGTCAGACAGACAAGGATCCCTATCTCTGACCCTCAGCTTCCTTATCCATAAAATGGGAATCCCAAATGGACCTGCCCCTCGGTCATTTTTAAGATTGTCATGAGAGTCAAAGGACACAACTGTGCTAAATAGTTCATAAACTGCAAAGCACTAACTATACTGTAGACATGTCTTTAGTGCACACAGTCTTTATAGCACTGTGGCTAACATGCCTTAAAAACAGCAGCTTCAGGCCACAAACCTGAAGAAGATCCCATTGTCTCCCCACCATGAAAACATCTGCCAGCAAATAAAACCAATTACAGTGCAGTACCAGTGAGCAATGCCACAGGTAAGTGGGCAATTTGTGCCAAAAACAAAAACAAGGGCCCTGCCAACCACATACTAGGGCCACTATGGGAAACCAGCAGGCAGGTGCACCTGTGGAGGGTGCAGGGGACCCCTCAAACCACACAATGACATGCTTCCACAGCAAGAAAGGAAGTGGAGGGAGTAGGGGTGGGGAGAGAGCTACCAGGAGGGCAGAAACCTCACAAGCTGGTGTGAGGAAGAGGGTAAGAACTGCACCAGCTTTAGCAGTGAGGAGTTTGTGTGGGAAATATTTTAGCAATAACCACTAAAATTAAAACTCCCTGAAAGAAAAACCACCCTAATTAAGTCATCCAAGGTAACATCCCCAGCAACCAACATCATGTACCTCCTGATATAATGCACTGAGAAGGACACAGCATCACCTTGTGATATTTCTGCTAAAAGTACCAATTTGGATCTAGACAAATCTAAACCAAGGACATTCTACAAAATAACTGGCCTACACGCTTGGTCATCACCAAGCCAGTGGTTGAATGCTGAACTATGAACCATGAAGTCACAGTTCAATTCCCAGTCAGGGCACATGCCCAGGTTGTGGGCTCAAACTCCAGTAGGGGTCATGCAGAAGACAGCCCATCAATGATGTTTCTCTCTAATTGATGTTTCTATCTCTCTTCCTCTCTCTAAAAACCATAAAACATATATATATTTTTTTATTATTTATTTATTTATTTTAAAAAATATATATTTTATTGATATTTCACAGAGAGGAAGGAAGAGAGACAGAGAGCCAGAAACGTCGATGAGAGAGAAACATCGACCAGCCGCCTCCTGCACACCCCCGCATCGGGGATGTGCCCGCAACCAATGCACATGCCCCCGACCGGAATCGAACCCGGGACCTTTCAGTCCGCAGACCGACGCTCCACCACTGAGCCAAACCGGTTTCGGCAAACATATATTTTTTAAAAACATATAAAAATATATCAAGGTCATGAAAGACAAAGACAGCCTGAAGACTTGGAAAGTAAAGAGACATGACAACTGTCCTGGCAGGTAATTCAGTTGGTTAAAGTGGGGTTCCAATACGCCAAAGTTGTAGGTTCAATCCCCGGTCAGGGCACATACAATAATCAACCAATGAATGCATAAGTAAGTGAAACAATAAACTGATATTTCCCTCCTTCCCGCCCCTCTCTAAAATCAGTAAGTAAAAAATTATTTTTAAAAAAAGAGAGAGAGCTGATGGGGGCCTACGCCACCGCCACCTCCGCTGCCGCCTTTGCCGCGCCTTTGGCTCCTGCCTGGACTAGAAGCCCCTGAGCGCGACCTCCCAGCCCGCCCACAGTGCTAGAGAGGAGCGGGCGCAGCGTCTCCCCTCCCGCACAACCAGCTCGGCCCAGAAATGGGAAGGATACAACTAGACACCAAGCAGGGCGCCACAGCTGCCATGTGGAGTTTAAAACTATGCCGAGTGGAGGACTGAGAAGGTGGGGCAGTTCTGTGCCGTGCTGCCTTCCACTGGTTGAGACCTCCGAGAGCGAGGGCCTACCGAGGTGAGGATGCCCCTACTGTCACCTGTGGAGGGGCAGTGCTGAGCTGGCCAATATTTGTGGTGGTGCTGCTTGTCCTGGCTCAGGGGAAGCGTTCCACTAAGTCTGAAAGACTAAGACATCGCAGGGACTCTCCGCCACCGCCCGCGGCCTGCTCTGCCAGGCCCCCGCGCGTGCTGTGCTGGCGCTGCGCCTTCCATTGGCAGACCCGGAGAGTCCTCTCTCCGCTGCCGCATGGCCAGGCCAGGGTATCAGACACTACCACCACGCGGATTTTAAAACTGCAGGGGAAATTGAGCCACAGGCGCTGCCATCGCTGCCGCACCCGACGCCGCCCCCAAGAATGGGAATCCACCAAAATCAGAGCTCACTACACACCGGGTTCATAGAGAGTGTGGCTTCAGAAATTAGCCTCTGCATCCACAGAAGCTCCACATTTGCAACAAAGAGGACACCATTGAGGGTGGACTCTCCCCATGCAGCCATCACAGCCCGCCCACAATCTTCCCAGCACACCCACCATGCTGGGAGGGAAATGGAGCGCGCTGGTGAGGAAATGGCACTGTGCCTTCCATTACCCACCCAGGTGAGCCCATCATCCGATGCCACATGGCCAAGCCGAAGCTCTCACCACCACCGCCATATGAACTTTAAAACTATAGTGGTAATTGAACCACAGGAGCGACCGTCAATATTGCACCTGGCACCGCCACCTGCCACTGCCGCCGAGAATAAAAGAAATCCACCAAGAACAGAGCTCACCACGCCTTGGGCTCAGGGAGTGGGCGACCTCAGAACTTAGCCTCCATGTCTGCAGCTGCTCCGCTCCCACACCGAACGAGACACCTTTGGGAGTGGTCCCCCCGCCTGCAACCATCTCAGCCCAACTGCAGCTGTCCCAGTCTGCCCCCCATGCTAGCAAGGAGCTGGCGCGGCGCCTCCAGTATGCGACCCCAACACCCTAGAGGGGCCGTGTGCCCCGGATGAGCCGTGTGTCCCAGGGGGCCGAGTGCCCCGGGTGAGCCGAGTGTCCCAGGGGGCCGAGTGCCCCGGGTGAGCCGAGTGTCCCAGGGGGCCGAGTGCCCCGGGTGAGCCGAGTGTCCCAGGGGGCCGAGTGCCCCGGGTGAGCCGTGTGTCCCATGGGGCCAAGAGCCCCGGGTGAGCCGAGTGTCCCAGGGTGCAGTGTGCCCCGGGCGAGCCGTGTATCCCAGGGGTAGCAGTGGGACCCAGGGGAAGGGGCGGGGAAAACCAGAGGAGGAGCGGACTCTATTCATATGGTCCTGAGATAGTCACCATAAAACAAGCAGACTGCCAAATGAGGAGCAGATTTTATTCATGGGGTCCAGAGATAGTCACCATAAAACAAGCAGATTGTGAAATGACAGGGGGGAGGGGAAGGAGACCTGGGGGGAGATAGGAGAACAACCGAGGGACTGGTATGAATGAACATAAGTACAACCAATGAACACAGAACTCTGGGGAGGGAGGGCATAAATGGGAGGTGGGGGGGGGGGCAATGGTAAACTATGTACACAGAAAATACCTTAATAAAAAAAGAGAGAGATGACAACTTAATTAAATGTGTGGTCCTGGATTGGGTTTTGGGCCAGAAAAACTTTTTTTCTTTTTCTTTGTCTATAAAGGATGCATTGGAACAATTGGAAATTTTTGAGTAAAGTCTGTAGATTGATAATAGAAATGTATTGATTTAACTTCCTAATTAATAACTACACCATGTCTATGTAAGAGGTTACCCTTGTTTTTAGAAAATACAGACTAAAAAGAAAGGGTAAGGGAGCATCTTGTTGGCAAATTGTTCTCAAATGGCTCAGAATGGGTTCAAGCAAATGTCGTAAAAAGTTAACATCTGGGAAGTCTGGGTGAAGCGTATCTATGGGAATTCTTTGTACTAGTCTTATAATTTCTCTGGAAGTCTGAAATTATGTCAAAACTAGAGGCCTAGTGCATGAAATTCATGCATGGGAGTGTGTGTCCCTCAGCCTAGCCTGCGTCCTCCCCAATCTGGGACCCCTTGAGGGATGTCCAACTGCCCATTTAGGCCCAATCAGCATTGAGCTCAACCCTCAGCCTGCAAACTCCCAGACCAGAGCTATGAAGTTTCTAAGGTCTCGGACAAAGTTTGAATCCCTGCTGATGTTGTGGATAGGTCACTTCTCCTGTTTGAGTCTTGGTGTCATGTTCAAAATGGGGAGAATATCATTATGGACTGAACTGTGTCCCTCCAAAATTCATATGTTGAAGGCCTGGCCCTCAATGTAATGGTATCTGGTGATTGGCCTTTGGGAGGGATTAGATGGCATCATGAGTGTCATGATGATATTAGTGTCCTTATAAAAGAAGACCAGAGAGATAAGGCACCCACTCCCTCTCTCATATGTCTAAAGTATTTTGTTATAGCAGCTTGAGCTGACTAATACAACCTACCTCCCAAGATTGTGGGGATCAATATCCCAAAGTCATAACTCAGCACACAGTAGGTGCTCCCTTCCTTTTACTTGGCATCTCAGTCCAGAGGGCCACATAGCCAAAGGAATTTATAAATAACCCACAGTCTGGAAGAGCAAAAGCAAAAGCTAACATCCTCCAAGTACAAATGTCCATTCCCCTTGGCTGGTAAAAGCCTCCTCTGGCTTTCCTGTCTCTCTGGCTCCATTTGCCAATCTCCCCCAGGGCCAGCTGCTCTATACTCCATTTCATGAGCCACAGTCCCCCTGCAAACTTCTCAAATCTCTTGTGATTTCTATAAGGCCCTCACCGACATTCATGTAAATTTCACTTCCCTCTTGTACTCTATGCAACAGTCATTCCAAACCACTTGCTAATTTTTTCATATCTCTACACTTGTTAATCTTCCTGCTAAGAATGCACTCCCCCCCCCGACCCACTGCAAACCTGGCAAACTCCTACTCATCCTTCAAAACACAGTTCAGATACCATTGCTCTGGTACATGTTCTCTATCTCCCACAATGGGTGCAAGTGGGGCCGGCGCCGTCAGCATGTGGGAGAGGCTGTGGCGGAGGTGGGGCTGCTGGCAGACAGGGAACTGGTGGCCAAGGTGGGAGGGGCTGGGCGGGGGCATGGAGGATGTGCCCACAGTTCCTTTCAAGGTGCATGAATTCATGCACTGGGCCCCTAGTGTGTGTGTATATATATATATATATATATATATATATATATATATATATAATAGCATTTTATCACAATATATGGTAAAAATATTTATACATTTGTCTCCCTAAGCAGCCCATGCATTCTAAACTCAAGGTCTATATTTATTTGTCTCTGAACCTCAGAAGTTCACCCAGGAATTACAGCTGGGCCCCCTAATAGAGGTCAGCAGCCAAATCCCTGCAGGTACAATATTGGTTTTGTTTTAATCCTCACCCGAAGATATTTTCCCCACTGATTTCTAGAGAGAGTGGAAGGGAGAGAGAGAGAGAGAGAGAGAGAGAGAGAGAGAGAGAGAGAGAGAGAGAAAGAGACTCTGAAAGAAAGAGAGAGAGAACCATTGACATGAGGGAGACATATCAATTGGTTGCCTCCTCGACACACCCCTGGGGAACCTGTAATCAAGGTACATGCCCTTGACTGGGAATCGAACCCATGACTTTTCAATCCTTGGGCCAAAACTCTAATCATTGAGCAAAACTGGCCAGGACCTTGCAGGTACAATTTTGTACAAAGAAGCAAAAGCCATTTAACATGAAAATCTTCACCAATGACTAGAAGGAGTCATTCTCAAACAAATCCTTGTTTTCACTGAGATCTATTCCCACATATTTGCTGAGCATTGTGAGACAGCAACACAGGACAAATGCACAGCAAAATAACTGCAGGGCAAAATGCAGTATTTCACAAAGTTAGAAAAGAAATACTAGATATCTGCAAATAACCCCACCAATAAAGGAGAGTCTAGAAGAAGAGCCAGAAAACAATTGAGGAAGAGAAACTCAAAGGCTAATCAAGGAATGATAGCTCCAAAGAGAATGATTTGAGGATTTTAAAAAATATATATTTTATTGATTTTTTACAGAGAGGAAGAGAGAGGGATAGAGAGTCAGAAACATCGATGAGAGAGACTCATCAATCAGCTGCCTCTTGCACACCCCCTACTGGGGATGCGCCTGCAACCAAGGTACATGTCCTTGACCGGAATTGAACCTGGGACCTTTCAGTCCGCAGGCCAATGCTCTATCCACTGAGCCAAACCGGTTTCGGCTGATTTGAGGATTTAAGGATTAAAAGCATATGGAAAAACTGAGAGGCTTCATTCATTTCTGCCAAAGGGGCCCTCTTTTATGATTGTAACAGAAAACTAAGGTGATGTAAAGGACAGTCAGAAAAAATAACCCCAAATCAAATCTACATTGAAGCATTCCTTGTTCATTCTAAGAATCAGCATATAGCTTCAACTTTAACCTAAATTTTATATATTACTAGTGGCCCAGTGCATAAAATTTATGCACAGGGAGGAGGGGGTTCCCTCAGCCCAGCCTGCACCATCTCCAATCGGGGACCCCTTGGGGGACATCCCTCTCACAATCTGGGACCGCTGGCTTCTAACCATTCACCTGCCTGTCTGCCTGATTGCCCCTAACTGCCTCTTCCTGCCTGCCTGATCACCCCTAACTGCACTGCCCTGCCTGCCTGATCTCGCCCCCAATTGCCTCTGCCTGCCAGATCACCTCTAACTGTCCTCCCCTGCTGACCTGATGTCACCTCCAACTGACCTTCCCTGCTGGCCTGATTTCGCCTCTAACTGCCCTCCCCTGCCGGCCTCATTGCCCCTAACTGTCCTCCCCTGCTGGTCCCCACACCATGGCTTTGTCTGGAAGGAAGTCGGACAACTGGAAGATGGCCAGTTGACCCTGTCTAATTAGCATATTACCTTTTTATTAGTATAGATTATATAGGATAGGATTGCTTAATGGGGGGGGGAGCCTTTTTCAGCAGGAGGAGATGCTCTTGGCAGACAAGAACACATAATCCCTATATCTGGACTGATAGCCAGTCATATGCACTATACTGCCAAACTGGTCATTAAAAAATTGAACTGCTTTCTTACACCTTACACCAAATAGCTATTGCCCTTAAAACCCCTTCTCAGCCTCCACCTTAGTTTCTGCCTTCATAGTTTACCCAGATTAGGTTCTGATTGGTCGGTTTCTATGCCAGTCAGAGTCTCCAGACCTATCTCTGGGCCTGATCAAAGAGGCAGGGCTGACCAGCAGCCCCATGGAGGCCTGGAGAGAAAAACGCGTGGCTGCTGGTGAAGTCGGGAGAGAAAGAGAGAGGCAGCGGCTGACCAACAGCTGCCACTGAGGCTGCAGATCAAACCCTGCCTCTCTCTCTGCAGGCCTCTCTCAGGGCCTAACCCGCAGCTCCCTCAGCAGTAGGTTCTGGGTCGCCACGGCAACCCAGCACTGACTTCCCGGTCATTATGGACTCTGGCCTTTTATATACAGATTTTTTAAAAATAGAATCTTATTTTTGTGATTTTTGCTTTCAAATATGCTTATTGTTTTTTCATTCTAAGAATCTGTACCATTCCAAATGTAACCTAAATTTTTTAGATTATCAGACAAAATAATATTTTCATAATATTTTTAGTATAGAAAAAAATCAAATTCTTTTTCTACTGTAACAAGGAAAGACTGGCTTCCTCCTTTTTTTTTTTTTTTTTAAAGGATCAAAATGCTATAAGGAGGACCAGCATCTTTTCCCCTACCAGTGTTAAGTCCCAAAACCCACTGCCAGACTGGACCCGAGCCCAGAGACTCAGTTTCCCCTCTGAGGGTTGACAGCCCTATGGGAGAGGAAGTGGAGGACACATACTTGTAGACGGTGCTGTCCTTCTTGGGGCTGTGCTGCGGCAGGAGGCTGTGGGAGTACTGGTGCACGCCCAGGTCGTACAGGGAGGGAAAGTCCTTGCTGCAGAGGTGGCAGCGGTAGCTCAACTCCTCCTGGTGGCTCTTGATGTGCTCCAGAAATGTGTCGAGCTTCGGGAACGTCTGAGCGCAGCTTTTGACCACACACTTGTACACCTTGATGGTAGACATGGAGCAGGTTAAAGGGGAGGCAAGAGAGCTGCCTTCACTGCTTCCCCCTGCCCTGTGGCATCCACCTGGAACGCTGCTGGTGAATGACCCTACTCCCCTGCTTCTATTCTGATTGGAGGGTCCTTTCCTCTCAGCCAATCATAATGACCATAATACCCTTTCCTCAGGCTCTGGAAATACAGTAAAAAGATGACACTGTGGCCTTCCAATCTCATACTGGAGCAGTGGCTCCCCAACTTGAGCACACTGCTGGGCGCCACCCCCAGGATGTCTGATTGCGCAGGTCTGGTGGCCTGAACATGTGCATCCTGACAAGTACCCGGTGATGCTGGTCCAGAGACCTCCCTTTGAGAACTGCTGTCTGACAAGCCCACCTCCGGTCATCTCTGGGGGGATGCACATTGTTTTGACTATTTACCACTGATTAGAATCCAGACTCCAAAACTAAATATTGATCTTTACAAACTGATCTGGTATAAATGACTTTTGTCAGGTAGAAAGGATAACTCAAAACCTTATAGGATTTGTTGCCCTGTAGGACATTAACCAGATTTATATCTATCTTGGCAATCCTTTAAAAAAAAAAACAACAACTAAATTTATTAGAGTGATATTGGTTAATAGGATCATATAGGTTTCAGGTGTAGATTTCTAAGATACTAACTTAGCAATCTCATTTCAGTATTCCTTTTCCCCCTGATAGTACTATATAGGTATAAATATCCGTGTCTCATAGCTTCTTTTGAACTGACTTTCTCATCCTTCCAGTTCCCTCATTAATGAGTTACATAAAATTCTGACTCATATTCATTATGTTATTTACATAATGAGAATCATGTTTTTAACATTTTGAAAATTATACTTTGACAAGTGCAACACACTCCTGGTTGCCTAAATAATTCCACAAGCTCCTTTTGAACCATGGCCTCCTGATTCATGGGTCGCACTGTCCAGGCACACAAGCTCTTTCTTCCTAACAAAGTGAGCCATGATTTGCTCGGAGTGGTAACATGCTCAGTTAAGGCTGGTGTGGCTCAGTTGGTTGGAGCGTCATCCTGTACACCAAAGGTGGTGGGTTTGATTCCCAGTCAGGGCACATATCCAGGTTGTGAGCTCGATCTCAGGTCAGGACACATGTGGGAGGCAACCAATTGATGTTTCTCTCTCTTTCCCCTTCCCCCCTCTCTTTTAAAAAAATTTTGTTATCGATTTTAGAGAGGAAGGGAGAGGGAGAGATAGAAACATCAATGATGAGAGAATCATTGATTGGCTGCCTCCTGAATGTCCCCTAGTGGGGACTGAGGCTGAAACCCAGGAATGTGCCCTTGACTAGAATCGAACCTGGGACCCTTTAGTCCCCTGGCCAACACTCTATACACTGAGCCAAACCAGCTAGGGCCCCCTTCCTCTTTCTTAAAAAACAACAACAACAAAAAAAACATTTTATTCCATATCCCTGTCTCCCTTGCATCTCGTGTCAGCCATATGACTCCTTTCTTACCAATGATGTGTAGTAGTCTTTAGGGAAGGCATCATTCCCAGAACAAAAAGACAAAAAGCTTCCTAGAAGAAATCCCCTCTGCCTTTTGCATTTGTCCTGACTGGAATACAGATGTGATGGCTGGAGATACAGCAGCCATCCTGCAATCTTGAGAATGAAAGTCACACGCTAAGGATAGCAAAACAAAAAGCTTAAGTAGTAAGCCAGCTTTCTATTATTTACTGAAAATGATGCATTCCTAAATGACAGAGCACATGCACTGCCTCTGACCAACAAGAGATCCTCAAGGAAAGGTTTCCTTGCTTCTAAAAAACAGCACAGAAAAGCCCGGCAGGCGTGGCTCAGTGGTGGAGCGCTGACCTATGAACCAGGAGGTCACGGTTCCATTCCTGGTCAGGCACATGCCCAGGTTGCAGGCTGGATCCCAAGAGGAGTATGTGCAGAAGGCAGCCAATCAATGATTCTTTCTCATCACTGATGTTTCTATCTCTCTTTCCCTCTCTCTTCCTTTCTCTGAAATCAATAAAAACATTTTTTTAAAAGACACAGAAAAAGATAGCCCCTTTTTGCTTGTAGATAAGATTGTAACTGGACCTAGAAAGAATGACCACTATCCCAGGACACAGGTGAGCCATCAGTAGAGAACAGAACCCCATGGTAGAGACGGTGGAGATGAGCTGGAAAACACAGGGTCCTTGATGCTGGGTTCAGTCGACTGACTGTTTCAGGCCTGGAACTGCTGTATCTTGGGGTTTTCTTGTGAAATGAGATGACAAACTTCCTAATTGTTTAAGCCAGTTTGGATTAAAGGTTTCTGTGATTTGTCACCAAGGATACCCTAACTAACTTCCATCAACCCTGACCCCCGCTAGGAGTCTATCATAAGAAAAAAATCAGAGATGTGAACAAATATTAGATTACAATGATCCCACCATGATTTTATTTATAATAGCAAAACTCGGGAAGTAATAAACGTTTAACTGTAGGAGAATTTGAAAAATGTAACCATTAAATTATGTGTTTAAAAATAGTGATGGGAGCTACATATTTTCCACCACTGCCTTTCCCCCCTCTCTTTTCCTATAGCTCAAAGCGCAGAAAGAAAAGGAGGCGAAGGGGAAGAAGGTGGCTCCGGCCCCTGTGGTCATGAAGCAGCAGGAGGCCACGAAAGTAAATCCCCTTTTGAGAAAAGGCCCAAGAATTTTTGAATTGGACAGGACCTCATCGCTTTGCCCAAAAGGGACCTCGCCTGCTTTGTCAAATGGCCCAGCTACCTTCGGCTGCAGCGGCAAAGGGCTATTCTCTACACGTGTCTGAAAGTGCCATTAACCAGTTCACTCAGGCCCTGGACCGCCAAACTGCTACTCAACCGTGAAGCTGGCCCACAAGCACAGACCAGAGACAAAGCAAGGGAAGAAGCAGAGAATGGTGGCTCAGGCTGAGGAAAAAGCCGCTGGCAGAAAGGGGTGCCCCCACCAAGAGGCCACCTGTCCTTTGAGCAGGGGTTAACACTGTCACCACCCTGCAGTGAGAGGACAGGAAGGCCCAGCCCAGCTGGTGGTGACCACACACAGTGCGGATCCCCTCCAGCTGGTGGCCTTCTGCCCCCCTGTGCTGGCAGGTGGGTTCCCACTGCGTGAGCGAGGGGAGGCAGGCTGGGCGCCCCGGCCTCAGGAAGGCCTGCAGCACTGCTGCCTCCACGCAGGTTAACCTGGAAGACGAGGCGGCTCTGGCTGAGCTGGAGGAGGCTGTCTGTTCTAAGGGGAGGCAAGGTCCTGGGTCCAAGTCAGAGGCTACCACTGCCAAGCTGGAAATGGCAAAGGCTAAAAACACTGGCCACCAATCTGGCTACCTGTACACTGCTGGGTTTTCTGTACATAAACATAATAAAAACTATCCTTCAAAAAAATAATAGTGACATGAGAAAATACTCAACTATAAAATTAGGTTAAAAAATAGCACAAATCTCAAGAGAATTTATGCTGAGTCAAAAAAAAAAAAAGCCAACCTCAAAAGGCCACATACTGGATGACTATTATACAACATTCTCAAACTGATGAACTTACAGAGAGATAGAGAACTGGTCAGTGCTTCTGGAGGTTAAGAATGTTGGGGAGGAGAAGGATGTCTAATAAGGGGTGACACAAGGGAGAGCTCTGAGGATAAAATAGTTCTGTACTGCCAAGCAACGTGGCTCAGTAGTTGACCTATGAACCCTGAGGACACAGTTCGATTCCCGGTCAAGGTGCATGCCCAGGTTGCAACTTGATCCCCAGTAGGGAGCTTGCAGGAGGCAAGTGATCAATGATTCTCTCTCCCTCTCCCTTCCTTCCTCTGAAATAATTAAAAACATATGAAAAACAAAACACAAAACACTAGAATAGAAATGCCAAGTAACCCAGCAATTTCACTTCTAGGCTTATACAACTAAAAACATATCTATACATATATATAAAAAGCCAGCAACTGGAACGCTGTAACAACCGTTGCTATGATGCCCACTATGGACAGCGAACCACCCGATTGAGGGCGGGCCAGCAGCCAACCTCCCTCGGCCCCGCCCTCTGGCTGGCCCAACCCTGATTGTCCCCCCTATCCCAAAAGGGAGCAGGGTCAGTGGGCCAACTTCCTGCAGCCCCTCCCCTCACCCAGCCCTACCCCTGATTGGCCCCCCCACTCCGATCAGGGGCAGGGCCAGGTGGCCAACCGCCTACAGCCCCTCCCCATCACGTGGTTGATCAGCTGGCCCTGCCCCTGATAGGTCCTCCCCAGGCCGCTGGCCCCCAATCGCCCCCCCATTCAGGGTCAGGGCTGGCCAGCCCACAGTCCCGCCCCCATCCCCCCCAATAGGGGACGGAGCCTGCCAGTCCATCCCATGGCCCCTTCCCATAGCCAGCTAGCCCTAATCTGGCCCCAATTGGGGCAGGGCTGGCTGGACCCCACCCGTGCACTGGGCCTCTAGTGTTCATATAAAAATGTGTACATGTATGTCCATAACAGCATTATTCACAAAAGCCAAAAAATAGAAATAATCCAAATGTCCATTACCCGATGAAAGGATAAACATAATATGCCATATCCATATAATAGAATATTATTCTACCTTAAAAAGAAATAAAGTACTGGTACATGCTACAACATGGATAAACCTTAAAAACAGTATCTCAAAAGGCCACATACTATATGAAATCCATTTATATTAAATGTCCAGTATAGGCAAATCCATAGAGATAGAAACTAAATGAGTGATTACCAGGGTCTGGGGGCGGGGTGATTGATTGCTAATGGGTATAGGGCTTCTGTTTGGGGTAATTAAAATATTCTGGAATTAGTATTGATGGCTGAACAACCTATGAATATATTAAAAACCACTGAATTGTACACTTTTAAAAAGGTGAATTTTATGGTATGTGAATTATATCTCAATTAAAAAGAAAAAAGACTGTAGTCCTAAATCCCCATAGACATTTGATTTTTGCAGGATATTAAGAATTTTTCCTGTCTCTGATTCCTTTATTATATGACCCATGAGAGGTGGGCTTCCTCCCTCAGCACCATAATGGCCCAGTAAACTGGCCCCACCTAGGCAGAATAAAGGGGAAAGTTTGGCCCCATCCTGAATGGTTAGACAGTAGCTCAGACTAAATGAGGCCCACCCCTGTACCCTTTGTAGTCCATGTTCAAGACCCCAGCATCAGCCAAGGCTCATGACTAGGATGGATGTACCCTCCAACCCTGCCCCCTTCCGCTGCCCACTCGCCACCTACCTGCTCATTCTTATGCTGAGTCATGTGGGACTTGAGCTGGAAGTAAGTGCTGAACTTGCTGGGGCAGAACTGGCATAGGTAGGAGCTGTCGATGAGGACCACCTGCTTGCCCTCCAGCTTCTCCCCCTCATCCTCACCTGCTGTGGGCACGGCCTGAGGCTGTGGGGCGCTCGACAGTGTCTGGCCCAACCCTATGGAGAAAGTCAGGAAGGGAAGTCACTGAGAAGGGCAGAGGAAGCATCAGAACAGAGAGACCTCTCAGGAAGGATCACAGAACATCTACGTGCTCCACTGTGCACACCCACAACCACCACACGCTTGGTGTTGGACCAGTTCTCAAGGCCCTGCACTCACAAACAGTTGGTGTGCACTCATACCACACTTCCTGGTGCTAAAATACTGAGATACGTACATTCCAATTGATGAATAGCTATTGCCTCAAGTCTCCCATCCCTGACCTCCCCCTCGGACACTCTAGACCTCTCTCTATGGTTGTTAAAAATCCTAGCTATACTCATCATGCCTCCCCAGCACCTCATTCTAATTACACTCATCTGTTCGGTTGCCCTTCCCTCACATTCTCAGAGGACAGGGGCCTAGCGCAGACTAGGCCTCCATAAACGTTTGCTAAATGCCTGAACCAAGGGTGCTAGGCACTGTAGGAGTTTAAAAGAAATAGGAAAAAAATGGTTTCTTCTCCAAGGAACTCACAAAGACTCCAAGTGCACACATAGAATGGCTAAATGCATAGCAGGGCTAGATCCGAGAGGGAGATGATAAGATTGGCCATGTGCTTTTTGCACAGCAAACACCCCTTCATTAGCTGACACGTGGCAGGGGTTGCTCACCTAGGGGGCTGCACAGGGAAGCCCCAGCCTTACACTGTCCGATACAACGGCAAAGAGCCACATGTACCCTTTGAGAACTCAAAATCTGGCTCATCCCAATCCAAATGTGCTATAAATGTAAATGGATTTTGGAAACTTAGCATAAAAAAAGAATATAAAATATCTCAATAATTTATTTATATTACATGCTAAAATGACAATATTAATATATTAGGTTAAATAAAGTATATGATTAATATTAACTTCACCTTTTTATGTTTTTTAAAAGACAGATTATTAACCTTTTATTATTATACCACGTAACAGTGGAATAAATGATTTAGAGTTAGCATATGTACATGTATGGGAATTAGAATGGTCAGTGGTGGTTTAGATTAAACACACAGGACTTTCTTTTTTAAGCACCCTCTTTTTTTCCTTTAGAGAGTCCTAGAGCATCAATCAATGTTTGGTGGTTTCTTCCAGCAAGTCCTTTGCTTCATTTATTTTGGTTGCTAAGTATGGAGATCCACCTGTATCTGCGTGATTCAAAATCATGATTCTCCTGTGAGTTGTTCTAATCTTGGCATTGCCAGCAGATGGGCTTACACCCAAAATAAGACTAGCTTCTCGCCTACCTGTTTTCTTTTCAAATCCTCCTTTATAATAGGATAAAGGCTAGGAGTTGAAATCTTCTTTGTAGTTTCTATGATAACTTGTTCCAGAAGTTTCCAGATCTGAAATACACAGCAACCTGCAAGTGCAAAAGCTGCTCCACCCAGTCCTACAGCTATCAGGCTTCTTGCCAGGCCCTGGTCCATGTCGGCGTCAGGCCGTTCGGGCGAGGGCGGCGAGCACTTGGCGTGGCGGAGGCCTTCGCTGGAGGGGGCGACGCCACCGAAGGTAGCCATGGCGAAGCGCCCAGGAAGACTGGCTTTTCATATTATTTTCATGTAGCTATTAGGAAATTTCAAATGACATATGCTGCTCATATTATATTTTTCCTGGACAGTGTTGCTCTAATTAAACCAATGTTGAGGAAAAGTTCATTAGCTCAGGGACAAGTGATGGCTTTGATGACAATTTTACAAACTATAAAGACCTTTGGAGGTCACCTGCCCATAGAGGCCAAATAGATTTCAATTTCAGATAAACTGAGAGTGAACGCCTAGAGCAGGGGTGGGCAAACTTTTTGACTCGAGGGCCACAATGGGTTCTTAAACTGGACCGGAGGGCCGGAACAAAAGCAACCTGACCATGCTGGCACTCTCATCTTGGGCTGCTGGTGAAGGAGCGGAGGGGAGAGCAAGAGAACCCTCCATTCTTTCGGCTCCGCGGGCCGGATAGAAGAGCCGAACGGGCCAGATCTGGCCCGCGGGCCGTAGTTTGCCCACGGCTGACCTAGAGCCATCTATTGAAAATAGATTCTGAGGTGGTATCCAAACTCAGCAAAAACTATAGGTGATTGATTAGTGATGTTTGTCATGGCTACAGCATTAGATAACAGCACACAAATGGTATATTTGTTATCCCTCCTTTCATCTCATGCCCCACTTTATAATTGAAGTAGACTGAAGCCCAAAGAGGTCAAGGAGGTTGCCCAAAGCCATTCGGAGACGAAACCCATGAGGCTGCAGAGGAGAGGTGTGGGGAGAGTGGCGTCCCCCCTTCAACCCACCTGTGCTTTCCTCATCCTCCTGTCGGCTGGGGTTCAGGGCCATCACCTGCACAGTCACAGAGTTGCGTGAGATGTTGCCACCACTGCGCCCTGGAGGCCACACCTTGTGAGTCTGCATGTGTTTCTTGACATTAGACTTCTGGGCAAAAGCACGGCCACATGCAATGCACTGGAAGGGTTTCTCACCAGTGTGGCTGCAGGAAACAAGGCTTGTCAGCACCCTCGTGTAGGAATCGAGATGTGACCTCAACCCAGGAGCTCATGGCCACCGGAGGCCCAGACAGAACATCTAGATGTTGCTGGCAATCATTCTGACACTATAAGGACAAGCCCGCTCGCTGGGCAGGTAGACCAAACAGAAAGACCTTGATGGCATTACTGAGCTGCTGAATCAACAGCCCTGGAGCTAACATGACCATCTTATACCGTGAGATGAAATATTTCCTAACTATTTAAGCCCATTTAAACAGGGATTTCTGTTATTTGAAGGAGAAAATATCCTAGCTGTCACAGCACAACACTTGTATCATTATTTACTATTTTCCTTCAAATCAATTCTACATTTTTTAAAAATACATTTTTACTTATTTTAGAGAGAGAGAGAGAAACACTGATGTGAGAAGTATCAATTAGTTGCCTCCTGTTTGCACCTGACCAAAGTTTGAACCCGCAACCTGGGCATGCCCTGACCAGGAATTGAACTGGTGAATTTTTGGTGCACTGGACAATGCTCAAACAACTGAGCCACATCGGCCAGGGCCAATTCTATGTTTTAAAACCTAACATATTTTAAAATGAAGCTTCCACTTGTTATTGTATACAGAAAACCACTTGTTATAAATATGAAGTAACCAAAATGCAATAATTTATAAAAAACCATCTAGAGCTGCATTGCCCAATAAGGTAGACATAACCACATGGACTATTTAAATTTAAATTCATTAAAATAAAAATTTCAATTTCTCAATCACACTAGCTACATTTCAAGTGCTCAGTAGCCATTTATGGTGAGTGGTACCCTATTAGACAGTGCCATCAGAAAGTTCTACTGGACAGACCAGTATAGACCAGAGATTCTCAAATGTGATTGATATTGCCCTCTAGGGAACATTTGGCAATATCTAGAGATACTTTTGTTTGTCACAGCTGAGAAATGAGGATTTCTATTGGCATTTAATAGTTATAGGTTAGGCCGAAACCGGTTTGGCTCAGTGGATAGAGTGTCGGCCGGCGGACTGGAAGGTTCCAGGTTTGATTCCGGTCAAGGGCATGTATATTGGTTGCGGGCACATCCCCAGTAGGGGGTGTTCAAGAGGCAGCTGATTGATGCTTCTCTCTCATCGATGTTTCTAACTCTCTATCCCTCTCTCTTCCTCTCTGTAAAAAATCAATAAAATATATATTTTTAAAAATAGTTATAGGTTAGGCCCTAGCTAGTTTGGCTCAGTACATAGAGTATCAGCCTGTGGACTAAAGGGTCCTGGGTTTAATTCCAGTCAAGGGCCCATGCCCAGGTTGCAGGCTCAATCCCCAGTAGGGGGCATGCAGGAGGCAGCCAATCCATGATTCTCTTTCATCATTAATATTTCTATCTCTCTCTTCCTCTCACTTCCTCTCTGAAATTAATTATATATATATATATATATATATATATATATATATATATATAAAACAACAACAACAACATGCCAAAACTGGTTTGGCTCAGTGGTAGAGCGTTGGTCTGCAGACTGAAAGGTCCAGAGTTCGATTCCGGTCAAGGGCATGTACATTGGTTGCTGGCACATCCCCGGTGGAGGGTGTGCAGGAGGCAGCTGGTCGATGTTTTTAGCTCTCTATCTCTCTCCCTTCCTCTCTGTGAAATATCAATAAAATATATATATTTTTAAAAAACAAAAACAAAAAACCAACAACAACACATGAGCTAGCACGTGACAGGTATTAGCAGAGACTAGCATCAAATTGAGGCTTTCTCCTTTGGCTCTCCAAGAACTGAAAGAAATTGAAGAGAATAATTTTTTCACTATGTCTTTCAGAACTTTTCAAAACCATGTCCAAGAACCACCTAAAATCATCTCCGGTACCAATTACCCGACTCTGAGAAACAGTGAACAAGTCCACCCCTCTACTTCACAGAAGAAAGCCCTGAGGACCAGAGGGGCTCCCTGTATGTTCTTGGAACAAGAGGTATTGTGGTTAGACCCGAGTGAGCAGTCAGTCATATCCGCAGAGCATGGCAGCCCGTGAGGCCAGCCCTCTCTGCAGAGGTAAGGACCGGGCACCATCCCTCATGCCTGCAAAGCCCCCATCAGTTCAGGTCCACTTCTCCCCACCTCACCTCACTCGGACCTTCCCCATCATAGTGGGCGGACCCCACAGCTTTCACCTCCCTCCATTATTCCTGGAAGAGGAGAGGGAAAATCATCCTGACCTGGACTGAAGTTCTGAGAAGCATGACAGGACAGATGGGGCCGTGAACACCACCCAGGTTGGGAGGCTGGGAAGGGACCCTTGCTTCCACTGCAGATGGCTCCCCAGCCAGGGCTGCCAGGGAGCCACCTGACCCACCATGCCTGGGTACCTTCGGATGTGCTGCTGCAGGTCGAAGTTTTTAGTAAAGGACTTGTCACAGTATGAGCACTTGAGTTTCTGAGCCTTTGGCTTCCCTGCAGCTGAAAGACAAAGTGGGAGGAGCGAGACGGTGAGGCTGGGGATAAAACCAAGGGTGCCAAGAGCAGCCTCCAGCCACTCAACTCCCAGGGGCCCAGGGTCAAAAATCCCAGACACCGGGAGATCTCCTCATGGACAGGCAGGGGAGGAGGCGCAGGTGAGCCTCTCCGAGTTCTGGGGGAGGAAAGCCTAGGGCATGCCCGGCCTGGGTGAGCAGGACAAACCCCTCAGAGGCTCCCCTCTGCCTTAGGGTAAAATCCGACCTCTCTGCTGTGACCTGCAGGGCTCTGCATTCTTTGCTTCCTGCCAACCTCATCATTCTCCCCATCTAGCTACAGCTGACTCCTTGAAAGACCTCAAACAAGATCCCACCTCAGGACCTTTGAACCTGCTGGCCCCCCTTACCTGGTATCCTTGTCCTCAAGGCTGTTTTCTTCTCGTTCCCATATGGATAGGTCGCCTTATTCTCAATCATAGTACCCTATTAATCTCCTTCCTAGAGTAACCCATAAATATTTATCTATTCCCTGACTGTCTTTTCCATTAAACTGTGATAACTGAGGGTAGGGAAATCCTGGAACAAGATGCTAGATCCCCAGTGCCTGACACCGAACTCCACGTATATTTGTGAAAGAAAGGCAGCGCGGAAGTAGCTGGCTGGAAGGTCCTGAAAATTCCTCAATTTCTCTGTCCTTCTCACCCGCCAGCATTTTCTGACTCTGCTTCCAACCCATACCAGTGGCAGACATTGTTTCTTGTCTGCCTAATATCCATTCTCCCCTTCTTTCCTCACAGGTGCTTATTTCCCAGCTTCCTTTGCTGCTAGATATGCTTATGTGACTAAGTTCTGACCAATGAGATGTAAGCAAAAGCATCATGCAGAACTGCTAGAAGCTGGCAGATGGCCCTTTTTTTCCTTCCTACTGCCTAGAATATGAAATTAATGATTGGAGCTCTAGTCACCATCTTACACAATGAGGCACCCTGATGACAGAAGCCACGCACCAGGGATGGCAGAACAGAAAGATAGAGGAAATGTGGGTTCCTGGTGACCATACAGGCACACGATCTCCTGATTGCCTTGTTTTGCACAGGAGAAAAAATTCTATCATTTTGAAGTCACTCTTATTTTGGATTTTTCATTACATGCAAACAAACTTAATCCTAATCATCATAAAAGGGAAGACTAGAACTAAGCAGCCTGTGGACAGGCCAATGCTGAGGAAAGCTGCTCGGGCTGTGGGCCCACCTTCTGGGAGTCCACTGGCACCTTTGGCCCGTCGAGTCTTCAGCGTTGGTGGGGAGTCAAAAGTGGCCACCGCGCCCCCAGTGGCGGTGGTCATGGGGGCAGTGGGGTTGGGTCCTTTTGGTTTGAATCCCTGTTTGCCGGGGCTGTACACTGGGGGCGTGGGGTATACTGGAGCCTCCACACACTGGTTTGGCACCTAGAAGGACAGCAGAATCAGGGAGAGAGCTCTGGGATGGGAGGGGGGAAACCACCCCAGCCAGGGGGACCCTCACCGTGGCCCTGGCTGACCTCAGCCACTCCCCACCTACAGCACCATCCTAATTCCCCCTCCTAGCTCAGTCACCCAGTCACTCCCAAAACCCCTTTGAACTTCATGAAGTCACAAGGTTAGAAGCAGCTTTGGAGCCAGGTTGCTTGGGTTCAAATCCTGACTCTAACATGGATTTTAAAAAACAAAACCAAACCTAAGAGATCTTGGGCAAGTCTTTAAACTCCCCTGTCTCAGTTCTCACATCTGTAAAATGAGGCTAATCATAGTACCCCTCTCATTGGGTTGTTGTGTGGATTAAATGAGCTAATACGAGTTTAGAATATAGTTGAGTACTCAATAAACATTACCTATTGTTATTGCCACTATTATTATTACTTTAGCTTGTTGCACAGAAGAACCAGGAAGTCAGAAAGGTGTGTGCCCCCACCAGCTTCTCCACTTCTTTTTATTTTTTGTTAATCCTCACCCAAGGATATTTTCCCATTGATTTTTATAGTGGAAGGGAGTGGGAGAGACAGAGAGAGAGAGAAAGAGAGAGAGAGAGAGAGAGAGAGAGAGAGAGAGAGAGAGAGAGAGAGAGAAACACTGATGTCAGAGAAACACATCAATTGGTTGCTTCCTTGCAACTGAGGTATTTGTCCTTGACTAGAATCTAATCCATGACCCTTCAGTCGGCTGGCCGACGCTCTATCCACTGAGCCAAACCAGCTAGGGCTGCTACTCCACTTTGAAGTAACCCTGTTAGACACCACACCAGCAGGCATCCCTCAAACAAGAATTGACATTGAAACCACAAGAAATTAGCTAATGAATTCTGAGCCATTCAAACTTAGTTTAACATCATGACACTCATGCATTGTGGGAAGTTTGGAACCACCGTCCTAGACTACCTTGCCAGCACAGTTCTGAACACAGATTGGGTTCTGCTCACAGAAGCATGACATGTGGAAGACAGAAGGGAGACAGAAACCACTCTCCAGCAGCTGCGTTGAGTCAGGTGGATTTAGTCATGAGCTCTGCGGTAGCTGACTGAACTCTACATCTCCTTCCTGACAACCAGCCCCAAGGACAGCAGGGCAACGGGAACAACCACAAAGCTTCCTACAGTTTCCTCAGCTCTGGGTGCAGCAGCCATGCCCTGGCTCTCTGGGCCAGCAACAACAGTGAATCTGAAAACCGGTTATGCTCGCCACCCCTGACTTTTGCTTCTCTCGTCCTTCCATCAACTTTGTAAGCACCTAACTTCTTGCATTTAATTCTTCTTCCAGAAACACCTAGAGTGATTTCTATTTTCCTGGCCAATACTGCACTCAATAAATATTTGTCATGTGAATGAATTCACCCATCATTCAAGTTACTCCTGAGCAATTATGTGACTGCCACTGGGTTAGTTATCATTATCCTCAACAGCTCTGCAAGGGAAGTGCCCATTTTAGAGAAGAAACTGAGCTCAGAGTCCTATTTCAAATATCTACTATAGGGCAGGTACTCTGCTAAGTGCTAACGATGCAAAAATCAAAGACTCAGGGGCCAACCTCAAAGACTATGCAATTCTACATGGAAAATAGAAAGTGGCCCCTCTGCCCACCAGGCCACCACCATCCTCTCAGCATCTCAGTGACTTAACTTTCCCTTTTTAATACAACAAAGTCCCAGGCTAGAGCAAATCTTCTTGCAGGCTCTCATAACATCACATGGCTGGCGGCAGAATTTCCCCACTTGTCTGGTTCTCCTTACAATTACATGCCACCTGACATGGAATGTCTGTCTATATGAATGACTCCAAGGTGACCGGGATAATGTGACCTCAACTGCAGGCAAGCTCTTTGTCATAACCATGCCCCTAGCACTGGTGTCTAGGAGATTCTGATCTCTTGCCACCTTGACAGTAGACTGCTTATAGCCCAGAAGAGCTCTTCAGCAGGTTTATATGGTGTATTGATTGCATAATGGCCTTAATGCTTTATCTCTCCCTGTGCCCATGCCCTTCACAGTGTGACTTTGCAGCTTTTCCCATTAAGAGATGGCATCTATTTTCTTATTTATTTTTTTAAATATGTGTTTATTGATTTTTAGAGAGAGAAAGGGAGAGGAATAGAGAGATAGAAACATGGATGAGAGAGAAACAGCCCTTATTGGGCATGTGCCTGACCGGGAATAGAACCAGCGTCCTCTTGGTTTATGGGTCAATGTTCAGCCCCTGAGCCACCCTGGCAGGGCTTCCATATTTCTTAATCTAAGCTGGCCTTCGACCTGCTTTGAACAATAGAAGTGACACTGTGTTACAAGCCTAAGCCTCAAAAAGCCTGGAGCATTTCTGCTTGCATTACTGCATCCTCACCACTGCTTGACTAACCTGCTGGATAATGAAAGATGCGTGGAGCAGAGCTGGGTTACCCCACTCATCCCACCCCAGGCCATGGTAGGGCAGCCGACAGCCAGCCAACCTCTGGCACAGGGGGAGCCCGGCCAAGATCAGCAGAGTTGCCACACTGAGCCAAACCAGCTAGGGCTGCTACTCCACTTGATGTGAAAACAAGAAATGGTTTTTCCTATATGCCACTGAAGCTTTGCGGATATTTCTTACGGAGCCATAGCTAACTAATATATCTTGCTAGTTTTCTTTAAAAAGTAAGAGTTACACAGATACTTTTTGGAATCATCTCCCCAACAAACAGGCAATCCCTGACTGTTCTGAGCACTCCCTGAGGGCTGCTTGCATGCTACCCCCTCTATTTCACACTGCCTTTCCATGGTTTGCATTTTACATTTACAGCAGAGATGGCTTGATTAAAGCCCCTCTCTCCCCTGATGTGGTATACAACATGATCTGGTTTTGCAACCCCCCACCACGGTATCTCCAGCAGTGTCTGGCACACGTTCGGTGCTTAGGAAAGGTCTGGTTACCCATAATGACCATGACCAGTTTTCCCCCTCCACCCCACACCCCACCTCTGCTCACCTCCAGCGGTGGGTAGGCCTGCATTCCCAATGCCTGGATCTCCACTGTCCCGCTTCCGGCCAGGGGTGCCGTGGCACTGTACACCTCCACCACGCCATTCCCACCAGGGTTGGAACGCCCCGGGGGACCCAGGCTCTGAGGTGGCGGGGGAGGAGGTTGAGGGGGTGGGGGTGGGGGCAGTGGTGGAGGGGGTTGAGGGGGCGGTGGAGGCTGGGTGAGGTAGCTGGGCGCAGAATGCATGTTCAGGCTGCTCTGAAATCAGAAGAGAAAATTAAAGCGTCATGGTCTCTTGACACCAGCTGTCTTCTTTATCAGTGAGGAAGGACATCTGCCTCAGCTACGTGGAAAGAACGGCCACTCCCAAGGCAGCGCAGAGGACAATGCGGAGAGGGGGCTTGGGAAGGAAGTTATGTGAGAATTCAGAGGAGCCATTAGCTAGGCGCTGCTATTCCTTTCCTTTGTGAAAGTCGGCAAAAATGGCCGTTTGTGCAGGAACGAGTTCACACAGCAGGCCGAATGTGGATAACTTTAGAAAGGCTTGCTCATAGGACCGGCCTTGTAGAAGGTTCCCTATGTGGATAAGGCTCTTTTGCCCAACTGGGGCACTGACCCTATTGTATAAACTCACCTAGACTGTCTGCACAAATAATGTGATTTATGGTGAACACTCCCTTACCATCTGGGTGTGTAGAGTTTTTATCATCATGGCTGGATATCTGTGACCAATCCCCAATAAAAGCCTGGGTCTCAGAGTCTTAGGTGTGCTCTCCTGGGCAGAAACACTGCGCACGTGCTGTTGCTCTTCCTTGCTGGAGGAATAAGTGTGTTTTGTGCAGCCTCTTCCTGATGCCCCAAGGAGGAGAACTTTGGAAACCTACACCTGGATTCCTCTAGATGCCAGCTGATGTGCCTTTTTCCCTTCTGACCCCGCTATGCATCCTTTTGCTGTAACAAACCACAGCCATGAGTACAACCATCCTAAATCCTGGGAGTCCTTCTAGGGAGTCACTACATGGGTGGGTGGCTATGGACCCCTGAAACTCAGCCATGGATTCTAGAAATTTATTCTACAAAAATAATCAAGCAGGTGGACAAAGATGGATGTTACTCCAGCTAGGGTTTTTTGTTTGTTTGTTTGTGTGTTGTTTTTAAAATATTTTATTGATTTTTTACAGAGAGGAAGGGAGAGAGATAGAGAGTAAGAAACATCTATGAGAGAGAAACATTGATCAGCTGCCTCCTGCACCCTATCTCCCCAACACCCACTGGGGATGTGCCCACAACCAAAGTACATGCCCTTGACGGGAATCAAACCTAGGACCTTTCAGTCTGCAGGCCGATGCTCTATCCATTGAGCCAAACCGGTTTTGGCACTCCAGCCGTTTTTATGACAGCAAAAAATGGCAACAACCTACATATCCATTCACAGAAGCCTGGCTAAGTAGAGAGTGACCCATCACATGATGGAATCCTTCACAGCCATTAAAACGATGATGCTGAGCAGTATTTCATAAAGGGTGCTCCTTTTAATTGCTCTTCCTTGGGTACCACAGTCAAATATGTTTTGGGGAAAATCTGGGATGACAGAATCAAAAGTATTTCTTTATTGTAGGGGGGGGGGAAAGCATGGACAAAGCAAGGGAAGAAGTAGAATGCCTCCACTTTAGGCTGGTTTGACCAGAGATCCTTATTATATTGAAAAATCCCAAGGAGCCAGTATTCCAATAAACTTTTTGGGAAATATTGATGTACAGTTAGAGGCATAGAGAATGAGGTTAAACAAAAGGCAAAGTTAGAAAAGAAAAATCCAGAACTGTGCATATAACATGACCCATTTATATAGGTGTGTATATTATAAATGGTTTTTTTAAAACCTACTTCTAATTTTATTTGCATTCAAGGTCAGGAAAGCCAAAATTCTGATAGTGCTTTCTTTGAATAGAGAGAACATGAGTGACTGATTGATTTCCCAATTTTTATCCTGAAAAATTCCAAACTTATAGAAAGATTGCAAAAAGAATACATTGAGCCTTTCTGATTTGGCTCAGTATATAGAGCAGCAGCCTACAGACTGAAGGGTTTGATTTTGGTCAAGGGCATGTACCTCAAGTGCAGGCTCAATCCCCGGCCCTGGTTGGGGCACATGCAGGAGACAACCACTCGATGTGTCTCTCTCATCGTTGATGGTTCTCTCTCTCTCCTTCCCTCTCCCTTTCTCTCTGAAATCAATTTTAAAAAATACTTTAAAAAAAACTCTATAAAAAAAAAGAATATATTGAACACTCTTCATACTTCATTTAATTCACTTAGTTATTATACACATATATCTGCTATTTCGAGCCACCTGAGAATTAGCTACATACATCATAACACTTTGTTCCTCAAAACTGTACTCAGATACATCTTCTAAAAACAAGGATATTCTCCTGTATAACCAAAATTCAATCACCACACTCAGAAATCTATCTATATAAAAGCCTAAGTGATCATTATGATGGGTCGACCAAATGACTGGTTGACTGCTCACTATGACACGCACTGACCACCAGGGGGCAGATGATCAATGCAGGAGCTGGCCCCTGGTGGTCAGTGTGCTCCCACAACAGGTTGGCCCCAATTGGTCCCAATGGCCAGTGAGGCTGAGAGATCCCACCCGAGCACAAATTCATGCATGGACCTCTAGTTGGGTGTAAATTTAATACTATTATCTAAAATATTCAAATTCCTCCACATTCTAATTTTCACAATAATGCCTTTGTAGCTCCACCCCCCACAACCCAGGATCCAGCCAAGAAATGCACATTGTAGTCAGTTACCGTTATGACTTTACTTTCCAGATTATGAATAAACTTTTTTTTTTTTTTTTACTTTTCTTGTTTTATTTTCTAATGGACATGGAACACTTCTATTAAGAATAAAACCAGGAGTCAAAATAGCTGGACTGTGGCTATGAAATTCCAAAGTCACATTCTGGGTCCCCATGAGTGTGGCAGCCTTCCCACCCACAGGCCTGGGCAAGGGGAGGCTGGCTGTCCTCCTCAGCATGGGGGAGAGCTGGGGCCAAGCCCCCTTCTTTCTACAAGTTTCTGAATCTGCAGGAGTCAACATGCAGGCCTGGAATAAGATCCTGGGAAAAGTTAGCCCCCTTCTTACCTGCACAGGCGGGGGGCCCTGAGCCATCGGTTGGTCCAGGGATGTGAAAGCTGACATGGCAGACATGAGCACATCATCGCTCACCAAGATGTTCCCCTGCACCAAGGTCTGGATCAGCGGGGATGGGGGCACTGTGATGTACGTGGAGATCTGGGGAGGGAGGGAAGGTAAAAGAGAGAGAGAGGGAGGGAGAGAGAGAGAGAGAGAGACAGAGAGAGAGAGAGAAGCATAAACATGTATGAGGCTCTGAAAAGAAGCAGAGAGCAGGATGCAAAAGATCTAGGTTCCAAAGTCCCACAGAACTAAATTCCTTTTCCACCTCTGATGCGCCCTGCTGCTGTGTGATCCTGAGCAAGTCACCCCACCTCTCTGAATCTCCATTTCCCCATCTACTAAATGAGAGGAACAAGTCATACCTTGTTCCTCTCATTTAATGCACATAACCTATGACCCAGAAATAAAACTTCTGGCATCTATCCTAGAGAAGCACACACCTCCACAGGGAGTTCATGAACAAGAGTATTCTGCACAGTGTTGTTCCTTTTAATTCAGTGGATTAAAAAGTACAATACAGTCATGGACAGAATCCTATACGGCAGGTAAAAGGTATTGCATGAAAAATCAAATTATACAATAACATGTACATTATGTACTCTTATTTTTAAAAATCGAAAATAATACTAGTATATAATTCCTATGAATACTTAAATAAATATGTGTAAGTATCTTAAAAGGTTGAGAAGAATACCTATCAGTAGTTACTGGGGGGAAGGGAGAGGAATAGTGCCAAAGAGGCCTTGATTTATAACATTCTTTTCACAGGAGGGAAGCATGTATTGCTCTCAAACAAATGAGTGAATAATAAAAGTAATAATATGCTCTCAGGTTAGCAGTGAGGATGAGAGGTAGATCTTATAAGGGAGTGTCAAACCTGAGGTGACTGCTCCTGTCAGTAGATGGAAAGGGTATTTGTTTTGTTTACCTGTTGCTTTACTTTTCTAATTTTTATTTACTGATCTGAGGGAGAGAGAAAGAAACATCATTTTGTTGCTTTACTTACTTATGCATTCTTTTTAAAAAAAAATACATTTTATTGATATTTTACAGAGAGGAAGGGAGAGAGATAGAGAGCTAGAAACGTCAATGAAAGAGAAACATCGACCAGCTGCCTCTTGCACACCCCCTACCGGGGATGTACCCGTAACCAACGTACATGCCCTTGACTGGAATCGAACCCGGGACCCTTCAGTCCGCAGACTGAAGCTCTACCACTGAGCCAAACCGGTTTCGGCACTTACTTATGCATTCTTTGGTTGATTCTAGTTTGTGTTCTGACTGGGGACCAAACCTTTGTATCAGGATGACACTAACCAATTGAGCTATTTTTTTCTGCCCGAGACTGAAAGAATTTTCCCTCTCCTTTTATTGGGAAGAAAAAGGAAAAAAAAGGTGTGTGTGTGTGGAATATTTTCTGATAACTAAACTCATATTCAAAGAATAAGAAGAAAAAAAAAAACTGTGTTCAGTGTTTTATGTCTGTAGCAACTTGAAAAACTTCAGTCTACATGTCCTATGGGCCTGGGCATGAAGGCTTTCATTTTGATGACAATAGTTAAGACTACTACAATGAAGGAAGATCATATTTTAAAGAAATAAGGAGGAAGTCAGGGAAATTCGACTCCTTGACCTGGCATCCGGAGACATGCCCAGCTCCCTTTATAAAGATTATTTAAGCCCTTAAGGCAGCGGTCGCCAATCTTTCAGACCTCACAGGCCACCAGGGGTCCGCGGACCAGCGGTTGGTGACCACTGCCTTAAGGGACCCCACCCTGGGTGTCTTTGCTCCAGACTGTGTACCTGAGGACTCCAGAAGCTTCTCCAGATACCTCCAGCCAGACCCTCTCCCCTGACCTCCAGAGTGTATATCTGTCTGCATCTCCACAGCGGCCACCACTTAAAAGTCGAATGGGCATCTCAAATCCAACATGTCCGGCTGGACTCCTAACATCCCCTCCGGTCTTCTCCTCGCCGTTTCTCCGCGTTGGCTAATGGCAACTCCAACTCTGGAGTCACCCTTGACTCCTCTTGACCTCACACCTCACATTCACTCTATCCACAAGCTCTGCAAAATATTTCCAAAATCTCATCCTTCTCACGACCTCTACCACTACCACCCTGTTCAAGCCACCACCCTCTGCCTGGATTTGTACAAGTCTCCTATTGGACAACAGTGCAATATAGTCATGAATACTGAGACTCCTGGCTTTCTCTCTTGACTGCCATTAAACTCTGTTCTCTGTACAGCATCCAGTGTGACCTAAAGTGTAAATCAGACCTTATCCCTCTTCTGCTCAAAACCCCAATGGCTCCTATTTCTCAGAATAAAAGTCCACAAGTCCCACATGATCTACCAAGATCCCCTGTTTTCCTCTCTGAGCTTATCATCTCCAACCTCCTCCTCACTCATTGAGATCCAGACACACACCTCCTTGCTGTTCCCAGCACACAACTGCCTCAGGGCCTTTGCACTTGCAGACCACATCTCCTGGAATACTCTTCCCCAAATTGGTTGCTAGATTCGTTCTCTCATCTCTGCTCAAATGTCAGTTCTTCACAGAGCCTTCTCCCAAGCACCATATACAAAAATGGCAAAAATTCCTGCCCTTGTCATGACATCTTCTATCCCTCTGCATTTAATATCCTGAAAAAAATTTCTCTCTACAAATCTGTTTGGTTATTGTCTGTCTCCCTCAAATCCATGAGGGCAGTGACTTGGTCTGTTTGTCCGTACTGTACCCTTAATGCCTGCACAGTGCCTGACACACAGCGGTTACTCAACCCCCCCCCCCCCAAAAAAAAAAAAACTGCTGAATGGAGGAATAAACAATTGAATGAATACCTGGCGATTCGTAGGAGGTGGGGCCTGCTGGACTGCGGTGGGTGCTGCTGACGGCGTGTAGATGCTGTTGGTGGCCAGTGACACTGTGGCCAGGGGCGGGGCATTCCCCTGGCACTGTTCCCGCTTGTGGGTCATAAACGCCGGCAGTGAGTTGAACTGCTTCTTGCACTTCCCGCAGAGAAAGACGTCTTCATCATCTAGGGGTCACGCCACACAGCAGCAGGAGGAGAATAACAAAAGAAAAGCAATACAGGAGCAGGTATTACAGCGAGAAATGGGAGGAGACCTGCACCCGGGCCAGGAGCACGGCAGACCTAGCAGCATTCTGTGACTGCATGTGCATGAGTCAAGTGCCGATTCTGTGCTTCCTAGGAGCTTTCAAAACCACAAAGGCACCAACGGGAGGCTCCAGCCATGTGCACGAAGGTATCGAAGAATTAGATTCAGGAAACGGTAAAGAGGGTTTGCTTCAAAGTTGAGAACTTCAGAATCTTTACCCTGCCTCAGTTTATTCATCAGTTGCCAAATAGGCCGCATGATCCCACTCCTCTGTGGCTTTGCATCCAGTTTTCACCTGTCAAGCTGCCTCCCTCAGACCGACTCATTCTACAAGGCTCAGCGCAGCTGTCACCTCCTCTAGGAAGCTTTCCTGAAGCAGTGGCTGTAGTGCCTTCTCCTATCACACGTTTCTCACCACCACCAGACTGAGACCCCAAGGGAAAAATATGTCTTACTTTTCACCATAAGTACAGTATCTCCTGGGCACATAGGAGGCCCTTGGTGGGTGTTTGCTGAACGAATTAAAAACTAAATGAATGATTAGCTACTTAACACGACCCATGACTGAGGGCCTACCACAGGCCACTCACTGTGCTAAGCACTTGGCATGTTGTAGCAGAAATGCCAACTTGTCATTCAGTATTCACTCTCACTACAAATTTCAGTGTGAAACATGGCTGTCTAGTTAAAGACTGTATTTCCCAGCCTTCTTTGCAGCTAGACATGTCATGTGACCTACTGGACGCTGACCAATAGGATAAGACCAGAGGTATAGTGTCTATGCAACTTCCCCTTAAAAGGAAGGAGTATGACTTACACTTCCATTTTTCTTCCTTTCGTGTTGGCTGGAATGTGGAAATGAAAGTGAGAGAGCCAAAACCGGTTTGGCTCAGTGGTAGAGCGTCGGTCTGTGGACTGAAAGGTCCCGGGTTCGATTCTGGTCAAGGGCATGTACATTGGTTGCGGGCACATCCCCGGTAGGGGGTGTGCAAGAGGCAGCTGGTCGGTGTTTCTCTCTCATCGACGTTTCTAGCTCTCTATCTCTCTCCCTTCCTCTCTGTAAAATATCAATAAAATATATTTATTTTAAAAATAAAATAAAATATATATATTAAAAAAAAAAAAAAAGGAAAGAAAGTGAGAGACTGGAGCAACCATCCTAGGCAGCATGTTGAGGATAGTACAGCCACAAGAAAGGAATCTGGGTCTCACCATGTCCACCCCAAATGCCCATCAGTACTTCATATAACAGAAAAATAAACTTTAATCTTATATAAAATAAAACAGGTAGAATAAAATGTTCCCAAAAATTGTTCGATCAAGTTAAGCCAAGCCAGAACTATGGCAGTTATTAATAGATAGCTATAAAACAATGGCCCAGGAGTTAATTTGACTTCTATTATCATTTTTGTTGTTGTTGTTATGGAGGATAATCTCTCCATGGGTTTTCAGAGGAAGTGAAAGGGAGGAAGGGAGGGAAAGAGAGAGAGAAACATGGATGTGAGAGAGAAACATCGAACGATTGCCTCCTGCACACACCTGACCATGGGTGGGAAACGAACCTGCAACCCAGGCATGTGCCCTCAACCGGGAGTCAAACCTAAACCCTCAGTGCATGTGCCAATGCTCCAACCACTGAGCCACATTGGCCAAGGCTAACCGGAATTCTTTTAAGTTGTTTTTCAGAGTTAAAGCCAAGCCACAAACGCTAGAGACAAACTCAATACCTGATTGAAAAGTCCCTTCCTGCATCCCATAGTAAGTCTTGGACAATCCCAGAATGCCTTGCTTTACTGACACCAGACTTCAGTGGGACCCCAGCATTCCTACAAAGGAAAAAGCCAGCCAACCTACACTATGGTTGGTTAACCCCTGAAACTTCTGTGTTCCCAAGGAATAAAACTCCCGCCAAAACCGGTTTGGCTCAGGGGATAGAGTGTCGGCCTGCGGACTGAAAGGTCCAGGTTCGATTCCGGTCAAGGGCATGTACCGTGGTTTCGGGCACATCCCCAGTAGGGGGTGTGCAAGAGGCAGCTGATCGATGATTCTCTCATCAATGTTTCTAACTCTCTAATCCTCTCTCTTCCTCTCTGTAAAAAATCAATAAAATATATTTTTTTAAAAACCTCCCCACGCCCACATTTGGTATGCAGAACCTGGGACCCTATCTCAGTGTTCTTACCTTCTGCAGAGCCCCAATAAATTTGCCTTTGCTTTTATCAGTGTTCCTGGTCTAAATTCTTTTATATCAGGAGATAAGAACACAAACTCGTTGATAACAAAAGCACAAGAAACTTGTATTTCTTATTTATAACAGCTACAAAAGTATCCCAAGTATCCTCATAAGATTTCTATGAGGTAGGACTATTATCGCCGTCTCACAGATGTGAAAACTCAGACACAGAGAGGTTAACTCACTTGCCCAAAGACACAGAGCCAGGAACAAGGATTCAAACCCAGGTGTGTACCTCTCTGTTCCCAACATGGCTCCCAAGCACTCAAATATGTTTGTGGAATAAATAACTGAACACCGACTCACACAAAGCTCTAAAAGTTCTTTGCCGTGCCCAACTTGGCTCAGTTGGTTGAGCGTCATCCCATGCACCAAAAGGTCGCTGGTTCAGTTCCTGGTCAGAGCACATACCCTGGTGGTGGGCTCAATCCCTAGGAGGCAGCCCATCCATGTTTCTCTCTCTCTCCCTTGCTCTCTAAAATCAATAAAAACATATTTTAAAAAAAGATAAAGAGCTTCTCTGTCTTAGGGGTATGACCTGTAAATTAGAAAGAGTCATACTCATCTCGTTCTTTCCATAGAGGGGAGGCTGAGAAACGGCTTCTGGGTCAAAGGTACACACGTTGCTAAGCATCAGGACGCCTAGCTGTTCCTGGTGTCACGACCCCCGCATTCACGAGTGATTGAGAGAGGGTGTTCTCAGAGCTGAGCGGAAAAAGGCATTAGCCTGAGCATCCAGCCTGGGAGGAGGGGGAGAAGGTTCAGACACCGGAGTGGGCGGTCCACTCCCACATCCTCTCATGAGAACCACTTGTTTTTCACGGGGAGCCACTCACCCTTCCCACTGGTGAACTGGAGCAGATACTCACCTAGGGGCTGGATCGCAGGGGGTGCACTGACACTCTGGCCTGTTGGATCGGGGACTGCTCCTTGACCATCCAACAACGACTGGACAGCCAGGACGGTCTGATTGTCCATTCCTGAAAAAATAAATGCAACCTCTTTGGAAGTTGGGCAAAGCATACTGCTGATGTCACCTTTACAAGCCAGACCCACTGCAAGTCCTCCCCTCTCCCCACAAAGACAGCTGATGGTGCCCTGATGTACATGCTCTCCTACCTCCACTGCCACAGAACCCAACACTGTGGCCAAAAGCATGGTTCCAGAATAAAGATTACACTTCCCAGCACGCCTGCAGCCACGGAATGTTTAAGTTCTGGCCAATGGGGTGCACATGGCAGTTCCTGGGAAATTTTCTTAAAAGCTGCCTGGTATTCAACCCCCTTATTTGTCCTACCCTCCATCTGCTTCCTAAAATAAGAATCCCGGGTCAGGAGGACAAGGGCCATGCCCCAGGGCAAAGCAAAAAAGTGGGGAAATCCTGGGCCTCTGAGAATCTTGCAGAACACAGTCACCCCCATAGCTCTGGACTGTCTTCCTCCGAACTCCCATATGAGAGAAATGAACTTCTAGCCTATCTGAGCCACTGATAGGTTTGTGCCGCTCTCTTAATCAAGGTTGGATCTAATCCTAAGTAATACAGCTCCTCTGAAAATCACCAAGTCTTCCCTGCCCACACCCCACAAACCCCACAAATCTGATGGCACTTGGGTAACCTTACCTCCCCTGTTTTCCAATGCATGCTTGTCTTTTGTTCCTCAGTAAATAGCATAACCTTACTTTGTAGTTGGGAAACTCTTGAGAAGCAGACTATTGCCATGTTTTCCAATGAGCTGTCACTGTTGAGGGTCACAGTGGTAAACCTGTCCAGCCATGTCACCAGCTGGAGGACAGGCCTCGTCACCCCTAAACTGCTTCCTCCCCAGTAACCCAGAGGGTGTCTCCTTCTCTCTGTCCCCACAGCCCATGCTCTGTCCCCAACTTCTCAGCTCTTACCTGGACACCTGCCCTAGCTTCTAACTGCAATGCAGATGATAACCATTAGCTCCCACAGCCAAAGTGAATCCACACTTTGCCCTGTTACTACGTATGCAGGCTGTGTCCCTCCTGAGGCCAGCCCTTACATCCACCCCCTCCTGCTCCCTCAGAAACCGCTCGCTACCAACTATAACCCCTCTCCTTCCAGGAGCCAGGACACAGGTCTCTCTAGAATGCCCCTCCTCGAACCCATGTTCCCATCTCTCCTCTTTCTGTTGTCAATACCAAGCATCTGATGCGATGCCATCAGACATCCTTCACCTCCCAACCCTCCTTCACCCACTCTGGTGGGGCTTAAGCCCTACTACCCCACCGATACCACTGAAGACCGCCTGGCAGCCCCAGACATTTCTTCCTGAGACACTCCCTTCTTTGGCTTCAGGACACCACCTTTCCTGGTCTTCTCCCACCTTTCTGTCTGGTCACTCCTACCCAGCCTCCTTTACTCTCTGCTTCTCCTGTCTAGCTCCTAAATGTTTCTATTTTATTTTTTTACTATTTCTTTATTGATTTCAGAGAGGGAGAAGGAGAGGGAGAAACATCAATGATGAGAGAGAATTATTGATCAGCTGCCTCCTGCACGCCCTCTACTGGGATCAAGCCTGCAACCCAGGCATGTGTCCTTGGCCGGAATCAAACCTGGGACCTTTCAGTCCTCAGGCCAATGCTCTCTATCCACTGAGCCAAGCCGGCCAAGACGAAATGTTTCTATTTTGAAGGGCTCCTTCTGCCTGGACTCTCCTTCCCCTCCTATACTCTCCCTGGGCAGCCTCACTCACCCCCACTCATTCCTAATATCGAAGTTCATGCTCCCCTAAATGAGCTTCAGTAAATCTTTAAGGTTTTATGCAAAATTGTATGTTAGCATTTGTGTCAAATCTGTACATGAACATTCAGAGCAGCTTTATTTATAATAGTAAAAAAAAAACTGAAATAAACTCAAATGCCCTTCAACAAGTGAATGTTTAAACCGTGATATACCCAGGCTCGCTCTCCTTCCTCTCTTCCGTCTTTCCACGCAGGCATGCATCTCCTAAACCCGAAGGGTCCCCAGGGGACCTGCAACCAGGGCAGCGGCCGCTCTCCTGGGCTAACGCCTTAACCTGTCCCCAAACCCCCTTGTCTCTGACTCCAGTGAGTGGACAGCAGCCCACCGTGGCTCACTTCTTCCCCATATTTCTAGAGAGCCAAAGAAGCCCCCCGGTATCTCTCCAGCTTCTTCTGTCCTAAGCTCTTCCTTGTTTCACTGCCCCAGCTTTTAAAAAGGCTCTCAAAACAAGCAAACAAAACAGCACAGCTCAGTATCAACCTATGAACCAGGAAATCACATTTCAATTTCCGGTCAGGGTACGTGCCCGGTTTGCGTGCAGAAGGCAGCTGATCAATGATTCTCCTCATTATTGATGTTTCTATCTCTCCCTCTTTCTTCCTCTCTGAAATCAACAAAAAATATATTGGGGCCAAAACCGGTTTGGCTCAGTGGTAGAGCGTTGGTCTGCGGACTGGGGGGTCCCGGGTTCGATTCCGGTCAAGGGCATGTACATTGGTTGTGGGCACATCCCCGGTGGGGGGTGTGCAGGAGGCAGCTGGTCGATGTTTCTCTCTCATCGACATTTCTAGCTCTCTATCTCTCTCCCTTCCTCTCTGTAAAATATCAATAAAATATATATTTTTAAAAATATATTGGGGGGAGGGGGAGCACAAAAAACAAAAACTGGTATATCCAGCAATAAAAGGGAACAAAATTTTTGAGGTACACAACAGTATACAAATCTCCATGGAATTATGATGAATGAAAAAAGGCCAATCTCAAAGATTATATACTATGTGATTACATTTACATGACATTCTTTTTTTATTTTTTTAAATATATTTTATTGATTTTTACAGAGAGGAGGGGAGAGGGACAGAGAGTTAGAAACATCGACAAGAGAGAAATATTGGTCAGCTGCCTCCTGCACACTCCCCACTGGGTATGTGCCCTTGACCAGAATCGAACCTGGGACCCTTGAGTCTGCAGGCCGACACTCTATCCAATACTGAGCCTAACGGGTTAGGGCTACAGGACATTCTCAAAATGAAAACACTTTGGAAATGGAGATCTAGTGGTTGTCGAGCATCAGGAATAGAGGGCGGGGTAAGGAGGTGCATGTGGCTATAAAAAGGCAACATCTTGTAGTGATGGAACTGTTCTGTGACTGGTTGTATATGATAGGATAGTTCTGCAAGATATTACATTGGGGGAAACTAGGTAAAGTGTACATGGCTCTCTCTGTATTATTTCTTCCCCCCCCCCCCATCAATTTTTAGAGATAGTAGAAAGGAGGGGGAGAGAAACAGCAACACGAGAGAAGCACATGGATTGGTTGCCTCCTGAATGTGCCCCGACTAGGGCCAGGGATCGAGCCTGCAACCGAGGAGTGTGCGCTTGACTGGAATTAAACCCAAGACCTTTCAGTCCTCAGGCCGATGCTCTAACCACTGAGCAAAACCAACTAGGGCTCTCTGTATTATTTTTACAACTGCATTTGAATCTTCAGGGGGGGGGGGAATTATTTCAAAATAGCTCTGGCCATTTTTGCTCAGTAGTTAGCGCATTGTGCCAAAGACCAAAGAGTCACGGGTTCAATTCCCATTGAAAGGGCATGTGCACCTGCGTTGCAGTTATCCATCCTGGTCCCAGTCAGGGCGCATGGGGGAGGCAACCAATCGATGTGTCTCTTTCACATCGGTGTTTCTCCCTTTTTCTCCCCCACCATCCCTTCCTCCCTCCCACTCTCTCTAAAAATCAATTTTAAAAAATAGATAAGGATTTCTATTCAGGTAAGGATTGACAACAAGTAATAATAATAATAAAATATTTTTTCAAAAAGTGGTGCCTATCTACTGGTAAACTGAACTCCAGCTCCTCTGGCCAGGAGAGCAAGTTGGTTAGAGTCATCCTGTTACGTTAAAGTTGCAGGTTCAATCCCTGGTCAAGACACATACAATCCTCACGCAATGAATGCATAAATGTCACAACAAATTGATGTTTCTCTTTCTCACTCCTCTCTAAAATCTATAATAATAAAAGGACAATATGCTAATTAAACCGGATGTCCTTCCGGACAGTCACAGTGGGCGGGGGCGGGGGCCAAGGCCCTTGCAAGAATTTTGTGCATCAGGCCTCTAGTCAATAAAAATAAACTGAACTCACACTAAATGTCATCACCACCCCCAAGTCGGTTCCTCTTCCAGGAATCCTCATCAAGAACAGGGTACCACTGTCCACCCAGCCATAGCCTCTGGGGCACCCCTTGATTTTCCCCCTCAACTTATCTCCTCTCCCTCCCCCTCCCCCCACTGCTATTCCTTCAGCAAATCTAGCCTACTCTGCCTCCTAAATATCACTCAGATTCACTTTCTCTCCAACCCCACAGCTGCCCCCTGGGCCCACACCACCGTCAGTTCTCAGCAGGACAATCGCAGTCATCTCATTCACCTTCCTGCTGCTACTCTGGCCCCCTCAGAGCAGCCGGGGCGACCTTTATAAAACATGCATCACATTGTGTTGCTCCCCTGCTGAAAGAAAAGCCTTTCTTAGTGCCATTCTGAATCCAAGATAAAGTTCACAAGCCTCCTCTCTAGCTGCTCACCCATGTGAACGTCTGTGAGTCCCTACGAGACCTCTCTCGCCCCAGAGCTTTGCAAATGACAGTTCCCACTGCCAGGTCATCTCTAGATCCCCACAGTTCTGCTTCCCTCCCCCCAGCCCGGCATGCATCACACTGTCCTAAGAACTGATATTTTCTTTAATGTATTCACCACTCAATACACGAACACATTCTTGCAGTAAAAATTCAAACACTGATGAATCCCATGGAACCTAAGAGAAAGCAGGCCTCACCCCATCCTATTGGACCCCCCCCCGAGAGAAACACCTCTGACCCTGGCCCTCCACATCCATCACCACCAGTGATGCCAGCTGAGGTTATTTTCCTTTACAGTTTGTCTCTTTTGTATGGTAATTCTATACTGATAGATTAAATAAAGAGAAGGCAGGACACACACAGGCTTTATTGGAGGGAAGAATACCCCTGCCGGCTGCTTCCAGAGAGAGGGGCGGAAGAAAGCTAGCGCCTGGGTACAAGCACCTTTAAGGATAGGGGACTAGGGGACGGGGCTTAGGGCACTCGGCACACGCTGATTGGCGATTAGGGACCTAGGGACTTAGGAATGGGGGCTGGGGGGGGAGGAAGGCAGAGGGTATTTGGCAGGTGTTGATTGGTGGTTCAGAGCTCAGGAATGTCTGGCCGCAGGTGGGGTTTATGTCTGTCCATTAACTAGAGCAGTGTTTCCCAAAGTGTGGTACTCGTACCCCCAGGGGTACAGGAAGAGTTCGGTGGGGGTACGCGCTGCATCGGAGTTTGGTGGGGATATCCACTGCACCTTGCTTAGCTGCGCCTAATTCTACGTTCTCATGAGTCAAGTCAAGACAGTCTTGTGAGGCGTGAGATGGTCTGCTGTGCAAATAAATGTTATTTATAATATAACTTATTTATATTTCATTGTGAATAATTTTATTTTTCGTTTATTATTATTTTGTGTATGTACCCAAAAAAGAAAAAAGAAATATATTTTGATTGTTATTTTGACGATTCAGTGTTACGAAAATTATAGAAGGGGAACACATATGTCAAACGTTTGGGAAACATTGAACTAGAGGAAGGGAGGATCTATCATATACTTGCTCACTGTATCATTTCTATCTGTTCTCCACTGGACTATGGGACAGGGACTGTCTGGTTCAATGAGTAAGTGGGGGGAGGGGAGGTCACACCCTATATATAGGGCCTATATCATGGTGAGAACTCCAATCCTCCAAGAAGTGAGGGCACAGGGCTGAGATCTCCCGGGACTTGCAGTGCTCAAAGCCTCAGCCACATACCATTAGTCCGGCCTGCTTTCAGCCTGCACTCTAATTACATGTACACCCATCCTACCACACCCCTCCAAGAACACCTGTGGGTCTGCATTCTCCGCCCCCCTCTCCTGCTCTCCCAACATCAACTCTAGGACAGGACCCTAAAGGCGCTGGGGCTGCCAAAACCGGTTTGGCTCAGTGGATAGAGCGACAGTCTGCGGACTGAAAGGTCCCAGGTTCGATTCTGGTCAAGGGCATGTACATTGGTTGCAGGCACATCCCCAGTGGAGGGTATGCAGGAGGCAGCTGGTGGATGTTTCTCTCTCATTGACGTTTCTAGCTCTCTATCCCTCTCCCTTCTTCTCTGTGGAAAATCAATAAAATACATTTTTTTTAAAAAAAAGGCGCTGGGGCTTCCTCCACGATTTCCAGTAGGCTCCCAGCGTTGGCTGCCTCCAGAGCCCACCCTCCCCTGTGCCTGAGGCCCACTCCCCTTTTCCTAGGATCTTGCAGAGCCCAGGACAGTCCGTCGTCGTCGGTGTCCAGTCGTCCGCTGGTGTGGGCCTGGAACACCACGTCCCAGCCAAGCACCCCTTCGGCACCCGTCCTTTCTTGGTCTTAATTTTTTGTAAAACTCGGCATCCCCGAGACGGTGCATACAATGGGCTCCCGGTGTTTGCTGGCTTCGTGAGCGCCACGTCCTGGCACTGCACGCAGGAGGCACCTAATCCTTTCCTGAGACTGTGTCGCTGCAGGAGGCTCAACCCTAGCTCACGGTCAAACGCCTGGCTCGGCAGCTCGGGCCGCCGAGGCCCTCCCGTCCCCTAAAAGCTCCCACCCCACCGGCCGCAGGAGGCCGCCTCCCTCTCCCGCGGTTCGAGGCCCGGCCGGCCCCACCCTCCGGGCTGTTCCCTCCCGGAGCCCTCCCGCCGGCAGCGGGTGCCGTTCCGGCCCCAGGCCCCCTCCCCGCCGGGCCGGCCTTCCCCGGGCTGTTCCGGGCCCGGGGCTCCCTCCCAGGGCTTCCTCCGTCCCGCTGTTCCGGCCCGAGGCCCGCCCGCCTGCCACGGAGCCCCGTCCCCGCCGCCGCAGTCCGGGACGGAGGCGGCCGCCCAGGCCCCGGCGCCCGCGGCTGTTCCCGCCCGCGCCCCTCCCCCCGGCTGTTCCGGCCCCGGCGCCCTCCGCCCCGCGGCCGCCGCGCGCCCTGGGCCCCGCGCTGCGAGGGCGCGGCGGGAGGGGGCGCAGCGCGGAACAGCCGCTTCCCACGACGCCGCCGCCGCTCACCCTCCAGGGCCTCGAAGATCGCCTGCGCCATCTTGGAGCCGCCGCCGCCGCCGCCGCCACGGGAACCCAAGCGGGGCCGCGCGAGCATTGTGGGAACCGCGGCGGCGGCGGCGGCGGCGAGGTCGGGGCCGCCAGGGGGCGCCCGGGAGCCGCCGCCGAACCCCCAGCCCTGGAACCTGGCCGTGGCCCGCGGCAACGCCAGCCTCCCGGGGCTCCCCAGCTCCGCCTCGACGATCCAGTCGCCGCCGCCGGAGCATGTGCACCCCTATCCCCGCCTTATTTGAATCCCCCAACTTTGCACACCGTCCCGCCGCCGCCACACTAGACCTGACTCCAACTCTGTCGCGCTCACATCCCCGCGGCACGTGAGGCCGCCAACCCCGCAATAACACGGACCTTATTCCCACTGCGCACGGCACCCCCCACTTTGGCAACCCCCTCCCCACCGCACCCGGACCACCCCACTCTGCCCCAAGGACCCCCAGTGAACACAGGGCCCCAGCCCCAACTGTGCTACAGAGTCCCACCCGTGTCCTAGACTTCTCATTCCCGCCCGCAGAGAGCCCGGTCTCTGCCTCTTTTTTTAAAAAAATATATATTTTACTGATATTTTACAGAGAGGAAGGGAGAGAGATAGAGAGCCAGAAACATCGATGAGAGAGAAACATCGACCAGCTGCCACTTGCACACACCCCACTGGGGATGTGCCCGCAACCAAGGTACATGCCCTTGACCGGAATCAAACCCGGGACCTTTCAGTGCGCAGACCGATGCTCTATCCACTGAGCCAAACCGGTTTCGGCTGTCTCTGCCTCTTAATCCCTTGTCATCCGGGAGATTCACCAATGGCCATCGCCTAACCCCCTCCCCATTCACACCTTTTGGGATCTCCATTTCCTCTTCACACAGACCGCCATCCCTGCCTCTCAGGGACCCCATTTCTGTCACACAAACCCCAATACCGCTTCAGCACCCTCCAGCCCAGCCCCATTCAGATCTCACAGGGATCCTCCTTCCCCGTCTTCAGACCCTCATGATGGGCTCACTATGCACTGAGCCTTATACAGCAATGTCTCCAGGAATGCAGTGGTGCTTTCCCATGGAGTTGGGGGTGGGAGGAGCAGACAAGCACGAAATCTCCAAAATTATTTAATTACAAGGTGAGTGTTTAATTACAAGGCGTGATAGTGGTTTCAAAGAGGAACACTTGGATGGAAAGAAAGAGTTGGGGTGTGTATGGGATGGGGGAGGGGAGGGAACCAGGGGGAGGCCATCAATTGTGATTTCTCTCATGAGCCAAATCTTCCAACTGGGCTACCATAGATTTGTCTTTAAATGTTTTCATTATATTTTAGCCTCATCCAAGGCAATAATTTTTTTAAAATCACAATTTTTATTTTCTTATATTTACTAAACAAATGTATAACTCCTAAAAGTAATATATATATTCAAAACTCTTCTGTCCTTCTGGAACACTACCAGCCCCGGTTCCTGTTAAATTGCCTTACAGACCCTCTGCTTATGTTATGGGCAGAAATGAATATTGGGGACCAGCCATAATTATAAGAAATACTAGAGGCCCGGTGCACGAAATTTGTGCACTTGGGGGGGGGGGTTCTTCAGCCCCACCTGCACCCTCTTACAGTCCAGGACCCCACAGAGGGAGGTCCTACTCACCTCCACCAGTCAGTGGTCTGGGCCTCCCTTTGCAGGGTGATTGTGGACCAATGGCGCCCCCCACCACCACCAATCGCATTGCATCCACCTTGGCCACAGCAGTCAGTGCTGGGTTGCTGTGGCACCCGCGACCCAGGAGGGACGGAGAGGTCAGCAGTGCAGCCTGCTCTCCAGTCCCCGCCCATCGAGCCTGCTGCCTGCACAGTCTGGTGTTCGGTTGTCCATTCTGTTGTTTTGGATGTCACAGACCAAAGTATATATAATATTTTATATATTAGGATTAGGCATGTTCTGTTGACCATGATGGTTCTGCTCTGATTAGAGAAAGTACATTCTTTTTTCTTTCTTTTTAAAAAAATATATTTTATTGATTTTTTTACAGAGAGGAAGGAAGAGGGATAGAGAGCTAGAAACGTTGACGGGAGAGAAACATCGACCAGCTGCCTCTTGCACACCTCCTACCGGGGATGTGCCCACAGCCACGGTACTTGCCCCTGACTGGAATCGAACCCGGGACTCTTCAGTCTGCAGGCTGACGCTCTATCCACTGAGCTAAACCGGTTTCAGCATAGAGAAAGTACATTCTAATGTGGCTGAGAGTTGTACGTCCTGGGGCATGGGGGCTAACATCAGAATGCAGTCCATCCTCCTTTGCTGGGAACTGCTATCATTATGGAACGATTTACAACCTCGTGGCTGAAATCTCATTCCGGAGACACCCACGCTTTATAGCCTCCAGCCCCTATTGCCTGTAATCTGGGCTGGAACCCAGAGGTGCCCGCTGGTTGCAAATGCCCCCAACCTCCCCACCCACCCACCCAGCCTGCATGACTTGTGCTTTCCCCATGCCTGTAATCGCTACCTCCCCACATAATCTTTACCCTTCTCACCAATATAAGCAGCTGGCTTCTGGGAGGTTGCAGAGCAGAGTTTTGTGGATGACCTGCTGCTCTCCCATACTGCCAGCAGTACTGGGATAAATGCTCACATATGATTCAACCCTGTCTCTGCCTAATTGGCTGAAGACGTGACAAGCAGCCTGGACCCCTGGGTTGTCCAGTCACACTTACACATCCTCAAGGCTTCTTTCTACCAGTAAACTCTCCACCCTGCCCTGAACACTACCCCTGTGCCCCACTCTGCTACCTCCTTCCCCTTCCAGTCTCCCGCTTTGCACAGTGAGCCCTGAGCAAATGTCCCTCACAGAGAACCCACCCTCCTACCAGATTCCGTGCCCCACTCTCTTTTCTGGGAAGTAGGCCTCGCTGCAAGCCTGAAAGCCCCCTCCTCACTGCCTCTCTGGCAGGAACAAGGCCAGTGTCCCCTCCTTCCTATCTTTCCTTTAATATCCCCATCGATCCAATGGCCTCAGATTCTCATTATCTCTCCTCTGCAAGGATTTCTCAATGTAACTGTTCTTTTTAAAAAACATTATTCAATATATTAGGACAGTCATATTAATTTAATTAATTAAAAATTTTAGTAGTGCCTATTGTATGCTAGGAGGGACAGATCCATAAACAAAAAGATAGAAATCTTTGCCTTCATGGAGTCATAGTTTAGCAGGCAAGATGGGCTGAAAATAAGAAAAAAAAATTACATTGCTTCAAATAATTTTTTTAATTTTATTTATTTTTCAAAGAGAGGAAGGGAGAGAGATAGAGAGCTAGAAACATCGATGAGAGAGATACATCGACCAGCTGCCTCCTGCACACCCCCCACCGGGGATGTGCCCGCAACCAATGTACATGCCCCTGACCGGAATCGAACCTGGGACCTTTTTGTCCGCAGGCGAACGCTCTACCCACTGAGCCAAACCGGTTTCGGCCAAATAATATTTTTGGGTGGAGGAGAGCCTCCTTTAGGAAGGGTGGTTAGGGTGGACCTGAGAAATGAGATGGAGTCAGACAGAGAAAAGGGAACAGAGGCCTCAAAAGAACAGAGAGGCCTCTTGGGCAAGTGCAAAGGCCCTAAGGTCAGAATGAAAGGAGTCCAAGGACCGTCAAAGGAGTAATAGGGTAACTAGTGAGGTATGGGTACAGGGGGGTGAGGGAGGAGAGATGAACAGGGCCGCTGGGAGGCACTGGACAGCAAACAATTCTACCAACACAAGCCTTGGCAGCTTCCCACATATTTTTATATATCCAAGTGCATATACAAATAGTTGATTTTTATCTGCTCGTCAGGCCTTTGCACTTGCTGTTCTCTCTTGTCGAAATGTCAACAGAAGCTTGGCTTCTTGCCTCCTCTAAGAAGCTCTCCCTGGTTTCCCTGGATGAGATCCCATCCCTCCCTAGCTGTTCAAGTTTCTTAGTACTACCCCTGTCATGGGATCATTTTTAGCCTTTGGAAGTTTGTATTTTCTCTACCCTCTCAATAGGGGGCCCTCTTAGCAGAGGAGGTCCTTCATCCATTCTGGTTGGAACTCAGGTCCTGGCACAGAGCAACCTGGGAAACAGGCTTGTTGACTGGTTACCTGATGGAACAACCAGATGAGCTTACAGGGAGGTTCTCCAGGCAGGCTTGCCCTGCTTCAGACTTTTGACTCCTACCTCCATCTCTTCCTCTCCCAAAATTTATCAGTTTCATGTCCCATTCCCTCAGGGGCAGCTGGTTGCCACTGAACCTGTAATCCAATAATAGCTTAGAGACTCTTAGAGTAAACAATGTAGAAATTACAGGCATAGAGCCAAACAGGGAGGAAGGAACATTTAAGAAACTTCCAGTGTCCCCTTCCACAATGAGTGAGTGCCCCAGCCACCCCGAAAATGTTAACTTCCCTGTGGGAATCATGAGCAGCTTCAACCAGAAATCATGAGCAGCTTCAACCAGACTCCAGATTGCAAGGGAAAGAAAGGACATACAAAATAGAGCTTGTCCCTGTCGTCTTGTTAGATTTGTTGGTATTAGTAGGAGACAGCAAAGCATGATGGTTATTATGGGCTGACTAGTGTCCCCCAGAATTCATATGTTGATAACCTATATGTTGCTATTCTAGTACCTCATTAGTGACCATATTTGGTGATAGGACCTTTAAAGAGACAATTAATTTTAAAGGAGGTCATACAGGTGGGCCCTAATCCAATGACTGCTGTCCTTATAAAAAGAGATTTGACAAAGTCGACTGAGAAGCAGTCATGTGAGGACATGGTGAGAAGCGAGCCATCTGAAAGTGAAGGAGAGAGGCCTCCAAAGAAACCAAACCTTTAAACACTCTGATCTTAGACTTTCCTTCAACTGTTCTCAGCATCAAGGCAAACAAACTTATCTGAACTCACTTGGAGCTAGTTGTGCGGGATATGCTGTAAGTTCTTAACACATGAAACTTTAGGGTGAAATACTTTGGGGGGTCTCAGCTTAATGTGAGGAGGAAGTTCTCCCCACCGTTTCAGTTTGTCCCTCTTGCTCTATGTAGCTAATGAACTGAAACTCACAGGTTCAATATTGGCAAATACCCTCATATCATAAGTAGTTTTTAAAAATATATATATATATTATTGATTTTTTACCGAGAGAAAGGGAGAGGGATAGAAAGTTAGAAACATTGATCAGCTGCCTCCTGCACACCTCCCACTGGGGATGTGCCCGCAACCAGGGTACATGCCCTTGACCAGAATCGAACCCGGGACACTTCAGTCTGCAGGCTGACGCTCTATCCACTGAGCCGATTTTGGCTCATAAGTAGTTTTTATCCTCCAACAATCCAATCTTTCTATTAACTAATTATTGGTTTTCAGTTTCCAACCAATAATTGACCTAGGCCAGCGGTTGGCAAACTGTGGCTCTTTGGCCCCTTGAGTTTTTAGCAAAGGCCAGCTTAGGACTACCCTAATTAAGTTAATGACAATGTACCTACCTATATAGTTTAAGTTTAAAAAATTTGACTCTCAAAAGAAATTTCAATCGTTGTACTGTTGATATTTGGCTCTGTTGACTAATGAGTTTGCCGACCGCTGACCTGGGCATTCCCCAGGCTTTAATCATTTCAGTGTTTTTCAGAGGATATTTTAATATTTTATTTAATACTAGAGGCTCAGTGCATGAAATTCATGCACTGGAGGGGGAGGTTTGTCCCTCAGCTTGGCCTGAACCCTCTCACAAATCGGGAGCCCAGCGATCGATAGCCCCAATGAGGTAGGCCCCACCCACCTGCTGCAGTGCTGCCACGGGGTAGCCTGGGCCTCCCTCCTTGGGGCAATTGATCTGATCTACCCCACCCCCCACCCCAGGGAGGCCCCACCCATCCACTGCATCCTGCTAGTTGGTGGCCTGGGCTTCCCTTTTTGGGGCAATCATGGAACCTCCTCAATGATCAATCACCACCACCACCATCACCACCACCCCACCCCCCTGCCAGCTGGTAGCCTGGGCCTCCCTCTGCAGGGCAATCATGGGGTCATGGCTGGGCCCCCGACCAATCGCATCACACCTGCCTTGGCTGGCCTGGTGCCAGTGGGTGTCATAGCGTGGTCATAGGGAAGGTTGTCGGGAAGGTCATTCTTCTGTCTGGTCTAATTAACATATAACTCTTTGATTATTATAGATTACCACTATTTTCAGAGGAAGGATTACCTGAATTAATCAATCTACCATATTGAAAAAAGAGAAAAGAAGGGGGAAAAAAGGAAGAAAGAAATTTCTGTTTCAGTGATAAAATGGGCCCAGCATAATTTCTCCCTCTTTGACCTCTGACATCATTCCATGACACTGATCTAGGCAATCATATCAGATATAGATGACACATGACCCAAGTACTACTACTCCGTGCATACCTATTTATCCAATGACAACTCCAGAGAGCAGCATCGTACATAGATGTCACTTATCAACGCTCTGGGAGGTGACAACCCAAACTACATTGTCTCGACAAGCATATATTGGGCACGTACCATGTCCTAATTGCTGTGGCTGCAGCAGAAAACAAGACAAAAGAGTGTAAATAATGAAGAAAATAAAAAGAGCCCTAACCGATTTGGCTCAGTGGATAGAGCATCAGCCTGCAGATTCAAGGGTGCCAGGTTCGATTCTGGTCCAGGGGCAAGTACCTTGATTGCGGGCACATCCCCAGTAAGAGGTGTGCAGGAGGCAGCTAATCGATATTTCTCTCTCGTGGATGTTTCTAACTCTCTATCCCTCTCCCTTCCTATCTGTAAAAAAAATCAATAAAAAATATATTTTTAAAAGAAAATAAAAAGAGAATAATGAATCAAAGAGTGGGTAGTGCTACTTTAGATGGGATATCTAGGAAGGCTTCTCTGAGGAGGTGGCATTTGAGCTGAAACCTGAAGGTTGAGAAAGGCCAGCCGTGGGAAAAACTAGGAGTGATGCAAAGCAGGCAGGAAGATGGCAACTGCAAGGTGCTGGGAGCGTTTTTGGCATGCTCAAGAAACAGCAAGAAAGCCAGTTTGGCTGGAGAGGAACGAATGAAGAGGCAAGTGACACGGCATGAGTTTAGATAGGGAAACAGCAACCAGCTTATACAGAATCTTGTCTTTTGAGCCATGGGAAGTGTTAGGTCCAGGCGGAAAAGAGCCAGGCCAATCCCTAACTGGTTTGGATCAGTGGATAGAGCATTGGCCTGTGGACTCAGGGGTCCCAGGTTCGATTCTGATGTTTCTAACTCTCTCTTCCTCTCTGTAAAAATATCAATTATATATGTGTGTGTGTGTATACATATATATATATATATATATATATATATATATATATATATAATTTAAAGAGCCTGGCCAAGAGACGTTGTGAGAGCTTAAGAAATTTTATTACATTCCCTCACAGAGGGCCGAGACCAGTGTGTGGTATAGACTCTCTTATAGAGGTTAGAAGTACACAATATAAGGTCAGGATGACGAAGGGAATGGCATGAGTCAGTCAAGGCAGACAAGGGAGGAGAGTGCGCGGGTCAGTCAGGCTGAGAGCAGTTCTTATCTTGCTTCTGCAGGTGCTGGCCGCCTGCCCCAAGCTAGGGGGAAAGGCTTATAACAATATATATTTCAGAAAACATGCCCAAGCAGGAGAGATTAGGGTAGTTCACCCTAACAGGAAGGAGTTCGGATTTTAAAAACGAATGGAAAACATTGGTGGTGCCAAGTGACTTACGCTCAGAAAAGATCGCTAGGATCCCTGTTACTCAATTAAAACTGTCATGTTGTGTAAAGCTGGCTCCTCCCAGTGTCACCATTCCAGCTTTCGAAACTTCGGAAACTTAACAGGTGACACACCTCCTTCCAAACCCAAAGGAGCACGCTCTCTGATTGGACAAACCCAGCAGCGTTTCTGACATTCCTTAGGGCCAGTCGGGCGGAGCCCACGGGGATTGGTTACAAGCCCTCCTTTCCAGCCAATCACACTTCTCTCCGGGAGGGTGCGCGAGTCTTGTGAGGCGCGTGCGCCCTATGACTGCGTCTCCGTAGCTGAGTGACAGAAGACGCAGCCTATGGGCGTGAAGCTGCGGAGGCGCGGCTCCGAGCCGCGGGTCGGTGCGGGCAGTGCCCCCGGAACCCGGGGCTGTCAGCTCACCCCGGACTCTGGGTGCCACCCCGGCGGCGGCGGCGGCGGCGTGATACCCTCGCCATGGCCGCCCCGCCGCAGCTGCGAGGTCTGCTCCTGGCGGTGAACGCGCTGCTGCGCCAGCGTCGCTACCACACTGCGCTGGCCGTGCTCAAAGGCTTCCGGAACGGAGCAGTGTGAGTGGGCCGCCGTGGTCCGGCGGGGGCTCCGGGGCGGGCCTGGCTCGGGTCAGCGGCGCGGGCTCCCGGCCTGGCGTCGCTGCTCCGCGTGCCCTTGAACAGCCGTAGAGTGTCTGTAGGTCTCTGGGGCCCTGTCTGCTTGTGGGTCCGGCGCGCCTTCGGAGCCGGAGGTCCCACTGTGCTTTTTCTGGGTCCTTGTGCTTGGCAGCCTGGTCCTCTTGCCTTGACCACCTCCCATGCCAGCCCCTGTATTCCCTGCTTTACGTCTAGCTTCTCCCTTCCCTCCCCCTCCGCTGTGTGCCCTTGGGCCTCTCTGGCTTCAGGGGCCCCACCTGCACCAAGGGAAAGCTGGCCTCCAGCAGGCCTCTCTGCCTGTGCTCCCCCCTACCCCACCTCCCGCATTAACCTGGCCTGGGGCTCACGCCCCGTTTCTCACTCCCATCTGTATAACTCTGACGCTCAATCCCCCTCTAGCACAGGGACTCCAGGGTCATAAGCCTCAGGGGTGACTGCAGATGTTTTTAAAAGTTGCAAATACAGTAGTACCTGCTGGGCAGATTGATTCCACCCCGGCTATCAGACCTGCAGAAGAAGTCTTGGGGTAATCATTCCCACTGCCTGGTTCTTGGAGGGGGAGCTCGACCTCCTTTAAATCTCATGCATCGGAGTTATCATTTATGGAGAACCTATTGTGCTAGAACTGGGAACGCAGCAGAGAACAAAACTGAACACAGATCTCTGTCCTCCTGGAGTTGGCATCCTAATGGCAGCCTGGCCTGCTGATAAGGACGTGGACTGCCTCAGTTTGCATCCTGGTGCCACCTATCTGTGTGATCTTGAGCAAGTTATTTAGCCTCTGTACGCCTCAATTTCTATAAAATAGGGACGATAGTAGGACTTACACTGTCAGAGAATTGAGTCAATATGTATGTAGTGCTTAGCACCATGCCTTATATATATGTGTGTGTTACTGTTGGCTGCTGTTCTTGTTAAATTCACATGGATTCTGCCTGGCTCACTTTCCTCACCTTGTTCAGGCCTCTGTTGGTGTCACCTCCTCAGTGAGGCCAACCCTGAACTCCCCACCTTCTTCCCTACTTAATTTTTCTCCATAGTACTTGTCACTGTCTATCACTAAGTAAGGTTACTCGTGTATCCTGTGTTTCTTTTCCTTAATATTTTTTTTATTGATTTCAGAGAAGAAGGGAGAGGGAGAGAGAATCATTGATCGGCTGCCTCTTGCGTGCCTCACAGTGGGGGGTGAGCCCCAGGCATGTACTCTGGGAATTTGAACTGTGACCTCCTGTGTCTAGGTCGATGCTCAATCACTGAGCCACACCAGCTGGGCATGTATCCTGTTTTTATACTCTGCCTCTCACTAGAAAGCGAGCTTCATGGGGACAGACATTTTTACCTACTTTTTGTTCTTTGGTATATTCTTAGTACCTGGTACATAGTAGACTTTCGAATATTTATTGAATGAACGCGTAAGTGTGCAAGGTAGAAATTGTCATTGTCCCCGTTTTCCAGATGAGAAGACAGTGGCTCAGAGAAGTAAATTCATTGCTCTTGATTATGTGTCACTTTGTCAGGTTCCAAGCCGGGATTTAAACATAAGGATTTAAACCCAGTACTAGGCTCTTGACTTCCATGGGCACCCAGAGTTCCAGATAGAAGTCGATTCCTGCTGAGCCGCGCCTTGGTGTGACGATGGTGGAATGTGCCCTGAGATAGCATCAGTTTCCCTTTTGCAAGGTATTCTTAGGACAAAGGAGAGTTAATAGCAGTTTCACAAGCCCTGGTGCCAGCAGGCATTGCTCAGTGCTGGCTTTGTGCACCTGCTCCCACTCAGCTCTTCCTGCGATCTCAGGAACCTGCCCAGCCAGGGGAGGCACTTGGGCTCAAATCCCAGTCCCTTCATTTCAAAGCTGGGTGCCCTTCATCTCTTCTGGCCTCAGTTTCCTCCCTGTAAAATGGAAACAAATTCACCTATACGGGTTTTCTAAGCAGTGATCCCATTATACTGGTTAGTGCTAGGACACCATGCCCAAACAGAAGGATCTGGAGTCCAGCGGGCAGACTGATCTTTAAACTTGCATGGCAATGCCAGGTGGTTGGAGTGCTGTCCAGAAGAGGTGATGCTGATACTTTGGAGGCTGAGTTGGAGTTTGCCAGGGGGAGAAGGGCACCCCAGATTAAAGGATGGTTTGAGCCCTAACCGGTTTGGCTCAGTGGCTGGAGCGTCAGCCTGAGGACCAAAGGGGCCCAGGTTCAATTCCATTCAAAAGCCTTGGTCCGAAACCTGTTTGGCTCAGTGGATAGAGTGCTAGCCTACGGACTGAAAGGTCCCAGGTTCGATTCCAGTCAAGGGCACGTACCTTGGTTGCGGGCACATAACCAATAGGGGGTGTGCAGGAGGCAGCTGATCAATGTTTCTCTCTCATCTGATGTTTCTAACTCTCTATCCCTCTCCCTTCCTCTCTGTAAAAAAAAAAAAAATCAGTAAAATGTATTAAAGAAGAAGAAGAAGAGAAAGAGGAGGGGGAGGGGGAGGAGGAGGAAGGGAAAGAAAAAGAAGGGATGGTTTGAACAAATGCCTAGAAGTAGAAAAGAATCAAATGCCTAGAAGTGGAAAAGAATGTGCTGTTTGTGAAGAAAGGCCATCCATTTAGCAAGACAGTCCTGGACGACTGAGACATGTGAACTTTGTAAAATTTAACTCATGTTGATGTCCCAGTACCCTGGGACCTTCAGTCCACAGACCGACGCTCTACCACTGGGCCAAACCGGTTTCGGCAGTAGCGTTTTCTTATATGGCTGAATTATCACGATTGCATTTAGTAAGTTAACATTAATCCTATAATGTAGGCCACTGTCCAGTCAATAGTCAGGTTGCTTCGGTTGTCTCCCAAATATTCTCCAGCCTTGATCCAGACCAGGACCCTCCAGGACATCCCACTGCACCTCTGTCGTTATGTCCTTTAAGTCCGTTTAAATCGAGGGCATCCCTCTTTTCAGGACACAGGCAATCCTGTGAACAGTAGTCACCAGCTCCCCCTGATTTGAAGACTCTGAGAAGGGGGCTTGGCAGATTTAGGGAGTTAGGGGAACTGTTCTGCTTGTGTCTGGGGCATAAGGAAGGGTCCTCTTAGCCCTGGTCACCTGGAGGAGGCTGGGGGCTTCTTTGCTCAGGAGAGAAAGACATCGCTGGGAGGCGGGGCAAAGAGCTCTCTGGGGCCAGGATGGGTGTCCTGCCCACTGCAAGGCAGGGGAGGAGATAAGCTTTAACTTGTTAACATTTTTATTTTGTTAGTTTATTTTTTAAATTACATAGCATTCAGAAAAGCCATAAAAAGTTAAATGCTAGAAAGTTCTGCCCGCCCTATCCTTCTGTCACATAGCCCTTCTCCCTGTCGGTGGCCTCTGTATGCAGTGTCTGTCTCTCTTCATAAATATTGTCTACATAGACAAATCCATACCTTCTCCCATACCTTTTTTTAAATATATAAAAGATATTTTATTGATTTTTTTACAGAGAGGAAAGGAGAGGGATAGAGAATTAGAAACATCGATGAGAGAGAATTATCGATCAGCTGCCTCCTGCACACCTACTGGGGATGTGCCCGCAACCCAGGTACATGCCCTTCACCGGAATTGAACCTGGGACCTTTCAGTCCACAGGCTGACGCTCTATCCACTGAGCCAAACCGGTTTGGGCCTCCCATACCTTTTAATTAATTATTTATTTATTTTTAAAATATATTTTATTCATATTTTACAGAGAGGAAGGGAGAGAGATAGAGAGCTAGAAACGTCGATGAGAGAGAAACATCAATCAGCTGCCTCTTGCACACCCCCTACTGGGGATATGCCTGCAACCAAGGTACATGCCCTTGATCAGAATCGAACCCAGGACCTTTCAGTCCGCAGACCAACGCTCTACCACTGAGCCAAACTGGTTTCGGCTCCCATACCTTTTAAACAAGTTTTGTTTTGAAATACACTTAGATTTATAGAAGAATTTTCTCGTTTTACACAATTTTACATGTTACACGCATCTTCCTCTGCTAAAACCCTGCAGTGTAAATAAAGTCACCTCATTCCCTTTTTAAATGTTTTTTTAAAAAAATTATTTCATAGGGAAAGGGAGAGAGATAGAAACATCAATGCTGAGAATCATCTATCAGCTGCCTCCTTCATGTCCCCTACTGGAGATCAAGCCCACAACTCAGGCATGTGCCCTGACCGGGAATGGAACTGTGACCTGGTTCATGGGTTGGTGGTCAACCACTGAGCCACACTTGCTGGGCAAGCTGCCTCATTCTTTTACTGCTGTTCAGTGATCTACTGAGTGGATAGACCATTGCTCATTTACCCAATAACACCCCTGCAGGTCGACCCCAGTTTGCTTCCAGTCTTTGGCTATTTCAAACAAGCCTACCGTGAACGTTCACAGATACTCATATGACAACAATATATGGCTCATGACTATTGTTTCAAGGAGAATGCTATGGATTTTTACAGCTTGTAGCCTGGTCAGATCAGGGCCTGGCGGTTGGAGAACTTGGTGAGGGAAAGGTGAGTCCAATGAAGGAGAACAAGAAAGAAAGAGATACTAACATTTGTTGCACTAGGAACTTGCACATGTGCTATGTCCTTACCTGCCAGAAGCAGCTCTGAAATGGAGAGTACTTTTTTTTCCTTTTTAAAATATATTTTATTGATCTTTTTTACAGAGAGGAAGGGAGAGAGATAGAGAGCTAGAAACATCGATAAGAGAGAAACATCAGCCAGCTGCCTCCTACACACCCTCTACTCAGGATGTGCCCGCAACCAATGTACATGCCCTTGACCGGAATTGAACCCAGGACCTTTCAGTCCGCAGACCGACACTCTATCCACTGAGCCAAACCAGTTTCGGCGGAGAATACTTTTTACTGATGAGAATAGGGTGGCTTAGAGAGGGTAAGCCAGTTATCCAAGTTTATACAGCAAAACGTGGCAGGACTTTGGCACCAAGTACTATTTCCTTTCTATGACCCACTTTGAACCTACACCTAACTCAAAAGCTAGCATTATTTCCCTTCCTAAAATGACGCTAGGATTACGGAGAGTGAGAGGGGGACAAGGGGATCAAAGAAATAGCCCAGCCTGGCTGGTGTGGCTCAGTGGTTGAGCGTCAACCTGTGAACCAGTTCTGGGTTCGGTTCCTGGTCAGGGCACATGCCTGGGTATTTGGGCTTGATCCCCAGTGGGGGGCGTGCAGGAGGCAGCCAACCCATGATTCCCTCTCATCATTGATGTTTCCATGTCTCTCTCTCTCTCTCTCTCTCTCTCTCTCTGAAATCAATAAAAATATATATTAAAAAAAGAAATAGCCCAGAAAAACCTTAATACAGTGATGCTACAGTAACTGTTTTCTTTTCTTTTACAGCTATGGAGCCAAAATCCGGGCCCCTCACGCACTGGTCATGACCTTTCTCTTCCGGAGTGGCAGGTACCCAGCCCCATCTGCACACCCTTTAAACTGGGAGGACAGGTGTCAGGCCTCAGGGCCAGGGCTGTTGCAGTAGCTTCCTAGCTGGTCTAGCCTGTCCCCACACCCACCTCCTGAAGTACAACTCTGATCCTACGGTCCCAGCTGGAAAACTCCCCTGGATCCCACTCCCTCCAAAGAAGCCCAACTTCCAGGTGTGGCCTTTGACCCTCTGCAGTCTGGCCTCAGCTGCATCCCTCCCTGTTCTCCCATGTTCACCCTGAGGTGCCTTTGGCACACAGGACTTGCTGTCATTCCATGCACATGCCACATGTGCTTCTGTCCATACATTTGCTCATGCAGTACCCCCCTGCCAGGAGCTTCCTTTCCTCTTCTACCCCACCTTTATTTCCTTCTCAGAAAACTGTCCATGACCTCCCTCTGCTCAAACTTCTTGATCTTCCTCTGATATCGCAAGTCTTCCCTCGAGGCATTTCTCAGAAACCAGCTTGTGATCTAGTCTTTAATGTATGTAGTCTCACCAGGACCTTATATAAGAATCATACATTGCCGAAACCGGTTTGGCTCAGTGGATAGATCGTCAGCCTGTGGACTCAAAGGTCCTGGGTTCGATTCTGGTCAAGGGCATGTTCCTTGGTTGTGGGCACATCCCCGGTAGGAGGCGTGCAAGAGGCAGCTGATCGATGGCTCTCTCGTTGATGTTCCTAACTCTCTCTCTCCCTTCCTCTCTGTAAAAATTCAAATATATATATATATATAATTTTAAAAAAATAAAATGTATTTTTTTAAAAAAGAATCATACATGGACAGACTTCTGGCCAAATTCACTTCAAGATTTTCTCTTTTTGTATTTTTACTTTAAAAAAAAATATATATATATATATATATTGATTTTTTTATAGGGAGGAATGGAGAGGGATAGAGAGTTAGAAACATTGATGAGAGAGAAACATCAATCAGCTGCCTCCTGCACACTCCCCACTGGGGATGTGCCCGCAACCAAGGTACATGCCCTTGACTGGAATCAAACCTGGCACCCTTGAGTCTGCAGGTCAGTGCTCTATCCACTGAGCCAAACTGGTTAGGGTTATATTTTTACTTTTAAAATTTATTTGTGTTTGCTTTGGTTTTTGTGCTCTGATTCATATATTTATATATATATTCATATTATATATATATATATATATATATATATATATATATATATATATATATAAAACTGAGCTCAGTCATTCATTCAGTAGATATTTATTGAGCATCTGCTGTGGATCAGACACTGTTTTAGATGCTGGGATATAGCAGAGAACAAAACAGACAATGTTCACTGCCCTCACAGAGCTGCATTCTAGCAGGATGTGGAGGAAGAAAAACATGATCAATAAGGAGAGTATGTGTGAGAAGGTGATATGGCTGTGGGAAGTAAACATTGGGACAGGAAGAAGAGAGGGGACCAGGAGTGCTGGAGGAAAGGCAGGCTGCAGAATTAAATAGGGAAGGCCTCAGTGAGAACGTGACATTCGAGTAAAGACTTTAAGGAGGTGAAAGAGTTGGCCAAGTGGGCATTAGGGGAAAGAGAGTTTCGGGCCCAGGGAATAGCCAGTGCAAAGTCCCCGAGGTGAGGTCGTGCCTGGTGAATCTGAGGAGGTTGGAGGTGGGGGGGGGGGGGTTGAAGGGGTGAGAACAAAGAGGAAGGTAACCTGGGCCCGCGCTGTCCAACTTTGAAGAGGAGTTTGGCTTTTCCTTTATGTGAAACAGGAAGTTGTAAGCTTTTTTGCAGGGAATATGGTACTGTTTGCCCTATCTTTCAGTACTGTGAGAGTGAAGAGTTTGCTGCCAGATTAAGAACAGAGCAGATGGGTGAGGGTGCCAAGGGCAGAAGTAAGTGTAAAATAGGAGGCTGTGGCAGTAATGCAGGGGCGTAACACTCATGGCAGTGGAGATTAGAAATGGTCAGATTCTAGAAACAATTTGAAGGCAGGATTAGTGTGAACACTTAAAAACTGGAAATCTAACTTGTCTTAGAATTGGCAACACTGGGCCCATGTTCCTGTGGGGCAAGAACCAGGAGATTTCTGGCTAGGTCCACTCACCTGACAGGTTTCCACAGTGCTCTAGACCCACTCCAAGGTCCTCATTTAGCTTTGAGGACACTTGGGTTTACCATTCCTGAATTGATCTCCCAGAGTACACTCTGTACTTCTCCCTGTGTTTTTCCCACTGCCCCCAAGTGATTTAATTTAATTTATTTTTTAATTTTTTTAATTGATTTTAGAAAGCAAGAGGAAAGGAAAGAGTGGGAGAGAGACATTGATTTGCGGTTCCACTCATTTAAAAAGTATATACTTTTTATTGATTTCAGAGAGGAAGGGAAAGAGAGAGAGAGAGAGAAACATCAGTGATTAGAGAGAACCATTGATCAGCTGCTTCCTACATGCACCTCACTGGGGATCGAGCCTGCAATCTGGGCATGTGCCCTGACCAGGGAATCAAGCTGTGACCTCCGGGTTCATAGGCCGACGCTCAACCACTGAGCCACCGCCTCCAAGACACTTATTTTTTTAAAAAATTGATTTTTAGAGAGAGAAGAGGGAGAGGGAGAGAGGGAGAGAAACGTCAATGTGAGAGCAAAGAATTGACTGGCTGCATCTTGCACGCCCCCTACTGGGAATGGAGTCCTGACCGGTAATAAAACCTGCAACCTTTTGGTGCACTGGACGATGCCTAACCGATGGAGCCATGCCAGCCAGGGCTGCTGTTCCACTTATTTATTTCTTATTTAATTTTTAAAAAATTTTTTAAATGCTACAATTACAAGAACACAGAGGTGGGGGGAAAAACATCAAAAAAATTTAAGTCTCCTGAAAACTTCTGTTGTCGTACTTCTAACAAGAAATCAAAATGCATTATAACGTGATTTTCTAATTTTGAATGTTGTTATTCCACTTGTTAATGCATTCATTGGTTGATTCTTATATGTGCCCTGACCAGGGATTGAACCCACAATCTTAGACAACATTCTAACCAACTGAGCTATCCAGACAGGTTCCGAGTGATTTAATTTTATTTTTTATTTTTTAAAATATATTTTATTGATTTTTTTACAGAGAGGAAGGAAGAGGGATAGAGAGCTAGAAACATCGATGAGAGAGAAACACCGACCAGCTGCCTCCTGCGCGCGCACACACACGCACACACACACACACACACACACCACCAGGGATGTGCCAGCAACCAATGTACATGCCCTTGACTGGAATTGAACCCGGGACCTTTCATTCCGCAGACCAACACTCTACCACTGAGCCGAACCGGTCTTGGTGTGATTTAATTTTAAAGGATAAATCAACTACCTACCCTACTTAAATGTTTGTTTCTCTCAGGATAAAGAGAAAACTTAGCATGGCCTTACCTGCTACCCTACATCCTTTGCCCACGCATTCCCTGCTCAGATTTGTCTCTGTTCCCTTACTCCCCACTCTCTGTCCCTCCTCAGGATCTTTGCTGATCCCTCTGCCCGGGATGCAACGCCTCTCCTCTCTTGACCACATTGATTCCTCACCCTTCAGATCCCACAGTTAAATCTTGTCAAGGTCGCCGAAACCGGTTTGGCTCAGTGGTAGAGCGTCGGTCTGCGGACTGAAAGGTCCCAGGTTCGATTCCAGTCAAGGGCATGTACCTTGGCTGCGGGCACATCCCTGGTAGGGGGTGTGCAAGAGGCAGCTGGTCGATGTTTCTCTCTCATCGACGTTTCTGGCTCTCTAGCTCTCTCCCTTCCTCTCTGTAAAATATCAATAAAAAATATTTTAAAAAAATCTTGTCAAGGTCAAAGTTTGGATCATAAACCTCAGCAAGCAGATCTCCCCCCCACACACACACACACAATTATATTCCCAGATCCAGCACACAGTAGGCACTCACTCCCTCATTCATTTATTGCTCCTCGTGTTCACGCCAAAAAAATATTTATTGAGCACCTACTCTTTGTCAGACGCTGTTTGGGCCCTACGGATGAACAGGTCAGCGGTAGATACCACTCCCTGGTACCTTCCACCGGGACCGGGTGGGAGTGGGGGAGATAATAAACAAGCATACACAAGTCAGATGGCAATAAGACCTAAGAAGGGAAAAAAAAAAAGTAGGGTAAGGGGACAGATGTGAAGGACATTCTTTTACGTGGGGTGGTCGGGGAAAGGCTCTCTGAGGAAGTGGCATGAGGTTAAGGCCTGAATCAAGGATGCCAGCTGCCCCCAGGACATGGATGTGAGAGGCCCTGAGCTCCTTGTGTGGCTTGGTTTTGCGTGCCCCGTGGGTGAATGCCCTCCAAATGGCTGGGCCTGCGCTCACACGGTTATTCCCTAATTTTGTGCAGCCTCCGGGAGAAGCTTCGGGCCATCCTGCAGGCCACGTACACCCACTCTTCGAACCTGGCCTGCTTCGTGTTCACCTACAAGGCCCTCTGTGCCCTGCAGTCGTACCTGCAGGGGGAGACCCACCAGGTGCACTCGTTCCTGGCGGGCTCCATCGGGGGCTTCCTGGTGTTCAAAGAGAACAACAACATCAACAGCCAGGTGAGCGTCCCCCCGAGTGTGTGCGTGGGCTGGCTGGGTTTGGGGTGGGATGCGGTTCAGCTTACTGCAGTTTTATGATTCCCAAAATCAATGTGTACTGCTCTCTGGGGACAAAGATGTTTTTATTTATTTTATTATTTTTTTTTTAAAGAAAATCACTCTGCAGTGAAATGAGAAAAAAAAGAAAAGTGACCCCGATTATGATTTTCATAAAACAAACTTTATTAAAGAATTGCCTCTTATTCTGTAACTTGTCCTTTTTCTGGGTTAAAGTTCTATTTATTTTTTATTGATTTCAGAGAGAGGAAATGAGAGGGGTGTGGGGGAACGAGAGAGAGAGACAGAGAGAGAAACATTAATCAATTGCCTCCTGCATGTTCCCCAAACCAGGGATCGAATCCACACCGTGGGCATGTACCCAGACTTGGAATTGAGCTTGCCACCTTTTTTTTTTTTTAATCAAAATTTCTATTTTTATTTATTCATTTTAAAATATGTTTTTATTGATTTTGAGAGAGAGAGGAATAGAGAGATAGAAACATTGATGAAAGAGAAACATCATTGATCGGCTGCCTCCTGCTCCCCCTCTACAGGGAATCGAACCTGCAACCCAGGCATGTTCCCTGGCCAGGAATTGAACTGGTGACCTCTTGGTTCATGGGTGGACGCTCTAACTGTTGAGCCCACCAGCCAGGGCTTATTAAATATTTTTAAATTATAACAGTTTTATTTTCACATTTTAAAAAAATGCAAATTACACAGCCCCTATGCGCCTGGCCTATGTGTAGGTGCTTGGGATACATGATAAATAGAAAATAAATTGAAAAGAAAGTTTCCATCATCCTCCAATTGTCAAGCCACTGTCCTGGGATGGTCACTTTAATTGTGTCTTGAGCAGCTCTTCAGAAATGGTCTGTGCTTGTTTTAGTGTGCATATATTAGGACTTTCCCACCAATGAGATCATACTGCTTTTTTTTTTTCTTTTTTTTCTTTTTTTCATGGAATGATGTATCACGGAGACCTTTCTTGTTAGTCCTTCAGCCTTTTTAACATCAGAGCCCTCCACTGCTGGGTGGATGGTCCTGCCTTGATTTTACTAATCTCCTCTCAAAGGACATTTAGGGGGTCTGTAGCCTTTTGCCATCACACACATGCAGTCTGCATCTTTGTTTGGACATCTTCCTGCATTTGTGTCCGTCTGTCCGAAAGTTCCTAGACATGGAAATACGGAGTCTGTGCAGGTGAGAGTTTTGTGTTTTGAGAAAATTTCCTCGGTTTTATATTTGGTAGGAATTTCACATCCACAGGCAAAGAATCCTGGTCACACCATCTCCTTCCCCCTCCCCTCTTTTCCTTGACTCCTGGCAATAATTATTCTGACCTCCATTTCTAAAATCTTGTCATTTCAACAATGTTGTATAAGAGGAGCCTTACAGTATGCAGTCTTTGGGATTGGCTTTTTTCACTTGGCATATTTCGCTGGAGATTCATCCACGTTATTGAGTCTTGTCAGTAACTCATTTATTTTTATTGCTGAGTGGTGATCCATTGCATGGATATACCACAGTTTGTTTAAACATTTATCCCCAGAAGGACTTGTGAATTGTTTCCAACTTTTGGGTATTAGGAACACAGCCGCGAAGAATATTCTTGTACAAGTTTTTGAGTGAGCATTAGTTTTCATTTCTCTGAGATAAATGCCCAAGAGTACAGTTGCTGGGTCAAATGGTACATGCGTGTTTAGTTTTATAAGAAACTGGCAAACTGTTTTCCACAGTGACTCGACTATTTTACATTCCCATTGGGAATATATACAAGTGACTCAGTTCCTCTACACCCTAGCCAGTATTTGGTCTGTCTTATTTTTTATTTTATTTTAGCTATTTTGATAGGTGTGAAGTGCCATTTCATTTGTGGTTTTAAGTTTGCATTTCCCTGAAGGCTAATGATGTTAAACAGCTTTACATGTGTGTATTTCCCATCTGTACAACCTCTTCAGTGAAGTGTCTGTTCACGTCTTTTGACCATTTACTAATTGGGTTGTGTGTGTTTTAACTGTTGAGTTTTGAGTTTTTAAAAAAATGTATTCCAAATAGTAGTCTTTGTCATATATATATATATATTTGTAAATACTTTCTCCCAGTCTACAGCTTTCTTTTTGGCCTCTTCACATGGACTTTCATAACAAAAAAATAATAATTAATTTTGATGAGAACCAGTTTATCAAACATTTTTTTTATTTTTTTAAAATAAATCTTTATTGCTCAGATTATTGCAATTGTTTCTCCTTTTTCTCCCCCATAGCTCCCTTCCACCTGATTCCCACCCCACCCTCTGCCCTTATCCCCTCCCCCCACTATTGTCCTCATCCATAGGTTATACAATTTTAATCCAGTCTCTTTCTGCACCCCACACCCCTTTCACCCTGATAATTATCTATCCACTCCCTTTCTTTGCCCCTAATTCTATTATATTCACCAGTTTATTCTATTCCTGAGATTTTTAATTCACTTGATCTTCTTCCTCTTCTTAAGTAATACCTTTCAGCATTTCATATAATACTGGTTTGGTGGTGATGAACTCCTTTAGCTTTTTCTTATTTGTGAAGCTCTTTATCTGCCCTTCAATTCTGAATGATAACTTTGCTGGATACAGTAATCTTGGTTGTAGGTTCTCGCTATTCATCACTTTGAATATTTCTTGCCACTCCCTTCTGGCCTGCATGGTTTCTGTTGAGAAATCAGCTGATAGTCTTATGGGTGCTCCCTTATAGGTAACCAACTGCTTTTCTCTTGCTGCTTGTAAGATCTTCTTTTTGTCTTTTACCCTTGGCATATTGATGATGATGTGTCTCGAAGTATTTTTCTTTGGATTCCTCTTGTTTGGGGTTCTGTAGGCTTCCTGTACTTGTAAGTCTATTTCTTTCACCAGGTGAGGGAAGTTTTCTGATATTATTTCTTCAAATATGTTATCAGTATTTTGCACTCCCTCTTCTTCTGGCACCCCCATAATTCTGATGTTGGTGCGCTTGCAGTTTTCCCAGAGGCTCCTTACACTATCTTCAACTTTCTGGATCCTCTTTTCTTCTTCCTTCTCCAGCGGAGTGTCTTTTGGCTCTTTGACCTGATTCTTGTGTTCTTCCATTCTGCTGTTGGATCTCTGCATAATATTTTCCAATTTAGTCAGTTTATGTATACTTTTTAGTTGGGTCTCATGAAGTTTATCGAGCTTTTCTAGGATATTGTTGCATAACCTTAGAATTCTGAATTCTATATCCTCCATCTCTTTTGTTTGAGATCTATTTCCTTGTCTCGGCATTATCACTATTTTTCAGAGTTGGTAGGATGGCTTTGTGTGTTTGGTGTCCTATATAGCACAGTGGGTCAGCCTCCTCAGTTACCTGAGGTAGACACTCTTGGTGATCCCCTTTGTGGACTGCGTGCACAGCCTTGTTGTAGCTAAGTCTCTATTGTTGTGAATTGACCTTCAGGCCAATTGGATGTGGGTATCAGCTGTGTCTACTCTGGGATAACTTCTGTATTGGAGACAGTCTTATAGGATCAGACTTGAAAAACTGCAGAAGCCTCTGTTCAGCTTGGATGGGGCGGAGTCTCAGGGCTGAACTGACAGTCTTGGCTTCTGCCCTGCCCTTGTGCACTCGCCTGAGTTTCCGCCTGACCGTCCCAGTTTCCCCAAGCAAGAGCGTGGGTGCCCCAGGGGCTCGCCCGGACTTGGGCTGGTCTCTGTAGTCTGGAGCTTCTGACTCCTTCCGCTACAGAGAGGCGGCCACCTTGTACAGAGAGGCAGCGGCAGCCTCCGCGGTCAGACCTGGAGCTTCAGACTCCTTCCGCTACGGAGAGGCGGCGGTCAGACCTCAGCGCGTTCTCATTCGCGCGTGCACGACTGTAGACTCTGCCGGCTGCGGCTCCGGTCCCCGGTCTCCCAGTCTCTGAGTCTCTGGGTGCCTTTCTCTACCGTCCAGACTCCACCTGTATGAGCCTGGGACCACGGAATTTCAGCCGGGGTTGGGGTTCAATACAGTCGGAAAGGGTTCCGTGCAATCGGGGATTCCTTCCCTCCCGCCAGGCAGGTATTCGGCGGCAGCGTGCGTGAGCGTCTCCTACCTCAGCGCTTTTTGGCTCCCAGTCTGATCTGTGAGCCTCTCTCTTTCTTTCTAGTTGTAGCTATTCCACTCTGCCAGCTTTATTGAGGTTTTGGTGAAGTCCTTTTTGATTTTAGTTGTTTTTTTAATTAAATTGTTGATGACGCGGCAGCTTAGGAGACTGCCTAGGCCGCCACCTTGGATGTTCCTCTCAAACATTTTAAAGGATTTTTTTGGTGTCAAGTTACTTTTTAGTTTTGAACCATGTAAGTATATTAATTAAAATTTTTTAAATAAATAAAAATAATAAATTAAAGATATAAAATAGTACTACTGAAAATGTCCATACTAGCAAAGCAATCTACAGGTTCAGTGCAATCCCTATTGAAATACCTGCACTCACTATTGAAATACCAATGGCATATTGAAATACCAATGGCATATTTCACAGAGTTAGAGCAAATTGGGTTAGGGTTAGGTTAGGGTTAGGGTTAGGGTTAGGGAATATATACAAGTGACTCAGTTCCAAAAATTGATATGGACTCAAAAAAGACCCCAAATAGCTGCAGCAATTTTGAGAAAAATAAAGTTGGAGAAATCACAATACCAAATTTCAAGTTATACTACAAAGCCACCATAATCAAAACAGCCTGGCATTGGCACAAGAACAGGCATATAGATAAATGGAACAAAACAGAGAACCTAGAAATTGACCCAAGCCATTACACTCAATTAATATTTGACAAAGGAGGCAAGAGCATACAATGGAGTGGTGTTGGGAAAATTGGATAGATACATGCAAAAAAATGAAACTAGACCACCAACTTACACCATACACAGTATAAACTCAAAATGGATAAAAGACTTAAATGTAAGTTGTGAAACCATAAAGATCCTAGAAGAAACCATAGGCAGCAAAATCTCAGACATCAACAAACCAGTAAATGACAAGTGCTGATCAAGATGTGGAGAAAAGGGAACCCTAGTACATTGCTGATGGGAATGCAGACTGGTGCAACAATTATGAAAAAACAGTATGACATTTCCTTAAAAAATTAAATCTGGAACTGCCATTTGACCCAGTGGATTCCACTTCTAGGAATATATCCTAAAAAACCTGAAACATCCATCAGAAAGAATGTATGCACCCCTATGCTCATAGCGGCACAATTTACAATAGCTAAAATCTGGAAACAGCCCAAGTACCCATCAGTAGATGAATGGATAAACAAGTTGTGGTACATTTATACCATGGAATACTGTGCAGCAGTAAAAAAAAGGAAGAATCTCTTATCATTTGAGACAGCATGGAGGGACCTGGAGAGTATCATGCTAAGTGAAATAAGTCAGTCAGAAAAAGATACGTATCGCATGATCTCACTTATATGTGGAATCTAATTAAAAAAATAAACTGATGAACGGAGTAGATACAAAATCATGGAAGCATGGAACAGAGTGCAGAATCTCATAGGGAAGGCAGGGAGGGTAGGTGGGTGGGAGGTAATCAATCAAAGACCTTATATACATAATAGAGGCCCGATGCATGAAATTTGCGCAAGAGTAGGCCTTCCTTCCCCTGGCTGCCCGTACTGGCTTCCCTCCGGCACCTGGGACCCGGGCCCTGGGTTTCCTTCGCAGCCCCGGCTTCATCTGGAAGGATGTCCAGTCTAATTAGCATATTATGCTTTTATTATTATAAATATGTATAACCCAAGGACACAGACAATAGGGTGTTAAAGACCGGGGAAAGGAGGGGGTGGTTGGCTAGAGGAGGTCATTGGAGGGAAAAGGGGGACATATGTAATACTTTCAGCAATAAAGAATTATTATTATTTTAATATATATATATATTTTATTGATTTTTTTAGAGAGAAAGAGAGAGGGATAGAGAGCTAGAAACATCAGCTGCCTCCCGCACACCCTTTACCGGGGATGTGCCCGCAACCAAGGTACATGCCCTTGACCGGAATCGAACCCGGGACCTTTCAGTCCGCAGACCGACGCTCTATCCACTGAGCCAAACCGGTTTCAGCATAAAGAATTGTTTTTTAAAAATTAAATAAAAGTGGTTTAACAACCTTAAAAAATAAGTGATACAGTACTATTAAAATGTCTGATAGCACTTCGTCTGCACACCCACTTTGAAAAACACTGATCCGCGCGTGGGGGTGGGCAGAAGGTTCCCTGTGGCTGCGCACACCTGTAACCCCTGTCATTCCCTCCCTGCAGATCAACATGTACGTGCTGTCCCGCGTCCTGTTTGCCCTGTGCCGCCTGGGAGTGGAGAAGGGCTACATTCCCGAACCCAAGTGGGACCCCTTCCCGTTGTTCACCGCGATACTGTGGGGGCTGGTGCTGTGGCTCTTTGAATACCACCGGCCCACGCTGCAGCCCTCGCTGCGGTCCTCCATGACCTACCTGTACGAGGACAGCAACGTGTGGCACGACATCTCGGACTTCCTCATCTACAACAAGAGCCGCCCCTCAAAGTAACGCCGCCCTGAGGCGGCTCTGGGCGGCGTCCAGGTGTGGCTCGAGATTGGCTCCATCCGCGAAACTCCCAGAGGGATCCTGCTTTCCCAAGATCATGGCTCTCAGGCTCCAACTTTTATTAACCCAGGGTTCCCTTGTCCAAAGCAAAAGCACCAGTTTTCCAATCTCATTAGGTCCTCTCGAATGGTGGAGTGAGAGGCCGAACCAGGCGGAGGAACCTGAGGCGTGGTTCCGGCACACTGCCAACCTCTGTGAGACCAGGGAAAGTCACCCTCTCTCTAGGCCTCAGGGGTCATGGCGCTCAGAGGAGGGCCCTGAAATCTCTTCCTGGTGGGTATGTGCTTTGGCTGTTCTTACGCCGGTGGGCAGTGGGTTGGCGAATACGTTTTCACAAAATACTAAGTTCCTTTTCTCAAGTGTTCTATTGGGGAGGCTCTGGAGTGTCACTGTCCAATAGAAACATGATGACAGTCGTGTACGTATGTGATTGAAATTTTTCTAGTGGCCACATTTTGAAAAAGTGGAAAGAAGCAGAGGAGATTAAGTTTGATGTGTTTTAGCCCAGATTTCTAAAGTATTATCATTTCAACATGTAATGACTATGAAAATAAGATCTTTTATATTCTTTTTTTTTTAATGTGAAGTCATCAAAATCAAGTATGTGTTTTGCATTTACAGCACGCCTCAATTTAGACCAGTCATATTTCAAGGCTCAGGAAGTAGCCCTTATGTGGCTGGTAGTGGCTGTATTTGACTACACGGATATAGAATACTTCTATCATCACAGAAAATTCTGTGGGCATTGCAGATATAGAACTCGAGGACATGGTTGGAGTCCCTACCCCACCACTATGTAATTTTGGGGAAGGTTTGTGACCTCCCAGAGCCTCGGTTTCTTGTACAATGAGGATAATTGCAATAATACCCGGTGTCCATGTTGGACTTGTATCACTGCAACTGCTGCTACACACACTACTCATTTCCATCTGATGAGCTTCTACTTCCTCCGGGTGCTTTGCACACACTTTTCAAATCCATACAATGGCCTTATAGGTCTGTATGGTCACTGCAGCTAAATGACCCAACATCTGTTGATTTTCATTCTGCAGATGTGGAAACAGAATCAGAGAAGGGAAGTAACTTGCCCAAGTTAGTATGGTAGCCCTATCAGGGTTGGAACCCAGATTTATCTGATTTCAAAGCTTGTGTGTTTTTAAGTGCCTTACTTTAAATTTAGAAAACTAAGCTAAGCCACGCAAATGTCAGCTAGTTCTAGGGTCTGTTTCAGAAGGGGGTACACACTCAAATGCCTACAGGGGCCTGAAGTGGCATAAATGATAATGTTCTGGGTGCTATGTAGCAGGGACTGACGGGGACGTGGCGAGCTGGAGACTCAGGTGCCAGTCCGATATGTTAAAACCAAGCTGGACAAATCACTCAGGTCTCCAGGAAGATTTGGTCCATGGACCCACTAAATTGGAGTCCCTTGGCCTAATAGGAATATATCAGTCTATTTATATTTTAGAACTTACTAGTAGAAATGTACACATGAGTCACCGGAGATCTTATTAAAGTGCAAACTCTGATTCAGTGGGTCTGGGGTGGGACCTGGATATCCTGCATGTCTCTCAGACCCCCAAGGTGCTGCTGCTACTGCTGCTGGTCCGAGCCACACCTTGAGTAGCAAGGTTGTAGGGGATGACATGGGGCCAACTGCTATCCCATGTGACACATGTGGAAACCGAACTAAACAGAGCTGAGCTGTTAGGTAACCGAGCAGGGATTAGGTCTGATTCTAACAGCTGCGTTCCCAGCCACGATGTTGTACTGCCAACCTGGAAAAAGTGATCCTGAAGGTCTCTTAGTTCATTCCGTGGAGGGTGAATGAGATCCTAAGGTTATAGGGAAGGGAGGGTGCCGTCATCAGCAAGTGGGTTGCCCATATCCCTTCAGTTTACCACGTTAGAGCATACCAGCCACCCCTGTGTCTTTCTGCCTGAGGCCATCACTTGCCACTGGCACCTGCTCTGCCACCCCGCAGCAGACCTGCAGCGCAGGAGGATTGACACACCCAGGGCACAGCTCTCCTCCAATGCCTGATAAATAGCCCCCCTTCAACCCCCCTTGCCCAGTAGGCGTGCTCCACTCCGGCTCCTAGGGCACCCCAGCAGGGCTGAGCCCCTCTTGTCCACAGTGCTCACCTGCTGGATAACACCTCCTTTCCTGTCTCCCTTCCCCATACCCCTACCAGTGCTTCCCGGGACCGCTTCCCATGTAAACCAATTGCACTCACATCCTTGTCTGGGGGTCTGCTATTGGAGAACCCCAAACTAAAACTGGCCTCTGGTACCGCAGGTTGAGGGGCAGTATAACATGGTGGCTGGGGACACAGGGTGTGAAGCCAGTGCCTGGGCTCAGCTCTGGTTCTGTTGTTTCCTAAGGGCAAGTGGCTTAACTGTTCTGAACCTGTGTTTCATCATCTGTAACCGAGGTGTTCCGTAGGGTGACCTGGAGGATTAAATATGACACGTAAAGTGATCACTCGGTAAATGTTTGCTCTTCTTTCTAATAGTGCTCAAACACAGAAGGAGGCAGGGCCCTGAGAACTGAGTATACCCTGCTTTCGGCCTGTCTGTCCTGCCCGCCAGCGGAAGGTGAAGCCTTGGCTGCCTGCCCTCCCCACATCCCCCCACTGCCACTGGGGCTGGCCGGCTCCACCGCCGACTGTCTCTGCTCTCTAAGAATAGGTTTTCCTGACAGATGGCATCTCTCTGGCTCCTGCCAGAGCATCTGGTGCCTCCAACTGCTCACTCCAGGGAGGGAAGGCGGTGCGGGCCCTGCCGAGGAGCAGAGTGCCGGCTTCCAGCAGATCAGAAAGGAGTCCCCACTAGGCTCCTTCCTAAGATCAGTAAACGGGCGTTGCCAAAGGGCCCTTGGTACACAGTAGGCACTCCACAAATGCTGGCTCCTTAAGCATAGTGGTTTAACATGTTTGTTTATGTAGTACCCGCCACCTTCCTACAAAGCCTTCTGTAAATAATAACTTCATTTTAAAAATATTTTTCATTGATTTGAGAGAGAGAGAAGAGAGAGACATTGACGTGAGAGTATAACATCAACCAGCTGCCTCTGAGCCCGCAATCTGAGCATATGTCCTAACCGGGAATCCAACCAACAGTCTTTTGGTGCACTGGACGATGCCCAACCAGCCACACCAGCCAGGTGTAAATTAATAATATGTACAAATAGTACAAAAGTTAACTGGTACAAAAGTTGTGTAATAGGAAAGTCAGGTTCCATCCTACGACCCAAGCTCCTCCCCTCTCTTGCCAGGGGCGCTCACTGTTAGCACTTCCCAGTACTGCCTTCCGGAGACGGTCCATGCGCAGTCCCCTGTCCTTGTCTCATAGGAACCTATTACATCACCCTGTCATCTCAACAGCTTTGGCATTTCCTCTCTGCCCTCTGCATGGTTGGTCTCTCTTTGATTAATAATCTGACCTGAGTTCTTTCTTTGAGCTGGTTCCCTCAACTCGACCCCTAGCCCCCAAATATCTTGGGCAGATTCTTACTGTAATGAGCATGCAGAGGAACCACGCTAGATGTCCTGAGCCTTATAGACGACACCCGACACCCGGGCTCACGGAGCACCAAGTGAAAGGGGAAGGACAAAGCTGAGTTAATCTGGGGCCCTTCTGCTGCTCTGCTCCCAAATTAGAGATCTTTCAGTGAACCCATATGAGAGCGATGATTCACCGGCTAGGGTGCCAAGAAATTGCCTCATGATGCTCGCTGCTCCCACCTTCCACAGGCTCAAGAAAGGATCCAGGAGTTGGTGTTTCTTTCTATATTGTTCACTTCTCCCACTCCCGCGAGTGCATTTGGGGTTTATAAGAATCAGGCTTCAAACTTAAACCAGAACATTGTGCTGTGCTCCACTTCCTGGAGTCTGTGACTTCAGATAAGTTTCTTGTTTTAATGGATTAGAGAGTATTTATTAAAAAAAAAAAAAAAAGCCATTGCCCTCCCCTCCCCTTATCTAATTCCAGATTCATAGGGAGAGAGTGTGTCTTGCTTAAGCCTTGGGTGAGGAGTTTAATTTTAACCAAAAAGTATCCTGAAGGATTCACTCTTGTGATCTGGAGGCCACACGGTCAGGCAGAGCACAGAGGGAAAGCTGGGTGTTCTTCTGAGTATTATTCTTAATTGATTTAAGAGAGAGGAAGGGGAGAAAGAGAGAGACCTGTTGTTCCACTCAGTTATGCATTCATTGATTGATTCTTGCACCTGCTCTGACCAACTCCACAACCTTGTATCAGGATGATGCTAACCAACTGAGCTATGTGGCCAGGGCTGTAAGTATTGTTTTTAGAGAGGGCTTTCTAATGGAGGGCTCCCCATTTTCTGTATGGTCTGCTCAAAGCTGCTCAAAGATTTTATAAATAAGACAGGAAACAGAGGCTATGGGGTCTCTTTTGGAAACCTTGTTCTCACTGCTCTTCTGGGCTTCCCCCGTCAGCCTTTCTTCGTGGGCTGCACGTCAGCTGACACACTACATCAGCTCTTTAGGTACCTTTTATATGTGTGTCATGAACCCCTTTGACATCTGGTGAAACCAATGGATGCTTCTCTCTCTCTCTCTCTCTCTCTCTCTCTCTCTCTCTCTCTCTCTCTCTCTGACCCTTAATGCTGTTTTTAAAACATATACAACAAAATACATAGGATTTTAAAAAGGACAACTATTACATTGAATTTTGAAATAAACAAGATAGTTTTAAATATATTTTTATTTATTTCAAGAGGAAGAGAGAGGGAGAGAGAGATAGAAACATCAGTGATGACAGAGAATCATTGATTGGCTGCCTCCTGCACTCCCCACACTGAGGATCGAGCCCCCAAGCTGAGCATATACCCTGACCAGGAATCAAACCGGTGACCTCTTGGTTCCTGGGTCAACGCTCAACCACTGAGCCACACCTGGCTGGGCCACGTGTGTGTGTGTGTGTGTGTGTGTGTGTGTGTGTGTGTGTGTTTATAAAAATAATGGCCCAAAACTACCACGATTTTATAGATGCAATAGCACAAATAATCTCACAATACCTACAGCAACTGAAGCAGGATATGGAAATAGCTGTGATTTCTATTGGGGATAAAGTCCCAGCTACTACTAATAGGCCTCTAGTTTGTTGCCAACATTTAGAATCAATGGAAACGTTACATTGCCATCAGAGGCTAGTGAAAATATAGGTGTAATTTTTTTTTTCTGTCCAAGTTCATGGATTTCAGATTCAATATTCCTACTTGAGAGTGACCTTCCCAGTCTGACCACATGGCAGCTGCCATTGTTTAGCAAACCCTGAGCACGGAATAAATAAAATAATGGCTAATGCTGACTGATCCCTTACTAAGTTCACCATGATATTGGAGACTGCCCAACTGGGGCTTACAAATGAATATGTAAATAAGATGATTCCAGAATGGCAGGTACTATGAAGTCAGTAGTACGGACAGTGTAATAGAATGGCTTAGAAGGGAGAACAAAAGGGTCTGTTTTCCAAGGAAAGGTTCTCTGAGGAGGTGACGTTTGCTCTGAGACCTGAATCATGAGAGTCGTGCAAAGATGTGGATGGAGAAAGGGTGACTGGCCACAGGCAATTTTGTCTTGTGAAAGATAAAATAACTGGCTAACAGTTTGGTGTTAGTTTTTTTTGTTTAGCTTCATTTCTCCATTGTTTTTAGACTTAGTAAATTTCATTTTTCATTGATTTCAGACTTCACGTATTTAAGCTACTTATTAGTTTGGTTTCATTTCTTCATTGACAAAGTTCTCCCAGTTACTCCCGTTTTATAGTGGTTGCCTCTTATCCAAGGCGGATCTATTCTAAGACTCACAGTGCATGCCTGAAACTGAGGATAGTACTGAATCAATCATAAGTATATTTACACACACACACACACACACACACACACACATATATATATATATATATATATATATATATATATATATATATAAAATGTTTTACCCTATACATGCATGCCTATGGTAAAGTTTAATTCATAAATTATACACAGGAAGAGATTAACAATAACTAAAAATGGAAAAGTTATAATATACTGCAATACAAGTTATCTGAATATGGTAATTTTATAGTTCTCTCTAGTAATTTTTATAGTTCTCATTCTAAACCTATTCCTTGGTTTGGTGTCACTCATTTCAAGAGATCCCTTCTGAAATCTCTGTATAGACGTCAAGCTTGCTGGCCCAACACATTGTCATGAGTCAGAACATATTTTCTATTCATGTCTTCCACCCACAAATTTAATGTCTTTTACAATTAACTAAGCACTTATGCACTGTGGCCGTAACTTTTGCAATTTGAGATGCAACAGCAAAATTAGCATAAGTTTCTCTTTTTTTTAAAGCTCTTTTTAAAAATTATTTTATTTTATTTATTTTTAGAAAAAGAGAGAAACATAGGTGTGCTTCTCACCCATATATGCATTCCTTGGCTGCTTCTTCCATGTGCCCTTACCAGGGATTGAACCCACAACCTCAACCCATTGGGACAGTGATCTAACCAACTGAGTTACTCAGCCAGGGCTATTAGCACAAATTTCTTTTTCCTTCTTCATAACTGGAGGATATTGTTTCCATTGAATTTTAGAGAGAGAGGAAAGGAGGGAGAGAGAGAAATTGATGTGAGAGAGACACATAGATTGATTCCCTTATGCACATGCCCAGACCAGGTGTATGCCCCTGACTGAGAATTGAACTTGAAACCCTCAGTGTGCTGGTTGATGCTCTAACCACTGAGATGCTGGCTAGGGCAGAAGATTCATTCTTACCATAGATCTTGGCAACCTCAGCATATGATTTTATTATCGTTCCTTATTGAGAACTTTCACCTTTTCACTTAAAAGAAGCACTTTATGGCTTCTCTTTGGCATATCTGAATTGCCAGCATCACTACCCTTGTGCTTTTGGGTCATTGTTGAGTAAAACTAGAGGCCTGGTGCACGAAATTCGGGGTTTGGGGCAGTTCCTCAGCCTGGCCTATGCCCTCTCGCAGTCTGGGAGCCCTAAGCGAGAGCAGGCTTACGCTGTCAGTCAGACCTCCTTAGTTACTGCTGCGGAGGCAGGAGAGGCTCCCGCCACTGCCACCACCACCACCACTGTGCTCACCAGCTGTGAGCCCGGCTCAGGGCTTCTGGCTCAGTGGTGCTCCCGCTGTGGGAGCTCACTGACCACCAGGGGGCAGGCAGCTCCTGCATTGAGCATCTGCTCCTTGGTGGTCAATGTGTGTCATAGCAACCGCGGTCTATTTGCATATTAGCCTTTTATTATATAGGATAAGGCTTACTTGAATACAAGCACTGTGATACCAGAACAGGCTCTGATAATTCAGATGGCTACTAAGTGGCAAATGGGCAAGGAGTACATCCAGCATGGGGATGCCGGACAAAGGGAAGATTCACATCCCTAGTGGGACAGAGCAGGGCAGCATGGAATCTCATTCACTACTCAGAATGGTGCACGATTTAAAACCTGAAAGTTTATTTCTGGGATTTTCCATTTACTATTTTGGACCACAGGAAAACAAAGTTGGATCAGGAGGGACTGTATCCATAAATCTTATGTAGCTCTCCAGATACAGTGACAAACAGACTCGGTGGTGGTCTTCAAATAGTTAACATTTCTTCCAGAAGACAGTGGTTTGCCCCAAGAGGTGGTTTCTTATTTTGAAAGACCTCACCTTGGAGAAAAACAAGCCGAGGGCCCTCTTTGAAGGAGCAGAAAGGAACACACATTTCCCATAGAAGGAAGACAAGTGCTTAGGTACAATCCACACAAAAAATAAAATTCGTTATTTGCGCAGTATTGCCTGAGTCTACACACATTTTGTTGTTGTTGTTGTTGTTGTTTTAAAAATATTTTATTGATTTTTTACAGAGAGGAAGGGAGAGAGATAGAGAGCTAGAAACATCGATGAGAGAGATACATCGACCAGCTGCCTCCTGCACACCCCCCAACGGGGATGTGCCCGCAACCAAGGTACATGCCCTTGACCGGAATCAAACCTGGGACCTTACAGTCCACAGACCGATGCTCTATCACTGAGCCAAACCGGTCTCGGCTGTTGTTGTTAATCCTCACCCGAGGATATTTTTTCCATTGATTTTTAGAGAGAGTGAAAGGGAGGGAGGGGAAGAGAGAGAGAGAAACATCGATGTGAGAGAGACTCATCAGTTGGTTGCCTCATGCATGTCCCCCTATTGAGGCCAGGGTGCAACCCAGGTATGCGTCTTTGACCTGGACACAAACCTACAATCCTTCAGTGTGAGGGCTGACGCTCTCACCACTGAGAACACTGGCCAGGGCCTTTATGTCCTTTTTTTAAATTTACTTATTTATTTTTTGGTGTTTTTTGTTTGTTTGAAGTATTACATATAGTAGTACATATATCTCCTTTCTTTCCCCACTGACCTTCCCCCAGCCTCCCCTACCCACTCATTATGTCCTTTTTTTTAAAAAAAAATGTTTTTTTATTGTCATTATGTCCTCTCTAATATTGTGATTTTATCCTTTTTATGGCAAAATTGCCTTATGGTCAATGAGTTTTGCAGCGAAAATGTTTGTGGCAGAAATGCTTGCCACAAATATGCTACAGTGAAAGTATCTAGAGCCGTGTACATTATAGGACCTGCAAAATGCCCAGACCTGGGGAAGGGAACCAGCTGAAAGCTTGCCAGGGCCTGGCAGGAGGCCTGAGGGGCTGAGACTGGTGCAGGGCGGGACTTGGAGCGTTGGAGCCGAAGCCCGTCCATCATGCAGGCTTTGTGGGCCCGAGTAACGGGTCTGAGTTTTCTTCTACGTATGAGGGCAGCCTTTGGCAGGTTTAAGCAGAGGAGCGATGTGATGTTAATTTACATTTTAGAAAGACCCAGCTACACGTGGAGGAGGGTGTAGGGGGCCAGGCTGGCAGCGAAAATCTGTTGAGGAAGCCCTGCAATGGTCCACCTGAGAGACTGCGGCTGCCTGGACCAAGGTGGGGCCTGAGGTGAAGGGAAGGGGCAGATCTGGGGTATAATTTGGGGAGTCCCAGCAGCCCAGAGCTGTAGGGGTGGGGAAGTGGGGTATAGCGAATAACCCTCGTGTTCCCCCACCCCTGGCCTTCCCCCCCACCTTGTGCCCATCTTGCCTCCTCAGCCCCCTACAGCCCTCCATGGCCCCTCGGGGGCCTGCTACCCGCCCACCAGGCCCCTGTGCTCTGGCTTCCCAGCTGGCCCCAATTGTTGTCAGTCTCCGGGGAGCCATGGGAACACACTCCTCCTCCCCCTCCAGCCCGGCTCCTCACAGATGAGGCCAGGCCCTAACAATGGCCCCTCCGCCAGCCAGTGGCCTGGACACAAGACCCCTGTTTGGATTCATCGCCAGCCCCAGGAGGCCTGCTGGGTTTCCTGGCCTGTTTGGCATATATATAACTCGGGCTTCCAGGAGGGATTCTTTTTTTGTTGTTAAAACAAAACAAAACAAAAAAATCTCTGCCTCCTCTTCTCTGAATCTCTTAATAGATTACAAAAAGCCTTTCTCTTCCCATCCTGAGCCCTCCCTACTCCCTTTCCTGCCCGCATTTGCCATGTGCCTGTCAACCCAGGGCCAAATGCAGGTCAGCAGGTGTCAGTGAGAAAATGAGGAAAAGAGAGAAAAGCTGCTCACCCCACCGTGGCCAACCTCGAATGTGCTGGTGAGGCTGAAGGTCGTGAGATTAATCTGAGGGCTTACGGCATGGCAGGCACTGTGCCCAGCGCTCTTGTATACACCATATCTCATTACCGCTGAGATCCGTCGAAGATGAGGTACAACATTATTTTGAGCCCCCGAGGAAGATGCTACTGAGCAAAAATGGACATGCCATTGATTGTATGACACACCTCCATTTTAGAGATGTTAAAATATAACATAAAATAAAGGGTCTTAGAATCAAGGGAATATGGGATTGCCTCATCTACACCCTTCATTGCCCTTCGATGTATTTTGTTCCTTGTCTCTGCCCAATGGAGTTTGGGAGGCAGTGCAGGATTACTTAAAGAAAACTCTCCCATTTTACCATTTGCAACAGCATAGGTGGAACTGGAGACCATTATGCTAAGCGAAATAAGCCAGTTGGAGAAAGATACATATCACAAGATCTCACTCATATGTGGGATATAATGATCAAAATAAACTGATGAACAAAAACAGATCCAGAGACAAATGCCAGAGGAGGTGGGGGGTTAGAGAACAACCAAAGGACTTGTATGCATGCATATTAGCATAACCAATGGACACGGACACTGGGGCAGTGGGGGGCTTGCCCGGGTGGGAATGTCTGGGGTCAATTGGGGGAAAAAGGAGACATATGTAAAACTTTAGACATAGCATAAACAAAACAAAAAAAGACAACATGAAACACAGAAAATTCTTTTGATTAAAAAAACACACACACACACACAAAAACCTCTCCCATTCTGCAGCCTAACAAGAACAGTTTTTCTTGTCTCCTTTGGAAGAAAAAAAAATCAAGAGATGTAGGCCAGTCATTCGCCTCATATTCTTTTGTTGTTGTTGTTAATCCTCACGCCAGGATATTTTTCTATTGATTTTTTAAAATATATATTTTATTGATATTTTACAGAGAGGAATGGCAAGCTAGAAATGTCGATGAGAGAGAAACATCGACCAGCCGCCTCTTGCACACCCCCTACCAGGGATGTGCCCACAACCAATGTATATGCCCTTGACTGGAATCGAACCCGGGACCTTTCAGTCTGCAGACCCACGCTCTACCACTGAGCCAAACCGGTTTCGGCTCTATAGATTTTAAAAGAGTGGATGGGAGGGGGAGAGACACAGAGAGAGAAACATCAATGTGAGAGAGATACATCGATTGGTTGCCTCCTGCCTGTGCTCAGACCAGTTGCAGGGATCGAGCAGGCAACCGAGTTACGTGCCTTTGACTGGAATCAAACCCAGGAAGGACCCTTCAGTCTGGGTCCGTAGGGCCGACGCTCTCTCCACTGAGCCACCCTCACATTCTTAATTTAAAACAGCTTACATTTATTGGACACTCTCTATGCGCCAGGTACTGTCCTAAGCACTTGAATAACGAATTTAATGTCCCAACAACCCTATCAAGTAGAAACTTATCCTTATCATCATCCCCATTTTATAAGTGAAAAAGGCTGAGCTCGTCTGCTCTACAGAGCCCCTACCGACTTACTGCACCTCTGGTCAGGGTAGTCATAGCTACTATGTCTGGGTTCCTCCCTCTCCTTGGGAAAGCACAATCCCTTCTCACACGTTGGAGCGATACAATGAGAGGAAGTGGCACTGGGTGAGCCCTGGAAAGGAGAGAAGTCCCCAGAGCATGAGCTCCGTGAGGAGCGGGTTGGGGAAGGTAGGTTTGCTTATAGACCTAAGATCTATGTGCTCACATTGGACCTTGGACCCTCTGGCCCACACCACTGAACATACGGACCGAACGAATGGCCAAGGATCTGGCCAAGGCCACACAGCTAGACAGCTGTCGGCTGGCACTAAACCCATCTCTTCTGTTTCACCAGGAGTGCCCACTTTTGCTACTCTTCCATGGCCACATCTCTTTAGTCACTTGCAGAGCAGAGGAGCCGTGCTGGTGCTGGTTGGGTCCTTGGCAGTAATAACAGTCGTTAACATTTACTGGGTGGTTACTCTGTGCCAGGCACAGGCATCAGGGTTTGCAAATCCAGGCACCTGGAATGGCAAGTAAGGTCACTGAGGGAGGCAAGCAAAGCAGGTACTCTGGTGGCCTAGATGGGACGGTCAAGGCACTGGTTAAATGGGGGACAGCAACTGCTCAGACCATGATGGCCTGGCTAGTATTGCCAGATATTAGTGTTTTAAAGGAAAGACATATATTTGGATTTCTATATAGCATTTCCCAATTTAAACATTTTTTAAAATGAATTCACAGCTGAAACCAGTTTGGCTCAGTGGATAGAGTGTTGGCCTGCAGACTGAAGGGTCCCAGGTTTAATTCCAGTCAAGGGCATGTACCTTGGTTGCGGACACATCCCCGGTGGGGGTGTGCAGGAGGCAGCTGGTCAATGTTTCTCTCTCATCAATGTTTCTAGCTCTCTATCCCACTCCCTTCCTCTCTGTAAAAAAAAAATCAATAATATATATATATATATATATATATATATATATATATATATATTTTTTAATGAATTCACAAAAAGTACTCTGTAGGCAAATGAAATCACACCTGTTGGCTGTTTGCAAACTCTGCTTGCCGTTTCCTCATTTACTCTGATACCCATTCTGTTCAAGGAAGGGGCCTTGCCCCTTGTTCTACTGATGGAGCAAGCAAAGCTCTTCAAGAAGGTAAATCACTTACTCAAGGTCAGCTAGCCACGCTACACAGTTGTAGTCTCCAAGGTTTGAACCCATGATAGACAGCCTCTTGGGTGGGTAAGGGGTCTGTGTTCAGACACAGCCAGAGCTGACACAGTGACAGAACATGTCCAGGGATAGTAAACTGTCAGAGAACTCAGTGTAGCAACAAGGGATCATTCAAGACGAACGTGATGTTGCAGAACTTCCCACCTCCCTCTGTCAGAACTTAGCAATGGATGTCTCTGTGCCCGTAATAAAGTCAACTTACCACAGCCCTGGCCAGGTAGCTCAGTTGGTTAGAGCAGTGGTCAGCAAACTGCAACTCGTGAGCCACATGTGGCTTTTTGGCCCCTTGAGTGTGGCTCTTCCACAAAATACCACGTGCAGGCGCGCAGGTACAGTGCGGTTGAAACTTCCTGGCCCATGCACAGAAGTCGGTTTTCGGCTCTTGAAAGAAATGTCAATCGTTGTACTGTTGATATTTGGCTCTGATGACTAATGAGTTTGCCAACCACTGGGTTAGAGCATTGATCCCGTATGCCAAGATTGCAGGTTCTATCCCCATCAGGGCACATGCAAGAAGCAACTAATGAGTGAATGAATAAATGAATCAGCAAATTGATGTTTCTCCCTCCCCCTCCCCTCTCTTTAAAAATCAATAAACAAAAATTAAGTCACTGTATGTTTAGGAGAGGTGGCGTATGTGGAATAAATACCTTTGGCTTATTTGTGTCATTTATCAAACTTTTGAACAAGCATATTGTGTAGGTCCATAAAAACAGTTCTGACTCTTTCACTGGATTATGAGCTCCAGCTATCAGAGGTGATCTGATTTTGCTTCCTGCTGTCTCCCAGCACCGAGCACAATGTCTGACACACAGTAGGTGTTCAATAGATATATGCAGAATAAAGGAGTGAGGCTCAACGGAAGCGAATTGACTTGTCAGGTCGCACAGACCAACGTTCCTGTTTACATGCCTCGTTTTAGGAGCTCATGCTATCCTTTCTACACATCCCGCCTCTTGGAGAGAATCAAGGGAAAGATGTTTCTAGGCTAAGGATCTCGGGCCCGGGAGCTTCCACCTCTTTGGACTCCTATGGAGTAGGAGTTGGTAGAAGTGGTTGATAGCGGTAAGCACCAATTAATTAAGCCACGATCTACCATAATACCTTTTGGGAACCACACATTATAATCTTGACAGCCCTGAGCCTGGCTCTTAGGGTATTTACAGAGGGTGGCAAGGTATGAAGGGCAGGCCCTGCCTAGGTTTTGCTGTGGAACAGGCTAAGTTTCCTATTCAGTTCTGCTGTGTTACTTAGACCTTTGAGTGCCCCTCTCTGAGTCTCCTTCTTCCAGCACCCTGTGGATATAAAAAACAACAACAACAACAACAACAACAAACTTCCCTTAGGGATTATCAGGTTGAAAGGAGATCATCAATGGAAGGGGCTGTCCGGTAATTGTGGAATTTTTGGAAGCCTGCCTGCCAGCCCGAGGAGAACTGTTGACACTGAGAACAGCCTTATCAGGATCAGCCGGGCTTAGGGCCAAGGAGCGCCATCTATCAGGCCTTTGCTGCTTTCAAGAGGGTATTAGTAGATACGGGAGGCCCTTATCTCTCCCTTGCTTTCACACTGGGAAGTCTCTCCTTTTCTGCTGAGCTGGCGGAGAGGGACTGTGGGAAGGAGGGCCCTGCTCCTACGTGGGAGGGTGTGCGCTTGAATACTTTGGAGAAGGCAGGGCTTTGGAAAACCCCTGGCTGAATAATATACTTTTCACCTGCTAGGTAAGCTCGTGTCCTTTGGGCTCCAGTTTCCTCATCATAAAATGGGCCAAAAGTAACTGTAGCCTCCTTCTCCAGCAGTCAGTGTAGTGCTCGGCACATGACAGGTGCTCAGTACGTGTTCGTTGAATGACTATTGGGCCTGAGAGGGCTTTGTAAAGCGAGCATTACTGTTATTGAGACCCTCTGGGAAAATGCGAAGAAAGGAGACTCCATTTGGAACGGGATTGTCGCTGGATTCTCTCACCCCCTGTCAGATTCTAGCTTGTTGTTTTTCGAATGAGACTTACCATTCGAATGGCAGCCTCTCTATCAGTGGGGGTGGAGGGGGACAGGCTAATCCCACAGCTGGGAATCTGTGCGGGCCAGATTCCATCACGGGCTGGCTTCACAGGTCCCTACCCCTAAGCGGCCTCACTTTTCTCCGCTGTGTAGTAAGAGGCCACACAGTCTCTATGGTCTTTTCTAGCATTGACACAGTCTATGACTTGCAATGAATAATTCCATAAAGGGCTTAGGAAACTCCTGATGTTTTTCTAAACCACTTCTTAGTTTAGAAAACACTTTTAGATCCCTTATGCTTTCCATCCTCATGGCAACCCTGGAAGAGGCCAGGGCAATGTGCCCATCTCACAGATGAGGACCTGAAGCTGAGGTGTCTCCAAGGGGCTATAATTTGAGACTGCACCACTCATTTTGGTTATACAGATATATCAATTTGTTCTCAAATGTAATTATGCATAAAAAATCACCTGGAGCCGAAACCGGTTTGGCTTAGCAGTAGAGCGTTGGTCTGTGGACTAAAAGGTCCCGGGTTGCCAAAACCGGTTTGGTTCAGCGGTAGAGCATCAGTCTGCGGACTCAAGGGTCCCGGGTTCGATTCCGGTCAAGGGCATGTACATTGGTTGCGGGCACATCCCCGGTGGGGGGTGTGCAAGAGGCAGCTGGTCGGTGTTTCTCTCTCATTGACGTTTCTAGCTCTGTATCTCTCTCCCTTTCTCTCTGTGAAATATAAATAAAATATATTTAACATAAAAGGTACCGGGTTCATTTCCGGTCAAGGGCATGTGCATTGGTTGCAGGCATATCCCCGGTAGGGGGTGTGCAAGAGGTGGCTGGTCCATGTTTCTCTCTCATTGACGTTTCTAGCTCTCTACCTCTCTCTTCCTCTTTGTAAAATATCAATAAAATATATTTTTTAAAAATCACCTGGAATGGAGGTGGGGGGGGGTTGCTTGTACAACTGTAGATTCCTGGGCACTTAGAGATTCTAAATCGGCAGGGCTGGGAGGGCCCAAAGTTAACAAGTACTCAGGTGACTCTGAAGCCAGGGGCTAGGGCCTGCTGTCCCATTCTAGACAGCCTCCAGCATCAGCCTGTCTCTCTTCATAATCCCTCTCTGTGCCTGCTCTGAGCTATGCCCAGACCAGGGTTGGGAGGAATCTGGATGGCAAAACAGTGTGTGGTCAGTGCTAGAACAGAGGCATCATCAGGCAGTGGAAGAAGTGATTGATTCTGGAGGGCTCTCTGGAGGAAGTGATGTTTCTACTGGGCCTAGGAATTTGATTCTTATTTGTGTCTTAGCTTTATTTATTTATTTATTTATTTTTGTGGGGCATCCCCCCCAGATGGTAGGCAAGTTCATAGAAATGGTCAAATCCCTCATATCTCTGTCCTCAGTGCTGGCACAGCCCTGGTAAAGAGGAAAGGACAGTATTGGTCAAATCAGCTGACCTGAGCAATGTAAATGGCTGATGGAGAGGCCCCGGGGCCTCCGGATTCAATGTATTTTCATGCTCAGCTCCCTCACCTCCTCGCTTTATGAGATCTAACATGGAGTTCGTTTAATGGTGTAAATTGCTCATCGGATTGTAAACATGTTACCTCTTGATCGCCCTCCTTCCCTTTTCACTAGGCCGAGCTTGTTAAGGTCTGAGCTAAGAATGGGGCACAGAGCAGGCTCTCAAAACGTTTGTTGACTATGAATGAGTTCAATCAGTTGTGCATTTTCTATTTATATATATAAAAAGTCAGCGGCCTGTAAGGACCAGTTGCTATGACACCCATTGCGGCCTGTGAATGATGGCTAGCCAACCTCCTGCAGCCCCTCCCCCCCTGCCAGCCCTGCCTCGGCTGGGTCCCCACCACCCCATTGGCCCATAGCCCCTCCCCCCAGCCCCGCCCCTGATCCCCCCCCCCCCTACATCAATAGGGGGCGGGTCTGGCTGGCCAAACTCTTGCAGCCACCCCCACCCCAGCCCGCTCCCTATGAGCTCCTACCACCCCATCAGCCCATGGCCCCAGCCCCCAGCCAGCTCTGCCCCTCCCACACCAATCTGGGATGGGGCTGGCTGGCCAACCTTCCATGACCCTTCCCCACTAGGGGGCGGGCCAGCTGGCCAACCTCCTGCCATCTCCGGCCTCTTGACAGGCCTGGTCCTGATCCACCAAGTGAGGCCAGGCAGACCCCACCGGTTCATGAATTTGTGCACTGGGCCTTTAGTCCTATATAATAAAAGTCCAATGTGCAAATTGTCCCCGCCACCAAGAGTTGGACCAGTCCAACCAACTGCCTGTGGCCCCCCTCCCCCCCAAGTAGAAGATAAAAGGGGGCTTGCAGGAAAACCCCTACTGTTATTGGGATGGACACCCTCCCCATTTCCTGACAAACCCCCTTCTACTTTGAGAGTTATAGGGCGAATGCAGGATAAAAAAATTTTTTTAAAGATGTTTATTGCTTTCTGAGAGGAAGGGAGAGAAACATCAATGGGGAGAGAGAATCATTGATCAGCTGCCATCTGCACGCCCCCTACTGGGGATTGAGCCCGGAACCTGGGCATGGGCCCTGGGCTAGAATTGAACCCAGAACCCTTCAGTCTGCAGGTGGATGCTATCTACTGAGCCAGACCAGCTCCGGCCGGTGGTAGGATGTTAAAGTCAATGGCACACGGGGGGCAAGTTCAGGATGGGAGATATAACCGAGGCATAGGGAGTGGGCCTGAGGACCCAGAGAAGAGGAGTAATTTCTAGAGATGTGGCAGAGAGCGTTGGGGCTACAGGTGTGTGTGGGTCAAGTAGGCTCTGCCGACGGTGAGACGTACACACTGGGTGTTCTGTCCAAAAGGTCTCCACGGGACGAGCAGGGTGCTGAGTGTCGAAGCGCAGGTCGGACCACCACGCCCGGCGGCCGGGGACGCCCCAGCAGGGGGCGGGGGTTGCGAACGCGCCTGGCACCGCCCCGACAAAGCCTGCGCGCGCCCCGCCCTGCGATTGGCCGCCCCTCCGCGCACCGCGGCCCCGTCCCACCCTCCGCCGCCGGCCCGGCGCGCTGCAGCCAATAGACGCCGTCGCCGCCGCCTCCGTCACTGCCCGGCCAGCCAATAGCGGCAGCGCTCGGCGGCTCGTGGCTCTTTCGCGGCAAAAAGGATTTGGCGCGCAAAAGTGGCCGGGACTTTGCAGGCAGCGGCGGCCGGGGGCGGAGCGGGATCCGGAGCGGGACCGAGCTCTCGCCGCGGCCTGCCGCCATGGGTCCGCGCCGCCGCCGCCGCCTGCCACCCGGGCCGCGCGGGCCGTGAGCGCCATGGCCGTGGCGCCCGCGGGCGGCCCATGCGCGCCGGCGCTGGAGGCCCTGCTCGGGGCCGGCGCGCTGCGGCTGCTCGACTCCTCGCAGATCGTCATCATCTCCACCGCGCAGGACGCTGGCGCCCCGCCGGCCCCCGCCGGCCCCGCCGTGCGCGCCGCGGGCCCCCGCGACCCCGACCTGCTGCTCTTCGCCACGCCGCAGGCGCCCCGGCCCACACCCAGCGCGCCGCGCCCGGCGCTCGGCCGCCCGCCGGTACGGACACTAGGACACTGGGCCGAGGGTGCTGCCTGGACCCCCCCACCCCCTCGCGCGGATCCTCGCGGGGCGCGGTTTGGGGCCCGGAGGCAGGAGGGTCGGGGGAGGAGGGGTGGGCTGAGGCGCTGGGACTGGGCGGCGCCGAGCCTGGGTTGTGCCTCCGGGCCCCGCCCCAGGGTTCGAGGTGACCTCGGGCCAGTTCCTATTTGCTTGCTCCCTTGTTCTGTGGGCCTCCGCTTCCTCCTCCTCTGAGCCGGTCCGACTCAGTAATAATAATAAATGGCCCACGTGTATTCAGCTGGCGCTGCCTGCATGCCAGGCCTCGGGCCGACTTCGAGCCTGCTAACGCTCAAAACCCAGGCTGTGAGCTTGATGTTGTCACTGTGCCCATCCAGACAGAGGCCCAGAGAGGGAAAGTGACTTGCTCCGGGTCACAGGGCTGCAAGGGGTGAGACTAGGATTTCAACTGAGGCCTGCTGGCTTCAGATCAGAACTTGTGGCTCGGTAGTGTTCATGGCTACTTGGGGAGGTCAAGGGGGGGGGGGCATCCTGGGGCCAGACTGTTGGAGAGCCTTTGAGAAAGCCCTCCTTCCCGCCGTGTTGCTCGACTGCCAGCTGCAGGCCTGGGACTCTGGGGACAGGCCTGGCTGGGAGGCCTTCTCTGCAGGGCGGGGTGGCTGGGCCAGCTGCTGATTCCCCTCCCTCTGCCTGTCCTCCCATCTGCCACCCTCTACCCTCCCAGGCTCTGGTTGCCATGGAACCTCATTAATCAGGCAAGGCAGACCCCTTGAAAGTACTGGGTGGGCCGGGCCTCTGGGGGCAGGAGAGGAGGCCCCCAGCGCCTGGAGAGTAAACATCCCGGGGAGATGTCTTGATAAAGTGTTCCCTGAGCAACAAGAGGTTCAAGATCAGTTCAGATCGGGGGGCCAAGGAGAGCTGGCTGAATTACATGGGAAGAAGGGAGTGGAGGCCTGGCGCTTGGACCCGTGGGCTGCAGGACAGGGCGTGGAGACCAGTTTGACTGGCGAAGCTTGTGTGGGTGAAGGTGGGGCACAGGCTGGCGGGCAGGGGCAACAGGCCAGGCTGGCTAGGGTCTCAGCAGGGGGCTTGGAGCCAGTGGGAGGGAGAGGCAGGGCCCAGGACAAGGGGGTGGAAGCTGCTCAACCGCCGGCGGAGGCCTCGGTGGCAGCTGGTCCCTGAGGCATCCTCTAACCCCTTTGGCCCCGTGCCCAGTGCTGCCTTCCTTCCGGAATCACCAAGATGCTAATAATAATAATAGTAGCACCATTGTTCCGAGAGACTGTTTTGTTTGTCAGGCTCTGTGCCAAAGCATTCTACCCAATTAACTCATTTAACCCTCTCAGCCAAGGTCCCCCTTTACAGATGGGGAAGTTGAGGCTGAGAGACCTTAGGATCTTCCCTAGCTATTCAGCCAGTAGTTGGTGGGACCAGTCCAAATTTCCTGAGCGGTTAACCTAACCATTGGGATGCCTTGCCTCCTAGAGATGTTACTAGTACCCTGTTTTCCCAAAAATAAGACAGTGTTTTCTATTAATTTTTGCTCCCAAAGATGCGCTCGGTCTTATTTTCAGGGGATGTGTTATGTTTCCGTGAAGTAGGTCTTATTTTCGGAGGATGTCTTATTTTGGGGGGAACATAGGTAGTTGAAGGAAGCCCAGGGGCCCTTCCTCCTAATGAGTGATGGTTTGGGGGTGGAGGTGGGGTTACCAGTGGCCTGTTTCTGCTACTTCCATTTAGCTGACTTGACAAGTACTCAGCAGGCCTGGGGCTATGGGTCTGCCCTCAGGGAGCTGAATTCCAGGCTCAGTGACTGCCAGGGGCGTGCCCTCTGCTTCACCTCCAGTGGAGTGGAGGCAGCCTCGGTGAGCCTGAGCATTCCACTCATTCAGCAGTTATTAGTGAGCACCCGGGAGGCAAGTATGGGGCCTCTGCCCTCATAGTACTTAGGGTTGATGGGAAGGAGTGGGGCCAGCACCATCCTGGAGCTGAAGCTTTTGCCCTCCAATAACCCCAATTCATGAGTTGTGGCCTCCACTGACCCACTGCATTGGTGCTTTTGTGGGGGGAGCTCTTGAAACAAACTGCAGGCTGTTTCTGCATCAGTGAGCATTCACAGCACTTCCTGCATACAAGGCTCTGCAGCTCAGCTATCTCTCCTGGCCCTTCCTGTCTACCGCTGCTGTGTTGTCATGGCTTTCGAAAAACAAACTAGTCTGGCCGGTGTGGTTCAGTTGGTTGGGCGTCATCCTGTGCACCCAAAGGTTGCCAGTTGAATTCCCAGACAGGGCACATGTTCGGGGTGTGGGCTGGATCCCCAGGAGAGGGGCTCTGCAGGAGGCAGCTGATCAATGTTTTGCTCTCATCAATGTATCTCCCTTCCTCTAAAATATAAATAAGAAGGTTTTTGAAAAGCTAAATGTAAAGCACATTTACCATAGAAAAAAAAAGAGTTAAGAGACTAAAAAGTTGAACAAGGCAGAATCACAATTCCATTTTTCCTGTTCCTAAGCCTATTTTTATTTTTAGGTTGTTATGACAGTTTTTTTCTAAAATTTTGAAAACTGTAGTTTTTTCCTTTATTTCCACATTTAAACAGTGCACCACCCACACTTTGCAGATAACAATCCCCATGGTCCTCTCTCCCATGCATGGGTCACCCCTGAAATGCATTCTGTAATAATAGAAACGGAACCAGAGAACAATGGTTTCATGAGCTTTTTTTTTTTTTAATTCAAAAAATGATTATATACCTTCTTTGCCCTAGTGTTTTTCTTGTCAGTGTCTTTGAGAGGGTTCTGTGTTGACCTGCCTCAGTCTTTGACAGCTGTGTGGTATTCCAGGGTCTGGACGAACCACAGATTCTGTAGCCCCCTCTCATGGGTGGGTTTTTGAAGCATTAGGTTTTGTCACCAGTGTTCTGTGCCTTCCAGGACCCCTATGCCAGGATCTCTCGAGAATGTTGGCAGAAATGGGTGTCCATCTGCTTGAGGCCTTGTTTTAGAGTGTGGTATTGACCTGCCTTCAGGAGAAGGCAGGGGATGCATGTCCTCTGCTAAGGGTTCAGCCAGTAGGGGAGAGGCTGGCGAGGGGGAACATTCTGGTTGGCTTTGGGGGGCCTGGCTCTGGTTTCTGGACCGGGTTCTAGGAAGACAGAACCTGTGGTGAATATAAATATATATATATTTTAATCTTTTTAAAAAAATATATTTTTTATTGATTTTTTTTACAGAGAGGAAGGAAGAGGGATAGAGAGCTAGAAACACGGATGAGAGAGAAACATCGACCAGCTACCTCCTGCACACCCACTACGGGATGTGCCCGCAACCAATGTACATGCCCTTGACCAGAATCGGACCCGGGACCTTTCAGTCTGCAGACCGATGCTCTACCACTGAGCCAAACCGGTTTCGGCGTCCTGTGGTGAATATTAACGTGGGCCCTGCCTGCTCATTAAGGTTGAAATCCTGCCTCCACCTCTCACTATCTGGGTGACCTCTCTGATGGCTCCTTGTGAAGCGGGGGGCATGGTAGGGCCTGCTGCACAGTCTGGTGGAGGGTTTGATGAGGGAATGCAGGGGAAGCGGTTCCTTAGTGGGGGGCACAGGAAGCATCCCGCACGTGCCAGCGCTTCTGCCCTGGGACACCTGAGGGGATCCCTGAGTGTGCGAGCGGGAGTGTCTGGGCCCGGCAGCACGTGGGGAGGCTCGTTCAGCGCATGCTGTGGGTGCCAGGGCCCTGCAGACGCTAGGTGTAGAGATTATTTAGACCCAGTGCCTGCCTCTGAAGGACTGACTCCCTGGCTTCTTGGTGAGTCAGACACACCTGTAGAAATTTGTACCGAGAGACACTGTGGGAAAAGGTTGGGTTCCAAGCAGTTTATTTTTATTTTTTTTAAATTTATTAAGGTATTATATGTGTACATAGCTTACCATTGCCCCCTCCCCCCACCACCTCCCATTCATGCCCTCCCTCCCCAGAGTTCTGTGTTTGTTGGTTGTACTTATATGCATGCATACCAGTCCTTCGGTTGTTCTCTTATCTCCCCCCAGGTCTCCTTCCCCTCCCCGCTGTCATTTGACAATCTGCTTGTTTTATGGTAACCATCTCAGGACCCCATGAATAGAATCCGCTCCTCATTTGGCAGTCTGCTTGTTTTATGGTGACTATCTCAGGACCACCCGAATAGAGTCCGCTCCTCCTCTGGTTCTCACCGCCCCTCCCCCTGGGTCCCACTGCTTCCCCTGGGACACACGGCTCAACCAGGGCACACGGCCCCCTGTCCAGGCAGTTTAGAGGGAGGAGAGGTGCAGTCTCTTTTGCAGGATCCTACGGACTTCGGTAAGGGGTAAGGTCCCTGCCCTCAGGAGCAGGTGTGAAGGGCAGGAAGGAGGGAATAACCAGTATGGAGGCACAGGTTTGTGAAGAAACATGTCTCAGCAGAGGTTCATGTGAAGAAGCCATGAGAGATGAGGATACTAAGGTGGAGGGGGACAGATGGAGGAGGGGAGAACAGTGGGGGGATGGCTGAAAGGTCCAGATGGGAGGTGGTAGTTCTGGTGACGGGATTTCTTGGCAAGTAGAGGCCATACGACCAATGGCAGGGCTAAATGAGGTTCTAGCTTGGGAAACCCCTCCCCCATCCTCCAGCCCTACCTCGCCAGGAAATGCTGTGGTTGGCAGGAGGGCGAGGGGAGGTACCTCTGGTTTTGCCTGTGAGGCTTCCTGGGTAATCTCCATCTTTGCATGTGTGTAGCTAAATCAGGGAATCCTGGCTCTGCATGAGCTTGGGCCTCTGGGTTTGGTTGCTTTATTGGTAAAATGGGGCCATTATTGTGCCGCTAGTCCAGAAGATGGAATGAACTACTTACTATGTGCAAAGCACATGGGCACCAGCTACTGTTCCTAGATAAAACCCCAGAGGCGGTGCCTTGCCCGAGGGGTTCCGTGTTCGACTGGCTTACCATGAACATCACGCAGTTTGTGTGGGTCAGGAATTCAGAGGAGCCTTAGCTGGGTGCTTCCGGCTCAGGGTGTCCTTTGAGGTTGCAGCTAACATGTTGGCCGGGCCACCGTTGTCTGACGGCAGGACTGTGGTGGGAGACCTCCTAAGCTCAGCCATGTTGCTGTTGGGAAGAGGCCTCGGTTCCTTGCCCCGTGGGACTGTCCCCTGAGCTACGTGAGGACCCGCATGCCATGGCAGCCGCTCCCTCCAGAGCGAGTGACCCAAAAGAGCAAGGAGCAAGCTCTCATGCGTCTCTGACCCAGCTCAGAGGTGACCGTGTGTCACTGCTGCCACACGCAGTTCATTGGAAAGATCTGGCTTCTATTTAAGGGGGGCGGGGAGGGGGAGAATTAGGTTCCATCTTTTGAAAGGAGAGGTATCGCAAAATTTATAGAACGTATTTTAAAACCACCACAGGCCCCTATAAGGTAGGTAGTGGTGGAGCTGGGACTTGAACTTGGGTCTTCTGCCTTCCGGTGAGTGGTCGCCTTACACTCAAAGGCTTCCTAGTAGAGAAATGGAGATGGGGTGGCCCAGGAGCCTCAGCCAGGTCTCGTGGCCTCGCTCTCCTGGGTACTGAGTATTCTCCCATTGCTTGTTTGCCATAGGTAAAGCGGAGGCTGGACCTGGAAACCGACCATCAATACCTGGCCGAGAGCAGCGGGCTGGCCCGGGGGAGAGGCCGCCACCCAGGAAAAGGTGCCCACAGAGCTCAGGCTGGCGCCGGCTCCCTGACTGGGCCCAGGTCGGGGGTGTGGGTAGACAGACAAACATGCTTGCAAACCAAGTTCTGGTCTCTCAGGCCTGGGCCCGAGCCAGGCCTCTGGGGCCCCAAAGGGCAGCTGGAGTGTTTGTCTGGCACGGTTTCCCCGGCCCTGGGGGTGGGGAGTTCCCCAGCCTGAAGAGGAATGCTGTGGTTGGCAGGCAGCAGCCACGGGGCCTCCCTGCGTGGCCTCGCCGAGGGAAGGAGCCATCTGTCGGCCCCCCACCCCCTTCCTCCTGCCCTACATTGCCAGGGGGGCTGGCCCAACTGGGTGTGTGGGTGGTGCTGAGGGCCCTGTCTTGCCTGGCCCCTGCCCCAGGTGTGAAATCCCCGGGGGAGAAGTCACGCTATGAGACGTCCCTGAATCTGACCACCAAACGCTTCCTGGAGCTGCTGAGCCGCTCAGCCGATGGCGTTGTCGACCTGAACTTGGCAGCTGAGGTGCTGAAGGTGCAGAAACGGCGCATCTACGACATCACCAACGTCCTGGAGGGCATTCAGCTCATCGCCAAGAAGTCCAAGAACCACATCCAGTGGCTGTAGGTACCCGTCAAACAGGAGGGCAGGCAGAGGTCCAGGGCAGGTCAGCTGAGAGGAGCTGAAATCGAGACCCACTGTGGCAGCTGCATCTCCATCTTATACCTGGGGAAACTGAGGCTGAGAGAGGAAAGGAGTTTTTCCTGAGGTGTCAGATGCAGGAAAGTACACAAATCTTGCGTAGACAGCTTAGTGCAGCTTGGCAGACTTCATGGGTAGCCACCATCCAGATCAGGAGAAAGCATTTCCAGCACCCAGAAAGTGTCCTTGTACCCTCCCCGGTCATTGCCCACCCCTCATACTGCCAGGTGAATTTTTATTTTATTTTTTCCTTCTCCCATCTTCCCCCGGTCATCCTACCTTCCGTCTCCTTGACAAATCCACTTTTTCAGGTTGTTTCTCTCCCAATTACAGTTGGTATTCAATATTATTTTGTGTTGGTTTCAGGCACACAGCACAGTGGTTAAACAATCATACTTTTTAGTGTTTCCCTCGATAATTCCAGTACCTACCTGGCACCATACATAGTTATTATAATATTACTGACTATTGCTGCACTTTACAGCCCCATGACTAGGTTACAACTACCAATTTGTATTTCTCAATCCCCTCAGCCTTTTCACTCAGTTTCCCATCCTGGCAACCATCAGTTTATTCTCTGTATCTATGAGTCTTTCTGTCTTATTTGTTTATATTTTCTTTAGATTTCACATAGTATACATGAAATTGTGTGGTACTTGTCTTTCTCTTTGACTAACTTAATTCACTTAGGATAATACCTTCTATGTCTACCCATGCTGTTGGAAATGGTAAGATTTCATTCTTTTTCATGGCTGAGTAATATTCCATTGTGTATATGTACAGCAGCTTTTTTATCTACTTGTCCGTTGATGGTCAGCATTGGGCTGCTTCCACATCTTGGCTATTGTAAATAACGCTGCACTGAATATAAGAATGTGTAGATCCTTTCAAATTAGTGTTTTGGATTTCTTTGGATATATACCCAGAAGTGGAATCACTGGGTCAGTGCCTTTTTGGTTTTTGACACATCATTCTATTCTGCATCTTTTTTTCTTTTTACTTGACAATGCTTTAGAAATACTTCCATATCTGTACGTCTAATGCATTGTCGTTCTTTTATACAGCTATGTAGTATTCCACGGCATGTCTGCCATCCTTTACTTATCCTGCTCTCTCTGAGGGCAGGCGGGTGTTTAGAGATAGTCAGGTCTGACTTTGAGCCCAGGCCAGTCTGACTTGGAGCCCTGTTTCATCCCTCTGCTGTTCGCCAAGCGAGGAGCCGGATCGAGAGAGGAGCAGGGCTCACCTGGGTCCCAAAGAACAGAGGCGGCGGCAGGCTGCGTGCGGAGGGTCAGGGCTCCTGGGCAGAGGGCGCAGGAGCTGTTAACCCTCCCTGTGCCTCTCCACAGAGGCAATCATGCCACGGTCGGTATTGGTGGGCGGCTTGAAGCACTGACCAAGGACCTACAGCAACTGCAGGAGAATGAGCGGCAGCTAGACCACCTGATCCACGTCTGTACCACTCAACTTCGGCTGCTCTCTGAGGATGCCGACAGCCAACGATATCCTTGACTGTGGAGGGCAGGCCTGGCGGGTGGGCCCCACCCAATGGGACTAGGGGCTGTCCCGGGCCCTGGATTCAGGAGGGAGCGAGCTCTGGCTTCACGTGCAAGTCCTGGCTCAGCACTGACTCACTGGACAAGGTGGTTAATCTCTCCGAGTCTCAGCTTCATCTCAAAGGAGAAGCAAGTCCAGTTCCAGAACTGCTAAATTGAAACGAGAAAAGCTGGTAACAACAACAACAAGCACTTAGTACAGTGATTCAATACATGGTTGTAGCTTCAGGATTATAGAGACACAAATTTTTATCATTCATAAAAATTGAAACTTTATTTTGAAATAAGCTTTTTTTTTTTTTTTAAGTGAATATCCAAATTATGTTTATATGTTTTGGAGACAACCCCTAATTGACAACATGATCATGAGTCAGAATAAATTTTTTTTTTAAATATATTTTTATTGATTTTTCACAGAGAGGAAGAGAGAGGGATAGAGAGTTAGAAACATCGATGAGAGAGAATCATTGATCACACCCACACACTCTTGCACACCCCCTACTGGGGATGTGCCCACAACCAAGGTACATGCCCTTGACCAGAATTGAACCTGGGACCTTTCAGTCCGCAGGCCGACGCTCTATCCACTGAGCCAAACCGGTTTCGGCAAATTCTTAACACCAGAATGGACTCGTCATACAGAGGTGGAAATTGAGGCTCAGGGCCACGCGATAGGCTTGAACACAAACTGTGTCAGGTGACGGAGAGGACAGGAGTGACTAAGCAAGTGTGGGTGCTGCCTTAGGTGTCCGAGTGGGTGGCCCGCCGAGGTCAAAGGTTATGTGGTTCTTGACTCCACCAACCCTGGCCTACGTGACTTGCCAAGATCTTCGTAGCATTGCAGACCCCGCAGAGGAGATGGTCATGGTGATCAAGGCTCCTCCCGAGACCCAGCTTCAAGCCGTGGACTCCTCAGAGGTGAGGCGTGGGATCTCGGGTCTGACCAGGATCGGCTGGGCTGGCAGAGTGGTCAACCGAGCCTCAGTTTACCCTGTCTGCCACCTCCACACAGACCTTTCAGATCTCCCTTAAGAGCAAACAAGGCCCCATCGATGTTTTCCTGTGCCCTGAGGAGAGTGCAGGTGGGATCAGCCCTAGGAAGACCCCGTCGTCCCAAGAGGCAGCTTCTGGGGAGGAGGACAGAGAACCTGATTCTACCACTACAGCGCCACCATCATCATCTCCCCCCTCCACCCCAGACATGGACCCCAGCCAGCCCCTGCTCAGCCTGGAACAAGGTGGGTGAAGGGTGGGCGGGTGGGTGAAGGGGCGGTGGTGGGCGGGCCTGACAGCCCCCTCTGGCCTCCCTGCCGGGGCATCTCCGGCCTGTGATGCTCCCCCGTCTCCCCAGAACCTCTGCTTCCCCGGATGGCCGGCCTGCGGGCTGCCTTGGACGAGGACCACCTGTCTCCACTGGTGGCGGCCGACTCGCTCCTGGAGCACGTGCGGGAGGACTTCTCCAGCCTCCTCCCCGAGGAGTTCATCAGCCTGTCTCCTCCGCGTGGGGCCCTCGACTACCACTTCGGCCTGGAGGAGGGCGAGGGCATCAGAGACCTCTTCGACTGTGACTTTGGGGACCTCACCCCCCTGGATTTCTGACGGGGCTTAGGGGGACCAGGGCCTCCCGAGATGCCCGCCCTGTCTGTCTCTGCAGCCCCGGAGCCCCCTGCTCCTGCCCATGCTCCCAGCCTGATCGGAAAGGTTTAATTTATACCTCTTTCCTCGATCTCCAGAGGCTCGTAGCTCTGGAGTCTGGCTGCTGCCAAGAGGCTGAGCGAGCCAGAAAGGGAAGGATTCTGTTTGTGGTGTATATGTGCATGCACCCGCTACCCAGCGTGTGTGTACACGGGGTGAGTGGTGTGTGGGCATGTGTGTGTGCATGTACCGGGGAATGAAGGTGAACACCTCTGTGCGTGCGTTGAAAACACGTCTCAGTGTGTCCACGTGTGTGCATGAGTCCGTGTGTGTGTGTGTGTGTGTGTGTGTGTGTGTGTGTGGCGGGGGCTCTAACTGCACTTTTGGTCTCCTTGCTCCAGGGGCCCCACGAGGCCCAGGGGGGCCACCTGCCCCGAATCCTGCGTGCTGACCAGGCCGGCTGGCGAGGCCTTGGCCTGTTCGTGTGCAGGACAGCAAGAGCACTTCTGTCGTCTTAAAGGTTTTTCTGATTGAAGCTTTAATGGAGCGTTATTTATTTATCAAGGTCTCTTTGGCAAGCCTGGGGCACCGGCAAAAGGCAGGACGGATGCGGGGCTGACGTCCCAACTCCTCATACCCCTGAGTGAGGGCAGGGGGCCCTGCGCTGTTCTTTGCCCCACTCTGAAGGAGTTGAGGCCTAAGCGGTTTTATTTATTGGGAGAGGGAGTGAAGGAGGGAAACTGACTGACAGCCACGGGTGGATCGAGGGGGCGGTCCCTCCCCGGGGGTACTGCAGGGCTCCGGCGGCCCCCCAGGACGGATGGGCGATGGGAGAGGTGAGTGGGGGACCTTCACCGGCAGGGTGGGCAGGAGGGGTGGGTAAAGGGCCTTCTCCCCTAGCCCAGCCGACCGGGCCCTCCTGTGGCATTTGAAGTGCCCCCTCCACTCCACTTCGTGCTCTGCTCCATCCTCCAATGTGCACTTTGATTTGCCTTCCTAACAGCTCTGTTCCCTTCTGCTTTGGTTTTAATAAATGTTTTGATGGTGTTTGGGCCCGTTTCTGGGATTGTGTACTGGGAGCAAATCTGAGGGCGGGAAAGGTCAAGAGGGAGAGATGGAACATCAAGGATGAGAGAGAATCATTGATCGGATGCCTCCTGCACGCCCTCTACTGGGAATTGAGCCCACAACCTGGCATGTGCCCTCGACCGGAATCGAACCCAGGACCCTTCAGTCCACAGGCCAACGCTCTATCCACTGAGCCAAACCAGCTAGGGCAGCCATTCTCTACCAGCCTTCTCCCTGCCCCTACTTAGTTTCATTTCATTGGAGCCTCACTGCCCCGAGAAGGCTTCCCCACCACCATTTCTGTCCTCACTCAAAAACCGATCCAATGGCGCAATAAGGGAACGCCCTCTTTCCGCAGCCCCAGAGAAGCTGCTCTGCTGTGCCTTCCAGATGTTTCTGGGCATTTGTAACCATGCATCAAATAACCACAACTGGCCAGTTCCGTGTCAGGATATTTCAGGTTCTGGGGACACAAGTTCCCTCCTTTCATGAGGCTCTCATCCGTTGCAGGCTACTCGCACAAAATCAGGGCGGGCTTCCTGAAAGTGCTTGGGATGAGAGCTGTAGGTAACGGGAGAGGAGAACATGACACAACACGCAGAGGGCAGTGTGGGCAAAGGCCCTGGGGCAGGAGGGAGCAGGGCACAGAATCTGGGTTGGCTGGAGTTTGGGGTAAGGACCCCGGTGGAGAGAAGTCTTTTGGGGCTTTATTCAGGGGACAAGACTCCCTGATGAGTCTGGGGAGTGATGTCTTATTTTATATATTTTTATTTTTAAAAATATATATTTTGTTTATCTTTTACAGAGAGAAAGGGAGAGGGATAGAGAGCTAGAAACATCGATGAGAGAAAAATATCAACCAGCTGCCTCCTGCACACCCCCTACTGGGGATGTGCCTGCAACCAATGTACATGCCCTAGTCCGGAATCGAACCTGGGACCTCTCAGTCCGCAGGCCGATGCCCTATCTGCTAAGCCAAACCGGTTTCAGCTTATTTTATATTTTAGATATAGTTGTGAAAGGGGGGTTAGGATGGCAGAGGGGAGGATGGAGCTGAAGGTTGTCCACACAGTCCTATTTTACGAACCCTTCGGTGAGCTCTGAGCCAGTCCCTATTTTTAAGCCCTTTAGAGTCTGCATCCTCACAATTCTATGGAGGGTCTACTATCGCCCTGATTTTGAGAAGAGGATACAGGTGCTCAGGTGGATTCACTTGGGGATTTACCCATAGCGTGTTGGCTGGTTTGCCGGTCCCATAACGGTGTGGCACCTGCCGCGGGGCACGTGCAGCCCTCGCGCCCTGCTCCCGGCCGCGGTCCTCCCGGCGGACGGGGAGAGCCCTCCCTCCGGCGACGTTCCTCTGCGGAGGCCACTGTCCGGGAAGCTCTGCTGGCCGGGCCTCCGAGGTGGATGGTGTTCGGCGTCTCCACTGTGCACTTGCTTCTAGCTCACAGGAGGGACTTTGCTCCCCTTTCCCAGCCCGGGAACCGCCCCAGGGGCTTCTCTCGGCTCCGGGCCGGCGGGGCGGGGCTGGTGGCCGGCGGGGCCGTGGGCGGGGCTGTGGGGCGGCGCCCTGGCGTGCGCGCGGCGCCCATAGGCGGGCGCCCCCTCCCATCTCCCCGATCCCCGATCTCCGATCCCCGTTCGGAGCCGCAGCCGCAGCCCAGCCGGAGCCGGAGCCGGAGCCGCGGCGGCGCCATGGCGTGCGCGGGGCTGCTCACCGTGTGCCTGGTCCGGCAGCCCGCGCCCCGGGCCCCGCCGGCCCCCTCGCCCGCCCCCGGGTCCGCGGGACACGCGCTCTTCCAGGATGTGAGTCGGGAGGGGCGGGGGGCGTCGGCTCTCCTGGCCCCGGGGGTCGGCAGTGTCTCCCCAGGTCTGTCTCCCTGTGTCTCGCTGGGCTGGCTCCCCCTCTCTCTCCTTGCCCCTGCCTCTGTCCGTGTCTCCCCTCCAGGTTGGTTCGGGGCCCTGCCTGTCTCTGGGTTTCTGTCTCTCATTCTCTTTCTCTGATCCTGCTGTCTCTGCTTCCACGCCTCCCTCCTTCATCTCGTTGCCTTTGTTGCCTGTTCTCTGTCTCATTCTTTCTCACCTCCTTGTCTCTGGTTCGGTGACACTGCCCTCTCCCTGCACCCACCCCATCTACGTGTCTGGTGGGGTAGAGGCTCTCAACACTTGGTCCCCGGAGCAGTTGCACTGCCTCTATGGCAGCCCCTGGGTGGGCTGATCCAGCAAGGGGGGCCGGAGGAATAAGACCCGGTGCTGACCCAGAGCCCCTTAGACCTGGCCCAGGGCCGTGGGCTCCCACAGTGGGTCAGTGTTGCCCCAAGTCATCCTCGGGGGTCTGTGCACCTCTTGGGGGGGGGGTGCAGGTGGTCTGCAGGCCCGTGAGCACCCGCGAGGAGCAGCCTGGCCGTGGTCACTGCCCTGAGCCCCTTCCCCCACGTTCACCCCGCGCTCAGTCCCGCCTGGTCCTCCTCATGCTCCTCCTCCCCGAGGCCCTTGCCCATGGGAAGGGCTGTTCCCCTGTCCCTTCCCCACGGCCCCCAGTGACTCAGCACCTTGACCACAGCCTCTTGGCTGGAAGGGACTGACCCTCCCATTTCCTAGACGGAAAAAGTAAGGCCTGAGGGGCAAGGGGGATGTCTGAAATCGCCCATGGAGACAGGGGCATGCTGGGGGGTGGCCCCAGGGTCCTCATTCCCAGCTTAGCTCTCATACCTCCTCCCCCCGGTATCTCCTGCCCCAACCAGGCTAAGCTGGGCTGCTGCCACCTCAAGCCATGGCAGAGCTCTGAGACTTCCGACTCGTAGTTAGATTTATTCCTGAGACTCACCTGTACTGAGAAAACAGCCAGAGGGGGTGATGCTCAGAACTTGGAGCTGCCAGGGGCTCCCTGGCCAGGCTTTGGGCTGCCTCTCCTTGCCAGGCTACTGGTCCCCTCGCTGGGCTGCTGTATGTGATCTGGAGTCTCTGGTCCCCGGGAGAGGCAGCACCATGTCCTGACTCTGTGCCTTTCTGTTTTCCTGCCTCTGTTGCCCTTCATCTCTGACACACACACACGCACACGCACACGCACACGCACATGCACACGCACACACACAATGAGTCGGCCTCACAGGAAGCCCCAGTCCCGGAAGGGTTAACCCCAGTCTGCTCTGTCAGGTCCTAAGGCTAAAACCAGCACCAGCAATGGAAGGACGAGCACACAAGGAAATGAGAGCCGAGAGTGGGCAGAATCTGGGGTGGCCCATGCCCACGGCAGATGCGGGGGTTCAGTCTGCGAGAGGTGTCCAGGGTTCTCCGGCCGCATCTTGGCCCACTTCCCCGTCTCCCTCGAGCTGGGACTCTGCCAAGGGCTGATGCATCAGATGGAAACCAGGATGTACTCTGCGGGAGGTGGGGGTGCCGGGAGCTGGCCCAGAGCACCCCCCCGTGAAGCCAAGCCCCGCAGGAAAAGTGAGCAGTCAGCGGGACCTGCTGTGTGCTCTTCCTCTGCCCCCTCCCTGGAGAGCGCCTGGAGAGCTGAGCGCCCGGGGCGGGCGGTTGGGACCAGGCTGGCCCGCTGGGGCCCTGCCAAGGTGGGCAGGGGCCCCTTGCCTCCCGGTCTCCACTCACAGCCCCCACCCACGCCTCTTTGTCCTCCAGGTGTTCCGCAGAGCAGACAAGAATGGTGAGTGTGGCTTCCCCCGGGCCCCACAGCGGGAGGAACAGCGGGGGACCTCATGGAGACTTGGGGGGGAGGGTTTGGGGGTTTGGGGGCACAGTCTAGAATGGAGAAAAATTGGGGGAGGGGGACCCAAAGCAAGAGAATCAATCACGGCATCCTTCCTGGAGGAAGTGCTATTTTGAGCCACGTTTGGCAGGATGGAGAGAGGAGGGAATGTAGTTTAGCCGGAGGCTGAAAGGAGAGGCTTGCTTTCACGCAGTGCCCTGGCACAGAGATAGGTACCTACACCTTTCTGTGTGTGGCTGTGATTTTTACCCCCATTTCACAGACAAAGGAACAGGGGCCCAGAGAGGCTAAGCAGGTTGCCTGAGGTCACACATCCTTTAAGCCAGGTCTGCATGATGCTTGGCGCCAGGCTCCCTGTGTGGGAGGCTGGGCAGTGTGGGCTAACGGGATGAGGCCCTGTGGGGACTCTTAGATTTTTAGCGGGTTCAGTCACTCTCCATATGACCAGCTCTCTGGATCAGGAGGGCCTGGGCGTGATCGAGCTGCCTCCAGGGAATCGGCTCCTTCTGCCCCGGGTCCTGGGCAGGCACAGACCCAGGTCTAGGAAAACCCTGAAAGCAAAGCAGGGGACCCTGCAGGCAGGTGATTGCCCGGAGGTGACCCAGATCAGCCCACTGCGGTACCCTGGCTGGCCAGGCGGGGATCTGAGCTGAGGCAGCCAGCCAGCCATGTGGCTCTTCGGACCCTCTTGTGTTTCAGCCTCCTCGAAATAGGATCCTGTCCCTACCCCCCGGCCCTTCTCTTGAGGTCTCTTCAAGTTGTAGAGACCATTTGTCCCAATCCGTCGCTCAGGACGCACAGTCTCCTTTGGGTCAGAGCATTCTGTCCGACCCCCCCCCCCTGCGTAGAGCTGACGCGCCGGCTCCCCAGTGTCTGTGACCGCCCAGACAAGTGCTCCCCGCCTCTGCTCATGCCCTGGGGGCAGGGAGCTTATCGGCTCTGGAGCCAGGCTGCTGTGGCTGCTTACAGGGGCCCAGCCCCTGGGAAGGTCCATCAGCCTCCCCGGGGCTTCTCTGTACCAAGGCCGTCCTCATCCTGGGGTCGGGCTGCCAGCAGGAGAGGCGACTCTCAGCCCCCCAGGTCCTCCAGGTGCCATCGAGGCCCTGCCGTGATCAGGCTGTGTCCCAGGCTATGGCCTGGGCTGTTCATGTGTGTCTTCCTTTAGCGAACGTTTATGGAGACCCTACCCACGGCCATATGTGTAATGCCCCCCTTGGGTACACGCACAGCGGTCCCTGTTGCCTTAAGTGGGCCTCTCTAGGGGTCCCTGCTCTTTTGTCCCCAACAGCCAGGCCCCCCACCAAGCTCAGAATCGCATCCACCGGGCTGGGTGGGTGGGATAGGCTGTGAGGCCTTTTCGGGGCCGGGGCCTGGAGGCAGGGGTGCCGCCAGGGGTCAGGGACATCGACTCTGCTCCCTGTCCACCCACCAGATGACGGTAAGCTCTCGTTTGAGGAATTCCAGAATTACTTTGCCGATGGGGTTCTCAGCGCCGGGGAGCTCCGGGAGCTGTTCGGCGGCATTGACGGGCATCCCGCTGAGTGAGTAAAGGGGGAGAGGGGCGAGCCGTGGGGAGATGGGTCCTCATGGAGGACAGAGGACAGAGAAGAGGGGTGCAGGGGAGGGGTGTCGGGGCTCAGTGCCAAGCGTCACCCACCCACGCGCTGCCTCCCTAGCTTCAGCCTTGCCCGTCACACTCCAGCGAGGACCTTAAAATAGCCAGACCTGAGTCACCGTCGGTGGTTCAGCCCACGGGTGCCCCCTCCCCATTCCTGCTTCCTGGGGAGGCCTGCTCCCCTCTTCCCCCCCGCCCCCCGTGGATGCAGGTACATGAACACGCACATACCACCCCTCGTGTGCCCCCATCCGCAAGCCTTAGCACGAGTCTGCTTGCTTTCCTTCCCATGCTGCCTGCCTCACATGGCAGCGGCACATACAAGCTGTCCCTCCCTCTCACGTCCCCTCTCCCCTCATCTCCTGAGAAGGAATTGTGAGCGCCCTGCTGGCTTTACTCGGTGGTTAGAACAGCCGTGGGCTTGCGGACGGAAGGGTCACAAATTCGATTCCGGTCAAGGGCATGTACCTAGGTTTCAGTCTCGATTCCTGGCTCTGTCAGGGTACATATGGGAGGCAACCAATCGTTGTTTCTCTCTCACATGGATGTTTCTCTCTCTCTCTGTCTCTTCTCTGCCCTTCTACTCTCTTTAAATCAATTGAAAAAATACCATCAGATGAGGATGAACAGAAAAAAAAAAAAAGAAAAAAAAAAAGAGCCAAAACCGGTTTGGCTCAGTGGATAGAGCGTCGGTCTGCGGACTGAAGGGTCCCGGGTTCGATTCCGGTCAAGGGCATGTACATTGGTTGCGGGCACATCCCCAGTGGGGGGTGTGCAGGAGGCAGCTGGTCGATGTTTCTCTCTCATCAACATTTCTAGCTCTCTATCTTTCTCCCTTCCTCTCTGTAAAATATCAATAAAATATATTAAAAAAGAAAGAAAGAAAGAAAGAAAGAATACATTCTGAGGACTGGGCTGGACCCTTTGTCTGCACCCCCTGCCCCTCACCACCAGACACTCCAGTCCAATCCCTTGCCCTTCAAGGCCAGAGGGAGCCCTCCCTGGCCCACCCCGTAGACCCCGTGCCTTCTCTGTCTGTCCCCGCCCTGGCTTCCCCTGCCCAGCTCCGCCCACTCCTCTCCCCTGCGTCCACATCGGTCTCTCTTGGCCTGAAATTTCCTCGGAGGCCAAGAGAGGATGTGAGTTTCCGCCCTCAGAGAGTGTCTGATGGGGCAGTAGTATCCTTGCTCCCTCCCCCCCACCCCCCACCCCACCACCCTGCCCCACAGCCTCTGCCCACCGAGCAGCTCAGCCTGGGGCGGGGTCAGGAGTCGCCTCCTTGCCAGGCTAAGCTGGGGGGGGGGGGGTGGGGGAGGAGCAGGCCTGTGCTGGCAGCGCTTCAAAGTCCCAGTTCGCCCGGCTCAGCTGTGAGGGTCTGAAGGGCGCCTTCTCTTTCCTCTACAGCAACCTGGAAACCGAGAAGCTGTGTGGTGAGTACGCCCGCCGGAGCCGCCCTTGTCTCCGGGACCTCTGGACGGACGGGTGTGCCGAGGGGCAGGCGCTGGTCTCCTGAGCGAGCAGGATGTGCCGGGTTCAGCACGGGAGGCTGGCCGGCTGTCGAGGGATTCCCGGCTGGGTGGACGGGGGCAGGGCGGGAAGCTTCGAGCACCCCCTCTGCCCGCAGACTACTTCTCGGAGCACCTGGGTGTCTACAGGCCGGTGCTGGCCGCGCTCGAGTCCCTGAACCGGGCAGTGCTCACTGCCATGGACGCCACCAAGCTGGTGAGTGAGAGCCGTTACGATGGACGCAGGGCTGTTCTGGTGGGTGTGGTTCAGGGGGTCGGCTGTGCCGTGGGAGCCTCCTCGGGCTTAGGCGGCTGAGCTGAAGGCCTGGGTTCAAGTCCTGGCTCTCCCACTTTCTGTGCGTCCCCCTCCGGGCCTCAGTGCCTCATCTCTAAGCTGGGCGTGAAATGAGAGCCCGCCTCCGTGCGCTGGTGAGAAGTGAATGGGAATGAAGGCGGGGATTTTTGTCTTTTTTTTCTCTATCCCCGGCACTCAGAACGCTGCCTGGCACATAGTAAGGGCTCACTCAGCCTGGCACATAGTAAGGGCTCACTCCCCGGAGCTGCTGCTACTACTGCTGTTTGCTCTCGGCCAGACCTAACTACTGTGGGGCACTGCGCCGGGGACTCGGTAGGGATGGGGTGGGGGTGCGGTGTGCTGGCACGTGCCCGCAGGCCCGGGCTGGTGTGCAGAGCCTCGTGGGGTGGAGCCGGGCCTGGGGGCGGCAGGGAGCATTCGGCAAGCGCTCACCCACGTGTGTGCGCACGTGCGCGTGCAAGCCAGAAACAGCGCTCACAGCCGGGGCCCCGGGCTTGGAAGGGCGACTTCAAAAACCCACACGCCACCCATGCCTTTGTGTGTTCCTTTTAAGAGATGCCTGCGCCGCCCTTTGTCCCGCGGCTTTAATTAGGGGGCAGGGAGGGAGCTGGGAGCAAGCCCGGCTTTCCCTGTGCCTGGGTTTCCGTAGGCGGGAAGCTGGCACCCCGGCCAGCGGGCGGTTGAGGACAGTGCTTCCCCTCCGGCTGCTTTCACGTGGGACTTGGTAGCTTTTCAAAGGGTCACCTTTTTGGGGTCTGGCATGGGATGGGAATCTAAGCGGTGCCGTACCATTTGGGGTTGGCAGAGTGTGGCAACTTCTGTGTCTGTGGCCTGTGCACGGGTGTGGGCATCGGCTTCCTTGTTGCCCTGGAGACAGGGCCCTGGGCGTGGGCAGCCGGAGTAGCTGGGGGAACTCAAACCGCAGGTTAGAGCGAGGGCCCCAGATTAGAGCGAGGGCCCCGGACCACCTCCCCCTGGCCCGGAAACGGAGAGGAAGTGACCTGTCACCACACAATGACGACTCTGTGAGCTCCAGTCCCCGGACACCTTTATCTGGCGCTCGGGGCCTCTGGTGGAGCGTCCGCTCAGCCCGCTAAGCCTCTGCCTCCTCGGCGGCTCCACCCCCCTCCCCCGGCCCGCTCTGGACTCAGTTGAAGACTTCGTGCACCAGCCTGGAGCCACACTCGTGGTACATGGCCCGGGTCATCCACCGGCGCTGGAAGTTGTGCAGCGAAGCCATCATGGAGCCGCCCGTCCACACGGCCGTTCCCCGCCCGGGCTTGGCCACCAGGCGCGGCCGCAGGGGGCCGCAGCCGTGCTGCTCGCACTGCGCCTGCAGCTCCTTCTCCAGCCGCTCGGCGAAGCCGGGGAAGAGCGTGGAGCCGCCGGCCAGCACCACGGCGTCGGCCAGCCGCCTCCGCAGCGTCTCGGGCACCTTCTGCAGGGCCCAGAAGGCCAGCGTGGACAGCCCGGGCTCCTCGTGGCCGAGCAGCGCAGGCCGGAAGATGGGCTCGGGGCAGCAGAAGCGCTCGCTGCCCAGGCAGACGGAGCGGCCGCTGCCCACGCAGAACCGGACCGGGCGGTGGCAGGCGGGGTTGCGGAGGTCAGCCTCGAAGTCCAGGGACACGTAGCAGCAGCGCTTCTTGAGCTGGGTGACGGCCTTCCGGGGCAGGCTCTGCAGCAGCAGGTCCGGGCACGCCGCCCCCAGCAGGTCCCGCAGGTAGCGCGAGAGGGTGCTGCCCGCCACCTCCAGCCGGAAGGTGGCCTGGTGCCACGAGTGGCCCGCGTAGATGGGCGTGGCGTGGCAGACGCCGGCCCCCGCCTCCACGGCCAGCCCGCTGAAGGCGCCGGTGGAGCAGACGGCCAGCACCGCCGAGCTGGCCATGTGGCAGGCGGGCACCCCCAGGGCCTCGAACAGCAGCTCCGCCACCCTCTCGCGGCTGGAGGGCGGCGCCGAGGGCGCGTCGCTCACCAGCACCGGCCACTGCGCCGGGCTCACCCGCAGGCCGCACACCAGCAGGCGCTCCCACAGCCCCTCCAGCGCCTCCCAGTCCACCACCACGCCGTGCTTGATGGGGTGCGCCCACTCCACGCCCCCCGCCGCCGCCGCCAGCTCCCCGCCCGGCACGCCCGGCAGCGCGGGCGGGTCCCAGCTGGGCACCGGGCTGGAGCTCTTGAGCACCAGGCGCGGCTGGCTCTCGCCCGCGAAGCCCGCCTTGGTGAAGCCCGACCCCTGGTCCACCACCACGGCCACACGGCCCAGGGCGGGCGGCCGGGCCCGGCGCCTCCCCGGCACCCACACCGACGACGACGAGGACGCCTTCGCCGCCACCTTCCTTCCGGGCTGAGCTGCGCCCCCAGAGGCGGTGCTGTCCCCGCTGGCCCAGGCGGAGGCCGCCTTTCAGCTCTGGACTCCGCCCTACCTTCGTGGACTCGACCTTCACGACCTTCCCGGCGGCGTCTGGCTCCGCTTCTTCTGCCCAGAGTGGATGTCCCTTTCCGGCCCCTGGCTCCTTGGGAGCCCAGCAGTGCAGCCCAGGCCGAGTCTTGGACCCCTCACCTACCCGGGCCTGACGGAAGTAGTTCCTGGTTGTGGAGATGGAACCGTGTAGGTCATCAGAGGAGGGAGAGAACCTGGATCCGACCAATTGTGACCTCAGTCCTCAGCACCTGCTGGGCTTCCGCAGCCCCCCCCTCCCCAATGAAAACACCCTGGACACCCCCCCAATGAAAACACCCTGGACCCCCCCCAACGAAAACACCCTGGACCCCCTCCCCCCCTATGAAAACACCCTGGACCCCCCCCAATGAAAACACCCTGGACCCCCCCCCAATGAAAACACCCTGGACCCCCCCCCAATGAAAACACCCTGGACCCCCCCCCCAACGAAAACACCCTGGACCCCCTCCCCCCCAACGAAAACACCCTGGACCCCCCCAATGAAAACACCCTGGACCCCCCCAAATGAAAACACCCTGGACCCCCCCAAATGAAAACACCCTGGACCCCCCCCCCCCCCGGGGCAGGGTCAAGGGCAGTGAATGGCACCCAGGAGTCTGGCTGCATCTGCCCAGCACACCCACTGGTTCCTTCCCCAAACCACTTCCGATGACCAGATAGATCCGCTCTGGCCCGATGTGGGGCTCCGCCCGCTCCGGTGCTGAAGGGAAACCCCTTAGTCACAGGCCTACAGCCGCTCTGGGGGGCCTGTGTGTGCTCATCCCCGAGGGGCCGGCGGCCCACACAGGGCCTCTGCCTCGGGGACCTCCACCTGTGGGCGCTGCGGGCCCGAGTTTGTGACTCAGCCCCGAGGCAGACTCACGCAGCAGGCAGGTCCTCGTCCCTCCGAGCCCAGTTTCCTCCTCCAGAAAGGCAGAAACCTTCACACACGGGAACGAGGCCGCTTCTGGCCTCTGCCGAGTCTCATTCTCTTGAGGACCATTTTGGTTGCAAGTTGAACACCCACTCACGAGAGTGGAAGCTACCATAAGGGTTTTATTACGAGGGTCTTGTGTGTGTGTGTGTGTGTGTGTGTGTGTGTGTGTGATGGGTACCAAGGGCAAGGGTGGAAGCAGGTCTCGGGAGCAGCCTGGAAGCGGGGCCTGACTGCAGGGAACCCAGGGTGTGCACTGTGTGTGTGTGTGTGTGTGTGTGTGTGTGTGTATTCTTCTGGAGACTGGCTCCAGCCCGTGCATGTTCCCGAAGAAAACACTCTCTGATGGCCCCTGAGTTACTGCCCCAGGGAAGGGGCTCATAGGGCCCAGGGCTTATGGCCGGAGGTGTCGCCACGTTGAGGAACTTGGTTACCCGCTTGTAACTGTGTGAACGGCAGGGGCGAGGCTGTGGGTCATGGAGCCGCCGGCACGGGGCGGGCGATGTGGGGGGCCCGGCAGTGACAAGGGCGCATCTCCAGCAGAAGCCGGGCCTGTGGCTTCATGAGCGGGGCCTGTCCCGGCTGCATCTGCCCGAACGCCATTCTGAGGTTGGTTGCCAGCGGAAAGCAGGCTGCGGGTTGGAAGGGCCGGGGAGGCTCTAGGTTCTAGGTTCGGGACCAGGACAGTGAAGAGCGGCAGCTGCACACGCCCACGCCTGGGCCTCCCGTGGGCGCGGCAGGGAGGGGGGCTCGGATTGGAGACCACAAGCGGCAGAGTAGCCGGAGCGGGGGTGCGGGGGGGAAGCCGCTGGGAAGCCCCAGAGAGGAAGACAGGTTGGGGGTTGGGCGTGCGAGTCCCAGTGATAGTTTGGGGGTCTCCCTGTGGGCGGTGGGGAGCCAGCGGGAGCTTAAGAGCAAAGTGAGCTGCCCGGCAGGCAGTGGAGGGGTTTGGAGGGACCCTCTGGCCGCCGTGTGGGGAGGGGAGGAGCCGGGGGGGGGGGGGCTGGGAGACGGGTGACTAAGGGCCCCGGTGGGTTACCAAGCAGGGAAGCGGCGAAGGGTCCAGAGCCTCTCCGGGTCCTCTGGGGGGCAGAATGTGGGTCCCAGGCCCACCTCTGCTGGCAGAGGCCCTCACAGCTCTCTGGGTGCTGGCCGTTGGCCTGAGGAGGGAGCGCTGTGAAGGCGGGACCGGAGGTGCCAGGCTCAGCGGAAGCAGCCGGCCCAGGGGCCAGGCCTGGGTTTGCTCAGGCTCCCCTCCCTTGGGTCCGAGACCCAGGCCTGGAGGTGTGTGGGGGAAGGGGGGCATCCTCCCTCCTCCCCTGGGGCAGGGGTTTTAACTTTGGGGTCACAAGGAAGGAAAAACAGTTGGCTCCCGACTGTGGCCATTGCTCAAGCTGTTCACCACCACCACCACCACCACCACCACCCTCCACCCCAACCTTCCCCCGTCTCGCTCTGGCGCCGGACCCTCAGACAGAGCCAGCGGGAGCCGGGTCGCTATGCGCTCTTTATTGGGTCGGGGCCGGGGGCCGTGGGGCCGGGGAGCCGGACCGGGTGCTCCCGGGTGGGGTGGGGACGCGGCGGGTCACCAGGCACGCACGGGCACCGGCGGCCCCGCGCGGCCCCGGCCCCGGCCCTGGTCCCGGCCCTGGTCCCGGTCCCGGTCCCGGTCCTGCGGGCGTGGAGCCCCGCCGCCGCCAGCCGCGCGCCGGGGGCCGGGGTCGCCTGGGGCTCCCGCCCGCCACTCGGTGCCGTCGCCTGCTCCGCGCATCCGGGGGGGCGCCGCCAGGGAGCCCCCCGGCTCCTCGCTGGGCCGCCCGGGCCACGGCGCCGGGCCCGCCGCCGCCTCAGCGAGCTGCTGCCGCTCGGCCGAGAAGAGCAGCACGATCTTGGTCTGGGGGGGGGGGGGGTGATGGGGGGCAGCGGGTGAGGGAGAAGCGTGCCCCCTCCCCCTCCGTCCTCTTCCCGGGACCGGCCCGCCCGGTCCTGTCTACCAAGGCCATGCCCTCACCCTTCCATGCCCCGGAGGGGGTCCCCACCGCTCCATCACCAGCTACCCCGCCTCTGTGGGAAGCCCTAACCCGCCCGGGCCGACCTGAGACCACCGTTCCGGGACCCCTGTCTGCCCACTTGAGGGGATCAGTAGAGCCTGTTTTGAGGCGAGGGGCAGGGAAGGGGGCACAAGGAAACAAGGAAACCCTTGGTGCTCATACCCCAGAGATGCCAGTCATGCTGGGGCCTCCCCCCGTGGATCCACCCAGGTGGTAGGAATCCCCTTCCGCCTACCCTTCCCACTCCCAAGTCCCGTCTGTCTCCTGGTCTCTGGAACCCCTACCCCTCTTCTGGGCATATAGGGACCCATCCACTCCCACGTGGGTTTCTGGGACCCTCGTCCCCAGGAGGGATTCTCTCACCTCCTAGTCCACGGCCCCGGGGACTTGGGGACACAAGGCCTGCCCTCCCAGCCTCCCCGCCTGCCCCTCCCACCCTGCACTCACGGCCGGCTTCGGCCGGAAGTGGCTGAAGAACTGCTGTTTCCCCGGGGCCTTGTCCGGATCGGGTGGCCTCTTCTTGCCAGCCTGCTTGGGCGCCCTGGTCCTTCTGTGGGAACTGTTGTTTCCCATGGCAGGACTGGTTCACACTGGGTCCACGGCCCATGCTGCTCTGCCCTGCCCTCGGGCCAGGGGACCCCGGCATTGTCCCCCAGGGGCCACTTTGTGACCTCACGGGGCGACCTCACCAGCTCCTCACAGAGCCCACAGGTGAATCGTGGCTCCATTCACTCTGAGTTTTCTGGCCCGTAAAAGGGCTAATGATGATCGTAAACGAGGCAATGTTTCGTTATCGGTCTGGGTCCAGACATGAAGGTGCTTAGTGATGAGAACAGAGGAATCCCCGTGGCCCGGGTTTGGATTCTGGCTCTGTTCCTAACTAGTTGTGTGACCTTGGCCAAGGTAATCAGCTGTTCTAGACCTCGCTCTTCTTATCTGCAAATCCGGTCCATCGTGGTCTCTGTAATTGTTACGAGGATCAAGTGAGATTCTGCTCGGAGCAGGGCCTGGCACAGAGGAGCTGCTGGCGTCAGCCGGGTTCTGTAGTTGCAAGCAACAGAAGCTGAGCAGTCATGTTAAAGTGCCCAAAATGGAATTTATTGGAAGGATTTTAGAGAGCTCAGAGCATGGCCACAAAGCCTGGGGTAGGACAGAGTCTGGAGAGAGGTCAGAAACCACTGGCCTGTTTGAGAAAGAGAGGACCCGTCCTCCCCCTGCCCTTGCCTCCCACCTAGGTCTCCGCATAAGCCTGGCCCAGCAGGGTCCCCCCCGATGGCACAGCCCCGGGTGGATGGCGCCTCTGGGTCACAGTCCTCCTGAGGGCCGGGCACAGGGTCTGCCTCTCTGCCCTTTTTAGGAAGGCACAGGGAGGCTGGTCATGTAGGCTGGGCTCAGTGCTGTGGTGTGTGTGTGATGACAGTAACTTGGCTGTCTTGTGTCTGCAGCTCCTCGTAAAAGGTTCTCAGTAAATGTCTGTCACGTGGATGAGTGAATGAATGCATGCATGCATACACTGAGTGGCCGGATTATTATGATCTCTGAACACCTAATAATCCGGCCCCTCAGTGTATATCCTATATAATGAAAGGCTAATATGCACATTGTCCCCTCGACCAGGAGTTCGACCAGCAGGCAGGCTGGCCAACTGCCCATGTCCCCTCCTCCTGGCCAAGCTGGCCGGAACCCACCCATGCACGAATTCATGCACCGCCTTCCCCTCTCTCTCTCCACACACACACACACACACACACGCACGCACACACACGCACACACACTCTGAGTGGCCAGATTGTTATGTGTTCAGGGATCATCATAATCTGGCCACTCGGTGTGTATAGCCTGTGACTTCGTGGCCAGCTGGGGAGGATGGGGCCAGACCACACCATCGTTTTGCCTCGTGTCAAAATGGGTCTTTGGCTATCCTATGGCCTGCCCTATCCGCAGCCCCCACCCCAGCCTAGCTGTGCGGGGGGCCTCCCTGGCTGCAGGCGGTGGCCCCAGTATGGAAGGGGCCCTGGGGCCCAGGAATGGCAGGTAACTCCTTACAAGCTGGCCTCCCACTTCCCCGGCAGGGCGGCCAGGCCCCGGGCCCCCCTGCCGCGCCCGGTCTGCAGGCCCTCTTCTCGATGCCACTCTGGCTCTCACGGGGAGGGGGGGGGGGGAGCAGGGGACGGCGGCGCCTCCAGAAATGTGACTTGGAGCCCAGAGGTGCTGACCGTGTGCCCTCTGCCCCCAGGAGTATGAGCGGGCCTCCAAGGTGGACCAGTTTGTGACTCGCTTCCTCCTGCGGGAGACAGTGAGCCAGCTCCAAGCCCTGCAGAGCTCGCTGGAGGGCGCGTCCGATACCCTGGAGGCCCAGGCCCAGGCCCGCGGGCCGCGGTACGTGAGGAGCCCGGCCCCGCCGTGGGCCCAGTTCCCGGAGACCCGTCCTCTCCTCGTTTCGGTCCCTCCGCGTTCCCGCATCGAGTAGTTTCAGCGGACTGCTTGCTCTGGGGCAGGGGGGCCAAAGAGGTGCTCTGAGAGGCCGGCTGGCTTTGCAGCTAGGGCCCCCATGTCCCCAGGTGCCGGTCTCGCCCCACCCACGCCTGGTCCTTTTGGGGGGCCCGGTGCTTGGCCCCTGGGGGTCTGCGGGCCGTGCGCTGAGCCCCCGCCTCCCGTAGGCCGGACGAAGAGCGAGCGGAGGTGCCGAGCAGGCCCCGCGGCGGCGGCCGGCGGGCGGGGCGCAGGGCCCTGCGGAGCGTCGGCCGGGCCCCCGCCTGGTCCCCCGGCTCCTCGGACGCAGGTGCGCTGCGGTGGGGAGGGGGGGCTGGCTGAGGGGCCCGGAGCAGCGCCCCCAGTGCCCGCTCCTCCGCTGCCCCCAGCTCCTCCCGAGGGACCCGCCCGCCTGCACGCCCCCGTGGGCCCCGCCCCAGGGCAGAGCTCGGAGGCCGAGAGGCAGTGGCGGCTCCAGGTGAACCGGCTGCAGGAGCTCATCGACCAGCTCGAGTGCAAGGTGAGCAGCCGGGCGGCCGGCGCCCACGGCCTGGACCTGCCTGGGATCTGCCCAGGACCGGCCCACACTCCGTGTCCCTCACAGGCCCCCCTCCTGGAGCCCCTGCGCGAAGACGAGCTTACCAAGGGGCCCAGCTCGGTGAGTCTGGGGAAGGGATGGGGTGCGGGGTCTCAGGGGCTGGGCGTCAGGAAGTGAGGGCGCCCTCAGGGCCGGCTTCCCACCCGCCTCTGCCCTGCATGCACCTCCGATTTCTCAGCTTTGGCCCAGCCCTCGTCCTCCAGGCCTGGCAGGCCGGCAGGCAGGTGCTGGGTTCTGGTCCTTGCTCCGTGACTCCACAGAGATCACTGCCCCTCTCTGGGCCTCAGTTTCCCTTATCTGCATTTCTTTCTTTTTTTTTTTTTTAAATATATATTATTGATTTTTCACTGAGAGGAAGAGAGAGGGATAGAGAGTTAGAAACATCGATGAGAGAGAATCATCGATGAGCTGCCTCCTGCACACCCCCCACTGGGGATGTGCCCGCAACCAAGGCATATGCCCTTGACCGGAATCGAACCCGGGACCCCTCAATCCGCAGGCCGACGCTCCATCTACTGAGCCAAACCGGTTTCAGCCTATCTGCGTTTCTGATAAGCCGGGCAGTGTGGATGGAGGCTGGAGGGGCAGTGAGAAGTGGCGGCTACTGCAGGGGGGACAATGACCGGTTCGGGGCAGCGTCCTTGGGGAAGCGGGGAGGAGGATGGGGCCCGGGATGTTGGGGCAGGAGCCCGGCCTCAGGGTCGGCCAGGTCTGATGCGAGTCAGGCAGGGCGGGGTGGTCCCGGCGGCCACAGCCAGGCCGTCTCCGGTGTCCAGCCCTCCCCGAGCTGACCGGCCACCTCTCCCGCCAGCGCATCCTCGTGTGCCAGAGGCAGGTCCCGGTGGCGGAAGAAGCCCTGCAGGACTTCTCCCGGGCCCTGCACTGCTACGTGGACGTCACCGCGGCCCAGAGCCACTGCCTGCAGTGAGTTCCCAGCCTCCGCGGGGCCGGCCGAGGTCGGGCATGAGCAGGGGGACTCGGGGGCTGGGTATTCTGGGCCGAGGTTCCCGTTAGATGCCCCGGCCTGGGCAGGCAGCGGCGGGGGCAGCCCAGGCCTGGCCTGGCCATCTCTTTGGCTCTACAGTGCGTCTGCCCAGAAGATGCTAGACGACGCCTCCTTCACGCTGTACGAGTTCTGGCGGGACGAGGCCTCCTGGAGAAGGTATGAGTGGCCGTCGAACAGCTAATGTGTATGGAGCGCGGGTCCTGGCGTGAGGCAGGCCTGGGTTCCGATCCTCCTCGCCTGCTCGCTGGCTGTGTGACCTAGGAGAGTCACTTCGTCCCCCTGTACCCCGGTGGCCTCCTTTCCGAAACGGGAGTGATAACGCGCCCGTCTTCATTGGAGCTGAGCGAGATGACACGTAGAGAACCGAACACAGCCAGGCACACAGAAGACGCTCAGCGGATACACACCATCATGTCAAGCCCTTGTGTGTTCCTTCATGTAATCCCCACAGTAGCTAGCACAGGAGACACCATTGTCCCATTTCGCAGAGGAGAAAGCTAAGGTTCAGAGAGAGAGTGTGAGGAAGGACTGGGCTCTGAATCCAGGCAGCAGGGCTGGGGGGGGGCGGGGGCACTGACCTTTGGGGGAGATCAAGCCCACACCATGGCCTCCCCAGGCACCAGCAGTCCGCCTGCAGCCAGGCCTTCCAGCGCATCCTCACGGACCACCTGCGGGCGCCGGACACCCTCACCACTGTGTTCTTCCCAGGTGTGCGGGGGCCCGGACCCTCCCTGTAGCCTTGGGGCCCGAGGAGGGGGCATCGTACCCTTTATGGCCTCTGACCCCCAACCTCTGCCCCCCAGCCTCCTGGTGGATTATGAATAATAACTGATCCCGACCTGCATCAGTCAAGGACCCCGTGGCCCTGCCTGCCTCCTCCTGGAGCTTCTGGACGGTCAGTTCAGCATCGAGACCAAGGACGCTGCTGCTCCGAGGCCTGGAGTCTGGCTCGGAGAGGCCTCCACGGCCAGCTGGTGCCGAGTCCTCAGTCCAGGGACCACGGACGGGTCTGCTTGCTTCCTATTTATTTATCAGTGTATTTTATTGTTTGTAGCTTTGGTCTCTGAGGCACTCTGGCCTCTACCTGACTCAGAAGGCCTGGGTTCTGGCTCTCTGCCTCTGCCTTGGTGTGCGACCCAGGGCAGATCCCTTCCCTCTCCGCGTGAGCCTTGGACTGTCTGGCTGCCCTGTGGGTGCCTGCTTTCTTCCCGCTTTCTTGGGGCCAAGTTCTGCTCTTCCTCAACCAGCAACAGAACCAGGGCTGATGCTCAGGGACCCCCATCTCCACCCCAAACCTTGACCTCCGAGGCTGAGCTGGGTCTGCCTGCACTGTGGGGTAAGGACCTGGAGAGCCCACCACCCTCCTGGGCTGCGAGCTTCCGACTCCTCAGCACCCTCCACTGCACCAGCGACATCTGGAAGATCCTGGGTTGGTCTGCATGTCATTTGCATATAACTTGCATGTCCATGCCCACCCATACTCAGGACACTACGGGAAGCCCCAAGGTGACCTTGCCCAGCAGCAGTAATTTTGGGCTGGAGTCGCCTGTTGTCCCCAGATGTCTCTGAACCTGAACCCAGCCCACACCCCAGCAGAGAGACAATAAAGGCAGTGGTCGCTTCTGGTGTCGCCTCCTGTCTCCCACAGCAAGGAAGCCGGGCTGTGGGGCTGGTTTGCATCTCTGACCGTTCCCCTGCTCCCCACAGAAACATCCTCTTAGCCTTTATGTATGTAGCAGGTCAAAGCCCTCAGGCCTGGGTTACCTTTCTCAAGCCTTGCCCTCAGCACCCTGCTCTTGGTGGCTCTGCAGCCCATTCCAGCAGCCACTGACACCGGCTTTACGGCAGGTGCTGGGGTGGTGAAATGCCCCAGGCTGGCGATAGCACCCAGGCCAAGGGCAGTCAGAGCTCCAAAGCTGGTAGAGCTCCTGGCTCCTGTTGGCTGCCACTCCCCAGCCTTTCACCGACGTCCTGCACCTGCCTCTGCACCCCCCCTCCCACCTTCGCTGGTGACTCACCTGACACATGGAACCTGCCCTGGGTGGGACGGGCCAGGTGCTAGCGGAGAGTCCAGGTGGCTGCCACTGGCCTCCGGCTCTCCATGGGAAGCACGCCCACCTAGTGCGCTAACAGCCTCGGACGGGGCGAGGCCGGAACTGAGACTGCGGTGGGACTTCACGAAGCCATCCTCAAGGCAAATACTGCTTGAGTAAGACCGGGGGCAGGCAGGGTGCTGGGACAGAGATGAGTCCTTGGAAACCACACATCAGCGGGCGGAAAAGCCTCTGTTTACAGGGCTTCCTGGGTGCTGGGGCGACTCCCACCTGATCACGTTTCACGTCACAGCAGCCCAATGATACAGGCATCAGCAGCACCCCGTTTACAGGCGAAGAAACATAGAAGCCCCACGAGCAAGTGCCCTGCCCCGGGTCACACAGCTGGCTCTGCTCCCTGGCACCAGCGCTATTTGCTGTCTGGCGGGAATAGCGCTGGGGGGTGGGGGGTGGGGATCTCGGGCATCCCAATGATGGAGTCCCGCTCAGAGCTGGAGGACGGGCAGCTCTAACGGAGGGAAGAGTGAGGCTGCAGGAGGCAGACGGGACTGCAAGCAGGAGCCACGGGGGCACGGCACAGGCTCTGGTGGGGCTGTCCGGCTCCCAGGCCTCAGAAGAGGTAGATGGTGGTGGGGCCAAGGCCTGATCATTGATGGAACTTCCTAGGAAGGCATCCAGAGGATGTTAGCCAAACTCGTGGGGGCAGAAAGGTGCGCAAAGGCTCAGAAGAGGCGTGCGAAGGAGAAAGGAAAAGTTGCTGGGGTGTGAGCCCTGGATAGGAATCTGGCTTGTGGATGGAGGGCTGGAAAGGGGGCAATGTCTGGCTTTGGCCACAAGAGGGCGCCTGGCACCAGGCAATGAAGCCTGAGGCTGTCCTGGGGAAGGGGGCGTTGGTTTCCCCAACCCTCAGAGGGAGGGTCTGGATACCCCAACTCAGAACCCTGAGATTCCAGCAGTTGGAAACAAGCAAGGTGGGTCTACATTGATGCATGTTTGCTCATTCAGAAATTTTATCACCTGCGGCCAATTATGTTTCTTCCTACTGAGAAACACTACTTACTCACCAGGCTCCGTGACCCCGTATTTGGTGAAATTTGAAAGGCTTTCCCCTTAGCAACTTACCTTCCAGAAGGAATAACCTATTTTCCCTCTCTCTGTCTTTGACAAAGAATCATGTAGTAACACTTCACTCATTTTCAGGTTCATTGAATCTGCTGTTTGATGAATACTGCACCCAGTATTTATTTCAGTGATTGCCACTTCCAGAATTCTATTTTCAAATCTGCCTAGTCTTATTTTTATTTGAGCTTGATTACTGCTTTGTCCCTCCCAGAGTACAGGCTCCGGAAGGGCTGTCTGCCTAGTTATTTTTAGTCTCATACTTTTTTGCCAATTTCTTTTCTTGAGGTTTCAGTTACTTTATATTATGTATCCGATAACAGCGTCTGAAGTCCCAGGGGTCTAAATTGTTCATTGATCTGCTGACTCTTGCTTAGATTGACTGACTCACTTCACTGGATGTTCAGTAATTTTTTTGGATAATTCTTTGGTATGCAATATTATGATTATTTTGGTATTTTTCTCTAGAGGGTTTGCATTTTTGCTTCTGCCAGACACCTGGAGATAATACTATCTAGAATCATCTTAATTCCTCAGCCCAGGATTCTTTAGTCTCTGGAGTAAAGAAAATCTGACACTCAACCCCTGAAGGGAGCAGACATACTTAATGGCCTTTGGTCAGATCTTTTCTTTTTCTTCAATCAGGGGCAGAGAGAGGTTTTCTGCTCAGTTCCCTTTGCAGACCGGCATGCTTGCCCTGCTTGCCTTCTCATTGTGGCTGGAGCCCAAGTGATCCTGCCTCTAGCCCGTGGAGAGGCCCCGTCGTTTTGTTTTCTTGTAGTAGCTCAAAGCCTAGTCTCTCTCGTTTCCCGAGAGGCAGCTAATCGCTCAAACTTCGCTTCTCAAAATTTCTTCTGCTCCCACGCAGCACAGGCTCCCTCTTTTTGTATTCAGCCCCCTCTGTGGCTTCAGTTTACTCAAGTTTTTCCTGGCCCTAGGGGATTTCCTACCCTTTCTTACCTGCGACCTCGCAGCAATGCAGTTACAAGTCCACTCTTGCCCTAGCTGGTTTGGCTCAGTGGGTAGAGCACTGGCCTGAGGACTGAAGGGTCCCAGTTCGATTCCAGTCAAGGGCACATGCCTGGGTTGCAGGCTTGGTCCCCAGTAGGGGGCGTGCAGGAGGCAACCAATCAATGGTTCTCATCATTGATGTTTCTATTTCTCTCTTCCTCTCCCTTTCTGAAATCAATAAAAATATATTTTAAAAATTTATACTTTCAACAATAAAGATGAAAAAGTACTTTAAAAAATTATCCGGAATCTGGGTGTTTATGGCAATGGCAGATTTTTCAGTCTGCCATTTCTATAGGAAACATTTTTTAAAATATATATTTTTATTGATTTTTTTACAGAGAGGAAGGGAGAGGGATAGAGAGTTAGAAACATTGATCAGCTGCCTCCTGCGCACCCCCTACTGGGGATGTGCCCGCAACCAAGGTACATGCCCTTGACCGGAATCGAACCTGGGACTCTTCAGTTTGCAGGCTGACGCTCTATCCACTGAGCCAAACCAGTTGGGGCTCTATAGGAAATTTAACACAGCATTTTACTATATTGTCACCAGAATCCCCGGGATCCTTTTTTCCAGAGCTAAGGCAGCCCGTGGATTCCTGACTTGGCTACCAGATGTTTTTGTGGTAAGCTGACAGTCACAAGGCTGAGATCCTGTAATTGATCTGGTGGTGGGCTGCAACACTGGCCAGCTGTGGAGACTGGCAGCTGACCCCCATGTGCGTGGAAGATCACACAGCTAAGCCCCCACCTTGCCTCCTGGGGCCAAGGCCACAGCCAGACCCTCCTTCCTATTCTGAGACCTAGTAACCGGCCCCTCCATGCATTTTTGAGGCCTGTGAGGTTGGTGGTGCCAACAAGGGTCTGGGCAGGACTGCTTAGAAGTAGGTTTAGGGCAGAGGCCAGGGCTGGGTATTCAGGCAACACAGTGAGGCTGGGGCCAGAGCCTTAGGAAGTGAGGCTTCAGGTCACCGAATAGGAACCTGGACTGAGCCAGGACTCCACACACACAGGTGCACCTGCACAAACCGGTCACTTCACAGCTGGCTAGGCCTCTCAGAGCCCCGGAGATCTGGTCGGCTCGTTGGAGGCACAGCACACGGTGGCTTTCAGGGACAGCAGCTTGAACATAGGCTCTGAGGGTCTGAGAAGCGTTCAGTTCTAGAAATCCCACTTCAGAAAATTATTCCAGAGAAATAAAGCAAAGGAAGACACTCAGTTCAGTTTCCTAGACAGGGAAAATGGGAAAGCGATCCAGCTGCTCAACAGGAGGTGAAGAATTAAGAAAATTCTGGCTTTGATTAAAGCATACAGCCCATTCAGCAAGGAAACGGGAAGGCAATGAACTTATTTATGATTTAACATCAGTATAAAAAGGACATGAAACATTTCAAACTTTCTGTGGTGGTTTCCTTATTAAATCACTTAAGGGTGAAGAAACTAACAAGGAATTGGGAGTCTGTAAGCTGTTATCGGCACTAACCACAGGCCCACCGGGTGGGCGGGCAAAGTCATGGGCATGGGCAGCCAGCCCCGTGGGGCCTGGGCCCCTCGGCTGGCTCCCCGTAGGCCTAGCGGCTGGAACCATCTCTTTAGCAAATCCTGCTTCCAATCCTCTGGTGGCTCTTTAGGCCGCAGCAAGGACCACTGGAGCTCTGCCCACTCCCACCCCACCCTCCTCAAAGACGGGGAGAGGAGAGGACGCAGAAGCCTGCCTGTCAGATGTCTCATGTGCACCTGCCGCCTCCCCTCCCAGTGGCATTCCAGTTTGAGTCACAAAAGGAATATAGCCTTTTTATTGACTACTTTAAGTAGAACAAACTAAATACATATTTAACAGTTTTGGTTCGTTTATACAGTACATTAAATAAGTTATGCACAGAATTAAGTAACAAAAGTTCCTATCAGAGAAATGACAAAGCACAGAAAAATCAGACCCTACCGCATCCTGTGGGTGGTTTCACATTCATCGAATCCCTTAAAAAAACCACGCTTGGAGGCTTCGTTTTTTATTTACATTATTGGCTTTCTTTTACAAATGGAGCTTTTGTAGCCTCATGAGGAACTTGGAAAGCTGTGAAAGTGGACCGAGGGCCTCAGCCGGACAGCACTTCCAGCCATTCCCCTAATGCGCATTGCTGCTGCTCTGCCAACTCCCCCGCAGGGACGGGCTGTCTCTGCCAGCCACTCGCCACACATGCCCTATTTGGTATAAGCATCAATGAGTGTATGCCGGGCAGTGGTGGGTTGGACCAGATGGGGTCTGCAGGGGAAGCACCATCTCTGGCTGCGGAAGGAAGGGAGGATGCAAGGCCTGCTGCCCTCAGGCCTCCTGACCTCCTGGCCCTCGGTGGAAAAGGTCACCTGCACCATCATCTTTGGAAATGAGCGTGTCAAAGCATGTGGGCAGAGAGGCAGGGAGTCAACGTTTTGGTTTCACAAGAACTAGGCACCCAGAGTTGGAAGGGCCCTATTGGGCAGCTGGCCCAGCACCCACACCACCCGGACAGGGCTCCTCCTGACAGCGGCTGTCTGGCCCACGTGGGAACAGCCCAGGTTCCTCTGGCTTTTCTTACATTTGGTTCAATCACACCACCACCCGGTTTTCTGCAAAGAGCTAAAAAATAATAAATTTAAGAAAGTTGGCTTGGTCAACTGACCTGGGAGTCTAGAAACCAGTTCTGAAGAAAGCCTCCAAGATATATTCTATTTTAAATGATTTATTCAATCCACAATCCCTTCCACAATTTCCAGGACAAACAGCCAGCTGGTCATCACCTATACTTTCATTCTGAAGAATTCGCAACCATATAATTCCCATTTGTGTTGTTGAACCTTCAAATCCACTTGCTGAGATCTTTTCTGGAGCTACTAGAACAAGGTCTACACCCTTTGCGAGCAGGTGACAGCACTGGGTATCAATTGGACTCAGGAACAGGCTGCACAAAGTCAAGTGTAGGTTTTCTGTCTCGAAGCTGAAGATGCTCACATTGACACCCAGAAGTGCGGGGCTCCTGGGGGACCCACTGGCCAGATGGGCACTGCAGCCAGGTTCGGACGTACCCATGCTGGGTAGATGTGTCCTTTCTCCAGACTCAGGTCCACTGACACACACACCACTCAGCACGGTCCAGGAAAAGATCCACTCACGCGGGGACCTTAGGGCCCATGGCCCCTGGAACTGAAGGGCCCCCCAAAGTGGGATGCTCACACCCCAGAAGGTGGGTGGCTATCCCTGCGCAGGTGAAATGAACAAACTTCTTCCAGACTCAGTTTTCACCACGAGGTAGAGCCAGGCATGCTGCAGGCAGTGGGGACACAGAAGGCAACTGAAGACCTGAGGGGCCAGCCCTCAAGTATCCCTCGGAACATCTAACGCACCCACAGGGTCTCTTCTGCTCCTCTCTGGCTCCCGCCACCATTCTTCACTGGGTAGGACATGACATCCCATCACTTGTCAGCATCCCTCAACACTGGCCTCATCCCCCAGATGGGCTCTGGCCGTCGGGCAGGCTTGTGCCACTTGTTTTTTTAATTTACTGGGGTGACACTGGTCAACACGTGTCACATTTGCTTTTGACTTCTAGGGTAACATTGAAGAGCCTGTGACTGCCTTGGTAACATCTTCAGTACCATCACTCCGAACTCTTCTACCTTTTGTCCCCCAAATATTAGCTATAAAAGTTGGTCCTCTAAGAAACCTGATTATATAAAAATATTTAAAATCCAACTAGATGAAGGTGGGAAGCCTGAACTTGAACCCCCCACCTGGTAGCTGGGGTGGAATTAGCAGAAACTGGGAGCTCAAGATTCAGGCCTGCCTCTCCAGTGCCATCACCCCATCCCGAGACCCTGCCAGTGCCATCGCCTCTTCCCACCAGAGAGCTGGAGAATTTCAGACAGGAAGCTGGAGAAAGGAATTCTTTCCATCTAAATAGTAAGGTGCCTGCAACCCATGTGAAACTGACCAAATACTGCCAAGGTTTTCAGCTTGGACTCTTGGTAGTACATGAGCAAAGCAGTGTTGAATAGCATGACAAAAACTCTGAAAACTAAGCTATCATTGGAACCACAGCCCACAGAGTCAGCTAGGGCCTGCACAACTAAACCTATGCCTTAGCTTAAGAAAATGACATCGAGCTCTAATAATATTTTGTTGGTTTTTGGTCTTTATTCCAACCAGGAAAAATCTGATCTACCCTGTCTAGTCTTGTGGGTACTTAAGATTAAAGAACCCCATCCTCGCTGGTTTGGCTCAGTGGGTAGAGCACCAGTCTGTGGACTGAAGGGTCCCAGGTTCGATTCCTGTCAAGGGCACATGTCAGGATTGCAGGCTTGATCCCCAGTGGGGAGCGTGCAGGAGGCAGCCTATTGATGATTCTCTCTCATCATTGATGTATCTTTCTCCCCCTCCCCTTCCTCTCTGAAATCAATATATATAAAGAGATTAAAGAACCTGCCTGGGTGTTCATCTGATTTGCCGATGAAAAGACAGTGAGTGAGCTGAGGACAGACCCAATGGACACCTCGAAACACGCTCTTGCTGTAAACTGATGTATAGGCCCCATGACTTCCTTGGGGGGCATTCCGTATCTTATGAAAATATAGGCAAGTCCCATCTGGGCTGCTGACTTCATCCCTGTTAAAGTCAGAACGCCCCACAAGTACTGCAGCTGAGCGTTCCAAATCAATGTAACATTACTGTTATTCCTTCTCTGTGTATACTTTACTTTCTGCAATGGAAATACAGGTATTTTAAAGGTGCCTTGTATTGAGTTTCTGTATAAGATAGAACATCCTTGGGTAAGGTCAGTTAGGGACTAGAAATTCTTAAAGCAAGGACAATGCTACCTATGCTGATTGCTTTCCCTTTACAGGACGAGAGCTGCTATTTCACTCTCACCAGTGCACAAAAAGTGGCTATCTAAAGCGGGCTCTCAAGTGCCAGCGGGAGCAAGGTCAACCAACACACCCACCTGATTCCGTGGGGAGAGAAGGTGCTGGAGGTGGAGAGTAGAAAAGTCAGGGGGAAAGTGTGCAGCAGTTCTTAACATTTTAAAACAGGTTTAGGTGATGTCATATTTGGAGAACCAGGTCAATAGCTGGAAAACTCCCTGAAGATAGGAAGAAAAACTGGCCAATGGTTCTCACATTTCACAAAATTTCTTAGCTCAAATGGGTACGTATCAAACACATGAGAAGGGAATATGAGATTGTGTGCCCAATAGTAAACTGATGCAGTTCTGTGTGATGACATGAAACCATGAGGTCTGAAGAATTCTTTCTGGTCCATGGGGGCTGCTCAGAAGAAACCAGGCCCTGATTAGTGAGGCGAGTCCTAGTCACACCACATCACATCCTGTGGGGCACCTGCGGCTTCAGAGGTGCCAATGGAGACCCATACACGCTGTGATCTGGACACGCGTGGTCTGAGATAAGCAGACACAGAACAAGATGACTGTGCACACAGCCATCCGGTGACAAGAGGCTCTGAGTTCCCAAAAGGTGATCCATTCAACAACCTGACGATGGTAGTTGGCCAAAATGCTCAGAGAGAACAGACTAATCTGCACCTGAGTCTCATTCTTCTTCAGACCAATCCATGTACGGGAAACTTTTCTGCACAAGCAAAATCAAATCAGAGAGAGAAAACTGGGTTCCAAACTAAAGCAGCCAGGCAGGTAGGAAAACCTTTTCCAAGATGATCTGTGATGCTTGGTGGAAGTTCTATTTATTTTTTATTGTTATGGGTGCTTTTACTAAAATGGTGACTTTCCTGTGGTTTCTGAGAATTTTAACAAGTCTGAACAGCAGGGCCAAGGGAGTCCTGAGTGCGGCTCTTTGCCTCCCCGGAGTCCCCGTGCGGCCAATCGGTGGCACCTGCTGACGGTGGAAATGGGCTCATGAAGCTGTTGGGGACGGGGGCCACTCCCTGTGGGAGGACCCACTCTACAGCCCGCTCTCAGCCTCAGGCCTCTGCTGCGGGGGCAGTGGGGCAGGAGACAGTGCACGGGGCCGGCTGCCTCCAGCCTGGCCGGGCACGAATGATAGTCTGCAGCCTCAAGAGGCAGGGAGGGGAGCTGGTGGTCTCCACTGAAAAGGCGCCCGCCACGCCAGCTCCAGCTGGGAGAGGAACAAACCAGAAAGCCATGGAAGAGGCAGCTCCAGCCAGCTGCCTGTGCGCAGAAAGAGCGGCACACTATTCCCCCACGGACACAGATGGGAAACTGGGACAGCTGTCTGGAGAGGCTGTGAGCAATGTTTGCTGGGCTTGGACTCTTCCTGCCTCCACTTCACTTCTTGCGAATGACCCAGCAGCTCCTTGTCCTGGTCCAGCCCCGGTGCCGTGAGGTCACCAGGGGGAGGGAGCCTGGGCTCAGAGTCCGTTGCTGTCGATGGCTGTCACGGAGGCAGGTGTTGAGGAGCGCGAGGTGGTTGCGGAGGTCTTGTCCAGCGCTGGGCTTGGCACGCTGCAATCGGCAGACCTGGCTGACCGCCCTCCAGGAAGCAGTGGCCGGCCCTGGCTGTGGGGACTCTGGCCGTGCAGGTTCTGGCCACAGAGGCGGTGGTGCCGCTCCCAGTCCTTATGTTGGCAGAAAGAGCCGCAGTACCGTGCGATGTTGCAGCCGCTGCAGGTCTCGCTGGCTTTGCGGCCACAGTTCCAGCAGTTCTGCAAGCACAGACATCGGTTAGTTGCTTGGATATTGTGAGGCAGGCTTGTTGTCACTCATCGCCTGTCCTGTAGAAGAGGGGGCTTGGACCGACACACACCTGTGCTTGTCCTGCCTCCGCTTTCTGAGTTTCCCGAGTAACACAGGGAGAGTATCTACCCCAACTAAGGGGACAGAAATGAGGGGGATGTGAAGACACACAAACAGCATCACTGCAGGGCAGGCGGGAGCCCCACGTCCTATGGAAGGCACTAATTCACGATTTATCCCTCAGCAACCAAACCTAACTCTGTCCCAACGTCCCATCATTACTATCTATTCTAAGACCACACATGGTTTCTCTCTTGGTCTTCCCAGCAGAGGAATAACCATATTTTCACTGACAGCACCTGATCTTTTAGAAAAGTTCCCGGCCAGGAGCATAGGTGGTTATATTACTTCCTCTGTGTCCATTCTCCTTTAAGAGTCATGCCTTGTCATAAGTGAGGTGGGGGTTGTGAGGAAACTTCTGGTTTATTTATGGGAGCCCTTGCAATATTTCAGCACTAAGGGACCCAGGGGTCTAGGTCAGGAAGTTTTCTTACTATTTTGCACTTTCCTAGAGGGGGGATGGGTACCGCTAGGGTCTAGAGACCACAGGAGAGGGAGGAATGCACGTTTGAGACGCACTACTTCTGTGATGGAGGGTATGAGCCAGGTGAGGCGTGGTGAGCGCTGCAGGTAGCAGCCATTGGAGAGGCAGGTGAAATCTGCTCCTTGATACTCTCCTCCCTCCCCTAGATTCCAGCGGTGGCTCCAGCAGTGACACAAGTGTGTTTTCCGCACCCAGTTTTCCAGGTCCACTTACAAGAGGAAAGCCTATGGCACCGGCCCGAGGAAGCTACCAGGGAGAGGCAATGATTTCTTAGGAGTCTGGAAGGACTTGAGCAGCTCCTCTCTCCCCGAGTTCTCCAGAAGAGCAGAGCCAACCGCAAGGCCCAGTCTGACCACTCCTAGGGCAGGAAGACACCATCCCCCACGAAACCAGGACACTTGCTCAAGTGACAACAGGACAGCAAGCGTTGAAAAGGGCCACCTGGCCCACCTCTTTGGGTTGCACAGATAGGACACTGAGGCAGGGACTTGCCTAAGGTTATAGTTTGTTTACTTGGCCCTGGCCGGTGTGGCTCAGTTGGTTGGAGCATTGTTCTCTACACCAAAATGTTAAGGATTCCATTCCCAGCCAGGGAATATATGGCCTTCCTCCCTCTCCTGCTAAAATCAATAAAAACAGCCTGGTCAGAGTGTGCAGTTGGTCTGAGTGTCATCTTTGCACTAAAAGGTTGCTAATTGGATCTTGGTCAGGGCACGTAACTGGATTGCGGGTTTGACCCGATTGGGATGCGTATGGAAGGCCAAAATCGATCAATGTTTTTCTCTCAGCATGTCCTTGGGTGAGGAATAAGCAAAAAAATAAAATAAAAATAAAAATCAATAAGAACATATCCTCAGGTGAGTAACACGAAATTACTTGGTCATGCAAAGTCTAGAACCCGGACCTCCTGCCTGCACTATACTCAATGTGGAGGTTTCATTTCAAAGAACATTAGAGAGGGCAGTATACTCCTCTCTAACGCAACAGGCTTCTCAGGAAATACACTCTAAGGACTGCCGAAACTTGCCGACACAAACACCAGAGGACCAAAATAGGAAGCTGAAGTAATTCTTAGGGCTCAAGCAAACGGCATTCCAGAGATCTTCAGACTTTGGAGCCTGAAAACAATGTGCTGGCGGAACATTCCGCCCGTGGGGAAGACCTCGGTGGTGTCTGCCTGGGGCTGCTGTCTAAACAGGCCAACGGGGCAGCTCGCTGACGGCAGCTTCTCCTCCCTCTGCCCACGTCTGCAAGAATGTCTCAAACCGAGGCAGAGTACTAAAGCACTGGAACTTTCGCTTAAAAACAGCTCCTATTCCATTCTATTAAAAATAGCTTATTTGGCCGAAACCGGTTTGGCTCAGTGGTAGAGCGTCGGTCTGTGGACTGAAGGGTCCCGGGTTCGATTCCGGTCAAGGGCATGTGCATTGGTTGCGGGCACATCCCCGGTGGGGGGTGTGCAAGAGGCAGCTGGTCAATGTTTCTTTCTCATCGACGTTCCTAGCTCTCTATCTCTCTCCCTTCTCTCTGTTAAAAAAATCAATAAAATATATTTAAAAAATAGCTTATTTGATAATTTATGAAACATAATAAAACATGGTAAGGAAAACAGCTTCCCACTGAGGCAGGATCAGTCTATACACACAGGAACATTGTGGTGTCAGAGCAGCCAGGGTGACAGGTCATTGTTGTGTTCCCTTTCCCCGTGACATTTCCTGACTTAATCACGAGGCTTTGGCTACGATGTAAGACAAGAAAGGTTTATTATTGTAGTTGCCCTTCAAATCATCATCCCATGAACCAGGAGGTCACGGTTCGATTCCTGGTCAGGGCACATGCCTGGGTTTGATCCCCAGTGTGGGGTGTGCAAGAGGCAGCCGAGCAATGATTCACTTTCATCATTTATGTTTCTATCTCTCTCTCCCTTCCTCTCTGAAATCAATTAAAAATGACTTTTGATCACACAATGCAACATACATTTCTGACAGAAAGTAAAAATCTGGAGAAATTACATTCTTACCAATACAACCATTCACTCATCTGAAGCCTGGTGTCACCGCACAGTTTACAGGGTAAATTAAATAAACTGTTTTCTCACAAGCCAGTGTCTTTTATAGAATGCTACAGTAAGGAATTTTCCACATCCTCTGTGATGGCCACATGACCTTTAGACATTTTTGTCTTTATATTGTCATGCTTGGCATTGCTATATTGAAAGGGATCACTTAAAAAGGTTGAGAAAATAAACTTCCTGTTGTTTAAGAAAACAAACAAATCAGCCCTAGCCAGATTGGCTCAGTGGATAGAACATGGGCCAGATGACTGAAGGGTACTGGGTTCGATTCTGGTCAAGGGCATGCACCTTAGATGCAGGTTCCCTGACCCTGGTCGGGGTGCATGCAGGAGACAACCATAAATATGACACATCAATGTTTCTCTCTGTCTCTCCCTTTCTTTTCCTCTCTCTAAAAACCAATGGGAAAATATCCTTGGGTGAGGATTAACAAAATTTTTTTTTTTTTTAAATAGAGAAAACAAATTGACTAAAATACCCAGTTTTTTATAACTTCAAGAGAATGTTCCAAAGATAGCTATTTCTAAATTAGTAGATGGAATCTACCTACTTAGAAATAAAACAGGGTTGGTGTTTTTGTCATGTGCTATTCCCACCCCCTCCCCACTTAGTTTATTTTTATCCTCTGTGGCACAAGAGTGTCTTGTTTCTCTTAGAAGCATCATCGAGTCCTGGGCCATGGAGAGTTGGGCTGGTCTGCCTCATCTGTCACTTCAACCCAGAAAAGAACTTCCCTCTTTACAAGCAGCCCCGATGCTACAGGGGCCTCCATTTTCTCACCCTGCACTCTGGCTTCGGCACTGGGAAAAGTCCCTGATCCAGTTTCCTCACCTGTGCAATTGGAATCCAGTAACACCCCCCTCCTAGAGTCGTTGTGAGGATCAAAAAGACAATACACACACCTAGCCTTGTGGCTGACACACAGTACATAAGCTCACTCAGTGAAGGGGAATGTCAGCAATGCCATGCAATCCACAAACTCTGGTTTTAGGGTGAGTTTTCGAAATTAAAACCAATACAATAAGAATATAATACATGGTGGGGCAAAAGTAGGTTTATAGCTGTGAGTATGCGAAGCACAGAGTTTATCTTTTTTTTAATTAAAAAAAAATACCTTTTATTGATTTTCAGAGAGAGAGGAAGAATCATCAATGTGAGGGCAAAACATAGATTGGCGGCCTCTGCACACTGGGGATTGAACCTGCAACCTAGATTGTGTGCCCTGACCAGGAATCCAACAGGCTACCTTTTGGTACACAGGACAAAGCTCAGCCAACAGAGCCACACCAGCCAGGGCGAAGAGTTTATTGTATTTATTAAATATTGCATTATTTTCCATATGAACAACTGTAAATCTACTTTTGCCCCATTTTTTAAGGATACTTCTTAAAATATAAATAACTACCTGTATAATTGGGCAATAAAACCCTTCTGGTACTGGATAATTATAATCATCCAGTTGCTCAAGAGCGGACGGTTCTGTCTTGCTGCCTAGCACTTAAGCAGAAAGCAGTGGGCTGGTTCACTCCAGCTGCCGCTGCCCCTGCCCCAGCCCCGGCCCCAGCCCTAACCACCAGGACTAACAGAACTCTGACCTCCGTTGACTCTTCTTGTTCATTTATGACAAGGAAGGCATCCTCTGCGGCCTGCCGCTTGACGTCCGCTATGGTTTGCTCCATCCGAGCTCTCTCTGTTGCAATCACTTCAAAGGCCTTTTGCTCTGCCTCAGCAACGGCTTTCTGTACTTCTGACATGGCCTGAATTTTCACCTTATTCACAGCTTCTTCTAGAAGAAAGTGACAGTAAAATCAACTGGCCGATAAATCTTTTCCCTCCCACCCCACATCATTTCTAAATAGAGACAAAACTGAAACTAGATGACTTTTTTTTTAAAAAAAGACAAAGGGATGAACATATGACACATATGTAAACTTGTATTCTTACATTCACTTGTCCATTCATGCAACCATTTCTGGAGTATATAGCTGGAGGTGGGCACTGTGCTTGGGACTGCGGACAGCTAGGTGACCAAGACATAGTCTATATTCTCATAACTGTTTGTGGTAAGTATAAAGGTGGCTTAGGTATCAGTATGAGAGCCAAGAGACCCAAAGGGAAAGTGGTCAGCTTTACAAGAGTATGTGTCCTGGTTGAGGTGGGAGGTGGAAATGCATTTTTGGAAAATCTTGCATCTCATGCTAAGGAATTTGGCCCTTTTTCTAAAGAAAATGTGAACTCTAAATCTAAAGGGTTCTATGCAAGGAGAAAAAAATTAAGGCAGAAGAATCAATTGAGAGACTGGGACAATTTAGAATAAGAGATAGAACAGTCTCTGAATTTAGGCAGAAGCAAGTAGCACAGAGTAGGGGAGGGAGGCAGAACGAGATCAGCAGCATCTAGGGGTCTGGAGGTGACGGTAAAGGGGAAGGACGGAGGTGGTATGCAACAGAACAAATAATAAGAACCAAAATGCTGGGGTGGAGCAAGAGAAGGCGATGGTGCCTCTGGGCATCCGGGTATAAATGAACAGGAGGCAGCTGGTATACAATATTGACCCAGGTAGAGGAAAATGGGAAGGTTGCTGGGAACCCTGGACTTACACAGCCGTGTCCAGTTACCATTACCCCACTTGGCTCCTGGTCACTTTTTTCCCATCATCATCACCCTGCATAGTTTCCACAGGATGGACACTCCAAATCAGCAGTCACCAACCAGTGGTGGTCCATGAGGTCCCAAAGATTGGCAACCGCTGCTCCAAATAACTTACTTGAGCCTCAGCCCTAAGTCCCAATGTAAATGGCCTCCCTCCTGAGACCACAAAATGACAGAAGCCTAAGGAAACTCCCTGTTGCTTGGCTCTTGCATGTGGCCTATGCTCAAAGGAGGTTTAAACAGTGTTCTAGGCCAGTGGTCGGCAAACTCATTAGTCAACAGAGCCAAATATCAACAGTACAATGATTGAAATTTCTTTTGAGAGCCAAATTTTATTTTTTAAATTTAAACTTCTTCTAACACCACTTCTTCAAAATAGACTCGCCCAGGCCATGGTATTTTGTGGAAGAGCCACACTTAAGGGGCCAAAGAGCCGCATGTTGGCTTGTGAGCCGCAGTTTGCCAACCACGGTTCTAGGCTATTATCATAGAACTTTGCACTTTATTGCTCCAGCCTTAAGAAAGGAAAGTTTCCACCTCAAAGGCCAAGCAAGAATGATGCTGAGTTGACTTGGCACTGAACTCCATGCTTCCTTTACTCTTTTTAAAAAAATGTATTTTTATTGATTTCAGAGAGGAAGGGAGAGGGAGAGAGAGAAACATCAAGGATGAGAGAGAATCATTGATTGGCTGCCTCCTGCATGACCTCTACTGGGGATTGAGCTCACAACCCGAGCATGTGCCTTTGAACTGGAATGGAACCTGGGATTCTTTAGTCTGCAGCCAACGTCCTATCCACTGAGCCAAATCAGCTAGGATTCCTTTATTCTTGATAGCCACACAGTTCACTGTGGCTCACCACAGCTGCCTTTCATATCCTATTAGTTACCAAATAGGTGTTAAGTCTCTCTTATTGAGCCTTCATAATAATGCCCTGAAGAACATTTATCCTCTAAGTTTAAGGGTCAATAAAAATCACAGTTTGAATAACTATCTTACTCAAGGTAATGCAAGGTCACAGGTGGCATTAGACCAGAACAAGGACTCAAATTTAGCTGGCCTAATGTCGTAATCTGGTTCTTAACTATAGTTAACCAAAGGTACTTCTCAAGTAGAAAATCACCAGTTACCACGGAGATCTTGTGCATGGAAATTTTTTGGATTGCCAGTAAAAGTAAAAATTTTGCAACATGTTTATTTAGATTTCTCATAATTTGTCTGTTCATATATTTTGTCCATTTGTTTATTATGTTCTTGATGCTCTTGAAAGTCTTTCTGAATGGTAGGTATTAACTTTTTGTTGAAATAAATTTTATCTTAGGAAGAAAATAAAAACTATATTGGACTAAAAATAAATGTTACAGGAAAGGCAGGCAAGAAGAAAAGGCAGCTAGAATTTGGATGAGATAAATACTAAGAACCAGATATTAATTTAAATCCCTATCTTACCACAATAGGCAGTCCCGCCTTCTTTATTCTTGTAGAAACGGAGGCCACCCCAGAACTAATTTGATGAAGCTGGGGACAGTGAAGGTGAAAGGAAAAACAGCTTTTTCAAGAACAGAATAAATGAAATGTGATAGTGTGTGGGCACAGTGTGTGCAGATTCTAGTGATCAGAACAGGCAGACACGAATTAAGCTACATGGCCAGAAACAGAGACTCCAATAAATAGGGAAGAAAGAGTTGGTTACTTAATGTCTGAGTGTGACCCAGAAGCAAGTGAAAGGGAGCTACATGGACTGCTGGGAGGCATTCCAAATCCTTGACCTGCAAAGTAACACGAGGGACATCCAGGTGTGCGGGAAAACTGGAGGAGAGAGGCAGGAGCCTTGAGTTCTATGAGGAGGTTGTTATGAGACAACCACCTTCCCTCAAACATGAGCTGCACACTGGCACAAATCAGTGAGTACATGCAACCTGTAAGGGGCACATACCGGTTTTTTTCCAAAATTCCACAGGCACATATCCTGTTGCTGGCCTACTGTTGAATTCCCGCTGAGGATCTACAAGAGAGATAGGAGCATGGGGTCAGAAACGATCTATGATCGGCATGTTTTCTTTTTATGAAAAACTTACCAGATCTTTACCACTTAGACTCAACAATATATGTTCATTTAGTGCAAAGATATTCTAATAAGGGATAAAATCTGATTGTAAAACAGCACACTTAATTTTTAATTTTTAATCCTCACTCGAGGATATTTTTTTCCATTGACTTTTAGAGAGAGTGGAAGGGAGAGGGACAGACAGAAACACCAATGTGAGAGAGACACATTGATTGGTTGCCTCCTGCACACCCCAACCAGATCTGGGGATCGAGCCTGTAACCGAGGTACATGCCCTTGACCGGAATCAAACCCGGGACCCTTCAGTCCACAGGCTGATACTCTATCCACTGAGAAAACTGGCGAGAGCTTAAATTTTACTTTTAAAACACATACCTGCATGCCTCAGATATTAACAGTATTTCAAAGTAGTGAGATTAAAAGTGATCTCCACTTTCTTTTTACTTATCAATGTGTCCTTACTTTCCCCTCTGAACATATATGTATTTCTAAGGCACTTCGTAAAATATAAATAACTATAGATACTTATGTGCTACATGTGTGTTTTCATATCAAATTGAACTGAACTGTCCCCATCATGCACAGGGCACTGGCAAGTGCTCTGTAGGTATGTCAGAGAATATAGCTTTTGTTTCTTGGCAGGTCTGAACCCTTACATGTGATTTAAGGAGGTTTCCTGTAAATTTCTTTAAACATTCATAAACACACACACACACACACACACACACACACACACACACACTCCCCAAGCAGTGAAGAAAACGAACAGTCTGAACTAGAACAGTACATGTCAAATGTACCATAAAGAGGCATCCCGGGGGTTGCTGGGAAAGACACAGGGTAGAGGATGACTTATCATGTATGTTTACTGTCGTTGTAAAATATAATATTTTATAAGAACTGGTTCTATTGCTTTCAAAACTGTGAAAACTAATTAAGGTAATTTGAATGTTATTGTTTTTTAATGTTAGTGGACTCCTTCATTTTATTTAAAAAAATTGATTTGAGAGAGAAACACTGATACGCTGTTCCACTTATTTATGCATTCACTGTTTAATTTTGTGTGTGCCCTGACTGGGGATGGTACCTGCAACCTTGGTGTATCGGGACAATGCTCTAACCAACTGAGCTACCCAGCCAGAGCCTCCCTCATCTCCTTCTACTTTGTTGAGGCTAATCTGAAAAGTAGATTTATTGCTCTAAACACTCACCAACCCATGGTGCAAAGAGGAATCAGGAGAACAGCCAGTGTGGCAGAGGAGGCTAGCCCAGCACAAAACATTTGCCCAAGAGGCTTTATAAAATCGTTAGGTCTCTTGAGAATGTCTGGGAACTGGCTGCAAACTGGTCTTGGATAGAGAATTTGCATAAAGAACTACTGCCACCCCCCCCCCACCCCCCCACCCCAAGCTGTGAGAGGATAAGGAGATTTTTATCTATTTTTGTTAATCCTCCCCTGAGGATATTTTTCCATTGATTTTTTTAGAGAGAGTGGAAGGGAGGGGGAGAGACACACACAGAGAAATATCAATGTGAGAGAGACACAGCAATTGGTTGCCTCCTGCACTTCTGCAGCTGAGGTATGTGCCCTTGAATGGAATCAAACCCAGGACCCTTCAGTCCTGGGGCCGATGCTCTATCCACTGAGCCAAACTGGCTAGGGCAAGGAGATTTTTTAATCCTAGGAAATACACGTAACACTTATCATTTTAGAGTACAAAGTATCATTCTGTGATATTTTTTGCACATTCACAGTGTTGTTCAACTATCACTCTTATCTAGTTCCAGAACATTACCATCACCCCAAAAGGGAATCCCTAAGTTTAACATTTTGATAGTATTAATACTTTTTATGATATTGTGTTCTGTAGGAAATGCTATCATCACTGCCAATAAAAAGAAAATTGAAGGGCTCTTTTCAACATAGGTGAAGTCCCTGATTCAAATCTCATACCTAAGTATGAGATTGATGTAATACGGAGGGAAAATCTAAGACTGGAAGAGGCAAGGTAACATAAGCGAAGGAGAAGGTGGATCAATTTCACCTGAGTCCTTCCCCCCCACCCCCTCCAAGGAAAGCCAGTAAGAAAAGGGGATTTTGAGTGTATAGATAAGCAATCATGGATGTGAAATGAGAGAAGAAACACTTGTTTACTTGTGAGGACGTGGCTTCTTGACCAATCAAAGTAAAGCCACTCCACTTCAGTTCTCAATAAGCCCGTGGTCATATCCTTTGAGGACATGCCCGTTCCTCAGCATTTTATTTTTCTGACAAATGTAAGTGGTGAGATGTACCTGACCCTAAAACTTCTCAGCTTACTCAAGAAATGCCTGGAAGCTAGGGACATTTTCATATTTCCCAAAGCCAGAGACAGAAGTCAGGATTTTCAGGTGGTTCACTAAGAAAACTAGTGTTTCAGAGGCTACTGTAAAAGGCCAGGCAGATAATGGAAATAAATGGGCCAAAAATGGCCGAAACCGGTTTGGCTCAGGGGATAGAGCGTCGGCCTGCGGACTGAAGGGTCCCGGGTTCGATCCTGGTCAAGGGCATGTACCTTGGTTGTGGGCACATCCCCAGTGGGGGATGTGCAAGAGGCAGCTGGTTGATGTTTCTCTCTCATCAATGTTTCTAACTCTCTATTCCTCTCTGTGTAAAATCAATAAAATATATATTTTAAAAAATGGGTCAAAAATGCGGGACTAATGGTATTGTGCTTTTGTAGGGGAATGCTCTAGTTCTTAGGAAACAGTAAATGAAGGATGGAGATAAAAGTCTTCAGTGTGGGATAGTGAGCTAGTAAATTCTTTATATGTTTCTGTATCTTCTATAATAAGCCATGCAGTTTCACTGAAAAATGACTTACCTTGTGAGGTTGCTGAGAATGAAATGATAATGTACATAAAGGAGCCCAGGCTCCATTTCAGACCAACTGAATTGGAAACTTGAGGTGGGGCCAGGGTCTCAGGACTTTTCTGAAAAGTCCACACATGGGTTCTAATGGGCACCCAGGGTTAAAAAAAAAAAAAGTGCCTAAGAACACAGTGTTCATGTTTAAAGGTCTTCCAAATCAGAGCATCATCTCTTTGAAGTCATGTATATTTTCTATTTTGACAATGATCAAGTGTCTTTTTTTTAAACTGATGTTTCTGGTATTGCTACAGCTTGATTTTCCCCCCTAGTTTCAGGCATTATTAACTGACTAGTTATTTCAATAGGAATTTCATTCTTTTAACCTCTACCCACAAAACACATTCTGGGCTATTCCAGTCTGAATTGGCTATGTTGTAGGCTTGCTGTACCACTGTAGCTTGGTCCCTCCCTCACTATCCTAGGGATTCCTTTCTGCTCTTTCTCGAGCTGGTTCCTATTTCATCAATTATATGTCTTCCACCTTCTGGTTTACTTCCCTGTACTTTCCTTCCCAATCATAGTAGACACTACAATAAAGGGGTTGATAACCTAAAAGTTAATTGTTTTTGTTGAGTACAGAATTCTAAGCTAAAGTAACTTTTCTTCAGATTTGTATTTATTCTAACTTTCAGTGATGCACACGGATAAGTCTGTTTCTTCCACTGTATTGTTTACTCAGTAGGATGGTTCAACCTGTAATATTATTTTCAGTTATGGGTAAATTTTCTGAATTACTTCAATAACTATTCTAGTTTTGCTTTCTGTTGTGTTCAACATTTCTGAAAGTCATGATTTGAATATATGAGTTTGACAGAAACTCTATTTTTTAAAATTGTTTTCTCTCTAACTTGCCTGATTACTGGATTCATTAAACATCTATCTATATTCAGATTCTTTGGTCCCCAAATCATAACCTCCAGGGAAAGGCCTGGAATGTGTACTTATAATAAATGGCCAGATTAATCACATTCCCAGAAAAACTGGGAAAAATTGACAGCTGAGTCAGTTTCTTTCATTAAAATTCTTTTAATTGCCAAAACATTAAATGGCTAACAAGTTGATAAAAACATTAATGTATAAATTAATGAAAAATTATAAAGTGAACACCCCAGATCAAGAAAGAAAACACTTCCAAAAACACAAAATCCACAAGAAAATCAATTGTTGATTAAATGATGCTAACCAGATTGGTAATCCTGTTCTGAGAACAGCTGATAAGATGATGAGACCTCACATTCTGTATCACCTACATCCTCCACTCCGTGCTTCCTAGAGGAAACCATTCTCCTGAATTCTATGATAATCATTGTTTTTCCTTATGATTTTTTCACTTATTTATGAATCCTTAAATAAAAACCAAAGTACATCCCTCTGAACAAAATCTGCTTTTGAAAAATACTGTGAAACTATATTCCGTTATTTTAAACTAGAGGCCTGGTGCACAAATTTGTGAACATTGAAAGGAAATTATTTAGGAGTATTTTAGAGGCCAGGAGGGACTGCTGGAGGTTTCTAGGGTGTGTCCAGCCCATCTCACCCAGTCCTGATGGGATCGACTGGGGCTTGGAGCCAGCTAGCCGGGGAGGGATTGTGGGAGGGCTCCAGGGAATATCTGGCGGGTCTAGCCCAGTCCTGATGGGCCAGACCCCAGCAGCAAACTAACCTACCGGTCGGAATATCTGTTCCCTGGTGGTCAATGCGGGTCATAGCGATTCATCGAGTGGTCGACCAAATGGTTGACAGATCGGTTGGACACTTAGCATATTAGGCTTTTGTAAATATAGGTGAGTAAAGTAATAATATCATCCAGTCTCCAATCACTTTCTCTCCAAATCACCCAAACACTTAAATACTAAATACTTCAATAAAAATAAATCAGGGTTTCTGTATAACCCAGAACATGAATTATCTAGTCATTTAAAAGTCCTTGATGTGTGTGTGTGTGTGTTAGGCCTCAAAATATACTGTAGTTCAGTGTAGGAGAGTGCTATTCACAGTGCTGGTCTGAAAACTGTTTTTTTTTGTGTGTGTGTGTGTTTTGTTTTTGTTTTTTTTGTCTGTGAAGAGATATGGGACTTACACCAGAACACAAAGCAACTATGTCTTAAGCACACTGCTTAGTACAGAGGACTCTCCTCATAGTGAAACTAATGGTGCCTGATACATGCTGGGGTAAGCTTCTCATATCAATCACAGACCAGGAACAGGTAGTTTTGGTCACATTTTTTTTAAATTTTTATTTTTTAGTATTGGTCACATTTTAAATAGCACACTAGGTTAGGATATGAATTATGCTTCCTTCTACACTGCAATAGATATGTAGTATAAAAAACAGTGAAATAAAAATATCAAGTAGATATTAAAATATACTGTTCAAGTCAGACAAATTGATATCCCTGAGAAATCTGAGAGAATGAAACACTGGATATGTGAAGAGCTAAAACCTAAAGTGACTATTTATTATCCCAACTGTCCTCATTTGAGAGTGAGGTAGGTGCTGGTAATTAGTAAGACAGGATAAACTGGAACTTTGCCAGGCAAATTAGAACATATATTCACTCTAGCTAGACCCTCAAGAAAAGGTTGAAAATGAGTAGAGGTTGATGGATGCAAAGCAAAGATTGCAATCCTGGAGGGAGAAGAGCCGACTCCTGACTACATATCTCACTTTGCATTCATGCAGACGCATTGATGGAAGGTTTGTGATTTGGATGGTGAACTTTGGGTACATTTTTGCAAGTTGTTATAGGTATTCTTTGATGTCTTGCTGTGCTAGATCTCCCAAACAATGTTGCTAATTTATGGTTGGCTCAAGAGTCACTTCTGTGGATGAGGTGGGGCTGTGGGATTCCAATCTTTTTGTATAATTTTTTTGACTTTTTGAGGCTAACAATTGTCTTCTGTGGAACATGCTAGGTCTGTCATAAGAGATTTTCCTGGTGAGACTCTGGAGTTTGAACTGAGTGGGTGGGGCAAGAGCCTATCAGACGCCCCTCACTGATCTGTATCTTTAGATAGGGCACCTTTTCAGTTATTAGGTGAATGTGACGGAACTTTGGAGGGAATAGATTTGGCATCCTAGATGTACGCTGGATTGAGAGAACAGTTGCTGCTTCAGGCAGGGAAAAGGGACAACCCAGCTTGATATAGTAAAATCTTTTGTAAAGACATCCAGGCAGAGGTTGAAAATAGTATTTTCCTGGATGTGGAGTTGGAAAAAGACAAGGGAAAGTGAGGCAAACATGTTCAGGGCTACAGTGAGAAATAAATGTAATGTATGTAAGAGTATCTAGTACATTCAGCCATGATGAATTTAATAACCAAAACTTTTATCATCATCTAGCACATATATAGTTAAAAACAGAAGAAGATCACAAATATTCTCATTTTCCATGAGAAAGACAATATTTCTTGAACATGCTAAATACCGAGTCCTTGAAATATTTTATCATTTACTCTTCATAATCATCTGGGTCTTTTTAACTCCACATTCTAGCACTACCTTTCTTTAAAGTGAAATATAAAAAGCTGGTCTTGCCATCTTACCACTGCTGAGAGAATCTGCGCTCCCAGGACTGTGCTGCCTGGAGACCAGTTCATTCCCTGTTTTCCTTATCTCTGTATTTTCGTTATATCGTCTTTTCCAGTAGTTGAGTTCATCACGATCAGATTCCTGACAGCGCCGCAGAACTGCCATGGAGCGTCTTGTTTTTTCTACCATTTCCATAATGCAGTTCAGGGCCTGAACCAGAGAAGAAGTCAGGCAGTGATGAGATGAAGACATTCAAACACTGATGTTGCAAATCAAGGATAGTAAATAAATTATATAAATAATGAAGGTTTAAGGGTCTTATAGACACAATATCAAGCTTATATTTTAAAGCCTTTATTACCGGTTCTTTTAAAATATTTAGTGTATATAAATATGTGTACACACACACAATTTATTTTTGTTTGGATTTCAAAATAACACTGGATTCTTTAAGGTCGAAGTAACCAGACTCTAATTATAATATAGCCCTTTAAAGACTATGGTGACCATGGAAATGATAATATGCTGGTGAAGACCTGGGGTGGGTGGATGGGTAGGGGCTCAGTGGAAGAGGGTAAAGGGGGGAACAGAATACATATGTCATACTGTCAACAATAAAAAAATAAAAATAAATTAATGAGAATAAAAACAATACTTAAAAACCAAAAGACTATGGTGAAATCTTATATATTTGCATAAATAGACCAAGGTATCTTATGAAGCTGGCGATTTATTAAGAATGTTATCAGAACCCTAACCAGTTTGGCTCAGTGGATAGAGTGTTGACCTGTGGACTGAAGGGTCCCAGGTTCGATTCCAGTCAAGAGCATGTATCTTGGTTGGGGCACATCCCCAGTAGGAAGTGTGCAAGAGGCAGCTGATTGATGTTTCTCTCTCATCGATGTTTCTAACTCTCTATCCCTCTCCCTCTCTGTAAAAAAAAAGAAAAAAATAATAAATCAAATATATATTTTTAAAAAGAATGTTATGAGAGAAATAACATTCAGAGACAATTTTTATCACTCAAGATTCACAGAGCTACTGTATATATACTTAAGTACTATATCTTCTCTTCCCTTTTAGTGAGAAGGGAAACCCTCATTAACAACAAGGCAGAGAACTTGGGCTTGCATTCTGTACTGGCATTCTAATTCTCATTTGCTTTTGGAGAAGCTCCATCTATTAACACTTCATACATACCATGCCCTGTGATAAGCACCTTACATATTGTTACAACCCTCCTATAAATTCAAATACCACAGGTTTAAAAAAAAAAAAAAAAATATATATATATATATATATATATATATATATATATATATATATTTTATTGATTTTTCACAGAGAGGAAGAGAGAGGGACAGAGAGTTAGAAACACCAATGAGAGAGAAACATCGATCAGCTGCCTCCTGCACACTCCCTACTGGGGATGTGCCCACAACCAAGATACATGCCCTTGACAGGAATCAAACCCGGGACCTTTCAGTTCGCAGGCCGACGCTCTATCCACTGAGCCAAACCAGTTTTGGCCAAATACCACAGTTTTAATCAAAGAAAAAATAGGTTTTTTTTTAAAAAAATTACAGTTAATATACAATATTATTAGTTTCAGGGATAAACAAGACTTGATATTTATATACATTACAAAGGGATCACCATGATAAATATAGCAACCATCTGATACTTATTATAATAAAAGAGGCCTGGTGCATGAAATTCATGCACAGGAAGGCTGTTCCTCAACCCGGCCTGTACCCTCTCCAATCTGGGATCCCTCTTACAATCTGGGACCAATGGCTCCTAACCGTGCTTCCTGCTGGCCTGCCTGATTGCCTTTAACTGCTTCTGCCTGCCAGCCTGATTGACCCTTAATTGCTCCCCTGACGACCTGATTGATGCCTAAGTGCTCTCCCCTGCCAGCCTGATCACCCCCAACTGCCCTCGCCTGCTGTGATCCGCCTCCTCCACTGAGACTCGCCTCCTATGTGCGAGGCGGTGGAGACTTTTCCTCCGTGCCGCCTGGAGCCCTGGGACCTCTAGGCCTCATAGTGCAGAGCAGCCACCAGGCCCCAACTCGCTGTCCATGTGGCCATCTTGTGGTGGCCATCTGGTGATTACGTTGTGCGAGGGCGTGACACCACCTAGGCTTTTATTATATAGGATTATTCACTATATCCCCTATGGTGTATATTACATACACATGACATTTATTTTATAATTGGAAGTTTGCACTTAAAAAAAAATATATATATTTTATTAATTTTTCACAGAGAGGAAGAGAGAGGGATAGAGAATTAGAAACATCGATGAGAGAGAGAATCATTGATCAGTTGCCTCTTGCACACCTCCTACTGGGGATGTGCCCGCAACCAAGGTACATGCCCTTGACTGGAATCGAACCTGGGACCTTTCCGTCCGCAGGCTGACACTCTATCCACTGAGCCAAACCGGTTTTGGCGGAAGTTTGTACTTCTTAATCCCCTTCACGTTTTCCACCCATCCCGTACTCCTACCTCTCCTCTCTGGCAACTTCAGTTTGTTCACTGTGTCTATGATTTGTCCCTGTTAGGTATTGTTTGTGCATATGATTTTTGTTTTTTGTTTTTTTAGATTCTACATGAGTGAAATCATATGGTTTTTATCATTCTCTGACTGACTTATTTCACTTAGCATAATACCCTCTAGGTCCATCTGTGTTGTTGCAAATGGTAAGATTTCATTATTTTTATGGCTGAGTTAAAAAAAAAAAGGGGGGGGGGAGAATGGGGAAACAACAAAGATAGAAGTGTCAAAGCTGGGATCTGAACTCACAAACCTCTATTACATGACTTTATTTGGTTAAGACTTGAAGTGATCACAAAGATTTGGGAGTTACACTTAGCTCTTTAGCTGGGGGAGTAATAGATAAATCAGCTTTTATTGCAAAGACACTGTGGCTTTGGTTAAATTCACTTGAAACATACATACTCTATTACTATTGGTGATATTAAGAATTAAAAGTATGAACAAGTTAGGTCCAGAGGCATGGGGGGCAGGGTATAGAGGGGACAGGAAGAGATTGACCAAAGAGCATATATGCAGCCCAACTGTGTCACTCAGTGATTGAACGTTGACCCATGAACCAAGGGGTCACGGTTGTATTCCTTTCCTGGTCAGGGCACATGCCTAGGTTGTGGGCTCCATCCTCAGTAGGAGGTGTGCAGGAGGCAGCTGATCAATGACTCTCTCTCATCATTGATGTTTTTCTCTCTCTCCCTCTCCCTTCTTTTCTCTGAAATAAATAAAAACACATTAAAAATGAAGAACATATATGCACAGCCCATGACATAGACAACAGTGTGGTGAAGGCCTGGGGTGGGATAGGAGCTAGGTGGAAGGGGGTAAACAGCGGGAAATTGGGGGCCATCTGTAATACTGTCAACAACAAATTAAAAAAACACACCCCACTTATCGGAAATTAAAAAAAATAATAATTAAAAGTAGTAAATTTGAAAATTATACATAAGATTCTTACATGATCAAGATGTTTCCATTCATCAGCCCATTCCCTTTCTGTCAAACGGTGGTCTACCAACTCATCTTGATAGCCTCCATTTAGACCTATTAGAAATTAGAGATTCAATTTGAGAATAGAGTGAAAAATACAATAAATAGAATTCTATCAAGTAAACACATATTCATACGAACTATGAGTATACTATGAAGGCAATGATTCACAACAGAATGTGGGACCCACAAAATGACATTAGACCAACCAAAAAAAAATTACTATGAGAATATATTTAAAAACTCCTATAAATCAATAATGAGAAAAAAAAAGGAAAAAGAAAAAAGAAAAAGATTTACGTTACTTACTAAGATTGTGGTGTCTATCACGAACTTCTCGGTGTTCTAACATCTTGTTGGGCTCACGATATAGGTGGGAAGTTGCAATATCTTCTAAGGTGTAGTGCTGAAGAGGTGGGGGTGTAGGATGGAACTGGCCCCCAGGGTTCATAAGGGGTACAGTGAGGGCAGGACTGTGCCGAGGAGCAGGGCTGATTGTACACACTCTCTTGGCAGGAGGTTCAGGAGGAATTGTATCTCTTTCAAAACTGTTGTCTTCCCTCCTGTGCAAAGGTAAGTAGATATCTGAGCCCATCAACAAGTGTTCATGCAAACATATCCTTGAGCATCTACATTGTGCTAGGCATTTTCACAAACAGGAAGACCATAAGAAAAGGTTTGACATAAGACATAAACTGAAACTTGTCTATTTCAGAGAGATAATGGAAACTGCTGATTTATTCCAGCATAAAAAGAAAAGTCAAATTCACTCACAATAAGGCAAAAATAACTAAACCTCATGAAGCAAAATGAGAGACTAAGGAGACGATGGCATTTCCTTATATGATAAGAATATGGAGGACTATGGGTTCTACAATGATTAGAAATTTGCTACTGTGGAGGTCAGTTATTGAAAAACAGTTCTCCACATTGAAGGAAAGGGCTGAATAAATAATACACTTGTGAATTGGTTGGGCTTTTAGTAATTTAGCTTCAATTATAATAATTTTCCACTGCTGTTAAAATATTTCTTCTTTGACAAACTATAAAATACTGTGGTAGACACTCATGCTGAAATATCCAGAATTAATTAAAATAATGTCAGCCTTCAAAATAATGGTGATTCATTAATATGTATTAGTAACTAATTGTTATACTTTTACAAAACCTCACACAGAAAAAATATCTTAGGTAGCTTGTTACTTGTGGTTCTAGAACAATGGATACATAGAATATTCTAGACCAGAGTTTCTCACCAGAGGCATAGAGAGTCATCTGAAGCATTTAAAAAAAATACTCATGTCTGAGAGCTAACACCTACAGATTTGAGAAGCATTCTGAGTCCATACCTATCTCTAACTACAGTAATAAAAATTTCTTTCACAAGTAAAGAGGAAGCTCAATGGTTCCAGCAATAGGAAGGATGAACAAGCTCTTTTCTGCTCACCTTTCTGGACTGGGCCTCTTTCCATTTCCATGCACTTCCATGAGCAGCTCAGAAGAGTCAGCAGGTGAAGCGATACTTGTGTTGAGCAAAAGGTGTTCGTGCTGAGCCAGGTACTGGGATGGGGTCTGCTTGGCAGCTCGAGCGCAGTGCAGCAGTTCTCGCTGCAGCAGGGGCAAGTTGGCCTTGAAAAAAAAGAGGCAGGCGTGGGAAGGCAGTTTTCCCTGTGTTGGACCCCACACAATAGGGCCCACCATTTCAAAAGGCTCTCAAACAAGATGACATAAGACCAAAGTCTTTCTCTCCTTTTTAGTCTGATTTTTACATGCCTATGTGAGTAAAGTGACATCTACTATATGAACTTGAAATGACTAGTTGACTTATCTCTTGTCTCCCCAAAATGTAAATCTACTTAAGGAAGAGAGCATGCTTTATTTATTTTTATGGCCTAGTACAGAGTTAAACAAAGCTCAATAAAGGTTTGTTGAACATAATACTTTAAAGACTAACACATTTTTGAAGACATTGGTCAGTTAGAGCATTAGTATGCCTTCAGGGGAGTGGGAGGAATCCACTCTTCCATCTACCACCTAGTTTCTCTCTTCTGACTACTACTTCACCTTCCCTTCATGTTCTCTGTGAGAAGTGCCATGGAATTCTGGAAAAAGTTATTATTTTAGTTTAATTGGAACATGAGGTTTTAAAAAGAGTACTCGGAATAACTGGAATTAAGCCTTAGACTAGGCTCTGAGAATACACAGGTAACTCATGGGCAGAACTGATTTCTCATACTAGTGTCCTCATTGGGCACATTTCCTTATTTTGTAAAAGGACAATAATCATGTACTGATTATTTTTCCTTCGCCTCAAACTGAGAAAACCTTTAGTGTGGACAATTCATATAAAAAAACTCTATACACGCCAAAACCGGTTTGGCTCAGTGGTAGAGCATCGGTCTGCAGACTGAAAGGTCCCAGGTTCGATTCCGGTCAAGGGCATGTACTTTGGTTGCGGGCACATCCCCGGTAGGGGGTGTGCAAGAGGCAGCTGGTTGATGTTTCTCTCTCATCGGCGACGTTTCTAGCTCTCTCTCTCTCCCTTTCTCTCTGTAAAATATCAATAAAATATATTTTAAAAAACCCAAAAAACTCTATACTCGTTCAACTGAACTCTAATTCCTTCTCATATAAAAGTATTTTTCTCATATTCCTTCTATAAAAAAATAATTATATTTTTCACCCCAAATTTAAGAACAATTCAGTCCTGGCTTGTGTGGCTCAGCTGGTTGGACATTGCCCTATTTCACCTAAGGGTTGCTGATTCAACTTCTTATCAGGGCATATGCCCAGATTTTGAGCTCGATCCTTAGTGGGGGCATGCACATCGATGTTTCTCTTTCTCTCAAATCAATAAAAAATCTTTAAAAAAAAATTAAGACCAGGCCCATAACATAAGTCTTTATTCCAATGGAAAAAGACGAACAAGTGAAAAGAGAGTTTTAATATGTGCAAGTAATTATCCCTTTACCAAGGGTTAATTTAGCAGACACCATAATTTGTGACTGCTTAAAGCATAAATAAATTGACAAAAACCCAAATGCTAGCCAAAAAGCTTCCATAACAACCTACCTCATGCTGTTTTCCAAAATAACACAGTTAAGAATAGGGAATCTGATGATACAAGACAATTTTAAAGTCTGTTCTATAACCTCAATCTTGTAGCAACTGTAAAAACTTAATGAAAAAATACCATGCCAGATCTTTACATCTGTGACATGTATGTAAACCTTTGATGAATTAAAAAGAAAGCAAGCTAGTTCTTCCCTAATAACACAAATCCTTCATGATTCCAGAGTCTTGGGGAAAATAATTGTCTACTGGTGCTGACATTCAGAAAACAGACTAAGATAGAACTAGCACAGCTGTTTAAGGGCTGAACAAGGCACCACAGGCTGCTCTGAGGAGCTGAGTCTTCAATGCTGTCAGAACAGAGCTTCAACACTAGCTGTTCGCCAGAGACCCCTGCATTTTCCTCTATGTCTCCTATGCTTCCATTTAAAAGGTTTTAAAATACCAGCAGTAGTATTTCAGGAGGATAGCCCATCTTTTCTCTTTTTTTAAAAGCTACTGCATCTCACATGTGTCCCCATCAGGAATTGAACATGCAACCTGGTATGTGCCCTGACTGAGAATCGAACCAGCCACCTTTTGGGTTAATGATCCTACCAAATGAGCCACACCAGCCAGGATAGATGATATGCCTTCTTGATGCCATTACGTTTTTATACGAAATGAAGGTAAAGTAAAAGAAGTTATGAGGAACATATTTACTAGGCTTTGTGCGTTAAGGGGCATAATTGAGGATATTAGGTGGATACACATGCCCCCACCACCTTATTGTCTGTATCTATGAATTATGTATATATGCATACAATGTCTCTTCTAGGCTGCCTAAAACCATGTGGTAGGCTATATTTGGGTTATAGGTGTTTAAACTATGCCTGATCTAGAGCACACTGATATCTTACTATAGTTTTTCACTGCCTTTATGCTATCCATAACTGCAAATTATAGAGAACTGATAGCAATGCAAAGTAATTATTGTCTATGGACTTGCATAAAATTATGTCCAGTAGAGATTTAATTGACTTCTCTTGCCCACTGTAGACAAAGTTAATTATACCTCTGTTTGCCTATTCATATCAAAAATACTGATTTGTATCTATTCTTCGGGTTCTCTCCTGAACTGGTTCTAACATCTTACTGATTCATTAATAATGAACTAAATAAAATCTTTGACATGGGTTCATTTTTCCTCTGTGAGTCATAATGATGCGATACCTGGTTTTAAAAATTATCATTTAATAGGAAGAAATAGAAACTTTACAGTGGGAAAGCATGACATAGTCTTTACCAAGTGACCAAAGTCAACATCACCAATTATGACACCAATTAACACCTATGTCTCCTGACAGAAGTTATATTTTAGCTGTTATTTACTGCCTAAAATGCATAACATGATTCTCATCATGAGAAAATGTCAGAAAGATCCACATTGAGGTACATCTATAAATTAACCATCTCATACTTTCTAAGAATATCAAGTTCATAAAAGACTGAGAAGTTATTGTAGATTAAGTAGACTGAAGAGACATGACAACAGCCCTGGCCAGTTTGGTTCAGTGGTTGGAGTGTCCACCTGCAGACTAAAGGGTCTCGGGTCTGATTCCCTGTCAAGGGCACATAACTGGGTTGCAGGTTTAACTCCCAGCCCTGGTAGGGGTACGTGCAGGAGGCAACAGATCAATGTGTCTCTCTCATGTCAATGTTTCTCTTTCTCTCCCCCCTTCCTCTCTCTCTAAAAAAATCAATGGAAAATATATCTTTGGGTGAGAATTAACAAGAAAAAAAGAAAAGAAAAAAAAGACATGACAAAGAAAGGCAAAATGTGATCCAAAAAATAAAAGGTTTTCTTTTGCTGTAAATATTATTAGTGGAATATTTAATGTAAAATGATAGGGTCTATAGTAATAGAATTTTATCAATGTTATTTTTTTAATTTGAAAATTATACTAAGTGATTCAATGTATCATGTCTGTAGCTTATTCTCAAACATATCTGAGGAAAAAATAAATCTAAAGACAAAGAGAATAATAATCCAGATGATAAAATATTAACATCTGAGGAATATGAGTGAAGGGTACAGAAAAAAATGTTCTTGTGTCAATTTGTAACTTTTCTGTGAGCATGAAATTATTTAAAAATAAAGATTTTTTTAAAGGACATATTACATATAAATCTCAAAAGCTATGTTTCAGGGAACAGTAATTCCAGAGAATTGAACTATATAAAACGGGATACAGTGCTTTTCCACATGCTCTCCCGTCCTTAGGGCAGCGATTTTCAACCGGTGTGTTGTAGTAATTTTTAAAACATGCAGTACCTGACTATTCAGTCAGGAGCACTGATCTCTTGTCTGTTTGTTCAAAAAAAAGAAGAAGAAAAAAAAAAGACAACAGCCAACACAACAATAGCTGTCTCATGTGAATGAACCAAAAGTATACCTATTTTCTTAGTTAAATCATCAAAAATTATATTCTTGGTGTGCTGCAGAATTTTAGTAATTAGTTTGTATGCCATGAAATGAAAATTACTGCCTTAGGGTTAAGAGTCTGAGCTGCAAAGGCCTTTCTTTTGTCTGATAGACTCCTCACAGATAAGACATTTCTTCACACTCTGGCCACAACCCAAAGATTTAGTGTCTAGTTACTTCTGCTAAGGCCCCAGCCTCCATATCACCCTTATACCTCTGGTCCATTCACAGGAGCTCCTGTGTGTTATTAGCAGAATCTGCATATGGACCACAATTCAAGGCTTTTGTAAATCTCACCAAGTATAAGACTCACCTGCAAACTGCACTCACATTTTTCCAGCAGCCCAAAATAAAGATATGAAAATGTGCAAGCTGCCCAAATTTAGATCACAGAACAGGGATCAGTAGCAGAGGAAATGTTAAGATCAATAATTACATCAGTAATAATCTCATAAAATTTACCTTGAGGAATGGAATCACAAAAGGACGAAGAGGAAAGTTTGTAGCTTCTTGGAGCTTGCAATGGAATTCTTCAATTGTTACTGTTGAGTTCTGAAAAGAGAAATAAATAACCTTCTTCATCCTCTAAAAGTAGACACTGTCCTCATATAAACCCTCTTTAAATCACAAAGTATAATTTCAAGAGTACTATTGTGATCTCAGATCCTTCTCAAAAGTTAACCAAATTATTTCCTTTATAAACGAAGTTCAGCCTCCTTGACTGTCCTTTCTTTACTACCCCAAATCTGTATTCCCCCCTATGGTCAGCAGCCTGGGTTGCAGAACAGGGCACTGTCTTCCTCACTGTGAAGACAGGCACTCAGGTCCTTTGTACTGCAGGGCTCATGGCAACACCTCAGGTACAGAAACCACATTTACAATGTTTCCAGTGGAACAGATTCTGATCAGTAGGATGTCAACTTAAAAGACTCAACCCAGTGCCTCATTCCTTCAGAAGTTGTTTTATTCATAGGTTCTGCCTATCTCTTAGCATCAGTTCCCCAAGTCTTCTAAATTCAAAGTTTAAAAAAACCCCAAATACGTGCATTCTGCACTGACGGGTTGTTTTAGAATCAGAGCACCTCCAAACAGGCAGACTCTCATTGGTAGATTAGTATTCCAGAAAAGTTATTAGCATTTCCTCTGTATTTTTAAAAAAAATCTGACTTAAAACTAGTATGCTCAGCTCCTCTGCTAAAGGAAATTCCTATGTAATAAAGATGTAATATGCAAATTGACCATCACTCCAACACACAAGATGGCCGACCCCTTTAGACACAAGATGGCTGGCAAGAAAGGGCAGCTTGGGGGAACCAGGCCTCCAGGGGAGGGCAGTTAGGGGCAACCAGTCCTACAGGGGAAGGCAGTTGGGGGCAACCAGGCCTACAGGGGAGGGTAGTTGGGAGAGACTGGCCTACAAGGAAGGGCAGCTGGGGGGGACCAGGCCTGCAGGGGAGAGCAGTTGGATATATCCCTCACAATCCAGGACTGCTGGCTTCCAACTGCTCGCCTGCCTGCCTTCCTGATTGCCCCTAACTGCTTCTGCCTGCCAGCCTGAACACCCTAACCACTCCCATGCCAGACTTATTGATGTCTAACTGCTCCCCTGCCAGCCTGTTTGCCCCCAACTTCCCTCCTCTGCAGGCCTGGTCACCCCTAACTGCCCTCCCCTGCAAGACTGGTGCCTCCCAACTGCCTTCCCCTGCTGACCATCTTGTGTCCACATGGGGGCAGGATCTTTAACCACATAGGGCAGCTATCTTGATCTTGTGTGTTGGAGTGATGGTCAATCTGCATATTACTCTTTTATTAGATAGGATAGAGGCCTGGTGCATGGGAGGGGGCCAGCTGGTTTGCCCTGAAGGGTGTCCTAGATAAGGGTGGGGTTCCCTTGGGGGTAAAGGGCAGCCTGGACAAGGGGCCTGTGATGGTTTTCAGGCCAGCCACACCCCCTGGTGACCCAAGTGGAAGCCCTGGTATCTGGAATTTGTTTACCTTCTACAACTGAAACTTTGTAGCCTGGAGCAGAGCCAAGCCTCCTGCTCGCTCCAGCTGCCACCATTTCTGTTTGGATTTTTTTTTACCGCCAGGACAGGTGGAAAGCTTTGCTTCCTCCATTGCTGGGGGCAACCCTAGCCTGTTCTCTATAGCTCTGTGGCTGCCGCCATTTTTCTTGGGATTTATCTTCTGTAATTGAAACTTTGTATCGTTGAGTGGAGGCCTGGGCCCACCAGAGTGTGTGGAAAGCTTGGCTTCCTCTGTTGCCAGGGAAAGACAAGCCTCCCTTCTGGAAGCCATCTTGGTTGGGTTTATTTGCATACTCACTCTGATTGGATGGTGGGCGTGGCTTGTAGGTATAGCAGAGTGATGGTTAATTTGTATAATTTTCTTTTATTAAGTAGGATGAATATACTTATACCATTGAATTATATACTTCAACACGGTGAATTTTATGTGTATTTTACCACATCCTAATAATATATCAGCTCTTTTTAAAAATGAGAAATAAGTGGACATACAAAAGGCCAAGAGACATATGAAAACATGCTCAAAGACACTAATCATCTGTGAACCAGTCGCTCACAATCAAAATGTCAATGAGGTACTACCTTAACCTGTCAGAATGCCTATCATCAACAAATCAATGAATGACAAGTGCTGGCAAGGATGTGGAGAAAAAGGAACCCTCGTGTGCTGCTGATGGAAATGCAGACTGATGTAGCCACTGTGGAAAACAGTATGGAATTTCCTCAAAAAAATTAAAAATGGAACTCCCATTTGACCCAGTAATCCCACTTCTAGGAATATATGCCAAGGATATATTCTTCTAGGAATAAATATCTGTGTTTTCCGATGGTCTTAGGCCACCCTGCTAGTGGTTCTCAACCTGTGGGTCACAACTGTAGAGAAAACACAGATATTTACATTATGATTCATAACAGTAGCAAAATTACAGTTATGAAGTAGCAACGAAAATAATTTTATGGTTGGGGGTTACCACAACATGAAGAACTGTATTAAAGGGTTGAGGCATTAGAAAAGTTGAGAACCACTGTCAGCAGCTAAGCAAAGAGTGCCTATGTGTCCTGACCACAGTAAAAACCTTGGGCACTGAGTCTCTAGTACACACACACACACACACACACACACACACACACACACACACACTAAGTGGCCCTATTACTGTGTTTCCCCGAAAATAAAACATCCTCCGAAAATAAGACCTACTTACAGGTTTCCTTGTGAGTGAAATATAAGGCATTCCTCAAAAATAAGCCCCCCCCCCCAATCTCTGTTTCAGAATGAAAATTAATTTACCGTAAACTGGTCACTAGGGCCACCCCGACTGGCGTCTAGCAACCAGTTACATTGCGCAGAGTCCTGACATCACTGCTGTGTGGAGGCGGAGTGGAGGTCGGAGTGAGCGGTGAGCGCGGGGCGGGAGAGAGGAGGAGACTTTCGCAGATGCGTGTAGAAGAACAGGAGGATTAGAGCGGATGGGATGCGGCGAAGGTGGTGAGTGCTGGTCTGTCTCTGGTGACACTACCTGATGCTCGCACCCACCTTCATGATGACTGAAGGTTCTCAGTCAGTGGCAGACCCTGCTCCAGCCCAGATCCAGGCCCCAGCAAGCCCAGTGACAGTCCCCAGGCAGGCCCCTGGGGGTAAATGTCTGATGAAGGGGTAGGAGGAATGTCTGGTGAAGGTATTCGGTGGCACAGGGGTGGGGCGAGGGAGATGGCTTAAAATGACACAGGAGGATCAGAGGGGGCAATCAAAATGACACAGGAGGATCAGAGGGGACAATCAAAATGACACAGGAAGATCAAAAGGGGTTACTAAAATGGTAATCCACCCTCTGATTCTCCTGTGCCATTTTGATTCCTCCCGTGTCATTTTAAGTGATCCCCCTACCCCCACTTTGATACCCCAATTCCTTTTTTTTTTTACCCCTAGAAATGAGCGCAGAAAGAAAAAGCTACTCCATGGAGTACAAGAAAGGAATCGTGGAAGACTCTTGGGGCCAAAATCTTACTGTTTTCTGCAAAGAGAAGATGTTGAGTATCTGATTGGTCCGAAAATGGTGAGCAGAGTATGGTAACCTCATTGAACAAGTGGACAAGGGAAATACTAAAAAGCGCAAGTGTGGATCAGGTCGGCAACCATTATTTTCCAAGCTGGAAGACCTGATCAGTGAATGGGTTGTTGACAGGAGAGCAAAGGCTTTGGTTGTGAATAGGGCTCAGATTCAAGAATTTGCCCGTACAATGGCACCACAGTTTGACATAGCCCCGAAGACTTCAAAGCATCACAACACTAGCTGGATAATTTCCTTCAGGGAAGTGAACTGTCTTTAAGAAGATCTACAACATTGTTTAGGTTGGAAGATACTCAAGTTATTAAGCGAGCACTTGCATTCAAGTCCTTTATTGATGATGCTGACTTCTCTAAATACAATCTTTCCAACATGATTGCTATGGATGAAACTGCAGTGTTTATGGGCCAATCATCTCAAACAACAATTGAACAGCGAGGTGCCTCCTTAGTGTACATTCCCTCACGGTTTACAAAAGTGCACGTGTTTCCTGTATTTTGGCAATTCATCTGGATGGCACTAAAATCCCACCTTTAATCATTTCTAAGGGCAAGAAGGAAAAGATTGAACGTGTTTTGGGCATTTTTATTCTTGAAACTGAACAAGCCTGGGCCACACAAGCAGTTATAAGGAAGTGGGTCGATTTAATGCTGCCGCTTGTTATGCAAGGGAGCCAAAAAGGTCTGCTAGTCTGGGATGCAGCCAGCACTCACCGTGCTAAAGACATGAAGACATTTCTTCACAAAAGAAAAATAGATCAGATAATGATTCCCACAGGAATGACGGTCTATCTCCATACTGTTGATATTGCAGTAAAGAAGCCATTCAAAGACAATTTGCGCAAGAAAGTTAATGACTACTTTGAAAATAGAATGGAGAGAAATCAGCGTGGAAACTTTGTGAAACCTAAACTGCAGAAGTTGTGACTTGGGTGAAGAATTCATGGGAGAAAATCACTGACAGTTGTTTTCAGTGACATTTGCAATGCACTGTGAGCAGGCAACCTTGACAAGAAGTACTCATTTAAAGACAGTGCTATTGCTAAACATGAGAGATTTGGTCCACTGATTCTGAAAGAAATGGAGTCACAAGAAATTCACCAGGAAATTCAGGAATTGGATTGTTATGATGATGTTCCAGAAGATGGTGACATGATTGTCATTGAATAAATTCTTGATACTGTAGGATTCACAGTTTGTCTGGTTTGTGTTGACAACTACCGTACTACCTTACCGTATACAGGTAATAAATTTCCTTTATTTTCATAACAATAAGTGTGTACAGTATTCTTCTTCATGGAAAAATAATACATCCCCTGAAAATAAGACCTAGCACATCTTTGGGAGCAAAAATTAATATAAGACCACTGTCTTATTTTTGGGGAAACAGGCTATTATGTGTTCAGAGAGCATAATAATCTGGCCACTCAGTGTAAATCTTAGTTATAAGCATGACTCTATGCTAGTTACTGGGAATTCTTCCAGTGAACCTCCATACATGGGTTATAAAAAGTATAAATTGTGGCATACTACTACAATAAAACACACAGCAATGAAAATAAACAACCTACAGCTATATTAAACAACAGCGATTGAATCTCAAATGATTAATCCTTTACTGTTTTTTGTATTGCATGAAAGTTGTTTTTACCCATACTTGACCAAGAATCATTTAAGGTAGCAGTTCTTAAACTTCATATTCTCAGAATCCTTCTAATTTATTTGAGTTCCATTGATCAATTATCAACCCTCTTAGATTTTAAGACAGAATTTGAAAAATGTTATTAATCCACTTAAAATAGCTATATTTTCCAAAAAAAAAAAGTAGCGAAAAGAATGGCAACATTGTTAGTTTTGCAAATCTCTTTCATATGAAGCTTAATAAAAAACAGCTGGGTTCTTCAAGATGCTTCTACATTTAATCTGTTGCAACATCCTGTATCAAACAACCTCTAGAAAATTCCATCATACACTCACGAGAGAATAAGAGTGAAAAGGCAAGTAACATCTTAGTATGATTATGAAAATAATTTTTACCTCTTGGGCTTTCTAACAGTCTGAGAGAATCCCAGGGGTCCCTGATTACACTCTGAAAAGTGCAACATGAAAGTTTAATACTGTGATTCATCTTTACCACATATAGAGGCTAACATGCAGCAGCATCGGTTGCTTTTATTGGAAATAAATCTTGAAGAATTCGATTTACAAACTTTGGGAACTGGCAAAACTTCCCTTATCTACATTGAGAGTCAAACCCTTCCCAGTTAATACTGTCAGAAAAATTCCTCCCTTTTACCATGGGTTCACCACACTCAGTATTGAAAGAAAAATTGTGTGTACCTTAAAAACTCCAAAGAAACTGTATTTTCATGAGGAGTGTAGAACACTTCTTTAATATTATTTGATACTATTTGTTTAAGTCATGAAATTTGTAATTTTACAAATTATTCATCTGAAAATTAAGCTTGATACTTTTCCTTTTCCTCTGGCTTTGAAACAATGCACCAGGCACTGAATATATTAAGTAACAAAGCCTGTTGTTAATTTGGTTGAACCTCAATGGCTTGTTGAAACTCCGTTTTAAGGCATATTCAAAGTTTCTTAATGGAATTAAATCAACAGCATAAGAAACTATTAGGTAAACATTATAGATTTGTTTTTTGATAAACTTTTTAAAAAATATTTTATTTTTTAAAATTTTTTACAGAGAGGAAGAGAGAGGGATAAAGAGTTAGAAACATCGATGAGAGAGAATCATCGATCAGCTGCCTCTTGCACACTCCCCACTGGGGATGTGCCCGCAACTTGACCGGAATTGAACCCGGGACCTTTCAGTCTGCAGGCTGACGCTCTATCCACTGAGCCAAACTGGTCTCGGCTTGATAAACTTTTTTAAATGATTTCAGAGAGAGGAAGAGAGAGGGATAGAAACATCAATGAGAACCATTGATTGGCTGCTTCCTGCACACCCTCTACTGGGGATAGAGCCAACACCCTATGCATGTACCATGACAGGGAATTGAACTGTGACTTCCTGGTTCATTGTTAATGCTCATACTTAGCCACACCAGCTAGGCTTGAAAAACATTTTTATACACGATTGAAATGAAAAAATTAACAATTTTACACAAGTTATATTAATAACTAATCTAGTTTGTAGATTTTGCCACATTGCTACAGGATTGGGATTGAGCAGAAATATTTACAAATTCTCTGCTGGCTTCAGTTTTGAGCCATATATGCAGGCAACTGTTGACAGTGATGCTGTACTTACCACCAATGCTAGAACAAGTGTCCGAACCTTCTCCCCAATCTCAGGTGAGATGTCATTGCCAAACTGTTGCAGAGTGGTAAGAAAGCGTTTTAACTTGCTAAGCTGCCGAGCACCACAGGTGGCTGGCAATTGTTGATTTGTTAGTGCAGATGACGTGGATGAGGCAGGACCATTGCTGAATCTTTGTGGTGGTGATGGGGCACCATTCAGGGTAGGAGGAGAATGGTTGGTGCCATTGCTTACTAAAAGAAAGCCAAATGAAAGACTCAGTGCAAAACATAAGAATCTTTGATACATTCTTCTTGTTTGCATTCTCCATTTGCTCACTCCAATTTTGTAAAACATGTTAAGAGTACAGAAGACACTATTTTTACCCAACAAGATTGAGACATACTGTCAGGTAAAAAAAAATAATAACAGAGTAACATAAAAGGTGTTAAACAGAAGAGTAGACTGCTACTAGAGCAAAGAGAAGGACATCTTACTCTACTGGTGCCATGGGCAAGCACGGGTAGTTTTTTTTTTTTAATATATATTTTATTGATTTTTTACAGAGAGGAAGAGAGAGGGATAGAGAATTAGAAACATCGATCAGCTGCCTCTTGCATACCCCCTACCGGGGATGTGCCTGCAACCAAGGTACATGCCCTTGACTGAAATTGAACCTGGGACCGTTCAGTCCTCAGGCCGCCACTCTATCCACTGAGCCAAACGGGTTTCGGCAAACACAGGTAGTTTTAAGACTTCCTGCAATAGTTACTGGATGAGATAAGTTTGGGAGAATATATTTACAATGAATGGACACTGGTGTTCATCTTTTATGTCATATCTCCTCAATCTTAGGGTCTCAAAGAAGCTAAGGAAGTCTATTAGAATATAGCATGTGAACAAGACACACCAGAAAACAGTCATTACTGTGAAAAATGTTTTTCCTATACTATAGATTTGATGACTTATTCCTATAGTAAGGTATATATCTCTTTGGCTATTGAGAATATTCATGCCCATCAGAGTCAGTTTTTCTCTGTCTTTAAGTGCTAGATTAACACTTCCAAATACTCATTCAATAAAGTATTTTTCTAGACACCATACAGGATACTAGCATTCCACATTTCAGCTTAAATTAGAACATATGTGATTAGTTTCAGTTTTCCTATTTTCCCACTATTCTTAGTCATATTTTGCTAGTTTTAATTTGGTACACAATCCTAGAGCTAAATTCTTACCAGCATTAAGTAAAAATATTTTTCATTAAAGAGTGAAAAATTTAAAATTACCTAGTGTTTAAGAGTCGATAGATTTTCATTTAGTCATACCCAATCTAAGAATATAAAACTGTATAAAAACATAAGAAACAATTTAAGTCAAGACATTAGCCAAACTTAAAGAACATAATCATTTAACCTTTACCTAACTTAGAAAACTGTCATTTACTTATATTTTGCCTAGTGCAAACTTGTTAACCATGAAAAATCTCCCACTTGCCTTCTTCCTCCAAGCTAGTCATAGTGGTTTAACCAACACTACTGCTACTTCTTGAGTGACCTTTATTCAAATTTGATCTGTAAACTCTTCTTCATCCTATATAGCTTAAATGACGCCTGTATTGAGGATTCCTTGAGACTCTGCCTTAAGGTAGATTAGTAATTCTTCTCTGTTACACATTGCTCCCATTATGTTATCTACCAAATTATACTTATTTGCATTGCCTTAATATATAGCACACTTAAAAAATATTTTTATTGATTTCACAGAGAAAAGAGAGAGAGAGAGAGAGAGACAGAAACATCAATGATGAGATAGAATCATTGGTTGGATGCCTCTTGCATGTCCCCTACTGGGGGATAGAGCCCACAACTTGGGCATGTGCCCTGACCGGGAATTAAACCCTGATATCCTGATTCATAGGTCAACACTCAACCACTGAGCTACACCAGCTGAGCTATTGTATACTTCTTGATTAATATTCTTACTTATTCATGTATACTAAAATTAGCTAAGTTTTTTAAGCTGTGTATACTATATATACGTTAGCTTTGTTCAATAGCTAGTAATATTTAATATTCAGGAAAAGTCTGCTGAATATGACTCTGCTTAAAAGACTAACAGTCTAAGGAAAAAAGGATGCTTACTCTTCTAAGTCTTTCATTAAAAAGATCACTAGAAATACTGGAAAGAAAGCTCAACACTCAGCCTCAGCAATCCTGAAAATTAGTTGCAATGGTCTGCCATTTCTTTGTGATCACAGAAAAGGTCAACTGCCAGTGAAGAGCTGCCCTCTTTTGAAGCAGCCCATTAGAATAATACATTATTGTGCTTTTAGCCACTCTGATGCCCAGACAAGCTTTTTCATGGCCTCTTTAGTGAAAGCATATGATTACATATTCTGAAATAAAACATGTTCACACCCAAGTAGTCAAATATGGAGGTAAAAAGGACCAAATTTATATATACATATCCCTATCTGTATCTTGAAATCTGAATGATAGCTTGGGATCTGCCTTCATTTCAAGACAGTACTTATATCTAAGGTGTATAACTTTGAGACAGAAAACTAATTTAAGAAAAAAAAAAGATAATTTCTTTCACTCTGGCTCAGACTGCTGCAGTTATCACTCATTCAATTTCAAATGTTTGAGAAAATAAAAATTAAAGCTACTATTAAAGCTGTACCTGTTAGACTTCCTTCTCTTATTGTTAAAAATAATTTCACAGAAAACATAAATGTTTAAGCAAAGATAGTGTGCAAGTGTATTTAAATAAGAAAATACATATAGCACCTAGTACATTGCTCTAACCTGATATGGATGAGTAGTACCCAAATAGAAATTTTCTGCTTTATGAGGCAAAATGTCTGTAAGGGTCAATGTGAACTGGAAGTAGCATGGGCATGGAAAGACAGAACACAAATTAACATCTAGATGTGTGTGTGTGTGTGTGTGTGTGTGTGTCTAAATTTTAAATCGAGGCATTTGCTGTTGTTGTTTTTAAAAATATATATTTTATTGATTTTTTACAGAGAGGAAGAGAGAGGGATAGAGAGTTAGAAACATCGATGAGAGACAATCATTGATCAGCTGCCTCTTGCACACCCCCTACTGGGTGTGCAACCAAAGTATATGCCCTTGACCCAGCTCGAACCTGGGATCTTTCAGTCTGCAGGCTGATGCTCTATATCCACTGAGCCAAACCGGTTTTGGCTGTTGTTGTTGTTTTTAACATATATGTACAACTGAATTTGTTAAGTTATAAAATCTGTGAAAATTCAGCTTTAGAAGATACTGCCAAACCATTTTGTCATACTTAAACAATGTATGAGTGTTCAGGTTGCTCCACACATACTCACCAACACTTGACAATTCTTTTCACTTTGAACATTCTTGTGAGTGTACATGGTACTGCACTAGGTTTTAGTTTGCATTTCCTGGATGACTACTTAAGTTGAACGCCTCAGACTTATTGGCTAATATAATTCTTATTAGCTGAATTGTGTCCCCCACAAATTCCCATGTTGAGGTTCTAACCCCTCAGTAACTCAGAATGTGACTATGTTTGGAGATAGGACCTTTAAAGGCTAAACTGATGTCATATAGGTAGTCCCTGATCCATTATGACAGTTTTCCTTAAGAAGAGAAAGGGACAACATGAATGTGTTGGCACAGAGGCAAGGGCATGGGAGAATATAGCAAGAAGGCAGCTTTTGCAAGCTAAGAACAGATGTCTCAGGGGGTAAAAAAATCAAATCTGCTGACACCTTGGTCTTGGATTTCTATACTCTAGAACTTTAAAAAAATAAATTTCTATAGTTTAAACTACCTAGTCTATAGTATTTTGTTATGGCAGCCCTAGCAGACTAATACAATATTCTTTTTTTTTTGTAAAGAGACTTAGCATGATAGTCCTGGAAAACTTTTAGAAATAATTCAACAACTTTATGAATCTTACTTTAATTCCTATAAGTTAATCTAACTTTAATTTATTATTTTAGAACTCAAGAATTTAAAACCCCTACTTCCAAGACAAAGAGTATGAAAAAAATATTGGGACTACTAAATTTCCAAATGCCAAAATTAGCTAAGTACTATTCAAGAGGGCAAACACAATTTATAAAAGAAATAACCAGATATACATTTCTGAGATATATCTCTTTTAATAGCCATTTTGAAAAGCTTGTGAATGGTATATGCAGAAGGCTTAATGGGAGTCAGTCACATAGATAAAAATGTCACTCTGAATCACTAACTCAAGTAACTAAGGGTTCTCACATGCTGTAGGAGTAAATGACACTGGTCTGGGTCCTCCAGGATTTATTGGTGGGAGGGGTGGCATGGTGGGAGGTGAGGATCTTGACTGTATCTTCACTTCCACAGGCGATCCAGGCATTGCTGGCACCCTTTTCTCAGGACCAACTGTAGAAAATAAAAGAAATGGAGGTCAGAGTTTTCTATAAAATAATAAAAATAGTGACAATAATCTGAAATACTAACATACAGGTATTTTCCTAGAGGACTGAGAAGAAAATGCTTAGTTTAATAGACTGAATAGTGGTCCTCAGAAAGATATCTACCTCTTAATCCCTTGAATTGTAAATGTTTCCTTGTTTGGAAAAAAGGTCTTTGAAAATGTAGTTAAAGATTTTGAGAGGAGGAGATAATCCTGGATTATCAGGTGGGCTCCAAATCCAATAGAGGCAGTCATCCGGTTACATAGGACTGGACGAACATCATTTTGTGGTTATGTGGCCATCTCCCATTTATTTATATATATTTTTTAAAGTTCGGTCATTTTCACCATAAAACAAACAAACTGCCAAATGAGGAGCGGATTCTATTCATGTGATTCTGAGATAGTCACCATAAAACAAGCAAATTGTCAAATGACAGCGGGGAGGAGGGGAAAGAGACCTGGGGGGAGATAAGAGAACAACCGAAGGACTGGTATGCATGAATTAAAGTACAACCAACGAACACAGAACTCTGGGGAGGGAGGGCATGAATGGGAGGTGGGGGGGGGGGGGCCAATGGTAAGATATGTACACATATAATACATTAATAAAAAAGAAAAAAAGAAAAAGGAGAGATAAAAAAAAGTTCAGTCATTTTGACATATGTGCTTTATGTTTTTTTTATTATTTATTTACCACAAGAAAAGGTCAGGAATTGTTATTTTTCTTTTAAATTTTTTTTTTATGGTTTCACTTCATTACTGCTGTGTATGTGCTCCATGTGGGTGATGTAGGTGCTTATGTAGATGGGTTCCAACTTACGGTGAAAATCGCATTATATCGTGCCATAGGAATGGCGCTCCAACGTAACCTGAGAATCTACTGTATAAATAAAACCCTCATAAAAGAGCTGAAGAGGAAAACCAAGATGGCAGCATAGGTAAACACCTAACTGCAGGCACACACAACAATTTAAAAAAATACAACTAAAATATAAAGTGGACATTATCCAGAACTACAGGAAAGTCGACTGACTGGAAATTCTACAACTAGAAGGAAAGAGAAAACCAGAAGGAAAACCAGAGGAGCTGTAAAAGCCTAAGGTACGGAGACACGGTGCACACGTGGGGAGAGGATGGAGCCAGAGAGGAGGGGGCGGCTGAGTGCTTGGTTGGCGTTCCCTAGTGGGAAGGAGATAAAAGCTCTGGACTGTGCTGAACCCCAGTTCTGGGCGAGAGGCTGGGGTCCCAGGCTCATACAGAGGGAATCTGGGCTGAAAGGCGGAAGCTCAGGAGAGCGGCGAAAGGCAGAGTAAAGTACTAAATTTTTGTTGTTGCTAATCCTTACCCAAGGATATATATTTTTTAAATTTATTTTATTGATTTTTTTACTGAGAGGAAGGGAGAGGGATAGAGGGATAGAAACATCAATGAGAGAGAAACATTGACCAGCTGCCTCCTGCACACCCCCCACTGGGGATGTGCCCGCAACCAATGTACATGCCCTTGACCGGAATCGAACCTGGGACATTTCAGTCTGCAGACCGAAGCTCTATCCCCTGAGCCAAACTGGTTTCAGCCCAAAGTTATTTTTCCATTGCTTTTTAGAGTGTGGAAGAGAGGGAGGGGAGAAACATATATGAAAACATTGATGTGAGAGAGACATTGATTGGTTGTCTTCTGCAAACAGGATAGAACCTGCAACCTACGTACATGCCCTAGACTAGGAATTGAAGCCAGACCCTTAAGTGTATGAGTGAACACTCTTAACCATCAAGCTATATTGTCCTGGGCTAAAGCACTAAATTTTTATACATATCGACTACTCTAATAGGAAAAAAGAAGTGGGTTCAACATCTTTAACATCAGGCATATAAATGTCGCTTATAATATTTGTTCAAAAAGATGAAAAGTAGAAATTATTTTAAACCAAGCATAGACTACTTCACCCATGGTGATAATACATAAGCAGTGTTTGATAATACTAGATAGCAACAAATTCTAGAAAAGATAAATTTTATAGATTATACTAATGACATTAGAATTAGGACTGAGCTCATATAAATAACATTTGAGCCCTAGCTGGTTTGGCTCAGTGGACAGAGCATTGGCCTGTGGACTGAAGAGTCCCAGGTTTGATTCTGGTCAAGGGCACATGCCTGGGTTGCAGGCTTGATCCCGTGTGGGGTGTGCAGGAGGCAGCCAATCAATGATTTTCTCTCACTGATGTTTCTCTCTCTCCCTTTCCTTTCCTCTCTGAAATCAATACAAATTATTTTTTAAAAAGACTTGATTCTGAAGAGTAATATTTTAATATCTTCAAAGTAATTTTCCCCATTAAAGGGAACTTGTTATATACTTGGTTAATAATAGAGCCACGGCTACCATAATCACCTTTAATTGAGCGATTTGCCTTTTAGTAATTCAGTTTTTCACTTAAGTTCCATGTACTTATTCTCCAATAAATTCAAGTAAAGCACAAGAAATGGACACCAAAGGTTCAAATGAGAATGCTAAATCAAAGATTTCTTTAAGTGGCATCACAGTTGTAAACAATACATACAAGAGCATTCATGGCATGGCAATAAGCACATCTTCGCACATTCATGGGCATGGTCTAATGAGAAAAATATCCCCAAATATTATTTTTAATGCTTCAATTTGCCACATTTTTGGGAAGAAATATAATGAATGCAGGAAGTCAATCAAGGAAGCAATGTCCCTAAATTGCAAATCCCCAACAAAAATGTGCAGCTCTCCAAGAGCCATGTGGGCAACACTCTGCCAGCCTTCTCCCTCTCTGTCCAGGACATTTTCTTTGTAAAATTGATGGTTGTCCTGTCTGATTAGTGGACTAATGAGCTGTTGCGCTTGCCTTTTTCTTCTTGACAGTATTTTCTCAATGCCCTTCAGAGAAAAGTTGACACATTTCCAGCACTTCCATCTGGGGCCCAGCTTTCTGGAGGACTGGGGACGGGGGTAGGGAAGGAAGGAACTGACAGTTGTCTCGCACTGCTATGTGTTGTGTATGGTGTGCGATAACCTAGAGGGAGCCTTTCTTCAGACCACCTGCCTTTACAGCTAGGGCGCCAAGCCAAAGGCCTGAGGAGCGCTTAGCAATGAGGTGTGCTTTAACATTCAGCACTTGGCAGAATGAAAAACCCAAATACAGAACGCTAAATAATATATCAAGTAAAAAGCTTAGATACTGGTTAAAACTTAGCCCCCAAAGTACTATTTACAGATTAAAACTACCCATCTCTTGTTCAGGTCACTATTCACAAACCTGCAACACTAGCTTATTCTTCATGTTTCCAGCAATGAAAAAGCATGAGTACAGAGACTAAGAGATTTGCTGTGAATCCTCATTCTGTTACTAATGAATTTTTATCAAATAATTTATTCTTTGTGGGTCAAATTTTCAAAACTAGTAGCCCAGTGCACGGACTCATGCACACTAAAAGGTAATTAGAAAAAATATTTTAATATTGCTATTCACCCTTTCTCTATAATAGAAGTGTCAGAGATTCAAGAAAATTAGTAAGATGTATATGAAAATAATATATAAATTGATTAATAAATATCAATAACAATATGATACAACAACAACAAAGACATGATATAAAAACAACATTGATAAAAACAATGACTGGTAAATTGATTAAACTTATTCTAATATATCCCTGTATACCACATTAAGAGTAAAAACACTTTCAAAGTGCTTTATTAATTCCTCTTGTGATGAACTATTTACAACTTTAACGTCACACACTCTTCGAACTTGAGAGAAAGCAACATATAACTGACCGTGTCTGAAAACTGATTCAGGTAGAACAATTCATACTCAGTCTAGAGTTTGTCCTTGTGACTTATCAATAGTCATTGCAAATGACTGAGCCACATCAGCTGGGCAAAACCACATTTCTTTCAGACTCCTAACTAAAATACAATTGGGAAGTTTTAAAGAGAATGATCTTTGGAGGCAGAGGCCGAAGGTAGGTAATTTTGTTTTTTGTACATATAAACATACATTTGTATGGTTCAAAATCAATATAAAAAGAAATATTCCTTGCCTGTGTCCCTACATACTCCACCCCATAGGTAACCATTTTAATTGGTTTCTTATGCATCCTTCCATTCTTTCTAGGTATAAATGAGCAAACATAAATTCTTATCCCAGCCCAGTTGGTATGGCTCAGTGGTTGAGGTTGACCTATGAACCAGGAGGTCACGGTTTGGTTCCCGATCAAGGCACATGCCCGGATTTCGGGTTCGATCACCAGTATGAGATGTGCAGGAGGCAGCCAATCAATGATTCTCATCATTGATGTTTCTATCTTTCCCTTCCCTTCCCTCTCTAAAATCAATTAAAAATATATATTTTAAAAAATTCTTATCCAATCCCCATGTATATACAAGGGTAACATAATTACATTAAACTGAATGTTCCCAATAATGGCTTCTCTTGTAATCCCTTTTGCAATGCATCAGGAAGTGGGTTCTATTCCTATCTCCTAAACCAGGCCAAGCCCTCCGACTTGCTTTGGTAATGTGATGGGAGTTACAGAGTGCCAGTTCTAGGCCTGTCTTGGTACCCTGGTTCTGCCATTAAAGCAAATTCCAACTAGTCTACTGGACGACGAGACCACATGGAGCAGAGAGAGATGAGCTGCAGCTGCTAAAGCCAGCTGATCCCCAAACATGTGAGAGCCTAACATAATGAGTCGGATCTGCAGCTAGCTGACTGAAGACATGTGAATGAGTAAGCACAACCAAAAGCAGAAATGTTTGACTCATATGCAAAAAAACCCAAAAACCAACAAAAACAAAACAAGCAAACAAACAAACAAACAAAAAACACACCCCACAAATAAAAAATGAAAAGCTTATTGTTTTAGGCCACTAAGTTTTAGCATGCTTTGCAACAGAGTAACTGACCAACAGCAACTAATTAATCTATACCTATACAAATTGTGGGTGGTTAATGACTTGTACTTCATATTGAGATTCAATTGCTCCTTGATTTTTTTGTTGTTCAACACAGGGAAGCAGCCAAAGTTTGGAGCCAAAGAAACATGTCACGAATGAAAGAAATGGAGGAAAGCAAACTACTGGACATAGAGTTCAAAACCACATTTATAAAATTACTCAAGAATCTTTTTAAAACCACCAAGAAACTTGATGAGACCTCCAAAGAGTTTAGTGAGACCTTCAAGGACCTTAATGGGAATGCCAAAAAAATGGAAAAGCAGCAGTCAAAAATTAAGATTACACTGTCTGAAATAAAGAATAAACAGAATCTCAACTTTAGATCAACGTACCCCAAGAGTCAAACCAAAAATCTGAAATATGAGGAAACAAAAAAAACACCCAACCAGAAAAACAAAAAGAAAAAAATAATCAAAAAATATGAAGCTAGTGTAAGGAGCCTCTGGGACAACTTTAAGCGTACCAATATCCGAATTTTTGGGGTGCCAGAAGAAGAAGAGAGAGCAAAATATTGAAAACTTATTAGAAGAAATAATGACAGAAAACTTTCCCTACCTGGTGAAAAAAATAGACTTACGAGTACAGGAAGCACTTACAAGTACAGAACCCCAAACAAGAGGAATCCAAAGAGGACCACACTAAGACACATCATAATTAAAATGCAAAGACAAAGAGAGAAATTTGAAAGCAGCAAGAGAAAAACATTTAGTTACCCACAAGGGAATACCCATACAACTGTCAGCTGATTTCTCAACAGAAACTATGCAGGCCAGAAGGGAGTGGCAAGAAATATTCAAAGTGATGAACAGCAAGAACCTACAACGAAGTTTACTCGACTCAGCAAAGCTATCATTTAGAATTGAAGGTCAGATAAAGAGCTTCACAGACAAGAAAAAGTTATAGGAGTTCATCTCCACCAAACCAGGATTACATGAAATGCTAAAGGGTATTCTTTAAGAAGAGGAAGAAGAAGAAAAAGGTAAAGGTAAAAATTATGAACAACAAAAAGACATCAAATACATACCTACCAATGAGTGAATCTAAAAATCAAGTGAATAAAAAATCTGAACAGAATGGACTGGTGAATATAATAGAATCAGGGACATAGAAAGGGAGTGGACTGACAATTCTCAGGGGGAAGGAGATTTGAGGGGTGCAGGAAGAGATTGGACAAAAATCTTCATCCAAAATCTTATGGATGAAGACAGTGGCGGGAGGTAAGGGCCTGGGGTGTGGTGGGGAATCAGGTTGAGGAGAGCTATGGGCAGGGGGGAGGGAGAGAGGAACACCTGCAATAATCTGAACAATAAAGATTTATTATATATATAAAAAAAAGAAAAGGTCACTGGCTACGTGGGGAAAATGGTGAGATCATAGTGCAGGCAAAGACTACTTATAAGGTTGTTATAGTGAGAGATGATTGTGGCCTGAGATAGGGATTATCAATAGGCATGGTAAAAGGGGGTTGGATTTCAGAGATATTTAGTTAGAACAGGATAGAGTTAGAAAAGGATTTGTTGAATGATTAGATGTGGATGATAAATTGGGGTAACATCTGGAATTACTGACTGAGATAGAGGCAACCAGAGAACTGTGTTTAAGGGGAGAAATGAAGAGTTCCATATGTATTGAACATACTGCTTTCATGATGCCTCTGTGATAGCCAAGAGGATGTTCCAGTTGATAAATTTAGAAGTCTGGTGTTGAAAATAGTCTGGTCTAAAATTGTGAGTTATCAGTATAAAAATAAGAAAATTTTGGCTATAAGAGGTTAAAAAGATGTTATGTTTCAAAAACAAATAAAATGATTTATGCCTGCTGATTTTTTCCCTATTGACTTTTACTCAATATTCAGTGTTAAGAATGGATAATTAACTATTATATATAAATATTTGACCATACTTTAATAGTTTATTCAATTCCTCTTCTTCATGCTAGTAGTTTTTTTAGATTAGCTGTAAAGTCAAATATTTACAATGTATTTACAAGCCCCTAACTCTCATTATTTCCCTGTTCTGCAATTTGTCTATACTGTTCCACAGAAAATTTTGCTTTGCATTTCTCTACAGATACTTTCTGTTCCCAATTCTAGAGAGCCAGACTCAGGTAACCATGTCCATCTTCATTCTAAATCAATGCCCTTTTAGGATAATTCCACTCACAGGGAAAGTATAAGACAGGAAAGAAGGACAGAAAAAGGAATATGGTAAGAAAGGTGTTATTTTCATAAACTGGAATTTTTAAAAATAGTTATTTTTATGAATTTTTTTTATGAGTTTGTCAAAGATGCCTTAAGAAAGTATCACACACTGAGTGGCTTAAATTACAGAATCCACTTTCTCAAAATTTTGGAAGGCAGAGGTGTTGACAGAACTCATTTCTTTTGTGGCCTCTCTCCTTGACTTGTGGAAGGCCTCTTCTGATACATAATCTATGTCCAAATTTCCTCTTCATATAGGGATATCCAGTCGTATTGACCCACCCTAATGATCTCATTTTAATTTAATTGCTGTATTAAAGACTCTGTCTCTAAATTCAGTCACATCCTGAGGTTCTGGGGTTTTAGGACTTCAATATATAAATTTGTAGGGAACACAATTCAGCCCAATAGTGGGGGTGGGAATGATGAAGAAAGCAGATTAAGGAGGTTGACCAGATTTTCCTGAATTGAATTTTAGTATTCTCTCATTCATTCATTCATTCATTCAAAAATAGTTGAGTAATTACAAGATATCTTACTGCTGAGGATAGACAGTAAATAAAACAAAAGTAAATAAAAGGTAGAGCTCAAGGAACAATTCTACAGTTTTCAGCCTGGAAGGATGGAGTTTCCATCTATTGAGAAGTGTGAAAATATGAAAGGAAAATGAGTGGAAGGATAGAGACCAGGACTAAATTTGAAATGCCTAGTAGATATTCAAATGGGGATGTTGGAATAGGCATCTGGATATAAAAGTATAGAGATGACACCTGGGGTGGGAAAGTCTGAGCTCTGGATTAAAGGTTGTCAACTGATGAAAATATTGATGCTATTTAAAGCCTGAAACTGGATTATCTTAGAGGAAGTGAGTATAGAATAGAGGTTCAAGGACTAATCTTCAGGTACTCTAATTTTTAGGGATCAAAGAGAGGTGGGGGGGACGGGACTAAAAGAGACAGACAGAGAGAGAGACAGACTGGGCTTGGCCCGTGTGGTTGGGTAGCCACCCATGCACCAAGGAGGTCAATGGTTTGATTTCCAGTCAGGGCATATGCCCATGTTTCAACCTCAATCCCCAGCATAGGGCAAGCAAGAAGCAGCCTATCGATGCTGATGCATTGATGTTTCTCTTCCTCCTCCTTCACCTCTCTCTAAAATCAATTTTAAAAAATATTTAAGCCCTAGCTGGTTTGGCTTAGTGGATAGAGTGACAGCCTACGGACTGAAGGGTCCAGGATTTGATTTTGGTCAAGGGCACATGCCAGGGTTGCAGGCTTGATTCCCAGTAGGGGACATGCAGGAATCAGCCAATCAATGATTCTCTCTCATCATTGATGTTTCTCTCTCCCCCTCTCCCTTCCTCTCTGAAATCAATAAAAATATATTTAAAAATATTTAAAAGAAAATGGTTTGTAAGGAGATATTAACCTTAAAAAAAAAAAAAGATTGAAAATGAGCAGTCCTTTGCTTCTTGGTGAGCCTGGCTAGAGGTTCATCAATCTTGTTTATCCTTTCAAAGAACCAGCTTTTGGTTTCATTGATCTTCTTTTTTTTTTTTTTTAAATAAATCTTTATTGGTCAGATTACAATAGTTTCTCCTTTTTATCCCCCATAGCTCCCTTCTACCAGATTCCCACTCCACCTTTTGCCCTTACCCCCTCCCACCCCATTGTCCTCATCCATAGTTTATACGATTTTAATCCAGTCTCTTTCTGCACCCCCACACCCTTTTCGCCCTGATAATTATCAATCCACTCCCTTTCTTTGCCCCTGATTCTATTATATTCACCAGTTTATTCTATTCCTCATATTTTTAACTCACTTGATCTTCTTCCTCTTCTTAATTAATACCTTTCAGCATTTCATATAATACTGGTTTGGTGGTGATGAACTCCTTTAACTTTTTTTTATCTGTGAAGCTCTTTATCTGCCTTTCAATTCTGAATAATAACTTTGCTGGGTACAGTAATCTTGGTTGTAGGTTCTTGCTAATCATCACTTTGAATATTTCTTGCCACTCCCTTCTGGCCTGCATGGTTTCTGTTGAGAAATCAGCTGATAGTCATATTGGTGTTCCCTTATAGGTAACCAACTGCTTTTCTCTTGCTGCTTATAAGATCTTCTTTTTGTCTTTTGCCCTTGGCATATTGATTATGATGTGTCTCAGAGTATTTTTCTTTGGATTCCTCTTGTTTGTGGTTCTGTTTGCTTCCTGTACTTGTAAGTCTATTTCTTTCACCTGGTGAGGGAAGTTTTCCGATACTTTTTCAAATATGTTTTCAGTATTTTGCACTCCTTCTTCAGGCACCCCCATAATTCTGATGTTGGTGCTCTTGAAGTTGTTCCAAAGGCTCCTTACACTATCTTCAACTTTCTGGATTCTCTTTTCTTCTTGCTTCTGCAGAGGAGTGTCTTTTGCCTCTTTGACCTGATTCTTGTGTTCCTCCATTCTGCTGTTGGATCTCTGCATAATATTTCCAATTTAGTCAGTTTATGTATACATTTTAGTTGGGTCTCATGAAGTTTATCGACCTTTTCTAGGATATTATATAATTTTATTTTTCTATTTATTTTTTACAAGGAGGAAGAGAGAGGGATAGAGAGTTAGAAACATTGATGAGAGAGAAACATCGATCAGCTATCTCTTGCACACCCCCTACTGGGGATGTGCCCGAAACCAAGATACATGCCCTTGACCAGAATCAAACCTGAGACCCTTCAGTTAACAGGCCAACGTTCTATCCACTGAGCCAAACCGGTTTCAGCTAAATCCACTTTTTATCACCAGTCACAATTCAATGCAAAATAACCCTTTCTTTCGTGAGGCTGAAGCAACATTTTAATGATGACTTTTTAGTTTTGCATTTGTCTTTTGTTCAGTTGATGTGGCACCCATTTTCCTTCTTTTAAAATTTTCCCCTTTGCTTGTAAACTATCGAAAATTGTCTGCTGGTCAACGTTTAATCTTTCTGCAAGTTGTTTTCGAGTTTGACACACATCTTCATCCAATAATGTTTGTAATTGTTGGTCTTCAAACTTTTTTGGTTGACCTGGACGTCTTTGTCTTACACATCAAAATCATCACTTTTAAGTGTTCACAAGTATCTTGAGATGGAGCATGTTCATCATAAGCTTCCCGAAGTATATGATGACTTTCAGCAGCACTTTTCTTCAAAATAAAGTTATGAATTAAAACCTCCTTTAAGTGCTCTTTTTGGGGGCATGAAATTTGACATTTTTAAGTGTAAAAATATCTATGATGTTAACACTTTCAGAAAATTTGACATATGAAGTTTTGAAACTTGTTGTCAATACAACAAAATAGCATATATATCAAATAGCATATATATCAACATATGTGTAACTCCATCTATTGAAAAAAATCCGCATTATTAACTAGTACACCTGGTAAGATGGAAAGGGCAGTTTGACAAGTGGACCAAATTGTAAATCAGCTGGATATTTATGTCCTTAACAAGTCAAAGACAGGCTTACGTAGAATATAGAACACTGGGCAAGAAACTAAAATATGTGAATGAATCCTGATTGTTCTGCCAACTTGTCAGCTGTGGGCTCTTGGGCAAGTCACTCCAGAGCCTTGCTTTTCTCCTCTATAACACAAGAGGGGGAGGGGAAAGATGTTGAAAGGCCAATAAAGTAACAACTAAGAATGTACTCTTTTATACTATTAAAGTAAAAGATATTTTTCTATCCATCAGAAATGTATTAACAATCAGTATGCCACTAATATGTTGAAAGTAACAAAAGGATCTCTAACAAAGCTAATGATTTTAATATTTAAAGATATGTTATAATTGCCTGCCAACATCAAAACCCTGTTGATAACCTTAATGCAAGTTAAAAGCAGAAGCAACACAGCTAGCTGACTTGATAATGTAAATAGGGAAAAGTGAAATATGGATTGTTGCCTCCCAGCTCCAGCAAATGTTTATTTGGAATAATATATATCTATTCCAACTGCATACCATCTGTTTCAAGTCTCCACTAAGTTAATATTTCTCACATGAACAGAAATGACTTAAAATTACATTTGATTAGCATCTTGCCTTCCTATGGAGGTTATCCTAACGGCAGTCTCAATATACTGAATCTCAACCTCTTAACATTGTGCATCATTACTGCTTTGGCCAAACATATTTAGCCAAAGTCAGATAACTCAGAGAACTGAGGCTGTCAGAGAATAAGCTAATTCTAGTCCTTCTTAGTCAAATGGATTCCTTCTTATACTTTTTTTGGAGACAGGGAGAAATGATACAAATTTCTCACACAGCTTTCCTATAATTCAAAACTAGGTCCTTCTGGTTTCATTTACTAATGCGTCTGTGCTACAATTTCTTTGGAACACAGAACCTTCTGGAATAATACTTCAGTAAATCCTGACAGGTCAACTTTAAATATATCACAACTATAGGCCTGGTGCATGAATTCGTGCATGGGTGGGGCCCCTTCACCTGGCTAGCAATGGGGCCAATTGGCGCTGTCTTGCCCAATTCCCACGGGAAGTTGGTTAGATGGGAAGGGACCGAGGCAGGTCTTCAGGGCATGTCCAGCCCTGTCTCACCCAGTATCGATTGGCTGGACCCCAGCAGCAAGCTAACCTACAGGTTGGAGCATCTTCCCCCGGTGGTCAGTGCTTATCATAGCTACCTGTTGAATGGTTGACACTTAGCATATTAGGCTTTTATATATATAGAAGATAAAATAACTTATCCCGTCTCCACTGTTCTACTTTAGCTCAAGCCACTGTCATCTCTCACCTGTACTACTACAGCTGCCCCCTAACTAATCTTTCTGCTTCTGCTTTTGTCCCTTTCAAGCCAATCTCCATGTAGCAGCCAAAAGTGCTGATTTTAAAACTTCAAAGAGATCTTTTCACAGATCTATTTAAACTTCTCAAATGACTCCCCAATGCTCTTACATAAAACACAGGCTCTTTACTTTGGCTTAAATACAAACATCAATCTAGCAGTTCTTAAAAATGTGGTCTGGGAACCTTTGGGGATTTTATAGACCCTTTGGATGGGTGTGGGTGTACCCTCATCTGGAGCGTCAAAACAATATTCATAATAATACGAGAAAATTTGACATATGAAGCCTTCTTTACTCTTCTTACTCTTCCATGAGTATATAGTGTTTTTTCCTCCAGTGGTTACATAATAATAGTACAAGAGATGTAAGGCAGAAGTAGATATGCGAAAACAGTTACATTCTATTAAGCCAGTCATTAGAGTATTGGGAAACTGTAAAACAGTGTCACTCTTCTTATTAAAGATTGCTTTGAAAATCGATTTTCATAAAAATGTTATTTATACTAACATGTAATAAGTTTATTATTTTAAAGGAATTAATATCTAAAATTTTTAAATTTCCTAGGGGAATGTGGTGTGTTTCCTATAAAAAATGTTTATAAAAAAAGAGTGCAAAGAAATCCTGAAACCAATGAGCTTGAGAACTGCTGACCTAGCCCATGCCTACCTCTACAATCTCATACCCTTATCCCAGTGGTCAGCAAACTGTTGCTCGGGAGCCGGGGTTTGCTGCTCTGTTGACTAATGAGTTTGCTGACCACTGCTAGGGAAAAACACTTAAAAAACATTTTAGTAATGTACTATTGTCTTTAACCTGAAGTCAAAAGTTCTTGGTAAGGGTAATGCCATACTCAATGGTCTGCAAACCCATTAGTCAACAGAATGGCAAACCGTGGCTCAAGAGCCGCATTTTGCTGACCACTGACCTATCCTGTCCTCAGAATGCACTAGTTATGCTGACCTTTCTTTTTACTTCTCAAATAGCCAATTGAACTACTATTTCGGTACCTTCAGCCTAGAATTGGCTTCCACCAAGCTGTCACATGACTGATTCCTTATCATTCAGATGTCAGCACAAGTATCATTTTCTCAGAAGGAGCTTCAGTAACTAAACTTGCTCCACTATCCCTACCAGACCATTCCATGATGTTAGTTATTTTTTTCATTGCAGTTATTACCATTACACCAATCAGGCAAGTGACTGATGCTCACCTTTGGGAAAACAAAGGCCTTTTCTATATCGTTATCATACCTACAGCACCTAGAGCATGCAACACCAAAACACAATGATCAAAAGGGGCACATCCTAGGAGAGAGAACCAAGATGGAAGCCTAGGTAGTATCCTAAGCTGCCACCTCATCAAAATTAAAACACACACACACACACACACACACACACACAACTAAAATCACAAAGGACTTCATCAAAACCACAGGAAAGCTGGCAGAGTGGGATATCTACAACTAGAAAGAAGGAGAGGGGCTCACGGATCAGACTGGGAGTCGCAAAGCGCTAAGGTAGGGAGACGCTTGTGCCCAGAGAGGAAGTGCGGCTGAATGCCTGCCTGGCGGGAGGGGAGGAATTCCCGATTGCACGGAACCCTTTCTGACTGTATTGAACCCCAACCCCTGCCGAAGCCCTGCGGACCCAGGCTCATACGGGTGGAGTCTGGACTGTAGAGAAAGGCACCCAGAGACTCAGAGCCGGGGAGTCAGGAGCTGCAGCCGGCAGGGTCTACAGTCGCACTGGGGGAAGAGGGGTCCCTCAGCCCGGCCTGCCCCCTCTCACAGTCCGGGAGCCCTCAGGGGATGTCCTACTGATGGCTTAGGCCCTCTCTGGGAGGTGGAGGGAGCAGGCCTAAGTTGCAGTCTGGCCTCCCTTTGCAGGAGGCAACTGGATGATCAGGGGAAGGCACCACCCCTAACACGGCCTCACTGCTGCTGCTGCCTCTGGCCTCCCTCTGCAGTTGACTGGACCTATCAGGGGAAGGCAACACCCCAATCACACCTCTGCTGCTGCCTGAGCCTTGGCCTTCACAGCCACCACGGATTGCCTGAGCTTCAGGCCCTTGCATTGGCAGTTGTCATCTGCATCTTGCCTGAGTCTCAGGTTGGCCCTGGCAGAGTCAGCTGCTGAGGCTTTGTCCGAAGACGCCCACTCTAATTAGCATATTACCCTTTTATTAGTATAGATTATTAGTATAGACTAGTAGCCCATTGCACGATATCACAAGAGCTGTCGGGAACCTTAGTGCACTGCCAGGAGTCATGCTGCTTCCATGGGAGCCATGCAGCTTCCGCTGGAGCAGGGAGGGACCTATGCTGCTTCTGTGGGAGGCAGGCCTGCCATCTCCTCTCCAGCCCTGCGCTTGGCCAGCCGCAGAGGATGCGGGCCAGCACCCCATCCCCCAGAGACCCTCCGTAGCTAGGGCATTGCCACAGCAATGAAGCAAGCATCCTGCCCCAGGCATTCTGTTGCCGTGACAATGAAGCAAGCATTCCGCCATGCCACTCATGCTGCCCCCCCCCTCTCAGCAGCAGCCCTCCCCCCCCCCCCCCACTGGGGGATTCCAGCGAGGCTAAAGGGACTTGGCGCTGCCATCTTTGTGATGGAGTAATGGTTATTTTGCATATTACCCTTTTATTAGATAGGATTATTAGTACAGAATAACCGTGAAATGTGTTAACTATATAAGAAGTTGAATAACTGTTTTTTAAATTGGTAGGGAATATCACAGACTAATACAGACATCAAATCATTTGTGCATACAACTCCTTCCATAAGGCCTTTTCATCCCCAAAATGCTATATTTATCTAAATCTTCCTCCCCCCATACACACAGCTGTTATTCTTTCAGACTGAAAAATATTAAATTTTAAAAGGCTGTTAACTTGTGCTATCTTAATTATATTCTATTAAGTAAAAATGCTTGTCCAGGGCAAGCCTAGTACCATCTTTCAAGTATTAGTAAGGTAACCATCAAGTTAATTTAACGATGACTTAATGTTTTTCTTAATAAATCATATTACCATTCTCAGTTAAATTGGATGTACAAAGATATAATTTTTCTGTACATATTTATTCTTAAAACTTTAAAAAGAGTTTGCCAATGCTAAGGCTCCGTTTGGTTCCATTTCCCTTAATATTTGAAAAACTGATTCATATGTTTCCCCAGTATGAAGAATGGCCAGCCAGTCCAGCAGTGTCTGCTTTGGGATATATAACCACTAAAACAGAACTGCAGTCTTGGGATTACCAGGGACCAAAGATCAAGCTCTCTTCGGAGATGGAAAGCCCCTGGACAAACTACCTGAATGGCTGATATCCAGCTTTTCCTAGGGAACTTTGGGTGCTTGAGAAGTTTGCCTTATTACTACAAAGATAGCACATTCCATTGGTGGACAGCTTAGAAATGGTTCTTAGCAATGGTCACTAATTAGTAATAGATCTGTCTTCTGGGTCTTCCTTAGACAGCTATGATGTAGGAATATGATACAGTGATAGAAAAAAAAAAACAGTCTCTGGAATCAGATAATTCAGGATTCAAATTAAGGATCTGCTGCTTTTTTTTTTTAATATATATATATATATTTATTTTATTTTATTTTTTTAAATTTTATTTTATTAAGGTATTTTCTGTGTACATAGTTTACCACTGCCCCCCCCCCCACCTCCCATTTATGCCCTCCCTCCCCAGAGTTCTGTGTTTATTGGTTGTACTTATGTTCATGCATACCAGTCCCTCGGTTGTTCTCCTATCTCCCCCCAGGTCTCCTTCCCCTCCCCGCTGTCATTTGACAATCTGCTTGTTTTATGGTGACCATCTCAGGACCCATGAATAAAATCTGCTCCTCATTTGGCATTCTGCTTGTTTTATGGTGACTATCTCAGGACCATATTAATAGAGTCCGCTCCTCCTCTGGTTCTCACCGCCCCCTCCCCTGGGTCCCACTGCTTCCCCTGGGACACACGGCTCGCCCGGGGCACACTGCACCCTGGGACACTCGGCTCACCCGGGGCACTCGGCCCCCTGGGACACTCGGCTCACCCCGGGGCACTCGGCCCCATGGGACACTCGGCTCACCCGGGACACCCTTCCCCTTTGGGGGGTACGGCTTACCCGGGGCACATGGCCCCCTGGGACACTCGGCTCACCCGGGGCACTCGGCCCCATGGGACACTCGGCTCACCCGGGGCACTCGGCCCCCTGGGACACTCGGCTCACCCGGGGCACACGGCCCCCTGGGACACTCGGCTCACCCGGGGCACTCGGCCCCATGGGACACTCGGCTCACCCGGGGCACTCGGCCCCATGGGACACTCGGCTCACCCGGGGGGATCTGCTGCTTTTAATAGGAGGAAATAGTTTCTCCTCAGTCTCAGTTTTCTTATTTATAACTAGAGGCCCGTTGCACGATATTCGTGCAAGAATAGGCCTTCCTTCCTCTGGCTTCACTCCCAGCAGCCTGGAAGCCAGCACATCTCCATTCCCCGGCATCCCGGGAGCCAGCAAGTCCTCGCTTCTGTCAGGAACACTGCTCTAGTAGCTCCCTCCGCAGCCCCTCTTCCCCTCATAGCAGGCATCACTCCCCTTCCAGCCACTCCGTGCCTGCATATGCAAATTAATCTCTAGCTTTGGTTAATTTGCATACTCACTCTGACTGGCTGTGGGTGTTAGCGGAGTGATGGTTAATTTGCATGTTTCTCTTTTATTAGGTAAGTTTATGCAGTCAATACTGTCAAACTGCTAGAGTTGCTGTTAACAATCAAATGAAATAAAAATAGTACCAACTGCCTTAACTAGTTTTGCTCAGTGGATAGTGTGTCAGCCTGCGGATGCAAGGGTTCAAGGGTCCCAGGTTCGATTCCAGTCATGGGCATGTACCTTGGTTGCAGGCACATCCCCAGGAGGGGCGTGCAAGAGGCAACTAATTGATGTTTCTCTCTCATTGATGTTTCTCACTCTCTATCCCTCTCCCTTCCTTTCTGTAAATATATATATATATATATATATATATATATATATATATATATATATATATATATTTTAAATAGTACAAACTAGCACAGACTTAATACCAAAGAAACAATTTATCTTTGTCTGTTTGAGGAGAATCTGAACAATGATGACCTCATACTGTTCAGGCTAAGCAATTAAAGATAGGATAGTTTTCAGAATGTAAGCTCAAAATAGAGTTCACCATAACTGATTTTTTTATGGGCCCAAATCTTAGGGGAATGTATGATGCATATGCAAACGAGATGTTTTATTACAATGAATCTGGAGGAAGCAGTATCAGATAAATATCCCCAGAACAGATAAAGACTAGAAAAGGTGTCTCCTTAGCCTCCTTGTGCTCTTTCTGCTTGGCTGGACTTCTATGTACGACTTCCAACTCTGAAGTTCTATGTCAGATTCATTAATCTGTGCCTCTTCCACAGCCCCCAACTGTCTTCTCTGCTGTTCTTCACAATTTTTAAGTTTCGGCTCCAGTTTAAGCCATATGTTTTTCATTTACACCCTTGAAGTTTCCATCTACCACAAACTTGTTTTTTTACTAATTTTTTTAAATTAGAAATAAGTCTTTAGTTTAATCAAGAGCTTTTTCTTTTAATGAAGGGAAAGGGATCTATTTATAGAAATTATTTTTTTCTCCTTTCAGCTCCTTAATGTTAAATCATCCCTAAATTATGAGTTCACCTTGATTGATTAGGCTGTATTACTCTTCTTTTTTTAATGTATATTTTTATTGATTTCAGAGAGGAAGAGAGATAGAAACATCAGTGATGAGAATCATTGATCAGCTGCCTCCTGCACACCCCCTTCCCACCCGGACCCCCCAACCAAGGATTGAGCCCATAACCTGGGCATATGCCCTGACTGGGAATTGAACTGTGACCTCTTGGTTCATAGATCAATGTTCAACCACTGAGCCACACTGACCGGCTGTATTACTCTTAAATATAGTGTCATTCTTTACAGTAAGCTAAGATAATGCAGTACAAATCTTTCAAACAGAACAGAAGTGAAGGAGCAAAGAAATATAAGCTGAATGACAATGGTACAATTTTGGTTAAAATATATATACTTATTTGCTCTTAGCTTTCTATTTTAATTACAGAACATATTCTAAAATGTTTATTTTCCTTTCACAAGTTCATCATTTTAATTAACACTTGAGCAAAGCTAAAATATAGACTAACAACACATATTTTAAATTAAAGTATCAACAAAAGTAATAGTTGACTCTATATGTCTACAATGAGTTGGAAGTTTCTATCTTCCCCTTTCAATAGGAACCAAAGATTTACTCTAAATTCCTGACTTCATCACTATCAAAAATTTCTAACACAATTTAAACTATGTGAATGAAACAACCTTTGCAACAAATGGTCCAGATGTGAGCATCTGCCTCTCATTTGTCTTGGGACAGAAATCATGAGTTAAGATAAATGGCTTTAAATCCCAAACAGCCCCAGACATAACAAATTAAAAATGAAATACATGTAAATGATTCAACTTTTGGTCTTGGAAACATCCAAGATGTTTTTCCATATAAGTCTATTTAAGGGGATGTAATTAAAATTAATTTCAATCAACAAAGGCAAAGAATATTACATGTTTAAGTAGTGAAGTTTAGATTTAGTTTGGGACAATTCTAGGAGGTTTCTCCTGTATACTTTTGGAAAGCTAGCAATCAAGTTTGTAGTTTCCAAATTAAGACAATCCTGAATTTCTGTGCCCTAATATGAACTTTCTAAGAAAAAGAAAAAAAGTAAAAACCAAATCGCACAACTTTTTTCTGACTCAGAACTGCCTTTCTATTGTTATTTCCTTATTAGAGGCCCCGTGCATAAAATTGTGGGGGGGGGGGGGGGAGGGGATTAGCCCAGCCTGTACCCTTTCCAATCTGGGACCCCTCAGAGGATCGGGCCTAAACTGGCAGTCAGACATCCCTCTCATAATCTGGGACTGCTGGCTCCTAACTGCTCACCTGCCTGCCTGCCTGCCTGATCGCCCCTAATCACCTCGCCTGCCAGCCTGGTTGCCCCCAACAGCCCCCCCCCTGCTGGTATGGTCCCCCTCCAATTGCCCCCAACTGCCTGCTCGCCCCCAACTGCCCCCCTTCTGACCTGGTCACCCCAACTGTTCCCCCTGCCAGCCTGGTCACCCCCAACTGCCCCCTCTGCTGGCCTGGTCACCCCCAACTGCCCCCTCCCCCAGTCAGCCTCATGGTCCTCCTACAAGCCTGGTTGCCCCAAACTGACCCCCCCTGCTGGCCTGGTTGCCCCCTGCCAGCCTTGCTGCCCCACACAGCCTGCTGTTTGGTTGTTCCTGTGAGGGCATCCTGACTAATTTACATGTTATCCTTTTATTAGTATAGATAATGAGTCCCCTTGGCCCTTCATCCTCTTACCACTAAGTACGTTTGATTATTTAGAAATTATTGACCATGGAAAATCTTAAGATTTTTCTCTATTTTAAACTCATATTATAGAATACAAATAGCTTCCATGAATTCAGTCTCTGCCTAAAACCTTCAGAGAGAGAGAGAGAGAGAGAGAGAGAGAGAGAGAGAGAGAGAGAGAGAAACAAAACAAAACAAAACACCTTGAGAGAAAGATAGAAGGATGAGCAGGTTTCACTGTTTTGGGTAAAGACTCGGACTCAATAGGAACCTCAGTTCACTCATCTCTAAAATAAAGAATAACAATGATAATAATTCACCACAATGTTGATATTACATGAGCATATACTAGTGCTCCTTTTACACAGTGTAAAGTATCATATTCATTAATTAGCTACCTTTTTAGAGGAATGGGACAAAGGTACAAATAGAGACTTATATGCAAAGAATGACAAAAAATTAAATTTATATATGTACATATATTTTAATATTTTTTATTGATTTCAGAGAGGAAAGGAGAGGGAGAGAGAGATAGAAACATCAATGATAGAGAATCATTGATCTGCTGCCTCCTACACGTGTCGTGTGTCTCCCCCCCCCCCCCCCACTGGGAATCAAGCCCACAACCTGGGCATGTGCCCTTGATAGGAATCTAACCTGGGACCCTTCAATCCACTCTATCCACTGAGCGGAACCAGATAGGGCTAAATTTACACTTCAATAGTCAACCATAAAGAGTAATCATTCTTTTCTAACTTTCAATTTACCATGGCCAAGGTTTCAATTTCTCCACATTTCCTTAGCCAGTCCTCCATCACTCGTCAAAGCATAACAAAATGAGATGGTAAATTTTGAAAGAAAATAATAAGGTATTTTCAGTCCAAAATGTAAGGTTTTGCAGATTATCTATATGCTTGTTACTTTCCATTAGTTACAGTATGCGATTACTAATGTACTGAGAAGAAAGGTACAGAAATAAATGTATTTTGAAGTACCAACACTTAATTAGTGGTTTAAAACATAAATTTTCTGCACTATGCAAACTCACTCCTGGGAATTTGTCCTTAAGAAAATAACTCCAGGGAAAAAGCAATTTATACAACAGAGGAATGGTTAATTAAACGGTGGACCTGAATGTCAATGTGAACTGTGAAGACATTAAAAATTATAATTATGAAAATCATTCAACACTTGGGGAAATGTATCCAGTAAAAAACTAGTGGGGGAAAAGCTTTCTAAGACAGTTACGATTACAATTATTCATTAAAAATTGATACATATGTTCACAGTAAGGAACCTGAAAATGAATTGAGGACGTGCTGGGCATAAGAGGTAAATACCAATTTCCTGGAATCATTCTGAAGCATTGCTTATAAAATATTTTCATTTGCTCTCTCACTAATTTTTTTTTCCTGCAGAAGAATTATAAGACACACACTGGGCTGCCAAGCATTCCTAATACGTTAAGTCTTTCTTTACACACAAATAGTATCATCTAGCCACAATGACCTCATTTTTGAAACCAACATTTTGACATGCTGTTAAGATCAGGGAACAATGGGTCAGATTATTTGAAATAGAAAGCATGACAGAAAAACCAAGATCTGAAAGTCAAAAGTCCTAGGCCCCAGTCCTTCTCCACTTGCACAGCATAGATGGGTAAAAACATGTTTTTACTTTAGACCAACTGCCGTAGGTTACAGTCTCAACAACTTGGTTGTATGACCGTCCAAAGGCATGTCAGTTAATCTATCAAAACTTATTATGAGTTTAAAGAATATCATTTTTTGGTATACAGTAAATGCTTAAACAAATAAACATACCTAAAACTACAAAATAGACAATTAAGCCTCCCTCCTTCCCTCCCTCCCTCCCTTTCAGCTGTTTTGTTATCAGGAAACAAAGTTAATAATCCTGTTCTAAACTGCAAACCAGCCCAGCCTGTATGGCTCAGTGGTTGAATGTTGACCTATGAACCAGGAAGTTACGGTTTGATTCTTGGTCAGGGTATATCTGGGATACTGCTCGATCCCCAGTGGGGGGTGGGCAGCAAGCAGCCAATCAATTATTTTCTCATCACTGATGTTTCTATCTCTCCCTCTCCTTTCCTCTCTGAAATCAATTCCAATCCTCAAGAATTCATGGTTTAGCTGGGTGGTAAGAGTTTAAGGAGGGGACCTCAAGTAAATTGGGAGCAAAATCACTTTTTTTAATCATCTAAGATGCTGTGCTGTTTCATGGCTGCCACTGAGAATCAGCTATCAAAGACTCCTGTCCACCAAATGAAAAGTATATCCACAAACACTAATGCTTCTGCAACCAATCTAGAATGTCTAAATACAGGTTCCAAGTTACAAGTGTCTCCTCAAGAGACTTTACTCATCCTACCTTCCTAATGTCCATCTTAGTTCACTGGCCTGCAAATCTTTTTAGAAATTATTTGATTGATTTTTAGATAGAGAAGAAGGGAGAAAAAGAGACAGACATAAACATCGATGAGAAACATCAATTGTCTGCCTACTGCAAGCCCCCTATTGGGGATCAAGCCTGCAACCCAGGCATGGGCCCGGACCAGGAACTGAACCAGTGAGCTTTTGGTGCATGGGATTATGCTCAATCCAGTGAACACTGGCCAGGCTGGTTTGCAAATTTTAAGGCTAACTTTTCATTCTGTTTTTGAGAACAAGGAACAGATGGCCTACACAGTATAAACTCTCCCAAGAACTAATTTTTACCAATTATATGTGGTTAAAACCAAGATTTATACCTACAGATTAGTGAACAACAGAAACCCTCATAATGACTTGACAATTATTCAGTGTGACAGCTGTTTGTACCACTACCAAATGTGAGTTTTAAAACATAGGCTAACACCTCTGGTTCCTCTGGATTAAAATAAAACAAAGAACCTGAATTACAATATTGATCACAGATATAAAACAAGAATCAACCAATGAGTGCATAAATAAGTGAAACAATAAATCAATATTTCCCTCTCTTTAAAAAACAAATTTAAGTCAACTCTTGGGTGTTTCTTAGTAGATTGTACAGAAATGATCATGTTTTCCTAGTGTTAAGATTATTAGGTTAAAAAACATTCAGAATGTGAAATAAATTAGGACTAGAACTCAACTTTAACATAAATCCAAATAAAAACAAGGTAATTGTTGGCTTTGCTTCTAATAGGGATAACATTCTTCTATTTTAAAGTAATTGGTTCCATGCCTTTTTTGTTGTTGTTCCACACCCTTACATATATATACACATAATATATATATATATATATATATATATATATATACACACACACACACTTTATTTTAAACACAAAAGAGAAATTATATTGTAGAAATATTATTCTGCAACTTTTCATAAAAATAACATATAGTGTATATCCCCAATTTTGTAAGTCTTAGAAATTCAACAATATCTCTGCATTAAAAAACAAAAGGACAAGAGGGATAGACATTAAAGTTATATATGATAATAAGATATAGAATATTCAAAAGAATATCAAATGAACAAGGGTAGAAAACAAAATACTCAATGATAAGTAATTTTTAGTGAAAATGCCAAATCAACTGGGGAAAAAGACCGTTTCAACAAATATTGCTAGAACTGAATATTCATGTGAAAATAATACTATGTCAATCCTTCCACAAAAACTAATTCAAGATGGATAGTATACTAACACTTAGAAACAGTAAGTTTCTCTAAAAAGAACAAGAGAAAAATCTTCATGACCTCATGTCAATCAGAATTCTTAGACAGGTTACAAAAAAAAAAGCTCAACCATAAATTTTTTAAAATTGATAAATTAGACTTTATGAAAATTAAGGTTTTCTGCACATAAAGACACCATTAAGAAAATGAACACATGAGCCATAATTAAGAAAAATTATTCACAGTCATAAATCTAACAAAGGACTCATATTTACAGGATATATATATATTCAGCACAAAAGGCTTCTGCCACTTATTCCACTGCTCCTCTCTAAGAGCAGTTTCTGCAGTTAATGTTATGATATTTTCATCACTATCAAAAATATTTAATGCAATTTAAACTTCTATACAATAGTCATGAAATTAAACTCTATATAATAGTTACGTATAGCCAGTTTATGCCATTCTTCAAATTTCTGGCAATATTTTATCCTAAAAGATGAGCTTGATAATCAGACTAGCACTCCTGCATTCTGAGTGACCAGCATTCACATCTAATCAATAACAGATGTGGGAATGGTGCCAGAGTGGGCCTTGAGCCAAAGTAACAATTTTGCTCCTATTCAAAAACAAATATCCTTCTTAAGCTCCAAGTCATCCAAACAGAGAGAATGACATCTGGAAATTCACTACAATGCCATGTGTCTGGCCCCTTTGGATGATGGCTGTAGGCAAAGGAGAGGGTTGCTATGCCAGCCTCGTGGGTCTGTGCAGAGTATAGCAACTCCACAACCTTGCAGTATGAAAAAAGTGCTAAAAGCTCGAAGGAAAATAGAGTAGCAAATGGATGCAAGCAGAATTCATTTAATAACATTCATTTACGGTTATTTTACAAGTAAATAGGTATTGTTTCTCTCACTTCCATATTCAATTTTAGCCCCAATTACCTCTTTTTTTAGCTTTGACTTCTCAACTCCTCACCAGATCTATTTTTCAAAAACTAATACTCCCAAAAAAACTAATCTCAATATAAACAAATTCAATCATATAAAATCCCTTAGAAAACATTACTAAATTTTGGTGATGTGGACAATTTTTGAAATAGTTATACAAATATTAAAGCAGTCAGCTGTAAAGGGGAAATGTGGGGTTGGAATGGGAAGCCATTTACTTTTGGTCTTAAATTGTTTCTGCAAGTGTTTGCAATATTCATATATTAACTTATGATGTTTTGATGTTATTTGTATTATGCAGCCATTTATTCTTTTTAAAAATATATATATTTTATTGATATTTTACAGAGAGGAAGGGAAAGAGATAGAGAGCTAGAAGCATCAATGAGAGAGAAACACCCACCAGCTGCTTCTTGCACACCCCCCACCAGGGAATGTGCCCGCAACCAAGGTACATGCCCTTGACCGGAATCGAACCCAGGACCCTTCAGTCCGCAGACCGAGCTCTACCACTGAGCCAAACCGGTTTCGGCTGCAGCCATTTATTCTAATGATGACTAAAAAGTGACCAGTTGCTTAACAAAGGAAAACTATTTAAAAGCCTTTATTCAGATGCCCTTGAGCACTATACACCTTTCTAAGTCCATGCTGATAGTGAAGCAGGTTTTCAATTTACCCAAGATCTGAGTTGGACAAAACTTTCTTGTTGGGAATGATAAATTAAGAAGCAACTATAATAATGGCTACCATTACTCTCCATTTCCATTTGTTCATTTGTAAATTATAACATTTATTTATTACAGTATGTGCAAAAAATGTTGCTAAGCACTCTTATACTAAGATAATACCACTTTACTCAATCAGAAACTAAGACTGTTAAATTATGCCCAAGATCGCCGAAACCGGTTTGGCTCAGTGGTAGAGCATCGGTCTGCAGACTGAAAGGTCCCGGGTTCGATTCCGGTCAAGGGCATGTACATTGGTTGTGGGCACATCCCCAGTAGGGGGTGTGCAAGAGGCAGCTGGTCGATGTTTCTCTCTCATTGACATTTCTAGCGCTCTCTCTCTCTCTCCCTTCCTCTCTGTAAAATATCAATAAAATATATATTTAAAATAAAATAAAATAAATTATGCCCAAGATCATATAGCTTAAATTAAGTAACAACTCTGTTGGACCAGTGCCCACAACTATAGCAAAAGAAATCTAAATTGATGCCAGAACTGGTTTGGCTCAGTGGATAGAGCGTCGGCCTGCAGACCGAAAGGTCCCGGGTTCGATTCCGGTCAAGGGCATGTACCTTGGTTGCGGGCACATCCCCAGTAGGGGGTATGCAAGAGGCAGCTGATCGATGATTCTCTCTCATTGATGTTTCTAACTCTCTATCTCTCTCTCTTTCTCTCTGTAAAAAATAAAATATTTTTTTAAAAAAGAAATCTAAATTGAAAGATGCTGAGTGAATTATTATAGGACTTGATGAGATTTGTTTGTACAGTGTGACCAAGAATTTAATAAAAGATACAAACACCATCAGGAGAGCAGGAGAGAACTTGGGGGTCAACAGAGGTGGGGCACAGACCCTTAACCCCCAACTTTGCAGGGGCCTGAACCCTCACCCCTCATGAGGGAAGTCTCCTGCCCCCATGTCTGCTTAACTTCCCATGCCCAGTTCAAATCGGGACCTGGGTAACAGACAGAGACTTGGCCAACAGCAGCTGCTCTCTCACTACAACAAGATTTGTTTGAGTTGTCTTGTACCCATGGTGTGGGGAAGTGGGTTTTTGATATCTAAACCCAGCTTACCACCAGGAATGCTCAGGGCCTACTCAAGAAGGCAAACAATCCTTCCCACTAATATTTACAGGGTAAAATAAGATTGTTGTTAAAGTAATAATTTTGACAGTAAAATAGTAGACAAGTTTTCACGCTAATTTAAATTGGCTAATTGAAATAAGCAAATATCCTAGAAAAATTAATTGTACTGGACAAAAAGCTATTCCTAAAGTGTTAACTAAAAATTTTATTGGTAGTTCATCTCATAGTAAGATTGCATAACATGTAATGAACCTAAAACAGTCATATTATAGTGCAAAAACTTAAAATTTAAAAGCTATCAAGACTACATTATAAAATTTTCAAAAGTCTCCTAATATTTAAATCAAAAAAAGGGGAAAATAGAAGAATATCATTTAAGGAAAAATATTCTATAAGTAAATTACATCTAGAAAAATTTTACTTTAGAAAATTAATTATAATGCTAACAGCAAGACACTCATGAAAAACACACATGGTGTCAAAACAAGCCAGAGGAAAATCATTTGGGCAAAAAATGAAAAAGGATCCCAAGTCAAATTTATAGAAAATATTCCTTTATTAACTTTTGGTCAAGAATATGTTTGTATATTTTCAGAAAACAACTCTGAGACCATGTGGATTCCGGCAAGAGAGGAATTGACAGGACTGCTCTACCATGAATACAGAAGAGAAGCCGTCCAAGATGGAAGATGCTAATGTCGCCTTGCCATGATAGCAGTCAGCAGCTGAGCGTCACTACTGGTTGCCCAGGACCAAACCAGAGAGGGTTGGACCAGCATTACCACCATTTTTCCACCACCCAGAACTGAAATATCATTGCTGACATATACACATAAGGAACTGTTTGACATTGAAATTGGGTCTCAAAAGAACTGTTGGCCCAGAAAGAAATTCACTACAGACTGATTCATTTGCCTTTCAGCATAACCATTATTGCTTATCTCATTTTTTGTTCTTATAAGTGTATTTCCAGTAGGACATGATCTCACTCATCTAGGGGAAATGGTGACCACATAGACTGATGAACAAGAACAGACCCAGAGACAAGGAGGCATGGATCAGACTGTTAGACCTCAGAGGGAGGGTGGGGATAAAAGAAAGAGATCAACCAAAGGACTTGTATGCATACATATGAGCCTAACCAGTGGTCAAGGACAACAGGGGGGTGGAGGCAAGAGTGAGAAGGGGTGGGGAATAAGAATGGGGGGGGGGGGTTAGGACAAATATATGATATTTTAATCAATAAAGAAATTTTTTAAAAAGACACAAACACTGGTCATAGTGCAAAGATACTTGGTGTAAGAGTGCTTAGCAACATTTCTTCTATAGTTCATGTCTTTCTTCACAAATATATAAATGTAACAAGTCTATAGCTAAACTGAACTCTATGGAAGTTAGAAAACTGACAAGTAGAAGCTCTTAAGTAGGAACCCACTTATGTCAACAAGACAAGAGAGTCTTCTGACAAAGCAGGCCCATTCTGTCAAATGAATGGGCTTGAGGAGTAAGAAAAAATCAGCTATGGTTTGAAAATGTTGGCTTCATATCAAAATCATACTTTTCTTCCCAGTATAGCACATCAAACTTAGTAATCCAAAAAGTTATTTTCTTACTAATTCCAAAAATCCAGGTACCTTAAAAAAAAACAAAAAAAAAACAAAAAAACACCACAAATTCTATGTATAGATACAAATATAAAGGGTCAATAGCTGCCATGGCTCAGTGTTATTATTTTAATAACATCACACTAAAACATAATCAGGTATTCTACTGTGTTTTCCAAGAGCAGCTAAAGGATAGAGGCAGATCAAAACCAGCTAGAAAATAAAATCTCTTTGGCAAACATTTCAGTGACGCAATTAGCACCTACTCAATTCATCTGTTAAGATAGCACAATCTTAGTTTGGCATTAAACTAAAATCGGTATAGGGAAAATGGAATAAACATGGAAATAAATGAACTGGGGAAAAGTATCAAGTATGGGATCTCCACCCAATACATAATATAATCCTAGAGATGAAGTACATTATAAGTTTGGAATCTTGCATTCTTCCTCCAAGCCCTGGAATTCTTCACCAGTGTGAACAGAAATATGAATATGCTGTAGCAAAAGGCAACAACTGCAGCTTGCAGATGTCGGGCTGCTAGCTCTGTGATCAGCAACCATGCTATCTGCCTTGCTGGCTCCCTCCTGGCCGCTGCCTCATCAGTCAGCACTATAGCTGTAACCCAGAGATTTTCAATGGGTGTGCTGCAAGAATTTTTAAAACGTGCAATGCCTGACTTATTTTGTAAGGGACATTACACTCTTTTTCCCTTAGATTGTCAAATAAAAAAATGACAACAGCCAATGCAACAACAGCTGTTAGGTGTGAATGAATCAAAACTATATCTTTTTTTTTTTTTTTTTTTTTTTGGTCAGATCAGCAAAAAAATATCTTTGGTGTGCTGCAGAATTTTGGTAATTAGTTTATGTGTGCCAAGAGATAAAAATGGCTGAGAATCGCTGTTGTAACTAGAGGACTGAAAGAGGTTCTTTCTGTTGGACAGCACCCTTTGTAATCAAGCAGAGAGAAAAAGACCTTATCTGGGAACTGATGATAGTCATCATAGAAACTTCTCTTTAAGATGCTCTATTCTTGCCTTTTAATGAACAACCCTGGGGGGGGGGGGTGTTGATATAATGATGATGTCTCAGTTTTCTCCATAAAAATAGAAACAACCACCTGGTTTTCATTTCCTATCCTTGGGGGGCTGTTATGAAGATAAAAAGCTTTGAAAATTAAAAGCACAGTACAAATATAAGACTTTATTATAGTGGGGACTGAATCCAAATGATTATAAATGGAAGGTAGATGGGCACTTTGGCAGGGCAAATAACCATGTCTGCCATCACAGGAAACTTCTAAGTTTCAATATCTACTTATATTTTTCGAGGAGATCTCTGATAGAAATTAAAGAGGTCTAAAGCACATAAAGCAGGCTGTGCCCTCTCCTTAAATTGCCCTGCCTTCCCTATCTTAGGAACTTAGGAAACTCCTACTTTAAGGTTCAATTCAAACCTCACTTCTTCATTAGCCCTCCCAGGCACTCAACTGCCCCTTGAAAGAATTAACAACCTCTTCCATATCTGCACTCACAGCCCCTTATAAACAGCTGTATAATGCCATTTATTATATTGTACCACTTATAATTTGTTTCTGTGCCTATCTTTCCATTAGCCCATGTGAGTTCCCTGAGCTGATACATACTATAGACTATAACTCTTTCCTAATTTGAGTTAACTAATTAAATTGCAATACAGAAAAGTTTTTATACCCTTTCAATTAAAGCAGAACTTCCCAAGCTATGCTAAGGAACAAATGAGAGATGTGAATGATTATTGGGGTATCCTGAGATACTGATTTCCTCAGCTTGGGATGGCCAATCAGAATTTATCAATTTCTCCTTGTGCTATGATGTGAAAAGGTTAAAAAGCACTATGTAAATCAGTAGTGAAGATTTAATTTAAAAATACTAAACTAATAGAAAAATAGGATCAAACACTATATTAATGGTGACAATTACACTATACTAATGCTGACATCAAAATACAACGACTAAAATAAGTGTTTCACATACTGTTCACTACAAAATAAATGTTTCAGAATACTGGTATCAGGTAAAGCATCATATCCTGAAAGAGAAAAATAACAGCCACTTCCCATAGCTCCCAGTCTGTGTAAACACCATATGGTCTGCTAATTTAATCAGAAAGAACCCCAGAATTTACTTTTTCATTCTGCAGATAAAAATGAAAATAAAGTTGCTAGAAATATTTTAGAAATTATTTTGCCAAATGTCTAATGAAACACATACAATACCCAAATTTATTCACCCATTTTAAACTTCCCTTTGAATGCACAAACACCCATTTATAGGCTACATTAAAAACATTAACTGATTAGCTCAGTCTTTTGTTTTCATTTTAAAATCAATCATTACTCTGTATCACTTCCCTCCACCCACCACCCCAAGTGCAAGTCCTCTGGCCCTCCCTATTCCATCTACGACAGACAAAAGTCAGATCTTCATCTCTTGCCTTGATTACAGTAATCATTTCAAAATGGTCTCCCTGTCTCTGAGACTGCCTCGGTGAAATTCACTAAAATGCCAAGTCACATTTCCCTGTTTGTTTGTTTTTTTGTGTGTGTAATTTTTTTTTTTATAAAGGAGCATAAAACAAACTGTGAGTCTTAAACATTGTTTTCTACAGAAAAAAGTCTAAGTTCCTGAACATAACATAGAATACACTGTATAATCTAGACATTTCACTAACTCTCCAGTCTCATTATCCTCCACTTTAACCACATATTTTACTGCAGGGGTGGGGAACGTCTGGTCTGCGGGTCATATAAGGCCTGAGAAATCATTTGGTCTGGCCCTCCCAAGGCATTAGGGATGAGTTAATTAAACGTTTGACCAAATGTAGCAGGCTAAATTTTTTTAAAAAAAGATATATATTTTATTGATTTTTTTACAGAGAAGAAGAGAGAGAAATAGAGAGTTAGAAACATCGATGAGAGAGAATCATCGATCAGCTGCCTCCTGCACACCCCCTACTGGGGATGTGCCGGCAACCAAGGTACATGCCCTTGACCAGAATCAAACCTGGGACCTTTCAGTCCGCAGGCCAGCGCTCTAGCCACTGAGCCAAACCAGTTTCAGCTATAGCAGGCTAAATTTTATTTTTAATCCTCACCTGGGGATAGTTTTTCATTGATTTTTAGAGAGAGTGGAAGAGAGAAGGAAAGACAGAGAGAAATAGCACATAGTCGGTTGGTTGCCTCCTGTGCCAGCCCTGACCAGGGCTCAGGGGGGGGGAGGAACTTGCAACCAACATATGTGCCCTTGACCGACTGGAATCAAACCTGGGACCCTTTGGTCCACAAGTCGACGTTCTATCCACTGAGCCAAATCAGCTAGGGCTAGCAGGCTAATTTTTAAGTAGATAATTTTGTAAGGCTCAAGAATGATGCGATAGCTGAAACCAGTTTGGCTCAGTGGATAGAGTGTCGGCAGCTGGTTGATGTTTCTCTCTCATCGATGTTTCTAACTCTCTATCCCTCTCCCTTCCTCTCTGTAAAAATCAATAAAAAAATATTTATTTTTTTAAAGAATGATGCTATAAATATCCAAATGGCCTTTGGCAGAAAAAAGGTTCCCCTGCTTTACTAGAACTCTTCTCTCCATCTCCTCCAGGTTAACTTTTATTCAAACATGAAGAACTGACCTGGGAATCATTTCCTCACTGAATATCTTTTCTGATTCACTATGCCACGATAAAAGACTCTCTGAGGTATGTATGCACTCTCTAACCAGATGAGAACAAGGTGAAACTCCAGGGTTTTTCCTTTTGATTTTATATGAAAGGTTAGTATAGCAACAGCTTTATTCCACTTAGGATCCTTCTCCAAATTCTTTCAGTCCTAACCCTTAGCTGGGTTTTAAGAGTTGTTAGGGTTTTAAGAGTTGTTTATAACATGTCTTTTATTGTATGCCACCTCAAAACCTGTTTGGATATAGATGAATGTTAAAGTAAAAAGACCTTGCAAATTGTTTTTGGAGGAGTGTGTTATTGTTTTAATATATTTTTATTGATTTCAGAGAGAGTAAGTGAGAGGGACAGAGTGATAGAAAATCAATGATGGGAGAGAATCATGATCGGCTGCCTCCTGTACATCCCTTAATGAGGCTCGAGCCTACAACCCTGGCATGTGCCCTGACTGGAACTGAACTATGACCTTCTGGTTCATGGGTCAACGATCAACCACTGAACCACACTGCCTGGGCTAGAGAGTGTGTTTTTGTTATTAATTCCCTACAATATGCGAATGTTTCACATGTACCTTTCCATGCCTCACCAACACTTATTACCTTACTCAAAATTCTTTAGCCTTCCATTTTAGTGATCTCCTGTCTCTTCTCAAATAAATGAATCAAAAAGTTGTATACCCCACAAGGAACTTCCATCCTTGATCTTCATTGTAATGTATGCTCAAAAAGTGAGACACACAGCTCTGGCTGGTTTTGCTCAGCAGTTAGAGTGTCAACTACGGACCAAAGGGTTGGGGGGTTCAGTTCTTTATTCACTGATTATTGCTTTATTCACTGATATGACTTCACAGTGCCTGGCACATAGTGGGAATTTAATAAATATTTAATTGAACGGATGAATAACAATGAGGGCAGATGTGAAAAATTATTTGAAAGATGTCTTCACCCTTTTTCAACATGCAATCAACAAGTTCAGAAAACTACCTCCAAAACATACCGAATCATCTCCTTTCTATCTTCCACTGCCACAAACCTACTCCAAATTCATTTTTTATTTCTGTTCTTGCTGCTTTCAGCTATGCCCCATACAATTTTTTCTCTATACCACAAGAGTGATCTTTATAAAATATGAATCAGAGCACATTACTACCCACTAATAACCTTCAATTACCCATCACTCTTATAATAAAACCCCAATTCCTCACGTTGGGTTACAAAGCTCTACAGAAGCTATCCCTCTTTCTCTCTATCTTCTTTTTTCTACTACCTTATAACTACAGTGTCCGTTTTTATATTCATTGAGCACATTAAGCTCATTTTCATCATACAACCTTTGTACTGCTTTTCTCTGTCTGTAATATTCTTCCATCTGATAAGTCTCAGACAACAGCTCTATTTACTGTTTCTGAAAGCCTAAATTGATCATTCACTATCATCCTCTCTTTCTCTCTCTGTTTTTGTTTTTTTGGGGTGTGTGTGCTGAATCTCTTTTACCTCAACTTAAAAACCTTTTTTTTTTTAATCTCAAAGGATGCCTGGCTGGTGTGACTCAGTTGGTTGAGTGCAATCCCTTCACTAATTAACTGACCTACCTCTTTTATCATTATCCTATCTATCTATCTATCTATCTATCTATCTATCTAACCATCCATCCACTCTACCTATCTACCTACCTTTTTTGCCTATGCCCCTTGAAAGTAAGCTAAAGACATTATTCCCCCTTTGCCCTTAAATATTTAGTGTGTGTAATTGCTAAGAGATAGGATATTCACTTATATAAGCACAGTACAAATACCAAAATAACATCACTAATCTACAAACCTTATTCTAAAATTCATATGGGGCTGAAACCTGTTTGGCTCAATGGATAGAGCGTTGGCCTGTGGACTGAAAGGTCCCAGATTTGATTCTGGTCAAGGGCATGTACCCTGGTTGCGGGCACATTCCCAGTGAGGGGTGTGAAAGAGGCAGCTGATCGATGTTTCTAACTCTCTATCCCTCTCACTTCCTCTCTGTAAAAAAAAATCAATAAAATATAAATATAAAAAAATAAAATAAAATTCATATGGGAAAGCAAAACTCCTCTCCTAGAAGACTCCCTCAGCCATAAAAACAAACTATTGATACATGCAACAACATGGATGTATTTCAAATGTATTATGCTAAGTGAAAAAAAGCCAGATACAAAATCTACATACCACAGAATTCATTTTATATTTTTAAATATATTTTATATTATAGTTGACATACAATCCTGAATTAGTTTCAGATGTACAACATAGTGATTAGACAATTTATACTCGATGAAGTGACATTCTGGAAAAGGCAAACTATAGGAACAGAGAACAGAGAAGTATTTGCCAGGATCTGGGATAAGAGGGCATGGGGGTCGACTACGAAGGGGCACAAAAGAATGATGGAAATGTTCTATACATTGATGGATGATGGCTACATGATTGTACCATTTATCAGAATTCATAAAATTTTACATCTAATGGTGATTTTTACTGTATATAAATTATACCTTAATCTAATTTTTAAAAAGTGATTAAGGATTTTTTAAAAATAATAAAAATAGGACTCAGGTTTTCTTAAAGCATATTTATAAAGGAATTAAGTAAAAATTTCTAGAAATAAAATACCCAATGAACAGTTTGAAAAGCATATCAGTTTAAAAATGCAAATTAAAAGATAGAGCAGAGTAAATCATCTAGAATGCAATACAAAGACATATGGTAAAAAATACAAAAGAAAAGCTAAGAGCTTGGCCGATGTGGCTCAGTGGTTGAATGCTGATCTATGAACCAGGAGGTCATGGTTCGATTCTCTAGGCACATGCCCAGGTTTCAAGCTCTATCTCCAGTGAGGGGCATGCAGGAGGCAGCCGATCAATGATTCTCTCTTATCACTGATGTTTCTATCTCTCCTTCTCCCTTCCTCTCTGAAATCAATTTAAACACACTCACACACACACACACACACACACACACACAGAACATGAAAACAAGGTAAATACAATATCCAGACAAGAAGAAATATAGAAAACACTTTTCAATCTCCATGGGAAGAAGAAAAGAAAAAATAACCTAAAAGTGATACTCATTAAGTCCAAATATAGAAATAATCATTGAATATAGACCAAAGTTACCAAATAAAATAATACTTTTAAATTGAATTCAAAGAAAATTCAAGTATTTGCTATTCTTTTTTAAAGAGATTATTTCTCTTTTAAAATTCTTACCAAAAGATATGTTTTTAAAAAATATATTTTATATATTTATTTATTGGTTAATCCTCACCTGAGGATATTTTCCCATTATTAGAGAATGGAAGGGAGGGGGAAAGACAGAGAGAAACATCAATGTGAACCATTGAGCCTGTAATCGAAGTACGTGCCATGCCCTTTGACTGGAATTGAATACGGAACCCTTCAGTCCACAGGCCGAGACTCTATCCACTCAGCCAAACCAACTAGGGCTGTTTGTTTTTTATTTTTAGAGAGAAAAAGAGAAACATGGATGTGAGAGAAAAACATTGATCGGTTGACTCCCAGGCGCCAACTGTGGATTGAACCTGCAACCTAAATAAGTATATGTCCTGACTGGGAATTGAATCTACAACCTTCTGGTGCACAGGATGATGCCCCAACTAACCGAGCCACCTGTCCAGGGCAGTATTTGCTCTTCTAAATTTGGTAGTTATCAGCAGATAGATGTGGTTAAAGACACAAGAAGATGAGATTACAGAATGCACTTAAAAGGTATTTAAGCAATCATCACTTAAAGCAGAAAAAGTAGAGTATGGAATATCCCCTAATGTCTATCTTAAAAGTCATGCACTATTTTCATTTGTGTAGAACAGTTTATATAATGATTTGTCTAGAATGTCAAGAAAATAAAGTGACACATTTAAAAAAAAGCCAAGAAAGTTGAAAGACCTTCAAATATGTACTATAGCATTTGAAATTGACTCCCAAAACACAAAATTCCCAAGACAAATCCATTGATTCTCCTTGGCCCTCCCCCTCCACTTTTTAAAATATATATATATTTTATTGATTTTACACAGAGAGAAATTGAGAGGGATAAAGAGTTAGAAACCTCAATGAGAGAGAAACATCGACCAGCTGCATCTTGCACCACCCCCCACTGGGGATGTGCCTGCAATCAAGGTACATGCCCTTGACCTGAATCAAACCCGGGACCTTTCAGTCCGCAGGCCCACGCTCTATCCGCTGAGCCAAACCGATTTCGGCTCCCCCTCCACTTTTATTTTATTTTTTAAAATATATTTTATTGATATTTTACAGAGAGGAAGGGAGAGAGATAGAGAGCCAGAAACGTCGATGAGAGAGAAACATCGACCAGCTGCCTCTTGCACACCCCCTACTGGGGATGTGCCCGCAACCAATGTACATGCCCTTGGCCGGAATCGAACCCGGGACCTCTCAGTCCGCAGACCGAAGCTCTACCACTGAGCCAAACCGACCTCGGCCCCCCTCCACTTTTAAAAGATCAGGTGTTAGATATGGTTTCTTTGGCTGGAAACATAAGGAAACACTTTAATTTTATTCACTCTCCAAAATAAAGATGAAAAATAACATTTCTAGATCAATTTCATCAAGCCTGCAATCCTCCTCCTACTTTAGACATTAAAGAGTAGGGCTCAGGCATGAGGCAAGTGAGATGCCTGGGGCCCAAATTTAAGTGCAGGGCTGACCTGGGCAATGGGTGCCTCAAACGTTTCACCTCTAGTCCCAGCCCCGTTGAAGAATCTCTACCATAACTGTTATTTGGGCAATCAAAGCATACCTAGTCATTTGCCATGTTTCCCTATTGGGGCCAACAGAAGAATGCTTCGCCATTCCCATTAAAACAAAACAAAACAAAACAAAACAAAACAAAACAAAACGCTACTGTTAGGCTCTAAATTGGTAAGGGACAATTTACCTCACACCATTCCTGGGGCTGAACAGAAAATGTCTCATGCTAGATTGTAAACTTTTCCTATTCAATTTTGTTCCCACAGTGCCTAGCATCTATGTATATAAAAGCAAAGTGTTCCCTCAGGAGTTCGACCAACCGGTAGTTCAATAGCTTGCTATGACATGTGCTGAACACCAGGGGGTGGTGCAGAATGAAGGAAGGCGCCAGCCGGTAGCTGGCAGCCACTAGGTACCCTACCCAAGCACAAATTTCGTTAATAATATCTATAGCCATATCATGCTTACAAGCAGTCCAAACTTTTACTCGCTCCAAACTTCAAATGAAAGCACACTTAATTTTTAGTCAGAAAACTCAGTTTTAAATTTCAATTCTCCCTTTTCCTGACCTAACTTTCCATTTCTCCACTGCTTAAATGAGGTAGCAAATTAGAAAGCTCACAAAAAGACCCTTCAGAAACTACAACTCCTAACCTGTTCAAATGTAATTACACGAGGGGACATCTATAAGTAAATATAAGTAAAAGATAAGTAAAAAATAAAAAATTAATGTAACCATATGGCTTTACCTGGAGGCTTGCCTACATCCGATAGATCATGTACAATGTGGCTATCATGGGCTTTTCAAATTCCAGGACCTTTTAAAACTCCAAATTTCAGAAGAGAAAGGAAAAGAAAGAAAGGAAGGCAGGCAAAGGACATTTCCAACAGAAATGGCATTCTGTTCCATAATTACTTGTGATATAAGTACCATGTAGCTAAGTTCAAAATATTAAAACTGGTTAACTTAAATAGCTTTATTTGAAATGTTGTAAGCTTAAGACATAAAACTGGTTTGCTCAGCTAATACTCAGCAGTCAAAAAATCTTAATTATCTCCACCTTGATTTTCTGGACTATTTACTCACAAAGGCTACTAGAACCAGATACTCTTGATGGCTAGGGATATGACTTTGTCAAGATCATAATACAACTAACTAGTAACCAATAACTATTTCAATTTGGGTTTTCAAGCCTGGTAACCTGTTTGAGGTCACAACCTTGATTTAGACCAACAAACAAAATAGAACACTTAATTTGTTTATTGATGAAGGAAGAAAAAAAAGTATAGGACACCAAACTCCTACCTATGGTATTTATCCCAATAAATAAACTGGAACAACAATTTGTGCAAACAGCTGAAACTGGTTTGGCTCAGTGGATAGAGCATCGCCTGCGGACTGAAAGGTCCCAGGTTTGATTGGGGTCAAGGGCATGTACGGTACCTTGATTGCAGCCACATTCCCGGTGGGGGTGTGTGCAAAAGGCAGCAGGTTGATGTTTCTCTCTGATCAACGTTTCTAGCTCTTATCTCTCTCCCTTCCTCTCTGTAAAAAAAGTCAATTTGTGAAAACAACACAATAATGCAAAATTAAAGGATTTAACTAATTCTAATTGCATATAGTCTTCCCACAAAAATTGATTTTTCACAGAGAGGAAGAGAGAGGGATAGAGAGTTAGAAACATCGATGAGAGAGAAACATCGATCAGCTGCCTCCTGCACACCCCCTACTGGGGACGTGCCTGCAACCAAGGTACATGCCCTTGACCGGAATTGAACCTGGGACCTTTCAGTCCGCAGGCTGAGGCTCTATCCACTGAGCCAAACTGGTTTCGGCTATAATATCATTTTAAATAAGGCCCTTTTCTAACAATTGCCCATCCGGATTAAATTTAATAAACAGAAAAGCAAATGACCAAAAATGTTGTATTCCCCACCCCCACCCTAGGGGCCCTCTGGGTCATGGTTTGCTTGAATGTTATGGGTGTGGTATAAAATATTTAAAGCAGTGACTAACATTTTCCATAAAAGCCCATCCAAAGTCTAAAAGCTTTACTAAGAAAGATTCATCTCCAGACATCTGAAAGATTTACTATTCCACTTATGACACTGGTTTTTTTTTACATTTAATATTTAGGTAGAAAGTGGTAAAGGGGGAGGAAGAGGGTGTAATTAGTTTTGCTTGTAAAACGTTCATCACAGTTGTAGTGCCAACTGAGCTATACAGCCTATTGGGGGTCTAATAGATTTCAGGGTATTATAGTTTGAGTAATAGAGGTGGGGGTTATGGTGGAAATCAATAAATCGCTACTACTTCTTTGCAGAGACCCATATGGAAGTAATCAAGCGCAAGGGTGGCAGCTGGGGCCAATAACAGTCACCTGCAGTTGAGGGACATGGGGGTTTCAGATGGGTTTTTAATGCTAATTTCCTACAGAAACAATGAGCTAGAAAGAGCAGAGTAACAGACGAGGCCGGATGAAGACAGACCAGCCAGAACAATGGCTGCACCTGGTGCTGGGAGCAGAGGGAGAGAGCCGGCACGCGCCTGCAGGCAGCACAGGGCACATCTGTCACCCACAAAGCGGCCCATCCCCCAGCTCTTCCAGCAGGATAAGTAATGAAGGTCCCTAAACATTAACAGCTTGCCACACAGCAACAGGTTTGAGTTTTTAAGGATGCTACATTCTCTATACAAACCCTTCTCCAATGACTAGGAATTAGTTAAGGAAACAAGGTTGGTTCCCTGTCAGTCTGAGGAGTGATTTATTGAAAATATGCAAAAAACACATTGTGACTTCGATGTTTAGGGAGGGCTAAGAAAAATCATATGAAAAGATAAATCTTATTGAATATTCATGCAGCAAGTATCATGCTTATTACTTTCTAACTTAATCATTAGAAACAACAGAAACAACTATTTTTACTCCCGTTTTACAGGTGAGAAAATTTGGGCTTAGAGATAAAGAAGGTTAAATCAGTTCATGGTTACATACCATAGTGCCAAAGCCTACAGTCTTTTTATGTCTTTCCTCTGACTATAACCAAATGAAAACATTGTATTTACTTCAGAACTCCAACTATGTGAAGCAACTGCAGGTGTGTCTGTGTGTGTGTGTGTGTGTGTGTGTGTGTGTGTTATGCAGAATTGCACTCCACCTTGCCAGACAGCTTTAACAAGCTGCTTCAGGATTGGTTTGGGGGTGCTTTAAAAAAAAAAAAAAAGTGAATCCATGGCCATTTAAAACATCCCAGAATAGCCAGGACCGGTTTGGCTCAGTGGATAGAGCGCCAGCCTGCGGACTGAAAGGTCCCAGGTTCGATTCCGGTCAAGGGCATGTACATTGGTTGCGGGCACATCCCCGGTGGGGGGTATGCAGGAGGCAGCTGGTCGGTGTTTCTCTCTCATCGATGTTTCTAGCTCTCTATCTCTCTCCCTTCCTCTCTGTGAAAAATCAATAAAATATATTTAAAAAAAAAATAATAAAAAATAAAACATCCCAGAATAAATGTGATACCACATAGGACTTAAAAGTTAACTATTTTTAGCCCTGGCTGGTATAACTCAGTGGACAGAGCATCGGCCCTTGTACCAAAGGGTCACAGGTTCGACTCCTGGTCAAGGGTATGTACCTAGGTTGCAGTTTCCATCTCTGACTTGAACAGGGTATTATAGGGGGAGGCAACCAATTGATGTGTCTCTCACGCCGATGTTTCTTTCTCTCTCCCTCTCCCACCCTCCATTCCTCCCTTCCACTCTCTCTAAAAATTAATGGAAAATATATCCTTGTGTGAGGATTAACAAAAAGCGAAAGTTAAATGCTGTTTGGAAAGCCCATCAACCAGTGAAAATACAAAAACCAGTTATAGTGAGTTGTTTTTCTTCAAGTTATAGCCACAACTCATTCCTATATTTACTGACTTGAACTTGGAGGGAAAAGTTAAATATCCCACATAGTCCATCATAGTAGAAACCTTTTAAAATTAAGATCTACTGCCCTAGCCAGTTAGGCTCAGTGGATAGAGCATGGGCTTGTGGACTGAAGGGTCTTGGGTTTGATTCCAGTAAAGGGCACATAGCTTGGCTGCAGGCTCGATCCCCGACTCCTTGGGGGGCACATTTTGGGGGCAACCAATCAATGTGAGGGAGACAGATTGGTATTTCTGTCTCCTCCTCCTCCCTTCCACTCTCTCTAAAAATCAATGGAAAAATATCCTCAGGTGAGGATTAATAAAAAAATAAAATATTGGAACTACCTGGTATAAATCACAAGTTTTAAAAGGGGGGCTATTGGGATATGTACATGTATATAGATATGTATCTCAGAAACAATTACTCTTGGATTTGGAACGATAGCAACAACAGCTAGGTATAATTGAAAACACAGTAGAAATTAACATTGTGTAGCTATGCATTTGAAAAAGTCTGATTTAAAGCACTGGAGGAGTTTGGTGAAAAGTGAATCTTTCCATCCACCCCCTATGCTTTCTTAAATGCTACCTCTTCCAAAATAGTTCTAACTCCCTGAATTGGCAGTAATTTCCACTTTTGTGTGTTCATGTATATTTTATCTTCTCTGACTTTTTTTTTTAAATTCCTTACCATATTATCACACACAGCATGTAATCAAAAAATGTTTGTAAAGGAAAATGTCCTGGATACACAGAAGACAATTCAAGTCCAAGCTCAGCCACCTATTAAAGTATAAACTCTGGGCCAGGCAGACTTTATACTACTCCACTTCTATTCCCTTAATTTTTCTTATCTTGAAAATAATGCATTTGACTAGATTATTCTTAAGATCCCTTTCAAACCTAATATTTCCCATAGATCATCACTGGGAACTTATGAACACTTCTGACATTGAGTGGCCTTAAAATACCAACCAATCTTTCAGATCCACTTGAATTCTTCCGATTTGGTATATAATATGTTCATTCAAACTCCAAAGCATTCTTTCTTGATGTTCCAAAGATGCAATTTAAATGTCAGTATCCTTATTCTCCACTTTGACATTATTGCATTATATACCTTCAGTCCAACATGGCCTCCTTGTTATGAAAAAAATCCTTGATTGGGTCATTCACTGAAGCCAATTTAGGTTTCCTCTTTTCATAGTAGTAAAGCCTCTCTGATCACTTTCATAGTCTTCAGAAAGTACTATGATTTTCTCCAGTGTTCAACTCAAAGATACCTTGGTTATTACCTTAGTAACAAGCAACTACTCTCCTGAACTGTGTGGTCCTAGGACTTACTTTGTTTTTTAATATTTACTTTTTAAAAATATTTTTAAAAACATATTCTATTGATCTTTTACAGAGAGGAAGGAAGAGGGATAGAGAATTAGAAACATTGATGAGAGAGAAACATTGATCAGCTGCCTCTTGCACACCCCCTATTGGGAATGTGCCCGCAACCAAGGTACATGCCCTTGACTTGAATTGAACCTGGGACCCTTCAGTCTGCAGGCTGATGCTCTAGTCACTGAACCAAACCGGTTAGGGCCCTAGTAGGACTTTTTATCAACTATTTATATTTGCATTCATTGGATCTTCACATCTTATAATGTATAGTTTATCATTTTTTATGCTTCTTGAAATTCTAGCACCAAAAGTGTTCCTAGAATGGAGGTACAGCAGTATGCAAATCCCTTTTTAGCCCCTTCACAGCAGACCCCAATTACATTACACTTCAGCATTAAGTCCTTTTCTTTCAACACTATATAGGAGAATGTATCCTCAGGTACAATGAAAATTACTTGCTTACTGAAAGATTATCATATAAATTCAGTATAAGCACTATATCTTCTCAAAGTCCCCAAAGATGCTTATTGCACCTATCAAAACACAAACTTGAAAATTCTTAAGAAGTCAGTCAATTTGGATAAGAGAATACTTATTAAAAACTTCATTTAAAAAGTGTCCCCCACCTCAATAAATCTGACTAGAAAGTTTAAAAAAAATAGTATTGTAATCCCCTTCAGCTGACATAAGAGTTTAGAAAGCTCTTAAGGAATAAAATTATTTTTTAAAGTTCCTAGTTAAAAACTATTAAAATTTTCAATGCAAAAATTACAATTTAAACAGTATTTGTCATAAAACAGTATAATCCAGTACCTCATTGTTGTTTGCTGACTTTTTGAAGTTGTGACATAATATAAGAGGCTGATTTGCATTAGAATACTTAGAATGCTTTCCAAATAATTTCTTATCATAGTGAGGTTTAACAACATACAGATAACCTGGGAGGTAGGTACAGTTAGAGAAAGTACCCTGAAAATTAAAGTTTTATATATTCAAGACCCATTCTTAACCCGAGTTTGAAGTTAAAAATGCAAATGGCTAAGGAACCAATCATAGCAGAATAATGAATAACTAGAAACTTCTTAAACTAATTTGTATGCCTTCTATGTGCCAGACCAATTTCCCCCAATAATGACATGAGGCAAGCATAGTACAAAATAGAGACTCAAAGAGAACGAATAGCTTGCTTGAGATCAGAGAACTGGTAAATAATGGCTGTACAGCATATGTAGCTCCCAAACCCATGCTCTTCTCATAGTTGTCTGGATTTGGAGGCCTGAAAACATGAATACAATGTATGGAAATAGCAAAAGGCTAAATTATGCATCACAAACAAAGAACACACTAGCTATGTGCATGTGAATTTATTGCATGACAAAACTACTCTAAACTCACCATTCAAGTCAGATTTGTTGATGTTACTTGTTTATTTTGTGGGAATAAAAGAAAACAGCATAGGGGTAAAATATAATGAGAAAAAAGCTAAGTACATTAAAATTTAAAAAATACTGTTAGTTTTACTGTGATATCTTTTAGTTGTTATTCGCCTGAATACGTTGAAATAAAATCTAACAATAAGAGTATTTTATAAGCCATCATTTTAACACTGCCTATCCGTATTTTGCATTCTAACGGAAAAAATTTCCATCAAAACATCACAGAAAGATTTGGTATGGAATACTTAAAGAAATATTTGTAGGACTACTTCCCTAATCGTACAATTCATACATTACATATGATTCAAGTGTCCATTAACAAAAACATGGCTTTCAAATAAGAGTGGCAAATGAAAAATGATACAGAAATAGGAACAAAATGAAGCAGCAAAACAACACTGAATAACTAAATTACGAATTTTCAAATATCAAAAAACATGCATATCATCATAATCTGAAATAAATGAAAAGCTTTGAAAGGCGGAGAATTGCCCACGTTAGCCCCCAAAACTAAATTAAGATATACTTACCCCAAATGCCCAATTATAACAATCCAGATTCTTAATATACCGAATTTATTTGAAATAGATATTAAAAATCCCCTCTTCTTCTCCTCCTAATCTTCAAAGCCCAATCCGAAATCAGCCTTCCTCCTTTTTCCATTAGCTGGACATGTGTCAGCTCTCTCACATCTGCGATTTCTCACTGACTAGAGCTGCCTGTCCCATTCCAGGGAAACACAGATGGATCCCAGATGGGAAGGTCCTGCCAAACAGACCAGCTCTTCACCTTGCCAGAATCCCCAGATACAGTCAGTCTCTCTGTCTCTCTCTCTCGCTCTCTCTCCCTCCTACTCTTCCAACCCTCCCTGTTACTAGGGCTCTTTGCCAGCTGATGTCACTAAGTACACACCTCCCGGTGGCTCCTGGCCAATCTGACATTAACTTGTTAAATACGTGTAATTTGTTTATGGCTGACAATAACAGCAAGGATATTGTGCAAAACCTATCTGTGCAAGTCCCCAGTGGAATAATATGTAGAAACATACATAAAAGCAGACTCATTTTGGGGGAACATTCAAATGTTTAACAATTACTATTTAAAGTCCTACATATTGTCTGGTTTCTGCTATTGTTTAACAGCTTCTGCTCTTTAGGCCAGTTTTTAAATCCTACATGACAAAATTCCTTCTTAAAATGAATTATTAACAACCACTCTGAACATGTAATTAGATGAAAAATGAAAAGTTGTGAATTAATTTGGGGAATATAAACAAATGTATGCAAATGATTCACAAGCTGCCTCTCAGATCTAGACTTGGTAGCACTGCAAAACCGGCACATGATTAAAATAAGACAATGCAGACAAAGTGGTTCTGATGCTGTAAAGATCATAAAATGAAAAACGGGGACACAGTGAAGAAATTGTTTTAAAACAAGACAAACAGGAATGTTAATAACAATGTTTAAACTGCTAATGCAAATCAAAAATGAAGAGCAAAAAAACCCCACACAAAACATTTTTAGAAATGTAACAATGAGAACCCAGAGAGAAGGACTGACATGTTCAAGGTCAAAGTTTAATCACTTATACCCCCAAATACCTACCATACAATAGCTGTTCAATTTCTGCTAAGTAAAAATTGATCATGCCAAAACCGGTTTGGCTCAGTGAATAGAGTGTCGGTCTGTAGACTGAAAGGTCCCAGGTTCGATTCCGGTCAAGGGCATGTACCTTGGTTGCGGGCACATCCCAAGTAGGGGGTGTGCAAGAGGCAGCTGGTTGATGTTTCTCTCTCATCGATGTTTCTAACTCTCTGTCCCTCTACCCTCCTCTCTGTGAAAAATCAATAAAATATATTTTTTAAAAAATAATAAAAATAAAATAAAAATTGATCATTGAAAACTGAGACTGTACTTAGCTACACAAGATATTACCAGTGGGTCCACTGGATCTCCCTGTACCTTTTTGTTTTTTGTTGTTGTTTTTTTTTGGTAACTTTCTATGAATTTATACTTTAAAATAGAAGTTTTTAAAAAGGAGATCAAAGCCCTGGCTGGTTTTGCACAGTGGATAGAGCATCCTGTGAACTGAAGGGTCCTGGGTTCAATTCCGGCCAAGGACACATGCCTGGTTGTGAGCTCAATCCCCAGCTGGGGGAGTGCAGGAGGCAGTCAATCAGTGGTTCTCTCTCATTGATGTTACTATCTCTCTCTCCCTCTTCCTTCCTCTCTCAAATCAATTAAAATAAAATTGAAATATATATATATATATATATATATATATATGTGTGTGTGTGTGTGTGTGTGTGTGTGTGTGTATATATATATATGTGTGTGTGTGTGTGTGTGTGTGTGTGTAAGAGACAAGGGTTCCTGGACTGGTAGCTTGGTCAGTTGGAGCGTCATCCTGTGCACCAAAAGATTATGTGTTTAATTCCCAGTCAGGGACCATACCTACTAGTAGGTTGCAGGCACATATGGGAGGCAACCAATGCTACTGGTGGATGTTTCTCTCTCTCTCTCTCTCTCTCTCTCTCTCTCTCTCTCTCTCTCTCATATCATCATCATCATCATTATCATTATCATCATCAGTAGGAAACTTATCCTTGGGTGAGGATTTAAAACATAAATCACACAGACCTTTAATAAAAGGAGGGCAAGGGGAGGTTTGGCTGCTTCCTGAGCAACATTACATGAACACATACCTGCACTAAAATCTTCATGAACACAGATTAAGAATAAAAGATCATCCACACAATCAGTTCTCTAACCCTTAATCTTCTAACAAAGCAGGAATATCAGGAATCTGTAAAGTTCTTCTCTCATGGCAATTTTGGGCAAATAGGAAGAGAGAAGATTTTTGTCAAGGGCAAGTTACTGACTAGGTTTCAGGTCTTTAGTTTGTCCCAGGAGTTGTAATAACAACAGCAGCAGGCTGAGCATTTACCGTGGGTACTCACTAAGTATCAGAAACTGTTCTAATTTCTCTTTACAAAGACCCTATATTATACAGGACCATTATCATTATCTCAATGTTACAGCTACAGAAAAAGTAAGGCACAAAGAGTTAAGTAACTTACTTAATTTACATAGCTAGTTATCAGAACCAGATAGTCTGGGTCCAGAGCCAGAGCATTAAATTACTCTATATTATCTAGTAGGAAAATGAGTTGAAAAGATGCCACTGGCTGTCCTGGATCACTGGCTCTGGGATAAGCCAACCACTAGGTCATAAAGACACCCAGGCAGCCCTAAGAAGAGGTCCACATGGTGAGAAACTGAAATAAGTCGCCAATGCCAACATCAACCTGCACATATACATAGTCACTACCATGCAAGTAAAGTGCCCCAAAATTCTGACCCACAGAACTGCATCAGACAATATTTGTTGCTGTTTAAAAAGGAAAAAGAGGTGTCCTTTCACTTCTCACACTCAGATTATATATCCTAAATACCATTTCCCACTAAAAGGAAGCAGGGCTCTTTAGAAAAGTTGACTCCTGGTATGAAGTAGGAAATGTACAAAACTTATACCAGAAAGTAATAAAGCTATCATTCTGATTTGAACAAACCAACTATTGTATATAATAAAAGGCTAATATGCAAATCAACCAAACAGCAGAACAACTGGTGGCTATGTCATGAACTGACCACTGGAGGGCAGATACGCAGCAGCAGTGTGGTCAGTGTGCTCACACAGGGGAAGCCCTGCTCAGCTAGGAGCCTCTCCTGCCTCCACTGCAGGCAGACAGTAAAGAGCAAAGGGTCCTGGACTGCGAGAGGGATGTCCACCTGCTGACATAGGCACAAAGTGAGTGGGCCTAAGCCAGCAGGCAAACATCCCCCAAGGATTCCCAGACTGAGTTGAGAGAGGGCACAGGCCAGGCTGAGGGATCCTCCAGTGCACGAAATCTTATACACTGGGTCTCTAGTAAAAAAAAGCCTTTGGAGTTGTGCCCAAAGGACTTAGGAGCTAACCTGAAGAGAATCCCACTAACTAAAATGAGATCATTTGAACATCAAGAAAAATAACATGTGAATTTAAACACAGCAAAAAAAATTTTTTAAATATATTTTATTGATTTTTTACAGAGAGAAAGAGAGAGGGATAGAGAGTTAGAAACATCGATGAGAGAGAATCATTGATAAGCTGCCTCTTGCACACCCCCTACTGGGGATGTGCTCGCAACCAAGGTACATGCCCTTGACCGGAATCAAACCTGGAACCTTTCAGTCCACAGGCCGAAGCTCTATCCACTGAGCCAAACCAGTTTCGGCATAACACAGCAAAATGTTTAAATTCATAAGTTCATAATGGTACTGATTAAAAAAACTAATTAACCCCTTTTTGAAAGAAACTAGAGAACCAATTTCTTTATTCTGAAACTAGTGAATTCAGCATTTTATCTGCCTTCCTATATATACTGTATCTTTTGATAGTTGAAAATTGATCTCAAATGAAATAATCTAGTTAAAATTTAAAAAATTATATAGTTGCAGTATCGTTTTGCAAATCCCATATGAAAACATTAATCTAGGTAATAATCAATTGCCACTATAATGAGGTAAGAGATATATGGATATTAATGTGCCTCCTAATGAAAGTATACCACCACCTATGAAGCATTTTTTAACAACTATTTTTAAATTGATTTTTTAAGAGAGAGAGGAAAGGAGAAGAGAGAAACATTTATGTGAAAGGGAAACATTTATCAGCTGCCTCCTGCACACCCCCTACTGGAGATCAAGCCTGAAACCTGGGCATGGGCCATGATTAGGAATCTAACCTGTAGCTTTTTCACAGGACAACGTCCAACCAACTGACCATACTGACACACTAACTAGTGCTACAAAGCACTCTTTTTTTTTTTTTTAACAAAGCATTCTTGACAAAAAATTAAAGTAAATCTGAATTTGATGGAATCTCTAGATTTAATAACCAGTTTATAGGACATTGAAGGAACATAGAAAGGTGTTAATTACAGCACAGGAATAAAGTTAGTAAAATACAAAATATGAGAAAATCTATTGCAAATAACCCATATCTGTTTTTTTTTAAAAAAAAGTGGGGGGGAGGGAAATAAGGGCATTGGAAGGGAACCTACATATTAAAAGAGAAAATAAAAGATTTAAATGTAATTTCTTAACCTTATTTGGATCCTGATTTGAACAAACCAACTTTAAAAATACCTGGGAAATATTAATACTCACTAGATATTTAGTTATATTAAGGAATTATTTTAAGCTTTCAAGGTATAATAGATTTGTGATTTTTTTTAGTCCTTATCATTTAAGAGATATATACAAAAATGTTTTTTTGATAGGTTTATATGCTGTCTAGGATTTCCTTCAAGAGAAGCCAAGTTGCTAATTACGATAGTTGGGTGTTGAAGTCCATGAGAGTCCATTTTTCGTCTGATTTTTTGCAATACAAAAAAAAATAAATAAAAGCAGTGATTTCGGTAAACAGTGTGCCAAATTATGGGTGAAGCTAGCAGATGAATAGGGACAATTTTTTTTTTAAAGAAACTCAGACAAAAGGAATTAAAATGTGATATAAGGTTTACTGTGGTACCAACATACTCATTTACCTCACTGACCACATCATGAATTGATAGACCATCTACTTTTTAAAATTTTTATTTTTATTGTTGCAAGTATTTCAGAAGTACCCCCCTTTTTTTTCTATTGACCTCCTCCACCTTCCTCCCCCCCCCCCCCCGCATTCCCCCCCCCGCCTTTCCCACACTATTGTCTGTGTCCATGGGCTATGAATCAATCTCTCTCTCTCTCTCTCTCTCTCTCTCTCTCTCTCTCTCTATATATATATATATATATATATATATATATATATATATAGTGTGTGTGTGTGTGTGTGTGTGTGCATATATATATGTGTGTATGTGTGTGTGTGTGTGTGTGTGTGTGTGTGTGTGTGTGACTGACTGTCCGACAGTCCGGTAGGTATGACCAGGGGGCAGACACTCAACACAGCAGCTGCTGAGCTATGATGACTTGGCAGCTGCTGTTCTCAGGTGACACACCCTGGAACCAGAGAGGAGAGAGCCCGATTCCTCACAGGGCTGTGTGATTCCATCTTTGGCCACAGGTTATGTTGTTGCTGGGGTATTGTCGGGCCCAAATCTGTTTTACTGCCACCTGCAGTGACCAGTGACCGCAGATGCCCTTCAAGCCCCAGCGCCACCCCAAGTGCGGCAGACTGGGAAGGGACCATGGCAGGTTGGCTTCAGGGTGTTTCCAGCCTGTCTTTCTCAGTCCTGCCCCAACAGCCACCTTCTGATTAATTTCTTTTCAATGTGTACAAATCCGTGCATTGGGCCACTAGTATGCATAAAGCTCCCTGATTAATCTGTCTCCACCTATCCCCCACCCCCACCTTCCCTTTAAGATTCATCATTCAATATACCATACTTTCAAAAATAAATGACAGCCCCAGCAGAGTGGTTCAGTTGGTTACGCGCCGTATTGTGCATTGGAAAGGTCCCAGTTTAATACCCGGTCAGGGCACATACCTGGGTTGCAGATTCAATCCCTGGTTGGGGGCACTACAGAAGGCAACTAATCAATGTTTCTCTCTCACACAGATGTCTCTCTCTCTCTCTCTCTCTCTCTCTCTCTCTCTCTCTCTCTCTCTCTCTCTCTCTCAAGCATGTCCTAAGGGGAGGATAAAAATAAATAAAATAGCCCTAGCTGGTTTGGCTAGGTGGATAGAGTGTCAGTCTGTGGACTGGATCAATTCCAGTCAAGGGCACATGCCTAGGTTGTAGACTAGATCCCCAGTAGAGGGCAGCTGATCAATGATTTTCTCATCATTGATGTTTCTCTCTGAAATGAATAAAAAATATTTTAAAAGTAGCCGAAACCGGTTTGGCTCAGTGGTAGAGCGTCGGCCTGCGGACTGAAAGGTCCCAGGTTCGATTCCGGTCAAGGGCATGTATACATTGGTTTCGGGCACATCCCCGGTAGGGAGTGTGCAAGAGGCAGCTAGCTGGTCGATGTTTCTCTCTCATCAACGTTTCTAGCTCTCTATCTCTCTCTCTCTTCCTCTCTGTAAAATATCAATAAAATATATTTAAAAATAAGTAAATAAAAAAATAAAAGTAAATGAAATAAAGGACAAGAAACCAACACTGCAATATATCAGAACAGTGAACAGAATTGCTTACTTGGTTGCTTTACAATAGAATTTATAGAGATTGGTTTGGGTTTTGTTGTTTTTTAGTTTATGAGTTTGAGTCAAACTAAGGACATACTAGGAAGCAAGATCTCAAATGCTCCCAAAGGCGTTGGTTTAAAATTTTTTTTTAATGTTTTTATTTATTTTAGAGAGAAAGATAGAAACATCAATGATTGGCTGCCTCCTCACAACCTGGGTATCTGCCCTAACTGGGAATCGAACCCGTGACCCTTTGGTGCATGGATTGATCTCTAACCAATTGATCAACACTGGCCAAAGCAGTAGTCATTTCTTTTTTTTTTTTTTAATATATTTTTATTGATATTTTACAGAGAGGAAGGGAGAGAGAGAGCTAGAAACGTCAATGAGAGAGAAACATCGACCAGCTGCCTCCTGCACACCCCCTACCGGGGATGTGCCCGCAGCCAATGTACATGCCCTTGACCGGAATCCAACCCAGGACCCTTCAGTCCACAGACCGACGCTCCACCACTGAGCCAAACTGGTTTTGGCAGTAGTCATTTCTTTTTATTCAACAACAGATGAACATACCACATACCAGCTGATGGACATTTGGCTTATTTTAATTTGTAATTATTGAATAACATTGCTGGGGAAAATATAGTCCAATTTTGCCCTTTTTTATAATTATTATTCTTATTCTTTAAATCTTCACCTGAGTATATTTTTCTATTGATTTTTAGAGAGTGTGGAAGAGAGAAAGACAGAAATATTGATTTGAGAGAGAAACATTGATTGGTTGCTTCCCACATGTGCCTCCACCAGGGTCCAGGCTGAGGAGGAGCCTGCAACCAAGGAATCGAACCCGGGCTCCAACCCCATGGGAAGCACGCAGGAGGCAGTGGATCAATGATTTTTTTTTTTTCTTATCACTGATGTTTCTATCTTTCTCCTTCTCCCTTCCTCTCGGAAATCAATAAAAGTTAAAAAACAAAACAAAACACCATATACTGCTATGTTCTCCTAGTACTATCACAGTTTCATTTTTTTAGTGCATTCTTAAGTCCAAATAGAATTTTTACATATATGGAAATTTTGAGGTTTAATAGCTTAAAACATGAGTCTTACTATGATGCATGAACCTATTGCCACCCTAGCCAAGTGGCCCAGTTGGTTGGAGCATTATCATGTATACCAAAAGGTTGTGGGTTTGATACCTGGTTAGGGCACATACCTAGGTTTTGGGTTCGATTCCCAGTCAGGGACCATACAGGAGGCAACCGATTGATGTTTTATTCTCTCTTCCTTCTTCTCTCTCTCTTTAAACACACACACACACACATTCTCTCTCTCTCTCTCTCTCTCTCTCTCTCTCTCTCTCTCTCTCTCTCACACACACACACACACACACACACACACACACACACACACCAAAAACAAAACAAAACAAAAAAAAACACCAAAAAACAAAAGATAACCCTATTGCTGATAGCTAGGCATCTATTACCCAAGGGAAACTAAAGTCTAAAGGCCAGAGAAGTACTAACTAAGAGATCAAAATTCCAAGTTCTCAAGGTAAAATCGAACTTACAGGTGAAGATTAAAACTCACAAGAGGCCGAAACCAGTTTGGCTCAGTGGATAGTGTCGGTCTGCAGACTGAGGGGTCCTAGGTTCAATTCTGGTCAAAGGCATGTACATTGGTTGTGGGCACATCCCGGAAGGGGGTGTGCAGGAGGCAGCTGGTAGATATTTCTCTCTCATCCATGTTTCTAGCTCTCTATTCCTGTCCCTTCCTCTCTGTAAAAAAAAAAAAAAAAAATCAATAAAATATATATATTTAAAAATTCACAAGAGGCCTAGCACTTATACACAACCAGAATACAGAGATGCTACTTTACTTATAAATTTCCCATTTTACATATTGGGATTATTTCTTCTTTTTACTTTTTAGAAAGGTGTTTCTGGTTTATAACAAACTTTAGTGGGGGGGAAATTCACTTCAGAGAGATTTTTACAACTAGATTTATTGGAATGCCTCCATTCAAAAAGCAAAAGCACCTATATAGATTTTTATCTCACATCTAAGTTAAATTTTTGTCAAGCCTTTATATTTCCTGTCTCGTGACAGAGAAGAAACACAAGACATAAGAAAAAATAAACCATTTAGTATTTCAAGCATACAATCAACTTCTCTGTTGAAAACACAAAATATTAAGGTTAATAGTTCCTACTTTTATAAAATAAGTATATAATAGAACCTAGAGATATTCATATATTCTGCGGGAAAACCCCCCAAATTCCTCAGTTCATTCCAATTATCCTTGTGTATTTTCATAGAAATTTTTACTTTTACTAGATTCCCTTAAAATTCTCTGAAAGCCTAACATTTCACACTTTTACTTACTTAATTAAAAAAATTTTTTTCTTGATTTTAGAGAGGAAGGGAGAGGGAGAGAGATAAAAACATCAATGAGAGAAAATCATTGATCGGCTGCCTCCTGCACACCCTCCACTGGGGATCGAGCCCACAACCAGACCTGTGCCCTTGACTGGAATTGAACCTGGGACCCTTCAGTTCCCAGGCTGACACTCTATCCACTGAGCCAAACCAGCTAAGGCAATATTTCACACTTTTAACAAATTCTAGCTCTGAAATGAAACTAAACAGAGAAGCAACAAAAACTTAATTTTCTTTTCAATTATATGTGGTAAACTTTTCATTTCAAAGAAATACATCCACACAGGCCATAATGAGCTAAAGTAATTTTTCAAAAGTAAACAAATAGGAACTCAAAATTCACATACACTAAAAATGTATTTACTTTGGTTTTTATAGTATGGACCCTAAAGCAAAGTTTTATAACCTTAACTACCTAATTTTTTTAATTGATTTTAGAAAGAGGTGTGATAGAAAAACTTCAATTGGCTGCCTCTCGCACATGCCCCAACCAAGGATCAAACCTGCAACCTGGGTATGTGACTTGACCAGGAAATGAGCCCATCACCTTTTGGTGTACACAACGCCCCACCAACTGAGCCATACAGGCTAGGGCTATCTTAATTTCTTAAAATATAAAAGCCATCACAGAAGTGTTTATTATGAAATCATGGCAAATACTCAGGAAAAAGAAAAAAGTGTCAGTCACAAATACAGGAGATATATTAGCAGTCCCATTAGAGTTTCATGTACAAGTAACAATCTCTTCCCTCAACTAAACAAGTGAAGAGGCAGAGAGTTCAGTCTTATTATTTCCCAACTAGAGGCCTAGTGCACAAAATTCATGCACAGGTAGAGTCCCTAGTGGCTGCTGGCTACCAGCCAGGGCCTCCCTTCCCCAGCTGCTGACCAGGGACTTCCTTTGTTCCGCGCCACCCCTGGTGGTCAGTGAACATCATAATGAGCGATTGGACACTTTGCATATTAGGCTTTAATAGAAGACTAGAAGCTTGGTTCATGAATTAGTGCATGGGTGGTGTCCAGCTGGCCGCCCTGATTGGGGCTGATTGGTTTGGACTGGCTGGGGGAAGGTGACGCAGGAGGTTGGCTGGTTGGCCTCACCCGATTGGGGTGGAGGGGCTGATCAGGGGTGGGCCAGCTAGGGGGGTAGGAGCTGCAGGCAATTGGCTGGCTAGCCCCACCCCCTGGTTGAATGCCCAGTTGAACTCCTAGTTGAGGGGACAATTTGCATATTAGCCTTTTATTATTTATGATTATTATTAAGTTGTAGGCTTGCACAGAATACACAGGCCTTTTAGGACATTTAACAAAACAGCCTTCTGCAGTGATGCTTTCATTATCTAAATTGGCACATGGCAGATTATGTTAACAGATTTATTTATTGACTAAGTCTAGTCATATTTCCTCAGTTGGCATCTATATGATATCTATGTTTATGTTTGCTTCAACACTGGATATTTGTTCAAAAGTCTTTCATATTCAATTTCTACCATAGAATTTGGGGCTTAAATAGAACTTAGGATATTTTTTAATGGTAGATAAAGATAAAGAAATGGAACCCACCCGGTCGGTGTGGCTCAGTGGTTGATCATTGATCTAAGAACAAGGCAGTCAGTTTGATTCCTGGTCAGGGCACAAGCCTAGATTGCAGGCTTGATCCCAGTAGGGGGCATAGAGGAGGCAGCCAATCAATGATTCTCATCACTGATGTTTCTATTTCTCTTTCCCTCTCCCTTCCTTTCTAAAATCAATAAAATATATATTTTAAAAATTATCCATGAAAGAGACATCTAATCAAGTTCTTCATGGTACCATGGAGAAGGCTAGATGTTAGTTGGTGACTTGGTTCCTGCACCCAGACCTCCCAGATGTCAGAAAATTACCCTTTCCAGTATCCCTCAATGCATCTTGAATTCTTGCTCTCAGCAATATTCAAACTGCTTTATTGACTTATCAGAGCCAAAGGCATTACGTTAATACCTGCTACTTACACAAGTCTTAGAGATTACTTTCCACATTATATTCTATGTGAACAACACCCCCTAGAGCACAATTTCAGAATACAATGTGAACAGTGATCAGGAGTTAGTGGCAGTTGTATGGCAATTAGATGTTTCAACAAGTATCTTGGATGTCAAGATTTTATTACCATACAAGTATCTTGGATGTCAAGATTTTATTTGCTAAGTACTAAGGAAAACTCAACATTTTAGAATGATTACTGTGTATATTTTAACATAACAAATAAAAGTAGTAACCTGTATTATCTTCTGTGTTTGAAGCCCCTTATTTTGTAATATTAAATAGTCCAGTAAATCTTTTCCTAATAAGCAGTCTTACCACAGAACTTTAAAAAATATATTTTTATTGATTTCAGAGAAAGGGAGAGAGAGAAAGAGAAGAAAAAAACAAACAAACCCAACATCAATGATGAGAGAGAATCACTGATTGGCTGCCTCCAGCTCACCCTACACTAGGGACTGAGCCCTCAATCCAGGCATGTACTCTTGACCGGAATTTAACTCTTTTAAAAAATATATATTTTATTGATTTTCCACAGAGAGGAAGGGAGAGGGATAGAGAGCTAGAAACGTCGATGACAGAGAAACATCGACCAGCTGCCTCATGCACACCCCCACCGGGGATGTGCCCGCAACCAATGTACATGCCCTTGACCGGAATCGAACCTGGGACCCTTTAGTCTGCAGACTGATGCTCTTCCACTGAGCCAACCCGGTTTCAGCCGGAATTTAACTATTTGGTCCACAGGCTGACACTCTATCCACTGAGCCAAACCGGCTAGGGCACCACATAAGGTTTAAAATATCAATAAAATATATATATTTTTTAAATTCTTTATTGTTGAAAGCATTACATACCATATTTGCCGGCGTATAAGATGATTTTTTGGCCCTGAAAAATACGTATTTGCCGGCGTATAAGACGACTGGGTGTATAAGACGACCCCCTAACATTTCCACTAAAAATACAGAGTTTGTTATATACTCGCCGTATAAGACTACCCCCCACTTGGAGGCATATTTTTCAGGGCCAAAAAATCGTCTTATACACCGGCAAATACGGTATGTCTCCTTTTCCCCGACATTGATCTCTCCACCTGCCCCCCAGCACAGGCCCTCACCCCATTACTGACTGTGTCCATTGGTTATGCATATGTGCATGCTTACAAGTCCTTTGATTGATCTCATGCTCATTCCCTTCCCTAACCCTCCCCTGACTTACCTCTGAGGTTTGAAACTTCTATGTCTGTTTGATGCTTCTATGTCTCAGGATCTATTCAGTTTATATTGTTTATTATATTCCACAAGAGTGAGATCATGTGATATCTTCCAACTAATTATTTTAGAAACTATGATATGCCTGTGCTACGCATTTCGAGGAATGAAACGTTTAAAAAGTTCCAGTCCTTAATTCAGTAAGATAGCAAGCAACTCAACAGGGATGTAAAGAATGGAGGAAAATGAGTAACTGAAGTAGACTTCATTAACCCTGAAATGTGAAGAAGAATTCAAAGGATCTGGAAAATGAAGAGGGTATCCTGAGATGGGATAACATGATAAACAACTGTTACAGAAACAAGATAAGCAAGCAAGCAAGCACTCATTCATTCACTTAGTGCCCACAATAGTGTCAGACTAAATATTTATGACTACATACATTGTGTTCCAGGCACACAGCCAGGATTTCTATGTTCTTTCTTTTAATCTTCAAAATCATACTGTGAGGACCTTCTCATGTTAGTGTCTTCCTACAGATGGGCATACAGTAAGTACCCAGAGATTAAGGACCTTATTAAAGATCACATGGCCCTACTCAATTGCTCAGTGGTTAGAGCATGTCTGCAGACTGAAAGGTTGCCTGTTCAATTTTCTGGTCAAGGGCACATAGCTCGACTGCAGGTTCAGTCCTGCATGCTGGAGGCAACCAATTGATAGATCTCTCTCACATTGATGTTTCTCTCTCTAAAAATCAATGGAAAAATAACGTTGGGTGAGAATTAACATACACACAAAAAGATTATATGGATATTAAGTGGCAAAGCAGGAATTTAAACCAAATTCTCAACTCTAATGTTCACTCCCATGTATTGTTTTAAGTGGGGACTAGACTAGAATAAGTTGGATGGGTGAACACAAGTCAATTATTAGCAGGAAGGGAAAATTTGCTTTTATTGATTAGAGAAAAAGAGGAAGAGAGAAGGAGAGAGAAATATCCATCAGCAGGCCTCCCTCCTGGGGTTTGAGTCCACAACCCCAGCATGTACCCTAATGAGATATTAAATTGGCAACCTCTCCATACACTGTACTACACTCAACCAATTGAGTGGGCTGTTAAGAAAATAAACAACCCAATTTGTTGAAAAGGGTAAAAGACTTAACCAGACATTTTACCAGTGAAGATATGATACAGGGATGCCAAATAAGCACTTGAAAATATTTTGGGCTGAAATTGGTTTGGCTCAGTGGCTAGAGCAGGGGTGGGCAAACTTTTTGACTCGAGGGCCACAATGGGTTCTTAAACTGGACCGGAGGGCCGGAACAAAAGCAACCTGACCATGCTGGCACTCTCATCTTGGGCTGCTGGTGAAGGAGCGGAGGGGAGAGCAAGAGAACCCTCTGCTCTTTCGGCTCCTCAAGCCGGATAGAACAGCCGAACGGGCCGGATCTGGCCCGCAGGCCGTAATTTGCCCACGGCTGGGCTAGAGCGTCAGCCTGAAGACTGAAGGGTCTAGGTTCGATTCCGGTCAGGGGCATGTACCTTGGTTGCGGGCACATCCCCAGCTGGGGGTGTGCAGGAGGCAGGTGATCGGTGTTTCTCTCTCATCGATGTTTCTAACTCTTTATTTCTCTCCCTTCCTCTCTGTAAAAATCAATAAAATATATATTTTTTAAAAGAACATATTTTGGAAATATTAAGTTTGGCAACTTCTTAAATAGTTATACACTTACTATGTGAACCAGCCATGCTACTCCTATGTAGTCACAAAAGTAGTTTTATTTGTAATAGTATAAAAATTGGAAACAACTCAAGCATCTATCAACAGGTGAATAAACAAATGAGATATATCCATACAGTAGAATACTACAATAAAAAGCAATGAACTACTGATATATAAATCTTAAAATAGTTATGATGAATGAAAGCCAAAGGAAGGGAGAGAGGGGTATTGGGAATGAAATGAACTTGTTCAGAGAGGGAGGGATTACAAAGGGTACACGAAAATGGTACCAAACTTAAGGGGTTTGCCACTTAGGGGTGCTCTATTAAAAAATAATACATGGTTATCACAAGTTAGCTTCATTTACTTGAGCAAGTAAAGGAGACAGAAGATTCCTATCCAAACTCTGTCTTGGAAGGGAGCCTGAGCCAAAGCTTATATACATTATTTGGGAAATTATGTTGATTGATTGATTGATTGTAGCTGGCTACTTGCATCAGGTTGAATTCCTGTCAACTCCTCCTATTTAGAGCTGCACCTATAAAATACTATTCCACATTTTCCTGTGGGTCTGGTGCGATCCCTTTCGATTTTATCTGTTGTTTTTTTCCAAATTGTTGAGGAGATGGCGGCCCAGGAGACTTCCTAGGCCGCCATCTTGCTTCGGTCTCCCTATTCCACATTTTAACATTTAGCAAGACATAATACTTAAAATTGTCCAGATCTCGAGACCCTTCTCCTATCTAACAGAATCTTATAGGAGTGAGTGATATGTTCATGATATCTTGATTGTGGTGATGGTTTCACAGGTATATCCATGTGAAAACTTACACTGTACACTTTATATATAGTTTATTGTGTGTCCATGATACCTGACTTTCTCAAAAAGTGATAGAACAAAACAAAATATATGCAAGGGGAAAGTGATAAAGGTTTAAGAAAGAGTCAGGAGGAAGCACTGTTTGTTCAGGAGTGGGTGAGTAGACCCATGCAGTTTGAAACAGCTGGATATGAGAAGATAGTGAACCAAACTAAACATCATCTGTAGACAGTGAGAAACATGGGCTTGAAATACAAAAAGGAATAATTCCTTGAGAAATAGCAGATGACGGAGCACAAGGCAGAGGAAGGTACCAAGTTAGCTCAATACCTCATTAATCTATAACATTATTTATGGTTTATTCCCCTTGGCCTGTTGCTTTTTAAAAGACTGCTCTCCTGGCTTATTTCAGTGATAAATACATCTGAAACAAAAGATGCAGACAAAGCCCACATCCTCTCACAGGTTGCATCTAATCAAATGTGGCTCAACTTGCTTTGAAATGGTATTGCTCAAAAGAATTTATAATACACCTTTGCAGAATTCATCTTGATAATAGCTTTCAAAGAGATATATGATTTAGCAGAAAATATCTGAACCTGACTTGTATTTCTAAAAAGCAAGGAGGAAGGGCTAGTCTAAAATATATTTTGTGTTGTAAATGTAACAAAAATATCATGTTCTAAATAAATAGCTCTGTGAAAAGAGCTAATATAACTTACTTTGCTATCTGGATCCTACCTCCTTGCTGCACTCTCCTGTAGTAAACACAAACACCACCTTCTCAGTAAAGCCTTCCCAAGTCCCCTCTTCACTATGCTCCCTTGATAGAATAGCTATACTTGAACAGCACTTAGTTCCTTAAGCTATTAGGAGTACTGATCTACTCATCACAAATCCTAAGCACAGTGTTCTGTACACACCAGGTGCGAAACAGGAAAAAGAGGAGTGTGATAGCACTAGGCCAGAAGTGACAAGATCTATAGAGGCCTAGAAACCAAACCCAAGGCTCACCAGAGTTCTGGTTTCCCTTCATTAAGTGTGGTAACTGCAGCTGACTGGGGCTGAGGGGTAAAGTACATAGGAGTTCACTGCATTATTCTGTCAACTTTGTGTATGTACAAAATTCTCCACAATAAATTGTTTAAAAATAATAATAAAGGGTAGGTGAAGATATGATCAAAACGTTTTTGTTCTTACTTTCCTACTTTTGAACTTTTCTTTCCTTTTCCCTTTAAACTTGATCTTTGGCAGCCTTCCCCCTTTGTTGTCAACAGGTCCACTGGGTCATTAGCCATTTAACAAATGGTGGTTTGAAGGATAAAAGACAGACCTTTTGCATAGGCAGTGGAATTCCAAATGCTAGACTCTTGGCTCCACAATGTCTGATTCAGAAGAACTGCTGGGAGCTATTAGTTCAGCTCGCCCACCCAGGCATATGAAGACTCCTTCCTTTTACACCACTGCCATATGCCTCTCATTTATGCCTACACAGTTTTGTGCTTGTGTGCTTTCATTTAGCGCAGGAACAGATCAAACCCAATGTGACCACATAAATTATTGGGAAGGTTCAAGGATAAGGAATCCAGAATGAAGCAGTTTCAAATTGAAATTGCAACAGATGAGAATTTTTTTTCTAGTGGGGCAATAATCCAACAAAAAAATGTATTTTCAGAATCCCCAGGCACAAAATGAGGATATACATACAATAACAGTATATGAGATGCATTCTGGCCTAAATGAGAGCATTTGCCATCTTAAAAGCATACCCTGTGCTTTCCCACCTCTGAGTCTTTGTTAGCAATCTCCCCTATACTTAGAACTGTAGGTCATATCTGAATCTCTATTTTCATTTTTAAAAGTTTTAATTATTACTGATTTCTTTCTTGATCCAAAGATACTGGGAGCAATCTTATACCTAGCTGTTTGTTTTTCTTTTTCTTAACTCACAAAGAGAACAAAGTAAAGGAGAGAGAGATGGGAAGGTCTCCTGCAGTAATGAAACTAAAATTGAAAGAGGAATAGAAGGTTATTAACAAAAAATAAAACATGAATATGAAAGAAATGTCATAACGTGAAAATAATGGGCCACAGGCAGTACAAACACCCAGTGGGGAAAGAAAAAGGTTCAAATTTTTTCAAGTCAACTGGTGGCACCATTAGCCCCAGGACTTGGTATTAGATGGAACAGACTGATTATGATGGTTCTTGGTCAGATAGCCTTGATTCTTGCTCAAAAGAGTGGACATGTTAAGGTTATACACACAACTCTAGCAAAAAGTTGTAGTTAAGTCATATGCCTGATTCCACCACACACAAGAATAGGGAACAGAAATAACTGACATTTGAGTCAAAGTTTGATAACAAAGGCCTCATCTGGGATCCTCTGACTCTGAGAAAAGGGTAAAACAGCCAACCAAACAAATCATGCCAATAAAAAAATGTCTGGTTTTGAGTGGTGATCTGCTCTTCTTTAGATCACTTAGAACGCTATCCTTCAAGGCCTGGTTCAGATGACATTTTCCACATGCAACCTTTACTAATCATCTCCTTTATTCCATTCATATGTACTCATCTTAACCTGTCTCACTCAGTTACTTGAGTGCACAGGCCATACACCTCTGACAGGGTATCAAGTTGCTTAATATCTGGAAAACTTATGCAGAATTCGTAGTTCTCTGCCTTTCAGGAAATATATGCTAAATATATTTTTCTTTGGTTTTGAAATTTTGACAAATCACAACATACAGAACTCAGTGGTATAAAATTTAAATAACCAGAACCAAACACTTATTATAAAGCATATATAAATTAAATGGTGCATAATAATTGTATCTAGGAAATTAAGGAGACCAATACTTTTAATAAGGTTCCTGGATTTAGTAAACCTTATCGATGATACATAAAGAAAGCTGGCTCAATATGGTCCCACAAAACTGGTAAAATAGCTGAGGTTTTTAACAAAAGCAGCTTACTGTCAAATGATCCTATAAAATTAGGAAACCCTAGAGCCAGGCCAATGTAGCTCAGCTGTTGAGCATCAAACCAGGAAACAAGAGGCCTCTGGTTCGATTCCCGGTCAGGGCATATGCCCAGGTTGCGGGCTTGATCCCCTTTCGGGGGCGTGCAGTAAGCAGCAGATGGATGATGTTCCTCTCTCATCATGGAGGATTCTGTCTCTATTCCTTTTCCCATCCACTCTCTCTAAAAATATCAATAAAATATATTTTAAAATAAATAAGTAAATAAAATAAAATTAGGAAATACTAGAATGATCACACACTTAGATAATAAGTATAGAGATGTGCTTAGACCATCATTCAAATGCTTACCTGCACTCACTTGAGTGGCTTCATGGCCCAACTTTTATCCTAAATATTGCAATTCAAACCCGGTAAGTAAGATGTGAAACTAGAACTTTCAAGGCCTCCAACCACGAAAAAAGCAGACTGGAATAAATTTCTCTCCAAGTGGTGTTCAGAGCACAGACTTCCCCACATGGAAATATAGCTTCAAAAATATACTTCCTTTATTACAATCCATTTAAAATTTTTATTTGGCCTTAGTGAAAAGAGGTAAGAGTACCCTCAATAATATATCAGCATCCTATAATAATAAGCTAATTTATAATTCTGAATTTGGGTTTCTGACAACTTAAAATTTATAGTTTTGCCATTAAAAAAAAACTTATTCAAACAAATGTTTTGGTTCCGTTAAAAAGCTATATTCTGGGCAAAGAACAGAAATTTCTCCAAAGAAGATATGCAAATGATGATAAGCATGGGAAAAGATGCTCAGCATTATCAGTCACTGGCGAAATGAAAATCAAAACCACAATGTGGTAACACTTCCCACCCACTAGATGATTATAATAAAAAAGACAGTTATTAGTTTGGCTGGTGTGGCTCAGCAGTTGAACACTGACCCAGCAACCAGGAGGTCAATGGTTCAATTCCTGGTTAGGGCACATGTCCAGACTGTGGGCTCAATATACCCTGTGGGGGGCGTGCAGGAGACGGCAGATTAATGATGTCCCTCTCTCAGCTATGTTCCTATCTTTCTATCCCTCTCCCTTTCTCTCTAAATATCAATAAAAACATTTTTTTTAAAAAAAGACAGATAATAACAAATACTGGGGAGGATGTGGAGAACTGGAACCCTCATGTACCGCTGCTGGGAATGTAAAGTGGTCAGTCACTCTCCCAAGTAATCTAGCAGAATTACCATATAACTCAGCAAGTCCATTCCCAGTTATATCTCCAAGAGAACTGAAAACATATGTCCATATAAAAACTTGTACAGAAATGTTTATAGTAGTATAGCCAAAAAGTTTAAACAAGTCAAATACTATCAATTGATAAATGTTTAAGTAAGATGTGATGTATCAGTTATGTTCCACAAAGGTGCCACAAACACTGAATTAGCAAATACTGAATCATTGCTGGTAGGGGAAATATAGGAGTAGGTTCCTTTGAGCTTCTAGTCACCACATTTTCATCAAAGGATCAATAAACATTGCCTTGTTTTATGTGTTTCTGTTTAAAGACACCTTTCTATAATAACATAAGCATAATATGCTCATTAGACTGGGCAGTCAGACAACCTTCCGGACAAAGCCAAGGCAAGCTGCAGGGGCTGTGAGGGCTGACACCCTTGCACGAATTTCGTGCATCGGGCCTCTAGTCTATAATAATAAAAGTATAATATGCTAATTAAACCAGACGACCTTCCAAAGCTGCAGAGAAGGCAAAGGCAGCCGCCACTGCTGCAGCTGAGCCCCTTGCACAAATTTCATGCATCAGGCCTCTGGTTTAATATATATTGTTGGCTTATTAACAATGAACTCATGGCCAATAGCATTGTAATCCATGTCTGAACAAAGCTTATTTAACACACATATTTTCTCCTTAAGGCACATCACAGCTTTCTTGTGCTTAGGAACATTAGACGGTGTTCAGCACCATTCTTAGGGGCCATTCCAAACAGCAAATCACCAACAAAAAGCACAAAGATATGAAAAACGTGGCACTAAATAGACAATGAAAAGAACTTGAGCCCTGGCCAGGTGGCTCAGTTGGTTGGAGCATTGTCCTGTACACCAAAATGTTGTGGGTCTCATTTCCAGTTGGGGCATGTATGGGAGGCAACTGATGGGTGTTTTCCTATCTCTCTCTCCCTCTCTCCCAAATCAATGAAAGTGTGTCCTCAGGTGAGGATTAAAAACAAAAAGGACTTGAGAGCTGAAGCAAGAAGGCAGAGCAATACCTTGTTCAACTTTAGCTGAGAATGTGAGTGTTGGGTGACTAAAAATTTTCACTGCACTGTTTATGTTCACATATGACCACTATACATTGATTTTGGGATTATAAATAAATTATAGCAAGTAGGCAAATTTGCAAATACAATTTTTAAAAATATATTTTAATGATTTTTTAGAGAGGAAGGAAGGAAGATAAAAACATTGAAGAGAGAGGAACATCGATCAGCTGCCTCCTGCCCACCCCCTACTGGGGATATGCCTGCAGCCAAGGTGCATGCCCTTGACTGGAATCGAACCTGGGACCCTTCAGTCCACAGGCTGATGCTCTATCCACTGAGCCAAACCGGTTAGGGCTGCAAATACAATTTTTTAAAAATAAGGATCAATTGTGTATCATACAAAGGATACTATCAGCCATAAAAAAGAATAAGGTACTGATACATACAACAACGTGGGTCAACCTCAAAAACATTAAGTGACAGAAGTCAATCCCAAAAGACAATGTATCCCTCCCATTTTAAATATTGACAATTAATTCAGAAGCAGTTAAATAGAATGCAATTAAGCAAATAATATTTCTAACACTTGATGTGAAATGCCACAAGATGGTGGCACCTAGTCCCCTCAGCTCCCCAAGCTGCCCAGGGCCAGCCCAAGGTGCAGGCAAGCCTCTGATGTTGGCTGTCCAGCCACCCAGAGCCAGCCCAAGGCACAGGCAAGCCTTGGATGTCAGCTGCCCAGCTGCCCAGGGCTGCCCGAGGCTTGCGCTGCCGGCAGTGGCAGCAGCAGAGGTGTGATGGGGTATTGCCTTCCCCTGATTGCCGAATCACCTCCCACCCCTGAGGGCTCCTGGACTGTGAGGGGGAGGCAGGCAGGGCTGAGGGACTCCTGCTCAGTGCATGAATTTTCATGCACCAGGCCTCTAGTAAAAAAATAATTTTTAAAACAAACAAACAAAACCCCACCTTGTAATAGCCAGTGTGCAGCTCCCTAACTACAATGCTCAGTTTGATGCTTCACACTATGACAGTGAGAAAGGAGAATTTGGAGGTTTGGGCTATTAGCGGGAGAAAAAAAAGAAATAGAAACTAAGTAAACAGGGCCCGTTATATGCTACAGAACTCTTGCATTATTGCAACAAAAACTCCATCCAATGAAGGTCTTGATTTTGACTATACAAAACAACCTTCTAGCCCTAGCCAGTTTGGCTCAGTGGATAGAGTGTCATCAGTCTGTGGACTGAAGGGTCCCAGATTCCATTCCAGTCAAGGGCATGTACCTCAGTTGGCAGGCTCGATCCCTGACCCTGATCAGGGTGCATGCAGGAGGCAACCAATTGATTTATCTCTCTCACATCAATGTTTCTGTATCTCTTGTTCTCTTCCACTCTCTAAACATATATAATCAATGGAAAACATCCTCAGGTGAGGATTAACAACAACAAAAAACACAGCCTTGTAAACCAGATCCTCCTGGAGCGTGCAACCCAGACTTGCATCTCAGTGGACATTAGAAGGAAGAAGAAAGGCTATGGCTTTCTTAGACCCCCAAATCTCAATGGGCATTTAGTGCTTCAGATGACTATACCATCTGCCTGTGGGATATCAGTGCTGTTCTAAAGAGAAGGAAAAATTGTGGATGTGAAGACCATCTTTACAGGGCACACAGCAGTAGATGTATCCTGGCATCTGCTCCATGAGTCTTGAGTCAGTTGCTGATTATCAGAAACATATGATCTGGAATACTCGTTCAAACAATACCTCCAAACTAAGCCAGAGACTTAGCTGAAGTAAACTGTCTTACAGTGAATTCATTCTTGCCACAGCATCAACTGATAAGATTATTGTCTTGTGGGATCTGAGAAATGTGAAACTTAATTGCTTGCTGTGCATAATATAAGGATAAAATATTCCAGGTTCAGTGGTCATCTCAAAATGAGACTATTTTGGCTTCTAGTGGTACTGATCACAGACTGAATGTCTGAGATTTAAGTAAAATTAGAGTGAAACAATCCCTGGAAGATGCAAAAGACTGGCCACTAGAGTTGTTTATTCATGGTAGTCACACTGCCAAGATATCTTTTTTTTCTCTCCCAGAATCGCAATGAACCTATTGGGGTAATCTGTTCTGTGTCAATAGAAAATGTCATTCTAGAGCAGCCATGGGCAAACTACAGCCCGCGGGCCGAATCCGGCCTGTTCGGCTGTTCTATCCGGCCCGAGGAGCCAAAAGAGCAGAGGGTTCTCTTGCTCTCCCCTCCACTCCTTCACCAGCAGCCCAAGATGAGAGTGCCAGCATGGTCAGGTTGCTTTTGTTCCTGCCCTCCGGTCCAGTTTAAGAACCCATTGTGGCCATGAAGTCAAAAAGTTTGCCCACTCCTGTTCTAGAGTATCAAATGGCAGAGAACTTTTATAATGATGAAGATTCTGAAGGGCCCCACTGGTGTGGCTCAGGGGTTGAGCAGTGATCTATGAACCAGGAGGTCACAGTTTGATTCTTGGTCAGGACACATGCCCAGGTTGAGGGCTTGATCCCTCACTGATACTGCTACTTTGTTTCCCCGAAAATAAGACAGTGTCTTATATTAATTTTTGCTCCCAAAGATGCGCTAGGTCTTATTTTCAGGAGATGTCTTATTTTTCCATGAAGAAGAATACTGTACACATTTATTGTTAAATGAAAATAAAGGAAATTTATTACCTGTATACGGTAAGGTAGTACGGTAGTTGTCAACACAAACCAGACAAACTGTGAATCCTACAGTATCAAGAATTTACTCATTTATTCAATGACAATCATGTCGTCATCATCTGGAACATCATCATAACAATCCAATTCCTGAATTTCCTGGTGAATTTCTTGTGACTCCAGTTCTTTCAGAATCAGTGGACCAAATCTCTCATGTTTAGCAATAGCACTGTCTTTAAATGAGTACTTCTTGTCAAGGTAGCCTGCTCGCAGTGCATTTGCAATGCAACTGTCAGTGATTTTCTCCCATGAATTCTTCACCCAAGTCACAACTTCTTGCAGTTTAGGTTTCACAAAGTTTCCATGCTGATTTCTCTCCATTTACACAGCAGTGACGTCAGGACTCCGCGTAACGTCACTGGTTGCTAGATGCCAGTCGGGGAGGCCCTAGTGGCCAGTTTATGGTAAATTAATTTTCATTCTGAGGCAGATCCTGGGGGCCTTATTTTCGGGAGGATGTCTTATATTTCACTCAGAAGGAAACCTGTAAGTAGGTCTTATTTTCGGAGGATGTCTTATTTTCGGGAAAACACGGTTATCTCTCCCTCCTTCTCTGAAATATATATATTTTTTAACTTAAAATATATTTTTTACTTTTTTTTTTATAAGGCTCTGAAGAAAGTGTGTATCCAGAAAGAAGACAGGGGTCTTAGCTACATCTGCACTCTTGTGATTTTAGACTCTCCTATTTTCCCCTCTCAACCCTGATAGTGATTCAACACTAGTTTTAAGACCCAGACTTTGTTCGGTTACCCCTCTATAACAGATAGCATCAATAATGCTATTAGCCCAAATTGAGGGTTCTAAATATTAATTGGGGGACTTAATTCAGCAAAGTCACAGACTTATATTTAAATTTTCTTCAAGAATGTCCTAGTGCCTTAGCTGGTTTGGCTCAGTGGATAGAGTGTCGGCCTGTGGACTGAAGGGTCCCAGGTTCAATTCTGGTCAAGGGCACATGCCCAGGTTGCAGGCTCAATCCCCAGCGCGGGGCATGCAGGAGGCAGACACTCAATGATTCTCTCTCGTCATTGATGTTTCTATCTTTCTCCCTTCCTCTCTGAAATCAATAGATTTTTTTTTTAAATGTTCTAGTAACAAAGATCTAAAGTAGCCACCAAAAGGGGAATATTGTGTATGGTTATCTTATTTTTCTTCTTTTGCTGTATCCTCAAGTTTTTCAGACTCCTTTAAGTAAAGGCTAGAAGGAAGAAATAGAGCCAAGTGAGGTAGGTATCTGAGCCATGAAGTATAAGTACTACAGGATGTTGCTAGTGGAGATTCAAGTAATAAAAGTTCTTTCTCTAAAATCTTCACACTTGACTTTCCAAGATGCACATTTTCCTATGTAGACCAGTTTCTTGAGTTGTGTCAAAGCTATATGTTCCTCTTTCCCCATATATATATTTTAAAAATATATTTTATTGATATTTTACAGAGTGGAAGGGAGAGAGATAGAGCTAGAAACGTCAATGAGAAACATCGACCAGCTGCCTCTTGCACACCTCCTAACGGGGATGTGCCCGCAACCAATGTACATGCCCTTGACCGGAATCGAACCCAGGACCTTTCAGTCCACAGACCAACGCTCTACAACTGAGCCAAACTGGTTTCGGCCTTTCCCCATATATTTTTGCTTATTAGTATGTTTCTTTATATTATTTCTTTCCTTTCTGTGAAATGTCTTTTAAAAAACTTGGGATCACCAAGTTGTAAAGATGTATATTATATCACAAGTAGACAGACTGTCCGGTTAAATTGAGAAGAGTGGACTGATAGTTTCTATTTGTTTTAAAAATTAAGTTAATCCCAGATAAGAAATAAAATTAAAGGTGTATAATTAAACATTTAAATAATAAAAAAAAATGCTTAAAAACAAATTTGCAACAAGATTCTTTTGACATTATTTGAAAATAAGAACATTTCAAGTTGGTAGCTTGCCCATCTAGGCAAGTTCCAGAAGAAAATGAGCACAAAGAAGAAAAATGTTTCCCATCACTCAAAAACCCAGTCTGAAAACTCTTAATATTCCAAAGCCATAGTCATATAGATAGTTCCTTAAGCAACAGGAGTGAGAGACTACTTCTCTGTTCAAACTTTCAAATTCTGGATTCTAACACCCTTTCTAGGATCCAAAAGTCACAATAATATGAAAAGGGGAACAAAAGAAGGAACTTCAAAGAGTCATCTAATGGTTATACAGTGTACCTAGGTTTCACATCCTTCTTTCCTACCTAAGAATTTTAGCCCACATGACTCATGGAACAACAGTTTTTAATTTTTTGAATATTTACATCTTTCTTGAAGGATAAAGTAGTAGAGTGAGATGATAAAGGGAAATAATATTAGTCTGAGCAAAAATACAATAATTAAATATTAAGCACAAGAGATTCTAATTGAGAAAGGCAGAGTAGGGACCACTGTGAAAACTATGGGTTATAAACAGTTTGTCTTTTTCCAAGCAAGGACACCAATACCAGCTCATCCTGGCATTGAACTCTAAAATGAATCTATTACATTGGCCTTTAGGAAACTGAGCAATAATGGGTTAGGAATTTTAAAGAAGCCCTGGCTAGTGTGACTCAGTGGGTTGGAACAATATTCCATAAACTGAAGAGTAAGAGGTTCAATTCCTAGTCAAGGGCTTCTTATTTCTCTCATCCAAGTAAGAATCCCCCCCCCCCTTTTTTTTAAATGCTCTTGGAAAATGAGAGCATTTTTAGAATGCTCTTGGGAAATGAGAGCATCCAAGTAAGAATCCCCATTTTTTAAAATGCTCTTGGAAAATGAGAATTAATCATCTTAATTCATTATAAAGGCTATGGTTTAACTCCAAACAGCTCTGTGGGTTTTTTTTAATACTCATCCAAGGATATTTTTTCCATTGATTTTTAGAGGGTGAAAGAGAGGGGAAAACAGAGAGAAAATACATCGATTGGTTGTCTCCTGCACAAGCCCTGACCAGGGCCAAGCCTGGAGAGAAGCCTGCAACCAAGACACATGCCCTTGATCAGAATCGAACCCAGGACCCTTCAGTCCACAGGCCGACACTCTATCTATTGAGCCAAACCAGTAGGGGCAACTCAAATTTTAATGTACACATGAATCACCAGGGGAAATCTTATTAAAATGCAAATTCAGCAGATATGGGCCAGAGTTTGCTCTCCCCCCCCCCCCCCCCCCCAAGGAGGAAGGGGCAGTAGGAAGCGCTTCTGAAATGGCTGGGTGTGGGAGCAATGCCAAACTTACCGGGGAGGAAAGGGACAGGAGCATGGCCGGAAGAGGCTGGTTGATGGCTCATGAGGGCCCCTGGCACCCTAACTCTCAAGATGACCCTGGGACCCAAGGCCTCACAGGGCCTTAGAGCTGCATTTTAAACAAGCTCTTAGGTGACACAGATGCAGCTGTTCCTTAGAATACGCAATGTGTATCTACTTTCCTTATGGCTCAGGTAAAATTGATGGTGCCTGCCCTTGCCTGACTAGTTCTAAAGGAACTAAGTTTACATCTAGCTAATTTCTGCAAAACAATCCTTAAAGGCTTATCAATCCTCTAGGCTTTCTCTTCTCCAGCTTCTTAAACTTCTCAGCTGGAGTTTCTTTTTCTTAATTATATTTGGGGATCTTCTTTGAATCATCTCAATTGCTGTCCACATATGTCTCCTAAACTGAGGTACATAAACATGAAATTAATCCTTAAGTATGATCGAGCAAACTCTCAGCTCCTTCACTCAGCCCAGTAGTACAATGACTGTTTCTGAAACAACACTGTAACACAGGCTCATTTTTATTTTTAAATATATTTTACCGATTTTTTACAGAGGAAAGGAGAGGGATAGAGAATTAGAAACATTGATGAGAGAGAAACATCAATCGGCCACATCCTGCACACACCCTACCGGGGATGTGCCCACAACCAAGGTACATGCTCTTGACCAAAATCGAACCTGGGACCCTTGAATATGCAGGCCAATGCTCTATTCACTGAGCCAAACCGGATCCGGTTAGGACAGGCTCATTTTTAGTGTATAGTCCCAGATGAGCTGAAATTATGTACATAGCTATAATTCACTATATTAAATTAGCTTATTCACATTGCTATTTCTTTTTAAAATATCACTGGATTTGATCCAATTTTTCAGAATTAAAGTTATTTTGAATTTTAACCCAATTCTCCAAGGAACCAAGCCCTGGTATAGGAGGAAGTATTTTCTCTAGGTCTTAGTTTTCTCATTTGTGAAATAGGAATGAAGGTCATGAATGCACTCTAATCTCTCCTTCCAAGAATCTATGACTAACAATCTATATTTTCCTTCTATTATTCAGTGCATGTGATCAAGGACCTTTATTTTACTCCCTATTTTGCCTACCGAAAAGCCCCTTTTGCTTATTTCCCAGTTCTCCAGAGAGAAGAGTCTGCCATAAACTATATATACATATTACTATACATATTTAACTATCCTTAAAGGAACTCTCTCAAAAGTTAATATGAGCTAGAAATATCCTGAACTAAAAACAAAATTAAAAACTAAACTTAAAAAACCCTTAAATTATCTTTCTCAGTGCCAATCCAATAAAAACACAAACAGCTCTAATTGGTTTGGCTCAGTGAATAGAACTTTGGCCTGTGTATTAAAGGGTCCCAAGTTCGATTCCGGTCAAGGGCATGTACCTTGGTTGTGGGCACATCCCCAATAGGGTGTATGCAGGAGGCAGCTGATTGATGTTTCTCTCTCATTGATGTTTCTAACTCTCTATCCCTCTCCCTCCCTCTCTGTAAAAAATCAATAAAATATATTTAAAACACACACACACACACAAGCAGCTAAACTTAACACTTTTTTTGTTCACTTTGCTATTGTCCTCACCAGTGTCAACACCTGTGCACAAGTAAAAGTTGTGCTTAGCTGGCAAAAACTAATCAATTAGGTCTCTTAAGTCTCATCCACTGTGTTTTCCTGAGGACAAAGAATCTGCCCACCTGCTCCCACAGATGGTACAGCTGCAGTTTAAGTAAAACACCTGCTTCCTGTACATCCATTTCATGAAACTTGCTAGAACAATGCTAGCTACACATCAGGCAAGCCCAAGTCAGCATTTTCTTTTCTTTTTCTTTCTTTCTCTCTCTCTCTCTTTTTTTTTCCAGAGTAAAATCAACATAATTTTTAAGGATTGGATGGTAAAATATGCCTTTAATTCCCTATACAACAATGTCAAAGAAGTTAAAATAACAGCCCTAGCCTGTTTCTCAGTTCCCAGAGTGTCAGCCCGAAGACAAAGATCTCCAGTTCGATTTTGATCAAGGGCACAAACATTGGTTGCAGGCTTGATCCCGGGGCCCCAGACCCTGGTTGAGGCTCATGCAGGAAGCAACCAACCAATGTTTCTCTCTCACATTGATGTTTCTGTCTCTCCCTCTCCATTCCACTCTCTCTAAAAAATTAAGGGGGAAAATATCCTTAAGTGAGAATTAACAACAACAAAAGTCACAAAAATGTTTTTTTAAAAAATTTGTTATAGCTATAGGTGGCTCAGTTGATCAAAAGATTGCAGGTTTGATATCCAGTTGGGTGAGTACGCGATGCAACCAATCGATACTTCTCTCTCACATCCATGTATGTCTGTCTGTCTGTCTGTCTCTCTCCCCCTCCCTCCCTCCCTCTCACACTCCCTTTCTTGCTCTTTCTCTCTTCCTTCCCTCCCTCTCTCAAAATAAATAACCAAATAAAAAACATATCCCTGGGTGAGGATTTTTTTTAAAGTATTATAATAAGTAGTGGGAATCCTAAGTTACAAATATGATTGTCATTAACCACTTCCTAAACTGTTTAATTTAATTTAGAACATTTATAGGAAGACTAGAGGCCCAGTGCACAAATTCGTACACCAGTGGGGTCCCTCAGCCTGACCTGCTCCCTCTCGCAACCTGGACCCTTTGGGGGGTGTTGGACTGCCAGTTTTGGCCCAATCCCTGCAGGCCAGGTCAAGGGACCCCACCATTGCATGAATCCATGCACAGGGCCTCTAGTATGCATTTAAGATCTTTAGTTGATCTCTTCCTGCCCTCCTTCCTTCCCCCTCCCCACTTCCCTGAGATTCATCTATCTACCTGCCTAATTATTCACTATCATTTATCTTTTTGCTTTTCTGACTCCTACTTTTAAAATCTGTCCCCATGCCAAAACTGGTTTGGCTCAGTGGTAGAGCGTCAGTCTATGGACTGGAAGGTCCCAGGTTTGATTTCGGTCAAGGGCATGTACATTGGTTGCGGGCACATTGCCAGTAGAGGGTGTGCAGGAGGCAGCTGGTCGATGTTTCTCTCTCATCAACGTTTCTGGCTCTCTCTCTCTCTCCCTTCCTCTCTGTAAAATATCAATAAAATATATTTTTAAAAATAATAAAATAAATAAAATAAAATCTGTCCCCATTACACAACTATACTTGATTTTCATTTTAGCTCCTACAGTTCACTCATACATCCTCTTTCCTTCTTTAACTCTGTTCTCTACTGACTCCTTTATAAAGTTCTTCCCTTCTTCCTCATCTTCCCCCACCTCCTCCCTCATTCTTTTCCTCTTTTTACAGGCTAATTAAAAATTCTCTGCTTTTCATCCTTTATACTGACTGCTTTCCTCTCTGGGACCTCTGTTTGGGCACTCAGGTCCCTCTCCCACTGGCTTTGAGGGGCTGAGCAACAACGCAGCTGTGTTTTGTCTACTGTGGCCTGTGCCTTCCCCCTCCGAGTTGGGCCAGTGTCCATTGCAGGGACTACTGTTACGTGTGCACACATGTGCACTCATGAGCATGCACGGTTTTTCTCCTGTTGAGTGCTGAAGGGGGGCACGTGGAGGCCTCTCCCCCACCAGCGTGCCTGCTCCACACCTCAAGCAGCTCTCAGTCCACTCCCCTCTGGAATTCGCAGGCAACAGGCATGCTTGCGCAGGCACAGTAAGGCCCGGCTTGTCCTCAGGGGGGCATTCCACCCAGGATGCAAGCCCCCATCCAGGTCGGACTGGGCAGATGAATGGACAGCTGGAGAAAGCTGCGGTGGCTTCCCTATGGTGTGAGGGTCACCTGTGTACTCGCTATGTTGTTGCACCCGAGCCCTTCCTTCGTGGTGCTGGGTCCACATCCTCTTGATTTGAGTGCATGACCCCTCCAGGGGGTAACCGCCGATGTGCGCACCCTCAGTTGGCATCTGCCGACCGTGCCCCAAGAACCAGCCTTCTGCCATGTGGGTGTCTCCCCCTGGTTACCCCCACCTCAGTGGCCGGGATGGTAGCGTCCCTGGGCAGAGTGCTCTTGGACGAGGTGCAGTGTCTTGGTAGTGTTTGTTGGGCACATGCACCCAGGAGAAAAAGAGGACTCCAGCCCGGGGTCAGGGAAGCAAGCCTCAGGCAAGTACCCCTGCTGTGCACGCAGCCTCCTACTGGTCTGCCAATATGTAAATTGGTCATTACTGTGACACCATAATGGACAATTTGCATATTATCTCTTTATTATCTACACTAATAAAAGATGCAAATTGACCATACCTTCATGATGCCCACCAGCCAATCAGGCGTGGGTATGCAAATTAACCCAACAAAGATGGAGGGAGTGGTGGGGGGGCAGGTGGGACAATGCCATGGCGACAATGCAGGCATTCTGTACCACCCCAGCCACTCTGGGCCTCTAGGCAGCGTGGGAAAGTGAAAATGCAACTCTGGCCAGAGCGAAGGCAGTGCCAGTAGCCAGGGGAAGGAAGGCCCATTCTTGCACAAATCTTTGTGCATTGGGCCTCTAGTATAAATAATAAAAGGCTAATATGCTAATGATATGCTCAGGCTGTTCAACCACTCGCTATGATGTGCACTGACCACCAGGGGGTAATCAATGGGTAGGTTAGCTTGGTGCTGGGGTTCGGCCAATTGGGACTGAGTGAGATGGGCTGGACATGCCCTGGAGTCCTCCGGCAGTCCCTCCCCAGCCCCGATCGTGTACCGGTGGGGTCCTTCAGCTAAGCCTGTGCTCTCTTGCAATCTGGGACCCCTCTGGGTATGTTGGAGAGCCAGTTTCAGCCCAACCCCGCAGGCCAGGCCGAGGGACCCCAATGGTGTACAAATTTGTGCACCGGGCCTCTAGTATATAGATAAGTAAAATGGTCTTATTATTGCCCAACAATCAGTGCTTCATATTAAGAATGGTAATATCAATACCAGTAAATGTGCTGAATAAATGTGTGAGAAAAAAGAATTTCTTCCTACTTTTATACCTAAGAAACTTTACAATCCAGAATTTTTTTATTCTCCACATGGAACCTTAACTTCTGTTTAAATCCTCAGGAATTTTCTCCCCATTAAGGAGGATTCATCAGTATTGGTAAAGAAAGCCAATGATTATTTTTTGAGCAAATAAACAAAAACACTCATGAAGTGACTATTTTAAGCAATAATCTGAATGTTGAAGTCATATTTTTGAGGATATTTTGATGGATGATGGAGAAAATGGTATGGAATACTGGAAATTAAGGATGTTCCAGGAATATAGTAAACTATACATAGGAGAGTTTGTTTACCAAAAGACAATATAACATTATCTAATACATATAGAAGACAAGACAATCAAATTAAAGATACACTCCTCAAGTGAAAATTAAAATCAAACATCAGCCTAGCCAGTGTGGCTCAATGGTTGAGATCTGACCATTAAACCAAGAGGTCACAGGTTTTGATTCACATACCCAGGAGGGGTTGAGCAAGAAGCAGACCAAGAGATGTTTCTCTCTCTTCATTGTTTCTATGTCTCTATCCTTCTCCCTTCTCCTCTCTAAAAATTGTTAAGAACATACTTTTTAAAAATCAAACATTAGTTGTTCCTCCTCCTCCCTACCTCAGTCAGCATTAACTAATATCTCTCTCCCTAATATGTTCTCAGACATCTCCATTTATCACTCTACTCAGTGTCCTGTATAGAAAGTTTTTCCTCCCTGTAACTCTCCCTCCGATGAACCCATTGTGGCCCTTGAATCAAAAAGTTTGCCCACCCCTGGCCTAGACTGTTCCTCTCCCATATATCCACATAGCTAGCTTACTTCCTGTGGGGAGCTGCCCTGAATGCAGGGGTCCTATATGCCTAAATGCAGGCATGGGTGTAGGACACAGCTCTCATGTGCCCCCCTTTCCACCTAAGTAGAAAATTATTACCCCTAGGAATGCTGCTAACTACAGATGTCTTTGCTTTAGGAACTGCGAGATAAGAGGAAGATAGGTGGTTGTAAAGATCAGGTGGTCGTAAAGGTCAGGTGGTCCTAAAGGCCAGGTGGTTGTTAATAGGTCAGGTGCTGAAGGAACTTATCTGTCCAGGAACTCATCATGTTAGGAGAAACGGTCACCTTCAAGATTGCCTGAAATAAATGGCCACCTGCATGATTGCCTGAAATAAGTATTTCCTCCTTCAGAACTGTATTTAAAGGTTGGAAAAATAAAATTCGTGGCTGCAGACCTCGGGTCTGAGCCCTCCCGATGCCCTTCTGTTCTTGTCTGTCTTTTTTCTTAGCCTCACCCCCTCAATCAGGTATTGTTCGTTGCCAGCAGGTTCCGGCAATTTCCTTTCACATCTTTGCACAAATGTTACTTGATTTGTCTCTCTCTCACTCTCTCTGTTTCTCTCTCTCTCTCTCTCTCTCTCTCTCTCTCTCTCTCTCTCACACACACACACACACACACACACACACACACACACACTCAGTGGCCAGATTATTATGATCACCTGATGTTTATAGGCAAATTAGCTGTACAATGCATCATATGGGATACAGAAGCCGAAGGCCTGTTTGAACTCCTTTGCTGTCTGTAGTTACCAAGATAAAATGTCTCCAATTCGCATAGGAACACAAGGATTGGACAGTGGAGCATTGAAAAAAAGTCATGTGATTCGATGAATCACAATTACAGTTGCATCATGCAGATGGCAGAGTGAGAATTTCGAGGAAACAGCATGAAATCATGCACCCCACATGCAAGAGTTCAACCCTTCAAGCTAGTGGGGCAGTGTTATGGTTTGGGGAATGTTTTCCTGGCATGATTTGGGCCCTTTAATTTGTGTGGAACAACATCTGAATAGCACAACATACCTAAGTATCGTTGCTGATCAAGTTCATCCTATCATGTTGATGGCGTATCCCAATGGAGATGGCTTCATCTAACAAGACAATGCGCCAGCCACGGTGCTCGTATTGTGCAGGAGTGGTTTCAAGAACATGGAGACTTTACCTTGCTTAGGTAGCCCCCACAATCACCAGATCTCAATCCAATTGAGCATTTTGGGACAAAATTAAAAGAGCCATCAGGCGGTTGGTTCCACAACCATCAAATCACATAGAACTGGTTCCACAATCATCAGGCATGGTTTCAGATTCCTCGCATCACCTTTCAACATCTCGTGGAGTCAATGCCAAGAAAAATTGCCACAGTATTGAAGGCAAAAAGTAGCCCAACAAAGTACTGATGGGGTGGTCATAATAACTGGCCACTCAGTGTGTATATTTTTTATTAATTTCAAAGAGGAAAGGAGAAGGAGAGAGAGATAGAAACATCAATGATGTGAGAGAATCCTTGATTGGTTGCCTCCTGCAACGCCCCCTACAAGGGATGAAGCCTGCAACCTGGGCATATGCTCTTGACTGGAATCGAACCTAGGATCCTTTGGTCAGCAGGCTGACACTCTATCCACTGAACCAAAACAGCCAGGGCTTGATCAGCCTTTTTTAACCTCTGTATCTAATATTACTCACCATTACTCTCCCCTCTAATACAACATATCTTAAAACTTTATCACCACCTGAATATTAAAACTGTGTATAAAATGTATTTTTCATCACATTAAATTTCAAGATCTATGAGAGGGCTGTGTTTGGTTTACTACTGCCTTGTACAAAGTAGAGGCTCAGCAAAATGTAAAGACTCCTGATATAAGTATAAACTAGTACAACAACTCTGAAAAACTCAAGCAGTTATCTATCTATTAAAGCTAGATATATGCACATTCAATGATCCTCCAATTCCACTCCTAGGTATATACTTAATGACATAGAAGAATGTTCTTTGCAGCATTATTCCTAATAGCCAAAAACAGGAAACAATCAAGATATCCATCAACAATAGAACAGATAAATTGTGGTATAGAGGAATTGTGGTATAGAGGAATTCTATATAGCAATGAGAATGAACTACTGACAGCACATGTGTCATTACTGTAGAGCAAAACATGTCAGATATAAAAGAATACACAGTATATGATTCTATATAATGTTGGTGTGTGTTTTTTAAATTGAAACTAATGATGGTGATAGAAGTCAGCATATTGGTTATCCTGGGGGAGAAGGAGAAATAGTAACCGGCAGGAGAGAAGTAGGCTTCTGAAGTAGTTGATGTTAACATTTTTTAAATTTTTTTTAGAAAACTCATTGAGCTATACATTTATGACTTATGCATTTTTGTTTAATAAAGGTTTGGATAGAAAAAAACTATAAGAAAAAGAAACAGTCAAGCTGTCTTCCAAACAGCTATTAGAGCTAATATTTTCATAAAATCCTTCTATGATTACCAATAAGTAAAAATATTTTCATTTAAAATATAATTCAATATTTGATAAGCTTCTAGAAAAATATACATATTATTCAAGATTAAGTAACTGGCCCGGCCAGCATGGCTCAGTGATTGAGTGTTGACCTATGAACCAGGAGGTTCCAGTTTGATTCCTGGTCAGGGCACATGCCCAAGCTGTGGGCTCAATCTCCAGGAAGCAGCTGATCAATGATTTTCTCTTGTCACATCTATCTGTCTCTCTCCCACTTCATCTGTAAAATCAAGGGGAAAAAGATTAAGTAATTGGCTAAAGCCACACCTTTCTTTAGTCATATATAAACTGGAATCCAAGTGTCGAGAAAGCATGAAAGCCGAAACTGGTTTGGCTCAGTGGTAGAGTGTCGGTCTTCGAACTGAAAGGTCCCGGGTTCGATTCCGGTCAAGGGCATGTAGTACATTGGTTGTGGGCACATCAAGAGGCAGCTGGTCGATGTTTCTCTCTCATCGACGTTTCTAGCTCTCTATCTCTCTCCCTTCCTCTCTGTAAAATATCAATAAAATATATTTTAAAAAAGAGAGAAAGCATTAAAGATCCTTTCTCAATATGACATATACTGTCTACCTAAGTACAAGGAATTTTTTAAATAAGAAAAACTGATTCATCTGTTACTAACAGATCTTACCCCCAAAATTTCTTGTTTTAAATGTCATCATTCAGGCTAAATTTAATAAAACACGAATCCCTGTTTCCCCCTTAATCTGTGGGATTGCTATCAGTTCTAATATTGACTTGACATGGATTGTTGGCCTACCTGCTTGTTTTCCCTGTAATCCAGAAGGTTCACATGTAAACAGAATTGATCTGGCAAATGAATAAACATACAGAGACATCCTTCTCTTAAAACAAGTTTAAAACCATCACACAGCACAGCTGGCATGGCTCAGTGGTTGAGCATCAACCTATGGGTCAGGAGATCATAGTTCGATTCCTGCTCAGGGCATGTGCTAGAGTTGTGGGCTCGGTACCCAGGGTGGGGCACGCAGGAGGCAGCTGATCAATGATTCTCTCTCATCATTGATGTTTGTCTCTCCCTCTCCCTTCCTCTCTAAAATCAATAAAAATATGGAGGGGGGGGAATCAGCCTGCTATATATTGGTCAAACATTTAATTAACTCATCCCTAATACTTTGGCAGGGCCAGACCAAATGATTTCTCAGGCCTTATATGGCCCTCAGGCGGGACATTCCTCCACCCCACCTTTATGGGATAGCAAAATTCCATGTCAACTCTTCCTTCGTGCTAGAAGATAAAGAAATGTAGCCCTACCAGCATCACTGGATACAAAGTGAGAGCAGAAGGGCAAAGACAAGAATTGGTTCAAACAGTGGCTTTTAAATGGGGAATGCATGATAGAAAATCACCTGATAAGCCGAAACCGGTTTGGCTCAGTGGTAGAGCATCGGTCTGCGGACTGAAAGGTCCCGGGTTCGATTCCAGTCAAGGGCATATACATTGGTTGCGGGCACATCCCCAGAAGGGGGTATGCAAGAGGCAGCTGGTTGATGTTTCTCTCTCATCGCCGTTTCTAGCTCTCTATCTCTCTCCCTTCCTCTCTGTAAAATATCAATAAAATATATTTTTTTAAAAAAGAAAATCACCTGATAAGTTATTTCAAAAAATATACCAGGCATCCTCCCTCACAATATACCATAATATGTGTATCACATTGATATTCTAATAAATTTCCAAGGTAATTCTGACTCTCACCCCATAGGAAAAACAGTTTTCTAGTTGTCTTCAACAAGAGGCTTAAAACAATGGAAAGCTTACTAAGAGATTATAATGTTAGGGGATCTGTTTAATGAAACAATCAGTTAAATTGCTGTACATTTTACTTAGGCTTTTTCAAAACTTCAAGTGGAAAAAAAATTCATGAAGAAGGTTAGCAGTAACTATAGAATTTCTGAAATTTTGAGTTATAATATTTTTCTACTTCCTTGATTCTAAGTCACTCACTAACACACTCATTGCCCCAGTGAGTGGATTAGACTTCAGCATTTCATGCCAAGGACAATTCATCACATTAGCAGCACCATATGCAATACAAATGTCTAAACAAGGCAATTTTGCCAGCCAGGCTTTTTATAGCTCGTAATACAGTTAAGTTTACAATACCAGGCAAAATGTCACCATTGGTATCAATCCAATAGGTGACTCCACAATGCATCTAACCTTAGGGACAAATTCCTTAGCCTAACATTCAAAGCTTCCCACAGCTCTGCCTCGACCTGCCTTTACGGATCCATTCCAAGACAGCGAGAGGAATTCCCACCCTCCTCCCCTTATCTGAGAGTGATCCATTCCAAGACAGCTCCCCCCATGAATTCCTGAAACCATGGACAGTACTAAACCTTATGTATACTATGTTTTTTTCCTATACCTACATACCTATGATAAAGTTTAATTTATAAATTAGACACAGTAAGAGATTAACAATAACTAATCATATAATAGAACAACGGTAACAATATCTTGTAATAAAAGTTATGTGAATGTGATCTATTTCTCTTTTTAAAGTATTTTATAGTACTGGACTCACCGTTGTTATGACGATGTGAAATAATACAATGCCTATAACATGAGATGAAGTGAGATAAATGGCATAGGCATTGTGATCTAAGCATTGTGGCCTAGCATTTGGCCACTATGAACACAAGTACTGAGGTACCTCAACAGCTAATCTGATAACTTAGAGGGGCTACTAAGTGACTAACGGGCAGGTAGTGTTTACAGCATGGATATGGTAGACAAAGGGATGATTCACAATGGGTGGACAAAGTGGGACAGCGCAAGATTTCACACTACTCAGAATGGCATGAAATGTAAAACTAATGAATTGCTTATTTTTGGAATTTTCCATTTAATATATTTAGACAACAGTTGCCTGTGAGAAATTGAAATCACAAAACACCAAACCTTGAACTAAGAGGGACTACTGTACTATTTTACTCACTAAATATATCCTGCACCTTCCAGCCTGGATGCCTTGGCTATTCCAAGAGTCAGCAACTAACGCCATCCCCACTCCACCACTTACTCTCTCCCCCACACCCAACATGCAAACCCAGTTAAACTCCTGTTTTAATTAGAACTGTAGTTAACAGGTTTTTTTAAAATATATATATATTTTATTTTTTACAGAGAAGAAGGAAGAAAGATAGAGAGCTAGAAACACTGATGAGAAAGAAACATACCGTACATCAGCGGCCTCCTGCACACCTCCTGCTAGGGATGTGCCCACAACCAAGGTACATGCCCTTGACCGGAATCAAACCTGGGACCCTTCATTCTGCAGGCCAACGGCTCTGTCCACTGAGCCAAACTGGTTACGGCAGTTTTTACATTTTTGAAGGATTGAAGGGGGAAACACAAAAGAGGATACATGATAGGCATTCCAAAAAGCCTAAAATATTTACCCTTTATAGAAAAAGTTTGCCCACTCTCGTTTATTCCATTATCAGGACCCGAAAATTATTGCCTTTATCCCATTTCTGCATAAGCACCAATCTGAGATCTACACATCCATCAAAATGCAACTGACTATTCAATGAAGCCTTTCTTGCTAATTTCAATGAGATATGCTCTTTCTCTTAAATGTTTCTCTATCTTCCTTAGCACATTGTATCCCTTTTAGTCACAAGGAATAGTTTCCAAACCCAAAATTGAGACTCATGGTCTGACAAGACTACTGCATTAATCTAATTATTTTACTGCTTCCAGTCTTGCCCCTTCAAATCTATCTTCATGGGTCTCCAAATGCTTTACTTGGTACACAATCTTAAATATATTATTTCCTCATTCTTTCTTTTTTTAAAAAAAAATATTTTATTGATATTTTACAGAGAGGAAGGGAGAGAGTAGAGAGCCAGAAACGTCAATGAGAGAGAAACATCGACCAGCTGCCTCTTGCACGCCCCCTACCGGGGATGTGCCCGCAACCAATGTACATGCCCTTGGCCGGAATCGAACCGGGGACCTTTCAGTCCGCAGGCCGACGCTCTATCCACTGAGCCAAACCGACCTCGGCTCCTCATTCTTTCTTTTGCTCTCATTAGCTAAGGAATAAAAACCAGCATAAAAACCTCACCCCTGCCTGCTCCTCTACTCTCAGCCCCTGCCATTCTTCACCTAGTACTTTATACTCCAATAACATAATACTTTTAGTCTCCTGCAAACCTGGTCCAGTCTTAACTTACCCCATTCTCCAAACTTGCCTTACATGCTTTGCTGGTAGAAGTACAAAAACTGATACCATCTCAAGAGTATTTTGGCAAAATCTATCAAAATTACTACATGATAGTACTCTTTGCCCCAGTGCTTTTACTTCTAGGAATTTATTCTACAGATTTATGAAGTGACATATTTTTACAAAATTATGTAACATTGTAACAGCACAAAATTGGCATGAAAATGTCCATCAGCAGTGGATTATAGGGAAAAAAAAATACTGTGCAACCATACAGTGATATACTAGTACAATGAAAATGAGGAAGTTTTTATGTATGATATTACATGGCTTACAGGAATATATCTGAAAAGAGGACACAGGAGAAAGCGATAATGCTAGTTGCCTCCAAGGAGGGGAAGAGTGACTGAAGCACAGAGGTGAGGGAACCTGTTATTTTACCTTTTAAATGTTGAATTATTTAAATCCATTGTCAGCCCAAAATTAATTTTTAAAAATTTGTTGAAAGCAAGAAATAGATTTGGAGCAAGACAGGTATCATTTCTCTAAGAAGTCTTTTATGAAACACAGCCACACATGCATGCCCACACATTAGGTCAAATGGTTATCTCAAGTGCTTCTTAACATGCTATTATCACTGCTTACCATTTAGACCTGAAATTCAATCAATCTGTCTCTCTCCACTACTGACTACATCTAAACTAAAAAAAATATTTTCCTATATACCAACATCAGAATCATGGGGGTGCCAGAAGAAGAGATAGTGCAAAATACTGAAAACCTATTTGAAAAAATAATGTCAGAAAACTTCCCCCACCTGGTGAAAGAAATAGACTTACAAGTCCAGGAAGCACACAGAATCCCAAACAAAAGGAATCCAAAGAGGACCACACCAAGACACATCATAATTAAAATGCCAAGGGCAAAAGACAAAGAGAGAATCTTACAAGCAGCAAGAGAAAAGCAGTTGGTTACCTATAAGGGAGCACCCATATGACTATCAGCTGATTTCTCAACAGAAACCATGCAGGCCAGATGGGAGTGGCAAGAAATATTCAAAGTGATGAATAACGAGAACATACAACCAAGATTACTGTATCCAGCAAAGTTATCATTCAGAATTGAAGGGCAGATAAAGAGCTTCACAGATAAGAAAAAGCTAAAGGAGTTCATCACCACAAACCAATATTATATGAAATACTGAAAGGTATTCTTTAAGAAGAGGAAGAAGGAACTTCTGCTGAGGGGGCTGTGGATCAGGCCAGAAGAAAGAAGCAGGGTCTGACCCGTAGCCTCTGTGGCAGCTGTTGATCAGCACTTGCCTCTCTTTCTCTCCAGGCCTGGCCAGCAGCCGCACCTCCATTTCTCTCTAGGCCTCCATCAAGGCTGCTGATCAGCCCAGCCTTTCTGATCAAGTCCTGATGACAGGATCAGAGACACTGACTGGCATAGAAACTGACCAGTCAGAACCAAATCTGGGTCAACTGTGAGGAGTCAATAGCTGCCTAGGAGGTAGAGCTTTCAACGCTGACTGGCATAGAAACCAAATTCAGAACCATTCAGAACCAAGTTGGCTGGCAGAGGAGGACAGTTGGGGGTGAGATCAGGCCAACAGGGGAGGGCAGTTGGGGGAATATCAGGCCAACAGGGGAGGGCAGTTGGGGGCAATCGAGCCAGTAGGGAACAGTTAGGTGTTAATCAGGCCAGCAGGGGAGCGGTTAAGGGGTGATCAGGCTGGCAGGCAAAAGCAATTAGGGGCAATCAAGCAGGCAGGCAAGCAGTTAGGAGCTAGCAGTCCCGAACTGTGGGAGGGGTCTGGCCTAAACCAGCAGTCAGACATTCCCTGAGGGGTCCCAGATTGGAGAGGATGCAGGCTGGACTGAGGAAACCCCACCACCCCCAGTGCATGAATTTTGTGCACCAGGCCTCTAGTATCCTATATAATAAAAGGGTAATATGCAAATTGGCCCTAACAGCAGAACGAGTGCTTGACCAATCACTAGGAGGCGAATTGATCACCTCTTGGTCCTTTCTCCCAGCGGCAGGCTCCCATCACCCAATGGCGAATGGGGAACCAGGGATGGGTGGGGCCGGCAAACGGGCCGAACAGCCAACCTCTTGGTCCCTCCCCCAGGCTGGCATGCTCCAATCGCCTAATGGTGAACAGTGACCAGGGGTGGGTGGCAGGTGATGCGGGTGGCACCAGGCCAAGGCCCCCACCCTGCTGATCACCCCACACACAGAGGAAGACCTGTGGTGAGGGTGGGGCTGATGAGCAGGCAGGAACGGCTGACCTCTTGGTCCCTCCCCTGGCTAGCAGGCTCTGATCACCTGATGGTGAATGGGGAAGGGGGGGGGTGGGGGTCCAGCTGCTGGCAGCCAGGGAAGATGGTCCTGATCACAGCCTGGCCTAAGGACCATACCTGTGCACAAATTTTGTGCGCCGGGCCTCTAGTACTTATATAAAGAGAAAAAGAATATAAAGCCCTGGCCAGGTAGCTTAGTTGGATACTCCTGATAAGCCAAGGTTGTGGGTTTGATCCCTGCTCATTGTACATACAAGAATCAATCAATGAAACAACAAATCAATTCTTCTCTTTCTCCTTCCTCCTCTTTCCCACCATCTTTCTCTCTCTCTCATCAATCAATAAAAATTTTTAAGAAGAATATATAAAATATAGTAAAATGTTGACATTTGGGAACTCAAGGAGAATGGCATACAGGAATTTTAACACTATTTTTGCAACTTTTTAAGTTTGAAATGTCAAAATACAAAGTTTAAAGAAAAAGAAAAAGGAGTATAAAAAGTATTTTTTATAATGCAGATCACAATCCTTACAATATATTTGTTTTCCTAAAACAGCTTATGGTACTTGGTAATATATTTAAGAAGAGGTAAGAGTATAGTTTAAACTACTTGGCCAAACCAACTCACCAAGGGAAGATTAAAGGAGAGCTTCTAGACTGCAGGAGGAGAATGAATGCAGAGGAGCTTAGATAATAGTCGTCTTTCCACTTCTCCAGAGGAAAACAAAATGAAAGATAATCACTTTATTAATATTAAGGACAACAAAACAAAACAAAAAACCTGGTGTATTTTTGGTGAAGAAAAATGCCTATAGTTATTTTAGCTAGTTTACACTGTTGTGTAAGGAGACAGTAACCTAGCTAAAAACTACTATGTAAATTAGAAGAAATGGCATGATTAGTGTAGCTTTAGGGATATAAGGTAAAAAATACATCTGTGCTGTTTGAAAGAGTTCTCACATGGCCCCCAAAAATTAAAAGCAGGCAGAATGGCTGCATGGAGATGGCTAAGTTAACAAAAGGATAAGGGAAACATTTGTAAAAGAGGAAAAGGTCAAAGTAGTGTGTCAAGGGAGCTGTGCAATGCCTGGTATTAACATTTCACTTGAGCTGCTGAGAAGTCAGATTACATATTTGTAACCATCAACTAATTTAATTGAAAGATCTAGTCAACTCCAAAGCTATAAATTCAGACAAAAGAATACCTAGCTCTGGGTTATTCTAAATTTTACTTTGATTTCTGCATTTAATTAAAGCAATACAAAATAGAGGGGTAGAATCAAATTTGAAGAGCCACAGAGTAAAAGGTTAACTGCATAGTCCATATACTATATCTGATGATCCATATTTGACAGTTCCGCACAAGGCCTAGCAAAATTAGTATGGACATTTCCTAGGCTTTCGATGTTCATTGCCATCATCTATCTGCTTCACTGTTAAGATCAGTAAATATACAGGATGCACTGGTAAAGGCTCTGAAGAGTTTCTACCTTTTTTTAAAAATTCATCTCTAAGACCAATTCAGGACACCCCTGAACAAAACCTAGACCTATAAATCACATCCCCATTCCTTGACTTCTCGTTGTTAATCCTCACCTGAGGGTACTTTCTCCATTGATTTTTAGAGAGAGTGGAAGGGAGGGGGAGAGACAGAGATAGGTGTAAGATACATGATTGGTTGCCTCCAGGAATCAAGTCTGCAACTGAGGCACACATCCTCTACCAGAGGCCCTCCAGTCCAAAGGCTAACACTCAGCCAAACCAGCTAGGGCAGGACTTTTCAAAAAAGATTTTTTAAAAATTCTCACCAAGGATATTATTTCCATTGATTTTCAGACAGAGTGGAAGAGAGGAAGGAGGAAGAGGAAAGGAGATAGGAAGGGGAGAAAGGAAAAGAGGGGGGGGAAGGAATTGGAGGAGAGAGAGAAACATCTATGTGAGGGAGACACATAGATTGGTTGCCTCCTGCATGTGCCCTGACCAGCCAAGGACCAAACCTGCAACTGAGGAATGTGCCCCTGACAGGAAATCAATCTATGACCCTTCAGTCTGAGGGCCACACTCCTACCATTGAGCAAAGTTGAACAGGGCTTTTTAAAGATTTTTTATTGATTGTTAGAGAGGAAGAAGGGGAGAGAGAGAGAAACATCAATGTGAGAACATAACACTGATTGGCTATCTCCTGCATGCCCCCTACCAGGATCAAGTCAGCAACCTGGGCATGTGCCTGACCAAATCAACATTTTGGTGCATGAAACCATGCCCAACAGAGCCACATTGGCCAGGGCCACAGGACATCTATCTATCTATCTATCTATCCATCTATCTATCCCTAATATGCAAATAGACCAAACAGTGAAACAACCAGTCACTATGACATGCACTGACCCCCAGAGGGTAGCATGGAACATGGTGGATGTCAGCAGCAGGCAGCAGAGCACAGAACATGGTGGGCGTTGGGCTCAACAGGATGGTGGAGCAGGTGAGCTAGGACACCAGACCAAGGCAGGGTGCCAGTTGCTGTCACTGGGGCAAGCCTCTGGTGGTTACTTGAAAATACTTTGCACCTGCTGCCAGTGCCCGGCACTGGCCCAGATCACTTGGCACCATCAGTGTGTGCAAGTGGCAGTGGTGAGAGCAGGGCTGCCAGCAGACAGGGGACCAGGGCCATGGCAGGAGGGACCAGGCAGGGGCATGAAGGATGGGACAAGACCTACCCCTGTGCCCACCACAGCTTCCTGGACCATAGTTCCTTTCAAGGTGCACGAATTCGTGCACTGGGCCCCTAGTATTTTAATAAGATGTTAGAGCCTAGCTGGTGTGGCTCAGTGGTTGAGCATCAACCCATGAATCAAGAGGTTTCTAGTTGGATTTCCTCAGGGCACATGCACAGGTTGCAAGCTCAATCCCTGGTGGGGAGCATGAAGGAAGTAGCAGCTGATTGATGTTTCTCATCCATGTTTCTATCTTTCTATCCCTCTCCCTTCCTCTCTCTCTCAAAATCTCAATAAAAACATCTTTTCTTTAAAAAAAAAAAAAAAGATGTTAGGGAAAGTTGTCAAAGACAGAAAATCAAATATCTTCAGGGAGCTCTGGGATCCTCTTGAACATAGATCTAAAAACCTCTTGTTTAGTTAGTAAAAGGAAAGAACCATGTGATAGTTAAAAAAAAATAGTGGGTTCTGGACTCAGATCTCAATGTATAATGAATGAACTCAACATCAGGATTGAACTAAGTTTAAACAGTGCATCTGCTACTGATTGTGTGACCATGGGCAATTTATTTAATTCTCTGAGCTTTATTTCCTCATCTGTAAAATAGAGATACTAACTTCCTCCCATGATTGTTCTAAGAATTATATTAAATGACTTATGTGAAAAGCACCCAGCAGAAAATCTAGCAAAGACTCTTTTTTAAAAGAATTCAACTGGACTTAAAAGCCAGATTCAGTTGACATATCTGCAAAAGATTCAGTTCACAAGTTTAATTTATGGTGTCCCAGCCCCTATAATTCTAGATAGCCTCAAGGCCTTCAATGGGCCAGAGACAGAAACCAGAGACAGAGGCAAAAAGCTACTTAACCAACTATAATAAAATCCAGAGACAGGCTCAGTCACATTTACTTACACTAGCTCATATTGCATATGGGGCCAGTCAGTACAGTGCTAGTGAGACCCCTCTTGGTATTTTTACCAAAGCTTAAACAATAACCAGGGAAAGATTCCCCCTCGTTAACTTTCAAACTTTCAGGAATTTAAAGTGAATCTTTATAATTGAGTAATCGCTATCTTTAATATGAAGTTCAAAACAATACTCTAAAACTGAGGAATGAGGATAAAACTGGCAGGCAAGAAATCTTTCTTCCCCATCTTTTCCTCCTATTTTTTCCTTAACCTGGAAGATTTATAAGCTTATTGTATTAACTCATCTTTATCCTAGTGCTGCATTCATTCATTGTACTCATTTAAATGAGCCTTCCTGTCTAAAAGTACTCATTACCGAAACTGGTTTGGCTCAGTGGATAGAGCATCGGTCTGCGGACTGAAAGGTCCCAGGTTCGATTCCATTCAAGGGCATGTACCTTGGTTGCGGGCATGTACCTTGGTTTCGGGCACATCCCAGGTGGAGGGTATGCAAGAGGCAGCTGATTGATGATTCTCTCTCATTGATGTTTCTAACTCTCTCTCTCTCTCTTCCTCTCTGTAAAAAATCAATAAAATATATTTTTTAAAAGTACTCATTAAATTCAAATAAGTGATCATAAAGTCTAGATTTGCATGCCATACACAACAGGCTTAATCCTCAAGAACAAGCTCAAAGTCAGCCTTTCTGCTTACTTTTAGAATCTATTGCTATGTAGAAAAGTCAATCAGTTTCAAACCAGCATAAATGTATTCTAAAGTAAAAGACAGCTCTAGCTGGTTTAGGACAGTAGATAGAGCAACAGCCTGCGGACTGAAGGGTCCTGGATTTGATTCCAGTCAAGGGCACATGCCCAGTTTGCAGACTGGATCCCCGGATATGCAGGAGTCAGCCAATCAGTGATTCTCTCTCATCATTGATGTTTCTCTCCTTCATTCCTCTCTGAAATCAGTAAAAACATATTTAAAATAATAATAATAAAGTAAAAGACAAAGACCAAAAAGCATTACAAGTGTCTAAAACATGATTCCATTTAGTAAGTCTCAATTCTCAAAACAAGCAAAGTCAAAAAACATTCAAAACATCATCAAAGGCAGAGGGAAGGGGTTGGGGAGAAGAGGAGCCTAATATAGGAGGTTAGAGAAGTTCGACTTAGGGTGGTGGATACAAGGTGCATTATACAGAGCTTGTAACATAGAAACACACATCTGAAACATATATATTCATGATGACCAATGTCACTCCAATAAATTTAAGAAAAAAAATTTAATTTTTTAAAAAATCCTCAACGGGCCGAAACCGGTTTGGCTCAGTGGATAGAGCGTCGGCCTGAGGATGAAAGGTCCCAGGTTCAATTCTGGTCAAGGGCAAGTACCTTGATTGTGGGCACAACCCCAGTAAGAGGTGTGCAAGAGGCAGCTGATCGATGAATCTCTCTCATCGATGTTTCTAACTCTCTATCCCTCTCTCTTCCTCTCTGTAAAAAAATCAATAAAATATATATATTTTTAAAACCCTCAAAGGATAACTTTGTTCCTAATAGGAAAAATTATGCCCAATTCTACACAAGAACTCACTAAAATGTCAATTCTAAATTAATATGCAGACAGCAGGTAATAAGTAATTAAGTAATTAAGGTTTTGTAACAATATTACTCTCAAAGCCTTCAGCTCATTTCACTCAACTCTACTACAGGGTAGATGTGGGAGGTGGGGTGAGGGTGGGATGTATAACACATGAGGCAACAGATTCTGAATATCCTTCCTAAAAAGGGAAAAAACAGACAGGAAAAGTTCTCTAATGCAGTAATGAATAGATAACTATAAGCACTGTTTACTCCACCTTATAAACACCATATTTTTATAACTTAAGTGACCTTTCAAAATGTTGGAACTTCAAAAAAAAATGAACAAAAAATAAAATGTAGGAACTTCACAGTGACATAGTACAGGAATGAGGGCTGGATTTTCTCATTTACTGACTGCCCAACACAATTTATTTTATTTTTGTTTTTTGGGGGGTCTTTTTTAGAGAAAGAAGCAGGGAAGAAAGGAAAGGCCCTGACAGAGGATTGAACCTGCAACCTAATTATGTGCCCTGATTGGCTATCAAACCAGTCACCTTTTTTCTTTTTCTTCTTCTTCTTTTTTTCTTCTTTTTGTGTGCTTAGGAAAATGCACCGGGCCAGGGGCAACACATTTTAAATAAGAGCTACCTTAATGTTAAGAGCTCAGGCTCTGTAGTCAGAAAGATCTAGATTTTAATCTAGGCTTGGTTATTTATTACCTCTATGACATCTGAATCAATTTCCTAATTTGTAAAATAAGGATTTATACCTAACTAAAAGAGTGTAAGATTAAAAGGCACAGTGAGACCCAAAATAAACATTTAATATTAGTCATTATAATTATTAGGCAGGAATTATCCCCAACAATAGATTAAACAAACAACTGAGTCTCAAAAGTTGAATAACTTCCCAGTAGAACTAGGCCTCAAACCTAGTTTGCTAGGTTTGCTTCCAAATTCTTTTTCCATTATGCCAGACTACTTGTGTCGTGTACATATCCTAGTTTGCTAGGTTTGCTTCCAAATTCTTTTTCCATTATGCCAGACCACTTGTGTCGTGTACATATCTGCCTTTTTTGATAGGCTACTATCTGCAATTTAACTTGTCTTTGATTGTATAGTCACAGATTATAATACTTTTATTCTTACTCCATTGTTTTGCTTTTTCTTTTCTTTTTTTCATTGTTTTTCTTACCCAATAGTATGGAGGGGGCAGGGGGAGTTGGTGACTAAACACATCAATGTGGCACAGTAGGTTAGGACCACAGGAGAGAATGAGACCCTGTCTCTCATTGTCAGTATGCTTATTTGGGATAGCTCTTCTCCTCTCCATCTGATTTGTTGCTTTAAGATGGGCAGAAACAAGTACCTTTAAAGTATGTGCAGAATAAAAGCAAGCTTTGAGTGAAAGTTTGAGGAGTTGTCCTATTAACAAGGTATAGGTTTCAATTAGTGGTCTCACCAGGAAAGATAGCATACTCTAGGTAAGGATAATTCACGGAGGTTTTAATAAGGTTACTATAAAGAAAGGTGTGGGTAGGCAAGATATAAGATAATCACAAGGAACAGTTCTAGTACCCTGGGACTAGAGCACCTCTAAACCCCAGGAATAAAGGAAACAGAACTTTCCAAACAAACTTAGGAGCGAGTCATGTGGAAAGAACCACCTTTAGTGGAACAGCAATCTTCAACCAAGGGACATAGCCAGCCAAAGACAAAACCCATAAAAATGAAACAGGGTAATTAAATTCCACAACCTCAGATGGGAAGGAAGACCACTGAAGTAATAGTCCATGTAGGTAAGTAGCATCCCCGGGCAAAGAACAGGGTGGGAAAGGAAGAAGAGTGGGTCTAAAAGAGCAAATGGAAGGCACCTAATTCAACCTCAGAGAGGCCTTTCCGGTGCACATTCACGTCTCTTTATCCGAATGGGTAAGTGCCAGACAAGGAAAGAGTTACTGAACAAGACATTTCTCACCTTTTTTTTTTTTTTATATTCTCACCTGAGGATATTTTCCCACTGATTTTTAGAGAGTGGAATTGAGAAGACTAGAGAAAGAAACATCTAAGTGAGAGAGACAATTCAATTGATTGCCTCCCGCACATGCCCCAACCCGATCCGGGCCTGGGATTGAGCCTGCAAACCAGGTATGTGCCCTTAACCACTACTGAACCCAAGACCTTTCAGTCCTTGGGCTGAAGCTCTATCCACTGAGCCAAATCAGCTAGGGCTCTCACCCTTTTTAAATAGTAATGCACAGAGCCTATCTACCATAAAATATTTGTAAGCATGTTTAAGTAGTAAATATTGTCATTTATCATTCCATTTGTAATTGTTCAGAATTCTTTGAAGGTCCAATGATTTATAGTACTTTCCCCATGCTTATGAACTTTCCCTTACCTTGCTAGGCAAAATAAAAATCACAAAAATGCAGATATTATCAGAACCCTCAAGGAACTTACATTTAAGGGGTTATATCCTATATAATAAAAGCCCATCGACAATAACAGCATAACGACCAGAACGATTGCTCGACCAGTCGCTATAAGGTACATTGACCACTTTTTGGTCCCTCCCCTCCAGACCACAGGCTCCGATCCCCAGATGGCAATCAGGGAACCTGGCAAACAGGGAACCGGGATGGATGGCGAGGGGGTGGAACTGGGGACTGGTAAGGGGAACCGGGTGGGTGGCAGGGCAGGACTGGTGAACGGGCGGAAGATAGCCCTGATCGCAAGCTAGACCTAGGAACCCTCTAGTTCTTAGATAACTTAAGAAGGCAGAATGAGGTAAGTGCCACAGAGAGAAAAGAGCTGTGGCACTGTGAAAAGTTCTGGGACAGGTTCTCTAGCCATCTGGTCCCTGCCAGACACAACTCCAGCCAGAATTCACTATAATCCTACTAACAAACTATAGATATTCCAATCAGGTTCCCTGCAGGTCCAGATCTGGAGTACTACTCATCCAGCCCCCATCAGCCTCTCCATTTCCACTGAACCCTCAGCCAATAAGATCAACCCTTCCACCTCCTGGAAAAGCCCTTCTGCTTCCTAAGGATGGTTCAAATGTCCCCTCCTTATCTGAACCTTACTTAGACCCTCAAGGAACAATTAATTTACACCTTCTCTACAATCCCAAAAGCCTTTGCTTCAAGCACTTAAAGCACTTATTATCCATGTGTACCTGTGCAAGATCCCCACAAGACTGTGAAATCTTTTTTAGATTTTTATTTATTGATTTTAGAGAGAGAGAAATATCTATTTGTTCCACTTATTTTTTTAAATATATTTTTATTGATTTTAGAGGAAGGGAGAGGGAGAGAGGCAGAGAGGGAGAGAGGGAGAGAGGGAGAGGGAGGGAGAGAGAGAGAGAGAGAGAGAAACATCAACGATGAGAATCATCGATGGGGTACCCCTGGGCATGTGCCCTGGCCAGAATCTAACCGATATCTCCAGGTTCATAGGTTGATGCTCAACCACTGAACAACACCAACCAGGTTGTTGTTCTGTTCCACTTATTTATGCATTCATTGGTTGCTCCTTGTATGTGCCCTTGGGATGATGCTCTAACCCACCAGTCGGCGACCAGACCACTGGTGGTCCGTGAGGTCCAAAAGGTTGGCGACATCAGCTCTAACCAACTGAGTAATCTGGCCAGGACTAGACTGTGAGATCTTTAAAGCAGCTTTGTATCCTCAGCCACTCAAAGCGCCCAAAATAGAATGTGTCAAACACAGTATAAGTACTTTACATGTATTACCAAAATACATTATATTAACATATACATATTATCAATTATCACAGTAAAACTACAAATGAGGTTAGAATTCTCATCTCAATTTTATAGATAAGAAAAATAAAGTGCACAGAAAGGTTAAATAACTAAAGTGCTTAAAGTCTCGAAGCTAATAAAAATTAAACCCCAAGATTTCAGCCTAGCCACAACTCCAGAACTGAATACAAACAGGGTTGAGGTCTCACTATAAGACCAATATGTCTCCATCACAGAGGGCATAGTTATTATTTACCCGCTGAGGGATGTAAGAACAATATTGGAACCTCTAACCATATTTGTTTAAGCTCAGCCTTTTGTAAAATGTTTATTTTTGCACATTATAAAATATGCATAAATAAGCCCTGGCTTATTTTGGCAGTGTGGCTCAGTTGGTTGGAGCATCCCCCATATACCAAAAAGTCTTGGGTTTGATTCCCCATCAGGGCACATAAATACCTGGGCTTAGGGTTCGACCCTGATTGGGGCACATGGGAGTCAACCAATTCTGTCTCTCTCACATCAATGTTTCTCTCCCTTCCCTTCTCTCTAAAAAATCAATAAGAGGTATCTTCATCCTCCCACCTGGCCTGTGTTGCTCAGTGGTTTGTTTAGCTTTGTCCCACGAACCAAGAAGCCACCAGTTTGATTCCTGGTCAGGGAACATGCCTGGGTTTTGGGCTCAGTCCCTTATAGGGAGTTTGCAGGAGGCAGCTGATTGATGTTTCTCTTCTCAAACTCCGATGTTCCTATCTCTCTCCCTCTTCCTTCCTCTCTAAAATCAATTAAAATATATATATAAATTTAAAAAATAAACAACAAAGCATATCCTCGGGTGAGGATAAAAATGTACATAATACAGAGTACAGTCAACACCATAATTGTAATTTAAAACAAACATTCACTAATGTGAGTATAATACTCAACCCTATTTACTGAGAGAACACTAAAAACATTTGAGGCCACTGCTCTAGATTACTTCCCCCAGGGACTCTGAGCTCTGCCCAGTACTTCAGTTAAAAACATTAGCCAAATGTTTAGACTATAGGTAAGCTTCTAGAGGCAAGAGTCTGCTCTTTCATTCATCTTTGAAGCCCTACAACAGCACAGGGCCTGGATCTAACTGTATCATGAGAATCTCACTGAAAAAAAATCCTCTCAATATTTTAGTGTAACTTGATATATGCTTCCGGATTAAAAGAAAATATATACTAAGAACTGCCTAGGAATATAGAATTTCCTTAGAAACACCAAAAAATTTTTTAATAAATAAATATTATGTCCTCATTACTTACATAATAGAATCAAAAATTGTACTTTGTATTCTGGATCATAATTTAAACTCAAAACTGTATGAAAGAGATTTGGACATAAAAAATTTAAGCTCAGATTAAAGGTTCTTTCACTACAGAGGTGGTGCACCTCTGTCAGACCTAAAGGTCACCTCTGTCTGCCTTTCTTTAGTTGTAAGCTCCAAGAGGAAGGAATTAAACTATCAAAAGCTGCAACTGCAAACTTGACTATGAAGAGACGTCAGCTGGGGGCAACTACTTTGCATTTCTTCCATCCAGCACTGAATGGGTATCACACAAAGGAGGAGAGGGGCTGTGTAAAGCCTCCTATTTAGGTGTTGAAGAAGATGGGCTCTGAGGCTACAGTAGATTGCAGGGTTTCTTCTGTTCCTCAGTCTCATCCTCTGCAAAATGGGCATTTTCAAGCACTTAACTCATAAACAAGTCACCAGGATTAAATGAGAGAAAGCATGCAAAATGGACTTGTTTCCTCATTTACCAATGTCTTCCCTCCACCCCCAACTACTAGTAAATTCGAAGTCCCGAGTTTGAGCTATCTAGTCTGCTGCAATATTCTCAGGGCCAAAAAAGGGTACTTTTTGCTTAATAGAATATTTAATAAATATTATGTGAATGAAATACAAAATGCCTGCTGCTCAAAAAAAAAAAAAAACACGTTGGCGAGAAACAATTAAAATGTTATTGTATTAAGAGACCCCACCCCTAACCCAAGGATCTCAACAATTCCTGGAGGAACACTAGACAAACGCTGGAATGGGGGAATGAAGATAAGAAAATCGACTGGATTGAAAAACAGGACTAAAGAAACACAAAGTAAAATCTTAAACATACAACCTACAGCCCGATCCCGGGCTTTCCGGAGTAAGGTTCGCCCAGGATGAGGTTTATTAGCAATCACGATGACAGTTTCCACGCTTGGGTTACGTGTGCCGGAGCTCTCTCTACCCGGCTTCACAAAACCCACCCACCGGGGTCGGATGGGGTAGCGGAGATGATCCTCCTCACACCCCCGTTTTACAGATGGGAGAAGTGAGGCTCGTGGAGACAGAGCCAAGGTCGCAGCCTGTAACTCCAAGTCGGGGAGCCGGGATGTGAACGCCGGCAGTCCGACCCTGCACGCTACAGGCTCCGCGGAAGAACCATCTTCATCTCCTCCACCCTAGGCCCCTATGGCCCCTCGAAACCAGGAGTGTGCCACCACATTCCCCCCAGGAGCCGGACTTGGTGGCCCCAGTGCCGGGAGAACAAAACAATCCTTGTCCCTGGGCAAGCCGGAGGGACGCCGGCCCGGCCTGGGCTGCGAGGCCGCGGTCCACACAGTGTCGCTCTCCCGGGGAGCCCCGAGCCCTCCCGGAGGCGCTGGAGGTGCCCCGGCGGGCCCGAGGAGCCCAGGAAGGCCCCGCCTGCCGCATGACCTTGGATCTTCCGCCCTGCTTCGGGCCTCAGTTTCCCCACCCCTGCCTCGCGCCAGGGGCCTCTCGGCGGAGCTCGCGCCCGTGGAGCCACAGGCCTCTCACACGCCCCCCTTTCCAGCCGCCCGCCTTCCCGTCCCACTTACGCTGGAAGGCGGCCGCTCCGGGGACACCCACCATCGCCAGGGGCCTCAGCCGCGAGCCTCCCGCCGCCACCCGCGGCCAGGGTCCTCCTCAGACGCCGCCGCGGCGGGACCTGTGGCCGCCAAGCTCGCCAACCCCGGCGCTGCCGCTTCGCCCGCAGCCGCCGCCGCCGCCGTTAGGCCGCGCGCCGCCCCGCCCCCTCCGCTGGCCCCGCCCCGCCCACCGGCCACGCCCCCAGCGCGCGCTCCCGCCCGCCCGCCAGGCCCACGCACGCAGAAGAAGCCCGGCCCAAAGAGCAGCATCGTTAAGCCCCCGCCCCCTGACTTGCCCCGCCCCTTCCGCGCGAACCTATCGCCCTATCGCGGAGCATCCTGCTTCTCAAACCCGCCCCTCCTGCGTCACTCACGCTCGTCACACCCTAGGCTCCCTCTCGGGTACCTAGCTTCTCGGCAAGGCTCCGGGGACGGAGGCGGAGTCCCTAGGGGCGGAGCTTAGGAGGGGGAACAGAGACAGCCTCTCACCTGAGTTCTCCACGTTAAGGCCTGGTCGCCTTTGAGCTTATTACTGGCTAAGTCACTTCTTTTTGGTCTACTGTGTTCCAAAAGTGTAAAATGGCATCGTCATTATATTAATATCGTTTGGTTTTCATTATTATCATTGTTCAGGTCCTGTTTTTATACATTCTACCATGTCAATCCTCACAATAAAGGAAAGAGATACTATTTTTGCATTTTCTGCACAAATGGAAAGGGTTTTCCCATCAGCCAGCTAGTGCACGGTTACTCTGAGTGCACGGCTATTCTGCCTCCAAGGACTCAAAAATAGGAACTAAAATGAAAACAAAAAGTTAAAAATGCCAAACTCCTCTATGTACAATGATAAAGTTATTTTGCAGGCAAAAAATTGGGATCAAATATGTGCAACAACCCTGCTGGCATGGCTCAGAGGTTAAGCATCGACCTTATGAAGCAGGAGGTCATAGTTTGATTCCCAGTCAGGGCACATGCCCTGGTTGCAGGCCCAATCCCCAGTGGGCGCTTGCAGGAGGCAGCCCATCAATGATTCTCTCTTATCTTTGATGTTTCTTCCTCTCTTTTCCTCTTCCTCCCTCTCTGAAATCAATACAAAAAAAAAAAAAAGAGTTGATAGTAGTAATAGCAAAAAATATCCAGTCTTCCAGTTGTCCAAAACTTTCCTCATCCCTCCATTCACTGCCAGTATTCTTTGGTTACCTAAGGCCTACAGAGTCTGAGACACTAACATTTAAGAGTAAGAGATAGACCTTGGCCAGTTTGGCTCAGTGGATAGAGCATTGCCCTGCAGATTGAAGGGCCCAGGGTTCAATTCCAGTTAAGGGCACATATTCAGGTTGTGGGCTCCATTGCCAGAGGTAGCAGATCAATGATTCTCTCTTCTCTCTCTCTCTCTCTCTCTCTCTCTCTCTCTCTCTCTCTCCCCTGAAATCAATAAAAAATAACAATAAACACACACACACACACACACACACACACACACACACAGAGTAAGAGACAGGGTGCCCTAGCCAGTTTGGCTTAGTGGATAGAGTGTTGGCCTTTGGACTGAAGGGACCCAGGTTTGATTCCAGTTAAGGGTATATACCTCCATTGCAAGCTAGATTCCCGCCTTGGTCCAGGTGCATGAAGAAGGCAGCTATCAATGTGTCTCTCTCATACCCATGTTTCTTTCTTTCTGTCTCTCCCCCTTCCTTCCACTTTCTCTTAAAAAAAAAAATAAATGGAAAAATATCCTTAGGTGAGTATTACCAACAAAAAAATAGAGTCAGCCGAAACCGTTCTGGCTCAGTGGATAGAGCGTCGGTCTGCAGACTGAAAAGTCCCAGGTTAGATTCCGGTCAAGGGCATGTACATTGGTTGCAGGCACATCCCCAGTAGGGGGTGTGCAGGAGGCAGCTGGTCCATGTTTCTCTCTCATCGATGTTTCTAGCTCTCTATCCCTCTCCCTTCCTCTCTGTGGAAAATCAATTATATATATATATATATATATATATATATATATATATATATATATATTAAAAATAGAGTCAGAGACAGGGCTGGGTGCCTTGCAAACTCAATTTGACTTCAGTTTTGTAATTGTTCCATTTTCCAGCTAAAGACACTGAGACCATGCTGATAATGATCATACTGAGACTCAGAGACTTACCATAAAGTTTGCCTGTGTCAGAAGTTTAGTCTCAGGTGACAAAATTGACTTCTAACATTCTTTCCACAACCTTGTAAAGGAATTATAGTCTCCATAGACCTGAGGAAATTGCTCAGGGCCCTGGCTATTTCTTGTCCAAACCAAGTAATTGTTTTTCCTCAGGAACAAAGAGGATAAAGATGGGTGGCCGGGAGAAGTGCATGCTGCCTGCCATCTGCCCTGGCCATGCCCCTTCTGCTAATGAATGATAAACACAAGGCCCAGCCAGTTGAGTGTAAGGAAAGCTAATTTAAAGGTGTACGGTCTTTATTGAGTAAATAGGGGCCTGTCGTGGCGATGGCACTTTAGAAAGCCTTTCTGTGCACCAGAGAAGTATTTGGCATGTGTGGGACTTTTCCAATAAGCAAGGTCTTTTCTCTCTAGGAGTCTGAAGAGCGCAGGCGCTTACAGGGAGAGATAAACACGCTGACTTTCTTGACCACAGGTTCTATTATTAAAATTCATTATTGTTTATGATGATGAGAGGAATGTGAGCATATGGAGGGTGAGGAATTTGTTACTACCCAACAAGATTAAGAAGTAAGTGAAAACCACTCCTAATTCTTGACACTAAAAAATAAATTGCTGCCCTAGCCAACGTGGCTCAGTCGGTCGGGCAATGCACCTGGGGATTGCCTGTTCAATTTTCCATTTCGGGCTTGATCCTCCATAGGGGACATGCAGGAGGCAGCCAATTGGATTTATATTACACTCACACATTGGTGTTTCTCTTTCTCCCTCTACCTTCCTCTCTCTCTCTCTAACAATCGATTTAAAAATCTAAATGAATAAATACATTGCTTTCATCATTTTACTAAATATCCTTCTCAGCTACTTTTTTTTATAACAAAGGTGAAAATTTATTGAAAAACAAATAGAGACTCCCACGTGGGGAGTGGGAAAGAATCTCACACATAGACTCGCACGTGCAGAGGGGGAAAGAGTCCCCTCAGCTACTTTTTTTCAACTATTTTTAACCCTTACCTAAGGATATGTTTATTAATTTTTAGAGAAAGAGAAAGTGAGCAAGAGAAACATCCTCTGAGAGAGACATTGATTGGTTGCTTTCTGTATGCAATGCCCAGGTTGTGGGTTTAGGGATTGAACCTGAAACCTAGGTATGATCCATGACCAGGAATCAAACCCATAACCTTTTTGGCGTACAGGATGATGCTCCAAGCAACAGAGCCACAATGCCGGAGCTCAGCTATTTTTTATTCGTGGGTATTTATATAACTGAGATCATACTGATAATACATTTCTACATCCTGCCTTGCTTCTTTTTTCACTATTATAGATATCAGCATTTTTGTTGTGTCACTAAAAATTATTCATAAATATCACTTGATAGATGGCCACATGACATTCTATTTTTGGTAGAATCTGATATGAATAGCCATTAGGGCTCTTTTTTTTTTCTTTCATTCTTTTTTAAAATATATTTTATTGATTTTTTACAGAGAGGAAGGGAGAGGGACAGAGAGCTAGAAACATCGATGAGAGAGAGACATCGACCAGCTGCCTCCTGCACACCCCATACCAGGGATGTGCCCGCAATCAATGTACTTGCCCTAGACCAGAATTGAACCTGGGACCTTTCAGTCCACAGGCCGACGCTCTATCCACTGAGCCAAACCGGTTTTGGTGGGGCTCTTTTTTCTTTTTCTTTTTTTCTATTATAAATTATGTCTTACACTTTCCTATTCTGATTCTTTCAATAGGCTTTTTAAAAATATTACTTTATATACCTTATTTATTTATTTATCTTTAAATATATTTTTATTGATTTCAGAGAGGAAGGGAAAGGGAGAGATAGAAACATCAATGATGATAGAGAATCATTGATTAGTTGCCTCCTGTAAGCCCCACACTGAGGATCAAGCCCACAACCCAGGCATGTGCCCTGACCGGAAATCAAACTGTGATCTCCTGGTTCATAGGTCAACACCCAACCACTAAGCCACTCTAGGCTGGGCTCAGTAAGCTTTCAAAATGGCATTGTTAGGAGCAAAACAGTACCAGAATGTTACTAGCAACTGGACTTCAGTCCAGCAACCTCAGTACTAAGATCTGGCTAAGAAAGAATTCAGAGCTAAGACTCAAACTGAAAGACCAAGTTTATTTAGAAAGTCACAGAGGTGCAAGAAGTGCATCATAGAAGAAATGGGCTCAGGAAAGAAGTTACAAAGGTAAAAATAAAAAAATAATAATAAAAAAAAGGTCCCTTGGAGCATAGGAAAAATAAAAACAGAAAATGAATGTGCCTGAGGAATGAGAGGGGAAAGGCATGGGTATTCTCAAGAGACAGAGATGGAGCTCCAGTGATGGGTCCTTCCTCTTCAGGGGTTTTATCTAGAGATCGCAGGGGAGGATCTCAATAGACTATTCATCAGCTTTTCAGGTGTGTCCTTTCAGGGTCTTGGTCCATGCCAGGGAAGGCTGGTCCATTAGTCATTGAAGCTGGTCCTGATGCCAGCCATGATGTCACCCCACCTGGCCTTGCTGTTTTTCTGGGCCTGGAGCTGAAACACAACTGAGACCCAGATGTTATCTCTAGGGCTTAATGTAAGGGAGTAGTTGTATAAGGCTATTCTCTAGTCTCCTTGTTCCAACTCTAACAGGGTCTACCACATGACTAGGGATATGAAAAGTCAGGGGGTCTAAACTGCATGACCAGCAATATGATGGGGAGGAAAGGTCATCCTGGGGAGCAGGGCCCTTCCTACAGTAATCCGTTGCTAGGCACACAGGGCTTTCCTCTCTGGTGACCTTCCTTACCTGACCTATGGTTCCTACTCTGCTCATGCCTAACTGCCTACTACAGTATTATTGGGTCAATTATAACAACATTTTCAGTTTCAGCAAATCATATTTCTACCAGTATTGGTTGAGCATGCTCATCTCCCAACACTCTGAACAATGAGTATTAAAAATATTTTACATTTCCAGATTTATAGATGAAAATATGGCACATTGCTAATGGCCAATAATGTTCCCCGATGGTTAAGTAAAGTCATGAGACTCAGAAGTGCCACATCATCTCAGCGACTTCACTGATAAATACCACTAGAATCCTTGTCTTAGTCATATTGATTTCCACTCTCCAGGGTGAGGTTCTTGTTGCCTCTTTATATAATTCTTTGTTTTCCTTTAGATGATTTGTTATTATTTTTATTGATTACATAGAAGAAGGGAGAAGAAGATAGAGAGAGAGAAACATCAATGATGAGAGAGAATCATTGATCGCCTGCCTCCACTTCCCCTACCAGGGATGTAGCTGCAATTCAGACATGTATGTGCTCTGTCTGAGAATCGAACTGTGACCTTCTGGTTCTTAGGTCAGTGCTCAACCACTGAGCAACACCATCCTGGAACTCAATTTTAAATCCTCCATATGGATTTAAGAAACACACATAGGCTGTGTGTTTCTTTTCTTTTCTTTCTTTTTTTTTAAAAAATAAATCTTCATTGTTCATATTATTACAAATGTTCCTCGTTTCCCTCCCCCTCCATTGCTCCCCTCCACCAAGTTTCCATCCCACCCTCTTCCCTTTCCCTATCCCCCATTGTCCTCATCCATAGGTGCAGTTTATGTTCAGTCTCTTCCGCACCCCCCCAATCCCCATTTCCCTGAGAATCATCAGTCCACTCCCCTTCCATACCTCTGATTCTATTCTATTCACCAGTTAATATTGTTCATCATGATTTTTACTTCCCTTGGTTTTTAGACTCACTTGTTGATAGTTTTTTTTGTTGTTCATAATTTTTATCTTTATTTTCTTCCTCTTCCTAAAGAACTCCTTTCAGCAATTCATATAATTCTGGCTTGGCGGTGATGAACTCTTTTAGCTTTTTTAAATTTGTGAAGCTCTTTATCTGGCCTTTGATTCTGATTGATAGCTTTGTTGGGTAGAGTATTTTTGGCTGTAGGTTCTTGCTATTCATCACCTTGAATATTTCTTGCCATTCCCGTCTGGCCTGCATGGTTTCTGTTGAGAAATCAGCTGACAGTCGTATGGGTGCTCCTTTATAGGTAACTACCTGCTTTTCTCTTGCTGCTTTTAATATTCTCTCTTTGTCTTTTGCACTTGGAATTTTAATTATAATATGTTTTGGTGTGGTCCCCTTTGGATTCCTTTTGTTTGGGGTTCTGTGTGCTTCCTGGACTTGTAAGTCCATTTCTTTCCCCAGGTGGGGGAAGTTTTCTGTCACTATTTCTTTCAATATGTTTTTGGTATCTTGCTCTCTGTCATCTTCTGGGATGCCCATAATTCTGATGTTGGTTCACTTGAAGTTGTCCCAGAGGTTTCTTACACTATCTTCAACTTTCTGGATTCTCTTGTCTTCTTGCTTCTGTGGAGGAGTGTCCTCTGGCTCTTTGTGTTCCAAATCTTTGACTTGATTCTTGCAATCTTCCATTCTGTTTTTAGGACTCTATAAAATATTTTTTATTTCAGAGAATGTATTCCTTATTTCTAGTTGATCCTTTATTATTTCTTGTTGATCCTTTATTATTATTTTGTGTGTGTGTGTGTCCACAGTATGTTTACTCATGCCAGCAAAGACACTTCTAGACACAGCACAGTGCCTCCATCTGACAGCCTAGGTGGATCCGGCCAACGCTCCCCGCTGTGCACTCGCCCCGTGCTAGTGATGAGCAGGCTCGGGACTCGAACCTTTCAGAGCTTTAGCTCTTTTATCCGCACTCCTGATCTTGTCCACGATGAGGCCCATCAGCCCCATGCCCACCCAGATCTCCTGGTAAACCTGCGTGTAGTAGGCTTCATGGGGACCCACACACTTTTAAGGCTCTGAAACATCTCGCCGCAGGACCAACGGCTCAGGCAACCCCCACCCACACAGACAGCCTTTATTATTTCTAGTTGATCCCTTTTCATATCCTCATAGGTCTCATTTATTTTATCGACCTTTTCTAGGAGATTCTTGAACAACCTTATAAGTGTGGTTTTGAATTCTATATGCAGTCGCTTTTTGTCCTCCATTTCTTTCTTTTGTGATCTGTTTCCTCATCTTGGCATTTTCGCTGCTTCCCTGAGTTGGTAGGTTGGGAGGATCAGCTGTGTCTATGCTAAGAGACAGCCATATTCCACTAGTCTTGGAAACCTGCAAAAGCCTCTGTGTTCAGCTTGGATAGGGCAGAGTTTCAGGGTGGAGCCTACAGTCTTGGCTTCTGGTTAGCCCTGCCCTCTGAGGTTCCTGAGTCTCAGTGTACCTCAGTGTCCTTTGGTATTTGCTGCAAAAACTCTTGGGCACCTCTGAAAGGTGCCCTAGAGTTTCGCCAACGCCAGACAGTCTAATCTCTTCCGCAACGAGCCCGCATCTGGGGTTCAGTGCAGTTGGAAGTGGGGTTAAGAGCAGTCCGGAGCTTATGTCTCCTTCCTGCTAGGGCAATCCAGCAGCTCAGTGAACAGTCCGTCCTCTGCGCACAAATGTGCGTGACTCCGGGGCTCTGCCTTTCGCCACTCCCCTGAGCTTCCGCCTTTCAGCCCAGATTCCCTCTGTATGAGCCTGGGACCCCAGCGTCTCGCCCAGAACTGGGGTTCAGAGTTGGGGTTCAGCAGAGTCTGGAGCTTTTATCTCCTTCCTGCTAGGTAACGCCAGCTAGGCACTCAGCCGCCCCCTCCTCTCTGGCTCCGTCCTCTCCCCATGCGTGCACCGGGTCTCTCTGTACCTTAGGCTTTTATAGCTCCTCTGATTTTCCTTCTGGTTTTCTCTTTCCTTCTAGTTGTAGAATTTCCAGTCAGTCAACTTTCCTGTAGTTCTGGATAATGTCCACTTTATATTTTAGTTGTGTTTTTTGAAATTGTTGAGTGAGGCTACAGTTAGGCATTTACCTATGCTGCCATCTTTGTTTTTTTGGGTGTTTTTTTTTTTGGCTGTGTGTTTCTTAGCATCAAGGACATTTTCTTGTTTGTGTCTGGTCTTTGGGCCCAGGATGGGTCTGATGAGGGAGTGCCACTCAGGAGAGTTCAGCCAGCCTCAGTCAGAACTGTCTCCCTTTTCAGCTTGTGCTTGTGTATTCACTCAGTCACCCAACAGACACTTGATATTTCTGATGGTGGACCAGGATTGAGATTGTATCACATTCTGCCTAAAATCCTCATGAACTCACATACTCTGATGGTGGGGATATAAATGGTACAACCACTTAGGAAAACAGTATTTAGTAAAGCTAAACACACACCCATTGTATGACCCAGCATTTCCACTTCCAGGTAGAAACTGGAGAGAAATGATACCATGTGCGCATGAAAACACATGTAGACAATTGTTTATAGGAGCTAAGAATGAGTAAAGATAGAGGATATATGAAATGGAGTCACTTTAACCAAGCTGCTAAAATTATTAACATCTGAAGGTTGAGGCATGAAGAAAGACTATTCTTGTTCTAACTAGCCTGGGAACTTAAACTTTTGAACTTCCCAGTTTGCATCAATTCCTGGATATACATCTGGACATATACCAGACCTCCAGATAGCCTTCTGATTGCCCCATGAAGGACTCAGGCATCCAGGCCAACAGGCATCCACCTGACATCTATTATTCCAACCACTGGATGTGACCAGACCACCTGGCATCCATCTTCCAGACTGCCTGACCTTTTACTGATAACCATCCTGAACTAACCTTAGGGCTAAGAATGCAAGACTGATATTTCTTTAGCATGTGCTTTTTACCATAAGAAATCTTAATTTTTCTTTCTTTTTTTAGTACTTCTGAGTATATACCTAGCTGTTTTCCCACTTGTAAATTCTAAAACCCTTGAACAAATCTTTATCACTTATTTCTAGCCAAAGTGTCCAGACTCTTTGAGTTCATTCCAAAGAGTATTATTTACAAAAACCAAACCAGAAAGTTCCAAAATGTCAACAGGAGGACAAATTGTGATATACTCATGCAATGGAATACTACTTAGCAATGAAAATGAATAAACTATAGAGACAATAGACATGAAACTCACATATTGAGTGAAGATGCCAACACAAAAGAGTATATATAAACTCCACCCTATATATTAAAGAGGTAATATGCAAATTGACTGTCACACTCCCACAAGATAGCTACCTATGACCAAGCATGCTGTGTGAGGCCACCAGGCTGGCAGGGGGGTTAGTGAGGGACAACCAAATGACTGAATAGCAAGCAGGCTATGTGGGGTGACCAGGCCAGCGGAGGGGCCGTGAGGGGCGACCAGGCCTGAAGGGGGGGCAGTTGGGGGCAACCAGGTTGGCAGGAGAGGGCAGTAAGAGGTGACCAAGTGTGTGTGGGGGGCAGTTAGGGTCAACCAGGCTAGTGGGGGGTGGGGGTGCAGTTGAGGGCAATCAGGCTGGCAGGGGCGGGGCAGGAAGCCATTGCTGTTTGCTCAGCCCTGAGACCCTGCCCCATCCAAGTTGTGTGCAGAGGCTTTTGCATATGAATGGCCTGTTCCTTTGAAATCTAAAATTACCTAACAAACTGCAGCTGAGTCAGAGAGACCCAAAGCATCCAAAAGAAGGCCCAAGGCTCCACTGCATTGCTTCACAGCTGGGCCTCATCTGGACACTGCCAAAACCCAAACAAAGAAGAGAAATATGCAGATCTCTCCATAGCTCCTTCTGGGTGGCCTCAGGCAGAGGCTAAATTAGCACCTCCTTAGAGATACAAGAGCCAGTGTACCCAGTGGTCAGAGTGAGACCATCCAGATTACAACTCCTCAGATCCATAAGGGACACGCTCAGAAGGCAGACTCCATGAGCACTGAAGCCCCACTGAAGCAAATCTTGCCTCCTAAAGTGTCTCCAGCACAAGCAGTTCTCCCATCATAGACACATCTGATCCTTACAGCCAAATGGCCTGGAGGTCAATTCCTCCCAGTAATACAAACAACAATCAAGACTTAACTACAACAAGACTGTGTACACAGCCCACAAAGGGGTGCACCAAGAGTGTCCACCTCAGGTAACTGGGAAGGCTGAGCCACTAGACCCTATAGGACACCTAGCACACAAAGCCACTCTATCAATTGCCCTTCCTGGCAGGTCCGGTCTCCCCCAACTTTCTTCCTCTGCTGGCCTGGTCACTCCCAACTGCCCTCCCCTGCTGGCCTGATCCTTCCCAACTGATTACCCATAACCACCTCTGCCTGCAGACCTGATGTCCCTAACTGCCCCCCTGCCACCCTGATTGCTCCTAACTTCCCTCCCTTGCCCATCTGATCACCCCTAACTGCTGTCCTCTGCTGGCCTAATCGCCCCTAACTGCCTCTGCCTTGGCCCCCCACTAACATGACTTTGTCTGGAAGGATGTCTGGAAGATATTTGGTATTGTTGTGGGGTCGAATCCTGGGTTCAAAATAAGACCACCAGAGGCTGATAATTTATTTAAAAAGCAGGCAAAGATGTATTGAAATATCTGGCCAGGGCAGCCGCAAGAGCACACATGCAGGCGGCTCCATACGACTACACCGTTCCAGGTATAGGCAAGTCTTTTTAAAGGCTTAAATCACAAGAATTTTCCTTTGTTTCTAAATATTAAAGACTAAATTCTAAAGACTGGGGACAGCCCGCAGGGTTCGTTCTCAGTCACGTCCTGCTGGACATTGGAATGTGGCTCTATCTTGCGATAGCCGATAACACAGAAGCAGAGCTCAGCGGTTTGTCTCTAAAGATTATCTTCAGTTTCTATCCCTGAAGCTACTGAGTCAGTGGGAATAAAATTGCCTCAGCCTCCAGGTCTCCACCTGGAAGCTGAGGTAAGTACCTTGAGTTTTAATCAGACTTAGCAGGGTTAGAATTCAAATAGCAGGTTTTATCAAAGTATGATTTCTACCATATTTCAGTATAATTAGCATATTATCCTTTTATTAGTATAGATGATTTGTTACTGTGTTATGCAAGGACAGTAAGATAAAACCTATGAAAAACCTAAGAATACTGAGAATAAAATGAAAGCAAAAAGGGCCCTGAAAAATAAAATTAAAAGTTTTCATTTCAGCCGAAACCGGTTTGGCTCAATGGATAGAGTGTAGGTCTGCGGATTGAAAGGTCCCAGGTTCGATTCCGGTCAAGGGCATGTACATTGGGCATATCCCCGGTAGGGGGTATGCTGGTCGATGTTTCTCTCTCATCGATGTTTCTAGCTCTCTATCCTTCTACCTTCCTCTCTGTAAAAAAAATCAATTAAAAATATTTTTTTAAAAAAAGTTTTCATTTCAGATCATTCTTTGTGGTTACTTTAGGTCTCTGAGTTTGCAGGGTCTCCACACAGGCCTTCCCTGAGCTAGTCAGGTTAGCATGTGGCGCCTTCTCATCCACAATTTTGAAGGTGGACTCAATAGGATTTGCTGATGGCTCCTTAGAGTATAGGAAAGAGAAAGGTGAGGGATAATTCTAAGGTTTGGGGCTGGACAGCTGGAAGGATGGGAACAACTGTGGGATTAACAGACACATCCTGGGAGCAACATCAAGACTTCAGGTTTAGAGATGCCAATGGGCCAGAGATTTTCTTTTTATTATTATTATTATTAATATATTGGTTTTTTTTTGTTTGTTTGTTTTTTTACAGAGAGAAAGGGAAAAAAATAGAGAGTTAGAAACATCAATCATCTGCCTCCTGCACACTCACAACCAAGGTACAAGCCCTTGACTGGAATCAAACCTGGGACCCTTGAGTCCCCAGGCCGATACTCTATATTCACTGAGCCAAACCGGTCAGGGCTAGGCCAGCGATTTTCTTTCTTTCTTTCTTTCTTTCTTTTTTTTTTTTTTTTAAATATATTTTATTGATTTTACACAGAGAGGAATTGAGAGGGATAGAGAGTTGGAAACATCGATGAAAGAGAAACATCAACCAGCTGCCTCTTGCACATCCCCCACTGGGGATGTGCCCGCAACTAAGGTACATGCCCTTGACCGGAATCGAACCCGGGACCTTTCAGTCCGCAGGCCGACGCTCTATCCACTGAGCCAAACTGGTTTCGGCTAGGCCAGCGATTTTCAACCTTTTTATCTCATGGCACCCATAAAATAATTATGTACTAAATTCTTCAGCACACCAAAAAATATATTTTTTGCTGACCTGACAAAAAATTTTGATTGTTCACACAGGGCTGCTGTTGTGTTGGCTGTTGTCCTTTTCTAATTTGACAGTCTGAGGGAAAAGAGGTCAGTGCCCGTGACTAGATAGTCAGGTATTGCATGTTTTAAAAATTCTTGTGGTACACTGGTTGAATGTCGCTGTAATAGACCATCACATGGGAATGTTTTCCAATTCTTGCTGTGGTGGTTGAAACTCCAGCAGTAAGGTCGGTGTATAAAATTCGAAATAGTCTGAATGTGACCCATTTACTGCTTTCAGCCTCTGCTGCAGCTAAGCCCTGGCACTGAGAGGTTGCTAATCCTCCCCTCTGCTCCACACTGGGCCTCCCATCTGGTGCACCTTCCCCAGGTGTCAGCTGTGCTGGAAACTGCTCAGCCAGGCCCAGGCGTGTGGCGTGACCTTAAACTGCCTCTGGGAGGTGGTGAGGACAGGGCCCTCATCCACATCCGGGCCCGAGGAGGCTCCAGCTGGTGGCAGCGGAGTTGGGTGCAGCTGTTTGCTTTACAACACAGACAATTGCGCCCACCCCCTACGTGCCCCAGGGCGCACAGCTCCACACCTGTTCTCCACCCTCCTGCCCAGGTGCAGAGAACAAAAGAACACCCACTCACCAAGGTCATTACCTTGTTGGGGGTGGGGAAAAAGACTGCAGATGGGGAGAGAAAGGAAGAAAAGCTCAAGGGAATCCAGAGTGTGAATCAGCAATAGTCTGATACAACTTTATTGGATAACTGAAGTTGTTCTATATTTATATCTATATCTATATAGGACAGCCACCAGGACAGGTGGCTAGTGAGCACTTAAAATGTGGCTGGTGCTACTGAAGGACTAAAGTTCTATTTTAATTTCATTTAATTCAATTTAATTTGAATTTAAGTAGCCACATGCATAAGGGGACCAGACGTCCCGCTTCTGGCGGGACAGTCCCGATTTTTAACAATTTGTCCCGCCCAAAGCGGGACGTCTGGCCACCTTACACATGCACCTAGTGGCTATCTTGTTGGACAGCATAGGTTTTAACAATCGGATGTGGAGGACATTAGGAGGCTGATAATATGTTTAAGAGCAGCTATCACCTGTTGAGCCTATACTTTGTGCCAGGTACATTGAATGTGTTCTCTTATTTACTTCTCACAACCACTCTAGAGGAAAGGTATTATTATTACAAAGGAGGAAACTGAGGATCAGAGTGGCAAAGTCACTTAGCCAAAGTCCCAGAATAACGAAGTGCTGAAGGTGAAAGGGAACGCCCTAAATCACATCCCAAAACGCCACTCAAATAAAATAAACCCAAAGGTCCCTGCAGGTTCTGCGGGCATCTAGCTCTCTACAAATGAATGAGGTGTGCAAATTGCTAAAGGAATGCAAATCAGCCTATATTTGGGGGACAAAAGCTCAGACCCTCTGGCCGACCTGGAGTCTTTCTAGGCTGTGGGCGGGTGGGGGCGGAGGCTGAGTGACAGGGAGGGACCTAGGAGGAGGAAAGGGTGTTGGATGGGGGTGGGGCCGGCCAGCTGGTGTCGACAACTGAGGACATCAGCTGGCTAGCGGGCTGATGGTCTGGCAGGCTTAGACAATGAGTAGGGGCCTGGTCAGAACCCTCTTCCTCCACACCAGGCCCTTTCCTCCCACCTTGGCCAGCTGCCATTGGCATCGTCTCTGGTCTTGGCCAAGGCCTGTGGGCTGGTGGAGAATGAATGCTGAGGAGGTCTATCTGGAGTGACTTAGGGCAGGAGACAGGGGGGGTTAGAAAGTTTTCTGGAGGTCTTCCTGGTGTGCAAGAAATGGAGCTGGGGGTTTTGTCTGCATCCTTCCATTTGCTTCTCCCAAAGTTCCCCTGGTAATAATAATAATGATCATTGTCAACGATAGTAATCAAGTGGCTCAGGCTGCCCTGGCTTGGCTGGAGCTAAAGGCTTTATCTTAGTTAATGCTCTAGACCAGTGTTTCCCAAACTTTTGTGTACCCCTTTTATAATTTTCGTAATGCTGAGTACCCCTCGTCAAAAAAAAAAAAGGATGTATTTTAATAACAATCCAAATATATTTATTTTTTCCTTTTTTGGAACATATACAAAATAATAATAAATGAAAAATAAAATTATTCATAATAAAATATAAATAAAAGCTATATTATAAATAACATTTATGGTGCAACGCGTACCCCCACCAAACTCTTTCCCATACCCGTGGGGGTACTCGTACCACACTTTGGGAAACACTGCCTAGACTACCTTAGGAACTAGAGTTTTTAATTATCTCCCTTTTCCACTGGGGGAGCCCAAGGCTCAGAGTGGTCAAGTGACTTGCCCACCGTCACAGACTAGAGAGCAAACTTCACCTCAGTTTTCCATTCTTACTTTCTACTTAACAAAGCCTTATTTTGGGATTTTGGAAATTTAGGAGGTGTTTACACTTTTTAATTGTTGGAAAAATCAAAGTAAGAATTTGTTTGTGATGTGTGAAACATTAAATTTAAGCTTTAACATCATTAAGTAAGGGTTGGTGTGGGGTTTTTTTTGAGACACAGCCATGCTTATTTAAATATTGTCTAAAGTTGATTGCTCCAACAGCAGGCAGACTACCGGTATGTTTTATTATCTGTCCATTTATAGAAGAAGTTGCCCATCCCTATCCTACCTCTTAACCCTGGAGATGACTCAAGGGCAGGTTGGGGACCCACACTTACAGCCCCTGAGGGTCCTCCTTGAAAGATTATCTCCCCCACCTAACTGGTGGGCGGAGTTTAACACATGACTGGTGTAAGGTTCTCCCCCCCCCCATCCCAAACTGGTGGGTGGAGCTAACACATGACTGGCACCTGCCACAGAGACATCTCCAAGATATTGAACCACCAATCAGCACGGGCCAGAGTGTCCTTATAGCCACCCCTTCCTTTTCCACCCTGGGCCCAACCCCCTTCTATTACGTCCTTTAAAAGGGACCCCAGGGCCGAAACCGGTTTGGCTCAGTGGATAGAGCATCAGCCTGCGGACTGAAGGGTCCCGGGTTCGATTCTGGTCAAGGGCATGTACCTTGGTTGCGGGCATATCCCCAGTGGGGGGTGTGCAGGAGGCAGCTGGTCGATGACTCTCTCTCATCGATGTTTCTAACTCTATCTCTCTCCCTTCCTCTCTGTTAATAAATAAATAAACAAACAAATAAATAAATAAATAAAAGGGACCCCAGGCTAGACACGTGCTGTAGATCTGCCATGCCAGGAATCAGCCCGTCTGGGTCCGCCTGTCCCCTCCTCCCTTCCATTTCTGATTTCTCTACCTCCGTGATGGGTTCCACCCATTACTGGGGAATAAACTTTACTTTAAAATTACCTGCTGGTCTGTTTCCTGTTTCCTTTCAAACCTAACACTCCTCTCTCTAGCATTCTCTGGGCAGCTCTTTTCCCTTAGCAGGTCCTGATCCATCCTGTCAGCAGGAATGTGATATGGTATTCATGCATTCATTCCACAAATTGGTCTGGAGCACCTACTGTCGAGGCATGAGGGATAAAGCAGATAGGGTCCTTATCTGCAGATATCAAACAATCATCCAGCACATCTCTAAATACAAAAGGTAGAGAAAGCTGTGAACAGGGATCTTGGAAGTTAAAGAACACTTGACAGGAGAGCCAAGTTAATCTGGCCATCAGAGAGAGCTTCCTGTAGGTGATGGTGACATTTGGAAGTCTGAAAAATTAGTAGGCTCCAGATCTTTGAGACTCACATTTCCCCTCACCTCATCCTTTCCTTCTCCTAGGAGCCTAGATCTTAACTCAGTTGAGATCTCTGTTTTAGGAAGAGAGGCGCATTGAGAAAGGGGAGATACAATCCCTTTGACGACTTGAGTTGAAGCATTGAGTGAGACAGAGCATGCTAGACAAGGTAGATGCATAAGTTGATAGTCACTGTTTTATTTTTTAATTTTTAAAATCCTCACCTGAGGATATGTTTATTGATGAGAGAGGGAGAGAGAGAGAGAGAGAGAGAGAGAAACACCTACTGGTACTGGCTGCCTACAGTAGAGCCCTGACAGAGGACTGAACCCAGCCAGGGTGACAGTCACTATTTCAAAAAAAAAAAAAAATGATTAGAGCCCTGGCTGGTGTGTCTTAGCTGGTTGGAGCATCATTCCATATACCAAAGGTGATGGGTTTGATTCTCAGACAGGGCACATATCCAGGTTGTGGGTTTGATCCCTAGTCGGGGTGCATGTGAGAGGCAACTGACCAATGTTTCTCTCTCTCTCTCTCTCTCTCTCTCTCTCTCTCTCTCTCTCTCTCTCTCTCTCTCTCTCTCCCTCGCTTTCTCTTTACCTCCCTCCCTCTCTCCCTCCCTCCCTCCCTCCTCCCTCCTTCCCTCCTCCCTCCCTCCCTCCCTCCTTCCCTTCCTTTCTTTTCTTGGTCGCAGTTTGAGCTGAGAGCTACGTGTCCTATGTGGCTATCTGGGGGAGGCATGCATCGCTGGAGCACTAAGATGCCATGAAATTAGAATCAATAGCATTCTCAACTTATAAAATTCTAAGTAATAGAATTCTGGGGCCATGTAATGTTAATCAATAGTTCCCTGGTGCCATAAAATTCTAATCAATAGGATTCTCTGGTTGTGAATTCCAACTAATAGAACTCTGAAGCCATGAAATTCTAATTAATCAGGAACCTTCCCTGTGAAAGCAGTTAAATTCCTTGTGAAAGCAGCTAATAACTCGGTGGGAGTTAACCAGGAGCGGGGAATAAGTAGCATGTACAAGGATACTGTTGAAGAAGGATGGAGAGGTTGGGAGTTGGAACCTGTGCTTCACCCAGCCATTCAATTGGTTAGACAACCTTTGAGGGTCCATGTCTCTACCTTGAGTGCTAACACCAGAGTTTCAACAGCAGACAGTCTGGTGAAAATATAATGCTCAAAGGCACACCTGGGCTAAGTCTGTGCTATTTCCAGATTTTCTTCCAATCAGGTCTGGGACCTGCATAGTCCTCTCTCTGCTGCATGGAATCAGAGGACTCTGGAGTGACTGTGTCTGGGCCTCAGTTCTACCTCTTCCCCTTCTGAGTCTTTTTAAAAAAATATATATTTTATTGATATTTTTACAGAGAGAACGGGAGAGCGACATAGAACTAGAAATGTCAATGAGAGAGAAACATTGACCAGCTCCCTCCTGCACGCCCCCTACTGGGGATGTGCCTGCAACCAATGTACATGCCCTTGACCGGAATCGAACCTGGGACCCTTCAGTCCGCAGACCAAGGCTCTACCACTGAGCCAAACCGGTCTCGGCCTCCTTCTGAGTCTTAACTATAATATGGTATTGTCTTATACTCTTTCTTCTCCCCATTCTCACATTTATTATTCTTTGCTCTTTCCAATATTATTATTATTAATAATAAAAGCATAACATGTGAATTAGACCAGACATCCTTCTAGAAAAAGCTGGGACTGTGAGGGGTGCCTGGGTTTTGGTTGCCTGCTGGCGGCCCAGGTCCTGGTGCCAGAGGGAAGCCGGTGATGGCAGCCAGGGGAAGGAAAGCGTACTCTTGCACGAATTTCATGCATTGGGCCTCTAGTTTTTAATAACAGCAGTGTCTGTAAGAAAGGTGTTTGCCAAGGTAAGCAAAGTATTTGCCTAAACAAATTAGTTTGCAAGAATTTTCTGAGGCAAATAGTGAAGTTATTTATTGGTTTACAGTTTTACCTTCTAGGGCAGGGGTGGGCAAACTTTTTGACTCGAGGGCCACAATGGGTTCTTAAACTGGACCGGAGGGCCAGAACAAAAGCAACCTGACCATTCTGGCACTCTCATATTGGGCTGCTGGTGAAGGAGCGGAGGGGAGAGCAAGAGAACCCTCTGCTCTTTCGGTTCCTTGGGTCTGATAGAACAGCCGAACAGGCCGGATCCGGCTTGCGGGCCGTAGTTTGCTCACTGCTGTTCTAGGGTAAAAATTTCCTGGAACAAACAATCAAGTCATGTTGACATGGAGGCTTCAGTTCTTAGACCCAATAGTTGAGTATCATTAAGAAAGATGGTCTAGCCCTGGCTGGTTTGGCTCAGTGGATAGAGCATCAGCCTGTGGACTGAAGGGTTCTGGGTTTGATTCTGGTCAAGGGCACCCCTCTCCCTTCCTCTCTGAAAGCAATAAAAATATATTTAGAAAGAAAGAAAGAAAGAAAGAAAGAAAGAAAGAAAGAAAGAAAGAAAGGAAGGAAGAAAGGAAGGAAGAAAGATGGTCTAGCCCTAGCTGTTTTAGCTCAGTGGTTCAGTGTGCACCTATGAACCAGGAGGTCACGATTTGATTCCCGGTCAGAGCACATGCCTGGGTTGCAGGCTCAATTTCCAGTGAGGAGCATGCAGGAGGCAGCCTATCAACGATTCTCTGTCATCATTGATGCTTCTATCTCTTTCTCCCTCTTCCTTCCTCTCTGAAATCAATAAAAAATATATTTTATTAACAAAAAAAGAAAGATGGAGTTCTTATATTTATTCAGGCCTCTACTGGCATCATGTTATGGCCAGTGTTTCACTGTCACACACAGGGCTGCAATGACACCTTGAACGTGTGCCTGAACTTTACTCTGAAGTCCCAATGTAGAAATTGCTAAGTAGCAAGGTTTGAGCATCTGCAATTTTCCTTCGAGGCCTGTATTTCTAGCCCACTTTCCTGATTCCCAGAAGAGGAATATTTCCCTCCAGGGCCACCAGACCAGACAGCAGGAACTGCCAGGGCTTTGCCCACACCGGCTGCCTGCCCACCCGCCTGTCCTCCCTTGTTCTGGCAGATTAACAGTGACCTATGACCCCAACAGGCTGGCCATACTCCCAGCCAATTTTAGCCTGTCGAAAGGAGTCCCTAGGGGTGGTCAGGGCTCAGGGATGTGTTGGCCAGATGGGCCTGGGAGGTCTTAGGTTGGCTTATCCCAGGAGGCAGAGCAGGTGGGTAGCCTCCAGCACCCCCCCCCCTCCCGCCATTTCCCTATCATGCATCACTGGGCTGTAGCTGGAGCCAGATGGTGGGGATGGGGCAGCCTTGCAGTTTCTGGCCTGACAAAGGATCCTCTATTCTGCTTCCCTACCCTGACCAGCTTGGCTAGTCTAGTCTCTGATTGCCCAATCAGTCAGCCTTGGCCTGCCTTGCCCTAGGCAGCCTTTCTGCTGAGACTGTCCCTTCCCCCATCCTAGGCAATATTCCTGGCAGCCTTGGACTTGGAAACCCACTCATCCACTTGAGAGTGGGTATGACTAAAGCAGTGTTACTTTGTGGTTATAATGGTTATAGATTTAAATCTATAATAATAAAGGCATAATATGCTAATTAGACCAGATAGCCCAACGACCTTCCAGACATCATTCTGGCCATCCTTCTGGATGAAATTGTGGCAGCGGAACTGAGGCAGAGGTGGTTAGGGGCGATCAGGCAGGCAGGCAGAGGTGGTTAGGGGCGATCAGGTAGGCAGGCATAGTATTTAGGGGCCATCAGGCAGCAGGACAGTAGTTAGGGGAGATCAGGCAGCAGTTGAGCAGTTAGGGGTGACCAAGCAGGCAGGTGAGCAGTTAGAGGTGATCAGGCAGGCAGGTGAGCAGTTAGGAGCCAGCAATTCCACATTGTGAGAGGGTGCAGGCCGGGCTGGGGGACACCCCCCCTCCCATGCATGAATTTCATGCACCGGGCCTCTAGTTCATTAATGAGATCAAGTGCAATGGGCCAGGAGGGATTGTGGCAAATTGGTATTTGGCAGCGAGCGCACATCAATGAATGGTCTCTGTGATTACTACAGATAGGGAAACTGAGGCCTAAAGAGGAGGGTGCTTGCAGAAGAGTCTCATGGTTGGGAGTCAGGTCCAGATCTGATACTGAGAGAGTAAGTCTTTGGGCAGATTACATAAACTCTTTTTTTATTTTTTAATATATTTTTTATTGATTTTTTACAGAGAGGAAGAGAGAGGGATAGAGAGTTAGAAACATCAATGAGAGAAAATCATTGATCAGCTGCCTTCTGCACACCCCTTACTGGGGATGTACCAGCAACCAAGGTACATGCCCTTGACTGGGATCGAACCCGGGACCCTTAAGTCCGAAGGCTGACACTCTATCCACAGAGCCAAACCGGTTTCGGCTACATAAACTCTTATTCCTCATTTAACATGGGGCCAATTAAATCTTTATCATAGAAAAGAGTCCTTCCCTAGCCAGGTAGTTCAGTTAGTTAAAGGATCATCCTTATATGCCAAGGTTGTGTGTTCAATCTCCAGTCAAGGCACATACAAGAAGCAACCAATGAATGCATAAATTGAAGTTTCTTTCTCTCCTCATTTTTCTTTCTCTGAAACCAATCACTAAATTAAAAAAAAATTACCTGTGAAATAGGTCCAATAACAATGATACTATGAGGATTAAGTAAGTTATCCCCCCCAAAATGGTTATGGACCATACTCAATAAATATTAGTTATTATTGGAAGGTAAGGGGAGGAGCTTGGGGAAGGTTAGCCAACAAATTTTTGGAGGTGGGCCCTGGATACCCCTAACACCTGTCATCTGTGATATTCCTCCTCCAGCTAAGCTTTGTAGTGTCTCCAAGTCAGATCTGTCTTGAAGTGTAGCTGAGGGGAAGTCCCTGGGTGACCAGCAACCCTAGATCCCCTTCTAGGTACTGCCTCTACAGTGTATTTTGCTGTATTACTCTAGGCCTCTGGAGACTGGGCAGTTTGGTTTCTACCTATCTCAGGAGTCAGGCTTGTCTCTGACATGGGCAAGAGCATAGTGAGGGAAGGTGGGTGGTAGGGAAGTGAGCTGGGGTGAATGAACCGCAGGGTTGCTGCCAGGCCAGGTTTCATGCAAAGCTGACTCCAGGAGTCCCTCCCCGCACATAGGGCCGGGGAACTTTTCAGTTGGCTCCTGGATGGCAGGTGAAATCTATTAATATAGAAATAATGAGATAATTACTGTGATTTGGAAAAATTACTGGTGAGTGCTTTTGAGGGGATTTCAGAGCAGAGAAGAGTGTGAGTGAAACATCTGTGGGAAGAAAGGAATAAAGGATTGTTCTGAATGCAACATGAGGGTGGGTGAGCTCTGGGCCCAGGGGTGCTCCCTCCACAGCTTGTGACTCCTCCTGGAATCAGGTAAGGTTAGGGGGTTGGGGCAGTGTGTAGAACTCCCAATTTTGAATCTGTGTGTGTGTGTGTGTGTGTGTGTGTGTGTGTGTATGTTGGGGGTTGGGACCCTTTAATTTTCTCAGGTCATAGTATAAAGTTATACACCTGAAATTTATATAATGTTATTAACCAATGTTACCACAATAAAAATTTCAAAATGTATTCTTATTAATTTCAGAGAGTAAGGGAGATGGAGAGAGATATGTAAACATCAATGATGAGAAAGAATCATTGATAGGCTGTCTCCTGCACACCCCCTACTGGAGATCGAGCCCACAACCTGGGCATGTGCCCTGCCTGGGAATGGAACCATGACTCCCTGGTTCATAGGTCAACACTCAACCACTTAGCCACCCTGGCCAGATTACCCCAATAAATATAATTTTAAAAATTCTTTCAGAGCCCTCCAGGCTTTTGTTTTATTACCCCCCTTTCATATATGTGGAATGTGAGAGTTAGAGGGGAAGTGAGTTACTTGAGTCAGTGGAAGAGCCAGGGTTGGAGGCCAAATCTGCCTGACCCCAAAACTGGCTCCCTTTCCATTGGCTGGGTCTGTGACTGGGGGAGTGCAGGTGCTGAGATGGGATGGGCTCAGTAAATGGTAGCTGGTATAATAATGGCAACCATAGTAATAATCCCACCTCTGAAATGGATGTGTAATCCTCATATAAGGAAGGGAAGAAAGTGCTTCAGAAGTGGCAAGTTTAAGGACCCCCATTTCCCACACCATTCTAGACTCCCATCTTTCTTCTATGGATGCTGGATGGCCAGTTACCTAGGGCCCCGCAGCCCTGACTCTCTGCTGCCCTCTGCTGCCATCTATCAGATGTGGCGCTAAGGTGCTGAATCCACATGGCTGCAGTATTAGGCTGTTGCCAGCTCATTGACAAATGTCTTTTTCAAATGACTAATAGTGGGTACAGGGGTAGGGAAACCCTTTAGGGTCTCTGGTTCTTCCTTCATCAAATGTTGGACTGGGATAAAAAATTCTTAGGCCGTAATTATGAATCTCCTTCTGCTAAGGTCAACACCTTCCTGGCTCCTCATTATCTTTAGGGGGAAAAAACAAACCCATTGCCCTGGTTCCTGTCCCTTATACTTTGATTTTCTGAAAGCCTCTTGATCCTCACATGAGCATCCTCAAAGCCCAGCTCAACCCATCACCATTATCTCTCCCCCACCCCTAACCCCAAGCTTTATATTCTTGTCCTGGGTCCAGAATTAAAGAGTTTAGGATTATTGTCTGGTTTAAGAGGAAATCTCTCTCTCTCTCTCTCTCTCTCTCTCTCTCTCTCTCTCTCTCTCTTTCTAACTTGGAATTTTAATTAGGTACATAAATAGCAACATGAGAACAAGAAGTTCAAAGGCATGTAGTACATTATTTGGAGGTGAAAAGATTTCAGATTAGTCCATTGTAGTATGACATCAACCAAGGTAACAATGAGGCTGAGTGTAGTTTTTCCTGAAGAAAAAAGTAGTTTACTACTTTCAATAATGACATCTCTTCCATTTTTTTTTTCTGTAGAAACACTGGTTTGTTGTATGGAGTTTCCAATGTTTACATATAACTGATTAAAATGGGCCGAACATGGAGTATTCTACTTATTCCCAGGTGAATTCTTCACATTTCCTGGCTTTTGAAAGTTCTCCTTCCACAAATCTTCTACAACTATGTATCCTCGTAAATCCCAGTTGTATGGACAAATATGATGGCTTGTTGTGGATAATAAAGCGAGGCAGCTAATCCCATGAAACTAGGTGGATATACCAGCTTCTTTATTTTTGAACCTCTAGCTAAAAGGAGTCCAACAATGCCAGTAAAACCAATAACACCAAGTTTTGGAAAAAAATCCAGGAGGAGCATTTTGGAGAAATTCATCGCTGTCTAACCCCCACTGAACCAAACTTTGCATCTTGGGCCCAGTTTGGGAATGCATTTCCTAACACCAGCTTGTATATGGCTTGCAATACTGTCGGAGATGTGAGATGCTTTCTTCAAGTTGAGTCCTTGGCTCCTCCACATATTTAGACTGAACTCCGGGAACAGAGTAGAGTGAAAGCTCATTCACATTCACAAAAGCTTTGTGAGTTGAGTCCTTTTTCTGTGATGTGTAGACTTTGAAGGTGGGCCAACTCAGACTGGCTGGACCTCTGGATTACCTTGAACATGTCACTGGCAATGGCGGCTCTGGCGGAGTCTGAAAACCCCTCTCTTAATTAAATCCTCACACCAACAAAAAAACAAACACCCAACAGCAAATGTCCTGCTTCCTGAGATGATCATCTACTCTTACTCTCTCCTCTTCTTCTTGATTTCTAACTCAGGACTCAAACCCTTGGTTTATTTCCTTTGTCTACATTCTCTTCCTAAGTTATTTTAGACTGTCACACACTTTTTAGACTCTTCCTAATCTTCTTCATACAAGCCATCCGAAAATCTTTTTTTAAAAACATATTTTATTGATTTTTTACAGAGAGGAAGAGAGAGGGATAGAGAGTTAGAAACATCGATGAGAGAGAATCATCGATCAGCTGCCCTTTGCACACCCCCCACTGGGGATGTGCCCACAACCAAGGTACATGCCCTTGACCGGAATCGAACCCGGGACCTTTTAGCCCGCAGGCACACTCTATCCATTGAGCCAAACCGGTTTCGGCCATTCAAAAGTCTTAACCTCCTCATTACTTCTTAATTATATTTGCTCCTCTCCATCTTCTCTTCAGCCATCTCCCTAGTCCAGGTCACCACCATCTGCCATACCCAACTTCAACAGTCTCTGTACAGATTGGACTTTCCAAAGAAGGCAGCAACAATAGTTCCCATGCCATGTGCTCTTTTGGAATCTTGTCATTCTTCCATCAAGAGGTGGAGTCAAATTCACCTCTTCTTGAATCTGGGAAGATCTTTGTGATTGTCTTAACCAATAGAGCACATCAGAAATTATGTTAATATAGTTTCTCAGCTTAGATCATAAAAACACTATGCCCTTTCACCTTGCTTTCTTGAACACTCGAACTTGCAACCCAACCATCATGCTTTGGGCAAGCCCAGCAGCTCATGGAGAGGACTAGAAGCCCCCAGTCCCCAGCCCCACCTGAGCTCCTAGCTATGTGAGTGAGCCATCTTGAAAAGTCAATTAAAAAAAAAAGAAAATAAAAGAAAAAGATTTTTCATTCTCTAGTCAAGCCACTCCATCTGACATTGTATGGAACACTAGCCAGTGTGCCTTAGTTGGTTGAGTATCATCCTGTGCATCAAGGGGTCACTAGTTTGATTCCCCATTAGGGCACAGGCCCAGGTTGGAGGTAGGGATAAGTGCTCAGTTAACAGTTTAGAGGATTAGCTAATCTGAAAACCCCTCTCTTAATTAAATCCTCACACCAACAAAAAAACAAACACCCAACAGCAAATGTCCTGCTTCCTGAGATGATCATCTACTCTTACTCTCTCCTCTTCTTCTTGATTTCTGAACAACTCCCTTGGGGAAAAAAAAACAAAACCCTAAAAATCTAAAAGTGGTGAGTAAAATCTAAAAACATACATTACTGAGCTGCTAAGCATGAAAGGAATATGCCAAAATGTATTTTTTAAATCCTCACCTGAAGATATGTTTATTGATTTTACAGGGAGAGAAGGGGGGGGGGAAGAAGGGGAAGAAGGAAGGGAAGAAGGGACAGAAACATCAATGTGAGAGAAACATTGACCATTGATCAGTTTCCTCCTGCAACCTAGGTATGTGTCCTGACAGGGAATCAAACACACAACCTTTTGGTGCACAGGACAACACTCCAACCAACTTGGGTGCAAAAATTATTTTGATTCACAAGTATTTCTGCAACATCTAAATCATACAACTTATAATATGTAAATAAAGGAGATTATAAATTTGTGAAGGCTTGCTACATGTAAATCTCAGTCATGACTGGGCTGTATTACCCATTTCTATTATATTTGGGGGCATGAGTCAAATATGACAGTGGAATCTTTGGTTCTGAGAATGTTAAATCTTTCTTTAATTGTAATAAAACTAGAACTATATAAATACACAGTTTTATTGAGATATAATGGGGAGATGGATGATAAGTAAAAAAAAACACACATATGAAGCACACAGTACAAACTATTATGAGTCCTGTGAAGGAAAGAAATAGGATGGTTATGGGAGAATTATTAAAATTCCTCTCAACTTTGATTTGAACAGGCATTTTAAGGAGGCAGCACTGAGACAGCAAAATCAAGAAGTATGAGTTCCCTCTCCCTGCCTTGGCTTGGATGGTGGGGAGTAGTTTCTTAATTGAGACGGGCTGCCTTCTGGAGAAGTGAGCTTCTTGTAACTGGAGGCATCCAAGCTCAGGCGAGAGGGAAAGCTCTTGGAGACGCTATAAAGGGCCTTCTCGCTTGGGGTAAGGCAATTAGACTTAGTGACATTCGGTGGGTCCTCTCTTAAACACCAATATTTTATGATACTAGCATTGCTTTCCTCCGAATTTCACAAGGGTACAATTTGAATTCTCTGACATTCTGAGATTCTGATTCTAACTAGAATCTTGAGTAGCCCAGTAGAAGGGGCTAAAGTGAAAAAATAATCCGTTTCATATTCGGGTTCTGTCATTTATTGCCTGTTTGACTTTGGATAAGTCACTTTTTCTCTCTGACCTTGGTTTTCTCATCTGCAAAATGGAGATTTTAGTGCCTGCCTTACAAGGCTGCAATGGTTTAAAGGTGACATGTTAGGGAAGCACCTGGTTAAGTTTCCATCCCACAGGACACCATGCAGTCTTAGACTTTGGAAGCCTTCCAGCCTCCACTGAGATCCAAACCTCACCTGGGGTGCAGTATGGTGTCTCAGTGACCTCTGGTGCCAGATTGCTTGGGTTTATTACATCACATATCTGAGCCCCAGTTTTCTAATCTGCTTAGTGGAGACAATAACAGGACCTACTTCTGAGGACTTTTTTTTTATTTTAAAGATATTTTTTTATTGATTTCAGAGAGGAAGGGAGAGGGAGAAATAGAAACATCAGTGATGAGAGAGAATCATTGATTGGCTGCCTCCTGCACGCCCCCTATTGGGGATCAAGCCCGCAACCAGGGCATATGACCTGATCTCCTGGTTCATAAGTGGACACTCAATCACTGAGCTGGGCCCTAGGACTGTCTTTTTTTTTTTTTTTAATATATTTTATTGATATTTTACAGAGAGGAAGGGAGAGAGATAGAGAGCCAGAAACGTCGATGAGAGAGAAACATCGACCAGCCGCCTCCTGCAAACCCCCTACCGGGGATGTGCCTGCAACCAGTGCACATGTCCTTGACCGGAATCAAATCCGGGACCCCCCCAGTCCGCAGACGGACGCTCTACCACTGAGCCAAACCGGTTTCGGCCCTAGGACTGTCTTGAAGGTTAATTGAGATGATCCAAGCAGTTAGTCCTGTTAACTTTCGTTATTGCTGCCATCTTAGGGTCTAGAAGGCCAGGAGTGTAAAGAATCTCTGCTCCCTGCCTTGGAGCTTGTGCATAGCAGCCTCTCTGTCTGACCAGAGTCCTCTCCTGTACGCCTGGCCCAGAGGCTTGAGCCTGCAGGACCTTTGGTGGGGAATTCAAAACCGGGGAGCTGGAAAGTCCCCCTCCCTCCTTTCTTTTCCTCCCTGCCTCTCTTGTCCCTTGGTAGTGAACTGGTTTCCTCTAGAAGCTCTGCCCTGAGGTTGGTGGGAAGACAGGCCTGTGTGTGTGTGTGTGTGTGTGTGTGTGTGTGTGTGTGTGTCTGGGAGGACAATTTCTGAGCCACAGAGGAGTGGCATCAGCTGACCAGAGTGGAGGGAGAAGAAGAGCATTTTTTTGCAGCTACAGTGTTCCTGTGGTGGGCTGAGAGGGACACAGCTGACTGGCACTGCCCATATCATGTGATCTTGCACATAGACACATGTACATATATACATACACACACGCATCTCACTGTTTTCTTTGACTCTACACCCTTCTTCTCTGCTAGCCTCCTTTTATTCTGCTCACATCACACCTCTCACTCCTCTCTTCACATCACAACCACAGAAAACAGTCCCCTGGGGGGAGAAACTCTGTATTAGGGCTCTTTCTCACCAAGTTTGGCTCATTAAGTCTTTTTTAAGCAGGGCAGTACGTGGGGGGACTTTTAAAGATCTGGCGCCAGGCTTTGGTCCTGGGAAAGAAAGCGAACCTCCCCCTGGTCCCTTGTCTCCTGCCTGATCCCTCCTCCCTTCCGAAGTTCCAAAAACCAAGTAGGGTGTAATTCTCATTTATCACAAGTGCTTACCCCCATATTTCTTAGGCTTCTCTACAATATTTAAGCACCATCATACTTTAAAAATATCAATGCATAAGTAATGCTATATTTCCTTCCTACATGCTTCTGTCGTTCTCTCTCTCTTTCATATACTTGATGAATATCATGTGTATGCCAGACCCTGTGTTCATTTTATTTATTTTATTTTTAAAATATATTTTTATTGATTTCAGAGAGGAAGGCAGAGGGAGAGACAATGATGAGAGAGAGAATCATTGATCAGCTGCCTCCTGCACGCTCCACACTGGGGCTTGAGCCTGCATGTGCCCTGATCAGGATTCTAACAGTGACCTCCTGGTTCATAGGTCGATGCTCAACCACTGAGCAACACAGGCTGGGCCCTGGGTTCATTTTATTTTTTACTTGTGTCTCCCCTATTTTGACACTTATAACTATAAAACTATTTGACTGATGCTTGTGTTCCACAATAACTACACTTCATGTTTTTTCAAATATGTTTTTATTGATTTCAGAGAGGAAGGGAGAGGGAGAGAGAGATAGAAACATCAGTGATGACAGAGAATCATTGATCAGCCACCTCCCTCATGCCCCCCCACCAGGGATCAAGCCCACAACCCCGGCAGGTGTGCAGACGTGGTGAGATTTTTCTGATACGCTTCACTTCATATTTGGCAGCTGTCAAGCAGAGTGGGTCAGTCTCCAGGGACTGGTGTCAGATAGGCATGAGTTTGAATCCCAGCTTTGCTCCCACTCACAAATGTGTGACCTGGGCCAATTAGAGCTTCTCAGTCCAGATTTCCCCTTTTGTATGGTGGGGGTATTCAGAGCTACTCTGTGAGGCTACTGTGATGATGAGATTACACATGAAAAATATTGACTTGGGCTTGGCCAGTAGTGAGCTTTCAATAAATGAAAGTGATATTGATTCTATTTTCTTTTTAAAAAAATTATCTTTATTTTAAATATATTTTATTGATTTTTTACAGAGAGAAAGAGAGAGGGATAGAGAGTCAGAAACATTGATGAGAGGGAATCATCCATCAGCTGCCTCTTGCACACCCCCTACTGGGGATGTGCCCGTAACCAAGGTACATGCCCTTGAACCTGGGACCTTTCAGTCCGCAGGCCAACACTCTATCCACTGAGCCAAACCGGTTTCGGCTATCTTTATTGTTAAAAGTATTACAGATGTGCCCTTTCCCCCCATTGACCCTCCATCCACCCCCACCTTTCCCAGGCCTTCACCACACTACTGTCTGTGTCCATGAGCTATGCATATATGCAAATACGTCCCCCTGGTTAATCTGTCCACACCCACCCATCCACACCCCTGCCTTCCCTCTGAGATTCAACACGTCTTCACATAGATTTAATCCTGACAAATCCCTGTGAAAATAGACATTATTATGACTCCCATTTCACAGATGAGGAAAGTGAAGCTCAGAGAATTGAAGTGATGAGACCAAGGTTGACATGGAACTAGCAATGTCTGAGCAGGGATCCTAAACCAGGTCTCCAGGACGTCCAGACTCAGAGCCCCACCTTCCAGCCGTCTTCCCTCACACCGGGACTAGTTTTGGATTCTTATCCAGACAGGTCTCTCCTGTCTGGGGACTTCAGGCTTTCCTGTCTCCGACTGTGAACAGAACAGGGAGTTAATCTCCTGAACTCCCTTGGAAGTGGCGGGGGCTGGATCCCCCTGGTCCTTAAACAGAACCAGCCGAGCTCTCATCCCAGCAGGCGTGGCCGCCCCAAACCCACGCCCACACCAGACCACGCCCGCAGGCAAAAGCTCCCGACCCATTAGAGAGGGAAACCAGCTCCTTCCAAACCTCCTGCCCTCGCAACCGAACCCGCGGCTCGGTTCCTAGCTCGTCCGCCCGAGCCCTGAGCCTGGAGTCCAGTGCCCTACAAGCGCAGCCCTGCTGACAGCATCCCAAAGCCTTGCGCCAGGATTCCTGTGTCCTTTTCTGGTTTCTACGTGCGGACCCCCATAACCGCGTCTCCTTCACAGGATCCCAGAGCTCAGCTCCCAACCCGAAGGCCCGCCCCCTTAGGGCCCCGCCAGGCTCTCACGCCTCACGGGCTCCACGCCCAGACACCCTTTCATTTATTTAAACATATTTTTATTGATATTGATATTTTACAGAGAGGAAGGGAGAGATGTCGATGAGAGAGAAACATCAACCAGCCGCCTCCTGCACACCCCCTACTGGGGATGTGCCCGCAACCAAGGTACATGCCCTTGACCGGAATCGAACCCGGGACCCCTCAGTCCGCAGACCGACGCTCTATCCACTGAGCCAAACCGGTCTCGGCCAGACGCCCCTTTAACCCCGCTCTCCAAGCGGTCCCGCACTTGACCATCTTCGGGTCCCGGGCCCCGCCCCCGCCCCGCCGGCCCCGCCCACACGGCCCCGCCCCCGGAGGCTCCACCCCCAGCGGTCCCGGGCTGGGTGGCGGCTGGCCCAGCGGGGGCCCCGCTGCCCTCTGCCCCGGGCGCTCGGCTGGAGCGGGCCGGGCGCTGCCGGGCAGGGCGACCGCGGCGGCCCGGGGGCTCGAAGATGGCGTCCGGCAGGCGCGCCCCGCGCACCGGGCTGCTGGACCTGCGCGCCGGGGCGGGCTCGGGGGCCGGCGGCGAGCGGTGGCAGCGGGTGCTGCTCAGCCTGGCGGAGGACTCGCTGACCGTGAGCCCCGCCGCCGACGGCGAGCCCGGCGCGGAGCCCGGCGCCCCGCGGGAGCCCGAGCCCGCGCAGCTCAACGGCGCGGCGGAGCCCGGCGCGGCCACCCCGCAGCTCCCCGAGGCGCTGCTGCTCCAGCGGCGCCGAGTGACGGTGCGCAAGGCCGACGCCGGCGGGCTGGGCATCAGCATCAAAGGTGGGCGAGGAGGCGCCGAGGGCGTGGGGGTCTTGGGGGCTGGCAGCGCCCCGAGGGCGTGGACGTGGTCGAGGGGTATGAGGGCTCGAGGGGGGCAGAGGGAACCTGAGCACCAAGGTCGTCGGAGAGGGTTTCAGGAGTCCGATGTCTCCTCGGTGGAAAGGCAAAGGCACAGGTGTGGAGGGGGTTGGGGACGCCCAAGGACACGTGGGTGGCGAGTTCTGGGTGGAGGCGTAGGGATCTGAGAGCAGTTGCCATTCAGGGGCTGCATGGACATCAAGGACAAGATGGGCCCCGGGAAAGCAGAGGATGGAGAAAAGGGACTGAGGCCTGGGGCTGGGGTGTTTCTAGGGCAGGGAGGAGGAAGTCCCTGAGACACAGACAAGGTGGGGGCTAAGGGTAAGACCTGGAGTTCAAAGCATAGGGGTCAGTTGAAGACCAGGCACCTGCTGGGCTCACAGTCAGGGGCCAGGAAAAGACACACAGAAATATGAGGACCCAGTGAGGCTGCGTACCTAGGCGAAGAGGTGGGTTTGAGTTTCCCCATCTTACTAACTCCTCCGTGCACAGGACTGAGAGGGGTGGACATAGACTTGTTACTCCTTCCTCTCTGGGAGCTCTCAGCTCCCAATAGTGACAACTTTTTGTAAAAAAATATTTTTATTGATTTCAGAGAGGTAGGGAGAGGGAGAAGGAGAGGGAGAGAGAGAAACATCAATGATGAGAGAATCATTGATCAGCTGCCTCCTGCATGCTCCACACTGGGGATTGGGCCCATAAGCCCGCATGTGCCCTGACTGGGAATCAGACCGTGAACTGATTCATAGGTCGATGTTCAACCACTGAGCCACTCTGGCTGTGCCTGATAGCCTTTTTAAGGGTGCAACCAGACTGGTTTTGAGTCCAGGAGCAACTGTGTGAACTCAAATCACTTTCCATCTTTGAACCCCAGTTTCCTCAACTATATAGTGAAGCTAATAATATAGTTGTGATGTTTCTATGAGCACAGGAGCCTAAAGCATTCACCCTGCCAGCACATAGTAGGTGCTTAGTTAATTATCACTGTTAGATGAGAGGGAAAATGGAGGCCAGGAGAGATTCCCAAAGCAACGAGAAGTAGTGCTTACAATCCCTGCACACCCCCAGCTACTGTGTTCACAGTTCCTACCACAATTACTTTTCAGGGTCTCAGGCTAACTCTGCTATCATTCTGGATGTGCTCTTCCTGGCGCTGGGTCTATTCCTGTGCTTCCAGACCCTTTGGCCTGAGTGAGAGGGTAGGGATGGTGGTGGCTCAGCTACCACAGTGTGCCAAGTGCTACAGCACTCTAGGCCCACGACCCACTTCATCCTGGCAATAAGTGGTAAAAGGTAGGGAGCATAATCAATATTTTGCAGGTAAGAAACTGAGATTCAGAAAAGAAACAATTTCCCCAGGATTCCACAGCCAGTGAGTGGCAGAGCTGGGATTTGAACCTTAATTATCAGGCCACTAGATAGTGCCAGGGGAGTTGGTTCTTTCCCATGGAAGGGCAAATCCCCATGTAGTGACCCCTAAAAGAGAAAAATGATCATCCAGGGAGTGGGCATCCATCTTAGCCCCAAACTCTAGCATGGGGTTAGAACAGATCAATCCAGAAATTGTACACTTAATGTGTCAAAGCAGGAAGGAACTTAGAGTTCATATAAAGTTACACTTTGTAGATAGACAGACAGACTAGGAGAGAAGCAGGGACTTTCCAAGGTCACATAAAGTTACACCCTAGCACCAGACTTCTAGGTGGTAGTGAAGGTACTTTTGGAGGCGCCAGGGGAAGTACCAGCTCCATTTAATTCTTCATGTATGTAGACTGCACTCCTGCTACCATGATGACCTCCCCTCTAGGGTCCAGTCCAGCCCAAGCAGCCAGGAATGACCACAGTTCCACATTGAACCGAAGTTCCCAGTTTCAGGCCAAGCAGGGCAGATATAAATAGAAACCTTTTCCCTTCCTTGGCCTCAAGCTCCGTGCAGAACAATGAGCAAACTGGTAGGTCTGCATGGGGGTCAGGAGAAACTTCCAATTCTACGGTTGCCACACATTTATTTTGTGACCTTGGAATAATGACCACCCCCTCCCTATGCCACTAGTTCATCTTCAGTATTTCAGGGATGGGCCCGTGGTGTGACAGCTGAGGGTCCTACGTGCCGTCTGCCGCAGACAGAGTTGACAGTATCGGTTCTGAGGCTGGGAGACCTACATTCAAATGCATACTGGCTTTACCACTTACTAACTGGACAACCACGGGCAAGGGGCTTCTCTTCAGTTTTCCTCATCTGTGTAATTGGGTTTGTTCCGGCCCTCCGGTCCAGTTTAAGAACCCATGGTGGCCCTCGAGTCAAAAAGTTTGCCCACCCCTGGTAAGGGATCATAGGATTTCTAATCTCGGAAAAGAGAAGAACAAATCACTTGTTGAAAGATTGCATATATTTCCCAGCTCTAAAGAAAAAACAAAGCATGTATAATGGAATTCAACTCTTGGAAGACAGCAAAAACAAGGAATTTTCAAAGAATTTCTTGTATAATCTAGCTGTTCAAATTTGCATATAATCATTTCAGTCTTTATAAACAAAACACTTTTAACCTTCAAAAATGACTTATCATTATTTATTTATTTATATGTTTTTTTAAATTATCTTAAGTTTTACATATGTCTCCTATTTCCCCAATTGACACCTCCCCCACACACAACCATTTCCAAATGGACAAGCCCTCACCGCCCCAGTGTCCATTGGTTATGCTAATATGCATACATACAAGTGCTTTGGTTGAATTATTAGTATTATTAATGTCCAAAACTTCTAAGATTCTTTGCTGAAATTCTCTTTACCCCCCACCTCCCCTTCCCCAACACTGGGTTGGACACTGCGGGAGGCCTTCAAAAACAATTTTGCCTCCATGTGATTCCCAAGGGTTGGAGCGTCTGCCTCAGTTTCCCCCTCTTCCTGTGTCTGTGCAGGGGGCCGGGAGAACAAGATGCCTATTCTCATCTCCAAGATCTTCAAAGGCTTGGCCGCTGACCAGACGGAGGCCCTCTTTGTGGGGGATGCCATCCTGTCCGTGAACGGGGAAGACCTTTCCTCCGCCACTCATGACGAGGCGGTGCAGGTTCTGAAGAAGACCGGCAAGGAGGTGGTCCTGGAGGGTAAGCGCTGGGGAGCCCAGGGTGTTTAGCTCGTCCCTACTGCCTCCAGGCCTCGAGCCGTGGCGTCCGGGAGGTGGGCAGGGTTGAAAACAGAAACAGGACTTGGGGACCTGCCGTGGGACTGCGTGGGAGGGTGGGAGAGCCAGCGCAGAGCCGGGCAGACCTGGTTTTCATTTCCTCTTTCCCACTCCCTGTCTCCGTGGCCTCGGGTAAGTCCCTGCGCGGTAGTTTCCTCATCTGTAAGTCAGGTCTGTCATTCCTGCCTCGCTGGGTTGTGTGAACAGGACAAAGGGTCCATGGCAGGGTTTGTCACTCAGTGAGTGACTGGGGGACAGAGAGAAGATGAGACTGGAGATGGGACTGCTAAGACTCTTTCCCGAGGGCCTAGGAGAGCTCTTAAGTCCCAGTCCTTATAGCACTGAGGGGCCCTAAAACCCTGAGGCCCATTCTCATTTGGGAGAAGACGTGGCCTTTAGGTAGCAGAATAGCAAATGAACAAGGATCAGAGAGGAGGTGTTTTTTTTTGTTTGTTTTTTTGTTTTGTTTTGTGGGTGGTTCCTTTCCGCTCTCCCCTCACTGCATGGTCTTGGATGAGGCCTTGGCCTTCTCTGGGCCTCCGTTTCCCCATCGGTTGCCATAGGCCTCTTGCTGTGGTTGTTGCCTATCTGCCTTTTGCCATCTCTCTCAAGAGATTTCTGCTGTGCTCAGCCCTTTCCTCAAACTTCAGTCTGCAGTTTCCGGAAGTTGTGGGGGCCTGAGGAATGTGTCTGGCTCATGGCCCAGAACAGGCATGGGGAGGTGGCGGGGGCTGATGGAGAATGCCATGCTGGGCTGAGCCCGAGGCCCAGATCCTGACACGTTGCCTTTGTTTCCCCAAATGGGTCTCTAAGAGGCCACGGAATAAACAGGCGTTGGGTCTCTGTGCGATCTTTGGCATTCTTGTTCTCTCTCAGTTTTTGTTTTAAATATATTTTAATTGATTTTTTTTTTTTTTTTTTTAGAGAGAGAGGAAAAGAGAAAGAAAGAGGAAGGGAGGGAGGGAAGGAAGGAGGGAGGAAGGGGGGAAAAGAGAGAGAGAGAGAGAGAGAGAAAGAGAGAGAGATTGCTGTGAGAGAGAAACATCAATCAGCTGCCTCTTGCACTTGCCCTGACCGGGATGAACACATAACCTGGGAATGTGCCCTGACCAGAATTGAACCTGCCACCTTTTGGTGCACTGGACGATGCGCCAACCAGCCAAGCCACATGGGCCAGGGCTCTCTCAGTTTTGTTTTCCTTTTACATTTTAGGTGTATCTATTTAAATGCTACTAGTGCAGTTTTTATTTTTATTTTTTGGTGCACTTTTAACATACACAGTGTATTTACTTATTTAGAAGGTAAGTTTAGTAAAGCTGGGGACAGTGAAACAAGGAAGAGGCTAGGACAGAAGAAGCAACAGGAGAGAGATGAGGTGGGGCTGCTTCAGTTCTCTAGAAACGTTAAGGGAAAGCAGTGGGCAGAGGCAGTGAGCTCACCGGAGAGTCAGAGAAAAGGGGGCCAGGGGGACAGGTTCCGGGGGTTAGCCCGTTGCTCCCCTGGCTGCAGATCTGTGGGGACCCTTCAAGTTTAGGCATGCCTGTGGCGGAAGGAGAGGAGGAAGGGAAAGGCACCAGAGTGCTCCCGGGAGGGAGAGAGTGCGCCTACAGTGTATATTTTTAAAAAGCTGACGCTGCAGTGTTGGTCCCTAAAAGCTTAAGTACATCAATCATATTTTAACAGCCAAGTTATATTAATGATATGGCTATAAGATACTTTTTCTCCCAGATGTCTTGTTACTAGCCTTTAATGCAATTTGAAACAGTTGAAATTTATCAAACTGTCATATTTTGGTTGACTTGAAAAAGCTCTTTTAGTTTTTGCTGCTTGAAAGTCTAACCTATAGATGGCAAAATTTCTACTATAGACACATTTCTAATCCACGCAGAGGTCCCCCTCAGCCCCTCATCTTTAGGTTGAGAATGTCTCTATTTGGGTTCTCAGTGTGGATCATTCTGAAGTAGCATCTCTGAATGTTAGATGCTTGAAACATCTCCTGGTTTAGGAGTTACTAGTAATATCCAAACTCATTTACTCTATTCCTTCTTCACTAAGACAAGAAACGTTTGCAGAAACCTACTGTGTACCTGGTGTGCAGAGCATTGAGTTAGAAGCTGAACTAGACCCAGGCTTCTCCTGAAGGAGCTCACCATCTGGAAGAAGAGATAAAACATAAGCACTGTCTCTTCTACATAAACTATTTAAAAATCAGTTCCTAAACTCCTGTCCGCTTTGTGGTGAATCTCTGGCCTTGGTAAGACCTTTGCTTCTCTGGGCCTCAGTTTCCATATTGGCTAGGGTTAGATTAGATCAGAGATAACCAATAGCTTTCATTATGAATGCCACCTTCTCTGATGGTCACTAGGAGTTCCATATGTAGGATTGGGAGGTCTTGTCTGGACTCAGCGGAAAGGAGCTGGAATTGATTAATAAGGTCTACCATGGATATGGCAAGGAAGAGAAGTAACCTGTGTGCCATCCCAGGATTGGGGGTCTCTAGTGCTATGTTCTCTGAGACTTCATAGGGCAAGATCTTTCCTTGGCAAATCCTGCTTCAAGTCTGCAGGTGGAGCTTGGTCTCTCTCTCTCTCTCTCTCTTTTTAAAATATATTTTTATGGATATCAGAGAGGAAGGGAGAAATACAGAAACATCAATGATGAGAGAGAATCATCAATCAGCTGCCTCCTGCACACACCCACCAGGGATAGAGCCCGAAATCCAGGCATGTGCCCCAACCCGGGAATCAAATTGTGACCTCCCGATTCATAGATCAACACTCAACCACTGAGCCATACTGGCCCGGCAAACTTGGCCTCTCTGTTGCCCAATATAGGATTCGGCACATAGTAGGCACTTTATAAATGTTAGTAACTCCCCTCCTGTTTCACTGCACTTTTATAGAATTGATATTATTTTCTCCTTAAATGTTTAGTAGCAATATCCAGGGAAGCCACCTAAATATATTTTATTGATTTTTTTACAGAGAGGAAGAGAGAGGGATAGAGAGTTAGAAACATCGATGAGAGAGAATCATCGATCAGCTGCCTCTTGCACACCCCCTACTGGGGATGTGCCCGCAACCAAGGTACATGCCCTTGACCAGAATCGAACCTGGGACCTTTCAGTCCGCAGACCAACGTTCTCTCCACTGAGCCAAACCAGTTTCAGTGAGGGAAGCTACCTTTATAGAAAGGCTTTTAACTCAGATTTTAATGTTGTTAATAGGGTTATTTAGAGGATCTATTTTTTTTTCCCTTGATGAGCATTGGTAGTTTTTGTCTTTCAAGGAATTTGTCCTTTTCATCCAAGGTGTCAGATTTATCGACATAAAATCATTTCTTATTTCTGCCTTTTGGATGAGAGTCCTCTTTTGCTTTCTCTTTTTCTCCCCTCCCTTCATGCTGCTCTACTCAGTGGTTTTGAAGGCACTTATTGGGAGACAGCTGAGCAAACCTACCAGGTCACCGACATGTCACACATGCTGAGATAGGGTCAGCATGCCCAGGGATTGGGGGAGGAAGTGGCTTCTTCTCTCTGGGTTGTCAGGAAAGACTTCCTGGAGAAGGGGATGCTGCCAGTTTATGAACAATAAGCAGAGGTAAGTACAGGGCGGAGGAAGGCGTTCCAGGCAGGGGAACTGTGTGAGCAAAACCATAGAGGGGGGAAAGTGACTTGACTTTAATAATTCAGCTGTAACTGAACCTATGGTATGAGGAAAGAAGTGAAAAAAAAAAAAGAGGAGGCTAACCAGATTGGCAGATCCTGCAGAGCCAGACAAAGGAACTGGACTTTCTCTGGAGAGAAAGGAAGAGCCATTACAAGGGGTTCGGCAGGGCTCACACGGTCAGCTCTGAGCGTTAGCAGCATCTCTGGTTTGGAGGGAGGCACAGACAGATGCAGAATGGTAACAGGGAGGGGATGCCATGAGCAGGAGGGAGAAGGTGATGGGGCCATGAACAGGAAGGAGAAGGTGGTGGTTTGATTTGAGCAGGTTTGCATGAAAAGAATTTGGAGGCTGTGGCCTTCTTTGTTGATTTCCCCCAGCTTTTCCTTAGTCAAAGTCTATTTTGAGTTGCTTTCCTGGCCCAGCACGCTTATGGAAGGAGGTCATTTCAACCAAAGCAGAAAAGGGGTGAGAGTGGGCACTGGGGTAAAAAATCTTTGAGTTGCACGGGTGATCTGAGAAGCTTGGAGGGTGTGAGGGAGCTAAGATGCTGGGTTGTGGCTGGTCCTTGAGATTTGGAGGAATCTGTAGAGAAGGTAAGAATTGGGCAGTGGCCTGAGTCTGGAGCCAGTGCTCCTGAGAGCCTCTCTGGGCCTACGTTCTCCGCTAGAACCCAGTCATTGGTCACATTGTTCAGAACTTCTCTGCCCCTGTCTCACTCAGAAGCTACCTCCAGGGGGCCATGAAAGGGTGGCCTGTCCTTTGTGTCTTAAAAATTTAAAAAAAAAAATATATATATATATAGTTACTGATTTCAGAAAGAAAGGGAGAGAGAGAGAGAGAGAGAGAGAGAGAGAGAGAGAGAGAGAAACATCAATGATGGGAGAGAATAATTGATCTGCTGCCTCCTGCTTGCCCACAATGGGGATCAAGCCTGCAACCTTGTCATGTGCCCTGACCCAGAATTGAACCTTGACATTGTGGTTCATAGGTTGATGCTCAACCACTGAGCCACACCAGCCGGGTAGGTGGCCTATTCTTTGGATGAGAAGTTGGCAGGGCAGCTGGGCATCTTTCCTGAGGCCTGGGTCTTGGTAGGTACAGAGCTTCCTGAGAGTGTCCTAGAAGGACAGATGTCACCGACAAACTCTGGGTGTCAGCCAGATCCCTACTTCTTTGGCCTAAGTCAGGGGCTCAGCTGAGCATCAACAACCCTAGTCTGCCTTCTGTACCTTTTCCTCTGGGAGGTCAGGGGTTTGCACAAATGTCTTGAACCCGCTCTCAGTTGCAGGGATGTGTTTGTGACCAGTCTGGGTCCAAGCTGGCAGCCAACACCTCTGCCTGCTACTTAGAGAGGCCCATTGTGTGCCAGACCTGGAGCCAGGGCCAGCCTGGGCCCTTGGAGACGAAGCCTGTGGGAAAGGAGGGACAGCCAAATGCCTCCTCTCCCTCCACTCCAGTGTGGCGGGCAAGACAGAGTCAACAGTGAGTTTGTGATGCATTAAAATATAACACTAAAGGACAGTACAAATTAATGAAGTCAATTTTGGTACTTTGTGCAAAGGGGAAGTACATTCCACATAAAGATCAGGCTTTTAAAAGATACAGAAATAGCCCTAGCTGATTTGGCCCAGTGGATAGAGTGTTGGCCCGGGACTGAAGGGTCCCAGGTTCGATTCTGAGTTTTGGGCTTGATCTCCAATAGGGGGCAACCAATCAATGATTCATTTTCTTTCTTTTTTAAAAAAATATATCTTATTGATATTTTTTATAGAGAGGAAGGAAGAGAGATAGAGAGCTAGAAACGTCGATGAGAGAGAAACATTGACCAGGTGCCTCTTGCACAGCCCCTACAGGGGGTGTGCCCGCAACCAATATACATGCCCTTGACCGGAATCGAACCCGGGACCTTTCAATCTGCAGACCGACGCTCTACCACTGAGCCAAAACGGTTTCGGCAATGATTCATTTTCATCATTGATGTTTCTATCTCTCTATCCCTCTCCCTTCCTCTCTGAAATCAATAAAAAATATTTAAAAAAAGAATCCTTTAAAAAGAAATTAAAGACACAGGAATAGAGTAACATGTATATAAAAGGCACATACCGTAATAGGAATTTCTATGATCCCTGTTACAGTCAAAAGTCATCAAGATTTGTTGAGAATAAAAACTTTCTTCAAGTCATCCAACCAATAAATTGGCAGGCTCAGAATTGAAACCAAGGTCAGTTTGGTTGCAGAGGCCACCATTGCCTCAGCCTTGAATAATACCTACCTTGTATTGTTATTTGCAAGATTAAAATATAATACAGGTAAAGTGTGTGTAACATGCTGAGGCCAGTGCCCACAGTATATACGTATTCATTGTATTTGCTGTTTATAAGGATGAGACAATGCGCTTGAAGGGCATAGCACAATGCCTTCCACATGGTAAGCATTCAATAAAAGTCAGCCTTTATTATCATCACGCCAGCATCAGCAGATTATTGTTTTCGCCAGTGAAACAATTCCTGCCCCCCGTGGAGGGCAGGAATCATGTGTAGTTTGTCTCAGAGTCTGAGGCCTGGCACTGAGCCCAGCACACATTAGATCTTGGTGAGTGTTTGGGGAACGATCACTAGGGTACATCTCAGACCTCTTCTGCTTTGTCTTTAACCTTGTCAATTGCAGTTTACTTTCCTAAACGTGTAAGGTGGGGCTCAAGGCAAGCTGGGCTTCAAGGCTCACGCTGGGCTTGACTGACTCCTGAGAATTTCTTTTTCTTCCTTTTCATTGAATTTATTGGGGTGACACTGGGTAACTGAGAATTTTTGTGATGTGTTCTTCTGACTCCAGGTGTAGGCCCCTTGCCAACTTCTCCCCTGAGAGATGGACACTGCCAGGTGTCATGACTGCTCAGTGCATGACCACCATCCAAAGTGGGATGTTGCCCTAACCGGTTTGGCTCAGTGGCTAGAGCGTTGGTCTGAAGACTGAAAGGTCCCAGGTTCGATTCCGGTCAAGGGCATGTACCCTGGTTGCCGGCACATCCCCAGTAGGAGGAGTGTGCAGGAGGCAGCTTGATTGATGTTTCTAACTCTCTATCCCTCTCTCTTCCGCTCTGTAAAAAAATCAATAAAATATATCTATATACATATATTTTATGTGTGGCCGAAACCGGTTTGGCTCAGTGGATAGAGCGTCGGTCTGTGGACTGAAGGGTCCCAGGTTCCATTCCGGTCAAGGGCATGTACCTTGGTTTCGGGCACATCCCCGGTGGAGGATGTGCAGGAGGTAGCTGGTTAATGTTTCTCTCTCATTGATGTTTCTAGCTCTCTATCCCTCTCCTTTCCTCTCTGTAAAAAAAAAAAATCAATAAAATATATATTAAAAAAAAGTGGGATGTTGCCCTAGCTGGTTTGGCTCAGTGGATAGAGCATCGGCCTGCAGACTGAAGGGTCCCGGGTTCGATTCCAGACTAGGGCACATGCCTGGTTGTGGGCTCCATCCCCAGTGGGAGGCGTGCAGAAGGCAGCCAATCAATGATTCTCTCATCATTGATGTTTCTATCCCTCTCTCCCTGTCCTTTCCTCTCTGAAATCAATAAAAATATAATTTTTAAAAAGTGGGATGTTATTAACCATTGCAGCTAATTTGAGGTCACCCGAGTTGGCTTAGCTAAGTGATGCCATGCTTCTGAAGTGCCTGTGGGACTCTTGTCCTGGGAACGGAGTCATGAATGTAGCTCCTATTCAGACCTCCCATGGCCACAAAGACCTGTTGTTCTAATCATTGTTTTCAAGGGAAGATTATTTGGCTACATACACCACACACCACACCACACCCACACAGTTTTAGGCCATGTGACTCCCCACAGACAAAATTTGGCTTAATGTAGCCCTGGCCTGTTCCCTGGATCTTGATTAAAATTCCTGTGGGGCTCTGGAGGGGGGTTCTGGCTTCAATTAGCTGTATGAGTCTGGCTGCTGATGGTCGGAGAGGAAATAATAATGATAATGATGTAGTGTCTGCTGTTCATGGAATACCTATAGTGCATTAGACACCGTGCTAAGTGTCTTTCATATGTTATCTCATTGATTCCTCAAAACCACCCCTGTGAATTAGGTACATTATTTATTCCATTGTGCAGGTGAGAACAATGAAACTCAGAGAAGTGAAGCTACTTGCCCAAGGCCACACAGTAGCTGAGATAGCATTTGAGCTCAGATCTGTCAGATGCAAGAACCCATGTTCTTAAATATTTATACAGCACTGAAACTCATTTAACCCCTGAGACTCAGCTTATTCAATTTATTCAACTGTTAAATAAGGACATAGATCCATTTCTTGAAATGGTGCGATAAGATGAAGATGTGTTTGTGAGAGTTGAGGTTGGTGCTTGGTGCATAGTAGATGCTCAATAAGTACTTCTTTTTAAGATCCAAGAACTCTGCTTCTGGAGTTGATGAGGGTCTTATCCCAGAATCCTGGCTTTGATTATTTTGAATATGGTGGTATATACATGTTTTTTTATTTTATTTTATTAATCCTCACTTGAGGATATTTTTCCATTGATTTTTAGAGAGAGTGGAAGGGAGGGGGAGAAACATCAATGTGAGAGAGATACATTGATTGCTTGCCTCTTATGTGCACCTGACCAGGGCCTGGATTGAGCCAACAACCGAGCTATGTGCCTTTTACCAGAATTGAACCTGGGATCCTTCAGTCCACTGGCCAATGCTTTCTCCACTGAGCCAAACCAGCTAGGGCTATATATATATTTTAAAAAGTAGACTTTCAAAAAAAAAGTAATATATGTCTATTGAAAAAACCTAGGAGAGTGAGTGTAAAGCAATTGTCTTTTCATAGAGATAACCACAGTTGATATTTTCACATTCTTCCAGAAAATTTCCATGTTTGTTTTTATCACTTAACAAGTTGAGGACATATTTCCAACTCAGGACTTGTAGCTATGTTTCATTCTTTTTTTGTTTGCTTGTTTTTTAGAAGTTCTAGAAAACTAGAATTTTAGTATTTCTTACTTTTATTTTTAAAAATATATATTCTATTTTTTTTTTTTTTTTTTTTTTACAGAGAGGAAGGGAGAGGGATAGAGAGTTAGAAACATCGATGAGAGAGAAACATTGATCAGCCGCCTTCTGCACACCTCCTACTGGGGATGTGACTTTAACCAAGGTACATGCCCTTGACCGGAATCGAACCTAGGATCTTTCAGTCTGCAGGTCAACGCTCTATCCACTGAGCCAAACCAGTTTCAGCCTTACTTGTATTTTTAAAAATACATTTTTATTGATTTTAGAGAGGAAAGGAGAGGGAGAGAGAGATGGGAGATCAATAATGAGAGAGAATCATTGATTGGCTTGCTTCTTGCATGCCTTCTACTGGGGACTGAGCCCGCAATCTGGGCATGTACCCTTGACTGGAATTGAACCTGGGAATCTTCAGTCCGCAGGTTGACGCTCTATCCACTGAGCCAAACCAGCTAGGGTTTTGTTTCATTCTTTTTAATGATTGCACAATATCATCCTATATAATAAAAACCTAATATGCAAATTGACCAAACGGCTGAACAACCGGTGGAATGACAGGTCGCTATGGCATGCACTGCCTCCTGAGAGGGAGGCAACCAGCAGCGGTGATCAGGGTCGGGGCCAGCCAGTAAGCACCCTACCTGTTACCTCCTGCAAACCAGTAGTTGGACATTCCCTGAGGGCACAGGCTGAGGGACTACTCACCAATCTCCTACTCCCTACCCCCCCGCACGAGTTTCATGCACTGGGCCTCTAGTATTATTGATATTTGTACATTGATTTAACCAATATTTTCTGACTCCTGTCTGAGTTCCATGACTAGATGTAGGAACTGGTGATATAGCCAAGAATAAAACTGAATTAGGAGCCCTGGCCGGAGCTTAGTTGGCTGGGCATCATTCTGTGCACCAATAGGTTGTCGATTGATTCCTGGTCAGGGTACATGACTGGGTTGTGGGCTTGGTGCAAGAGGCAGCCTATCGATGTTTTGCTCTTACATTGATGTTTCTCTCTCTCTCTCTCTCTCTCTCTCTCTCTCTCTCTCTCTCTTCCTCTCCCTTCCTCTCTCTTCCTAAAACTAAATTAAAAAATATAAAGTTAAAAAAGAAGACTGAGTCAGGAAGCTCATATCTTGTGTTTAGCAGCCTCTTCCCATGGACATTCAAGTTGTCACTAGTCTCTTGAACCAAAGACAATAGTGCTGTGACCCCTCTGTACACTTTTGAGCATTTATCTGAAGCAGGACTCCTGCAAAGGATATTATTAGATCAAAGCATTCACATGCCTTTAGGATCGTGAGGCATACGGGTGTGGTGAGGTGAGATTCTTTTGCTCAGAGTGTGGCAACCTAGGCTCTGTTGTTCAATCCTGCTTCAGGGCCTGCCAGGGGCTGGGGACTATTTATAGTCCAGCCTTGCTAGACCAGCAGGACTTTAAAGGTCATCCCTTCCAGAGCCTGTTGGAATCTCATGTCCACTCCATACCATCCTGGGCAGCATGTGGGCAGCCCTGACTTGAGCCTTTATAGTGCTTTACTCAGAGAGCTGGTGTATCAAGTGCCCGCTATTTAGGCAGAGAAACTCAGGCTCAGAGAGACCTTGGGACTTGCCAAGACCAGAGAGCAAGTGACAGGGCCTGGATTAAAATCTTTGTCTATCTGTAACCACATTGTGTGCTGTTACACTGAGAACAGCAGCAGAAATAATAACTATATTACTTAGTGAAGATCTATTCCATGCCAGGCGGGGTGAAGTGTCTTTCAGGTGTTGAATATCAATATTCTGAAAGTAGATATGTTTGCTCCCATTATAAAGATGAGAAAATAGAGGCTTACAAAAGGCAAGCCAGCTGTCCAAGGTCACAGAGCAAGGAAGTAAAACCCAAGTCTATTTGATGTCTCTTCAGGCTGTCAGTATTAATTCATTAAACAAATTTCTTATTTACTGGTTACCCGGTATATGTTGGTACTATTGTAGATGCTGGGGATGCCCTAATGAACAAGAAAACAGGTCTCTGCCCTCACAGGACTGACATTTCAGTTGGAGGAGAAAGGCCATTAACTAGTAAACAAACAGGACAGATCATGTAATTTCAGGTGAGGGCTAGTAAATCACGTACTGGACAGATAAGGAACAGCTTGGGCTTAGAGAACAGGCTTCAGCCAAGACTCAGTGCCAAGGTATTCAGTCCCAAACATTTATTGAGCACTGGGGTAAATCCTGGGGATACTGTAATGAGCCAAAACAGATGCACCCCCCTATCTCTTCTCAGCCTTTAGGCTAAGATCAAATGCAGATATGTCTCCTTTTCTTCGCTCCGTGGGCCAGACAAATGGCCTTGTCTGTTCCTTGTGTTTTTAGAGAAGCCCGGGTCCTTGGGGCCCTGGCTTCTCCCCCTGGGAGAGCTGGGACCTGGGGCCTTGGGAATGGGCAGTGTTTGTCTCTATCTCAGCTCCCCTGAAGAGGAAAGGCCCATGTGCCACTGCCTTATCAGGCTTGTGGGCCAGGATCGTGGCTGGGGTGGGTGTGGATACCAGCTGTGTCTATCCTTGGAGTCTCAAGAATGCTGGCCACAGGGCCATCCATGGTCGTGTCCTCAGCTTTCCAGGCCATCGCCTTTAGGAAGCCTGGCCCTGCTTGCTGAGTGACTCAGGTAGAAATCAGAGCAGAGAGGAAGACTCAGAGCTGGGCTATTTATGGTCACACTCCGGGGCACCCATGACCCCACCCCCATTGGTTTGTGAAATCCAAGCCCTGTATTGAGTGCCAGCTGGTATGCTGTCCATTTATAGCATGTTCTTGTGGGAAAGGAGAAGGAGGACCCAGTTCTGGAACGGCCCGGGTGGGTGAGCAGGGACTCTAGCAGCTTTTCTGGCTTCAGGGTTGACAAATGTTCATTTGTGGAGCACATAGGATAGGAGATCCCTGTTGCATTCTGGGGATACAGAGATGAGTCAGATGAGGTCCCTGCCCTCACAATGCTCCCATCCTGGTGGGGGGCAGATCTCCACACAGACACAGGAGAGTGGATTCTGGGGGGCTGCAGAAGTGATGGCTGAGGTGGAACCAGTGTGGGCATCTGGGAAGACTACCTAGAGGGGTGAGTTGGAGCTGAGCTAGGACCTCTTGGAGTGTGGCATCTTCTTCCTCCCGGTGAACAAATGTGCCCTGTCCTGGCATTCATGGAAACTGACTCTGGTTTTGAATCAAGCCCAGTTTCTGTTCTCTGGGAGTTCCATTTTGATGGGAGAGACAACCCCAATGCACAAAATAACAATAGTGTTCTAAGAAGTGTGGGCAGTGGTGGCTAATAGCTAAGAAACATATTTCTTTTTTAAAAAAAATTATTTTATTGATATTTTACAGAGAGGAAGAGAGAGATAGGGAGCTAGAAACGTCGATGAGAGAGAAACACCGACCAGCTGCCTCCTGCACCCCCCCCCACTGGGGATGTGCCCACAACCAATGTACATGCCCTTGACCAGAATCGAACCCGGGACCCTTCAGTCCACAGACCGATGCTCTACCACTGAGCCAAACCAGTTTCGGCAGAAACATATTTCTTGAGTCCTTAACTTGTGCCACATGTTTTGCATAATCTCACTTAATTCTAACATCTCTCTAAGGTAGACAATGTCATCCCTCTTATATTTTATTATTATTATTATTATTATTGATCCTTACCTGAGGACATTTTAAAAATTTAATTTTTATTTTATTTATATATTTATTTATTTATAAAATAGATTTTTATTGATGTCAGAGAGGAAGGGAGAGGGAGAGAGAGAGAGATAGAAGCATCAATGATGAGAGAGAACCATCAATCGACCCCTTCTTGCATGTTCCACACTGGGGATCAAGCTTGCAACCTGGGCATGTGTCCTGACTAGAAATTGAACCATGACCTCTTGGTTCATGGTTTGATGCTCAACCACTGAGCAACACTGGCTATGTTTTTAATTAATTTTTAGAGATAGAGAGAAACAATGCGAGAGAGAAACATTGATCAGTTGCCTTCCGTATGTGCACTGACCAGGGATTGAACCCCCAACTGGGTATATGCCCTGACTGGGAATCAAACCCATACTTTTGATGTATGGGATGATGCTCTAACCAGCTGACCCACACCAGCCAGGGCTCATTCATCTTTTACTGACTTGCAGAGTGAGGCCCAGAGAGGTGTCCATGGTCACACAGTTAGACAGTACTGGAGGTGGAATTCAAGTCCAAGAGTATCGACCTCCAAACAGTGTATTAAGAGCATTCTGTGCAGATGTAACTGCATTTTCAAATATGTGGGAGTGTGGAAGCTAGTACAGCTTCTGAGAACTCCAAGGAGGTCAATATGCTTAGGCTCTACAGCAGCGGTTCTCAACCTGTGGGTCACAACGGCCCACAGGTTGAGAACCACTAGCAGGGTCGCCTAAGACCATCAGAAAACACATACATTACGATTCATAACAGTAGCAAAATTACAGTTATGAGTAGCAACGAAAATAATTTTATGGTTGGGGGTCACCACAGCATGAGGAACTGTATTAAAGGGTCACAGCATTAGGAAGGTTGAGAACCACTGAATTAGAGGGTGAGATTAGGGATGTGGCAGGAGGTAAAGCCAGAGAAGTAGGCAGGGCCCAGGTCCTGGAGAGCCTTGATGTTGGATCTCCAGGAAGCCAGAGCAGGGCTTTGAGTAGGGTAGGGACATGGCTAGTTATAGCAGAGAGATTAGATGTACCCTGGGGGGAGGGGGGAAAAAGGGAGGGGAAAGACCATATTACTTTTGTCTGCAGATCATAGGAACCTGATCCAAAGGATTTTAAACATTGAATAAAATGTGTTTTATTCACTCCATACCTAAAGGGTGATTAATCTAAGGCCTCCCCATTCTCGGTGTGTGGACCTTAACCCTTGTGGTCAAAAAGTGACTGTCATTGCTCTAGGACCAATTCCCCTTCTAGCCTGATAAGAGGAAGGAAGGGAGTATACTTCACCCCTCATTGGCCAGAATTGTATCATCTGCCCCTTTCTAAACCAATCACAAACAAGAATGATGAAACAATGATGATCAGCTTTGGCCAATCAAGATTTTCCCTTGGGTTTGGGAGAAGCCCAGCCTGTGGGGCTCAGGGTTCTGTTGGCAAGGAGAAAAGAGCAGGGGGATGGCTTGGATGTCATATAGGATGTGATGTGTCCCACCTTCATTGTCCCTTGAGACATAATCCAACATTCAGTTCTGGGGTAAGTCATTGCTATAATGATGATGTTGAGTTCCCTCAGCCTGGCCTGTGCCCTCTCACAGTCCTGGATCCCGAGGGGAGTAGGCCTAAGAAGTCAGTCGAACATCTTTGGCACCTCTGCATTGGTGGGACAGGCTCCTGCCACTGCCAATGTGCTCACCAGCCATGAGCCCGGCTTCTGGCTGAGCAGTGCTCCCCCAGTGGGAGTGCACTGACCACCAGAGGGCAGCTCCTGTATTGACCATCTGCCCCCTGGTGGTCAATGTACATCATAGCGACCAGTCATTCTGCCATTTGGTTGATTTGCATATTAGCCTTTTATTATATAGGATTGATTTTTTTCAGAGAGGAAGGGAGAGGGAGAGAGAGTTAGAAACATTGATGAGAGAGAAACATCAATAAGCTGCCTCCTGTCTCCTCCCCCCCCCACACACACACACTGGAGATGTGCTCTCAATCAAGGTACATGCCCTTTACCGGAATCGAACCTGGGACCCTTGAGTCTGCAGGTCGCCACTCTATCCACTGAGCCAAATTGGTCAGGGCTGATCACGACTCTTTTGGTTGCAAATGTCATAACTTCGGTTGACATGGCCGCCTGACTTTCTAATGGACGAGCATTAGAAACTGGAACATTAGCAGGTGTTTCCCTCTGTTTCTTGGCATGCATCTCCACTACTTTTACCTCTCTGCAACCCAGCTTTTCCCTCTTCTTTGTCCCCACGGCAGAAGGTGTTTGACTCCCATAGCAAATTTGTTCATGACACCAGTCTCAATTGGGTAGCCTAGAGTGGGCTAGGTGTTCACCCATGGTCCAGCTAGCAGAGCCGGGAAAGCAGGGTCACATGTCAGAACGTGACTTTATGGGTCAGTCGGGCAGAGAAGTAGGCTGCTCTTTTAGCAATATGAAGATGTACTGTCTAATATGGCCATCATTTGCTGCATATGATTTTTGAATTTAATTTTAAATTAATTAAAATTAAATATAAAGCCCACTTCCCTGTGTCTGTGTGGAGCTCCCACTAGGCTGAGAGCACTGTGGAGGAGGGGACCTCAACTGACTCATAAAATAAAAAGTGCAATTCCTCATCTGTACTAGCCACGTTTCAAATGTTCAATAATCACATGTGGCTTAGTGCTACTGTACTGGACAATGCATAAATATAGAGAGAACATTCACATAATCACAGAGAGCTCTGTTAGACCATGCTATTCTCTGAGGCAGTGGTTGGCAAACTGCTGCTCGCGAGCCACATGTGGCTCTTTGGTCCCTTGACTAAGATCTTTCACAAAATACCACAGCCTGGGCAAGTCTATTTTGAAGAAGTAGCTTTAGAAGAAGTTTAAGTTTAAACAATTTGGCTCTCAAAAGAAATTTCAATTGTTGTATTGTTGATACTTGGCTCTATTGACTAATGAGTTTGCCAAACACTGCTCTAAGGTGTCCACTATCCTCAGTGATGATTGTTCAGAGCCAAGAGGGCCCTTAGGAACCTATATTGGTTATGGTGTGAGTTATGCTGCTACAATAAGAGACCCATAACATACTGTGGCTTAAATATGATAGAAGCTCCTTGCTTTTTTAGTAACATCCCAGTAGGACATGACATCTTTATTTTTTTATTTATTTTTTAAAAATATATATTTTATTGATTTTTTACAGAGAGGAAGAGAGAGGGATAGAGAGTTAGAAACATCAATGAGAGAGAATCATCCATTAGCTAGCTGCCTCTTGCACAACGCCCACTGGGGATGTGCCCGCAACCAAGGTACATGCCCTTGATCGGAATTGAACCCAGGACCCTTCAGTCCGCAAGCCGATGCTCTATCCACTGAGCCAAACCGGTTTCGGTGGACATGGCATCTTTAAAGTGTCAACCTTCCTTAGAGTGTGGCTCATGTACTCATAGTTAAGATAATGTTCTATCAGTCTTTGTTCTAGCCAACTTAACCCTGTTGGAGAAAAAAGATCTGCCCCTTTCTTTAATAGGCAGAACTTGATTCTTACACACACCCCTTCTGCTCTGACCCTACCAGCCAGACTTGATCCCATGAGCACCTATATAGCTGCAAGGGAGACTGGAAACTGAAGTCTTAAGCTGGGAGGCTATCACTATACTGGAGGACAGTTAGTAGCCTCTACCGCATGACTATCTCATTCAGCCCCTCTCTTCTGCAGATGAAAAGACTGAAGAGAGAGGCAGCCAGTGGGATAGTGGCCGAGCAGTAACATCTCCTAACTCCCCTCTTGGTGCTCTTTGGTACTATCTTGCTGTAGCTGTTGCCTATTCCCTTTAAGTAGTCATCCCAAAAGATCCAAACATTTCTACTTATGTGTTAGAACTTAGTCACATGGTAACACGTAGCTGCAAAAGAGGCTGGGAAATGTAGCCTTTTTTCCCCCCCAGGTGGCCATGTGTCTATAAACTGGGGGGAAATGAGAGAATAGACGTTGGAATGCATCTAGTATTTTCCACTATAAAGTCAGAGACTTTGGCCCAGGGGAGGATAGTGACATTAGTCATAAATTGAACTCTTAGCGAATTAGTGGAAATTGTGATGTGTGCTGCGTGGGAGCCCATGTCACAGTGGTAACTGCTGACCTGTCCCCTGACCAGTCAAGTACATGAAGGAGGTCTCACCATATTTCAAGAACTCTGCCAGCGGGACCTCGGTTGGCTGGGACTCGCCTCCTGCCTCACCCCTTCAGCGGCAGCCTTCCTCCCCTGGCCCCCCACCCCGAGACTTCAACGGTGCCAAACACATGTCCTTGAAGATGGCATATGTCTCGAGAAGGTGTACCCCCAGTGACCCAGAGCCCAGGTAAGCCTGGAGTGGGGGGCACCTCAGACAGTCATGCCCTGGTGTTGTTAGGTGGTGGGGCCAAAGGAAAGATACGATTGCCTGGACATGGTAGGTGCTTAAGAAATGTTTGTTGAATGGATGCAAGAGTGAAGTTATGAGGATGTGCTTGCTTTTCTCTTCTTCCTCTGGGAAGTCCACATCTGAGGAGGAACTCTGAATATGGAGATCCCTGAGTGGGATTCCAGTCCTGGTTCTTCTTGAACTGGTCCCTTTTCCTCACTGACCTGTAGATTTCCCATTGGGAAATAAGGTTGTCAGGCTCAATGATCCCCTCAAGTCTCTACCGACTGTGGAGATACTGAGATGTCTGGGGATACTTGTTTCAGGGCCATGGAAGGTTATCACCCTTCACATATGAGGGGCCCTTTACAGTTCATTGATAAGATTGATACCAGCCAACATTATTGTGTTTACCACACACAAATTTATTAAGCTCTCACAGCAATCCTATGAACAAAGTCCTATTATTTCACCCCATTTTATAGATGAGGACAGAGAGAGGAAGTAAACTGCCCAAGGTTAATCACAACCAGGAAGAGATGGAACTTGCCTCTTTCCAGGTAGCTCTCTCTGCTTTAGAAGCTATGGGTGCCTGAGTGATGATGGTGGTTGAATGGAGTGTATATTGATCAAGTGGGGTATACGGTGTTGAGGGTGGTGTATATATTGGGAGTGACAAAAAAGGTGCTGTGGGTCCTAGTTACAGCCAAGGTTCAATGTCAGTCAAATGCCCAATATTGGCATCCAAATCTCCTGGCCCTATTTGATGACCCAGCCCTACCCTGCCCCCATGAGGCAAGAAGTGGTAATTCACAGGTCACTTACAGGTATTCCACCAATGGGACTTTTGTATTAGGTGAAGGTGAGGGCTATTAGTCCTTCTGAGACTCATAGGACCTTAGGTTAATCATGGTTTCCAGCCCATCTCGGACATCACCTGAAGCATGTGTGTACATGTATTTCTATGTGTGTGCATGTGTAGATGGCATGTAAATACAAGTGTTTGTGTGTATATGTGAGCATTTGCAAGGATATCGGTGTAGATTTGTGCATGTGTTTATGTTAACAATCACATGTGTATATGCATGTATGCACATGTGCTTGACCATGTGTGTGCATATGTAACTACATGTGTAACCTGAATATAACTAGGGTTTCCTATCAGCACTATATACCAGTCAAAGGAACACAATCTGTTAACTAAAATATAATGAATAATATTTTACTTTCACTTAGGGTTACATTGGGCTGCAAATATCAGAAACCCTAACAAGTAATGGCTTAAATAAACGAGAGGATTATTTTTTCACATATTTAGAAAATCCAGAGTCATCTATTTATTTAGGTTCTATCACTGCTCAAGAATGCCCTCAGGGATCTGGCTTTCAGTTTTTTTCCTGTCATATTTAAAAAAATATTTTTAAAATTGATTTTTAGAGAGAGAGAAAGGAAGGGGGTAGAGAGATAGAAACATTGATGAGAGAGAAATATTGTCTATTGGCTGCCTCCTGCTTGTCCCCAACCAGGGACTGAGCCTGCAACCCAGGCACGTGCCCTGTCCGGGAATCAAACTGTGACCTCTTGCTTCCCAGGTCAATGCTCAACCACTGAGCCACAATGGCTGGGCTCTCCTGTCATCTTCATTGAGGGTTTTCTTCTTCTTTGAGGCAAGATGGTGGCTGCAGCTCCAAGCAGATGTCCATATTCTTGACCCGATGAAGGCAAAAGGGAAAGGAATTTTTCTCCTGGTATTTTGTTCTATTGCTGTATAAACAAAGCATCTTAGATTTTAGTGTCTTAGAAGATAATGGTTTATGATTTCTCACAACTCTGGCTGGCTCAACTGGCAAGTTCTGCTTTATGTAGTCTCTGCTGGGGCTGGAAGCCCAAGATGGCTGTTTTACCCACACGTCTGCTGCCTCGGCTGGATGGTTGGAACAGCGAGGGGCTGGCGGAGCATTCCTCTTTCTGTGCAGCCTTTCCAGGTGGCTAGCTTGTTCTCCCTCTCAGGGTAGTTGGATTTCATGGTGGCTTGGATTTATGCCAAAATGTGACTCTTGCCACATTTTATTTGTTAAACTAGTTATAAGGTAAAAGAGAGGAGAAGTAAACTTCACCTCTTTTTTCCCCTTCTTTTTAAAAAAATATTTTTTACAGAGAGGAAGGGAAAGGAACAGAGAGTTAGAAACATCGATGAGAGAGAAACATCGATCAGCTGCCTCCTGCACACCCCCCAATGGGGATGTGCCCGCAATCAAGGTACATGCCCTTGACCGGAATCGAACCTGGGACCTTTCAGTCTGCAGGCAACGCTCTATCCACTGAGCCAAACCGGTTTCGGCTAAACTTCACTTCTTGATGAGAGAAGTTTGGATTGTGTGTACGGGGAGGGATAGATTAGTTGGAGGCTACCTTTGGAGACTAACTACCACATCCAGGAAAGTGTTACCTTTCATTCAGGAAGGGACTTCTATCTATATCTTATTGGTCATAACTGGATCACATGGCCCGCCCTAGCTGCAAGGGAGCCTGGGAATTAAAGTATTTTGCTTTCTAGCTCTGCAGTAGAGGAAGGCAAAGGTAAAGGGGGTTGGAGTGGGTGTTGTGAGAGCCATAATTTTGTTAATGTCCCACCTCATCTGTTACAGAGAGGCCAAAGGGGAGTGAATCTTTAATGTCCCACAAAACATTTAGAAGTCCTCTTCCTGTTACTATTCCTCTGGGTACCTCCCAGAAAAACCTTGCCTGCATGGCTTTTCACCTCCTTCCCTTTTTCCTACTCCATTATTCTAGCTCTTTTTATGTAGACCAACTTGGCCTAATTAGTGCATCATTTTGGTCCTGCACCATAAAGGAGAACCTGGGAGCTGACTCAGCAAGACAGTCCTCCTTAGAAACCAGGGAAAAAAAGGGCAAGATACTGAATCCTCACACAGTGGTCATTTTGGCCCCTATCATATGTGTTTTGAGTATGTGCATTTGTGTGTGTATGCCTATGTGTGTGCATCTAATGGTCTCTCGTCATTAGACCCCATGAGGCCTCAATAACGGGAATACAGTCTGTTACCAATTTACAAGGTTACAAGGCTGGATCCCCAGCAGCAAGTGTTGCTCTAATTCTCTCACGGACACCCCTGTGGTTCCTTCTGGTTTTGTGGTAGGTGGGGTTTCTTGGGCCAGATCTCAGGGTTAATCAGCTGCAGGAGTGGACAGACTCCCCCTCCCCCTCATTTGTGCCTGCAGGTATCTGGAGATCTGTTCGGCAGATGGTCAAGACACCCTCCTCCTGAGGGCCGCGGAGGAGGCCAGTGCACGGTCGTGGGCAGCTGCCATCCAAGCCCAAATCAATGCTCTAGTGCCCTGGGTCAAGGACGAGCTGCAGGCACTGCTGGCAGCTACCAGCACAGCTGGGAGCCAGGACATCAAGCAGATCGGCTGGCTGACTGAGCAGGTGCCTGCTGGGCCAGGGACCTATTCTTCCCTCCATTCCCCTCGAGCTGACCCCATTCCCACTGTCTCCCCACCTTGGCCCTCTGACCTCTCCCCTCCCTGCCCTTCTTCACTCTGCCTTGTCTTCTACAGCTGCCCAATGGGGGCACAGCACCCACCTTGGCCCTGCTGACTGAGAAGGAGCTGCTCCTCTACAGCTGTCTCCCCCAGACCCGTGAGGCCCTGAGCCGGCCAGCCCGGACTGCCCCACTCATCACCACCAGGTACCCACCGGCAGGCAGAAGGGTACCTTACCCAGAGCTTGGGGGGATGATGCTTTAGATGGGCCTTAGAAGTTGGGGACTTTAGCCCTGCTTTGCCCTGGGGTATTCCACCCTGGGGTCTGACGCTAGGCTCTACCCTGTCTGGGCCTTGGTTTCCTCATCTGTAGGATGAGGAACAGAAGGCTGTGAAGTCCCACAAGTCACTCCTTCATTGACACCTACCTTGTGCTGCATGGTTTGGGGGGACAGGGAGCTGACCCCAAATAGTCTATGCCCTCAGGGAGCACCAGGTCTGGCGGGGAACAGCCTTTACAATGCAGAGTTACAGAATTACCTGGCCAGATGGGGGAAAGCTTCAGGCAGGAGGTGACATTTGAGCCGGATTTTGACAGACGAGAAGACATTTGCTGTTGAAGAAAGGGGAAGAGCATCTCCTAGAGAACAACACAGTCAAGTGCACAGAAGCATAAGGGCTCTAGTGCGTTCGTGGAGCTATGGATGTGCTATATATAACCTGTGTGTAGCATCTATGTAGGAAATGGAGAGAAATGAGAGCGAGAGTTGGCGGGGCCTGATTTTGCAGAGCCTCTGTTGCCAGTAAGAAATGTTAGCGTTGTCATCGGAGTTGTGGCAGAGTTGAGGCGTTTTGGCCTGGGAGTGAGGTGATGCGGGTTGTGTTTTAAAAGAACCCCTGTCCGCTGTCAGGTGGGAAACGCACCTGAGAGGCAGGATGGGAGCTGGAAGGCTGCTGCAGTCCCACAGGAGAGCTAGTGGGTAGAGGCAGCAGATGGAGAAGAAAGGCCGCATTTGTATTGAAAAACACATGGGTGGTAAAATTAACCCTGCTTAGTCCTTGCCAGATGGGGAGGGTGAGGGAGGTGTTCAGATGAACGGGAGGCTGGGAGCTTGTGTCTGAGCAGACAGTGGGACTAAGGGTAGGGGAGGAAAAAAATTGGAGCAAGAGGCCACGTTGCGTCCAGAGTGTGTGGGGAATGGGTAGGAGGAACCTTGGGTAGGAAGCTTGGGGACTTGACTAGGTATCACTAGAAGCTCCAAGGGGAATCTGAAGCTACAAGAGAGAGGGTATAGAGTGAGGAGCAAAGAGGGCTACAGCCCAGAATTCTGAAGTCTGTTGCCCAGAGAGGGGCCGTGAGTGGCTCCAAATTACACAGCAAGTGTGAGTCAAGTAGGTTTTGGGCCCTTGTCACCCCCCCTGGGCTTGGCTGTGGCCCATGTGTCAGAAGCCTGCTGCCTTCTAGGGATAAACAGGTCATGGATTGCTGACCTAACCAGTGACTCATTAATTCAGGCCACAGATGTTTATTATATGACAGGCATAATGTTTTAGTGGCTGGGAATATAGTGGTGAACAAATTAGCTAAAATTTTGTACCCTAGATGATATTCTAGTGAAAGGACAATAAAAAAAAAAAAAAAAACAACCAACGGGCTGAAACCGGTTTGGCTCAGTGGATGGAGCGTCAGCCTGTGGACTGAAAGGTCCCAGGTTAGATTCCGGTCAGAGGCATGTACCTTGGTTGTAGGCACATCCCCAGTGGGGGGTGTGCAAGAGGCAGCTGATTGATGATTCTCATCGATATTTCTAACTCTCTATCCCTCTCTCTTCCTCTCTGTAAAAAAAAAAATCAATAAAATATATTAAAAAAAAGAAAGAAAGAAAACCAACGGAAACAAATAAGAAATAAGTAGTAAGGCTTGTGAGGGGCAGGGTACTGTGTTCTATAGGGAGTCAGGGAGGGCTTCTCAGAGGAGATGACGTTTGAGTAAAGGTATGAAGGAAGTGAGGGATGAACAACGTCGATAACCAGGGAAGAAGGTGCTCAGCAGCGGGAACGGCGTGTGTACAGGTGCTAAGGCAGGAGTGCGCTTGGTGTGTTGAAGACACTGGTGTAGCCGGAGCTGAGAGAGCGAGGAGGAGGAGGGTGGCTGAAGATGACCTCCTGTAAGCCAACCAGTGCTGGTCTGGCAGTCCTGGCCCCCATTAGGTGGTGAAGGAGTCACAGGGTCCTTGCCCAGGACTTGCCCCCGGGCCCAGAACTATGTCCCTGCTGCCTGAGGCCTCCTGCTTAGCCCCCCGCCCTCCCCACCCTGTGCCCCAGGCTGGTGCACTCAGGCCCTTCCAAGGGCGCGGTGCCCTACGACGCGGAGCTCTCCTTCGCCCTGCGCACGGGCACACGCCACGGTGTGGACACTCACCTGTTCAGCGTGGAGTCGCCGCAGGAGCTGGCTGCCTGGACCCGCCAGCTGGTGGATGGCTGTCACCGGGCCGCCGAGGGTGTGCAGGAGGTGTCTACAGGTGAGCAGGCTGGTCTGAGAGGGCCACTTAGGTAATGAGTCTCTTATCCCCAGAGATACTCAAGCTCGCTTCTTTTTCTTTTCTTTTTGTTTGTTTGTTAATCCTCACCCGAGGATATTTCTTCCATTGATTTTTTTTTTAAGAGAGTGGACCGTGGAAGGTGGGGGGCGGGGGAGTGAGAGAGAGGGAGAGAGAGAGAGAGAGGGAGAGAGAGGGAGAGAGAGAGAGATTGGTGTGAGAGAGGCATGTGGATTGGTTGCCTTCTCCACATGCCCTGACAGGGGCTGGGTGTGGAACCTTTGGTGTTTGGGTTCAGTGCTCTAACCACTGAGCACCCTGACCAGGGCTCAAGCTTCTTTCTTTGGGGTGCTTGTGGGGGGTAGAACATAGGGTTCGGGGTCTTTGAGGGGTCTCCGTTTTGGGCATGCAGGTACCCTGGTCTGTAGTTGAGACTTTTCCCCGAGGGTTTTCTTGCCCGAGGTTTTGCCATTCTGCTGATGAGAACTTGAGAGATGGTATTTGGAATAGAGTTGCCAAAATGAAATACAGGAAACACACTTAAATTTGAATTGTAGATAAACAAATACTTTTTTAAGTATAAGGATGTCCATATTATCCATTGTTTACCTGAAATTCACATTTAACTGGGCAATTCCATAGGTTTCTGAGGTCTCCAAGGGCCATGGTGGTGGGTCTGCTGATGCCTTTTTAGGAAGTGAGCCTCCTGTCCATGCAGAGTTTAAACTCCCCTTTTCACTTTTGGTGCTCCTGGAAGTGGGACTAGAAGTGAGGCATAATTTTTCTGTGGGTCTCCCTCCCTCCTCCTTCCCTCCCTCCCTCCTTCCCTTTCCTTCCTTTCATCAGAGAGGAAAGGAGAGGGAGAGAGAGAGAAACATCAATGATGAGAGAATCATTGACTGGCTGCCTCCTGCATGCCCCTTATCGGGGGTCAAGCCTGCAACCTAGGCATGTGCCCTTGACCAGAGAATCAAACCCAGGACCCTTCAGTCCACAGGCCGATGCTCTGTCCACTGAGCCAAACTGGCTAGGACCCACCTTCCTTATTTTAGGGTAGGGATGTCTCTGTGTGCGGTGGGTATACAGATGGCATGACAAGTAGTGAGCCTCCCATGCCTGGTGGTATTCAAGCCCCACTTTTGGAGCTGCCAGTCGGGGTTGGAGGTGGGCTTGTGGTCTCATGGCCAGCTCTGCCCATTCCACACCCCCTCCCCATGCCCCCGTGCCCTCCCTGCAGCCTGCACCTGGAACGGCCGTCCCTGCAACCTCTCTGTGCACATCGACAAGGGCTTCACGCTGTGGGCGGCGGAGCCGGGCGCGGCCCAGGCCGTGCTGCTCCAACAGCCCTTCGAGAAGCTGCAGATGTCCTCGGACGACGGCGCCAGCCTCCTGTTCCTGGACTTCGGGGGTGCTGAAGGAGAGATTGTGAGTGGAGGGGGAGGGGGGCTATGGTCCCCTGGAGGCCAGGCCAGGTGGAGTTCCTGACCCTTCTCTCCATCCACCCTGCAGCAGCTGGACCTGCATTCGTGCCCCAAAACCATGGTCTTCATCATCCACTCCTTCCTCTCGGCCAAGGTCACCCGGTTGGGGCTCTTGGCCTAGAGGTCGTCGCCAGCTGCACCGGCCCCAAGGAGGGGGTGTCCACCCCACGGCCTGACCGGGCCCTCCACTGCCTGCCTGCTCAACACCGGGCTGAGGGAAAGGAGAGGAAAGGAACAAGGGTGCAGAGAGACCCGGCCCCCGAGGAGGCCGGGATAGCCTTGGCGACTGGGACTCAGATTCCGGAGAGTGGATCCTGCGGGGATGGGGTAGTTTCCCTGTGGCCCCGTCTCCCCACCAGTGCCTTTGCAGAGAGATATTTTGTGTACACAGAAGCCATTCCAAGCCTGGGACTGCCCCTGTGGGGATCCTGACCCCAGCCAGCAACTGCCAAGCCTCCTGGAGGCCCCAGGGCCACCCCCAGAGGCCACAGAGCCACCCCAGAGGCCCCCTCTGAAGCTGGAGTTCCCCGGAGTCTGAGGCGAGAGAAAGAGGAGCCTTTCTGTTCGTTTCTGCCCTCAGCTCCACCACCTTGGAGCATGTGGTTCCCCCTCCATTTTCTCTTTCCTCCTTATTCTCGGACAAATAAACAACCTGTGAGCACATAGTGTCGGTGGTTTGTGCCTTGATCTTTGGCTCCTATGGTGGCCCCCAAACTCCCAAGAAGGACCACCAAGACTGGGGCCCCTTTCCTGGGAGAAAAGCAGGCCTTTAACCACAGGGTCAAAGAAAGTGTATTTGCCCCCCCCCATCCCCACCCCCAATTTAATGCTTAGATCAATAAACATTTATTATCTTTCAGGTTCTCTGGATTAGGCATTTGAGGGGGGCTAAGCTGGGTTGTTCTGGTCTCAGGTTCTACCATGAAGTGAGTCATGGTGTTGGCTGGGCTACCCTTGTCTTCAGGCTTGACTGGGGCTGGAGGGTCTGTTTCGATATTGCTCACTCATTGCTGTTGGCAGGAAACTCCGGTTCCTCACCACAGGAACCTAATCATAGGGCTGCTTAAATATGCTCATGACAGCTGGCTTCCACCAGCGTGAGTGACACAGAAGGGAGGGCCAAGAGGAATCCACCACAGTGCCTCTTATGATCCAGTCTTAAATGTCACTTTTGTTTAATCTATTCATTAGCAGTGAGTCAGTAAGCCCAGCCCACACTCAAGGGGTGGGGGGGGGAATTAATGTCCACCTTTCAATTGATTGGTTTGAGAGGGAGAGAGGAGAGAGAGGAGGGCAGGTGGGCTGGAGGGAGGGAGAGAGAGAGAAACATTGATTTGTTGTTTCACTTATTCATGCATACATAGTTAATTCTTGTATGTGCCCTGACCTCGGATTGAACCTTGGTATATTGGGACGATGCTCTACCTTGGACGATGAACTACAGCCAGGATAGTTTCCACCTTAAAAAAAAAAAAAAAAATATATATATATATATATATATATATATATATATATATATATATATTATTGATTTTTTACAGAGAGGAAGAGAGAGGGATAGAGAGTTAGAAACATCGATGAGAGAGAATCATTGATCAGCTGCCTCCTGCACATCCCCCACCAGGGATGTGCCCACAACCAAGGCACATGCCCCTGACCAGAACTGAACCCGGGACCCTCCAGTCCACAGGCTGACGCTCTATCCACTGAGCCAAACTGGCTTCGGCGTGTTTCCACCTCTTGAAGAAAAGAATGTCAGTGATTTAGTGGACCTATTTCAACATCATCATAGAGAGTCACAGGCCCCTTTCCTGCAGAAGGGAGGACACTTGGAACTGCTTAGTGGAACATTCTTTGGAAGCAATACCGTGCTGACTGGATATGAGTTTGCCACGTTTCTAACAACCTACTTGCTTGCATTGTCCAGGAAGTCACAGTGACCACAGTGATGAAAACTTACATTTAAAAGTAGCTTCTGTCTGCCAGACAATGCACATATATTTCCTCCCCAGATCCTCATCACACATCTTTGTGGTAGGAACAGCGATCTCTATTTTACAAGTGAGGAAACTGGGACTCAGATGGCGGGAGAGACTTGCCCAAAGTCATACAGCTCTGAAATGTCTGAGCTTGAGTTTTCAATGTTGGTCTTTTTTACTTCAAGCCCTTGTTCACCTTAGAGACTTTCTGGCCCTGCACAATTTATTAAAAACATAATGTAAGCCATACATCTAATCGCAAATTTTCTAGAAAAAGTAAAAAAAATAGATGAAAATAAATGTAACAATATATTTAATTTAACCCAATAGGTCTAAAATATTATCACTTCAACACATAATGTAAAAATTTATTATTACGATTTTCCCCCATATTAAGTCTTTGAAATCTGGTGTATATTTTACACCTATTTATTTATTTATGTATGTATGTATGTATGTATGTATGTATGTATTTAATCCTTACCCAAGGATATTTTCCCATTGATTTTTAGAAAGAGTAAAAAAAAATAAAAAAGAGGGAAAGACAGAGAAATATCGATATGAGAGAAGCACATCGATTAGTTGCCTCCTACACGAGACCTGACCAGGGCCCAGGCCGGGAAGACCCTGCAACTGAGGTACATGCCCTTAACTAGAATCAAACCTGGGATCCTTCGGTCTGCAGGCCAATGCTCTATCCACTGAGCCAAACTGGCTAGGGCACACACATCTCTATTCAGATGCCAAATTCTCATAGGAAATACTTATTTTGTATTTAGATTTCATATAATTTACAATTTAAAAAAAGTAGATTCACATATCTAACTTGTTCTTATCAGTTTTTATATTAAAATTTACTTAAATTCAGTTCCTCATTCACACTAGCTGCATACCAAGTGCTCAATAGTCACTTATGTCTAGAGGCTATTGTATTGGCTAAGCAGTTCTGTCAAACCTCTACAAGAGGAAGCCGAGGCCCACATTAAGTCATAGAGCAAGCCAGAACCAGAGCTGGTTCTAGAAACATGGGGAAATGAGGTAAGCAGAGATACTCCAGCCTTGCCCATCATCCTCCCATCTGCCTATCGATCTTTTTAAAAATGTTTTTATTGATTTTAGAGAGAGAGAGAGAGAGAGAGGAAGGGAAAGGGATAGAGATATAGAAACATCGATTGTCTCCTGCACGCTCCATACTTGGGATCAAGCCTGAAACCCGGGCATGTGCCCTAACCAGAAATTGAACCAGTGACCTCTCACTCAACCGCTGACCCACAATGGTTGGACTATTAATCCACTCTTCATTCAAGAAATATCTAGCCGAAACCGGTTTGGCTAGTGGATAGAGCGTCGGTCTGCGGACTGAAAGGTCCCGGGTTCGATTCCGGTCAAGGGCATGTACCTTGGTTGCGGGCACATCCCCAGTAGGGGTGTGCAGGAGGCAGCTGATCAATGATTCTCTCTCATCGATGTTTCTAACTCTCTATCCCTCTCCTTTCCTCTCTGTAAAAGATCAATAAAATATATTTTACAAAAAAGAAATATCTAGTGCTCACCTACTTTGTTCTTGTCCTTGGAGCCAGGAGCTGCTTTTCTGGTAGCCAGACTGACAGGTTCCCACGTGCAGGGGAAAGTAAGTCAGCAGAAGCTCTCAGAATCAAATGTGATTGGGCAGACACATGGAGCTAACAGAGAGGCCAGTGGGGATCTGACCTGCTTGGGGGTGAGAGTAGGTTTCAGGAGACTTGAAGCTGATGTCATTCTGAAGGAGCATGTTAAAGATCAGCTACTACGGCAATAATGCTGTGGAAGAAACACCCCTATCTCAGTGGCCTTGGCAACAGGCATTTGTTTCCATGCTTTTGAGACTGCACATTGACTGCAGTTTGACTATTAGGAGCTGGGTTTGGCTGGGTGGTTTTGGTCCAGTCTGTGGGTTGGTTTCAGGTCTATTCTATGTTCATTCCTTTTGGAGCCCAGGATGAAGGGCATAAGCTCTCAGGGCTGGCTCTTCTCATGGCAAGTCACTGGAGTTCAAAGACAAGCACATTGCACAAGCACATTTATACCCTCTGTCTCTGTCTGCATTATATCTACTCTTACTTCATTGGCCAAAACAAGTCATGTGGCCAAGCCTAACTTCAGGGGGGAGGAGTAATGGCCCCGTAGCATTTAGAACGATCATCAACTTGTAGGAGTTAGCCAGGTGGAAGGGGTGATAGTATCCCAGGTGACAGATCCCAAGGTGGGATGGAACATGGCACTCCCAAACTCCTGGGGAAGGATTGTTTTTCATCACCTTCACTGCTCAAGGCACAACACCTCCACAACATGGCTACTGAAAGTGGACCCTTATGGTTGGAATGTGGTGAGTGATGGTGGGCAATGGTCCCTCACCCCCATAGGGGATAGTATGTGTTGGGGGAAGGATAACAGAGATGTTGGGAATGGTGTGTGTGTGTGTGTGTGTGTGTGTGTGTGTGTGTAGTGTGTGTGAGGGGAAGTCAGTATAACAGGCACCAGAGAGCACCCCTCATACTGCCATATTTGCCCCAGGGGTAATTAGAGCTGCACATCCTCTGACCAGCTGCCTCCTGCTCTGGCCACAAAGGGAGAAGGTGTCACCTTCCCATGAGAGTGATAGCAGAAGGTCCATATTTGAAAGGGCACAGTTCTGCCGAAACCGGTTTGGCTCAGTGGATAAAGCCTCAGCCTGCGGACTGAAGGGTCCCAGGTTCGATTCTGGTCAAAGGCATGTACCTTGATTGTGGGCACATTCCCCAGTAGGGGGTGTGCAGGAGGCAGCTGATTGATGACTCTTCTCTCATCGATGTTTCTAACTCTCTATCTCTCTCCCTTCCTCTCTGTAAAAAATCAATTATTTATTGAAAAGAGCACAGTTCTAAGAGGCCAGGAGACCTGGGTTCAGATCCTCCCTGAGTTCTGCATTGGAAACTCTAAAAGTGGCTTTCTTCTGTTCTAGAATTCCTCTCTTCTGTGATTTTTAAGAAGACAAGACTGAGAATAAAGAGGGAAGGACCATGGTGAAAAATATGGGAATTGTTATGCCTGGAAGGACGGGCTCTATGCTTGGGGGGTCACCAGGGAAGAAGAAGGAATATTTTCTTCCCTCTCTGTGGTGGGTGGGAGGCTAATCTCCTCAACATAACTTCTATTAGGATGTAGGTGCTGCCACCATAATGGGGCTCCCCCCTGACCAAACTAGGACAGGACATCTTCCCTGTGCAGTACAAAATTTGACAGTAAACCTGAAAATTTCTCCATTGTGAAACTTTAGATCCCAGGGTGTCCAGGAACTTGTCTCTAGAGTTTAAGAGTTTTTCAGGAGGAATTCTGAAATTTTAAACTTTCATGGTGCTGATAATTCCATGAAATTACACGATCACATCTTAAATTATCTGGAGAACCACAGTAAAAAACAAGAACCATAATACAACTTTTGGCCTGTGTTTGCCTTTTGTATATTTGATCAAATTGGCACCCAGCAATCATCTAAGAACACAGTGTAAACTTTAAAAAAATATATTTATTTTATTGTCAACAGTATTACAGATGTCTCCAATTTTCTCCCTTTTCGGGCCCGCTCCACCTCATGTAAAGTTTTTGCAGTATGCTCAAATTCCTGAAATCCAGGTTTGTTTCCATCATCCTCATGGCACCCAGTCACCACACTGGTCCAGGGCTACACACTCTGGACAACTGCACAGCTCCCTAAATGCTCTCCTGAATTATTTCCACTCCCACTCCCAATGCAGTGTAATCTCCACACAGCAGACACTTGATAGGCAATGAAACTGGGAGTTAGTCAGTAGGGATAACTAACTTGGCCATTGCTATAATGGTAAGCATCAGAGCCTCAATGGGAACCCAACCAGTCTGACTTTTGAACTAGTAAGAATAGTGCTTTGGGATCAGATTGGCTTTGGCTGTCTCCCCTACCCTGTCTCATTCTCTGACTTCTCCATCAGTGTTTCCTGAGATCACCTACATGCATTCAAATCTGTGTCTCAGGGTCTGCTTCTGGGGAACCTAAATGAATACATAAAACAATCATTTACTCATTCAACAAATATTTATTAAGCCCTTCAATGAACCAGACTCTGGACTACAGCCTGAGGATACTACAGTGAACAAGACAGAATGTGTCCCTGCTCCCAAGGAGCTAAAAAGTCTGGGAATAGGCAAAGACAACTAAAACACCCCTCCCCCCCCAAAAAACACCCCAAAAAACAAAACACCTTATTTTGCATATTGTGAAGAGAATAATGTGATAGTGACAAGAGCAGTGTATATGGGATGGTTATAGAAGGCCTCTCTGAAGAAATGATATTTAAGTTGATACATGAAGGACGAGAAGGAGACAGCCATTAAACAATTCAGGAGAACATTCCAGAAAGAGCATAGTAAGTACAAAGGCTCTGAGATAAACATGTATTTGGGATATTGAAGAAATAAAATTAAATTATGTAGCTGCAGTGTAGTCATCTAGACAAGAACATGCTAGAAGTAGTAAGAAGTGGTTGGAGAAGTAAAAGTAAGCAGAGGCCAGGCCATGCAGTTCCTAGGACACAACAGGAAACCTGATTTTATTACAAACCACCTTGAGTTTTCAGCCTAGGAGTGATGTTATCTGAGCTAACAAAACAATCATAATAAACCCTCCTAGGCTCTGTGTGGGAAATATTCTGTAGGAAACAAGGGCAAGGGCAGAATAGACAAATGGGAAGTGGATAGATTTGAGACATTTGGGAGTTAGAGCTGACGGGAGGACTTGATGACGGATGGAGGGAAAGGAAACAAAAAAGACTTCAGTTTCTTCTAGTCGCAATTGGGAGGATGCTTGGGTCATTCACTAATGGTCAGATTGGGCAGGAACCGGTTTTGGGTAAGGATGTGTGTGTGAAAACAAAGAGTTCTGCATTAGAGATAGATGGTCATTAGATGGTACCACTTAGATAGCTGAACTATGTATGGATCTGTAACTCCAATTGGGGTGCAGACCGGAGACTTGAACCCGGAATTCTTTAACCTATAGCACAGCATTGTGCAACAGGAATAGAACGCGAGGCACCTATGTAATTTAGAAATTCCCAGTAGCCACATTAAAAAGTAAAAAGAGCCTGGCAGGTATTGCTCTGGTTGAATCAGTAGGTCACGGTGGATTTCCCCTTGGGGCACAGGCGGGGTTGCGGGCTCGATTCTCTCCCATCGGTGATGTTTCTCTCTCCTTTCGTCTCTCTGAAATCAATAGAAACATACATATCTATAAAAAGAGGAGACATTTTGCATTCTTTGTTCGATATTTAGAGCCCATTTTTCACCACATTTCAAGCGCTCAGTGGCCGCATGCTGGCTACGGGGGATCCTACGGTTCACTGGGTGGTGGAGGTTTTCAAAGCTAGGAGCCTGGACGCACCCGGACCTTTCGGAGGAGGCACTTCCGTTGGAACCACCCGGACGGAAGTCGCGTCGGAGCGGAAGTCGCGCGTGCGCCGGCACACAGAGCCAAGTGAGAACTTTCGCCGGGACGCCGGGCGCTCCGGTTGCGTGAGGTGAGCGGCGCCGGGTGAGGGTGTGCCGCGCACCCGCGCGGTGGCAGGAGGGGCTGCGGGGGCTCCGAAATGCGCGGTGTTCGCGGGGAGGATGGCTTGGCTTGCTGGGCACGGTGCAAGACCCTGGTGTCTGACTGTCGGGGCTCACACCCCAGTACCGCTGCCTGCTCGTTGTGACCTTAGGCAGGTCACCCTTCTTCACCCCGAGCCTTAGCTTTGTCACCTGTGAAGCGGGGATGATGCTAGATTCCTCCTCACAGAGTTGCGGAGACGGTTGAATACGGTGATCAGTGGGACACGCTTAGCACCGCATTGTAACCACCCAATAAAATGTTTGAGATGCTTTATTGTTTATGTTTATGTTTATATATACTGAGAGACGAGGCTGTTGTCTCATGATTTTTGCCGACTGGCAATTAACTCCTGAGCCCCTTGTGCTATGCAAGCATTTTATTTGTAGTATCACAGTTGATCCTCACAACAGACATAGAGGTAGTTCTGTTACCCCTCTTTCACACGTGAAGAAATAGAAGCTCCCAGAGCAGAGGTCGGCAAACTCATTAGTCAACAGAGCCAAATGTCAACAGTACAACGATTGAAATTTCTTTTGAGAGCCAAATTTTTTAAAACTTAAACTACTTCTAACGCCGCTTCTTTAAAATAGATTCGCCGAGGCTGTGGCATTTTGTGGAAGAGCCACACTCAAGGGGCCAAAGAACCGTGTGTTGCTCACGAGCCGCAGTTTGCCGACCACGGCTCTATACCCACCGTGAGAGGGAATGTGGGCTGCAGATGTGAAGTTACTGAACACTTCCTGTGAGCCAACCTGGGTTTTAAAAAATCTCCTTTAATGCTCACATCGTGCCTGGGAGGTAGGTACTACTTTTATTCTTTTACAGCTCAGAGGCAGGAATTTGACTTGCCCAAGGTCACACAAATAAGGGGCAGAAATTGGTGACTTTAAGGCTCACACTAAAAGTTTGCTGTTCTCTGACACTTGAAAGTAGGTTAGCACTGTTCCTGCTGTGTATGCTGCCAGTACTTTAGGCAGGAACAGTGCTAACCTCCTATGTTGCTTAGCATAGCTGTGAAGATTTAATGAGTAAATATGCTTAAAGCCTTTCAAATTGTTCCTGTGCAAGGTGCTACTTTATTTTGTCAGGGCTTTTCATCTCATCTCTACCACCCCTTTGTTTTGAAACTACACCGCCTGGATGTGCATCTCATCTCTGGCACTCACTGTGTGATTTTGAGCAAGCTGCCTCAGTGTTTTCACCTGTAAAAACAGGGATACTGTTGTTAAAGGTATCATCTACTTGAGGTACTTAGAATAGTGCCCTGTACATTGTGTTCAGTAAATGTTGATGATGTCTGTTATTTTTTTTTTTGCAGACTTTGAGCTGTTTTAGTGCCATGCATCAGTTGCAGTGTATCCTCCAAGCACAGAGGTGTGTGGGGTGGGGGTCCTTGGTCTCTGTGTCCTGGCTGCTGCCCCGGACCGGCAGGGCACACAGCAGTTTCTCCGGCACCGCATGTCCCAGTCCAGAGGGGCGGCAGGAGGATGGAGCTCGGAAGGATTTCAGCTCCAGGCTGGCTACTGGACCAACTTTTCAGCATTTTTTAAGAAGTGCTTCAGCTCCTCAAGAGAAGCTGGCTTCTGCAGATGTGGAGGACCCACCCCCCTATCTTACAGTGGATGAGCTTTTAGGAAGGCAGAGAAAAGGTTGGTTTTAATTTGTCTCTCCTTGAGCTTTCTGCTTTGCTCTTTTCCAGCATCCATGGCCTGATTCCTAACTGTTCTTTATTTCCTGGCTTTGGAAGTTTAACAGTGTGGGAAGGCTTGCTAAGTTAGGGAATCATTAAAGTCCACCAAGTAACATTAATATGAAGGAACTTACAGTGTTGGTGCACACAACTGGGGCATAGAGTCCTGGGTAGTCCTTTCTTTGGTTACCTTTGGAAATCCTGTACTTTCTGTTCTAATTTTTAAATTGTCTTAAGTTAGAAGGTGGCTTTCACAATTTGTGCTGTAGAAATTCACTCTTTATATTTAGGCAGAAGTTTCTGCCTAAATATGAAACATTATGCAATCAGATAAATGCCTTAAAAAAGTTTGAAGAGAAATTAAGGGACAATCAGACTTTTCACCCCTTGCCCTGTTTCAAAAAACTATTTCCCTTTATAATTCTTAAATATTTGGTTGCAATCATAAGGTGAAAATTATTTTTAATTTGTTTTCATTTAACATTTCCTCCCAAACTACATTATTTATAATTAAATTTAAAAAAATTGGTACAAAATATCACATTTGTTTTATACCATGATGTTTCTCAACCTGTCCCCTATAGGTGGACATTAGGTTGCTTCCAAATTTTTATATTATAAATAATACTATGTGTCTCATCTATATCTACATCTATCTATCTATCTATATCATTTCTGTCTCAGACATCTGTTTATTGTTCCATTTATTTATGCATTCATTGCTTGATTCTTGACCATGATATATTGGGATGATGCTCTAATCAAGTGAGCTATCTGGCCAGGGCTACGTGTGGATTTTAATTTGTTTTTCTTCTAGGTTGATAATCAATGCTGTCAGCTAATCCCTGCTTTTCTGATAGTTTTTATAACCATACTAGAGGCCCCCATGCACCGGTGGGGTCCCTTGGCCTGGTCTGTGTCCTCTTGCAATCTGGGACCCCTCAGGGTTGTCAGACTGCCGGTTTCAGCCTGATCCCAGCAGGCCAGGCTGAGGGACTCCACCAGAGCACGAATCTGTATACCAGGCCGCATGTAAGATCTTTGGTTAATCTCTTCCTGCCCTCCCCCCTTCCCTCTGAGATTCATCAGTCTGTTCCATGTTTCCATGCCTGTGTGTTGAACGTCTGCCTTCTGGTGGTCAGTGTGTGTCAAAGTTACTGGTTGAATGGTCACATAGGCTTTTATATATATAGTTAGATTTCCTGATGCTTAGGTGCAGGTTTTCCCCATATTTTAAGTGACATGGCTTATATTTGGTGTGTGTATATAATGTAGTATTTCTTTTGTTCTCAAAAGCTGTCATTAATTTGGTGATAACGTCTGGTAATTAATGGTGTCTTAGGATTGAAGCACCAGAGGACTTAGTGGATAGCCAGTTGCGTCAAATATTTCTGGGACATTTGGGAAGGAGACCTTTGAGACATAGGGTCCCTTTTTGTCTGCCTTCCATGGACTCTCCCTCTCATTGCAGTCTACCTTGAGACCTATGGCTGCCAGATGAATGTGAATGACACAGAGATAGCCTGGTCCATCTTACAGAAGAGTGGCTACCTGCGGACCAGTAATCTCCAAGAGGTACACATATTGTCCGTTTCCCTGTTGCCTGGATCTACGCTAAACTCTACATTTGTGCCAATTTGTAGATGCAGTTTCAGGAACAGGGTATGGCCTGGTGAGAGTAAGTTCTTTTGAGTGAAGTATGTGGAATGGGACTAAGGTGTACATTTGTTTCATTATTTTTGAAAATTTTATGGTGACGCTCACTTTCAGGCCAGGAACTAAGTTAAAAATAGACTGCAGGGGCAGGGTTGGGAATTAGTGTTTAACGAGTACGGAGTTTTAGTTCTGGAAGGCTGATGTCGATAATTGCATAACAAGGTGGCTACATTTAATGTTACTGAACTGTACACTTAAAACTGGTTAAAATGCTAAATGTAATGTATGTTTTTCCACAATAAAAGATATTTGTCTACTATGTGGAAAATAAGATCTAATACCACATCAAAACACATGGACTTCAGATAAATCTTTAACCTAACATTTTGGAAGTTGCTAGATTTTGGCTTTTTAAAAAAATATATTTTTATTGATTTCAGAGAGGAAGAGAGATAGAAACACCAATGATGAGAGGGAATCACTGATTGGCTGGGATTGAACCTGCAACCCAGGCATCTGCCCTTGAACAGAATCAAACCAGGGACCTTTGTGTCCACAGGCTGATGCTCCATCCATGGAGCCAAACTGGGTAGGGCAGATTTTTTAAAAAAAATTATTTTATTTTTTTATTCTTTCATTTTTTTAAATTAAGGTATTATATGTATAAATATCTTACCAATTCTTCCCCCTGACTCCCCCCCCGAGATTTTGGTTTCTTAATAAGCTCTGTTATTATGGCATTACTATGTAGTTCATTTTCTTTCTTTCTTTTTAAAAAAATAACATTTATAAAATTTAAAGTATAGTTGGCATGCAGTATTATAATAGTTTCAGGTGTATAATGTAGTGAATTGACTTTTGCATACATTAACTATTTTTAAATGTACAATGCAGTGGCATTAATAATATTCACAATGTTGTATAACCATGACAGCTATCTGATTCCAAAGCTTTTTTATCACCAAAAGCAGAAACTGTATATCTGTTAATGGTACTTCATTTTCACTGATGATGAAGTACTCAGATTTTTACATTTCCTTAAAAGTATATCTTGCATAAAAGTCTATAAGCAGGAAAAAAAAAGGTCATGGGCAGTGATTCTACAAGGCTAATTTCATAATTTTCTTTTTTCCCTTTGCTCTTTACTCAGGCTGATGTGATCCTCCTTGTCACTTGCTCTATCAGGTGGGAATTTCTTCTTTACCTATAGAGTGAATATATCTTATAATAACTAGAGGCCCAGTGCACAAAATTCATGCACTTTGGGGGGATACGGGGAGTCCCTCAGCCTGGACTGCTCCCTGCTGCAGTCCTGGAGCCCTTGGGAGATGTCTGACTGATGGTTTAGGCCTGTGCCCTTCGGGGAGTGGGCCTAAGCTGGCATTTGGATATCCTTAGCCCTTAGTGCTACCGCAGACGCAGGAGAGGCTCCTGCCACCGCTGCTGCACTTGCCAGCTGTGAGCCTGGCTCAGGGCTTCTGGCTGAGTGGCGCTCCCCCTGTAGGAGTGCACTGACCACCAGGGGGCAGCTGCTGCATTGAACGTGTGCCTCCTGGTGGTCAGAGCATCATAGAGACCTGTAGTTCCACAGTTCGGTTGATTTGCATATTAGCCTTTTATTATATAGGATGCCAGAGTTAACAGTGCCAAGCTGTCCTACCTGTGGAGATGAGCCAATGGCTTTGCAATTTTATGCACTGGAGACAGTAATGATAGAACTAGTTGACATTTGCTGTTTGTCAGGTCCTGTGCTGAGCACTATATCCTACATGCACTAAGTAATTTAATTCTCACGACAACTCTATGGGTTTGGTGATGTTATCAAACTCATTGTATAGATGAGGAAACTGAGAGTATGCCGAGTCACCCAACTTTTCTTAAGGTTTTTCTTGTAATGGCACATGTTTATGACGTTGTTCACATTGTAAGCGTTAGGATGCAGTTAGTGGCTGGAGGACTGAGTTCTTCTGAACACGGGTGAGTGGTATCCATTAGAGGTGAACATACCATCTTTCATACTTTGTTTCTATGTACAAGGCATGTTATTCTTAATGTTTTCTCACCTGGGTATATGCTATCAATTAATCCAACATTTTTGTTCAGAGGGTTGTCTCTGCTACAAGACACAGAACTAGGTATTTTGGGAGACTCAGAAATGAACACTTCTTTCATATGGAGCCTAGGAGCTTAGTCTCATATGGGAACTAAGATAAATATATAAGTAGCTCTAACATCTGGTGAAAAGCACTAGGTAAAAAAATAAAAAAATAGAAAGGATAAATGCTAAGTACTGGGGAAATACAGTTAAAGTGATAGAGTAATTAAAAGGAAGGAGGGTAAACCCTCCAACAGTAGCGTTGGGGAAGGCTTTGTGAAGTAGATGGTTTCTGAGTTTGGCTTAAAGCCTTGTCGGGAATTGGAGATGGGCAGGAAGGGCGTCATTCTGGGAATGTTATAGCAAATGGTGCTTCTTCAATTGGCTCCCTGCCTACCTTCCCTAAACCTTTAGATTGGGTATTCATTTAAAGCTTTGAAGGTTTATATTTTATTCCCATTGTTCTACTCTTAGATTTTTATGTAGTTTATTTGCAGGCTTAGGCTTACCTCTTGATCTCTGCAGGGAGAAGGCTGAACAAACCATCTGGAATCGTTTGCATCAGCTTAAAGCCCTGAAGACGAGACGGCTCCGTTCCCGAGGACCTCTGAAGATTGGGATTCTAGGTATCTGGTAATTTGCAGATTTTGTGGGTTTTGAGACTTGGGCTCCACGTAGCTTTATGTACTAAGGTGTCTCTTAGAGGCCAGATTCCCAGTGTGTGAAGAAATCGTATATACCTTATACAACTCTTGTACTTAATGTCAGAGGCTGAGGATTAAATGAGATAAAGCTCATAAAATGGCTTTTTATAATGCCTTGAAGTAATAGGTACTCAGAAAGTGGTCTATCCTTCCTGGAGTCTAATGTGGCTCATTGTGACCGAGTTACAGATAGGAGAGCGTTTGGAGTCTGAGGAGCTGCAAGCATAAATTCACATAAATGACCAATACAATAGCCAGTAGCCACATGTGGTTATTTAAATTTAATTAAACTTAAATGATACTAAAATTTTACTTCTTTATTCTCACTAGCCACATAGTGACTGCTCAGTAGGCACTGGCTACCAGTTTTAACCGCACAGGTAAAGAACATTTCTATCATCTTCGAAATTCTATTGGAGAGCTCTCATCTAGATAGCTTGGAAGCATATTTAAAAAATAAAGGTTCTGTACCCTTTTGTTTCTAGAATTTAGTTAATATATGCAACCTTAAAACAGACTATGTCTCTTGTAGAATAGTTAAATTCCTCTTGATGATTTAAAACACAGTTGGAGCATATTCTGTTACATAGATTAATGTGTTAAGTGAGATAGGAAGATGGAAGGGTTAGCAGAAATATTTTGTTCCATTTCAGTTCCTTCATTATAGAAATCGCTGGGTAAATATTGGAATTTTACAAATCCTCCAAAGAGGTTTTTTTTTTTAAATGGTAAAAATATATAGCATAAATTTTACAATTTTAACCCTTTTAAAATGTACAGTTCAGTGGTATTAAACACATTCACATTGTTGTGCAACTATCACCACCATCAGTTTCAGAACTTTTTCATCTTCTCAAACTGAGACTCTATATCCATTAAACAGTATCTTGCCATTCCCTCCTCACCTCAGTCCCTGGCAGCCACCATTCTACTTTCTGCCTCCATGAATTTGACTAGGTACCTCATGTAATTAGAGTAACACAATATTTATCTTTTTGAGACTGACTTATTTCACTTAGAATAATGTCTTTAATTATGTGTCAGCATTTCCTTCTTTGTAAGGCTGAATAATATTCTATTGTTTGTTTATACCACATCCATTGATGGATACTTGGGTTGCTTTTACCTTTTGGCTGTTGTGAATGATGCTGCTATGGGTGTATAACCAAGAATAGTTTTTTAAAAGATTAAAAAAATTTTAGAGAGAGGAAAGGAGAGGGAGAAAGAGAGAAACATCGATGTGACAGTGAAATATCCATTGGGTGCCTCCTGCATGCCCCCTACTGGGCATTGAGCTTGCAACCTGGGCATGTGTCCTGACCAGGAATGGAACTGGCAACTTTTTCAGTGCATGGGATGATGGCCAGCCAACTTAACCACACCTGCCAGGGCAAGAATAGTTCTTAAGTATTTTCAAAGGGTGTTTGTAATAAAATTGACTTTTTATTAATTTGAGAGGCTTATTAATAACCATGGCTTTTTAGCATATGGAAGATATCAGCATAGATGGTTAACCAATTTTTTACAGGTTTTACCAGTAGCAAGTATTATGGGCAAGTAGAGGGATAAAAAAGGTAGAAATGTATATTAAGCTTTATTTTTTAAAACATTTAAAAATATTTTTTTTATTGATTTCAGAGAGAAAGGGAGAGGGAGGGAGGGAGAGAAAGAGAGAGAGAGAGAGAGAGAGAGAGAGAGAGAGAGAGAAACATCAATGATAAAGAGAGAATCATTGATCAGCTGTCTCCTTTATGCCCCCTAGTGGGAACCGAGTCCGCAACCCAGGCATATGCCCTGACTGGGAATCGAACTGTGACCTGCTGGTTCATAGTTAAATGCTCAATCACTGAGCCATGCCAACTGGGCTAAGCTTTATTTTTAAAAATAAATTTCTGGTGCAAAATATTTTTATTTGTACCAACAAGTAATTTTCAATGGAATAAACGAGGTGGTTCGTGTTTAGAAAGGTGTTTGAATGGTGGTTTAGTTTTTTTCTGGGCATTTAATTGAATTGCTCTTTTTCCCTTTCCCTGTGGAAGGTGCAGGTTCCAGTGCTATGAAAGTGTCTGGGCAGATATGAGGGATGATGTCTTGGAGAAGTGTCTGTGCCCTGGCCTCTACTCCAGCTGGAGATGATGTGTAGTGAGAAGCCAGGAGACCCAGTGAATTGGGAACAGGTGCTTGTTTCTTTGTCCTCCCAGGTTGCATGGCGGAGAGACTGAAGGAGGAGATCCTCAATAGGGAGAAAATGGTGGATATTTTGGCTGGCCCGGATGCCTATCGGGACCTTCCGCGGCTGCTGACTGTTGCCGAGTCAGGCCAGCAAGCTGCCAATGTGCTGCTTTCTCTGGATGAGACCTATGCTGATGTCATGCCAGTCCAGACGAGCCCCAGTGCTACTTCTGCTTTTGTGTGAGTCATTGACCAAGAGGCGGAGTAAACTTCTTTCTCACTTTAAAAATAACATGTTGTCCTAGCCAGTTTGGCTCAGTGAATAGAACTACGGCCCACGGGCCGGATCCGGCCCATTTGGCTGTTCTATCTGGCTGAAAGAGCGGAGGGTTCTCTTGCTCTCCCCTCCGCTCCTTCACCAGCAGCCCACGATGAGAGTGCCAGCATGGTCAGGTTGCTTTTGTTCCTGCCCTCTGGTCCAGTTTAAGAACCCATTGTGGCCCTCAAGTCAAAAAGTTTGCCCACCTCTGGAATAGAGCATCGGCCTGTGGACCAAAGGGTTCCGGGTTCGGTTCCTGTCAAGGTCATGTACCTTGGTTGCAGGCTCCTCTCCGGCACAGGCCCTGATTGGGGTTTGTGCAAGAAGCAACCAATCAATGTGTTTCTCTCACATCGATGTTTCTCTCTATTGTTCCCTCTCTTCCATTCTTTCTAAGAAAAAAAATATCAATGGAAAAATATCCTTGGGTGAGGATAAAAAATAAATAAAAATGACATGTTAATGTTATTACATTAAAAAAATTAAGCTCTGGATGGTGTGACCCAATTGGTTGAGTGTCATGCCATGCACTAAGAGGTTGCTGGTTCATTTCCTGGTCAGGGCACATGCCCAGGTTGCAAGGTTGATTCCTAGTAGGAGGTGTACAGGAGGCAGCCAATCATCGTTTCTCTCTCTTCCTCTCCCTTTCTCTGTCTTAAAAAAAATGAATGAAAACGTAAAAAAAAAAAAAAAAAAAAAAAAAAGTAATGCATGCACACAGTACAAAAGACAAAAATGATGTATAAGATTTTCTCACACCTATCATCCCCAATCTCCTAGGCCACATTGCAGAGGTGGCATGCTAGTTGTTTCTTGTATAATCCTTTGGGAAGTATTTTTTGTTCTGTTTTGTTAATTTTCACCTGAGGATATTTTTGCATGTATTTTTAGAGAGAGGAAAGGAGGGAGAGAAACACATCGATTGGTTGCCTCCTGCATGTGCCCCACCCAGGGCTGGGGATCAAGCTACAACCGGTATGTGCTATTGACCAGAATCTTACCCAGGATCCTTCAGTCTGCAGGCTATCAACTGAGTCAAACCAGCTAGAGCAAGAAGTGTTTTTCACATATGTATTCATATACATAAAATGAAGTCTTTCCTACCTCCCTTCTATACTTTTATTTTATCACGTAGGCTTTCCTGATTCTTTTTTCTCTTTCCTGATCTTAAAAGTTAAAAATAGTGATTGATAGCCGAAACCGGTTTGGCTCGGTGAATAGAGCATCTGCCTATGGACTGAGAGGTCCCGGGTTCTATTCTGGTCAACGGCATGTACCTTTGTTGCGGCACATCCCCAGTGGGGGTGTGCAGGTGGCAGCAGCTGATCGATGTTTTTCTCTCATCGATGTTTCTAACTGTCTATCCCTCTCTCTCCCTTCCTCTCTGTAAAATATCAATAAAATATATTTTTTTAAAAAGTAATTGACAAAATAGTTTATATTTGTTGAAGAAAATGTGGAAAAGATAGAAAAACATAAAGAAGAAAGTAAGAATTAACTCTACCTCTATCACCTAATGATAAACACTATTATTATTTTGGTGTACATCATTGCTATCCTGTCCTTTGTGCTTATGTGTGTATGCTTTGTTTATGTGTTTATAAAAAAATAGCTCTTTGTGTAATTGGTTTTATAACTTAAAAAAATATTCTTATTCAGAGAGGAAAGAAGAGAGATAGAAACATCAAGGATGAGAAAGAATCATTGATTGGCTGCTTCCTGCAGGCCCCCCACTGGGGATGTGCCCACAACCAAGGCACATGCCCCTGACCAGAATTGAACCTGGGACCCCTCAGTCTGCAGGCCGACGCTCTATCCACTGAGCCAAAAAGTTTACCAACCATTTTCATTTTAATGGCCAGACAATACTCCCTTGTTAGAATGCTTAATAAATTAATAGCTAATGTTTATTTAACAATTCTTCAATGAACATCTTTGATACATACTAGTAATTATTTTCTTACAATAAATTGAGGCTTTCATGTATACAGGATGCAAATGAAAGAAAATAACTTAACTTAGATACCTAGCATTTGGGCCAGGAATGTGAGAAATGCAGACCCCTGTGTTTTATTTTATTTTTAATCCTCACCTAAGGATACGTTTTTATTTGATTTATTTATTTATTTATTTATTTATTTATTTATTTATTTATTTTGAGAGAGAGAGAGGAGAGGAACATTGACATGAGAAAGAAGCATTGATTGGTTGCCTCCCACACTCGCCCTGACTGGGGATTGAACCCGCAACCTTTTGTTGAATGGTATCATGCTCCAACCAACTGAGCTACCTGGCGTGGGCTGCAGACCCTTGCGTTTTAAGTCCAATGTCTCTGCTCCTTATATACACCTTATAGTATTTATTTTTCTGGTCTAGAAGTGGAAAGTTCAAACAATATGTAAATATAAGCAGTAGCAAGCCCAAGTGTGGTATGTCTTCAGCCATCCCTTCACCACTGGTCCCTCAGGGTAATCACTGTATCCACCAGTTATGGTTTGGTTTCTATGCTGGGGTTAAAGAATAGTTTTTAAAGGTCAAAAAAATGTCTGCCCTCGTTTTTCTTCGATCTCATATTGGTCCAGTGTGAGTACATTATCAAGAGAATTTAGATCCAAAGGATAATACCAAGGAAATTATGACCTGCTCCTTGGGTTGGACCAAGACATTCTGCTGCCGTTACTAAGTTCTGTTCTCCCCCCAGGTCTATCATGAGAGGCTGTGACAACATGTGCAGCTACTGCATTGTTCCTTTCACGCGTGGCCGGGAGAGGAGTCGGCCTGTTGCCTCCATTCTAGAGGAAGTGAGGAAGCTTTCCGAGCAGGTGAAAAGTTCTCCAGACTTCCTTACTGAGGGTGTGTTTATGGAAGGATGAGGACAACTTTCTAGTTTCGAAGCCTGTGCTATTTTTAAGATGTACAAGTTTAAAACCGAACCTGGCCAGAAAGAATACATGGGTGTGCATCTTTGGTTTGATGCCACAAATTATAGGCAGATCCACTGTGAAGTTTGCTTAGGAGTCAACACAAAAGATTGGAGAGAGTATGAGAGCATGAGTGTAGAATCAGATGATTAAGTATGAATTCTGACTCCACTGTTCTCTGGCTTGGTGCCCGGGCACTGGCCATTTAACTACCTTCTTCAAAATATAGTTTCCCCATCGATGAAAGAGGATAAAATAATGCCTTTCTTGCCAGATTATTGGAAGGATTGCTTTTGGAAGGATATGGTAGTTTAAATGTTTATAAACTACCTGGCACATAGTAATTTTTTCAGAATGATTTATTGATTTGTCTAGTCTACGGAAACCTCCCATATCTTTCGTTCATTTTACCGCTGGGCCAGCTTGCAGAGAATAGAGGAGGCTAGTGAATCAGATCAGAGGCTAGATGGAAGATACCTACTGCTTTCCTCCTACTGGGAGCTGGTCCCTCAGCCCTTGAAGAGGTCTCTCCTCAACCCTAGGCCCAAACCTCCCAGCCGTGCAGAATAGGATAGTAGGTGGGAAAGTGAAGTTTTTCTTCTGCTGAGTCTCTGTTTCCTGACTTGGTTGGTTCAGGACAAGGGAGGCTAGCCCCTCCTCCAGTTCTAAGTCAGCAGTTTGTCTTCTTTCTTACTCTCTGGCAGTGCTCTCTGTCCCCCCCCCCCCCCCCCCCCAAATTCTCAGTTTTCGTAGTTTGTTCCCTGACTGCTCACATAGGTACTGTAAGATATTTCCCATGCACTACCTCTACAAGTGCTTCCTGGTCTAAAGTTGTCTCCTTCCTCTCCTCTCCCATCTACTCCACACTACCAAAACTCACTCTCTCAAGATAGCGAAATTCTGTTTAAGTAAACTGAGGTGATGACAAAAACTTCCTAACCTTTCTAAGGTATTAGCATATAACAAAAGGAACTTAACATTAAAGTGAATCTTAGTGAACTCAAAGCCCACTAACTTGTGGAGAACTATGATTCTGCATTATGTTTTAAAGGATCTGTTAATCACATTTATTTATAGAGTGTGTTTTTTTAATTTAAAAAATTTTAAATTGATTATGATATCACATAATTGTCCTTATCCCCCCATTCCCATTCCAAACCCACCCCCCACACACATGCCCCCCCCCCCCCCCCTGCTGTCCATGGCCACTGGTTAGGCCCGTGTGCATGCACACAAGTCCTCTGGTTGATCTCTTCCCCCCACCCTCCCCCACCCTCTCTCTGAGGCTCGAGAGTCTGATCGCTGCTTCTCTTTCTCTGGGTCTATTTTTGTTCACCAGTCCGAGTGTTTTTTTTTTTAATTCACACCTGAGGATATTTTTCCCATTGATTTTTTTTTTTTTTTTAGAGAAAGTGGAAGGGAGGGATGATGAGGAGAGAGAGAAGAAGAGGGAAAGAGGGAGAGAGAGGGAGAGAGGGAGAGGGAGAGGGGGAGAGAGAGAGAGAGAGAGAGAGAGAGAGAGAGAGATTGGTTGCTTCCCCGACATGTCCTTGCAGGGGATCAAACCTGTAACCGAGACATGTGACTTTGACAGAGCATCGAATCCAAGACCCTTTGGTCCTTGGGTTGATGCTCTAACCATTGAACAAACTGTCCAGGCCTAGAGTAACTTTTTAAAAGATGTTTCTTTCATTTAGATTTTTTAGACTACAGTTACAAAGAAAATAGAATATTTTCCTTTAAAAGAATGTTGTTTATTCATTCAAACAATGGTTATTGATTGGAAGTCATTTAAGTAAGCAGCCTTTTTAAGCCTCTTTATTATCTTTTTATATGAAAATAATTTAAATACTCAGGAAAGAGAGGATAGTATTGCAATCCCTTTCCCCTAGCTAAGTCACTTAAATTTAATTTTATAAAAAAAAAATCCTCACCTAAGGATATGTTTTCATTGATTTTAGGGTGAGAGGAATGGGGGAACGAGAGAGAGAGAGAAAAACATCAATGTGAGAGAGAAACATAGATCAGTTGCCTCCTGTATGCCCCCCAACCGGGGATTGAAGCTGAACCATAGGAATTTAAGTGAGCCCTAACCAAACCCACAACCTTTTGATGCATGGGATGAGGATCCAACAAACTGAGTCACCTGGCCAGGGCTCACTTAAATGTAATAATTGTTACATTTTGCCAAAATTGTCTTATCTGTTTTTGTTGTTGTTGATAAAGTATTCCAAAGAGTAGCATAACATTTCATCCTTAAGTTAATACATCTCTAAAAAATAAGGAAATTTTCATTACCATTGATTCTTCTAAAGAGATTAACAAAAATTGCTAAATATCATCTTAATCCTAGCCCACTCATACTCAGATTTTCTTAATTGTCCTGTAACTCTTTGTATTTGATTGTTATGTCTTTTTATGTGTGTGCATTTTACTTAGTTTTATATCCTGCTTTGTTTTAATAAACTCGCATTAAACTTTTTAAAATAAAGTTTTGGAATAACTTTAAATTTACACAAGAGTTGCAAAGATACAGTTACCTCTAAATGTTAACATCTTACTTAACTTTGGTACATTTAGTCAAAACTAAAATGTACCAAGTATGGTACATTACTATCAACTAATTTTAGACTTTTTTTTCCCCACCTGATTTTGCCACTTTCCCCACTTAATGTCATTTTTCTTTTTCAGGATCCAATCCAGGATCCACATTGCTTTTAGTGTATCCTGTTTTTTAAAGTCAACATTATGACACAGCTAATTTTAATTTTAATGGCCTGAAGCTACCAAACTATTTTAAATTGCTCCCAAAATATTTATTTCCTGCTTTTCAGGGGCTGAAAGAAGTGACACTACTTGGTCAGAATGTTAATAGTTATCGGGACAATTCAGAGGTCCAGTTCAACAGTGCAGTGTCCACCAACCTCAGCCGTGGCTTCTCCACCAACTATAAAACCAAGCAAGGGGGCCTTCGTTTTGCTCACCTTCTGGATCAGGTCTCCAGAATAGATCCTGAAATGAGGATTCGTTTTACTTCTCCCCACCCCAAGGATTTTCCTGATGAGGCAAGTGTTCACAGTTAACAGTGCCAAACTGCTATCAGTATCCTAAGCATTTCTGTCTGGGACAGACACAACCTGGTTTGAGCAAAAGCAAAGCATTTGGGTAATTCATGAGTTCCGTTTAATTAGCCTTTTAATTACTTGAAAATTAACGTTGGCAAAGAACAGAGGGGATGGTATTCCTTTCTGTAAGATTCTTTGGTGAGACTTTGATGACCGTTAATGTGTTCTGTTTGACCAGGTTCTGCAGCTGATTCACGAGAGAGACAACATCTGTAAACAGATCCACCTGCCAGCCCAGAGTGGAAGTAGCCGTGTATTGGAAGCCATGCGCAGGGGGTACAGACTTTTCAATGTCTCCTTTAGGGGCAAACAGTGTCAAAACTTCTAGCATAGTGTGCAGCACATAGTGACTGCTCAATAAGTATTTGTTCTATGAATAAACCCAGGGACATTGTAATTTGCTGTTGTTCATTAAGAATGTATAGGCTAAGGACTTGATCACTCATTTCATTTGCTTATGTTTTTAAAAAAAATATATTTTAATGATATTTTACAGAGAGGAAGGGAGAGAGATTGAGAGCTAGAAACGTCAATGAGAGAGAAACATCGACCAGCTGCCTCTTGCACACCCCCTACCGGGGATGTGCCCGCAACCAATGTACATGCCCTTGATCGGAATCGAACCAGGGACCTTTCAGTCCGCAGACCAACGCTCTACCACTGAGCCAAACCGGTTTCGGCAGCATTTTTTAAATTTTTATTAAGCACCTACCATGTGCCACATGGTAGGTGCTTAATAAATTTTAACATTAAAGTTTTTAATGAGATTTTAACATTAAAGTTTTTTAGGTCTCGGAATTTAGTATAGCTCTATGTGTTCACTTACTTTGGGAATAATAAATGTTGCAGACAAAAGGCCTAAAGGAGAATGTGACAGATGGCAAGCTGTATGAAACTAGTGTTTTTGACATTGGCAAAGACTTTTAGAGATTTATTTATTTATTTGGTCCTTTCACACCCCCCCCCCAAAAAAAAAAAAAAGGTCAGAGTTCTCAAGCAGACTTTGAAAACACTGTTAAGTCCTTGACAACCTCCAAATTATTCTTGGTGACTTTCATATCCTCTGGCCATAATCTTGGAACCAGAGCATATAAAATCATCTAGATACTTTGAAATGTTTAATCTCTCTTCATTATTAGTTAAATGCAGAAGACTATTTAAAATAATTTATGTTCTTGAACTAAACATTCATAGGCCCTAAATTAGGTTACAGTATAAGTTTTGGATCATAAGATCTTTTGGATAGTTTAACTGATTGTCCTGTCCTGTGTGGGTGAGAAGTGATTACATGTGGTAATTCAAAGTGTTATCTTTTAATAGCATTCATTTAAAGAAGATTCTTTTTGTTCTCTATTGCAGCTATTCAAGAGAAGCTTATGTGGAGTTAATTCATCATATCAGAGAGTCTATTCCAGGTACATTTAAGAAATGTATTCTACTGCGCACATTACAGTGACCACAGTCTCAGTCAGATGAGGCAACACCATTGGCAGTACCTGTGACACCTTTCACATTTACTTTGCTTCTCTTCATTTCTCTTTCTCTCTCTCTCTTTTATAAAATATATTTTATTGATATTTTACAGAGAGGAAGGGAGAGAGATAGAGAGCTAGAAACGTCGATGAGAGAGAAACATCGACCAGCTGCCTCTTGCAAACCCCCTACCGGGGATGTGCCTGCAACCAAGGTACATGCCCTTGACCGGAATCGAACCCTGGACCCCTCAGTCCGCAGACCGACGCTCCACCACTGAGCCAAACCGGTTTCGGCTCTCTCTCTCTCTTAAGAGAAGGGGGAGAGAGAGAAAGAGAAACATTGATATGAGAGAGAAACATCAATTGGTTGTCTCTAATTAGCACCCCAACCGGGGACTGAACCTGCAACCCAGGTATGTGCCCTGACCAGAAATCAAACCCACGACCTTTTGGTTTATGGGACAATGCTCCAACCAACTGAGTCACCTTTTGGCAAAGAACAGAGGGAGTGGTATTCCTTTCTGTAAGATTCTTTGGGGCCTTTCTCTCTTATTTCTTTCTGATTTAAAAAAAATATATTTTATTGATTTTTTAGAGAGAAATGGAGAGGGATAGATAGTTAGAAACACCGGTCAGCTGCCTCCTGCACACCCCCTACTGGGGATGTGCCCGCAACCAATGTACATGTCCTTGACTGGAATCAAACCTGGGACCTTTCAGTCCACAGGCTGACGCTCTAGCCACTGAACCAAATCGGTTTCAGCTCTTTCTGATTTTTTAATGTTTTGATCTTGCTAGAAATACTCAGAGATGTGGATCAGTTTATGGCCTCAAGGCTAAAGAGATTCATTTTCTATAGTTTTTGTGTTTCTGAGAATATGGGAGAGACCTTGTTTTTTCTTGTTAGTTGGCAAAGTTATATTTGGTCTGAATTAGTTCTAATTTGTGGGCAATTGATATCTTTAAAAATGTGTACTTAGAGATTATTCCTTTCTTAACCCTTTTTCTTTCCTCCTAATAAAATTAGCCTGCAGTATTTTACTTTAGATTTGGTTGGTAATGTCGACATTTTGTCCAAATTTCTAATGATTGTAACTTGTATTATGCATAAATACTTTCATTTTGATGGGACAGGATAGTGTGGAAATTCTCTGGGCTGCAGTTTTCTCATCGATAAAATGCAATTAATACTACTCACCTCACTGGATTTTTGGGATAATTAAATAGGTTGAGTTAAATACTAGTAGATAGTAATGTGTAGCACTTACTAAGTATTCAGTAAATAATTGTCATTGTTACTATTTTATTTTTTATTTTTTGTATGCATTATAGCTTTATTTATTTTATTTTATTTTTATTTTATTAAGGTATTATATGTGTACAAAGCTTACCATTGCCCCCCACCTCCCATTCATGCCCTCCCTCCCCAGAGTTCTGTGTTCATTGGTTGTACTTATATTCATGCATACCAGTCCTTCGGTTGTTCTCTTATCTCCCCCCAAGTCTCCTTCCCCTCCACGCTGTCATTTGACAATCTGCTTGTTTTATGGTGACTATCTCAGGACCACATGAATAGAATCTGCTCCTCATTTGGCAGTCTGCTTGTTTTATGGTGACTATCTCAGGACCACACGAATAGAATCCGCTCTTCCTCTGGTTCACACTGCCCCTTCCCTGGGTCCCACTGCTTCCCCGGGGCACACGGCTCTCCCGGGACACCCAGCCCCCTTGGGGCACACGGCTCACCCGGGGCACACGGCCCCCTGGAACCCATGGCTCACCTGGGGCACATGGTCCCCTGGGACACACGGCTCACCCGGGGCACACGCCCCCCTGGGACACACGGCTCACCCGGGAATTGCTACTATTTTAAATGAACATTGTGTTAAACTAACTTCAGAAGTGTATTTGTATGGGGCAGGAATGTTTTTATAAAGCAGGACCAATTAGAAAATGTGGACTCCTACTGTGCTCCTAAATCCCACATTTGAAGTGAAACTACCTTGTCTAGTACTGAGGGGGATGTAGACTGAGAAGCCAGGCTCTGGCACGGGGACATTGTCGATAGCCAGGCCTATTCCCTCCTCGCTCCGCAGTGACCTGATTACACTTGCACGTGGGCTAAATAGCTCCAGGAAAGCCCTTACAATTGCTATCCCTCCCTCTGTAGCCTACAAGTTCCAAAAGCCCCTCTTGAAAGTAAGGAGCTGTCCTTTGTCCTTTGTTGTGTGTTGCAGGCGTGAGCCTCAGCAGTGATTTCATTGCTGGCTTTTGTGGCGAGACAGAGGAAGATCACCTCCAGACAGTGTCTTTGCTTCGGGAAGTTCAGTACAACATGGGCTTCCTCTTTGCCTACAGCATGAGACAGGTGAGTTCTGGGATGAGGGAGTAACTACTTCTGTGCCGAGACTGACATCATTTCGGACCAGTTTGGGTTCACTGTAGATAACTGGAAATAAAAATAAATGGCAGCAAGGCATTCCTGGAGAAATCACAAGGATCCTACCATTCATTTCTTTATTTTATCTCATCCACCTGTCTGCTATTTTACATACTGTAATTCAGCAGTTGGAGGCAAAAAATAATTATCTGTGCCAAGATTTCTCGTTATTAGAATATTTGAAATTATGTTTAGACTAGTGACCAAGCACGGGAAATTGCATGAGACCCAGGACCCCAGGCCTTGCTGCATCTCGGGACTTCTCCAAGTCCTGTCATGCTGTGAGACCCAGAGTCAAGTCCCCGCCCACCCACATGGGCTTTGGCGCCCACCCACACAGCCTCCTGGTGACTGGTCTTTGGTCGTTAGGGCATTAGGGCCACTGGGTTTTTATAATATAGATTGTTTAGAATTGGGAGGGACATGTTCTCTTTACAAGAAATCTGAACTCACTTCTCAACATGCAGAACTTCCTTTTGGCCTACAGACTTGATTTGTTTTACAGAGGCTCATTGTCACCCTCCCAGCCATCCTCAACTGTTTTTAGTTTCCATTTTTATAGGTCAAGTGAACTCACTGATACCCACTTTGGAGTTTCTCCTATAACACAGGTTCCCAGGTAAACAATACAGAAGGAGACGAGAAAGGAAAAAGAGAATAATGTTTTTCTTGCAGAAAGGGGATAGTATGCTGTTTTTTCTGGGTGGTAGGGATGAATTGCCCAGGTCATTTCTTATCCGCACAGTCACATTGGGGGTAACTTGCCTTGTGTTTGGGCTGGAGTTGGAGGAGCCTCTGTCGCCATGGGCTCAGGAAAGCTGACTGATGAATGAATGAACCTGTGACCTTAGACACTATCAACTCAGCTGCCATCAGTCAAGCTAACTCATTTATTTTAAAGCCCACTGTCTCGTGTTCTGTAGGCAGTGTAAGTGGGCTGGTGTGTATATTCATGTTTCTTACATAATTATTTCAGGGATGAAGCTTCAAAGGAGCTGTTGCTTATTTTCCATGAAAATCACAAACATGCCATAGGAATTCTTTATAATGTTAGATTTGGAAAATGGGTTTTCAGTGTGTTATAGAAGCATATTCTATAGGCATTGGGCATTGAATATGAGTGTACACTTTGGGATCTAATTCCTAGGTTAGGGTTTAGGTATAGAGACTTAATCAATAGTCTAAAGAAGAGAGCAAGCTCTTAAATTATTCTCTCATTTAATAACTATGTGACCTTGGGAAAGGTCCTTGGTTTCTTCATTTATGAAATGGGGATAACTTTAGTACCAACTCAAGTTGTTTTGAGGATTAAATAAGATAATATGTATAAAGCACTTAAAAAAGTATATAATAGAGGTAAGTTGTTAATAAGACAGAATAGAGTAAGCCCTGTAAGAGAATTACAATTTAGGACTCTCTACCTATTCTCCATATTTTTCTGGATTTTGTAGTTCTCTCAAAGGCAGATTGATTTGAATACCCAGACTTTGGTGTATTGATTTTTCTCTTATTCCATACTTTTGTCTAGCTCATTGGTTCTCCAACTGTATTATGGTTTTTAAAAAATATATCTTTATTGGTTTCAGAGAGGAAGGGAGAGGGAAAGAGAGATAGAAACATCATTGATGAGAGAAAATCATTGATTGGCTACCTCCTGCTTGTCCCCTACTGGGGATCAAACCTGCAACCCAAGCATATGCCCTTAACCTGAATCATACCTGGGACCTTTCAGTCCACAAGCCTACGCTCTATCCACTGAGCCAAACCAGTTAGGGCTGTTATGATCTTGTGTGTGTGTTTGTGTGTGTATAAAAATGTACACATACCATGGTGTTGGATGATGTAAAGGCTTTTCAAGGATACATTTTCTTTCTTTTTTTTTTTTTTTTTTAAAGAATAGTTTATTGATTTTTAGAGAGAGGAAAGAAGAGGGAGAGAGAGGAAACATCCATCTGCTGAATTCTGCACACCCCTCACTGGTCATTAAGTCTGCAACCACTGTGTGTTCCCTGACTAGAATTGAACTGGCAACCTTTGGTGCCTGCGATGATGCCCAACAAATTGAGCCACATTGGCTGGCCAAGGATGAATTTTCTTTTCTCTTTTTTTGAACTAGGTAATATATGCTCATGGTATAAAATTCAAAAGGTCAAAGTCATATGTATGAGAAATTCTTCCTTCTTCCCAGGTTGCCTAGTTTTTTAGCTCCTTCCCTGAAGGCAACTGCTCTTAGCAGTTTCTTCTGCAAACTTCTAGAGACAGTTCATATATTTAAAAACATTTATATGTGTTTTTTGTACCCCAAAGTTCTTAAACACGTTCATTTGTACCTTGTTTGTTTCTGTTAAGAGTATATTTTGGGGCCGTGACTGGTGTGACTCAGTTGGTTGGGCATCATCCTGTGCACCAAAAGGTTGCTGGTTTGATTCCTGGTCAGGGCATAGGCCTGGGTTGTGGGCTTGATCCCTACTTGGGGCTCATACAGGAGGCAACTGATTGATGTTTCTATCTCACATCGTTGTTTCTTTCTCCCTCCTTCCCTCTCCCTTTCCTCTCTAAAAATCAATTTAAAGAATCTTTAAAAAAAAGTTTATTTTGGAGAGCAATCATATCAATATATATAAAACTATCTTACTATTTTTTAACAGCTGTGTAATATCCCATTGTTTAAATAATAATTTTTTTTTGCTAGTTACCTATAGATACACATTTAGGCTGCTTTGCATCTTGTGACTTTATAACTATGTGGCTAAGTAACTTGGTATATGTACAAATGTAATTGTTATTCTTAGGACATTCTATAAAAATGTTGAAAACAGTTTTGAGTCTGTAATTTTTATGTGCTAAATTTAAAATGTAGGCCTTGCAAAAACGGTGATTCCACTGAATAGTTACCCCTGGTTTCCTGTATACATGTCTGTAACTTGCAGGTGGAATGGACATGGTCTCCCGCTGTGGATTCTGTAGATCCTTGGTGACCTCCCTCTTTAAAATTTTTTTTCATAGAAGACACGGGCATATCACAGGCTGAAGGATGATGTCCTGGAAGAGGTAAAATTAAGGCGTTTGGAGGAACTTATCACTGTCTTCCGAGAAGAAGCAACAAAAGCCAACAAGACCTCTGTGGGTTGTACCCAGCTGGTGCTGGTGGAGGGGGTGAGATCATATGTATCCATATACATTTTGTTTTTTGACTCCCTTTATTTAGATTTTCTTTGATTCCTTTTATCAGTTTTTATAGTTGTCAAGTATACAGATCCTGTATAAGTTTTGTTAGATGTACACCTACGTATTTCCTGTTTTGTTTTTTTTAAGGTATTGTATTATAATTGGCTGTTGTTTTTAATTTCAGGTGTCTGTATGTTCATTGCTATAATATAGACATAATTGAGTTTTGTATGCTTATCTGTATCCTGTGACCTTGCTGAATTCATTTAATAGGCCTAGGTGTTTTTCGGTAGTTTTCTGTGTAGATGTTCTTTTTTCCTTCCTGATGTTCCCGGTGAGACTCCATGTGTGAATATGAGTGTACACTTTGGGATCTAATTCCTGGGTTAGGATTTAGGTTATAGAGACTTAATCAATAGCCTAAAGAAGAGAGCAAGCACTTACGTAAGTTACTCTTCTCTCATTTAATAACTATGTGACCTTGGGAAAGGTCCTTGGTTTCTTCATTTGTGCAATGGGGATAACATTAGTACCAACTCAGGTTGTTCTGAGGATTAAGTAAGATAATGACCTCTTTTATTGTTTCCTTTCTGTGTGCAGCAGTTGCCAACCGATGGTCCACGGACCACTGGTGGTCTGTGAGGTCCGAAAGGTTGGTTTAGAGAACCTCCTTTAGACACTCGGGCAGCAGATTCCCTTTGTTTTCATTTATCATAGAATATCTTGATTTCTCCATTCATTTCTGAAGGATGTTTTTGTACTAAGTGAAAGCATTAAGGAAAAGTATGTGTGCTCCATCTTTCTGGAAGCTGTATTATATGTATATTTTTAGGATCAAAATTACTGTCTGTCTTTAATCCTTTCTTAGAAATGTATTGAAAGTCAGGAAGTTTGTGGTTTCTGTAGGCTTCTGTGGTCAAGCCTGGGGACCTTGCCATCATTTAGGGAGAGCACTAAACAGAGGGGATAAGGCGAGAGTTTGGGAACCTGACCATTTGTGAAGCTGCACGCTGCAGCCAGTGGAGAGCAGGGAAAAGAGAGAGGGCCCTTTCTGTGACCTTTGCTGAGTTCTGGTTTGGGAAAGGAGACTCCTGCTCCATGCCTCAGGATATGGCAGCATCAAAGCCACCAGTGCCTGGTGTCTGTGTTTGTGTTTGTTAGGATTCTCTGGTAGTGAGTAACAGTGAGAAATGTGTTCAAGTCATTCTGGCTAAGCTAAAAAGAGGTTTGGTTTTTTCTTGTACAAAACGTTGTGGAGCCCAAGGGCAGGAATACTGTCATGTGTCTGGAAGGGTCTGTATCCAGCCTGGGAAGCCCTTGAGGCTCAGACTTTCTTGTCTCCTTAGACCTGCGTTTCCTGCTTCTTCATTTGTGTGGCAGAATAGAGCAGTTGTGTAATTCTTGCATTTTCATGTTATCACTCCAGCTATTCACAGACTAAAGTTTTGTCTCTCAGCCCCAATTCAGATTTCCAGGAGTGGGAACCTGATTGATTTGGCTTAGATTAGGGCAGTGTTTCCCAAACTTCTCTCATTATGAGAATCACCTGGTGGAGTTGTTAAACTACAAATTCCTGAATCCCAACTAAGAAGTGCTAAACTAGAATTTTTGGGAACATATAGGTAAAATTGTATGCTTAACTAGTGCTCTAAGTTAACTTAGAATTTCAGTTACTGCATTCTTTTCTGATTGGTTCTTTTTTTTAATGGTTTCTATCTATTTATGCAAGTTCTTACTGATTTCATATATTCTTCCCCTAAGTTCATCAAACTCCTTTATAATCAGTGTTTTGAACTCTGTATCTAGTAGATTGCTTGCTTCCATTTTGTTTAATTCTTTTTCTGGAGTCTTGTCCTCTTTTTTCATTTAGGACATGTTCCTTTGTGTCCTCATGTTGGCTGCCTCCCTGTGGTTTTCTATGTGTTAGTTACATCTGCTACATCTCTCCACTGTGGCAGTGTGGCCTTATGTAGTGGGTGTCCAGTGAGGCCCAGTGGTGTGGATTTCCTTGGCTGGGAGGTTGGAGCTCCAGAGCTATCTTTTGTGTGGGTTGTGTATGCCCTCCTGTTTTAGTTGAGCCTTGATTGCGGTCGGCACATCAGTGGGTGTGATTGACTTTCAGCCTGACTGACTGACCACAGCAGATGAGCTGTAGTGAGGGGGTTGACCCCTCGGAGTGGAATTAGCTGTAGCAGGGTCTGGTGCCTCCTGAGTTCACCCTTTGTGTGTGTTGTTTGTGGAGCTAATTGTGCGCTGCTCTGGTCTGAAGCCAGCCACCGGGTGTTTTGTTTCTGGGTTTCTTGGGAGGGGCTCTCAGTCTGGGCCTCCCAGGTCATTCTCTGCCTGTGCCTGGCCTGGGTCCACCTCACAGGGGCTACAAAGTGATACGCAGTTGGTAGCTGCCTGCCCTGGGTTTAAGAATGCCTGGGAGAGGCTAGCTGTGAGCTGAGGTCGGCTGCCACTAGTGCCAGGCTTGGGTCCGCTTAACAAGAGGCACAGTATATGCCGAGACCAGCCATTGTTTGGAGTTTGTGGACCTTTGAGAGATTTTAGGAAAGCCCTCAGCACTGGCTGAAGCCGGCCACTTGTGTAGGACTGCCACTAAAAGAGATTCTGCTCTGGCACCAGTTGGTTGGGATGGGGTCTCAGGGGATCAATCACCAGGGTAGGCAGTTTGATGGAGGCTCAGAGGTGGCACCCTTCTCTGCCTGTGCCTGTGGGCTGTGTGTGGGGAGGGCTCAGCAAAGGAATCATGGTACCTGCCAGCACTTCTGTCTGGGAGAGTGCTTTCCCTTCAGTCCTGGTTCTGAAGCTAGACAATTCAGTTCCCCCCTGTATGTCCCTGGTGTTTTTTGAGCTGCTGTCTCTTCACTGGAGCGTAGGGTGGGTATGAGTGAGTACGGCTCTGCGTGGGCTCTTTAAGAGGATGTCTGGATCTACAGCAGTTCTCTGTCTCACCCAGGCGAGTCCCTGCTGATTTTTTATAGCCTGACGTTGTAGGGACTGTCCTGGCACTGGTGCTCTGGGCTGGGGAGCCCAGTGCTGGACTGGGCCCCCTTGCTTCTTAGGGGAACCTCCACAGCTGAGATCTACCTCCTGAATCTTAAAAAAATAAAATAAAACTTAAATTATAGTTTACATTCAATGTTATATTACTTTTTAGTGCACAGCATAGTTTTCTCCTGAATCTTAACTGCTACACGAGTGTGGGACTAGTCTGTTTTGCATCTCCACCCTTCTTACCAGTTTTGATGTGGCTTCTTTGTATCTTTAGTTACAGGAGTTCAGCTCATCTCAAGGGTGGTGGTTTTATAATTTTCTGTAATTTTGGTGTGGTTGTGGGAGGAGGCAAGCACAGTGTTCATATACTCTGTCATCTTGACCAGAACTCCATTGGTCTGTTTCTATTGAGTGATTTTTCTGCTGATTCTAGGTCACACTTTTCTGCTTCTGTGCATATTTAGTGAGTTTTGATTAGATGTTGGACATTGCAGTGTTCACCTATGAGTGTCTGGATTTTGTGTTTAGCTTTGTTCTGATGGGCAGTGGTGTTACTTACAATTCTATTGATCCTTTCAAGGCTGGTTTTTAAGCTTTGTTAGAAAAGCTTTTTTGTTATAGGGATGGTTCAGCCTCATTACTAATTTTTGGCTCTTCTGGAGTCAGTACTACATGTCCTAAGGAATCAATGAGGACTCTTTAGAGGTAGATCAAATGATTCCCAGTCCCATGTGAGCTCTGGGAGTTCTCAATAACTTTCTTTTGCCTGACTTCATGGAGTTTCCCTCTATAGAGGAACATGTAGTAGTTAGTATTCAGCAAAGACTCAAGGAATCCCTTTGCACACTTCCATAGCTTTTTTTTCTGCTTATCTCCCTCCTGTCTAGAACTTGTCCCACAGTTCCTAGTTATGCAGGCTTCCTGTACTCCAATCCTTCAGTCCAGAGAAAATCACCATGCTCTGTCCCTCCTTGGTTTGCATTTCCGTCTCACAGGTGCCTTCTGGCAAAACATAGGGGTGATTGGAGGGCTCATCTCATTTGCTTCCTTCTCTTGGGGATCAGTCTTACTGATCTCTGTTCAACATCTGAAAAAGGTTATTTCATACCTTTTGTCCAGTTTTTTGGTTACTCAAGGCTTGAGGATAAATTTGGTTTTTGTTACTTCATCAGGGCTGTAAGAAAAAGATTTGTGTATAGTCTAGAAGTTAATTCCATCATTCTGGGTTTATTATTCTCCTGGCCTTGTTTTCTACATGTGTGATGGAGACACTGATTTCAAGTCTACCTGTTCATTAGGGGCATGTAACCCGGGCCAAACAACCCCAGATCATTCCTGAGTGATTACTATGAAACTGCTGGGTAAAGTGAAAGTTGGTTTTTGAAGAGCATTACCCATAAGTCCTTGGTTTCAGGCCTATTTGAGGTCCATTCCTGCTGAAACGAGTTCTATAATCAGACTCATTGATTGACTCATTTAATAAGATAGCGTCAGCAAAACTTTATTGAATTTCTGTTATGTGTCACGTATTGCCTTTGTTGGTGGGGCAGTGGTAAACACTTAGTCTTCAAAGATTCCTTGGTTTAGGAATGTTCTCTGAGTAAAACCCTTGGGGTGTCTGAGACATAGAAGGTGTACTTTCTGCCTTCCAAGAACTGATGACTTTGACAGGTTCATATATTTTCCTCTGTTCTTTCTGCAGCTCAGTAAACGTTCTGCCACTGAGCTGTGCGGCCGGAATGATGGAAACCTTAAGGTGATATTCCCTGATGTAGAGATGGAGGATGCCACTGACTCAGGGCTGAGGGTCAGAGCTCAGCCTGGGGACTATGTGCTGGTGAAGGTAAGGTGCCCTTTTGGGCTTTTGGCTTGCCCTGTGAATGGGGTGTTGGATTGGGGTGTTTGGCTTGCCCTGTGAATGGGGTGTTGAAATACAGGGGAATGAAATTTTTTCTTGGAGAAATTTTGTAGTAAAATAAAAATCTCTTCTCAATCTAAACAATGGAAGAGCACCTTGAATTAAATTTTAGACTGTTTCTAATTAATGCATTCTTGTTTTTCTTCTCTTTTGGGAATTTGGTGAGGTTGGAGTAGCATATAGTTTCTGGGTGCAGAGAGGCCAGGAAGTATAAGTGATTTTTAGTGGGTTGATAGTTCTCTGAAGCACCAGGAATTTAAGTAGCTTGCTGAGTCACACACCAGCATGTGGTAATGTAGAGATTTAAACTGAGGCAGCTCAGATCCTGAGTCCACATTTTTAACCATTGTACTATTCAGTCTTTCTCATAGTTCTCTCTGCCAGAGAAAAGCCTGCCCCTCAAGGTCTCTCTTATGGTCTCTTCCCTGGACTGACAGATCTGGCTGTGGAATTTCTTCTCTCCTTCCCCCTCTTTCACTGGGATAGTCCTCCTATCTTCTCTCCTCTCTTTACTTTCTTTTTTCCCCCCCCAGCTTTATTGAGAAATAATTGATAAACAGTATCTAAGTTTAAGGCAGACAGCAAAATGGTTTGATGTACATACTTTGTGAAATGGTAACAAAATTGGGTTCACCTAATAACCATTGAAGATATGACAGACCAACATTGAAATCTCTAATGTAATTTGAGTTACTTTTTTCTTGAAAGTCAAACCTACAATTCTTACTGTTTCAAAATGTTGTTCTGTTTGCAAAATGAGCTTGTACTTGTAATTAGAAGGCAGGGTGTGGTGGGTCTGCAGGCTGGGGCTCTACAGCCCTGGCCTCTTGTCCTTGACCCTGTGTCTGTTCACATGCAGTTCCTTTCTCCTTCCAGGCATCACCTGCCCTCTCTCTACTTTCTTCTTCTCTCCTTTTCTCCTTACACTTTCACAGGCCTGCTGTTGCTTGCCATCTTCCTTTCCTTCTGGTTCTCATGTCTACTTTGCTCCAGACCAGAGGCTGGCAGGACAGACTCTGATGAGGCAGGCAGGAGCAGAGCTGCTTCTCCAACACTGAGCTCGGGAGCCTCTGCAGAAGAGAGCAGAGAGAGGTGTTTCTTTTTGTTAATAGGGATGGTTCAGCCTCATTACTGATCAGTGTTTTGTTTCTTACTTATTTCTTAGTGCCTTACTTTCTACTCTGCTTTCTGAACTTGCTCTTACTGTCACCTTCGTCTTAAATCATGGGAGCCATGGTCCATGGCTTGCACTGAGGGAGGCTCACTCCCTGGCATATAACGTTTTTTGGATTGACCAGGAAATTTTTACCAACACAGTATTTTTTCTGTCTGTCCATCTGAGAAAAACTTCTAACATAATCAATTAGTTGGTGACTTTATATTTTATTTATTTATTTTTTAAAATATATTTTATTGATTTTTTACAGAGAGGAAGGAGAGAGGGATAGAGAGAAACATTGAAGAGAGAGAGACATCGATCAGCTGCCTCTTGCACACCCCCCACTGGGGATGTGCCCGCAACCAAGGCACATGCCCTTGACCGGAATCGAACCCGGGACCCTTCAGCCCACAGGCCGACGCTCTATCCACTGAGCCAAACCGGTTCCGGCTAGTTGGTGACTTTATGATCCCACTCCCTTCTGTCCTTGTCCTGACTGGGGATTGTTTTACTTAAATATTGCCTAGGCATTTTCTAAGTAGAGCAATACCTACTAGGCCGCAATGCGACTGATCTAGAAACAATCCCTCATAGGCTTCTACACTTGTTCCCCCCCTCCCCACTGTCTTATTTTCTTATTCCTCTCTTTTGAATGTTTGTTTCTTTGATTTTCAGTTGCCTTCCCAAACCTCTTCCTGTCTTTACACTGTAGCTAAGGGTTATTTGGAAAAAAAAGGAATGAGGTTTTAGTGTTAGTATAATATTATTTTGTAAAATGGAAAAACTCCATTTGTTAAGGAAGGTAGAAAGTTATGCTGTATTGCTTGGTACTCTCTTTTATTCCTAAGTGACATATGCCCCACAAGTAAGATTTAGTGGGAGCATTAAAATGAAGACGGAGCTGTGGAACCAGGGATCTGTTGGCTCTTTGTCTCTGTTGCTCATCGCTCCTGTTCTCATTTGTCTTCCCTTAAAGTTTCTGAGCTGTGCTTTAACCATTGTACTACTCTCTCATAAATTCCACTTTCTTATCTCTCTTCTATGGTACTTATTTGATTAGACCTTAACCCTGGTAAAAGTCATCATCTGCACCTGCCACACTATCAACTGAACATTTCTGGGGAAAAGCACAAAGTTAATCTGTATTATATAGAATAGGTCAGATGATGGTGATTGAAAACTCAAAATATAGGGGTTTAAATGAGGTAAGCATTTTCTTATAAAAATCTAGATCGAGAAGGTCCAGGACTGGTGATTGTGATGGCTCCATGATCATCCTGGGTCCAGGGCCCTTCTGTTTGTGATCTCTGTGTGTGTCGCCTCCGTTCTGAAGGTTGCCTCTTGATACAGTGTGGCTGCTCTAGCTACCATCCCCGTATTCTAGGCAGCAGGAAGGAGGAAGAAGAAAGGAGTCTCTTTCTTTCAGGACACTGCATAAGTTCCACACACTATTTCTGCCATAATCCATACCTCACCAGGCTTCAAAGAATCTGAGAAATGTGGCCTTTTGTAACCTGGTCATGTGCTTTTGACCGGAATCAAATTGGGGACCTTTCAATCCTCAGGCTGACGCTCTATCCACTGAGCCAAACCAGGTAGGGGACCCATTCTTTTCTTAAATCTTTTTCTACCTATCCAAACCCTAGTCTCAGCTGATGTCTTCCGTACATTTTATAGAGAAAATAGATACAGTCAGATGAAACCTCACTGTGTCATCATTATTTCCACCAGCTTGCTCACATCTCTACTTACATGCTGTCTGCTTGCCTCGCACTCTACAGGAAGCCTCTGCATCTTTTGTCAGAGCTATTCCTTGTGCCTTCTCTTCCATCCTTTTCATCTTCTCAAGATAATTTCACTTTCTTTTCTCTCTTGCATCTTAATGTGGCTAAAATAGAATGAATTCTTCCCACTTTCCTGCAATTTTTGTCTTTTTAAGATTTCACCTTCTCATTAAAGATTTCTCCATCTCATCACATGCTCAATGCAGAAATCTAGGAATCATCCTAGAGACTTACTCTCTTGTACTCCCATCCACAGTCCATCTGTTTCAGCTCCTATGGAGTATATCTTGAACTTGACCATTTCATTTCCAAGCCACCATCATTTTGTGGCTGGGAGATTGCAGTATCCTCCTCACGGGTCTTCTGCTTCTGTATTTTAAAATGGAATTATTTTATTAAAGTATGTCATAAATGTAGAAAATTGCCACATTATAAGTGTACTACTTGATGAATTATCATGAAGTGAACCTACCCATCTAACTAACACCCAAGTCAAGAAATACTAGAATATTTTCAGGGCCCTAGAAGCCCCCCTTATGCTCCTACCAGTTGTTTTTCATCCTGATTTCTAATGTCATAGTTTACTTTTGCCTATTTTTTATTGCTATATAATTGAATCAGACAGTACATATAAATTTTAAAAGTTTTGAAAAGTTTTTATTGATTACAGAAAGGAAGAAGGAGAAAAAGATAGAAACATGAATGGGAGAGAAACATCAATCAATTGCCTTCTGCATGCCCTTTTCTGGGGATTGAGCCTGAAACCCAGGCATATGCCCTGATTGGGAATTAAACTGGTGACCTCCTAGTGCATGAGTCAGTGGCCAGCCACTGGGCCACACCGGCCAGGCCAGTATATATTTTTGGTGCCTGTCTTCATTCCTTCAAACCTATGTTGTGCAGTTCATCATGATTGTACAGGAATGGGCAAAATTAGGTTTGCAGTTGTTTGTATGGAAAAAGACATGCAAGTTATAATTATTATAATAGCTTTATTAACTCTATGTTTTAGGTACTCTCAACTATAAGCCTAATTTTGCCTACCCTGTATTTATCCATATTATATGAATATACCACAAATTATTTATGCATTATATTGTTGTTGACCAACTTGGTTGTTTCCAGTTTGGAGCTATCATGAGTAGAACTAGATGCCGGTTGCATGAAGATTCGTGCAAGAATAGGCCTTCTTTCCACTGGCTTTGCTCCTGGCCACCCGGGAGCCTACAGTCTTCACTCCCGGGCGGCTGGGAGTGAAGACTTACCCGCTCCTGTAGGTCCCTCTGCCCCATGGCCTCCCCCTCATAGCAGGCGTCCCTCCCTGATCAGCTGCTCTGCACCTGTGTATGCAAATTAACTTGCCAACTTTGTTGGGTTAATTTGCATACCCCTGATTGGAGTTGCAGAAGTATGGTCAATTTGCATATTTCTATTTTATTAGTATAGATTGCTATGATGTTCCTATACAGGTGTTTTAGTGCACAGAGATTTTCATTTTTGTTGGGTATATGGCTTGGAATTGCTGGATTATAGGGTTTGTATAATAGAAATAGCCAAGGGGAGAAGGGAGAGGGAGAGACAGGAAGAGATTAACCAAAGAATTTATATGCACATATGCATAGCCCTTGGACAAAGACAATAGTGTGGTGAAGGTCTGGGGTGGGGAGGGAGCTGGGTGGAAGAAGGGGATGGGGGGAAATAGAGGACATCTGTAGTACTCTACACAATAATAAAAAAAAGCCAAAGTGACTATCATTTTTTTAAAATATTCACTTGAGGATATTTTCCCATTGGTTTTTAGAGAGAGTGGAAGAGTGGGAAAGACAGAGAAAAATATTGATGTGAGAGAAACACATTAATTGGTTGCCTCCTGCATGAGCCCCAACCAGGGCCTGGGCCTGGGAGGAGCCTGCAACTGAGGTACGTGCCCTTGAATGGAATCCAATCTGGGACCCTTCCACAGGCCAATGCTCTATCCACTGAGCTAAACTGGCTAGGGCGTGACTGTACCATTTGACACTCCCACAGTGTAAAATGTGCATGAAAATTCTAGAGGTTTCCTATTTCCTGCTTCCATTCTTGTCCTTCTCTGGTCTGTCTGCCGCACAGTAGGCAGTGTGATCTTTCTAGATCAGATTACTCACTCCTCTGCTTAAGCCCTCCAATGGCTTCTCATTGGAGCCAGCATGAAATGCAAGGTGTCCAAGGCCTTATGTATAGACCTGTCCTAGCTTCCCTTGCAGCCTCTCATTCCCTCCTCTCTTCTTATCCCCTCTCCCCCAGCCTTGGTAGCCTCCCTTTTGTCTCTCAGCCTAGTTTACCGTCAGGGACTTGGTATATGCTGTGTTGCTTGGGAGGCCCTTGGTCTTTGTCTGGCTTCATTTTCCAAAACTTGCAGATTCTCTCTCAAACATCACCTCCTTGAGAGGCTTTCTCTGGCCACTGTCGTGCTAGAGCAGCTTTCCTTCCGCCTTGCTCTTGTCACTGTTGACTACATTAGTCCATTTTATCTCCATAGCATTTCTCAGTGCCTGAAATCATCCTCATTTGTTTCGTTACATATTAGTGTCTGTGTTTTTTACCCCCCTGAAAGCTCCTTTGAGGTCAGGGAAAACATCTCTTTTGTTCATCTTACTATTTCTAGCACCTAGGACTATTCCTAGAACATATTAAATGCTCAATAAATATTTACTAATGGACTAACTTGTTCTCATGGTGAGAAATGAGACCACTGGTACCTTTGGGGTCACATGCTTTTAGCTCTTAATTAGAGATGAAAGAGAGCCTTTCTCACCAAATTTTGGCCTTAAATATCCTAAGGAAGGATTTGACTGGTCCAGCCCGGATTACAGTTTTCCCTGGGAGTGAGGAGGGCAGGGTCTGCGATGGGCAGCTCACAGCTGAACCTTGGTTGATGTTGGGGAGGAGCCATCTCCCAAAAGAAAAAGAATGGCAGTTTGCTACTGACTGATTTTGGACTTTTAAAATCATATGCATTCCCATTGCATCAAACACCTCTTCCTCCCTGGATTGGGGGCATACGGGAACCACACAGTCTCTGCTGGCCTGGCGTCTCCCTCACGTCCCTTGTGGTGGCCTCTCCTCTGGAGGCTCCACATATATACCTGTGGTGCAGTCTTGGTTACCTTGCTTCTCCTGACTGATTTTCTTTCAGATTACCTCCGCCAGCTCTCAGACACTCAGAGGACATGTGCTCTGCAGGACCACTCTGAAGGACTCCTCAGCCTCTTGCTCACCTGAGTGATGTGGGCGGTCCTTGCCACCAGGAAGGGAGATATGACTTCAGAGTTGGTGGAGGCGGTCCTTGCCCCCAGGAAGGGAGATATGACTGGTCACTAATGAAAGAAGTAATGAAGCATCGAAGACAAGCTGCATGTGGTGAAGCAACTTTTATGTCAAATGGAGAAATGCATCTCTTTGCTGCTATATGAACAGCCATTATGATCATTAAATGTATCTAAACTAAAGTGGTCCCTCTGTTTCTCTACATGATTATCATTTCTTCATTGGTAAGTGTTTCTGGGATTTTCTCTAGAATGTCCCATGTTAAATGATTCCCATCCCAATTTCTGCTGTGGACACTGCTAACCCCTCTGGTTTTCTCCCCTGAATCCTAGGAATTAGAGACTGAAGGAGAGGCCAAGGTGGAGAGAATCATTTGCTTGGGAGAACTGTTCTAGGTCTTTCTAACATTTTGGTTTGATGACATTGACTCACCTGCTTACCTCCTCATTTTATTCCCATATTTTACCTGAGGATTTCCCTCTGGACCTCATTTTTAGCCTGTCAGTGCATCCCTTGCTTTCAGGTCTGACAGCACTTGGAGTTTTGGAAGACATCAATACCTATTAGTAGGCTTTGGACACTCATTCTTGGCCCATTCATTACTGAGGTTATGCCATTCTCTGAGTATCATGTATTCTGAAGCTCTGATAATAGGTGAATAAATATTTAGAATTTTTATGTTTCCTTGATTGATTCCTTTGTCATTATAAAATGACCTCTTTAACCCTAATAATATCTTTTGCTTTGAAATCTACATTGTCTAATATTACAATAACCACTTTGGCTGACTCCTTCCCTCCCTTTTTATTTATTTTTATTTTTTTAAAAATGTGCAGTAGGTAATGTCATTCACTTCCTCTACTGTTCTATGTGACACAGGGATGTGCCCGCAATCAATGTACATGCCCTTGACTGGAATTGAACCCGGGACCTTTCAGTCCTCAGACCGATGCTCTATCCACTGAGCCAAACCGGTTTCAGTAGTGGTCATAGTATTCTTTTATAATCCCTTTATTTCTCTAAGATTGGTAGTAACATCCCCTCTTTAATTTCTGATTTAGTAAATTGAGTTTTCTCTCTTCTTTGTCAGTCTACTAAAATTTTGTGAATTTTGTTGATTGTTTCAAGGAAACAACTTTTGTTTTCATTAATTCTTTTGATTTTCTATTCTCTATTTCATTAGTCTCTACTCTAATCTGTATATTTCATTTCTTCTGCTTACTTTGGGTTTAGTTGGTTCTTCTTTCTCTAGTCCTTAACGTAGAAGTTAGTTTATTTATTCGAGATTTTCTTTTTCCTTTGTCTTTAAAAAAAATATTTTATTGATATTTTACAGAGAGGAAGGGAGAGAGATAGAGAGCTAGAAATGTCGATGAGAGAGAAACACCAACCAGCTGCCTCTTGCACACCCCCTACCGGGGATGTGCCCGCAACCAATGTACATGCCCTTGACCGGAATCGAACCCGGGACCTTTCAGTCCACAGACTGACGCTCTACCACTGAGCCAAACCGGTTTCGGCCTTTCCTTTGTCTTTTTAAAAAAGGACTTTATTAATTTTAGAGCAGTTTTAAGTTTACAGCAAAATTGACTGGAAAGCATAGAGAATGACTTGTAAGTCATTATACTTTTTCAAAACCCAGAATGTATACCAAGAAAGAACCCTCACATAAACTATGGACTTTGGGTGATAATGGTGAGTCAAGGTAGATTCATCAAATGTACACTCTGATGTGGGACATGTGTGGGGGCAGGACATATGGGGATTCTCTGTGCTTTGCAGTCAATTTTGCTGTAAATTTAAAACTGCTCTAAAATAATAAAGTCCTTTTTTATTATACAGAATAGTTTCATTGCCCTAACATTTCTCTATGTTCTACCTTTTCTGTTTTCCACAGAGGTTGAACCATTTTTACATTCCCACCAGCAATGCATGAGGGTTCTGATTTTTTTCATAGATTCATGAGCACTGGTTGGAAGGTTTTCAAGTAGGGAATGTGCATTTTTATAAAGAGCACTCGGACTGCCAGGTGGAGGATGGATTATAGGTGACAAGGGCAGGGAGGTCAGTAGCCCTACTAAATGATGTTGGCGACGTGGACTAGGATGGTGAAGGGAAGAAACAGAAAAATGGGGAAAGGTGTTCTTGAGGCAGAATCAACAGGACAGGATCTGTTCCTGGGAGAGGGAGGAAGGGAGAACAATTCTCAAGTGGCCGGCTAGGAAAGCTGGGTGGATTGGACTGCCATTTACCAAGGTAGGATCGACTGTGTGAGGTACTGGCCTGGCGAGAAATCAAGTCCTAAGGTTTAGACAGAGCTGAATGGAATAGTGTGATTTGGACTTTATTTTGTGGGGTGCTGCCCCTTACTGTGAGGAAAGCCCAGTGGCTGGTCCTGCTTGGCATCTCTAGTCTTGGTGTCCACAGTCTGAGCTCTTTTGTTTCCAGAGCAGATATGTTAATGCAGACACTGGGCATAGGACGGAGGGTCTCTGCCTGGTATAGAGATCACAGTTGTGTTTCTCAGCACCCTACTTGTAAACTTTTCTGAAGTTCTCTTTATTTACAGGTTTCTCTTTATTTATTGCTTGTCTTCCTCTAACAGCCACTTGGCACGGCCGGTAGTTGCTGAGCTGGCACCTAGATCCTTTGCTGCCTTGCTCATGGTAGTAGGCTCTTCTTACTTGCTCTGTTCCATTTATCTTTTAGCATCTGGTCTGTGCCTTTCCCTGTGTAACATGTGGTGATGGGGACATTGGATCCCAGCCCCTGTGTGATTTTCATGTTGGGCCAATGGGCAAAAGAAAGCACTTGGAGTTGGGGAGGGCAGATGTGTGGGAGGAAAAGGCTTAATCATGGTCAAGATTGTCCCTTAGTGCCCTAGATAAATTAATCCTGGCCTTTGCTGCCTCATCATTCACATTATTGATTAAAAATATGTTTTTGGTTTTTTTTAGAGAGAGAGTGGAAAGAAGAGGGGGTGGGGGGAAAGAGAAAAACATCAATCAGCTATCTCTTGCACACCCCATAATGGTGAATAAGCTTACAACCTAGGCATGTGCCCAGACTGGGAATTGAAAAGGCAACATCTTGGTGCATGGGTTGATGCTCAACCACTAAGCCACACTGGCCGGGCTCATTATTGATTTTGGTGTGTGTAGTGCTTTTACTTATCATGAACACACTACAAAACTCCTTTTTGTAGGAATTGAAGACAAATGAGTCATTTTCTGCATGAAAACAGGATAATTATTAAAGAGATGATTACAAAATGCCCAAAACCCTCTTCTTGATTTTCTTGCACTTGTTGCTTCAAGGTAGCACTGGTGAAATTCCAGAGAGTAGTTGACATGTTCAGAAAACTATTCAGCTTGGCTCCTTAATCACAAGGATGCCCTCACTCCATGTTTCTTCAGAGATATTCCAGAGTGCTTTCGTTTTCGGAAATGCTTTGGTATCCCACATCCCGGGTTTAGTTTGCTGCCTGAAGGTCTCTCTGTGGGGAGATAAAATAACTAATTATAACTTTTACTATATAAGCTGGCTGCAGGCACAGGCGGTGCCAGCTGTGCCCTCCACCTCCCAGACCACAGCACTTGTCCTAAGGATGGGGATAGGAGCAAGTCAGGCCAGAGGGAGACCCAGAGGTTATTTCTCGGTGATGGTCACCTGAGCTGTTCCAGAAAGAATTGGATGGTGAAGCTCCTGGTAGGTGGGGGACCACCCAGACCTGGTGGAGCCAAGACATGGATTCTGGTGTCATCGTTTGGACCCGGAATCGAGCCACTGCTGTCGATCTGAATGTTCAGGATTGATGATTTTATTGTTACACCAGTTTGTGTGGTGCTTTCTGCCACTTGTAGCTGAAACACAGCTGGCATTCATCTGATCCAATCCCCTGACTCCAGGCTGACTTAGGGAGGCTAAGTGATGTGTCCCAGGCCGCCCAGAGGAATGGGGTGTAGGAGCAGGAGGTAGGAAACCAACACTGAGGCAAATGCTGATTTCACCGTCCTCTCCACTCTAGTAATTGATTTGGCCACAGATATAGGACTTTGGGTGTGAAATGAATGTGGGAATGCACAACTTCTGAGGTTTGAGCCAACATAAAAGAAGTTATTTTTTTTGGTCAGATATTATACTCATGAAGCACATTTATGAAGAATGGAACATCTAGCTGAAACCAGTTTGGCTCAGTGGATAGAGCATCGGTGTGCGGACTCAAGGGTCCCAGGTTCGATTCCGGTCAAGGGCATGTACCTTGGTTGCAGGCACATCCCCGGTGGGGGGTGTACAGGAGGCAGCTGATCGATGTTTCTCTCTCATCGATGTTTCTAGCTCTCTGTCCCTCTCCCTTCCTCTCTGTAAAAAATCAATAAAAATATATTTAAAAAAAGAAGAATGGAATATCTAAGTGTGATAGAGTTTTTAAACTTTTTTACTCGTTCATATATTTTCCCCAGTTCTACCCTCCTCATTTTCCTGATGAAAAATTTAAATAAACATCTCATTCTATTAGCGGTTTTTAATAAATGAAAACCTCCACAAGGAAGAAAGGTTTCTTGCATAGACTCTGTGTTTTTTCTACTCTATGAATTGTAAAATGTCACCATTTTCCTGATTTGACTGTCTTGTTGGCTGCTGTCCCACCATTTCTTATTATTCCAGTTTTCTGGGTATGGTTGCCACATTGCAAGGAATTTCTGCCTCTCAGCCTCCCTGTTGTGAGGGCCTGGGACTGCTTCTGGCTCAGGCTCCACGAACATGTGCACTTTGCAGAACTATCTAGGCTTGGAAGCTACCACCGAGCCTCTAAGGGGCTTTTTGTCCTGTATGGCCTGATAACGAGGCTCAGTAATTTGGAGAAGCAGGTAAGCTGCCACATCGTGTGCCCTGAGCTGCTGAGGAGCTGGTTGGGTGCTTGGAGGTACCCGGTGTTGCAGCTCACAGCCCCATCTCCTGTCTGTCACCCAACGGGATTCCCATGGGGCTTGGCCACCTCCCTGCATTGAGCTGGGCAGCCCCCCGGGAAGTCAGGTGTTTGTACTCACAGTTGTTGCATTCGCTGAAATCACTGAGATCAATGTCACATGATGTTGATTCTTTCGTCTGTGAATTAACCACCAGTTAGCTTTGCGAGGACATGCAGCAGTCCCACCCACCTCCACACCTCAGCTCCTCTTCTTCCCTCTTCCACTTCCCTTCTCCCTCTTCTATTTTCTTTTTGGCAGAACCCATCCTCTCCCCCTAGCCCACCAGGTTGAGGCATTGTCCTGTGCCACAGCTGGGGTCAGAGGGAATGTTGCATGCCCTAGCCTCTGGACTCCTGCAGGCCGATGTGTCCTTCCCACGTGTCTCCCAGCACCAGGCCGTGTCTGAGGAAAGGGCTTCTTCCTGTCTTCCCACACATGACACAGAGCTTCGTGGTGGTGCCCGCCCCTTTCCTGTGACTTACCTTCTCTTTCAAGGCAACTGTCAGCAGTTGAGAAATGACATCATCCAAGGGCAGAGGCAGAGGGAGAGGCACAATATCTGTGAGCCTGGGAAGATACATGTGGAGAGCTGTGTGAATTTGCATGTCTGGATTTTGTCCAACATGGGAGATAACGCATCTATTGATAATACAGCTGCAGTGATGTCCTGCTGCTTACAATTTGCAACCACCTGAGCCCTTTCACCTTCAGTTATAGTCATGAAGGGAGAAGTGAGGATACCTGGGGAAATCATCAAAGTCAGACATCTGACCCAGTGTTTCACATGGAGGAATTTATCCTTCAGATACTGTGCACTTTAATGAGCAGATAGATATGTGTGGTACCTAAGAAATTAGAGTTGGCCAGAAAGTTAATAATTGGAAGAAAATCCACTATTTCATAAGGGACTGTTAAATAAATTATAGTGCATATTCATAAATGGTAGATTTAATATAAGAAGAAGCTATTTACTGATGCAACTAATTCCTTGGAAAAAATCTTTATGTGAAACAATTGGAGTGCAGACAGGTGTCTATAATATCTGCCCATTTCAGTGTGTGTGTATGTTCATTGCATATTTGTTGCCAATGCAAGTATCTCTGAAAGCCAACAAAAGGGACTGGATTCATTGGTTGTTTGCAGGGAGTACCATTAGCCAGCTGGTGTATATGGGTGGGCAGAGACTTCACTTATAGCTTTTTGTATCTTTTGAATTTTGATCCAGGTAAATCCTGCCATGCAACAAAACTGGAACAAAATAAATGTGTGCTTAGTAGGTAGAATGTAGGCCAAGTGAGAGGTGCCTGTTCTTAATGGTCTGTTCTTAAGCAGAGACCCTTCTCTGGGCCTCTTTTATTGATCATTGAAAGCATTGGGTTGGCTGAGCTAATAATCTATGAGGGTAACCTCCTGTGTACCAGGGGGACATTCTGACATATAGGCTTGTTGGTCTTACGTACATCACCACCAACTGAAGGTCCACTTTTGTAGCCTTGATGTCCTTGTCCTGGATTTGCAGGCTGACACATTGGGTGGCATTTGTGGAAACACCAATTTTCAGAGTCACATCCCCATACATTTGAAATCCCAGTATGCTGATTACAGGTCCTACCAGGCTGTGGAGAACAAGATGCAGGTGAGGGTGGGTAGGAAGAGATCAACCAATGAACTTATATGCACATATGCATAACCCATGGACACAGACAATGGGGGAGGGGGGCCGTGAGGGTCTGAGGCTAGGGTGGGGAGGAGGATGGGAGCAGGCTGGAAGAGGTTAATGGGGGAAAAGTATTGTTGTAATAACTTTCTTTATAACTTTCAACAATAAAGAAAAAAAAAAAAGATAGAGGTGAAACCAGACCTGGCTGCACGAGGTTGCTCAGCTAAAGTGATAGGCATTTTGGGAGTCAGCCTCATGAATGTGTCCAGATTATTGGAGAGAGGGAAAATTCTGGTGATTTCCAATGAGCATGTCCCAAAGTTGATGATCTCTTGTACACAGGACTCAGAGTCTGGTTCATGGCAGGCTTTCCATAATCATTGGAAAATCCTTCTGACCAAACATCAGGAAATTTTTATTTTTTATTTTTTTCTGGAGGCACTAAGGCTACTTCTAACTGGATGCTCATTACAGGTTCACTTTTGTGCCCAGCACCCCAGCTGTCTATTGTGTGAGTGACAGCGTAAGAAAAACCCGCCATTTACCACACCTGCTCTTATTATTAACGTCACGTGCTCTGAAGAAGGTGAATGGCTCTTCCTACCACTGCTAATTGTGTTGGTCACAGACATGGGCTGTGGAGGCAGAATGCTGGAATCAAGTGTTGTCACTGCCACATTTCAGCTGTGTGACATTGAGCAAGGTTCATAACCAGTTTGTGGGTCTCAGCTGGTTTCCCAACCTAGAGACAGGGCAGCTTTCTTGATGAGGTTGTCAAGAGGCTTTGGAAGTGGAGAGTGCCTCAGTGAGGTGCCTGGATGGAGCTTGGTCAGTGAGAAGTATCAGTGCCGTGGGTTAGTCCAAGGAGTCCTCCTTTCCCAGGGGGGTTCCTGCCCTTCTCATGCCATTCTGTGTGCCCTGGGCTGTCCTGTGAACGTGTTCCTCTCCCACATGTGGACTCTCCCCGAGGACAGGGCCCACTTTTAGTTCCTCCCTCTGTGCCCAGCATGAGGTCTGGTACAGAGTAGTGCATGTTAGGTGGATGAATGGACTTGAGCATGCATGCATGTTTACATTGTTAGCTTCTGGAGAGCAATCACACATCTCTGTCTCCCCCAACTGCCTAGGACAGTGTTTGTGAGAGTGGGCTGCTTCCCTTTGGAGAGTGCAGATGGTTTGGAAGCTCCACTTCCCATGAACCCAGAGTGGTCAGTAAGAGGCGCCCTCTGTGGTTTCTCTCTACATTGGCCATCTGTATAAATGTGCCTGTTTCACAAGGAATTTGGATTTCTGGCTTTGTTTACACTCTTTGAAGATGGGGTTCCATGGGGTCATTATCTCATCTTGGCCCTGTGGGCTGGAGGAGAGGGGCTAATTTGCTGCCTAATTTGCCCCATCCTCAGACATCCTGCTTACTTTGTGTTGTCCCTGCCCAGCTCTTGGACACTGGATATTAAGGGCTTGTGTCCCAGTGTCCCAGGGCAACTCAGTTGACTGATTTGGAGACAGGCTCACCCTTTTCCACCTATGAAGGCTGTGGTCGCAGCTTGAACGAGGATCTCATCATCTGTCATGGTCAATGTCATGCTGTCCACAGTTGCTTTTTGAACCTCTAATCTGCAAAATGACAGCATCCAGGGTCAGTCCTGACTCAAGGAATCAGCCTGAGCAACAGGAGAAATGCCTTTGAAGCAGCCAACTACCAACCTACCAACCCATCCATCCCCTGGATGGCCCAGGCCTGTTAGCCACCCAGTTCCTTAAGCTCAAGAAACCTTGTTCATATTCCCCCCCCCCCCCCATCCCCCAGAAGGACACAGAGCTGGAATATTGCTTTGGGAAGACATGGCTGTCCCTCTCCATGGGTTTGTAGGAAGTTGAGCTTCGGAATCCCTAAACATCACTTTTCTCTTGTGCTATACCTTAGGGTCAAGGAAGCACTTACCCTAGCAAGAGGTCTTTCACGTTAATATTTCCCAGCACGCCCGAGAGTGTGTCGGTGATGCCGCTTGGCACCACACTCTTTAGTACGCCCTCGGTGGATTCTTTGAGCTCGCCCACTTGGTTGAGCACACCACCCAGGGGCAGGGGGAGATTTGAGAGAAGAGAAGAGCCCTGGTCAGCTTTTTTTGCAGGATCCTTCTCCACGGTGTTGGGTAGTAGGCCACCCAGGACCCCTTGGGCCAAGGGTAGCAGGTTGCTGACTGCATCAGTGGCTTTTGAGAGCGAAGACAGTGGTGACTTTGAGGACTTGCTGTTGCTCCCCTGGCCCAGGACACCACTAAGGCCACTGTCGCCAAGGATGTTGAGAGCGGAGGAGAGATCTAACAGAGATAGCACGTCCAGGTTGGCCACTGTATTTAACACTGTGCCAAGCACACCGGCCAGATCCACATCCGCACACATGAGCAGCTTCTCAATCTGTGGTGGCAGGGTGGTGGTCAGATCTGAAAATGGTGAAGAGACACATTCCTACTGTTAGCTGCACAACTGGTTCAGTCAAAGGAACCTTCCCAGGGGGAGAGCAAGCACCTGCAGCATTGCCATCAGGGTGGAGGAGGCACTAACCATAGGTTTGCCTCCATACTGGAGAGAAGCAAGTCAGGGAGAATTCGAATCCTAGAAGACGGTGTGGAAGGGAAGGAGGGTCAAGAGCCAAGTAGCAGAGCTGTGAAGTCACAGGGTTCTATCCTATCGTGCTGCTCTTGATGGCTGAAGAAAGGAACTCAGATGAGCTGTCTCACCTGGATGACAAGTCAACTTTGTCACAAAAGTGAATTGGACTAAGGGACAAGATTCTTGTTCTCATAGAGTAGCAGGAGAAAGAAGTCTGTTAGGACCTGCCCCTGCGAAGCTTCGAGGCCATGGCTTTTGGGGCCTTGCTGCTGCCTCCCATGCCCTCTGCAGTCTGGAGGGCCTTTGCCTGTGTGGGTGATGTGGATGCACATCCATCTTTTGCATGTATGAACTTCAAGACCCGCACGAGAGTGTTCTGATTTGCATTATTTAGAGTTGAACACAGTTGAACAAAAACACAGTTGATGTATATATCCTGGAGAATTTATCTGGAAGAACGTCTCAGGGAAAATGGACAAAAGTTCCTCCTAGATAAATCATGTCACAAGCATACATATGAGAGACAGTGCAAGCAGGCCACCTTTTGTGAAACTTTATGACATAACAATAAAGAAATGACAAAGGAAAAACATTCAGGCTAGAAGCTTCCTCTGGTTGGGAAAAAGGGGAGGCGGGAAGAATATGCAGCCCAGTAAGTGACGTGGGACCTTCAGCCCAATGTCTGGTTTTATTCTGAATGTAGATTTTGATTTCAGTTATTTGCTGTGTATACCTTTTCAGTTTTTGTGTGCTTGACAATGAAATTCACTATCACCACCACCAAATACTACTGATGACTAATTACAGGAGCTGACATCTGCGGGCCCCTAGGCCTGCACGTAGCTGTATTCCTCATCCTAGCCTTTCCCCTTTATAATCCTGTCCCCTACATCTTGCTGGAGACAGGGTTTGATGCTTGTAAGCACCCTGTCTTTTTGGTTGGTTGGCCTTCTCAATAAACGCCTAATATGATTCAACCCTGCCTTTGTTATTGGACACAGCTACAGGCAGCCGAGCCCAATGAGGGATCTCACTTGAGGATATGGTTTTTTTTTTAAACATGCACACACACACACACACACACACACACACACACACACACACAACAAACAAACAAAAAAAACACACCCACCACCATGATTTTTTACAGAGTGAAGAAGGGAGAGAGGAAGTGAGAGGGAAACATCGAAGTAAGAGAAAGATTGATAGGTTGCCTCCTGTACTTGCCCCAACTGGCGATTGACACTGCAACCTAGGTATGCACCCTGTCCAGGAATCGAACCCACAACCTTTTGGTGTATGGGTCAACCCTTCAACCACATGAGCCACCAATCAGGGCCCAGGCAGCTGTTATGTTAACGAGCTCCTGAGTTGATTCTACCACTTCCTCTTTGGGAATCACTGTTAAGAAGGAATGAATAGTCTTTGTTCTTGGAAATGAGAAACGTGTGAGGGATGTGAAAATCCAAGTGTATAGATGAAATAGTTTTTACTTACAGTCATAGAGTTTGATGCTAGACATGCCATCCTTGACCACAGGGGGAGTGTCAGCTAGACGTCTTGTAGGGGGAGTGTCAGCTAGACGTCTTGTAGGGGGAGGGTCAGGTAGACGTCTTGTAGGGGGAGGACCATTTGGAGTTGGTGGAGATGTGGGGAACTGTCCGGGAACTGGAAGGAGACTTTTGACAGGAAGTTCTCCCAGCGCTGAAGGTGGGGCCAGCAGGTCAAGCGCTTGTGCCTGGACAGCCAGTGTGATGGCCAGGGCCAGGAGGGTTAGCATCTTGGCGGCTGATATCTGCAAAGGAAGGCGTCGTCAGACATCACATTCCCAGTGGACCATAGGGCTGCCAGTTGGTTTATATTGGAAGTACACACAAGATCCTACCTCATGTAGGGGTTTGTCATTCACATTGCAGGTACTCTGGCCTGCATAGTGTATTCAAGGAACAATGTTTCATCACACGACAGTCAATAGCTCGATAAGGGCATCTTCTCACTTCCATCACCTTTGCATAAATGTATCTATGGGCTGGTGGCATCCTTTGAGGACAGGCCATGCCCTTTTACTGAAGGCCTTACCTGTACAGTCCCACGTCCTCCTGCCAGCCCTCTTGACTCAAATATCCTTGGAGTGGTCTGAGTCAACTTCTGAGTAACTGGAGAGTTTTGAATGCTTCAGCTACCAATATTATCTCTCCAGTGGTGGTCAGGCCCTCTCCCCTGCTTCTGGTCAGGTAATGTATAGCAGTGTCTTTGTTGGTGTGAGCATACCAAGTGCCGATCTCTTTTTGGAGTATAAACGATATGATATGAGCTGCTTTAAACTCTCTGCACACCCCCGAGAAGGAAAGCCTGTGTCCTCATCAGTCAGATGGTGAAATCTGTATGAAGCGGGCACCGCTACATACAGGTGCCACAATGGCCCATTGTCCAACCCCTGGTAATTATCATAGGATCATTCAACCACCCCACCAACCATTCCCACGCTTGGCATTCTTCACCCTTTTGGTATTTGGGCTGCCTTGGCAATTTAATTCAGTTTGCCGAGGCCAGAGCCATCCCCTTGTGAGTGAGACCATATAAGGGCTACTCTGTCTTTTGAGGCCTGCTCTTCTGTTTTTGGGAGAGCACTGGTATGTTCCCATGGTGGCATGAGCCAGTTCATACCATTGTATTAGTACTCAGCACAAATCGGGCTCCCTATGTGAGTGAATGATTGAGTTAACCAAGAAATCCACCTTCTGTGGCCTCTTCTGTGTGCAGGGCAATGGGTGATCCTATTGACCACAGGTCACATGGCCTCTTCCTCTTGGCTGGGGTTGAGCAGCCATAACTGATGTGATTGTATAAATGTGTAAGTCTCAACTCTTATCTCTGTTGGATGGGATGTGTCTGTACATATATCCTTATTGCATACTGGTCAGTGTTTGTACTTGTTACTGTGCTAACATCTGCAACATCTTGTACAATCCTCCCAGCAAGTCCAGGCACCAGGTAGTGTTTCCAGCTGAAGGCAGGGAGCTGGGCTCCCTCCCAGACAGGAAAGCCCCACTTGACTCTGAGCTCAGCTGTTCACTCAGTGGGATCACTTCCTTTCCTGGCTGTCAGATTCCTCCCTTACCATGATTCTCAAAGTCTGGCAGTCACTGAGAATCATGGGTAAAATGGAGGCTAGTGTCTTTGGGCGTTTTCCCTCTGTGAAACAAGTAGACTTTGGAGTTTCTCTCTGCTTGGATTTTTTTCTCCAGACAAGTTTAAAAAAAATCAGGCTTGGGGACCTCTGCTCTTGCCATGGGCAGGTGGGCATTGCCCAGCTCAAGCTGCCTGCCACTTACCAGCCTCATCGGCAGAATCGCTATTGCAGAAATGCTGGGAAGGACATAATCAGAAGCCAATGCCAATTCTTCACATTGAACAAATTAGGCGTTATGAAAAAAATATCATCACATTTTAATTATTTTTCTGATTTTACCCTCACCTGTGTGAAATCAGCCTTTACTGTCTCAGCTAACATGTAAGTGTCCTGTGAGGAAAGAGTAATACAATTCTGTGCCAGTGACTGAGTTGATGGCAATATTGTTAGACATGGTCTTTAGTGGGGCCCTTGGAGAGTCCCAGTAACAAATCCCCCTTTTCTAAAAGCTGTTGCATAACCGACAATTGTGACACCTACTGTGCTAGGCAGAGTGCTGTGTGGCTTAGTAGGGAGGGGGCTGAGGATATGCTAAATGCAGAGCCCTCGTTTATCGTCCTCTGATGAACTGCCCTAGCTTGTTTCCACCTCCGAATCTCGACCCGTTCTTCTGTGAACTTGGTTTAGTGAGTTCTTACCTTGCCCAGTGTCGATGAGTCCGTGCGGATGGGAGACCTTTTCCGGAAGCTGCCTGTCCTCCTGCTATTGCTGGGACTGTCAGACGGAAAGGTGCACCCCACATTTATAGACCAGCGTCTCTAGGGAAAGTGACCAGACATGAAGGGACGCCATTCAAGTGTGCTGATAAGGGAGGCGTGATCCAGGCTGATTTCCAAGGTCAGCACCTGCTAATGGTTGTGACATTTGTCAGTGCCTTTCTGAGAGATGTTTATGGTGCTTAGACCTTATTCAGAGGGCTTGTATGTCCAAGTACTGTCCCATTTTAAATCTTCAAAGGCCTGTTATCTCTGATGTGGGTGCTGGCTGAATGGCAGAGCAGAGCAGTCGGTAAGGCTACATACAGGTGCCAACTCATTGAGAGCCCTTTACTAAAGGTGCCAGTGCTGTGCCCTGTCCATGGTAGGCACTCAGCATGGAGAGACCAATTCTAGGGTGAGGACTCATGAGAAAGGCCATGGCGTCCCCTTGGACAGGGTGTCTCTCTGTTAAGTAGTATTTCGCATCAGGTGTGTGTGATAGGAAGTATTCAAACATGCCCAGATTTAAAGTGATGCCCAGGAATAAAGTAATGGGTGCAGGTGGATTGGAAAGTACACAGTGATGAAGTGGGCGAGAGCTTGAATGCAGGCCTGGGGCTTGTAAGCATGGCTGTTACATAAATGGCTCGGCCCCCGTTCCTTTCCCAGAATGCCTCTGGAATGAGAGTGAAAGGTTTTCAGACGTCTGCTGTCCTTTCATTTCTATTTTAGAAATCTCCGTCTCCATGGGAGGCTTCCTCTCACCTGTTCCCTATTTAAGGGCTCCCAAGGTTCTAGAGCCCCTTCTCTGGGCCTCAGGCTTTGCCCTATTTCAGAGGTTATTCTCAGTCATCTGTTCAGTTCCTGCCCCTAGGACTTTTGTGCATCCTGTCACCATCTTTTTTTTTCTTTAAATATATTTTATTGATTTTTTTTCAGAGAGGAAGAGAGAGGGATAGAGAATTAGAAACATCGATGAGAGAGAATCATCAATCAGCTGCCTCTTGCACACCCTCTACAGGGGATGTGCCCGCAACCAAGGTACATGCCCCTGACCAGAATCAAACCCGGGACCGTTCAGTCCGCAAGCTGAAGCTCTATCCACTGAGCCAAATCAGTTTCGGCCATCCTGCCACCATCTTGCTGTGTGATGTATGTATCACAGCTTTACCCAGCAAGAGTGTGGGAGAGGGAGATCATTTTGACAGAGCGCGTGGCTAATGTCTGCTTCTGCTCACTTGAAGTGGAGGCATTGGTTTGGGTTCCTGCCTTCAAGCAGGCTCAGCACGCTTGCTGCCTGGCCCTTGCCAACCGCACCGTGGTTCTCAAACTGTGGACCTCAAATGCAGTTCTGGTTGCCAAAGGCCCCATTTTGGGATTTGCTGAAATGTCAGATGCACAGAACAAACAATAGTTGACCTTTTCCCAGAGACTAAAACCATGGGTTTTACAGGTGATGATAAGGAGGACAAAACCCAATTGTCCTGGATCTTATTTTCCGTGGACATTTGAGAGAAAGTGAGTGATCTTTTAGTTGAAATCTGTGACACCCATTAGTGGGTGTGGCCTTTGGTTTTGCTAATGGTTCCTAATGGATTCTCTGGACCCAAGGAATGAAGCCTTCTCCAGACGTGGGGAGGGACACATCCGGGATGTAGCCTTTGAAGGTCCTGCTGGGTTTCCTGGTTCCTTGTCTTTCTCTCTCCTCAGCCCTGGGAGGTGGGGCCGCCCTTGACTTCTGCTAATCCAGCACCCACCTGAGCGGCTTCTCTGAAGGTGGCTTATGGGCTGAGCACCAGGGCTCCCTGCTGTGAAGCCCTGAGTGCTGAGTGATTTGACCTGCTGACTCTTGAAAGGGAGGGTCCTTTCAAGGCTGGCCCAGGCTTGGCTGGATCACAGTTTCTGTTGATAACGCAGATACCAGTTCTTAATTGCCTCTGGGTGAAGGTGTCACCATAGGCCCAGCTGAGCCGGGGGTGTCCTGGTGACAGAGTTTTGACCTTTCCTTGAGTGTTTTTAGTGAAATGCGCACATGTGTGTACACATTTGTACTTTGTGTATATGCTTGCCTGTGACTCTCCAGGTTCCTCAGCAGTCTGTCCAGCACTCCTGCTTGGATTCCTTCTGTGGTGTAATCTATCTCAGATCTTTGTTGGTATTGGGAGTTCACAGGGCCTCTAGCAGCAAATAAATCTGTGTCCCCAAATTCTCTGGAGTTTTGTGTAAACTTTGGATTAATTTTTATTTCTATGAGTCAGGGCTCCAGAGGGAAGAGGCTTGTGATGCCTCACAAGCCTCTTCCCTCTGGAGCCCTGACTCTGGGCGGTGGGACTCTGGGCTCGAGACCTCACAGGCCTCTTCCCTCCCGCTGCATGGCAAGGTGGGATGTGGACTCTGGACTCGTGGCCCCATAGGCTCCTTCTCTCCCGCAGCACAGCCGTGGCTTGGACGCTGAGCTCTCAATGCAAGCTCAGTGTCCTGCTCCCAGTCTTCTGGCCAGAGAACCCTCTCCTTCCTCTGCGGCCAAGGAACAGATACTGAGCTCCTGTTGCCTGGGCGATGCTGCCAGCGTCTACTATGAGTGCCGCCATTTTTTGTCATGGAGTGATGGCTAATTTACATATTATCTTTTATTATATAGGATTGGGCAGGGATATGGGCTCCTGGGGTGATCAGTTTGGACACCTCAGGGATGAATCCCCTGAATTCTCATGATGAAACATTGTTATCCGCCTGCATACACTCCCCCGTGAGGGTTTGTTGCTTTGTGGCTTTGGCTCAATCTCTTCTCTCCTAAAATGCATGACAGAATTGAGATCATATCACTCTCTTGCTTATATTTGTCAGTGATTCACCATAATAACACGTTTATCTTTTAAAAAATATATATTTTATTGATATTTCACAGAGAGGAAGAGAGAGAGACAGAGAGCCAGAAACGTCGATGAGAGAGAAACATCAATCAGCTGCCTCCTGCACACCCCCCCGGGGATGTGCCTGCAACCAATGTACATGCCCTTGACCGGAATCGAACCTGGAACCTTTCAGTCCGCAGACCGACACTCTACCACTGAGCCAAACCGGTTTCAGCAGCACATTTATCTTTAGCCCCGGCTATGGAGGCTCTGTGTGGTTTGACTCCTGCCTTCCTCTGTGTCCTTCTCCCTCAACCCTTCTTGCTAATTTCTTTACTGGTAGTTGCACTGGCTCTCTTTTAGTATTTTCCTTATACCTACCTTGTTCCTACCTTAGAACCTTTTCACATTCTGTTCTCACGCCTGGCAATTGTGGAACTGTTTTCATCAGAATGCAAAGCCCTCTGGTTCCCTGCCCTCCTCTGCTCACTGCCCTGCCTGCACAGGCTCCATGGGACTGGGATGTTGGTGTGTGTGTGTGGGGGGGAGCTTCAGGCTCTCCCTTGATGCCACCGCTACCTGCCACACTTTGCAGGGCCAAGGAAGCTCTGAGGTGCAGCTGTGAGGTGCAGCGTCTCACAGTCACCCGCCTGGACCCAGCTTTTCTCTTGGTGGTCTAGCTGTTTCCCTTTGCCCCTTTCCTCTGTACTCAAGGCCTCAAATATCTCTGGGCTTTGTAGTCCTTTATTTTCTTAGGAACTCCAAAACTTCTCTTCCCAGTTTCCTCCCTCTCTCAACTAGGGAATCTCTCCTGTGCGTGTAGATTTTCTGTGTGTCTTTCTATACCTCATCCTCTCAGGGCCTGGACTTGGGAAACTCAGGCTTTTGGTTCATTTTCTGAGGAACCCTTCCTTCCCTGAGACACTGAACCCTGAATTCAGAATATTCTCTGAGGGGCCAGAGGAAACAGGCACTATGAGGGAGAAAACCCGTAGCAAAGCAGAACCAGCTACTTTCCGTGAGTAGAAGAGGCTGTAGGGCCATCTTTCCTATTTCCTCTCCAGTCCTAGAATTAGCACTTTCCCCAAGGAGACCTAATTTATTTTATTTTTAAAAAAATATATTTTATTGACTTTTTACAGAGAGAGAGAGGGATAGAGAGTTAGAAACATCGATGAGAGAGAAACATCGATCAGCTGCCTCCTGCACACCCCCTACTGGGGATGTGCCCTCAACCAAGGTACATGCCCTTGACCGGAATTGAACCTGGGACCTTTCAGTCCGCAGACCAACGCTCTATCCACTGAGCCAAACCCGTTTCAGCCCTGATTACTTTTATGAAGAATGATATCACAAACCAATATGGGTGCTAGGTATACTTTTTGCTAATTTGTGTGGGAAGGTGTTTTGTTTTAAAATGGAAGTGAAATTCACACAACATAAAGGTAACTATTGTCAAGGGAACAATTTAGTGTCATTTAGTATATTGAGAATGTTGTGTAACCACCACCTCTAGTTCCAAAACATTTCCATTACTCCTAAATAAAACCCTTGTTCTGCTTTAATTAATCTCTGTTCTTCTGGCATCCACAACTTTGTATTCTGTTCCTATGCATTTAGTTGGTCTGAATGTCCTATATAATAAAAGGGTAATAATCAAATTGACCCTAACAGCAGAACGACTCGGAAGGACCAGTCGCTATGATGTACACTGACCACTAGGGGGCAGACACTCAAATGCAGGAGCTGCTCTTTGGTGTTCAGTGTGCTTCCAAAGTGGGGAGGGGTGCCGCTCAGCCAGAAGCTGGCTCATGGCTAGCCAGTGCAGCAGTGGTGGCAGAAGCCTCTCCTGCCTCTGCCGCAGCACAGGGGAGCGGGCCCAAGCCATTAGTCAGACATCCCCTGAGGCCTCCTGGGCTGCCAGAGGGATGTCTGACTGACAGCGTAGGCCCAATCCCCTGGAGAGCTGGCCTAAGCCAGCAGGTGGACATCCCCCAAGGAGTCCTGGACTGTGAGAAGGCATATGCTGGGCTGAGGGATCTCCCTGAGTGCATGGATTTTCATGCACCAGGCCTCTATAAAATAAACTGTACCATAAGTGGTCTTTTATGTCTGGCTTTGTTCACTGAGTTTAATCTCAAGACGCTGTTTTGTATGGTATCACCAGAGGGTTACCTGCTTTGTTCTATCCAGCGTTTAGCATCTGGTCTGTGCTTTTCTCTGCGTAACATGTGATGATGGGACATTGGATCCTAGCCCCTGTGTGACTTTCATGTTGGGCCAATGGGCAAAAGAAAGCACTTGGAGTTGGAGAGGGGAGGAAAGAGGTAGGGGAGGAAGAGTTTTCATCATGGTCATGATTGTCTCTGAGTATCCTAGATAAATTAATCCTGGCCATTGCTGCCTCATCATTCACATTATTGACTTCGAGTCCTTAGTATGTATAGTGCTTTTACTTATCATGAGCACACTACAAAACTCCTTTTTGTAGGAATTGAAGACAACTGAGTCATTTTCTGCATGAAAACAGGATAATTATTAAAGAGATGATTACAAAATGCCCAAAACCCTCTTCTTGATTTTCTTGCACTTGTTGCTTCAAGGTAGCACTGGTGAAATTCCAGAGAGTAGTTGACATGCTCAAAACACTGTTCAGCTTGGCTCCTTAATCACAAGGATGCCCTCACTCCATGTTTCTTCAGAGATATTCCAGAGTGCTTTCGTTTTCGGAAATGCTTTGGTATCCCACATCCCGGGTTTAGTTTGCTGCCTGAAGGTCTCTCTGTGTGGAGATAAAATAACTAATTATAACTTTTACTATATAAGCTGGTTGCAGGCACAGGCGGTGCCAGCTGTGCCCTCCACCTCCCTGACCACAGCACTTGCCCTAAGGATGGGGATAGGAGCAAGTCAGGCCAGAGGGAGACCCAGAAGTTATTTCTCGGTGATGGTCATCTGAGCTGTTCCAGAAAGAATTGGATGGTGAAGCTCCTGGTAGGTGGGGGACCACCCAGACCTGGTGGAGCCAAGACATGGATTCTGGTGTCATCGTTTGGGCCCGGAATCGAGCCACTGCTGACGCTAGTACCATCTCTGAATGTTCAGGACTGCTGATTTTATTGTTACACCAGTTTGTGTGATGCTTTCTGCCACTTGTAGCTGAAACACAGCTGGCATTCATCTGATCCAATCCCTTGACTCCAGGCTGACTTAGGGAGGCTAAGTGATGTGTCCCAGGCCGCCCAGAGGAATGGGGTGTAGGAGCAGGAGGTAGGACACCAACACTGAGGCAAATGCTGATTTCACCGTCCTCTCCACTCTAGTAATTGATTTGGCCACAGATATAGGACTTTGGGTGTGAAATGAATGTGGGAATGCACAACTTCTGAGGTTTGAGCCAACATAAAAGAAGTTGTTATTGATTTTGGTCAGATATTACATTCATGAAGCACATTTATGAAGAATGGGATATCTAAGGGTGATAGAAAATTTATTTTGGTTCTCTTTTTCTTTACTTGGAACATGATAGAGATTTTAAATTTCTTTACTCTCATATATCTTCCCTCGTTCCATCCTCATCATTTTTCTGATGTTTAATTTAAATAAAAATCTCATTCTTTTAACAGTTTTTTTTAGGAAGCAAGTTTTCCTCCAAATTTCCTTTGATGTGGGGAAGATAGGTGAAAGAAGGGGGGTATTTGTGTCAGGGTGGCAGCGAATGAGAGAGGCTCCAGCAGACACAAGGTGACTGTGTAGAGAGTCAGGCATATGTAGTGGGCATGTTACCAAAGAGGTGATTGGGGCATATTCAATGAAGTATGAGTCTGCCTGAGGACAGTGGACAAATTATTTGATTATAGGAACAAGAGTATCTCAATGGTAAGGCTTGTATGGTGAAGAAAGGGACAGTAGGAAGTGGATCCTCCTGGGAAACAGATGGGTAATGAGGTGGAGCTGTAAGGAAGCTTGGAGCTGCCTGTGATGCCAGGGCCCACTGGCCCCATTTAGTCCCCTGAAGACTGAAGCATAGAGTGGGCTTTAGTGCAAAAGGAAAACATTTGTATTTCATTCTCTCTTACCGATTTAAGCAGTTCAGCCTTGGCATTGTTTAGCAGATTTGAGGATATTCCTGGTGGGATATTCCATCCACTGGAAATGTCTGAAATGAAGAAGGAGCATTTTATGGTATGAGTTGAGAAAAACAAGGACAAGTGCTTCCTCTTTTGTGTCCTATCCACTGTCAATTGGAGGGATCTCTGGGCAGTGTATGGCTCTAGGAGAAATCACCCTCTGCCCATTCAACAGCGCCATTCGAGTAAGGCATTGTGTCTCTCAGTCTTTTGTGTGTGTGTTGGTGAGTTCACAAGAACCAGAAGACACCCCAGAAGTAACTGGAAATCTGGTGAGCATTCTATGCGCAAAGAATTGATACCAAGAGATATGCCGGTGTGTCTGCCCTCACTATCTTAAGAAACCAGAAGAATTAGGCCCTGCTGTTTTGGTGCCATTTGTACTATGTTGAACCCCCCTTAGAGTTCATCATAAATATGTATAGGTGGCATGTTCATAGGGTTATGACTTCAGACTCTTGAATTTCCTAAGCCCTATATATCTGTGTGACTGGTGACCTGGGCCCATCTTTCCTCTAAGGGGCATGGTGCTGTTTTTCAGAAGATACCCAGTGGGTTGGGTTTCATTTGGACTTGTAGAAGAGATATTTTAAATTGGTTTTTATGTTTTGCCACCTAAAGATGCTGAAGTCCCTATACAAAAACAAAGAAGTTCAGCCCAGTTGTCATGGTCAGTGGTTGACCTATGAACCAGAAGGTCACGGTTCGACTCCCAGGTCAGGGCACATGCCCGAGTTATAGGCTTGATTCCCAGTGTGGGGTGTGCAGGAGGCAGCGGATCAATGATTTTCTCTCATCATTGATGTTTTTCATCTTTTTATCTCACTGAAATCAATAAAAATATATTTTAAAAATAGAATAAATATTCTTGGATGAGGATAAAAGAAATAAAACATAAATAAAAATAAAAACAAAGAAGTCCTCTTTGATCCAGACGGTGATAAGATGATACTGTGTTCACTGCCACAACACATTCTACGATGTGGCTTCACACCCTGTACATTGCTTGTGACACTGACTCTTCTAGGTGTTCATGTTATTAACTCCACATACCCATAATGGTAGATATGAATTTCTTCGTAACTGCAGACATCACATCTTTTAGCTCGTCCATCTGGAAGAGATGGGAGGAACATTTTTGTCAGTCAATCTACCAGTCCCCCGCTAGTCCTCACATCAGGGAAAGCAGTCTCGGGTGCCTCTGTGTATGTGGCTTGTTTATTTCTAGTGGAAGAAGTCTGTTACTGGATGAGGTTATATAGGGAGATGGGTTTCAGACTATCTCTCAGGCCTCTAATTCTTTGGGCATTTTCAGAGACCCTTCAGTAGGTTTTAATGCCTTAGGTAATTCCCAATAAATGTTTATTGGGCTCTCGTTATGTTCCAGGCACTGCGGGAGGCATAGCTGTGCAACTGTGTGCCCTCAGGACAAACACTGAGGTCAGGACTGGGGAGGATTGGTTGCTGCTGAATGCTTCCTCTTTGTGTCCTAACCAAGTCCCTCCCTGATCTGGTCCTCCCTGCTGATGCTCCATGTACCTTCCTTCCTTTGCATTCCCTTCCTCCTCATGCCTATGAGTCCCTGCTGCCTATCATTCTACATTCTATTTCCTCTACCTGGTACACACTTTTGGTCTGTGTTAAACTCCTGTTCCTCCTTCAAAGCTGAGTTCAGGCATCATTTTTTTTTCAGTGAACCCACTGTCTGACTCCCAGATGGTTCTCCTCCACCGTGCTCAGCTATTTGCATAAATGTTTGTGTCCCCATCAGGTAGGTGGTTACATGAGGCCAAAGACCAGGCCTTCTATGTTCCTTTCACTGCACAGAGCCTGGCATAGCACATGCCTCCCCTCTAACAATGAGATGAAAGAACTCTGGGCTTTTCAGTGACTCCCAGAGTTTGCCTCTTGACAGACCCCCCCATTATCTCAGGACTGACATACAGGACACAGACAGTTCACACATAGTGACAAGATAATGTTCACCTCAGTGCCCATTGTGTGCTTCCACCCAATGTGTGGTTACCAGTCCCTTAATGATTTGGCTTATTTGTTCTCTTAATCTGTCTCTATCTTTCCACTTCAATTAGAAGGTCCCTCCTGGGGCTAGGGAGTTGCATTTTTAGAGCTGGGCTCATAGTGGCGCTCACTAAATGTTTGTTGGACGATGCTGTGTATGAACACGTGCAAGGTCAAATGTGTTAAGTATGGGGTTGGTTGGTGAATCGTCTGTGAGTTTCCACCCCTGTGCTTGGAGCCTCGTCACTGGGTGCTACCCTCACTCTTCCCACTTCTCTATCCCCAAAGCTCTCCTCTGGCGATCCATGCGCTTGCTCGGGAGGACATGGTTACCTCTGATGGGAAAGGTGAGGCCACGGGAGGCTGGACACATTTTTAAGAAACTCCCATGAGCCGAAGAAAGATTAGAATCTAGATAATCTTTTCATCCTTCCAGTGGACCAACCCCAAGACTGTCTTGTGTGTCAGAATGACCCATCCCACTAAAAAAGCATGGATTTTGGGCTTTCACTCAGGTGACTGACTGATGTGGCGCCGCAGCAATGGATGTAGGACTGACTTTACGAGGTTCCCCAGAGAGGGCCTGGGCTGGAGCTCTTGGCCCTACACCACACTGTGTCTGTGACCTGGTCTGTGTGACCATTCCCTTTCCAGAGTCCCTGTGTCACTGTCTGGGTTTAAACTAATTTCTCAGGCATCTTAGGTAAATATTTTGAAAATGTAATCAACTTACAGCCTCAGGGGCCTTCATGCTGTGTGCAAGTCTGTCAGGAAACAAAGTACAAGGAAAAATTATTTTCAAATAAAAAAATATTAACTAATTCTAACACAGAGTTTAAGTATTAGCTCAGTCCCTTATTAAAGTCACGTATAAAGTTTCAAATACAGAAAGAGCAGATCTAAGGTGAATACAGCATGTAGGTTAAGACTTTGTTCTGAGTTCTCTGTAATTGTCCCCAAGTATTTCCCAAGGGCCTTGCCCATTATTCTTCTCATGTGATCTGACTAGAGTTCTGAACTGCTTCCTATACCGAGAAGTGTCAAGAGGAGTTTGTAGTAGTGGACAGTACCTTACAATCTTGATGTCTGATACCAACTTGCCATTTAAAATCTTGCACTTATAGGAGATGAGTATCGTCTGCATTAATATAAAACAAGCGAGTTAAAAATAATGCCTTGAGCAGGCGACTCAGCAAACATGTCACATTGGGATATGACCAACAAGGCTACAGGTCGGAACTAGAGTGGAGACTTTCTGATCTTAGGAGACAACCTGTTTATTCTCCCCCTGGTGGCTGAGCCCACCAGCCTCGTTGATGCCCCTTGTCTTAGGGTCACCCAGGCACTTGGCCCTCAGGGTTATGGTAGTAATTCCCCCCATCAAACACTCTTTGTGGTGGAATCCTGATTTGTTGCTACTCAGCACTCACCGTGTGCCCTTGGGCAAAGCTCTCATCATCCTTATCCACGTTGACCCAGTAGATGGCTTGGACTTGGTTGCCTGGCAGGCTGGCATAGATTACTTTGGTGATGTATGCAGTCAGGTTATTCATCTGTTGTAAAGAAATCACCATTCAGAGTGTGGAGAGGAGAGGAAGCAGGACCACAGAATGTTGCGTTGTGAAACACCATGCTTCATTCAGTTCATTTATTCAAATATTTATTGATCCTGTAGTATGAGCTAGTCACCTAGCCAGGTGCTGGCATGGCTGATCTAACCACAGGACAGGGTCTAATTCCAGACCTTGCCAGTTACCTCTTTTTCTTTCTCAGAAGCACAGTGGTGCATATAACAGATACAATTTTACTTTTCTATTACTTCTCATTCAATTTGAAACCTGTTTCTTTCCTTTTTTTAAAAAAACATATTTTATTGATATTTTACAGAGAGGGATAGAGAGCTAGAAACGTCGATGAGAGAGAAACATTTACCAGCTGCCTCCTACACAACCCCTACCTGGGATGTGCCCGCAACCAGGTATATGCCCTTGACCGGAATCCAACCTGGGACCCTTCAGTCCTCAGACCAACGCTCTACCACTGAGCCAAACCGGTTTCGGCCCTTTTTTTTTTTTTAAAAAAAAAATATTTTTTATTGATTCCAAGGAAGAAGGGAGAGAGAAAGAGAGATAGAAACATCAATGATGAGAGAGAATCATTGATCGGCTGCCTCCTGCATGCTCCTCCACCCCAGGGGATTGAGCATGCAACCCAGGCATATGCCCTGACCAGGAATCGAACCTGGGACCCTTCAGTCCACAGGCTGACACTCTGTCCACTGAGCAAACTGGCTAGGGCTAAAGCCTGTTTATTTCTATGTTCTAGTGGCAGATAACTCTGTACTTGATTATTTTGGGAGGCTTTGTTAAGGATACATTGTACATTGCTTGAAACAGAGCCTGGCACATAAACAGTACACAGTGATTATTATCTATATATATAAAAGCCTAAGCGACCTAAGAACTGAATGACTGAATGACCAGTCAACTAGTTGCTATGACGTGCACTGACCACCAAGGGGCAGACCCTCAATGCAGTAGCTGCTCCTTGTTGGTCAGTGTACTCCCACAGTCAGCGCCTTTCAGCTAACTGATGGGCACCAGACACAGGGCTCACAGCTGGTGAGCGCTGCTGTGGTGGTACAAGCCTCTCCGGATCGGGACTGACTGCAGCAGGGTCGGAATGAGTGGGAGCGGCAGGCAGGAGCGGCCAGTTGCTTTGGACTGCAGGTTTGGGCCGGATCCCCACAGGCCACACCGAGGGACGCCACTGGTGCGTGAATCCATGCACCAGGCCTCTAGGTTTTGTTATAATTACTGCTACTATTCCTTTTACCACTGGGAGCAATTGAATACCTCACAGGAGGATAAACCCACTCCCTTGCTCATGCTGTAACTGTTGGTAAGTTACTTCACTCATGCTGGTCATCTGCGAAATGAGAATAAGAATCACTATTTCCCAGATGTGTTGTGAGGATGAAGTGTCATTAATTATGTAAAGACAACTGGCATTGTACTTGGCACATAGAAGGTACTCAGAAAACATTTGTCCCCCGATGCCCTTGCTCCCTGCTTTCCCTGATGTAAACCTGGATCCACTTAAATGAACCAAAAGGAAAATGTGTATCCCATTCCCTCATATTTGTCTCCCGAAGAATGTCCCAGAAGCCATTTCTATCTTCTCAGACTTAGAGGTTGATAGACTAGCCTTAAGCAAAGAGGAGAGTGGTGCCAGGGGCCGTGTGGATGACGCTCACCTGGACGGAGCTCTGCTTGGCACTGAGGGTGACAATTTCCCTGAGCATCGTGTTAGACATGGTTATGGAAATGTTGGTATTTTTAGGATTTGGAGACAGGGGGCTTCCAGGCAGAAGGACTTTACGGTTGAAGGAGGCCTAGAGAGAGAACAACAGAAAATCAGCAGGCCATCATGTGAGGCTAACACCAGTTTCTCTGCCTTTGGAGGCCCAGCTGGAATGTTGAGGAGTGAGGTGGCCCCATGTGAGCACTGCAATGGGTGAGATGAGGACAAAGAGCAGTAGACCTCCCGGCCTCTGTGCTGAGGGATCTGGGGAGTCGTGAGGTTTATGGAGACTGGAGGCAGGACCTCCTTTGATAGAAGGAACCATTGCTTTTCTTTAGCTGATTATCCCTGATACAGTGTGGCTCATGCCCCCAGACCTCTGATTTTCCAACAGAAGCCACAAATCCTCTTTTTTTTCCAGGTAAATTCCCCCATCTAAGTGTCGCCTCAAGAAAGGTGTGTGTGTGTGTGTGTGTGTGTGTGTGTGTGTGTGTATGCACACGCGCATTTGTACATAACTGATAGTTCCTACCTTTTTTTTTTTTTTTTTTTTTTTACATTTTCTCCCAACCTGGAAGGGCCTCCTTGTTAAGCTCAAGGCCCATCTTGTTTATAAAACCTTTTAATAGATATTCTGGCCTCCATTGAATAGTTGCATTTCATATGCATTTTCCCTTCTGCTTATAAAATTCAAATTCCACATGGCAAGAAATTTGAAAAGTTCAGAAAAGTATGAAGAAGAGAAAAGAGATTCTGTTTTTTGTTTGTTGTTGTTGTTGGCATACTTGATATCATTTTCATTTTACTTAAAAATTAATAGTTTCTTAAGTATTTCTGTGAATCATTAAAAAATTTCTAATGATCTCATATTCAGCTCAATTACTTACTTTTTGTTTCTTTCTAGTTTTTTATCCTTTTTTTTCATGGTTAATATTTACATTTATTTGTCCTTAAATATATATGCACTTAGGGTGCTTATACAGATGGATTCCTAGAAGTGGAGCTAAGTGGGTCACAAAACCTTGCCTCCCTTCAGTGCTCCGTGTGGCCTAAGTTCTGTGTTCCCAGATGGTTGAGATGGGTGGGTTGGCCCTTTTTGTTTTCTTGTGTATTTTCTATTGAGTGTCTACACCTGTGCTGGCCACAACCTACTAGTCAACAAATGGTTGCATAGGTGGAATGCCTGTTGGGCATTGTACATTGGACTTAAACGGAAGGGCAACATGACTGACTCCCATGGCAAATGGTCAGGTGTTGTGGTGGAAGTCCGGAGATTCACCCCATGAAGGGACCTGAGAGGGGGGGAAGGCTGGCTTGTCATGTCATTGGAGTGTATTTGTGAGATGAAGGATGTTTCCAGCTTTCCTGCAGAATTTATCTTAAGAGCAAAGAACACTTACACAGTAGAGGGTTGAAAGACCTTCTTCAGATAGCTGGAAACTTTTCACTTGGTACTCGAACAAGCCATTAGCTGCAGGAGAGAAGAGAGAACCTAGAGGGACCCGACAGACCCCTAACGGGTGTGGGGCCTGGGTTCTCTGCCCGGCTCTGCCCTCCAGATGGCGGACCAGGCTGACACCATTCTTTCCCTCAGTCCCACAAAAAAAGCTGGTGCCACTCTGGATTCTTCTGAGTCTAGGAGGAAGCTGCAGGGAGGAGGGTGACATGAGGACTCAGCCCTGCCCCTACTGTGCTGACACCTCCAGGGGGAGGAAAAGGCTTGCTGCCCAGGTCCCATGCTTTGTCTACCCCGAGACATGACAGATATCACCAATTTCCTGCTTTGGCTGTCTTGATGGCAGCCGCCTGACAAAGTCCCGTCATCCCATACCTTAGATATGTAAAGGGACATTAAGAGGAATTTCTGCCTCTCAGCCTCCCTGGTGTGAGGGCCTGGGACTGCTGCTTGTTCAGGCTCCAGGCACATGTGCACTTTGCAGAACTATCTAGGCTTGAGGAGCTTCCACCGAGCCTCTAAGGGGCTTTTTGTCCTTTATGGCCTGATAACGAGTCTCAGTAATTTGGAGAGGCAGGTAAGCTGCCACATTGTGTGCCCTGAGCTGCTGAGGAGCTGGTTGGGTGCTTGGAGGTACCCGGTGTTGTATCTCACAGCCCCATCTCCTGTCTGTCACCCAACGGGATTCCCATGGGGCTTGGCCACCTCTCTGCATTGAGCTGGGCAGCCCCCCGGGAAGTCAGGTGTTTGTACTCACAGTTCTTGCATTCGCTGAAATCACTGAGATCAATGTCACATGATGTTGATTCTTTCGTCTGTGAATTAACCACCAGTTAGCTTTGCGAGGACATGCAGCAGTCCCACCCACCTCCACACCTCAGCTCCTCTTCTTCTTCCCTCTTCCACTTCCCTTCTCCCTCTCCTATTTCCTGGCCTTCTTTTTGGCAGAACCCATCCTCTCCCCCTATCCCACCAGCTTGAGGCATTGTCCTATGCCACAGCTGGGGTCAGAGGGAATGTTGCATGCCCTAGCCTCTGGACTCCTGCAGGCCGATGTGTCCTTCCCACATGTCTCCCAGCACCAGGCCTGAGGAAAGGGCTTCTTCCTGTCTTCCCACACATGACACAGACCTTTGTGGTGGTGCCCGCCCCTTTCCTGTGACTTACCTTCTCTTTCAAGGCAACTGTCAGCAGTTGAGCAATGACATCATCCAAGGGCAGAGGCAGAGGGAGAGGCACAATATCTGTGAGCCTGGGAAGATACATGTGGAGAGCTGTGTGAATTTGCATTTCTGGATTTTGTCCAACATGGGAGATAACGCATCTATTGATGATACAGCTGCAGTGATGTCCTGCTGCTTACAATTTGCAACCACCTGAGTCCTTTCACCTTCAGTTGTAGTCATGAAGGGAGAAGTGAGGATACCTGGGAAAATCATTAAAGCTGGACATTTGACCCAGTGTTTCACATGGATGAAATTACCCTTTAGCCTTCCAGCATGGCTCAATAATTGAGTGTCCACCTATGAACCAGGAGGTCACAATTTGATTCCTGGTCAGGGTACATGGCCCGGTTGTGGGCATCATCCCCAGTGTGGGGCATGCAGGAGGCAGCTGGTCAATGATTCTCCCTCATCATTGATGTTTCTATCCCTCTCTCCCTCTCCCTACCTCTCTGAAATAATAATAATAATAATAAAGTATTGAATAAAAGGAGAAATTATCCATCAGATACTGTGCACTTTGATGAGTAGATTTTTCTGGGGTTTTACTAATTGGTATTGGGTATAAAAGTTAATAATTGGGGAAAACCCCATTGTTTGATAAGGAACTGGTTAAATAAATTATAGTGCATCTCCATAATGGAGTTCTAGATATATTAGATTTAATACAAGAAAACATTCTGGCACACAGGTCTGTTGATCCAGAAAATGAGAAAAATGGTCTCACGTACGTCTCCACCAACTGAAGGTACACTTTTGTAGCCTTGATGACCTTGTCCTGGACTTGGAAGCTGACACATTGAGTATTGTTTGTGGAAACACCAATTTTCAGAGTCACATCGCCACTTATTTGAAATCCCAGTATGCTGATTACAGGTCCTACCAGGCTGTGGAGAACAAGATAGAGGTGAAACCAGACCTGGCTGCAAGGTGTTGCTCAGCCAAAGTGATAGGCATTTTGGGAGTCAGACTCATGAATTTGTCCAGGTTATTGGAGACAGGGGAAGTTTGGTGCTCTCTAATGAGCATGACCCATGGTTGAACATCCCCTGTAGAAAGGATTCAGAGGCTGGCATTCCATAATCATTGGAAAATCCTTCTCCTGACCAAACATCAGGAAGTCTTTTTTTCTTCTTTTTTTCTGGAGGCACTAAGGCTACTTCTAACTGGATGCTCACCACAGGTTCACTTATGTGCCCAGCACCCCAGCTGTCTATTGTGTGAGTGACAGCGTAAGAAAAACCCGCCATTTACCACACCTGCTGTTATTATTAACGTCACGTGCTCTGAAGAAGGTGAATGGCTCTTCCTACCACTGCTAATTGTGTTGGTCACAGACATGGGTTGTGGAGGCAGAATGCCTAGATTCAAGTGTCACTGCCACATTTCAGCTGTGTGACATTGAGCAAGGTTCATAACCAGTTTGTGGTTCATAACAAGAGACAGGGCAGCTTTCTTGATGAGGTTGTCAAGAGGCTTTGGAAGTGGAGAGTGCCTCAGTAAGGTGCCTGGATGGAGCTTGGTCAGTGAGAAGTATCAGTGCTGTGGGTTAGTCCAAGGAGTCCTCCTTTCCCAGGGGGGTTCTTGCCCTTCTCATGCCTTTCTGTGCACCCTGGGCCTGTCCTGTGAACGTGTTCCTCTCCCACATGTGGACTCTCCCCGAGGACAGGGCCCACTTTTAGTTCCTCCCTCCGTACTCCCTCTGGTACGGAGTAGTGCATGTTAGGTGGATGAATGGACTTGAGCATGCATGCATGTTTACATTGTTAGCTTCTGGAGAGCAATCACACATCTCTGTCTCCCCCAACTGCCTAGGACAGTGTTTGTGAGAGTGGGCTGCTTCTCTTTGGAGAGTGCAGATGGTTTAGAAGCTACCCTTCCCATGAACCCAGAGCGGTCAGTAAGAGGCGCCCTCTGTGGTTTTTCTCTATATTGACCATCTGTATAAATGTGCATGTTACACAAGAAATTTGGATTTCTGGCTTTGTTTACACTCTTTGAAGATGGGGCTCCATGGGGTCATTATCTCATCTTAGCCCTGTGGGCTGGAGGAGAGGGGCTAATTTGCTGCCTAATTTTCCCCATCCTCAGACATCCTGCTTACTCTGTGTTGTCCCTGCCCAGCTCTTGGACACTGGATATTAAGGGCCTGTCCCAGTGTCCCAGGGCAACTCAGTTGACTGATTTGGAGACAGGCTCACCCTTTTCCACCTATGAAGGCTGTAGTCGCAGCTTGAACGAGGATCTCATCATCTGTCATGGTCAATGTCATGCTGTCCACAGTTGCTTTTTGAACCTCTAATCTGCAAAATGACAGCATCGAGGAGTCAAAACTTCCTGACAAGGAATCAGCCTGAGCAGCAGGAGAAATGCCTTTGAAGCAGCCAACTAACAGCTTACCAACCCATCCATCCCCTGGATGGCCCAGGCCTGTTAGCCACCCAGTTCCTTAAGCTCAAGAAACCTTGTTCATATTCCACCCCCCTCTCCCCCAGAAAGACACAGAGCTGGAATATTGCTTTGGGAAAACATGGCTGTCCCTCTCCATGGGTTTGTAGGAGGTTCAGCTTCAGAATCCCCAAACATCACTTTTCTCTTGTGCCATACCTTAGGGTCAAGGAAGCACTTACCCTAGCAAGAGGTCTTTCACGTTAATATTTCCCAGCACGCCTGAGAGTGTGTCGGTGATGCCGCTTGGCACCACACTCTTTAGTATGCCCTCGGTGGATTCTTTGAGCCCGCCCACTTGGTTGAGCACACCACCCAGGGGTAGGGGGAGATTTGAGAGAAGAGAAGAGTCCTGGTCAGCTTTTTTTGCAGGATCCTTCTCCACAGTGTTGGGTAGTAGGCCACCCAGGACCCCTTGGGCCAAGGGTAGCAGGTTGCTGACTGCATCAGTGGCTTTTGAGAGCGAAGACAGTGGTGACTTTGAGGACTTGCTGTTGCTCCCCTGGCCCAGGACACCACTAAGGCCACTGTCGCCAAGGATGTTGAGGGCGGAGGAGAGATCTAACAGAGACAGCACGTCCAGGTTGGCCACTGTGTTTAACACTGTGCCAAGCACACCGGCCAGATCCACATCCTCACACATGAGCAGCTTCTCAATCTGTGGTGGCAGGGTGGTGTTCAGATCTGAAAATGGTGAAGAGATATTTTCCTACTGTTAGCGGCACAGGTAGTTCAGCCATAGGAACCCTCCCACTGGAGAGCCAGCACTGAGGAGTGGTGGGTCCCATAGGTACTTTATATCCTGTCTCCTAGACATACCAATCCCTGCTTCTGCTCACCCAGAGGATAGCATGGTGACAGAGCAATATACCAGTTCCTTGTTAAAAGTTAATATTTAATAGCATCTCCCTGAGGATAGCCTTATTTTAGTATGTTACTCTGAAGTGACTTGAGCATGTTTAGGGTTTGAGCCCAGTAGTTTGGAATTTAATATAGATCAGGCTCTGCCCCTGAAGGCTGAGTGTTCTGAGCCGCAGACTTTGCAGCTGTCTCTGGGGACATGATAGAACCTACAGCATGGGCCATTGGGTACAGGATGAAATGAGTGATTGCCATTTGAAATGGTGAGTAGGGCAGGAGGCAGCTGAGGGGAGTGGTGGTGAAGCTGAGAGATCTGGAATTTTCTGTCCTCCATCTGGGTGAGTCTGTGCAAGTCCCTTCCCTTGGGTAGGCCTCCTTTCCCCTTGTGGGTCATGGGAGGTCCAGCTACCTTTGACAGGCTGCCTCTACTAGACCTCCTGCATCTGCTCTGCAGCATCCTCCTGTAGCATTGCCATCAGGGTGGAGGAGGCGTTAACCATAGGTTTGCCTCCGCACTGAACAGAAGCAAATCAGGGAGAACTCGAATCCTAGAAGACGGTGTGGAAGGGAAGGAGGGTCAAGAGCCAAGTAGCAGAGCTGTGAAGTCACAGGGTTCTATCCTATCGTGCTGCCCTTGATGGCTGGAGAAAGGAACTCAGAAGAGCTGTCTTATCTAAATGACAGTCAACCTTGGCTGCCTAGCACGAAACTGAATTGGACTGAGGGACAAGATTCTTGTCCCCATAGAGTAGCAGGAGGAAGAAGTCTGTTAGGACCTGCCCCTGTGAAGCTTCAAGGCCATGGCTTTTGGGGCCTTGCTGCTGCTTCCCATGCCCAGGGCTCTGCAGTCTGGAGGGCTTTTGCGTGTGTGGGTAATGTGGATGTACCATCAGCCCAGATATGTGTCCTAGAGAATCTGTTGCGCATGTGAATCTTCAGACCCACACAAGAGTGTTTTGGTCAGCATTGCTCAGAGTAGCTCACAATTGGACAATAACAAAGTTGATGTAAATCATGGAGGATTCATTAGGTAGAATATTGCAGTGAAAATGAATGGGCTAATATTTCTCATTGTAACATGGATGAATCACCTTAGAAACATAAGTATGAGACAATGCAAGCTGGCCACCTTTGTGGAAACTTTATAACATATAGTACAAATTTTTTATTTGATTGAGAAAGGAGCCATGTGTTGTAAAATATAAAAAACTAGTAGCCCGTTGCAGGAAGATTCCTGCACTAGGGCTTCCTGCTGCAGTTGCTGCCCCACCTGCTTTCCTCCCTTCTTCCCTGGCCCCACCTGCTTTCCTCCCTTCTCCTCCACCCCGCTTGCTTCTCCTCAGCTTCACTCCCTTCTGCAAGTTTGGATTCTTTCTAAGCTGTCTTGATATGCAAATTAACCAACATCTTGGTTGGGTTAATTTGCATACCCACCCTGATTGGCTGGTGGGTGTGGCCTGTGTAGCAGAGTGATGGTTAATTTGCGTATTACTCTATTATTAGGTTAGATGGCTTGGGAAAAGTAATCAGGCCCAAGGCCTCTTCTGGAGGGGAGAGAGGAGGAGGGAAGGTAGTGCAGCCCAGTTAGATTTGTGGGGCCTTCAACCCTATGCCTGCTTTTATTCTTAATGCAGATTTTGGTTACAAAGGTATTTGATGTGTATATCCTCTTGGTTTTTGTATATTTTAGAATGAAATTAACCATCACATCACCACCATATACTGCTTGATGAGTACGCAGTTGTCCTTTGTACCACGGTCTGAACTTTTCTGTACATTTGAAATATTTTATGACAAGGTAGGATGGTCAGAAGAGTGAGGCATATGTTCCTAGTGGTGGGTGGGTTGTGAGGGTGGGCACTGTGGTTAGGAGGCAATTGCCGCGTGTCTCTCTGTCACCCTGTCCTGTCATGCTGGAAGGCCAGCCTACGTTTCCGAAGGCTGGTAAGAGTAGCCACGAGGACTTTCCTTCTTGCATTTGTTTGGTGATGAGTCCTATTCCCTTCTTGTTCTCAAAGGGTGTCTCTTCCAATTCCTGACTCCTCTGCCTTCTGATCCTGAGAGACTACTGGGGGACAGAATTTCACATCTTCTAGAGGAAGCTGAGACTCAGGGAGGGGGTGATACAGGAGCTTGGTGAGAATAAATCTGGTCAAGGAGTTTGGACCCACATTTCTTATGTCCTGGTCCTGGTCAAGCAGGTTGATGCTATAAGCACCTATGGGTGTCTGTACTGAGTTCTGGGGCCTAGCATTAGAAGCTGTGAGATTTCCTGACAGTGTCCAGGTGATAAGAATCATAATAAAAGGCAGGCAAATGGAGAGGTTGCTGGATCCAAGAGCTCCCTTCTCCAAGCTTGCTTTGACATGTTCTACCCAATGTGTGGACCATCAGCCTCAGCATCATCTTGGTAGTATTAGAAAACCAGTACCACTGTGATTCTGATACCACCTCCTCTTTGAAAACCACGCGTTCAAAAGCTGTAAGTAGCCCTGAAAATGCGAATCATGCGTGAGGGGTGTGAAAGTTAAAGGTGTATAGGTGAAACAGTTCTTACTTACAGTCATCGAGTGTGCTGCTAGACAGGAAGTACTTGGCCACAGGGATGCAGCTAGGATTTGAAGTCCCCGGTAGATTTTTTACAGATGAAGGACCTCTTGGAGTTGGTGGAGATCTGCGGAGCTGTCCAGGTAGTAGAAAGGGTCTTTCGACAGGAGGTTTTCCAAGCAGCGTAGGTGGGGTCAGCAGGTCAAGTGCGTCTGCCTGGACTGCCAGTGTGAGGGCCAAGGCCCAGAGGCCTAGCATCTTGGCGGCTGATATCTGCAAAGGAGGGCTTCGTCAGACACCACACTTTCAGTGGACCATAGGGCTGCCAGTATGTTTGTATTGGAAGTACACACAAGATCCCACCTCATTCCGAGGGTGCCATTCACATTGCAGATATTGTATGCATACTGTATTCATGGGGCAATGTTCAAGCACACGACAGTCAATGTTTGGAGGAAGGGCCTCTTTTTCATTTCTGTACGCCTGTGCCATAAATAGGTCTGTGGGCTGGGGGAACCCTTTGAGTACGGGCCTCACCCTTACTGTAGGCTTTCTGTGCAGTGTCCCACATCCTCCTGCCAGTCCTCTTGACACAAACATCCTTGGAGTGGTCTGAGTTACCATTTGGGTGTTGGAGAGTTTTGAATTCTCCAACTACAAATGCTATGTCTCCAGTAGTGGTCAAGTCCCTGCTTCTGGTCGGGTAATGGATAGCAGTGTCCTTGTTGGTGTAAGCTTACCAAGTGCCGTCCCTTTGTGAAGGGTAAATGGAGATCAGCTGCTTTAAATTCTCTGCACAACCCTGAGAGGGAAGGCTCGAGTCCTCTTTATTCAAATGGTGAAAATTGTACAGAGTGGGCAATTATGCTCCCCTGTGCCCATTGTCCATCCCCCCTGGTTAATTATCATGGGCAGGACTAAACACCCCATCAACCATTCCCAGGCGTGGCATTCTTCACCCTTTTGGTACTTGGGCTGTCCTGGCATTTTAACCTGGTCTGCAGAGGCCAGAGCCATCCCCCTGAGTGAGACCATCTCAGGGTTACTCTGTCTTTTGAGGCCTGTTCTTCTGTTCCAGGAGAGCACTGGTCTGGTTTGATGGTGACATGAACCAGCTCACACGGTTGTAGTAATACTCAGCACAAATCGGGCTCCCAGTGTGGAGCGAATGGTGGAGTTAACCAGGGAATCCACCTTCCGTGATCTCTTGGGTGATCCTATTGACCACAGGGCACATGGCCACTTCCTCTTGGCTGGGGTTGAGCAGCCATAACTGATGTGATAGTATAAATGTGTAAGTCTCAACTCTGTGTTGGCTGGGATGTGTCTGTACATATATCCTTATTGCGTGCTGGTCAGTGTTTGTACTTGTTACTGTGCTAACATCTGCAACATCTTATACAATCGTCCCAGCAAGTCCAGGCACCAGGTAGTGTTTCCAGCTGAAGGCAGAGAGCTGGGCTCCCTCCCAGACAGGAAAGCCCCACTTGACTCTGAGCTCAGCTGTTCGCTCAGTGGGATCACTTCCTTTCCTAGCTGTCAGATTTCTCCCTTACCATGATTCTCAAAGTCTGGCTGTCATTGAGAATCATGGGTAAAATGGAGGTTTGTGTCTTAGGGCGTTTTCCCTGTGAGAAATAAGCAGACTTTGGAGTTTCTCTCTGTTTGGATTTTTTTCTCCAGACAAGTTTAAAAAATCAGGCTTGGGGACCTTTGTTCTTGCCATGGGTAGGTAGGCATTGCCCAGCTGAAGCTGCCTGCCATTTACCAGTATCTGTAGCAGAATCGCTATTGCAGAAATGCTGGGAAGGACGTAATCAGAAGCCAATGCTAATCCTTCACATTGCACAAATTAGGCGTTATGAAAAAAAATCACCACATTTTAATTATTTTTCTGATTTTACCCTCACCTGTGTGAAATCAGCCTTTACTGTCTCAGGCGACATGTAAGTGTCCTGTGAGGAAAGAGTAATACAGTTCTGTGCCAGTGACTGAGTTGATGGCAATATTGTTAGACATCGTCTTTTGTGGGGCCCTTGGAGAGTCCCAAAACAAATCCCCCTTTTCTAAAAATTGTGACACCTACTGTGTTAGGCAGAGTGCTGTGTGGCTTAGTAGGGAGGGGGCTGAAGAGATGCTAAATGCAGAGCCCTCGTTTGTCGTCCTCTGATGAACTGCCCTAGCTTGTTTCCACCTCTGAATTTCGACCCATTCTTTTGTGAACTTGGTTTAGTGAGTTCTTACCTTGCCCAGTGTCGATGAGTCCGTGTGGATGGGAGATCTTTTCCGGAAGCTGCCTGTCCTCCTGCTATTGCTGGGACTGTCAGACGGAAAGGTGCACCCCACATTTATAGACCAGCGTCTCTAGGGAAAGTGACCAGACATGAAGGGACGCCATTCAAGTGTGCTGATAAGGGAGGCGTGATACAGGCTGATTTCCAAGGTCAGCACCTGCTAATGGTTGTGACATTTGTCAGTGCCTTTCTGAGAGATGTTCATGGTGTCTGGAAATTTTTCAGAGGGGTAAGCCCGACCAGGTACTTACTCCTCCATATTTTAAATCTTCAAAGGCCTGTTATCCCTGAGTCATGTGGGTGGTGGTTGAATGGCAGGGAACAGGTGGCAACTCAGTGAGAGCTCTTTAGTAAAGGTGCCAGTGCTGTACCCTGTCCAAGGTTGGCATTCAGCACTGAGTGATTAACTGAAGAATGGGGACCTGCGGGCGAGGGCATAGGGTCCCTTCGCACAGGGTGTCTCTCTGTTAAGTGACATTTTGCATCAGGTGTGTGTGATAGGAAGTAGTCAAACATGCACAGATTTGGGAATAAAGTGATGGATGAGGCGGATTGGGAAGTACACAGTGATGAAGTGGGCGAGAGCCTGAATGCAGGCCTGGGGCTTGTAAGCATGGCTGTTACATAAATGGTTCGGCCCCCGTTCCTTTCCCAGAATGCCTCTGGAATGAGAGTGAAAGGTTTTCAGATGTTTGCTGTCCTTTCATTTCTATTTTAGAAATCTCCGTCTCCATGGGAGGCTTCCTCTCACCTGTTCTTTATTTAAGGGCTCCCAAGGTTCTAGAGCCCCTTCTCTGGGCCTCAGGCTTTCCCCTATTTCAGAGGCTGTTCTCAGTCATCTGTTCAGTTCCTGCCCCTAGGACTTTTGGGCATCCTGTCACCATCTTTTAAAAATATATATATTTTATTGATTTTTTTTCAGAGAGGAAGAGAGAGGGATAGAGAATTAGAAACATCGATGAGAGAGAATCATTAATCAGCTGCCTCTTGCACACCCTCTACTGGGGATGTGCCCGCAACCAAGGTACATGCCCTTGACAGGAATTGAACCTGGGACCCTCCAGTCCGCAAGCTGATGCTCTATCCACTGAGCCAAACTGGTTTCGGCCATCCTGCCACCATCTTGCTGTATGGTGTATCACAGCTTTACCCAGCAAGAGTGTGGGAGAGGGAGATGATTTTGACAGAGCGCGTGGCTAGTGTCTGCTTCTGCTCACTTGAAGTGGGGGCATTGGTTTGGGTTCCTGCCTTCCAGCAGGCTCAGCACGCTTGCTGCCTGGCCCTTGCCAACCGCACCGTGGTTCTCAAACTGTGGACCTCAAGTGCAGTTCTGGTTGCCAAAGGCCCCATTTTGGGATTTGCTGAAATGTCAGATGCATGGAACAAACAATAGTTGACCTTTTCCCAGAGACTAAAACCATGGGTTTTACAGGTGATGATAAGGAGGACAAAACCCAATTGTCCTGGATCTTATTTTCTGTGGACATTTGAGAGAAATTGAGTGATCCTTTAGATGAAATTTGTGACACCCATTAGTGGGTGTGGCCGTTGGTTTTGCTAATGGTTGCTAATGGATTCTCTGGACCCAAGGAATGAAGCCTTCTCCAGGCGTGGGGAGGGACACATCCGGGATGTAGCCTTTGAAGGTCCTGTTGGGCTTCCTGGTTCCTTGTCTTTCTCTCTCCTCAGCCCTAGGAGGTGGGGCAGCCCTTGACTTCTGCTAATCCAGGACCCACCTGAGCGGCTTCTCTGAAGGTGGCTTATGGGCTGAGCACCAGGGCTCCCTGCTGTGAAGCCCTAAGTGCTGAGTGATTTGACCTGCTGACTCTTGAAAGGGAGGGTCCTTTCAAGGCTGGCCCAGGCTTGGCTGGATCACAGTTGTTGATGATAACGCAGATACCAGTTCTTAATTGCCTCTGGGTGAAGGTGTCACCATAGGCCCAGCTGAGCCTGGGGATCAAGGGTTAGGGGAGCGGGGGAAGGGGGGAGTGTCCTGGTGACAGAGGCTTCAGAATTTTGACCTTTCCTCGTGTTTTTTTAGTGAGATGCATACATTTGTGTACATATTTGTACTTTGTCTATGTATATGCTTGTCTGTGACTCTCCAGATCCCTCAGCATCTTTTCAGCACTCCTGCCTTAGTTTCCTCCTCTGGTGTAATCATTCAGATCTTTTTCTTTAAAAAAAAAATATATTTTAATGCTTTTTCACAGAGAGGAAGGGAGAGGGAGAGAGAGTTAGAAACATCAATGAGAGAGAAACATCGATCAGCTGCCTCCTGCACACCCCCTACTGGGGATGCACACACAACCAAGGTACATGCCCTTGACTGGAATTGAACCTGGGATCCTTTAGTCCACAGGCCAACACTCTATCCATTGAGCCACACCGGCCAGGGCCAATCTCAAATCTTTGTTGGTATTGGGAGTTCACAGGGCCTCTAGCAGCAAATAAATCTGTGTTCTTGAATACTCTGAAGTTGTGTGTGAAAGTTGGGTTAATTTTTATTTCTAAGGGTATATATTTCTCATGAGAGTTTTAAAAAAAATTTAAATTCTTTATTGTTTAAAGTATTACATAAGTCTCCCCCCCCCCCCCATTGACCTCTTCCCAGCCACCCTCATTTCCCAGCACATTTCCTCCTTCCCCCATCCTTGTCCATTGGTTTTGCTCATATGCATGTGTACAAGTTCTTTGGTTGATCTCTTACCCCCTCACCTCCTGCCTTCCCTCATAGGTCGGACAGTCTGTTCAATGCTTTCTATGACTCTGGTTCTATTTTTTGTTCATCAGTTTATGTTGTTCATTATATTCCACAAATGAGTGAGATTTATCTTTCTCTCATAAGATTTTTAATGAGCCTTATGTTTTCTTAAAAGTGATGAGCCCGTGTTTTGGGGAAGGCAGAGTTTCTGTGTGCAGGATTTGGGGCCAGACAGATGTGTGTGTAAATCTTGGTTCAGTGTGTGGTGCCTTGGGACATTATCTAATAATTTTCTCATCCATAAAGTATCTATATATATAAAAGTCCAAGCGATCATTGCAACTGAAACAACCAAATGGACGAACGAACAGGCTGCATGAGGTGTTAGTGAGAGCCAACCAAACGACTGAGCAGCAGGCTGAGTGGGGTCACCAGGTTGGCAGGGGGGGTAGCAGTGAGGGGCAACCAGGCTGGCAGGGGGTGGGGACAGTTGGGGACAACTAGGCCTGCAGTGTGTGTGTGTGTGGGGGGGCAGTTGGGGGTGACCAGGCCATCAGGGAGTTCATTTAGGGGTGATCAGTCAGGCAGGCAGGCAGGTGAGCAGTTTAGGAGCCAGTGGTCCCAGATTGTGAGAGGGATGTCCAACTGCTGGTGGATCTGGCCTAAACCCACAGTTGGACATCCCCCGAGGGGTTCCAGATTGGAGAGGGTGCAGGCTGGCTGAGGGGACCCGCCTCCTGTGCATGAATTTCGTGCACCAGGACTCTCGTAGATAATATTGTTCCTATCATAGGGTTGTCGTGAGGATTAATGCAATTTGCATACGTTTGGCATATGTGGGTATTCTATAATTTACTGTCATCACCATTAATATTTTTAATTGTTTTGCACCTTTCTCTCAGATTTTATACCATTTCCCTATCAATATGGTGTACCCAGATTTTGGCAACTATTACACCTTGTTTACAACAAGAAAATACAATGTTTTGTTTATGCTTCTTTACCCTCAAAACATAGTGCTTTTACCAGTTTGAAGGCAGATATAGAGACATTTTAACGTCACTCTGAAGTTTATATTTTCAGTTGGGGATAGAGTTTGATACATTCTACTACACCTATGTATGTCATAAATGTTTAAGAGGTTTGGAAAGGCCAATAATTTACTTTAAGACATATTTGCAGATGTGTTAAGGATTTGTTCCTTTTTTACCCAGTTGCTCCACTGATGTCCACATCCAGTGTTAGGCCTGTGGATTTGGCTTAGGAAGTCAAAGTGGAGTATGTGTGGGCCAAGAGGCGCTTTTCATCCATTCCCAGAGGGGGAAGTGACTGCTTTCTCTCTGAGCACCTCCTGCTGCTTTGCCATTCACTGGCTACACATTGCTGCTCATTGGCTACCTGGCCTGGCAATGGGGTCACTGCACACCCCGTCAGGCACCACCCCATGCTACCCGGAGACTCAGAGTCAGGCTGCAAGTGGGGAGTGAGGGCCCCCCTGGCTCTCTCCTGCCTGGACAGGTGTGAGGAGTGAGCCAGGGCCTGCCCAGCTCTCCTCATGGTCCTGGACACGACATTCGACCATTTCGTACTCACTGTCTACCACGGTGCTCACACGCAGGTGGGAAAATCCCGGGCTTGGGGTGGCATTCAGCTCTACCCTGAGAAAGTGTCTCCCAGCCTCAGTTTGTCTTAGGTGTGTCTCATACACACACCAAGGGCTGGGAGACTTTGCAAGGCCAACGTGCAGGGCTGTCCTACCCTCTAGCTCAGAGACCCCATGGGGGCTGCTGGTTGGGGCTATTTTTTCTTCAATGCAGGGCCTGTGGTTCACATTTATTTATTTATTTATTTATTTATTTATTTATTTATTATTTTTTTTATTAAGGTATTATATGTGTACATAGCTTACCATTGCTCCCATTCATGACCTCCCTCCCCAGAGTTCTGTGTTCGTTGGTTGTACCCATATGCATGCATAACAGTTCTTCGGTTGTTCTCTTATCTCCCCCCAGGTCTCCTTCCCCTCCCCACTGTCATTTGACAATCTGCTTGTTTTATGGTGACTATCTCAGGACCACATGAATAGAATCCGATCCTCCTCTGGTTCACACCGCCCCTCCCCCTGGGTCCCACTGCTTCCCCTGGGACACACGGCTCGCCGGGGGCACAGGGCCCCCCCGGGACACATGGCTCACCCGGGGCACACGGGCCCCTGGGACACACTGCTCACCCGGGACACCGGCCCCTTTGGGGAACACGGCTCACCCGGGGCACATGGACCCCTGGGGCACACGGCCCCCCTGGGAGTGGTTCATTTTTATTTATTTATTTTTCTTTAATATATTTTATTGATTTTTTTACTGAGAGGAAGGGAGAGGAATAGAGTGTTAGAAACATTGATCAGCTGCCTCCTGCACACCCCCTACTGGGGATGTGCCCGCAACCAAGGTACATGCCCTTGACCGGAATCGAATCTGGGACCTTGCAGTTCGCAGGCCGACGCTCTATCCACTGAGCCAAACCGGTTTCAGCCTGTGGTTCATATTTAAAAACAGGTTCTGAGTCAAGCAGTGAACCTTCACCATTGTTTACTCTGGACGCCAACCTCCTCCTACAGGACAGGGACTCTGCACCAGCCCTTGGGTGCCCCCTCCGCGGTGTGGGCTCCATGGTGGAAAAGTGGCGCTTAGGAGGGCTTCGCCTGTAACTCCTCCATTTTCCCACGGCCAGCTGGGGTTACTGAGGGAGCCGGACACTCGTTCATTCCCAAGGCAGAGTCCATCATAAGCCCCCAGTCTTTCTGTGGTGGGGACTTTAGGACAATCCTAAGTTTCTCCTCACCCGCCCTTTTTGGGGGCCAAGCCCAACTTATCATTGGCTTTGGCTGCTGCCTCTCTCTCCAAGCTCTGCCACCTCCCCACACTTGGCACCCATGGGGCTGCTTTCATCTGACTGCTCAGCCCTCTGGTTTCCTGTCCTTCTCTGCTCACAGCCCTGCCCTGCCAGGGCCACGGGGGCTGGGAAGCTGATGAGGAGGGGGGCTCAGGCACTGCTGCTGGGCACAGGAGAGCCCTGCTGTGAGCCCTGCTGCTCCCGCCTCACCCTGTAGGGCCCGGAGGCTCTGAGGTGCAGAGGCGAGGTTCGGTGTCTCACAGTCACCGAGCTCCTCTCTCGGGGGGGCTGGCTGCTTTCCTTTGCCTCTTTCCTCCATTCTCAAGGCCTCCCAAATATCTTTGGGCTTCACGGTCCTTGTTTTTTCTTAGGGACCCCAAAACTTCTCTTCCCTGCTCCCTTCCTTTATCTTGACTAGGGAACCTCTCCTGCGCGTGTAGATTTTCTGTGTGTCTTTCTATACCTCATCCTCTCAGGGCCTGGACTTGGGGAACTCAGGCTCTCAGTCCGTTTTCTGAGGAACCCTCCCGTCTCTGAGAAACCAGGCCCTGAATTCATAATATCCTCTGAGGGGCCAGGGGGAGCAGGAACGATCAGGGAGGAAACCCTTTTTTTTTGAGCATTTCAAGAGGGCCTCGCCTCCTTCCAGAACCTCTTGGCAAACTCAGAACCAGACTCTTTCTCAAGCAAGTCATCTTTATTGCACCTGAGGTTTTCCACCGTGACTGTAGCCACTCCTGGAGTCTCAGGGGCCTGGAGCACATGTGGCTGAATGGAGGGATCCTCGGCCAGAACCTATTCCTCTGGAATGGTCAGCAGCATGTAATCCTGTGGACAGAAGCAGCGACGTGGACATCCATCTCACCGAACCAGCTCCCCCAAGGCTGCGTCTGCCTCTCCTGAGAGGGGTGGTGTGAGTCCTATGAGCACACCATTCCCCTTCTATGGCAAGAAGAGAGAGTCGGGGACAAGGGGAATAGTGGAGGGCAAGGAGGGTCTTGGAAATGTCGGTGAGGGAAGGAACAGGCTGGTCTTTGGGGCTCTTCCTGAAAGCCTAGGTGTCAAGGGCTTCTAATGTCTATGATGCATTGGGGTTCATCCTGCGGGGGCACCCTGAGGTGGACCTGTCACCGGGCTAGAGCCTTCCACCTGCTCCCACCTACAGTGGCCAAGCCTGTGCTGGGCCCGCCCAGGCTGCTGGAATCCAGGCGCTCCTGCCTGTACCTTCTTCCCCACCAGAATGGGAGCTTTCGGGGGGTTCAGGGACCGGGTCTAAATCACCTCTTTGTCCCAGCATCACTCAGCGCAGGGCCAGGCACAGAGCAGCTAGAGCCATATATTGCCTGGCTGCGTGAGCAGGGAAGCCTGGGAAGGAGGCACGGACTGGGCCCCGCCCACTTCTAGGTGGTGCCACTCGTGGAAACGACTGGATGAGCGGTGACACGCCCTGCAGTTGTGCACCTGGCACAGCGTGCGAGGCGGCTTAGACGTGAGCCAGTGTGTGAGCCAACGAGCCCGCCCACCGCCTATTCCTTTGCCTCTACAGGCGTGGCCCCGACGTGAGACAGCCGCTGTGGCCGTGCCGTGACTTGGCCCCTCTGAGCCCTAATTCGCTTGTCTGTAAAATGGGGCAAGTCACAGCATCAGCTCCATGCAACTAACTGTGACGACCGCCTGGGTAAGGCACTGAGCCTCTCAGCGAGCCCACGGTCTGGCTCCCTGCGGGGCCTCAGTCCTCTCACCTGTAAAGGGGGCATCGCCCCCAGGATGGCGGCGAGGAGACGGTGAGTTAAGGAAGGTGAAGGGCTTGCCACATGTAGTGCCTCCTATGCCCAGGCCCCAGCTTCTGCCTCAGCAGGACGGGGACCACGGCGGCCCTAAGGCGCTTCTAGCTCTGGCCGCCCACTCGTGCCTCCCGAAGCTCCTTTCCCCAGCGTTTACCTCAGAGAACTCCACTCGGGCCCTGCTGAAGGAGACGCCCTTGATGCTGGGCAGCGGGAGGTGGTGTTCCCGGAGCAGCTCTGCGAACGGGAAGGACAAGGTGCTCAGTGTCCCGTGCGCAGGCTGGGCAGCGTGGGCCGGCCAGCTGACCCCTGGCTGCTCCAATGCCCAGGACACGGGAGGGGCTGATGTGCCCCCTTCCCTTCCTCAGGGAGCAGCATCCATCCCCATCCCCCTTCCGGCAGCCCCGCCAGAAGGCCAGGCCTCTCTAATGCCCACCCATTTATTAAAATCCTGTTTTACAGGGACGTCTCTCAGGCATATTCTGTAACTAGGGATGCCTTCTTACAAAGTTATTCTTCTTAGCACAACAGGAATGAGTTGGAGTCTTCTTGTGATTGTATCAATGAATTTTATTATTCCCATTTAATTGTGATAAGTGGTTGAAAAATGCTATACATGCTAAAATCTTGGCAGAAACAGGAAATGTTTCAGAAAAGGATTAGAGAAAAAGTCAGTATAAATTGAAAAATTAACTTTAAAACGCTAGACATTTGATTATATTAATAAGAAAATATCCACTGAAGCCCTGGCTGGTGTTGCTAAGTGGTTAGGGTGTTGGGCCCAATCAGGGCATGTGTGGAAGGCAACAACTGATGTCTCTCTCTCACATCCATGTTTCTCTCTGTCTCTCTCCCTCTCTCACTTTCCCTCCCTCCCTTCCACTCTCTCTTTAAAAATCAATGGGAAGAATATTCATGAATATATTGAATTATTAAATATATAAAAAAATAGTTCTTTAAGAAAGTTTTTGGTGAATTGGTAAAAGTGGTGAACTTGAATATGGTCAGTTTTCGATTGAAATTCAATGAATTCATCATTTGGCTGGTTGACTTTTGACACACTGAGCTTTGGCAAACCTGGGCTCCGCTGCCTCTGATGGGCCTTCCTGTTTTCCCTCTCCACGCTGCCCCCTACCTCCCCCAGGAAGCCCTTCCCGCCTCCTCGCCCCAGGTCTGAGTTCCTATCCCCGTGCTGCCCGGGCCAAGAACAGGAGGGCACTCGTGGCCCCTTCCCCACCCTCCTCACCCACCACAGCCCAGGGTTCAGGGGTTCTGTGCTGCCTCCTTTTGCCTTGTGTGTGGGCGATTCTTAACCAGCCCCAGGGAACAAGACAGAAGGCGGCTGTACGTGCAGAGCTTTGGACACTGTTGGTGCTTCTCCAAGCTAGATGGTATGTGGGCATGAGGGGACCCCCAGTGGGGCTTACCGTTGTGATGGGGCAAAAACGTCCTCCTCAGAAGCTCTGAGACAAGGGCCTTCAGACGTTCTTTCTGCAACAGGTGAAAGAGGACCAGAAGGTCACTTCAGCTGGGCCAGCAGGTTGTGACCTCTGGAAGGGGGGACCCCAGTGGGTAGGTACCCACAGGAGACCAGGAGGAGTCCTGGGGACCCCGCTGTTTAAGGCCGTTGGAGCCAGATGAACAGATTAGTGAAAGGACTGGGGAAAGGTGAGGGGCCAGTACAGCAGCCTTCACCGGCTGTCTCAGTGACTGAATCATCGCTCAGGGCAGCCCGGGAGAAGGAAACGGGCTGGGCCAGAGGCCAGAGCTTCACAGGGACCCTCTTTGAACCCAATCCTGACAGCTGCCCGATGATGGGGCAGGAACTGTCTCCTTGAGAAAGCAAACCTCCTGTCACCAGGATGTTCAGGGGTCTTGGTCAGGGCTGCCCCAACCCATTTGGAAATAGACCCCTTTTTCTTTCCTTCCTTCCTTCTTCCTTCCTTCCTTCCTTCCTTCCTTCCTTCCTTCCTTCCTTCCTTCCTTCCTTCCTTCCTTCCTTCTCCCTCTCCCTCTCTTTCTCCCTTCCTCTCTTCCACTTGCACCTCCCATTGCTCCCCTGCAGCCGGACTGGACTACCTCGCACATGCCTTCTTCTGTGCTTTGCTCTTACTATGCCTGTCACCTGGAAGGCCTTGCCTGTGGATCTAAGTTGCCTACATTCATGAAGACTCCCTTTCTTGGGCATATACATTGGTTGCAGGCACATCCCCGGAAGGGGGTGTGCAAGAGGCAGCTGGTCGATGTTTCTCTCTCATCGACGCTTCTAGCTCTCTATCTCTCTCCCTTCCTCTCTGTAATATATCAATAAAATATATATTAAAAAAAAAGACTCCCTTTCTTGCCCCGCCAGTATGGCTCACTGGTTGAATGTCAACCCATGAACCAAGAAGTTGCCCGTTCGGTTCAGGTTAGGGCACATGCTCCAGCCTGCAGGCTCGATCCCCAGAAGGGCGTGTGTAGGAGGCAGCCTATCAATGTTTCTCTCTCAGTGATATCTCTATCCTTCTATCCATTTCCCTCTCTCTCTTAAAAAAAAAAATCAATAAAGACATAAAAAAAAGACCCCTTTTCTTCAAGACACACTTTCCCCATCTGTCGGGAGACCGTCATGGACATATTCCTATCTGCATTGTCTGTGGGCGGTGGCTTGTCCAGTGCACACCCTGTCCCCCCACGCATGCAGCCCTGGCCTGGATGGCCGCCCCCAGGCTGTGCGGGGAGGGATTCTCTGCCCAGGGCCTCTCAACCTTGGCCGACCCAAGTGAGACCCGAGAGAGAACAGGCATGACAACGTTGAAGTGCTTTCTGTACATGTTCAGTCCTTTGTTGTCTTTCCATCTTGCAGCGTTTCCCGAGGAGGGCTAGGGCACGAGGCTCCCGGCCTGTGGGAGTGGAGGCTGATGGGATGGCACTGGGGCGGGAGGAGGGATGGCGTGGGCCTCCCTCGGCCGGGCAGGGCGATGCAGAGCTCTCCCCTGGCAGGAGCAGAGACAAGCCCTGGGGGAGAGACCACATGCTCCGCCTGTGGACTCATTAACAGGAATGGCCAGACCAGGCCCAGGACAGAGAACCCCCACACGGCCCCATGTGGGTGCCGTGGTTTAGGACGCGGGACTCGGGGGTGAGGAAACCCAGCGAGGGGGCCACAGCCCTGCTGGAGGCACAAACTGAGTGTTCTCCCGAAAGAGGCTGTTTCCCGCCTGTAGAGAAGGAGGTGCCCTTCCAAATCCTGGTGCCATCCGGGATGCACCGCTCGCCTTCCCATCTGTCCCATCAGGAAATCCCGCCAGCTCTACTAGTTCTTTCAGAACGTCCTGCACCTGCCACCACTGCCACCACTGCCACCACTGCCACCACTGCCACCACTGCCACCACGTGCTCCATGCCTCAGCAGCCTCTGCATAGTCTGCAAGCCTGGGGGTGTGTGTGTGGCCTCGTTGCCTCCACCCTGGCCATTCTGTCTGCTCCTTCATGGGCTTTCGTGTCACTTGGTAAAAACCAGTCCTGACTAGATGGCCCTGATGGGTCTAGCCTTGCCCTCTCTGACCTCTACTCACCCTCTCTGCTCCAGCCACCCCGGCACCTGCTGTTTCCAGAACGATCAGGCACACCCCTGCCTTGGGGCCTCTGGTCCCCTCTGTCTCCATGTCCCCACCGCTCCTTCCCTTACCTCCTCCCATCTTTGCTCAAACATTCACCTTCTCAACGAGGCCTTCCCTGACCTTCTTTTTAAAAATAATATATATATTTTATTGATTTTTTACAGAGAGAAAGGGAGAGGAATAGAGAGATAGAGAGTTAGAAACATCAATGAGAAACATCAATCAGCTGCCTCCTACACACCCCCTATTGGGTATGTGCCCACAACCAAGGTACATGCCCTTGACCAGAATCGAACCTGGGACCCTTGAGTCTGCAGACTGACGCTCTATCCACTGAGCCAAACCGGTTAGGGCTTCCCTGACCTTTTTAATATTTCCCCTACCTACCTCTTCCCCTCCTCTCCTTTTCCCACAGCACTGCCACCTGCCTACATAATATATGATTTACCTTATGTACTATATATTATTAATGTGAATTCTGCAAGGGCAGGGACTTTTGTCACTGATGCATCCTAAGACAAGGTAGGCACATGACAGGTACTCAGGGTTAAGTGAATGAAAGAATGAAATGGGCCAGTTTAAGTCCTGGGTGGACCCCCCACCCCAGTGGGCATGGGGTTCCAGGGCAAGATGAGATAAGGGATAGAAAGTGAGTCTTTGAATCCCCATCAATGACTCTGCTGGTGGGGCCTCAGGACCGTAGGGAGGCCAAGGCAAGACTCACCTGCTTTGCAAGGCCAGCAGGGTAAGTGCTCAGGGTGACCGTGGCACTGCCAGAGAAAGGAGATCACCCCTTTAGTCAGGGCAGCTGCTTGGGGGTACAGTGCTCAGTGAGGTTCGAGTCACAACCTCCTCCCTCCTTCCTGCCTTCCCTTCCTCCCTTCCTCCCTCCCTCTCCCCGTCTCCCTCTCCCCTTCCTCCTATAAACCTCTCTGTTCAGCTGACAGCAGGCATGAAAAAGTGAACCCCTTAACTGCACTCTCCCTCCGTCTCTCTGGGTGAGTCATCTTATTTGTTCAACATCCAACGCCAAAATAATTTACCTGTTTGGAGTGAACTGGAGTTTTAATTTCTGATTTCTTGAGGAAAACATAGCCTTGGAAAGGAGTTTCTATGGCAAAGTGAGATTAAGTCAGAACAGGAGAAGAATTTACATTCTGGTTAGAGGTTATTCCCTTCCTGTCCACCTCCCATGAGTACTTGTGCCTTGCTAGCCGCCTCTCACCCAGTCCTACCGCACCCAGCTGCTGGTTTGCATGAGTTCAGATTATGACTGTGCTGGTGTTGCCCAGGAGAGGGCGCAGGTGGGCGCTGGGTGCTCCTGGAGGGCAGGGAAGGCGGTGGAGGGTGGTGGATACAAGGGAAGGGACTCAGCCCAGTGGGTGGAAAGCCCTTTGCAGGTGTCAGCTGGCTGAGGGTTGAGGTTGCTGGAAGCCAGAGGACCCTTTGGTTTTTAGGACGTTTCTATGGATACCGTATTCACATGACCACGGTATACACGGGAAGTAGAGCTTTCACCACCACCAGAGATGACTGGTTTCTTTGCCCCAGAACTATGCCAACGAGGATCCCGAGATTGTGCTGTACACACCGATGCCGCTGGGCTTGGTTAGGTCAGGTGACTCTCCTGCCTCTTATACGAGGCACCTCCCCAATGTCAGGGTCTGTGGAATGGCAAATAGGGATCCCAGGGGGCTCAGGATAGAGAAGTTGCAACTTGGGGGAGCCGTATTTCTCCAGGGCCTGGTCCTCTCTTCTTGGGGAGGAGAGAATGCAGACACGTTGAGCCCTTCCATCAACTGCATTTCTCTGATCCTTCTCCTGGTTTTGTGGACAAGGGCTTTCGGTGCAGCCATGTCCAGGGCAGACAGTTAACATGCTGCCACGCAAGGGTACTGAGCAGAGGCTCTCGGAGGCAAAGCCCTTTAGTTGCTGAGGGGGTTCTCGGGGAACACTGGGGCCTGACCTGAGGCAGGAGGTGTTAAAGGATTTTCATGTTTTAACAGCAGGGTATTTGGGGGCGGGCTGGTTGACTATTAGTTGATGATGCAGCAGTGAGGTTTGCCGCTGGTTTTTTTTTTTTGTTTGTTTGTTTTCTGTCATGCCGCTTCAGGCAGGGCCCGGGAGGGGCCCTCAAGTGGACCCAGGGCCCGTGGGGAACAAAGAAGTTCAAGGCTTCACTCACCCAGGAAACGGAGACCGAGGAGGTGCTACTGGGCCTCAGCAGCACGAGGGAGCCCTGCTGGATGACTGTGGCCCTGTGACCGGCAAGGCGGACCGTGGGAGGCTCAGGGGCGCTGATGGCCAGTCCCATTCTTCCCGGGGACTGTTCAGAATGAAGTCCAAGCGTAAAAAGGGGTGGGCAGGCCTAGGCGATGGCTTCCTCAGCCCCCAGTTTGGAGGAACGGGGGAAGACCACCTGAGGAGCCAGGGTATCTTGAGGTTTGTTCTAGCTCTGCAGTGTGACCTTGAGAAGGCTACTATCTCACTGAACTCTTTGGAGGTAAGGTTACATCCTCCTTCTCCAGGTATGCATAGTAGGTAAAAACATAGATTTTGGCGTTCGAATTCTAGCTCCACCACCCGCAACCTGTGTGGCCTGAGACAAGTTTCCTAATCTCTCTGTGCCTCAGTTTTCATACTTGTAGAATGAGGATCATCATCATATCTATCCTATGAGGTCATTGTGGGGATAAAATGAATTCATTGATATCAAGTGCTCAGAACAGAACCCGGCACCCAGTAATGCTATCGTTATCGATTGTGGTTGCTGCTCCATCGAGCGTGAATTTTGGAGTCTGAGACTGGGCTCAAATTCTGAATCTGCCACTTACTGAGCAACGTGAGCTTAGGCAAGTGAATTCAGCATACCGGACCTGTTTGCTGATGTATGAAAATGTGTGAGCGTGCAGGTCTGCTGAGAATGATGTCCACGTAGGTGGAGGGCCCTGGCACACAGCCACCAGTCACTGTGCCTCAGCAGGCTGGTGTCTTGTTCGGTAGTGGATAATGACAGCCGCGTGCCATGGTCACTGGTTGGGCGCTGAGCCGAGTGCCTTTCTTGAATCATCTCCTTTAATTCTCACAACACCCACGAAGCAAGTGCTATGATTTTGTGAGTCCACAGGAGGAAACTCTGGCCAAATGGGTCATGCCCAGGGGGTCCAGATCCTGCTCTCCCCGCCCCGAATCTTTTCTGGGATCCTTGCCAGGGAGCTGGGGGAGGTGATGGCGGGAGGAGCTGGCAACACACTCACCTCGGGCCTGGGCCCCAAAACTCTCAGTGACAACAGCTGAATGAGGCCGGCAGCCTGGAAAAAGGGCAAAATGTGTGTTGGCCTTTAGAATCCTTTAGATCTGTTCCAAGCAGGTTTGTGGGATGTCAGTTGGGGTTCAATGAGATATAATTGTCCCCAACAGAATGCACCACCTGCACACCAGTCAGTCTGCACGGAGGGGCCATTCACTTGGATTCTCATTAGGACTTACCTGGAAAGAGTAGCCTTTGATTACTTCAATGATCTCTCCCTCCCCCAACATTTTATTGTGAAAATTTTCACACAGGCATCAAAGGTGAAAGAACGTTATAGAAAACATTTGTGTACGCATCACCTTGAGATTCTTCTATGAATATCTTCCTATATTTAAAGCAAGTATATCCCATTTCTATCAATTTACCTACGCTGCACTGATTTTTGAAGATCATACGTCATTATAAAAGACAATTATACAAATTGTTTAAAGTAAAAAGTAAAAGTCTACTCTAACACCTCTTCCCCCTTCTCCCTAAGTCCTGTTCTCAGGGGGGCCCACTGTGGATATTTTGGAGTGTATCCTGACAGCCATTTTCCCTACACATGTAAGCATGAATAGATGGGAAAATTTTGACCATGTGGCCCTACACCTTGTTTATTCCTCTCTCCATCAGTACATATAGAACGACTCCATTCTTCTTAACAGTCGCAGAGTATTCTGCTTTTTATGAACATAGCCTGACTTATTTTTTAAATTCCTTATTGATGGACCCCTAGGTTAACTTTGTTTCTCTCCCTCTAAAAAGTGAAGCTACAAAGAACCCTCTTGCACATACATTCTTGCCCTCTGGTGTAAGAATCTCTCTGGACATGGAATTACAGGGCTCACATCTAACTGTTTCTGAGTGGCCACACCTGTGTGGGCTGGAAGGAAGAACATGAGGAGGGAGGAGATGGGCTCCAGCCCGAATTCCACCTGCTGGATGACCCTGGGCAAGTCACTTTTCCTAGCTGGACCTCGGTCTCCTCATGCAAACATGGAGCAATAACATCAGAACTCTTCCAGAGAGGAATCTTAGGATTTTACATTTCAGTTTACTGAGGACCCACTGTGTGCCCTTCATATAGTATCCTGTTCACAGTCCCCGCCCTCAAAATAGGGGAGACAGTAAACATACAAATATACATATGTGTGTGTATATGTGTGTGTGTGTGTGTGTGTGTGTGTGTGTGTAAAACTTTGCCTATGTAACTTTAGTCATACACACACAGTAATCAGTGTTTTGAGGGGGAAAAGAACAGAATGAGAGAGAGAAAGAACGAGGCGGGGAGAGAAAGCTTCCTTTAGATGAAGTGATCAAGGAGGGGCTTTCTGAGGAGATGACATTTGCACGGAGACCCACAGTGGAGGGAAGAGAGTTCTGGGCAGAGAGACCAGCGTGTGCCAAGGCCCTGGGGTGGGCGCCAAGCTCAGCCTGTGTGTCTGGAGGGGAGCAGGTGAGGAGATACGGCTGGTGAGGTGGGCTGGGGTCAGAGCATGCAGGGCCCCGGGGGGTGCACAGGGGAGGCTGACTTTCATTTAGAATGTGGTAAGGAGCTCCTGGAGGCTTTTGGCAGCCATGTTTCTGTTTTTCTCCCTCATCGATTCCCTCACTGACCAAAGGCGCGTGCTCTTCTTGCAGACCTCTGTGTGTGCCTCATCACCATCCAGGACACCCCCTTAGAGAGGTCTTCCTTCTTCTCCCGCGTTGAGGAAGGACTCCCTGGGCTCAGCACAAGCTCCGGCATCCCTGTCCAGGGCGGGGGAGCCCTCTCATCGCGCCACCGCCACCACTTACTGATCCATCGCTCTATATTATTTCATGTATCGGACTGTTTTCTTGTTCGGTTTTTGCTCCCCACTCTGACTGAGTTCTGCAAGGGCAGGTACCCCTGTGCACAGGCCCGGCACTCAGAAGGCCGTTAGTAAATATTTGCGGCATAAATGAAAGGATGCATTTTGTGAAGCGAGCCACAGGGCCCTGGGAGTGTAAGGCTGACTTCCGAGAGGAAGGGACGTCTGTGCTGGAGGAGTTATCCAGATGAGGTCCAGGGAGAAATGGCTTCCCTAGGCCACCCAGAAGGAGATTTCTGCCAGCTCACCCCTAACCCTAACCCCTAACCCTAACCCTAACCCTAACTCTAACCCTAACCCTAACTCCAACCCCTAACCCTTAACCCATTCACGTGAAAACAGAGTAGTAACATTTGTTATGTCTTCCCTTCCCCTCCACTCACCGTGGGGTCCAGGGGGTCCACACGGACTTCCCTGCCGGTGTAGAGGCAGGACAGGATGTCATTGTAGGCGTCCACCCCAAAGGCCAGGTCTGCCATGCTGCCCTGGGCTAATTTTGGGAGGGGCTGGGGGGCCAGGAGGCCAGACCTCGGGGCTCTCTGGCCTGGGCCGCAGGGGGTCACGAGCTTTAGAGAAATGAAGGGGGGAGAAGAGATTCCGTGGGAACGGACTCCTTGGCCAACAACCGGTTACAGCTCACGCACACTCACTGTGCGCCAGGCTCAGTGCTGACGTTTCCGTGCACAATCTCATCTGAGCCTCCCGACAGCGCCGAGAGATGGGGACTATCATTGGTACCGTTTCTCGGCGAGGACACTGGAGCCCAGAGAGGGGAGGTGACTACTTAAGATCCTACACATGGGCCAAAACCAGTTTGGCTCAGTGGAAAGAGCGTAGGTCTGGGGACTGAAAAGTCCCAGGTTCGATTCCGGTCAAGGGCATGCACCTTGGTTGCGGGCACATCCCCAGTGGGGGGTGTGCAGGAGGCAGCCGGTAGATGTTTCTCTCTCATGGATGTTTCTAGCTCTCTATCCCTCTCCCTTCCTCTCTGTGAAAAATCAATAAAATATATTTAAAAGAAAAAGATCCTACACATGGTAGGGGATGGAGCTGGGTTTTGAACCCATGACCTGTTGTTTCCTTGCTTCTCCCTCATTTGACGCTACTCCCTTCTCTGCACCCTGTTAACGGAACTCCTTCTTATCTACTCCAGTCCTTCCTGACCTCCTCTCGGTCCATGGGGACTGGAGTTCAGCAGCCTCGTCCTTTCTCTGGGCCTTCGTTTCCACATTTGAGGGGTCCCCTCCAACAGGGCGTTCCTCATGGCCCTGCAGTTGGGGCCTGGTCCCTGCTCATGGGACCTGCAGCCCTGTGGCCTCTCTTGCTCTCCCGCGTCGAGGAAGGCCTCCCTGGGCTCAGCACAGGCTCCGCGGGCAGGGACCTGGGTCTTACTTTGCTTCTTCCTCCTCCTTCTCCCCCCCCCCCCCCCCCCCCCCCCCGCTTTGTGCCTCCGGACAGAGAAGCCCCATCACATTCTCCTCTTTGTCCATCCTCCCCCAGACCGGTCTGGCCTGCCCTGACCAGGGGGCTGGCTCACCAGGACTCTCATCAGGATGGCCTCCTGGGTGAACTCCGTGGTGGTGACGTAGTACCGGAAGTCTTCTGGGCCTGAGATGGCCCGGGCTACATACAGTAAGGAAAGGAATCTGGCACTCAGCCTCCCCTGGGGCACGGGGAGGCACCAAAACGGAGAATTGATCCTCCCTCTCCGCTCAGCTGTAAGCTCTTCATGGGCTGGGCTGTGCTTCTTATAACAATGGCCATTTATCGAGCAATGCCTTTGTGCCAGGTTACATGCATCACCACAGAGTCTACTCCGTGGGCCTCTGATAATCCCACTTTACAGGGTCAGAGGCACCTTGCCCTTTTCCTCCCCCACCAGAAAGCAGGCACCCGGGGGCAGGCTTTGTGCGTTTTGCTTCCCATCGCAGCAGAGCCCAGGACAGTTCCGGGCACTCGGCACGGGGACCGACATACCCAGGTGGGTGTGCAGCAGGCCTTCTAGCAGCGAGTTGAGCAGGGTCGTGGCCACGGGGCACACCTGGAGGGAAGGCATGAGGGGGTCTTGGTTGGGGTTGGGTGAGGTTGAAGGGCTCTCCGTTGGGGTTGTGCTCCTTTTCCAGGGGGTGGGGGGTGGGAGGATGAGCAACTCACTATCTTCTGCAGGAGGAAGGGCAAGGCCTGGTCCAGGACACCTGTCACCATCCCCAGAGCTTCATTCACCAGGAAGGGGTTCATCCTAGGGGCAGGGGAGAGCAGATGGGACACCCATGAACGGGAGACTGAGGCCAGAACGGGGAGTCCAGGCCAGGGCTGAGGAAGGTCCTGATGGGCCTGTGTAACGTGGAAATTCAGAGTGGCTGCTCCCTTTCTCTCTGATGTCTCCCTCTCTCTCCTCCCTTTCCTTTCCTGTTTTTTCATCCTTCCTGCCTTCTTGCATTCTATCTCCCTCACTTTCTCCTGCTCTTTATTTCTTCCTGATTCTTCCTCCCTGCCTCTGTCTCCTTATTTCTCTCTCTGATTAACGTTTCCGTGACTTTCAAAGAGGGAGAGATCAGCAGAAACCGGTTTGGCTCAGTGGATAGAGCTTCTGCCTGCGGACTGAAAGGTCCCGGGTTTGATTCCGGTCAAGGGCATGTACCTTGGTTGCGGGCACATCCCCAGCGGGAGGCAGCTGATCGGTGTTTCTCTCTCATCTTCCTCTCTGTAAAAAAAAAAAATCAATAAAAAAAATATTTTTTTTTTTAAAAAAAGAGGAAGAGATGACAATTGGCAGTGGAAGTCACGGCAGGTTTCATGAAGGAAATGGCTTTTATGCCGGGTAATTTGAGAATCATAGATAGCGGGCACCTTATGTGGAAGGTTTAATGCTAAGTGGGTCCCCTGGGTTAACTCATCTGTTCCCCACAGCCACCGTGCTGGCTGGGTTCTGTGAGAAATCCTGTTTTACCGGTGAGGAAACGGAGGCTCCTAGAAGTCAGATAGCTTGGCTAGGGGCCATGATATTCACTGTTGAGGCTGGAGATACGATGGTGGTGTGGCCTGTGGCCCTGGAGATGATCCTGACCCTGATGTCCTTGGTCACTCTAGACAACTGTGCCGGGACAGGCAGCCTCAGCCCTGAGTCTCAGGAGCAGTGCACGAAGGCCTGGCACCTACCTCTACCCAGTGGAGGCGCAGGAGTGGGCAGGTACTCACTGCTCCAGAACCGTGATGCTCAGGTATCCTGGTGGGGTATGACACTCCTCAAAGGCCACCTGGGTCTTGTTCCCTGTCTGTTCCAGCCGTACCCCGATGCGGATGTTCTTGATGACTTTGAGCCTCAGGATCCTGTAGGGGCAATGTGTCTAGACAGGCTTCAACCACAGCCCAAGGTTGAGACCAGAAGTCATAGGCTAGTGGCCTGCTATGGCCCGGAGGGCTCAAATGAAACACCGGGGGAGTTGTTATGGAATTCAATCCTGGCCGCAGTGGCTCAGTGGTTGAGTGTGGTCCTATGAACCAGGAGGTCACGGTTAGAATCCAGGTCAGGGCATATGCCTGGGTGGCAGGCTTGATCCCCGATCATGCAGGAAGCAGCCGAACAATGATTCTCTTCATAGATGTTTTTATCTCTCTCTCCCTCTCTGAAATCAGTAACAAATAAAGAGATGATAAAAGAATATGGAACTCACATACGCGGAACTTAATGAACAAACTGAACTACCAAGCAAAACAGAGACACACTCATAGAGAGCAGGCAGACAGCTCGGGGGTTGGTGCTGGGGGAGGGTGGAGTGATTGAGCAAAAAGGAAAAAAAAAAGAGAGAGAGAGAGAACTCCTGGACATGTACAACTGTATGGTGATTGCTGAGGGGGTGGAGGTAGAAGAGGGCATGAGGGATAAATGGTGATGGGGGAAAAAAGAATATGGAGTTCACACTTCAGAAAACCTGAAAGATCAGATAATACCACGGCAGAGTCCTCCCTGGGTGGCAGTCTCTTGGGGCGCTGAGGGTGACCTTGAGACAGGCTATATGCTCTCTAGTTTGCTATAGTTCCACCAGGTCAGGGGTCAAGTTGTGTTTTTACTGCACATCATTACAAGGGTGATGATATATTTATTGTATAGCAGAGATATTTCTCTACGTCCATACCTCTATCAAAGAAATAATTCTTTGTGCTCCTCTATCAAAAAGGGAAGCTAGGCCAAGAAAGCCATATTTTACAAAAAAAAAACCCCATATTTCTAAAGGGCATTGAAGAATATTCCTTGTCAGAGCAGCATGGCTCAGTGGTTGAGCATCAACCTATGAACCAGGAGGTCAAGGTTCAATTCCTGATTAGGGCACATGCCTGGGTTGCGGGCTTGATCCCCAGTAGGAGGGGGTGGGGCGTACAGGAGGAAGTGATCAATATTTTTCTCTGATCATTGATGTTTTTATCTCTCTTCTTTTCCCTTCCTCTCTGAAATCAATAAAAGTATATTTAAAAAAATATTTCTGTTTCATGAGCAAATACCCCCACAGCGTTTCTTCTGTTGGCTGCTGTTTTTATAACCCCCGGCCAGCATCTTCCTCCACGGTTTAGCGAGCAATCTGAACACAGAGAGGCAGTGTGCTTTCTCAGCAGCCAAGTACAGCAGGGGGCTTGATCATCCCCATTTTATAGGCGAGGAAACTAAGGCCCAGGGAATGGATGCCCTTGCTCAAGTCACCTAGATGGTAAGTGGGATTGGAGTCTAGGTGTGCTGAACTCCAAGGTGACCTTGAATTAGATCCTCCTCAGATCGTCCTGTTAATGCACCAGCCTTTTACGCACTTGGGGTGACATGGAAGTCAGAGGGTTTTATCTCAGCTTCTGCGGCTGATTCACTGTGATATCTAGGGCACGTCCCTCTCCTACCCAGTGCCTCAGTTTCCCCATCAGTAAAAGTGGCTTTGAAACATGCTCAAGCGGAAAGGATTCTTACGATGCTATGGTGACACCGGCAGCGAGCTTTTGCCAGCAGGACACGGCTGGCGCCTGCTGCTTGCTGAGGAAGCTGGGAGGAAGGGCCCGGGCACTCACCTCTGGAGCGAGAGGTACAGTTTGCACCGCAATGTGACCTGCAGCAGGCTGTCGCTCAGGACTTGCAGGGTGACCTCGGGCCCTTTGGCATCTTCGATGACCAACCTGTGAGAGGTAAGGAGGTGGCACAGCCGGGTAAGGCTTCTGTGGAGTGTGTGTGTAATGACTAGAATAGGAGCGGACCCAGGAAGGGAGGGGCAGCTTTGGGACAACCCTTCCTGACCCCCAGCTCAGCTGAAGAACACGGGGCTCCAGTTCCAGCCTCCAAGCCGTGAAGACCTGGACAGGTCCCTCTTCTCTCCAGACCTCAGGGCCTCACCTTCTTCTTCTTCTTCTTCTTCTTCTTTTTTTTTTTTTTTAAATATATTTTATTGATATTTTACAGAGAGGAAGGGAGAGAGATAGAGAGCTAGAAACGTCGATGAGAGAGAAACATCGACCAGCTGCCTCTTGCACACCCCCTTCCGGGGATGTGCCTGCAACCAATGTACATGCCCTTGACCGGAATCGAACCCAGGACCCTTCAGTCCGCAGACCGACACTCTACTGCTGAGCCAAACCGGTTTCGGCTCTTCTTTTTTAAAAAAAATATATTTTATTGACTTTTTTACAGAGAGGAAGAGAGAGGGATAGAGAGTTAGAAACATCGATGAGAGAGAAACATTGATCAGTTGCCTCCTGCACACTCCCCTACTGGGGATGTGCCCGCAACCAAGGTACATGCCCTTGACGGGAATTGAACCTGGGACTCTTCAGTCCGCAGGCCGACACTGAGCCAAACCGCTTTCGGCAAGGGCCTCACCTTCTACAAAAGGGGGGAATACAGTGGAGAGCTGTCTATGCACGTTTCACCCGTCTGAACTCAGTGTAGGCATTCTGCAGAAGGGAAGTGGGCAGGTGAGAGTCTGGGAAAGCAAGAAGGCTGGTGAACCCACCGCCATCCCCGCAGGAACCATCTGCCCTGCTGAGCTTTTGGAGGGAGGACATGAGCCTCTGCTCCCCTTGGTGAGAGGAGCCCAACGTTTATGTACTTTTTGGACATTAGATGCAAGCTGGTGACTCACGGGGTGCCCACAGGAATGGGCGGCAACAAGTCCCAGTGCTGGAGGAGGACCTGGCTCGTCGGGCTCATCAAAGGCTGTGTGTCTGCCTACAACGTAGAATCTTACAGAGTTTTTTTTTTTTTTTTTTTTTTTTAATATACATATATATTGCTGAAACCGGTTTGGCTCAGTGGTAGAGCGTTGGTCTTCGGACTGAAAGGTCCCAGGTTCGATTCTGGTCAAGGGCATGTACATTGGTTGCGGGCACATCCCCGGTGGGGGGTGTGCGGGAGGCAGCTGGTCGATGATTCTCTCTCATCGATGTTTCTAGCTCTCTATCTCTCTCCCTTTCTCTCTGTAAAATATGAATAAAATATATTAAAAAATATATATATATATATTTATTATTTCAGAGAGGAAGGAAGAGAGAGATAGAGACATCAATGATGACAGAGGGGCATCAGCTTGGAAGGGCCATAGGAAAACCCTACATGGTCCAAATCATTCTTTTTCTTTTTTAATGAATTAATATTATTGGATGACATAGGGTAATCCTATGTAATAACAACCTAATACGCTAAGATGAAGGCAGAGATCAGAGTGGTGCTCCTGCAAGCCAAGGATCTGCAAAGATTGCCAGCAGCCCCGAGGCTGGGGGAGAGCCACAGGAAGATTCTTCCTCCCAGTCCTCGGGGGAAGCCACCCTGACCTCAGGCTTGTCGCTCCAGAACGGGGACACCATACATTTCTCTTCAGGCCACTCGGGTTGTGGCCCTTTGTTACAGCAGTTCTAGCAAACTAAGACAACCAGAAAACCTAGAATGGGATGAAAACCCTCTTGATTTTTAAATGCTGGCCATTGGTTAAGATATCTTTTTAAGAACACGAGGCAAGACTGTAATTCCCAGGGTGTAGACTGAATGTGGAGGGTACTGGACAGAGATGCCTGATTTTTAGACTTTGCTTTATTCTGTGGGAGATTTCGAGCGTCCTGGGGAGGTGTAAGAACACAAACAAAGCGCTTGCTGAGTGCTTCCCAGGCCGTGGAGAGCCTCCGAGGACGCCCAGGCCTCCCCCCACCTCCGGGTGCTGCCTGTAACCGGTGAGAACACGGCGCCGGCGCGGGAAGACAGGCCGGAGCAGCCCCGTCACTCACCCGCCTGCCCGGAGCAGCTGCCCCAGCAGCGGGAGGCTCGTCCCCGAGAGCAGGTCCCCGACCAGCGTCAGGTCAAGCCCACTGCGCTTCTTGGAGAGGCTTTTCACGACGAAGGGCAGGGGGTCCAGGATGGCGATACCGTCCCCCGTGGCCCCCGTCACAGGTATCCTGGCCACGCGGTCCAGAATGCGGTGTTCCGAGAGCAGGTCTGAGATATCTGCGGGCACAGGACACAAGCCCGTCCTCGGCGTGGGCTCCCCCCTCCCCCAGCCCTTCAGCAGGTGCTCACCGGCCGGCACCTGCTCTGGGTCAGGGAGGTTGGTGACCATTTAGCAACAACAAGTGCTCCCGTGCTTACTCTCTCCTGGCCCCGGGACCGGCCAGGGGCCCTGTGGCTCCTGCCCTCGTGGGCGGTGCGTGCTGGTGGGGAGACCGGCCACACCGAGCACGGAAGGAAGCGGGCACGGCCATTCCGAGAGCGCTAGGGGCAGTGCCACAAAGAACACAAAACGCAGGCGAGGTGGAGCATGACTGGGAGAAGGGCGGCCACAGAGAGTCTCTCAGAAGAGGAGGCATTTGAGCTGAGACCTGAATGAGGTGAAAAAAAAAATCCACTCCTGTAAGATCTGGGGGGTGGGGGTGGGGGAGAGCAACGTAGACAGAGGAGAGAGCATGTGCGAAGGCCCTGAGGTGGGGAGTTTATGAAACAGATCCATGGTGCCTGGGGGACAACAAGGAGCTCACGGCCAAAAGCCAGGGAGAGAGACAGACAAACAAGGCTTCACCAAAGGCCTGTGAGAGCCCAGAGGGAGGAGACCTTCCGCTTGGGGAAGTTGGGAGGGAATCCCATCAGAACTTTGCCTTAAAGCAGTGTTTCCCAAAGTGTGTTCTGCATACCCCCAGGGGTACGGGAAGAGTTTGGTGGGGGTACACGTTGCACCGGAGTTTGGTGGGGATGTGCACTGCACCGTGCTTAGCTGCGCCTAATTCTACGTTCTCATGAGTCAAGTCAAGACAGTCTTGTGAGGTGTGAGATGGTCCGGTGTGCAAATAAATGTTATTGATAATATAACTTTTATTTCTATTTTATTATGAATAATTTTATCTTTCGTTTATTATTATTTTGTGTATGTACCAAAAAAATAAAAAAATATATATTTTGATTGTTATTAAAATGCATCCATTTTTTTTTGACAAGGGACACTCAGCGTTATGAAAATTATAGAAGGGGTACACATATGTCAAAAGTTTGGGAAACACTGCCTTAAAGGATGAGTCGGAACTCACCGTGTTGGGAAGAACGAAAAGAGCACAGCAGGCAAAAGGAGCAGCACTAGCAAAGGGAGAAACTGGGGGGGGGGGGGTCTAAGGGGTGGTCAGGGCAGAGGTGGTGGAAGAGGCTGGACATACATATAGGGCCTGAGTGCCAGTGTGAGGAGCTTGGAGGTTCTCCCGAGGGCACTGGGGAGCCACAGCAGTGCTGGAGCCGGGGGAGGATAGGGCGGCTCTCATGAAGGAAGGCACATCCTGCTGCTGGTGGCGGGGAGGCCAGAGGAGAAGCCTCGGATAGGGAGGTGGTGCCATCTCCCACCCTTCTCCTTCCCTGCGGGCCCGCCTCCCTCAGCCCTCCCCTTACATCTCACCTGTTTCCACCTGGTCCTTGCTGATCCGTAGAAAGAGCAGGTGCTGGGCCTCCCCGTGGGCTCGGGGCAGCAGCCCCCAGCAGAGCAGTGACCCCCAGAACAACAGCATCCTCGGGGCAGGACCTATGGACACAGAGCTGGGAAGCCCCGGGCCGCCTCCATGTCCTCACCGGGGACCCATTGCTTAGCGCCTCCCAGCTCTGCCTCTTCTAGAACGATCCCTCCCGCTTTCCTCCTCCCCTTGCTTCTCCTCTAGCTCCAGACCCACTGGTCCATGAGCAGAGCCTGCCCTTCCCACCCTCTCACACCAGTGCTTTCAGTTCTCTTCGCCTGGCGTGCCTTTCCTCCTTGCGTGGGCTGCCTTCAAATCTGGGCTCTGCCACTTCCTGGCTGTGTGACCCTGAGCAGGTTACTTGATCTCTCGGTACCTCTGACCTCTCTCCCATAAAACCGGGCTTACACATTAATGGTGAGGAATACATTCAACAATATGCACCAGGCACTGAGCAAGCAATGGACCTGTAACCCCTGTTAATGTGGCTGGGCCACACTGTGAGGTGTTTAAAGATGCAGGACGTTTTAGGATCTTGAGGAGGACAGGGAAGGGTCTCGGGGAGGGACCACAGAGACTGAGCTAGGCCCCTGGGACTTGATGCCATGGCTCTTTACCAACAAGTAAGGAAATATCTCAAAATTGCACCTCGTATGTTTGTGCGGGGTCCTGGTGGCTGAACCCCAGCCCCGCAGAGGGTGGCCAAAAGGGTACAGTAGGACCCTGGAGCCTGCAGGTGGGGGTGGGGTGTCGCTGAGTGGGCATAAGTGCGTCACCAAGAGACTCAGCTTCTGAAATGCAAGGCAGGGACCAGCTGGGATGCAGACACATACGCTGGCATAAGCAGGGCTCACCGAGGAGCCAGCGATGCACGCCTACAAGGAAGCCACCCAGAGGGTAAATGCTTCCCCTGAGCAAGGACAGGATATACCCCCTTCTTCCCCCCAAAGCAGCTGAGCCCGCCCTCGAGGGCCTGAGAACATTCTAGCATTGCCTTGAGTCAACAACGTCCAGATTTTGCTGCTTGGTGGCATGGGAGCTGCCCCAAACCGTGATATAATTGGGTATAATAAAAACGAAAGTTTTTGTTTGCATATGCAAATTTTGGACTGGAAAACTTGTACTCGTGATATTAACCATTTATATTTTGCTTCTAGGGTTGTTTAAAATTCACCCACTATTTGTCAGTCCTATGACAGACACCTCCCTCAGTCAGTTCACCCAAGTCAGTCCCTCCTTCCATCGCACCATCTTCCCACCTCTCCCTCTCTTGTCCTAGATCACCGCACCAGCCCCGACTTCTGATTGAGCCCTCACTGTGTGGCAGACGCCACGCCAAGAGCTTTACAAGCTCCATCCCATCACCGAGTCCTCACTGCAGTGGTGTGGGGTCCCTGATAGCCGGTCCATTTTGCAGAGGACACCATTGACGCTCAGAGAGGAACAATGAGCTGCCTGCCCCAAATCACACAGGGAGTAGGTGGTAGAGCCTGGATTTGAACCCAGGCTGGCCTGGCACTAGGACCCTCTGCGCCACTTCACCACATGAGTGTAGGCACTCAGGAAGCACCTCGAAGTGCCCCTGTGAGCCTCTTTGTCCTTACCTCTCCACGAATAGGGGTGCCTGGAATCTCTCCCGGGTCTCTGTCTCCCGCTCCCAAGAAGGACACCTTTATAACCTGAGCTCTGAGGCCGGTGGGTGGCACATGGCAGGAAGTCCAGCCCCTTGGCTGCTGCTGATGCTCAGAGGAGCTCTTCGGGGGAGGGAGGGTCCTCTTGGCAGAGGGTGGCAAGGAGCTCTGGCCAGGACTGATAGGGCCTGTCCCCGAGGCACAAAGGACAGGGGACAACATACCCCAGGGAGGAAGTGGGAGGACCCTTCGGTTTGGGGGTTGGGCCCCTCGGCGGCTGTGATGTTGTACCTCAGGGCCTGGCTGGGCCTTCACTCTTGAAAAGGACCCAAGGAGGCACACACATTAATACAGAATGTGCCAGCCATCGAGCCCAAGGGCGTAAGGGCATACACTGAGGGGAAGGGGAGGCACGTGGAATAGAGGCAGGGCTGGGGGAGCCCGTTCCCCATGCCTTTTCCCTGTGTGGCTTCTCGGCATGTCTCTGTAGTCAGACAGGCCTGCGCTCAGATCCCCACCACCATGCGGTCACCGTGGGCGAGTTACTTTCCCTCCTGAGACTCCCTTTTCATGTTTGCAAAAGGAGAAGAATGAAGCCACACATATCTTTTGGATATTGTGAAGATCTTTGAGGTAACGCACGTAGATGTTAGCACAGGGCCTGGCACCTAGAAAGGGTTCCAAAGAAGGTACTTATTTTCATTTCCGTTTTATGGATGAAGAAAACAGACTAAGAGAGGTTGAGTGGTTTTCTCAAGGGCACACAGCAGGCCTGAGGCAAAACTGGATTTGAAGTCAGGGCTCAGAGAGGGGACCGGCTACCCAGTGAAAGGGAAAATCAGGGCTACTATGCAACACGGCTTCCAGGCCCCCCAAGTTCTCACTCCCAACCACACTGCTATGCAAGGGTCCTGTGATGTGAGTGTCCTGGCGCCCCCCATTGCGAGTGTGCACAGCTGGCTCGGTCACCGGGGACGCCTTCATCAACTGCTGTCCAGGGTGGTTATTTTGATGGCAGGCATATTCATCTCCAGGAGGCTTTTAGATTCTCCACAGGATTCTCTCTAGAATTAATTCCTTCCCCGTTCACAGCTCAGAGATGTGGTCAGTGTAGGTGTTACTTACCTACTAACCTCCAGGAAGCCCCAGAGGTTGTGGGTGGTTGGAACCCGAGCCACAGCCATGGCTGTTTAGGGAGGTGCTTCTGCTTGACTGGGGGTGGGAGTGCTCGCTGCTGCTGACGGGATCCCATCGTCTGGGACGGGGGTCCCTTCATCGGCACCCGATGGGACCCAAGACCACAGGCTCTGCCCCATCTCCAGGCTCCTCAGAAGCCCCCCAAAGGTCCTTGTATGACTCCAGGGGACCAGCAGAGACCTACCCCAGACGAGATGGAGACCTACTTCCTTTTTTTTTTAGTTAATCCTCCCTAGAGGATATTTTTTCCATTGGTTTTTAAGGAGAGTGGAAGTGAGAGAAGGAAGGGGAAGGGAGAGAGGGAGGGAGAGAGAAAGAGAGAGAGAGAGAGAGAGTAGGGGGGAGGTGAGAGAGACACGCCAATTGGCTGCATTTGGTGTGTGGGTCAACACTCTAACCACAGAACTACACTGGTCGGCAGAGATCAATTTTCTGGATCTCCCTTGCTGAGTGGGAGTTCACACCTAGATTTAATATGATTGGGAAAAGAATGATGTTTGGGGACCACTAAGTGTGGCAGGGAGTCTGTGGTGTGTTGGGAGCTGCAGCCCTGGGCCCAGAGCTCAGCCACGGCCGAGGAAGTGCCCACGGGGCCTGGTATAAGCGCCTGTGCAGGGACTTATCCTGGCCCCTCTGCGTCCCTCTTGGCCTAGCCGGTGTCTTTTTTTTTTTTTTTTTTAATATATTTTATTGAGTTTTTACAGAGAGGAAGAGAGAGGGATAGAGAGTTAGAAACATCCATCAGCTGCCTCTTGCACACCCCCTACTGGGGATGTGCCCGCAACCAAGGTACATGCCCTTGACTGGAATCGAACCTGGGACCCTTCAGTCCGCAGGCCGACGCTCTATCCACTGAGCCAAACCGGTTTTGGCCAGCCTGTGTCTTGTAGATAGAAACTTGGTCTGGGCTGCCTCTCCAGGCTGTGAGCTGTTCTTATGCCTTTTCAGGCCCAGATGTTGGGTAATGCCTTTTCCTGCAAGGCCCCTTGTGTGCGAGGAAGGGACTTTGTGTGCTCAGAGGGCCTGGAGTCTGGAGAACAGGGGCCCTATTGTCTGTGCTGAACCTGATGCTTCAGGGACGTCAGGGAGACAATGGCAGTCCCGTTGCTGTCCAAGCAGGAAGGGCCTTCGGTGACAAACCAACATCCTGGAGGCCAGGCAACAGCAGTGCCGATGACATCACCAGCAGGGACGTTGAGCATTCCCCACGGTCTGGAACCATTCTCTCTCATCTCATCCTTACTATAGCCTTCTAAGATTGGGAATATGACTCTCCCATTTTATAGAGAAGAAAACCGAGGCCCATTGAGGGGAGCCACCTTCCAGGGTCAACAACCTTCGAGGGGGGCCGGCCAGAAGGCAAAGCCTGCCTCTACAGTCATGTTGTTCAGATACCCCTCCACCCACCACACTGCCAAGCCCAACAAAGCATGCGACCCTGGCCGAGAGGTTGTTGAAGTATGGTAGCAACCACACTTAGGTAAAAACTGCTGTTTGAATTGTAGCCTTGCTGTTCTGGCCTTGGCACTCACTTACTTGCTTAAACAATAGGGTGGTTGCCTCAACTTCCAGATTGAGACCTGGAGGCTAAGGCAATTTTCCTGTGCCTGTGGACCAGGACCATAGGAGACTGATTCCCACTGACTCAGTAGCTCCAGAGTAGAAGCTGTAGATAACCTTTAGAGGTTAACTGCTCAGCTCTGCTTCTGTATAATCTGCTATCGCAAGATAGGGCCACATTCCAACGTCCAGCAGGATGTGGCTGGGAACGACCCTACTGGCTGTTCCCAGCCTTTAGAATTTAGAATTTAAAACAAAGGAAAATTTTTGTGGTTTGGACCTTTAAGAGGACTGCCTACACCTGAAACGGTTCTGCCGTGAGTGTGGACTCCACCTGCATGTGGTGCTCTCGTGGCCATCCTGGCCAGTTCAATAAATCCTTGCCTGCTTTTAAAAAATCAATTAGCAGCCTCCGGTGGTCTTATTTTGACTCCAGGGTTCAACCCCACAACAGTTGTCCCACCAAGTGGGGGTCTTAAGGCCAACCCAGAAGGCAGGAGGGCACAACCAGCTTTCTTATTCCTGAAGCCCAGAGAGGCGGGCAAGACCCTGGACGCTATCCACATGTGGTCTGATGTGGCCCAAACATAGCTCGGATGTGGCCCAGATTGGCTCAGAAGGGCCTGGACACGATCCAAATGTGGCTGGGATATCCAGCCTGTTGGCCTGCCGAGGGCACAGTGACTCCTGGGACAAAGATACACTCCAGACTACAGAGGTCATAGATAACTATTTATTGTAGAGAGGGAACCTACGGAGCTGGATGCCCCTGGGAGCCAGCCTGCCCCCGGTGGCCACTGCCCAAGTCTTCATTGGAAGAGAGGAGAGGGGTCCAGCGTTCTACGAGGAGACTGGGGTGATCACAAAGGCGTCCTGCAATTGGAGGAGAAAAGTCAACTGGGTTGTTTTTTAACCTCCCGCCTTGTGATTTACGCTGGCCTGTCCCCCTCGAGGTGACCCCTGGCATTGAGGGTCGTGGTCCTGAACTCATTCATACAGAATTCTTGGAAGGGACAGAGGAGTAGGGTCTGCCTGCAGAGTGTGGGATTGTATAGGATCGTTGCTCCTAGTCCCAGCTGGTCACCAACACACCCCCCAAAAGTTTGCTCAAATGCAGATTCCTGGTTGTAGCCATTGGGCCTTAGGCAGCTACATTTTTTAAAAAAAAATCTTTATTTTTGAAACTATTACATATGTCCCCCTTTTCTCCTATTTAGGCAGCCACATTTTTAACAAGGCTCTGGGTTTTATTTTATTTTTTAAACTAAGTGTGATATGAAGAACTTAATCTATTGGATTTTTCCCAACATTTTATTTTGATTATTTTCAAACATACAATAAAGTTGAAAGAATTTTATGTGATCACTTATCTACTCATGATCTAGATTCTCCCACTTAAAAAGCTATACTTGCTTTATCTCATATCTAACCACTTTTTCATTTGTTTGACTAGACTTTAAAACATATTATATTATAAAGCTATAACAAGGAAATAAATGCACTGCTGAGTCCAAAATAAATGAACAGAGTAGACCAGAAAATTTGGAAACTGTTCCAAAGAATGAAATGATACTTTTACATTTACAGCTCAAACTGTAAATGATGAATTATGTGATGCAAGTTGTTAAAAAAAAAAAGGAGCATTGCTAAATGTCCCCTAATAAGAGATATGTGAAATAAATCAAGCTTCAGCTTGTCTGAATACCCATTGTCCATCCAACCCCAATCTAAGACACACATGCACAATCTAAGTGCATGCATGTCTTAGATAAATAAACTACGTATATTTTGCTCTGATTATTGTAATGTAGTCCATTGGTGCATGGCCTGTGAGTTCAGACATCTGCTGAGTTTTGTGGATGAGGAGGCCGGGCTCAGAGAGGCCAGAGACATGCCTCAGGTCCCGTGGATAGAGAGAGACAGATATTCTGGGATCTGAACTGGTCCTCTGGCCCCTAAGTCTAGATTCTCAGCCTCTTTCCGTAGCATTGTTCTCATTATTCTCCATCGAAGCCAGCTCGAGCGTGGGCACGGTTGCTGAGGAGGGCCGTGGATAGTAAGTCAAATTTCAAGTTGCTTTGGGAGCTTGTTAACAAAGCCCCCTACCCTTCCCCCAAATTCGACTCTAGCGGGGTGGGGCATGTTTGAGACTTCCTTTCCTCTGGGGGTTTCTCTGGAACTAAACAGCTTGAAGTGCCTGCCTGGCCTTTGGGTGGGCACCCTGGCTAGGTAAGGGTGGGCAGTGAACCGTGGATGCTCTTAATTGCTAATACTTCTGCTTTCAATGCCTCCCCCACTCGGGAGTGGACTAGAAACTCCAAAAAGGCAGGGGTTTCTGTCTTTTTTGTTCACAGTTGTGATCAGTGCCTGGCACATAGTAGGTGCTTAGTAAATGCCTGCTGGCCAGCTGACTAAGATGGAACCACCTCTCTGTCATTGGCTCATGTGGAGATTGGAGATTGGAGGTCATCAGGGCAGGTGCCGAGTGCACATCTCTACTCTGCCACCTGCCGAGTGTGTGACCTCGGAAACGGACTTGCCGTCTATCTCTCACTCTCAGTTTCCCCGTCTGTGAAATGGGGTTGACAATAGGATGTACCTCATAGGGTAGTTGTGGAGACTGAGCAAGATACCCCAATACCTTGCACAAAATGGTTATGGGCTGTTAAATATTATCAATGTCGATATTTTTTGGGGGGTGGGGGTGGATGATGCTACAGCTTCTCTCCGTATCAGCTGCCAACAAGCGTCAGCTGTTCAGTAAGCATTTACTGAGCATCCACTGTGGCAGGCCTCACTGAGTCAACGAACAAACAAACGGATGACAGCGAGGGTGGAAAAAGCTGGAGGTGCATTGACCCCTGTCAAGGATGGTTGTGCTCTTCCAGCTGCCGATGAGGAACTGAGGTCCTGAGAGAAGAAGCAACTGGCCCAAGGTCCTTCATGCGTGACCAACGGGGTCAGGATTGGAGCACAGCCCACGCCTCCCAGCCCAGGGCTTTCCTAGTGACGATGCCCTCCCCGGGGCAGGACGTCCAACCCCACTCACCTTGGTCAGAGTCAGTGAAGATTCGGTAAATCCCAAGGCCTTCACCATCGACAGTGGGATCCCGGATCTTAATTTGGCTGAAATAACAAACGTGGTTGGAGACTGGTGTGGGCCTGGGGCGGGGCTGGGCAGCTGTGGGCAAGCTCACAGCGCCCAGAGGCGGGCTCAGGACCGGGCACGCCGGACGCAGACCGTCCCTTTTGCCTCTGCTCAGCTGTCCTCCTGCCCAGCATCCATTTAGCCTCATCCCCTTAACCTTTGCCTCCACCCAGCACGGGCTCTGGCTGCTCCGAAGGGCACCCCCACTTCCTCTCACTCTCCCGCTTAAGAACCAGGCCTCCCATCATCCACAGCACAAGTGTGGAAATCGAGAGATTTCTCATTCTGATAAAGACATGAAAGAGGTGGGCTTGTCATAGGTTACCAACCTTCCCACCCCCATGACCGGGGGCTTCATTAGAGTAATTCCATCTTTCCCCCTCGGCTTCCTCCACCACGAACACAAGTAACAACGCCAACAACAACAATGGATGAGAAATGTTGAGCACCAACTGTGCTAGGCAGTCCCCTCTGCCCCTTACAAACTCCATCTCCTTTATGCTTCTGAGGAAGGTACTCTCATTTTTCCATTTTACAGATGGAGAAACTGAGGCTCAGAATAATAAGGCAGCTCATCTAAGGTTGGGCAGCCAGCAAGAGGGAATTGAGACTTGAACCAGGTCTGTCTGAGGCATATCGAGTGTGCTCTTGTCTGTTTACACCCCGGTCTCCTGCTGTCATCCCCATGAGCACTGCCTGACTCATCTTTGGTATCAAGGCTCTGGAACCAGTAAAGAAAGGGGGGCGGGGGGAGAGCTCATTTCTGGATGGGTGACCAGAAAGGCTTCCAGGAGAAGTGGAATTTGAAGGAGGGTGGAGAATGAGTGAAAGGGGCCGCAGATGGAGACTCAGGCAGGAGAAGTAACGCGCTCACCCTCAGAAGCCCTGGGAAGCAGTGGGGAAGGGAGGGATGGGGGAGGGGGATGGGTAGCAAAGGAACGCACCATTCTCATTTGGCAGCAAGATGGCAGCGAGGAGCTCAGTGGCGATGTCTTTCAGAATTTCAGGCTGTGAGAGAGAAGGGACATTGTTCCCTGGCTGAGAATCTCAAGTCCTCCCAGCCATCCCAAGAAGGGGCACAGCCCAGCCCCACTCCGAGGACAGCTGGTGGAGACGCTGGAGGCCCAAGTCCCCTGCCAGCCCAAGTTGCTAGGGCTCCTGGGAGTGACACAAACACAGCTGGCCCTGGGGCCCCATAGGCCGGAGGGTTGGGGTGCATCAGGAGGATGTGCCCCGCCCTCCACTCTCCAGGCCTCCAGCAGAATGTGTCCTTAGGAAATGCAGCCCTGTGTTTCCTGAGGCTTTGACTTCTCAAGGGAAGCCAGAGTCCTGATTTCATGTGAAACTTCCCGTTTTAATGTACCAATAATAAGACAGCCTGGCCAGCATGACTCAGTGGTTGACACCATTCTATGAACGAGGAGGTCACGGTTCGATTCCCAGTCAGGGGACATGCCTGGGTTGCGGGCTCAATCCCTAGTGTGGGGTGTATGAGAGGCAGCCGATCAATGATTCCCTCTCATCATTGATGTTTCTATCTCTCTCTCCCTCTCCCTTCCTCTCTGAAATCAATAAAATGATATTTAAAGACACATGTAAAGACAAAAAAAAAAGAACCCCAACCAAAACAAAATACAAAAACAAACCTAACAAACCCCCAGAACCGACACCACGCCACAAGACAGAAGTCAGCCAATCTCAGACTCTGACTTAGTCCAACTCAGATGAGGAAGCTGAGGACCAGGAAAGGGCTGCTCACAGCCACTGAGATGAGCTTATGTGATTGTGAACAGGAGAGAGTGCTGTTTCTTAATTTTGGGTCAAAACTTCACAGGACAGTGGATGTGTATCTGAGTGTCCGTATGTGTGTGTTCTCGGCTGTGTTTGGGACAGAGCGGGTAAGTGTCTGAACCAGGAGCATGGACTGTGTAGCTGATAATGTGGAGGCCGGATAGCCCATGATGGGGCTGCCCACGGGGACCTGTTGAAAGCACATTCTGCAAAATGTCTCCTTTGAAATGGACCATTCTGGATAAGCCGTTAATACTCACGTCGAACAATTCAATGTCTGAGTTCATCAGGTGGATCCGATCAGAACTGCAACAGAAAATGCCCATGAGAATGGTCCCTCCAAGTCCCATTCATGCATTTACTCATTCATTCAACAGCTGTTTATTGAGCACATATTATGTACCAGGCACAGTGTAGGCATGGAGATTCAGCAGTGAACCAACTCAAATTCTTGCTTTATGGAGCTTACATTGTAATTGAGGCGGGGGTGGGGGGAATGGGAAGACAGAAAACAAATAGTTGCCCCCCCCCCAAAAAAAAACACATAAAAATCATGCTCAGGAGCGAGGACCATGGTGAACCGGGGAGCTCAGTCTTGTTCTAAAGGGGATATCTGATTCCAAGCTCAACTGCTGCCCTGTAGGAAAGCAGCCCTATGACAGCCAGAAATTCTGGTTTTTATATGTTGGCAACTCATTTATATTAAAAAAAAACACCCTAACCCTATGTGGGCCGATCACAACACATGCAGGGACCTGATTTGTCCCAGGAGGCTCCAGCTTGCGGCCCCTGCACTCCTCTGGGGCAGCAGGAGGGCGTGGGGTGGGGAACAGGCAGGGGTGCAGGGCGCAGCCGGAGCTCCGTGCCTCTGGGCTGGGCTCCGTGGGGGCTTTGCCTCCAGGCAAGGCCATCCCTGCATCTGTATGGAGGTGTCCAGAACGGGCCGCCACGGCCGAGGGGATGGTGCTGGGATGCTGTTCCGGGGTCCGGGGTCAGCATGCCTCGGGGCTGCTGCGGGCCACGTCTCTTTCCCTCTCTGTCTCTCACACTCAGTCCTCGGCAGGGGGACCGTCCAGGCGAGGCAGCCTTTCTGCCTGCCCTGGGGTAGCCTTCACGGGATGCTCACACCCCAGAGGCTCACAGCGTTTAAAGAAACCCAACGGCCACCAGGGGGCACTCATTTTCACCACCACCAGATCCTTCGCTACGATTTACCTGATTTCATTTAAGTTGAGCATAAGCCGGTCGCCTTTGGTATAAAACTGAGCTTCCGAGTTGGCTTCCTGCAACGAGAAGCCCACGTTTCTTTCGGAGGATGCGTCCAAGGTGGGGAGTGGGGTTCTGCAGGGGGCTCTGGGGCAAAGCTGACTTTCGGGTCTCAGCTATTGGTTCTGTGACCTTGGGAAAGGGTTTGCCCTCTCTGGCCTCACTTTCCTCATCTACTAAATGGGGTGGTACCTGTACCCACTGCCCACTGAACAGATAACCACATGGGATCACTGTGGGAATCCTTCACACAGCGGAGCCTTCACGGTGTGCCTGGCAGGTTTAAGTTTATATGCTGATCTCCTTTGATCACCACAGCCCTTTGAAGTGGCTCCTATTTTTACCTCATGGTAGAGGTGAGGGGATTGAGGGACAAGGATCAGTAACCTCCTGGTAATGTTAGCTATTATTATTATTATTATCAGAAAGGTCAGAAGCAAAGTGAAGTTTCAAATACAAGTGCCAAAGATATACATCAGCTTTACCTGTGGGCAGGGGTGGGGGGTGGGAGGTGGCGGGGAGGGTAGGGGGCCTGAGGGCAGAGTGCCAGGCGCCAGCTCCAGGGAGCTGCTCCCAGAGAACAGACTGGTCCTGCAGGCCTGGGCCTGGGGGCCTTTTGAAAAGTGCCTGCCCCTGGCCATGGAGGGGCCAGGCCAGCTGGGAAGCTCATTCTCACTGCTGGTTGGGAATCAAAATGTCCTTCAATAGCCCTAGCCAGTGGCTCAGTGGTTAGAACGTTGGCCCTCGGACTGAAGGGTCTCAGGTTCGATTCCGGTTAAGGGCACAGGTTGGAGGATCAATCCCCTGCTCCAATAGGTCGGGGCGCGTGCGGGAGGCAACCAATCAATGTGTCTCTCTCACATTGATGTGTTTCTCTCTCTCTGCTTCTCCCCCTCCCTTCCACTCTCTCTAAAAATCAAGGGGGAAAAAATATCCCCTGGTGAGGATTAACAACAACAACAACAACAACAACAACAACAACAAAAGAATCTCCTTCATTACAGGAAGCTACGGCGCTGTGTCTCCTGTAGTCTCTCATGGATGGCACCCCCTGAAATTGTGTGTGGGCAACTGCACAGCCGTACACAGAACTCTGCTGGGAGGACAGTCCGCACTAGCTTCCTCCTTCCAATGGCCAGGTCCTCTCCAGACGCCTTGCTTGGGCGCGGTTCCAGCAGCCAAGCATGAACCCTGCGTTGTCTCTCCCCCTCTCTGCCTCTGCAGTGGGCGCGGTCAGTGCCCCCCTTTTATCCCCGTTAGAGGGCGGCACCCGTCCCTCCCTGCCGAGGGCTGCAGCCAGCAGTCCCCAGCCCCTTCGCTGCAGACATGCTCCTGCTTGAACAGAGCTGCCTTGCTGGGAGCCATATCTTTCCCACCCCTGGGGACGATTGGGTGGCCGGTAATTGGTTGAAAACGGGGTACAAAGTCCTGACTGACTAATAAAGTCACAGGGTTAGAGTTGGGCTCCCAAAGCTCCTGATTCTCGGGGTTAGAGCTCACTCTAGTCCAGCCGTGGGCAAACTACGGCTCTCGGGCCAGATCCGGCCCGTTCGGCTGTTCCATCCGGCCCGCGGAGCCGAAAGAGCGGAGGGCTCTCTTGCTCTCCCCTCCGCTCCTTCACCAGCAGCCCAAGATGAGAGTGCCAGCATGGTCAGGTTGCTTTTGTTCCGGCCCTCCGGTCCAGGTTAAGAACCCATGGTGGCCCTCGAGTCAAAAAGTTTGCCCACCCCTGCTCTAGTCCCTTCCTGCTGGGCAACAAAAAGAGTGGAAACGTTTAGCAAAGCTAGAGGGGTGAAAGGGAGTAGCATAGGTGCCCCCCCTCCATCCCCCCCGATGTCACGCGCGCGATGCACTCACGATGCCCAGCGTGAAGAAGGGGCGGCGGACTTCGTTGGTGGGGAACACTTCCAGCACGATCATCTGGGCCACCTTGGCGCTGCCCCGGTCCAGAAGGAGCTCTGGGGGCTCCTGGATCAGCAGCTTCACAATCTGCGTGTGCCTCAGCTGGCCCGCCGCCTGGAAGGACATTGTACCTGCCTGCCTGTGGCCCTCAGGTCCCCTGTGGCCCGGCCCCTGCCCAGCTCCCCGGCCTCCCTGCGTCCTCTCGGTGTTCCAGCCACGCTGTCCTTTCTGCCCTGACGTGGATCGCTCTCACCATCTCAGCCTCTGGTCTGGCTTCTCCCTCTGCCTGGAATCCCCTTCTCTCCGGGGAAGCCCTCCCTAGTTTTCCCGACTCTGTCAGCGCCCCATTAACGCTCTCATAACCCTTAGCATCTGTCCTCTTAACTGACATGCTACCCGTGTAATTATGTGACTCAGGCCGACCTGTCCTGTTGGACTGAAATCTTCCTGAGGACAGGGCCGGGTCTGTAGAAGTCACTAGTGCTGGAAGGAAGGAGAGCGGTCTCCCGCCCCCGGAGGCCTGAGGACAGACCCCCGCAAACACCCAGGAAGCTGCAGATGGCCAGTGAACCAACCTTTTCACTGATCCGCTTGATGCTGTCCTTCAGCCGGAGGGCCATCTCAGGAAGCTGAGGACGAGAGGAAGCCAGAGCAGGTCAGCTGGGGGGTGGGGTGGGGGGAACATCTCTGCAGCAGCCCCACTGCAGCAATCCTCAGTACCCCAGAAAAGCTGGGTGGGCCCGGTGGTCTAGGCTACATATTTGTCAGAAACAGCCCTGTGTTAGCTGCTGTGAGGCGGGGGTCCCCGCCGGCCTGTGGGTTGGTGGTGGTTGTGGGTGTGTGGGCAGCTCGTTACTCCCAGAGAACACAGAGAAGTGACCCAATTCTTACCGTCGTCCCAAATGTGGTTGCTGGCGACCACCCCTCTTTTCTCACCATCTCAGCCCCCTCCTCTGAGTTCTGATCCTCAAGTGCTTGGTTATCTGTTGTCTGCCAGCTTCCTTTAAGTCCGGACACCCTCCCACGACCTTGGGGCAATGCTTTTGCCCTGTAGGCCTCAGTTTTCCCATCAGTCACCGTGGAGGCCGTGGCACAGCCTGGTTGACTAGCACGGGCTGTTTTGAGAAGCATTCCAAGGCCGGGCCAGCATCGAGGCTCAATAGGGAGGACCCTCATTGATGAGTCATGTCTGCCATGGGCCCCACGGTGGGCAGGAAGGACTGCCATTTGGTAGGAGAAGCGGGTGTGCCCTGTTCTCAGAGGGCAGAACGGGGACCAGGACCGGACGTTACAGGGAAAGCTTCATCTTTAGCACTACATGTCAGAGACAGACTGTTAGGGGAGGGAGGGGGCGCTCCAGGACGAGAGGGGTTCAAACTAAGCTTGACAGGGGATTCGTGCCCCCTGGCTCCGGGGTCCTCGCATCCCCTTTGACTCAGAAAATTCCCATGATGCAGCAGAGGTGGCTTCATCCTCTGTCCCATGGCTTACCACATAGTCCAGCAGGACCATGAGTTCTTCTGGAGGGAGAAGGGAAGCTACTGAAGCATCCACCACATCCTGCCTCACGGTGAAGCTGAGAGGGGCGCTGCCCAGAGCGGGTATGGTCAGGGAAGCCACGGACTCATTGAACCATCTGGTCACCTTCCCCTGCGAGTCCAGCAACTTGGCCTAAGGAGACACAGAGCAGAGAGCTGGCATCGAAACTTCAACCCCACACCTCACCCAACCACCACCTGGAAGGAAACGACGACACTCAGCCTGTTTCCCTTTTTGCACTTGCAGTCTGGAAGCTCAGCTGGGAATTCGGCGCCTTGCTGTAGGCGATGAAGTATCTCAGGCGCCTAGCAATACCTACCCCACCTGCACCCCTCAGATAACCTCTGATTTTTTAAAACTTTAAATGTCTTATTTGGCATCTAGGTTTCAACTTTTCAGATATCGCACAAGCCCTTTGGATGAAGGGAAAATTAAAAACTGTTAACAACAACAACAAAAAAATGGATGGAAATGCTTGATGCTGCAGTTTTCCAAGGGATCCGTGAGAACTGGTCTGGGATACGAGCTGCCCGCGTCGGCGTGGCCCCTTAGGGAGTGGAGCTCCGGGGCGTATGCAGCTCCATTTGCCAGGATCTTCCTGCCTGCCAGCCTCCAGTCGCATTTCACTCTCTCCTCGGGGACTCTGACACTTTACAGATGAGGAAACTGAGGCTCAGGGAGGGGAAGAAACGTGCCCACAGCCCCACAGCCAGGGACTGGTGGAGCTGGGAGAGAAAGTTAGGCCTGTGTGTTTTGATCCTGGGCTCCGTTTTAAGGTAATCAGATGTTTGGGGTCTGGCGGGGGCTTGCCCGAGAAACAGGCCAAGAGCCCAGGGCAAAAGTCTGGCTGTGACTGGGGAGGTCAGGGCCGGAGGACGGATCACCAGGCTCGATGTTCTGTGCTTGGCCCTTAGATCCTACCTGCCGCCAGAATGGTTTGCCATTGAGTTATCTCAGTTATCTCAGGGACATGATCAGCCTAGTGAGACTTTTCTAAATCCAGCCCGAGCGTCTTAACCATGACCAGGGTTTTCTCCCCTGAAACAGACCCGGGGTATCTGACCCTGGACGTCAGGGAAGGCGGTGATGTCCCCACTTCACTCTCAAGGTCCATGACACCGACTCACCCCCAGGTTGAACCGGATGATGTTACCATCGATGGCAGAGGACAGAAGGTCAAACTCCAGTTGGTCACTGCTCATGGAAACGGGCGCTGCTCAGAGACAAGAAGAAAGCCAGGTGAGGATGAGGGTGAGGGGCAGGATGGGACGGGCTGCGTGGGGGCTGCTTTGGCTGGAGCTGCGTTATTGCAGGGGGAGGGGCCAGTAGAGAGGAGCAGGAGTAATGATGATGTTGATGATGCCAATGACGAAAATGCTAATAACTGACATTTATGAAACATATACTGAGTGTTGAACTGTGCTAAACCTTTAAATGTGTTGGCTCACTTAATCCTCACAAGAACCTTAGGGGGTAGGTCCTGTTTTACAAATGGGAAAACTGAGGCTCAGGAAAGTGAAGGGATTTGCTCACACTGAGAAAAGCTTTGAACCCAGGGATCCTATGCCAAGGTCCTGGTGTGAACAAAGCTGACCTATTGCTTGTAACTCTCCACCTCCCACCAGGCTGATCCTATCCAGGCGGATCTGGATCTGTTTGTTCACTGGATCAAACCTGTTCGTCTTGGGATTCCCTACTTGGCCGCGAGGGGGCGGTGGCGTCTCAGCTGCCCTCGCTGTTGGGCGGAGAACGGGAAGGGCAGCGGAGGGGTTCGGGGTGGGCGGGGCAGGGAGTAGGTCATAGGACAACTTACACCCTCTCCGGCTCCCTGCACCCCCAAGCCTGCCCTACTCCTGGGGAGCAGAGGAGCCAGACAGACTTCCGTCCTAGCCACAGTAGCCTTAGGTAGTTTCTTCCCTCCTCAATCGCAGTTCACTCATTTTAAAGTGGGGGTGGAATACAGTGATGCTGGCCTCATAGGTTGTACAGGATGGGTACCACACCACACTTGGGATGTGAAGAATTGGATTTAAGCCTTCCTCACCACTAATTTCTGGGAGCTAGAATAACTGACGTAATTTCTCTGTGCCACAGTTTGCTGATCTGTGAAGTGGGGCAATGATCATATGAAACACCAAGCACGCTGTTTGCTCTATGGGTGCTCAATGCTACTGCTTCCGTTCTCTCCCCACTCCTCTCTGGTGGCCCCTTTGAACGAGCCACCTCAGATCCCAGCTCAGATCCCAGGAAGAAGACAACAGAATTGTCTTCTTCCTTTCCATCCCAGCTCTGAGGCAGACACTTGAGGTGGGGGTAGAAGCCTGTGACCGCCATTTCTGCTACCTCAGGGGAGGGAGAAATGACCTTCCTGAGCATACGTCTGATCTTTTCTCTAAGCCCACAGTCTTTGCTGTATCATTCATGTATGCCTCCCTTCAGCACACCTTTGGATAAACTTCTCTCTGCTGTGTGCCTGGAACTTTCCAATAGACTTTTTAATCCTCACTAACAATCCCGAGGTAGGGCTGTATAAGTCCCATTTTACAGATGAGGAAGCTGATAAGGAGGTGGAGCTGGCTTCCCATAGTCACGAGACAAGTCAATGGTTGAGCAGGGATTTGAACTCAGATTGCTTTGGGGTGACCGGCGGGCCCATGTGGAAACCTGCCTATGGTAGGTACTGGTGAGCTCAGAGCTGTGAATTCCTGTCTGCTCTCAGGCAGGGATCAACTGGTGCTCTTCCCGCCGCCGGCTGCTCCGGCCAGACTGGGGAGGCGCCCTCCAGAGCTGCAGCCTGGAGGCTGGCTCAGCAGAAAAGAAAAAAGGTGGAGACAGCGCTGCACTCACCCTTCACCAGGCGCAGGAGCTCCTCACGCATGTCTTCAAAGGCCTCCTCGATCACGGGACACAGCTGCAACAGCACAAATGCGGGAGCGTCATCAGCAAGGGGGTTCCACGGTGACCTGTGCCCAGCCCACGTGGCCCCAGTCCCACCGCTGTGCTCACAGCCAGCCAGGACTTTGTCCGAGGGGTAGAGGACTCAGGGGCAATCTACTCCCCCAGCCAACCCTGCTGCTCGGAGCACCCCACTTCAGTCCCCGGTGAACCCGGGGAACGTTAGTTTCCCTCTTGTTCCCAAGAGCCCATGGTTTCCACGAGAGGGAGATGGAGAGGCCGTTCCCTCATTCACGTATTCATTCAGCACGTCGCTACCCAGCTCCTTCTGCATGTCAGACTCAGCACAGAGGCCAGCAGGACAGACCGAACCAGACAGGAGAAGAATCTCTTTGTGTCCTTTGTGGGTTTCTAGCCCCCCCCCCCCAAATTTGCCAGCAGTTCTCATCAGGGAGCAACTTTGTCCCCCAGAAGACATCTGGAAATTTCTGGAGACATTTTTAGTTGTCACAAATAGGGAGGTGACGTTGTTGGCATCTGGTGGACAGAGGCCAGGGATGCAACTAAACACCCCGCAGTGCCCAGGACAGCTCCCCACAACGAAGAATGATCTGGTTTAAATGTCAGTCGTGCCAAGGGTGGGAAACCCTGGCCTCACCCAATCCTGGCCTTATCTGCTCTGTTCAAGACGGGGATAAACATTGACTTACCTGCCCGTGGGCCCCAAAGGAGCTCATGCTCGGCTCTAGCAGCCCGTGTTCGGGCACCTAAGGTTTTGCCTCAGGTGCAATTTCCCCAGGGGAAGAACCTGTTGGCTGACCACCCATTGCTGTCTCCCAAGAAAGGTCATTGCGCTTTGAGAAATGTTAACTTTTTCTATGAAAAACCCATTTCCTGCTCCTTGCTGCTCTGCCAGCCCAGAACCCAGGAGGATGGAGGACTCGGGTTCAGAGACCCCCAGGCTTCACTGCCAAGGGACCACCTGTTTCTCAGGGGAAAGGTGTCCCTGGCAACCTTTGCACCTTACCCCAGAGTTCCTCTTCCCTCAGTCGCACCAGTGGTGTCAACTCTGCTCACACATTAGAACCTTCCAGGATACGAGCCAGAATCCTCTGGGATACTAAGGCCCGACCCAGACCAATTAAATCTGAATCTCTAAGGTAGAGCCCGGGTAGCAGTATAGTATCCCTCCTGATCCACAGAGGATACATCCTAAGGATGCCCAAAACCACAGATGGTACTCAACCCTAGATATATACTGTGTTTTCCCCCATTTATACATACCTTTCACATCTGGATTGACAGGATCACTACTCTTGCACTCTGTGGCCATTATTAAGTAAAATAAGGGTTATCGGAACACAAGCACCATGATACCAGGGCAGTCTACCCAATAGCTAAGAGGATTACAGAATGAGCAAACCGCAGGGAGCCGATGTGGCGGGGATGTGGGACAAAGGGGTGATTCACTTCTGGGCTAGCACAGAGCAGAACAGCTCTAGATTTTATCACGATTCTCAGAACAGTGCATCGTTTTGAACTTATAAGTGATTATTTCTGGAATTTTTCGTTGAATATTTTTGGACCAGTGGACCATGGGTAACAAACTTTGGAAATTGAAACTCTGGTTAAGGAGGGCACTACTGATGGGACCCACATATTTACACTGATGGGGGGTTCTAGCGTTTTCTAGATGGGCTCCTGCCAGATTTCAACATGCCATGCCTTTCCCCTTCACATCAAGTAAAATATTTATATGACCATTTATATTGACTCCAGTGAGGCATGATGGGAAAACATGACTACTAGACAGCCGGTTGTCTCATATTGTTCACTGTGTGTGGCTCTTCACCTTTAAAATCATTTTGTAATCTCAAGTCCTTGCCACTTTTTTTTCTAGTAGATGTAAAATGTAGAAAATGTAAAAATACATTTTAGGCGGTTAAAGTATGATGCCAGTATAAGAATGGTTTTGGTGAAGGCTGGCAAAAAATTTCCAGGATCCTACTTTAAGAAACTCCCACTTAAAAAAAAAGAAAAAAGAAAATAGAAACGCCCACTTTTAAATTGAAAAATAAATAAATAAATAAATAAAACTTTCTTAAAAGAAAAATGATTTCATGTAAGAAAAGCCAAATTTTACAATATCACTTTCAGATTCCTTTAAGAAGGGTGTCTGGAATGGTTTCATAAAGTATTAAATGTGATGTAGCTGTTACATAATTATGAATAGTGTACAATGGGCATAGAAAATGCACATCACTTAAATAACACAAAGTAGTACCGACACACCAAGTGCAGCCACATAAACATTTGAGGGCAATATACAAAAGAGAAAATAGCTGCCAAGTTAAGGCAGAAGCATTATGGGTATTTTCCCCCCTAACGTGGTTTAGTTATTACATCATCTTTTTCTTTCAAAAAAAGTTTCATTATAAAAAACTTATAAGTTATATGACAAGGTATTTTGAACCTCAGGAGGCCCATTGTTGTGAACCCATCTTGGAATTTATAGAAGCCAATGATCAAAGTGGATGAACCAACTTACAGAGTTTTACAGGGCATGTAAGGGACATAGAAAAGGAGACTGACTCGTGTTTACTGACTCAGAAAAATAAATCCAACAGGACCCGGTGGATGACAGAGCCCTGAAGACTGCGGGTTGGTTTGAGACACTAGGGTACTAGAGTCAGCTTGAGCTGGTTTGTGAGGACAACTTGTTAAAATTTTAGGAGTTTCTGAGCTGGTGCCAAGCTGAGGCATCATTAAAAATTAAAATATATAAACTTACAACTAAGTAAATTACACTAAAAGCAAAGTTAATGAAAGCTTAAAACTCATTACTTCCTAATTATGTTGTTAAATCTCACTAGTTGTGTTGTAATATCTTACTATTATTTCTTGCTCTTGAGGGTGTTCATGTCTATTGTATCCGTGTGGTGGAAATACCAAACAGCGGTGTGCTACGGCACACTTCTTCCCACCTCTGCTCAGTGACATCACATTAGAAGGTTCATATTGGCCCTGGAGGGAGTGGTTTACATCAGGAAAAGCAGATGCTACAGATGCTATATACACATCTGGGCTCTCCCCCCTCAACTCTCCAGAGTGAATAGTTAACGATGTATCAGCACATCCCTGTCCAAAGTCTCCTGGCTGACTTTTGGCAGTTCCACTATCTTGACCTCCACGGATTCATTGCTGAAAGAATGATGCAGACTCAGTTTCCTACTCAAGGTCCCTTCACACCAGCCTGCAGTTCCAGCCCAGCCCTTCAGGGGGAGCAATCTTTACAGGCCCATGAGGTCCCGATTCCACTCACCTTGGTATTCACCAGTTTGGGCAGAGCTGGCACCAGGAGTTTCATGACACCGTTGGCTAAGGGGTTGGCCATGAAAGAGATCCTTCCGGAGAGGAGAAAGGGAGAGAGCTTAGGGAAGGTCAGAGAGGATCACCCCTCCCTTGTTTTACAGAAGGGGAGACCGAGTCCAGGGGAGAAAGGAGCTTGCCCAAGGTTCCCGGGCCTGTTGGAGACAGGGCTGGGAGTAGACCCTGTGTACTGAGCAGAGAGCTCTCAGGGAGCAGGGGCTGGGGGTTGTCCTAGAAATGTGTGCTGGACACTGGGACAATGGCAGATGGCATTTCTCCCCATTCTCCTGCTAGGGGGAAGTCGAGGGAAGCACAGCAGTTTTGAGCTCTTGCTGTGTGCCCCATACTCTGTTGCACTGAGTTAGTTACAGCTGTGGCCCGAGCTAACTTCTCCCTGCAGCTTGAAGCACAGGGAGGCAGGCCCAGCATCACCCATATAGTAAACTAGAGGCCCAGTGCACAAAATTTGTGCATGGGTAGGGTCCCTAGGCCTGGCCTGTGATCAGGCCCCATCTGTGGGGTGACCAGTGGGAGGATTGGTGGGGGAGGGGGGAGCGCTGGCACCCACTTTGGCTGGCCTGGGGCCTGTGGGCTGGGGGCAGCTCCTGCATTGAGCATCTGCCCCCTGGTGGTCAACATGCATCTTAGTGATCGGTCGTTCCACTGGTCATTCTGCCGTTCGGTAGATTTGCATATTAGGCTTTTATTATATAGGATGAGGAGATGCATTTGCCTGACGCCAGAGCAGTGTTTTACCCCTGGCTCTGCCCTAGCCTGCCTGAGGGTTGGGGTGGGGAATTTGAGGGTCCCTAAGTAGGTGGCTCCTCTCCACCTTTTCAAGTTTGTCCCACTGCCTGGCATGATGCCTAAAACCCCACCATCACAGCTTCTCTGCAAGGAGCCCCAGAGCAAGAGTCAGGAGGGCTGGTCCCTTTCAATCTCTGGGCGTCAGTGCTCTCCATCTGTGAAATGGGCTTCCTTCCCTCCAGGCACGGCGGGAGCCCACGGGAGGGGCCGCACTCACTTTTTCAGCAGGCTGATGCGCAGGCTCCTGCCGCTGTTGGAGCAGCTGCTGAGGGCGAGGCCCTTCTTGCCGGTCTCCACGCGGATGGTGGCTTGGGCCTCTGTCTCCATGTGAATCTCCACGATGCTCTTGACCAGGGGCCTGGGGGTGACAGTGCCCCACACGGTGAGCACACCCAGCTCCAGCTGCAGTGAACCTGCTGCCCCTCTCTGCCCTCTGGCTCTCACCTCTCTTCTCAGGCTCCTGTGCTGGGTTCTCCTATCCCCCTCCCCCCATTCCCTCTTTCCTTACCTCCCTTCCCCTCACCAGCTCACCTTTTTATTATTTTTATTTTTATTTTTATTTTTAAAAATATATATTTTATTGGTATTTCACAGAGAGGAAGGGAGAGGGATAGAGAGCCAGAAACATCGATGAGAGAGAAACATCGACCAGCTGCCTCTTGCACACCTCCTACCGGGGATGTGCCCGCAACCAACGTACATGCCCTTGACCGGAATCGAACCCAGGACCTTTCAGTCTGCAGACCGATGCTCTACCACTGAGCCAACCCGGTTTCGGCCTTTTTATTATTTTTACTCCAGCATGTCCCAGGCTCTGTTTTTTATTCCTCTCCTGGTTTAAATCCTAAAACAGCTTCCAAATTTATACCCAGCTCCTTACTCAGGTGTCTTACAGGCATCTCACATGTAGCACGCACACAACTGAACTGCGGATCCTGCCCAAACCTGCTCCTCTCAACGATCTCCCCTGTCTTGGTTGCTGGCCACCCCATCCTGCCAGTTGCACAGGCAAGAACCCTGGACTCCTTAATCTCTCTCTCCTCCTCTCCCCCCACATTCAATCATCAGGAAATCCTGCTGTCTGCACCTACCCCCCAAATGTGTACAGAATCCGACCACTTCTCGCCACCCTCCTGCCCCAAAACTCCGGTCCAAGCTAACCTTGTCTTCCTCTGGATTATTTCAGTGGTTTCTGGATGGCCTCTCTGCCTCTGCTCTTGCCTCCATATACAACTACCAGAAGGATTCTTTAAAAATATCTAACATGCCATGTTTCTCTTTGCTCAGAACCCTCCCTGGCCTCCATCTCACTCAGGAGAGGCCCAGTCCTCACCTTGGTCCAAGAGGCACTGTCTGATCTGACCTTGGCTGCCTGCTGGCCTCACCTCCCACGACTCTCCTCTCTCCTACCCCACCCCCCTTTGCCATTCTTTGGACAAAGCGAGTGTACTCTTGCCTCAGAGCCTTTGCACTTGCTCTTCCCTCTGCTCAGAACTCTTTTCCAGATACCTTCACAATGGAAAAGGGGGGGGGGGATGAGTGGGTGAATCTGCCTGCTATGCCTGACCGAGGGGATGCTCACGTGTTGAAGCCAGCCACCAGGTCCAATGGGATGGTGACGATCAGCTCCTGGCCGTCAGCAGAGGGTTGCACCTGCAGCTCCTGGATGCTGGCGGAGGTGATTTTCAGCCTGGATGGATGCAGGAGAGATGGGATTTGCCTGAGCGTCGGCCACAAACTTGTTCCCCTCAGTCTCTGTCTCTCCTGGTGCCCAGCCAGCCGCTGGCCCCGAGCCCTATCCGCTGGTTCTTCCCCGGCATGGTCTTGCCACCTCCCCCACCCCTTGCTCCTGCTCTCAACACTTCCCTGGTTCCCCCCATTACTGAAGAGATGAATCCCAGCTTCTTGAGCTGGCTTTGTAGACCCTCTGGGACCTGGCCCCTCTGACCTCCTAATCCTTACCTTGGGTTTTGGGCAACATCTATTCTGACCGGCTCTCTCCCTCTAGGACGTTGCCCAGGCTGGCCCCTCTGCCTGGAATACCCTTTTCTTTTCTTTCTTTTTTTCTTTTTTAAATATATATTTTTAAATTAAATTATTATCTGTGTACATATATACCATTGCCCCCCCTCCCATATTGGAATACCCTTTTCTTCTTGTCTCCTGGTGAACATGGAGTGAATGGCCCACCGAGACTTAGAAGCATCACCTTCATCCTCTCACCCCAGTGACCTTCCTGTGGAGTCACCCTAGCAGGCTCCCGTGGGTCTCCCTTATGGTTATTAACTCATCCGGGAGCTTCTGAGGAAGGGACTTCATTTGTTCCATTCTTTGTGGTCAGACAGAGATCTGATACCAATTGATGCTGATGGACTGACCAATTAGACGTGCAAAGTGTGTCCCGGGCAGAAGCGTGGGCAGGGAGTTCCCCACTTACCAGACGATGTGGTTCAGGACGGAGTTCACCAGGCTGCCTATGATGGGGATGCCCCCGGCCGGCTCGTCCCGTATGGCGCTGAGCAGAGGCAGCTCGTGGAGGATGCGGATAGCATCGCGGTCCCTCAGCTTCTGTGCCAGCTCTGGAGACAGATTTTGGGGGTTAGAGGCCAGCAGGAGGGGCAAGGCGGGGCTCCAGGCTGGGAGAGGCATCGCTCGGACGACTCGGGCCAGGAGCCAAGGTGAGGGTACGGACGGTTCCCTCCTGGCCCTCTCTACCATAGACGTGGCCCAGAAGGGCGGAGGCTGGGGCATGGTAGGGCCATTCACCCCCCTGAGCATCGCCGGCCTCTGCATCCTTCCCACCAGCCAGCGGCAAGCACTTCTGGAGCCCAGAGGCAGGGAACTCATAAGGCCCCATGTAGGGCTGTTTTGCTGCCTACAACACAATTCCCTGGCATCCACATTCTGTGGGTCTGTTGTCCAAAGAGTATCGAGTGCTGAGCAGAGAGAGGAGGAGGTCAGGCCAGGGGCCTGGGGCCCAGAGCCCTGAGCTCTGTCCCACTTGGCTTGTGAGCAGAGTAGGTCAGAGGTGCAGGAGGCCTGCTGGTGGGGAAGCGGCCCTCGCCCAGTGACTGACCAACCAGGGATGTATAAACACCCGCTCCCTCAGCCCTCGGCAGGATGACTCAGGTGTACGTGTGCCCCACTGTGCCCCACAGGCCTTCTTGTTTGTTTCCAAGGGACAAGGCCCAGGTTCAGGACAAGGCCATGGGCCAGGGAGCGGGGGGTGGGGAGTGGGGGTGGGGGTGGGGTGGGGAGGGGGGGAGAAGAGAAAGCTGTGCCTGGGATCCAGGCAGCCGGGCTTCCAGCTGAGGGTCCTCCCACTGCGGACTGGTGGGTCCCGGACTCAGACTCTGAGGAGGTGCTTTGCCAGTGGGTTGTAGGGGGGAGGGGCCAATTGCGTCCTCACACCCAGGCCACCCCCGTTCTGCAGGAACCTCAGAGTAGTCAGTTTTGGAATCCTGGCTTTTAAAAAGGGTTTTTTCTTGGAATCATGAACTCTTGGGATCACAGACACTTTGCAACCTTTATACCTTACCCACTGGAATCTCATCTAGACCTGGGTCCCCACTGAGTCTTGCACACCCCCCGTCGTGGGCAGCCGCCCCCGCCCTTCCTCCCCTTTGCTCCACCTGCCCCATTGCCCGATGGTGCTGAAGCCCGGGGGGGCCAAGACTTACTCTCTTTGATGACTTCTGGGCCGAGGAGGAGCACGGCGGGAGGACTGAGGGTGGCTCCGACCAAGGTGGCTGCCAGCAAACCACAGAGGAGGGTGAAGGTCCTTGAACTGGCCATCTTCCCGGGGGCCAGGGAGCAGCAGGTGGCAGACGTGAGAACCTGGGGTGAGCGTGAAGGGCCCCGTGAGCCAGGCAGAGAGGCCAAGGGCAGGTCCTCCGAGCCCGGTGACTTGGGCATGGATTCCAGCGGAGTCTGCTTGGTGGAGTGATTAGGAATAGTGCGAGCTCTCAGAGACACTTGCAATGACGATTCAACACCCGCCTCCCTGACCAGGCCGTGAGCTCTGGGCGGGAGCAGTGGTCTGCCTGCTCCCCATTGTGTCCCCAGCACCCAACACAGAACCTGGCACATAATGGGTGCTTAATAAATGAATGGTTGCTGAATGAATGAAAGACCTTTGGGAGCCCTGGAAGAATGGGGGAATCTAAGCCTGCTAAACTGACAACGTCTAGGCCAGTGGTTAGTCCACTAGGACAACTCATTAGTCCATAGAGCCAAATAGCAATAGTACAACAACTGACATTTCTTTTGAGAGCCAAACTTTTTAAACTTAAACTCTATAGGTAGGTACATTGTTAGTAATGTAATTAGGGAACGCCTAAACTGGCCTTTGCTAAAAACTCAAGGGGCCAAAGAGCGGCGTGTGGCTCTCGAGCCGCAGTTTGCCGACCACTGGTCTAGGCCATGGGGACTCCTATTAAGTCACAGGATCCCCCATCCCTGTGTGCCAGGAAGCCGAGGGGTAGAGGAGAAATATGAGCATCAGAGCCAGACAGACCTGAGTCGGTGGACTGCCTCTACCACTCGCTATGTGACCTGGGGTGAGGGACTTAGCCTCTCTGAGTCTCAGTTTTCTCATCTATAAAATAAGGGATACTAATAATACACCACAAGGTTGTCGGGGGGATTAAATGAAATCATCCATTTGTGGCCTGGCATGCTATAAGAGCTCAATGAATATCATCTGTTATTATTAGTTATTACGAATCCTGCACTCAGAAAGCATCACCTTGCACTTAAAGCGAGAAAACAGATATGATGCCTTCCACTCTGCTCTGTTGCCCAGGAAGTTACTCTGTCCTCTGATTGGAGACACTCAGAGAACCAATACGATGGTACATCTGTTTCTGTGGAAAAGTGTCTCCTCCCTAAATCCCAGCACCACACACACACACACACACACACACACACACACACACACACACACCACATCATATCTCACCTCCTGGCATTTGCTTATGTGGTTCCCTTCACATGGGATGCCTTTCTGTCCTTTGTCCAACCAACTTTTACTCACTTCTCACCTGGAAGCCTTCCCTGATTGCCCTCCACCACCATACCCTTGGGGTTTCCTTGCAGCACATACTGCATTGGCCTATATTAGGAGGGCTGCTTCCCCACCATCAGGCCTCCTGCACCTCTGACCTGCTCTGCTCACAAGCCAAGTGGGACAGAGCCCAGGGCTCCGGGCTCCCAGGCCCCTGGCCTGACCTCCTCCTTTCTCTGCTCAGCACTTGATATTCTTTGGACAACAGACCCATTCTGATACTTCTTGTGTCCAGAATCACCTCAGCCCAGGGCTGGACACAGAGAAATTGGTGTGTGCAAAATGGGTTTATGTCATCTGGACGAAGCCAGGGAGATTCAGCCATTCTTATTACTCAGGACCATCCTCTGGTCTTCTGGGTAAGGGAGATGGGCACCTGTCTACCCCCTCAGAGGGTCCTAGTCGACAGAGGGACCTCACCTGAGAACCAAGACTCCCCCCTGCTTCTGACCTGCCCTCAACAGGTGCCTTCAGCTAAGAACCTCCCTGGAGTCCTAGGCTTTCCGCCCCTTCCCCACACTTTTACCTGGACACACTGGAGTCCTCAGCCTCCTCCTCACCTGGCCAGCGAGTCTGGAAGTCCAGCCTTATATCCTGCATACCCTGGGCTAAGCAGTCACCCTTAGTGTTTGGGCTGAGGCCTCAGACGGGGCCAAGGTGTCCAAGGAAAATATTTGTGGCTTCTGTTGAACCATATCTTTGCTTCCTGAGGTTTGGAGAAAGTCTTGGGCTGCCATGAAGGGTGGGCCGGGTGCTGGGACACACGGCAGGCACCTGGGCCCGGCGCCCCGTGGCTGTGTTTGCAAATGCACCGAAGACCTCCAGCTCCTGAAGATGAAGCCCCTGAGGGGGACCCCGCACATCCCTTGGGCACACCTCCAGAGAGGCAAGCAGCCCCTCCTGGGCCTCCCACCTGGCCATGCCCGCTGCCTATGCACAATGCCTCTCTGTGGAAGGCCCGAGCTCAGTGCCAGGGCCTGGGCCGCATCAGCTCCTGCTTCCTGCCCCTCGGTCCCACACATTCTCTGGGATCAGCAAGCATGACTGTGCCTCTATAGGCCTGGCACGTTTTGGAATCCACGGCTGGCCACGGCCGTGCCCTCAATATTGCTCAGTTCCCTTTATCCCGGCCTCGCCCCTTCCCAGCTCCCGGCCTTTGTGCTGTGTCCTCTTCCTGGAATGCCCCGCCCACCCCCTGACAACCCATCCTGCCCTGTGTGGGCCGCCGAGAATTTCACAGACGTGGTTCAACGTCCGCGCCTGGGCTGGCCAGCTCCGCGGCTGAGGGAAGATGACTTTTCTCTGAGCCTCTCTTCCCTCGGCTGTAAAATGGAACCGTTCTGAGGGTCACATAAGGCAATGTGGAATGCTTGGGACATCAGAGAATTCAGTAAATGGAGAAGGCTATTATTACTGTTGAAATAACATCACTGACCTTCAAGACCCAATTCAGAAAGCAGGGTCTGCATAAGGTGGCCTGACCTCGGCTCTACCTACACCTGGAATCCCTTTGCCTTCCTGGGAGCCCCGACGTACTAGCTACTTACTCTCTTGGGGATTGGGTTCCCCTTGGCCTTGAGAGATGTCCATTTCATCCATCCATCCATCCATCCATCCACCCATCCATCCATCCATCCATCCACCCATCTACCCATCCATCCACCCATCCATCCTTCCTTCCTTCCTTCCTTCCTTCCTTCCTTCCTTCCTTCCTTCCATCCATCCATCCATCCATCCATCCTTCACTCATCCCAGTCTCCTCTCCAGTCTCCCTCTTCCCTCCCTTAGTCCCCCTGCCAAATTCCAATTTCCACCCAACAACCTGAGTTAAATTTTAAATATATGACTCAGACCTTGTCACTCCCCTGTTTATTAACATCCCCTACCCTCTCCAAGGCCTGCAGCTCTTGCATGAAAATCCAAACTCTGGGAGGCCCCACGTGGTTGGCTGCTGTCCACCTCTCAGCCCTCGCGTCTCATCCCTTTGCCTCTGTCTCCTCGCTCTCCTAGCTCAGGGTCTTTGCCCGTGCCGAGCCTTTCCCCGGAGTGCTCCTTTCCTAGCCTTCCCCTGGCGGGCTCCTGCCCCTTCATCAAGCTTCAGCTTCAGTCTCCCTCCTTGGAAAGGCCTTTCCTGGCCGCTGTGTCTAATGTAAAGCTCTCTCTCACTGCCCACGCATGGGGTCTTCAATAGCCTTTACTCAGTCTGAAAACTCAGATGCCATCTGAGGCACTACAGCTCCGCAGACGCTGTATACCCGGGAAGGGGCCGGGCCACAATGGCAGCAGGTGGCGGAGAACTGGAGGCACAGCTCTTCAGTCCCTCACGCAGGATCAGGGTGATGAAAAGGTCAAGAGGGAAACGAAGACAGCTGTGGTCCCTTTTCTTACTTTCCCAGGGAGGAGAACAAGGGTGTTTGCCCCTGAGGCAGGCATGGAGGGAGTGGGATTTTCAAGGACAATTTAAGGGCTTGAGGGTCCCCGAAGTTGGGACAAGGAATATCCTGGATTCTCTTTTTTGCCTGAGGCAAGGCTGATGAGCTAAAGTTATGGTGGAGAGCCCTAGCCGGTTTGGCTCAGTGGACAGAGCAGCCGTGGGCAAACTACAGCCTGCGGGCCGGATCCGGCCCGTTCGGCTGTTCTATCCGGCCCACGGAGCTGAAAGAGCAGAGGGTTCTCTTGCTCTCCCCTCCGCTCCTTCACCAGCAGCCCAAGATGAGAGTGCCAGCATGGTCAGGTTGCTTTTGTCCCGGCCCCCCGGTCCAGTTTAAGAACCCATTGTGGCCCTTGAGTAAAAAAGTTTGCCCACCCTTGGGATAGAGTGTCAGCCTGCAGAATGGAGGGTCCTGGGTTCGAGTCTGGTCAAGGGCACGTAACTTGGTTGTGTGCTGGTTGTGGGCTCCATTCCTGGCCCTGGCCAGTGTGTGCACGGGAAGCAACCAATCGATGTGCCTCTCTCACATTGACGTTTCTCTCTGTCTCTTCCCATCCCTTCCACTCTCTCTAAAAATAAAAAAATAAATGGAAAAATAGTCCCGGGTGAGGATTAACAAAAAAGGAAAAAGTTTTGTTGTAGAGAGCGGCTTCGGTGAGTCAAAAATTATAACTCTTTGCTCCCTCTGGATGGCGTCAAAGCCTGTATGTGTTTTTCCTAGGACCTGATGTGGGCCCTGCAGGAGAGATCTGCTCTGGGCCTGGTGTAAGTCCTTCCCACTCTCTTCCCCTGGGCAGGCGAGGCAAGGGTGCCAGGGGCTGGGGTGGCACACAAAGTGACTGGTGGGACAAGCTCTGTTTGTATCTGAGGCTACAGCCCGAGAGACCTGCCAGGCAGGTTTGGTCTCCCCCCAAGGAAGGTGCCATGAGACTCAACTTGGAACATATTTTGGCTCCCCAGAGAGTAGGGAGCCATCTATCAGCCAGAGGAAATCTCTCCTGCCCTCTTACCTCTCGCTTTAGCCAGAGATAGAGGGAAAAGGGGTGTGCGTGAGAGAGCCTCCCCTCCCCTGTGTCTCTACAAGCTGGTCCATAGAAGCCTCAGGGGTGGAGGGAGAGAGTTTGATGTTCAACTGGAGCCGGTCACTCTGCATAGCGAAGTGGTGGACTGGGGAAAGACCATCTCCTTTCTACAGATCACCACCCGGAGGCCAGGTCGGAGAAAAGAGAGATGCTATCACCCTCATTTTCCAGAGAATGAAAGGTTCTTGGAGAAGGGGAGTGACCTGCTCAAGGTCCCACAGCCATAAAATGTGGAGCCGGGCTCTGGACCCGGCTCTGGCTGATTCTGGAGCATGCTCGCCCCCCACCTTTCCCCATCCAGCCCACCCCATCACCTCCAGCTGGGATGAGGGGCTTCTTCTGCGAAGTCTGTGGACCTGTAGAAAACCAGAAATGGTTTCTGAGGACATGGCAGGTTGGACAGGTGGAAATCGGGAGGTCTTGGGGACTGTCCTCACTCAAAAGGCAAGAAGGAAGACGCCTTGAGGAACTCGCTAGAGTGGCCTCAAGTCCACTATTTAAAAAGGCTCCCTGTTGGCACCAAAGGTGCAACCAGGATGGCAAAAACACTTCACCTCTCGTTGCCTGGCACTGGCTGTTGGAGAAATCCTCAAGGCCGGACTCAGCGGGGAGAATGTGATGTTTGACTAGCAATGCCCGCCATGAGCAGTGTAGATGCTACGTCCTCGCTGCAACCACCTGTCTCTTTGCTGAAGATTTTGCATTCCCTTGCAAAATGTCAAAGAGAAAACAAAGTGGGGAGGAAATATCTAGACAACACGGAGTTTGTGAATGCCTTCGGACAAGTCTTCTTATCTCTGGGCCTCAGTTTCCCCAACTGTTAGATAAGGATGCTGGGCTCCTTGATGCTGAGGGTCAGGTTGGTCTGGATAACCTTGGCTTATAGCAGAGGGACCCCGGCAAATATGCAGTGAGGAATGGCCTGTTTCTGGGGACACATCGATTATTTGGAAGGTCTTATACCCACTGACACAGGGCCTGTGTAGGTTCTGTGCCAGGGAGCCCAGTGGTGTAGGAAAAATGAAATTTTAGGCTGCTCACGGCAGCATTATTATAATGGCCCCAAAGTGGGACCAGCTTAAATGTCCAGCAACAGGGAATTCAGTACATAAATGGTGGGCCACCAGGCAGTTGTCCCAAAACAATATAGAGAACCTATTGAAAGCTCTTAGCAAGAGAAAAAAGAAATGGTTTCTACTATTTTTTGTCGAAGAAATTTTTGTTTTAATCTAGAAAAAATTTTGGAAGGAAATGCCCCCAGTTGATAACAATGTTTATTTCTTGGTGGTGTCATCACAGGTGACTCTTACCATCTTCTTTGTATTTTCAAAATTAAACAAATGTTTGCACTAAATGCATTTTTTTTTTTGGATCGGGAAACAACCCCACGAAGCAGCTTGGAAACGAGTAAATAAAAGTTGGGGAGAGGACAAAGGAGCGGAGGCAGCCTCGTTCCTTTCCCAGAGCCCACCCACCGACCCAGGATTCCAGGGGCACACTGCGATGACATGGCTGATGGCACGGCTGACAGCTGCAACAAAAGCCCAGTCACACGCGTCCCGGAACCTCCGGAACCACCGGGAAAGAAAGACAGAAATCAGAATTGGAAACACATGGGCATAATCCCTCTTTTGTGGGACAGGAATACATAAGCTTTAACGCAAACAAACCGTGGCTAAGCCAGAATCCTACGCTGGGTCAGGGTCAGGGTCAATCACAAGGACTGGATTCCATCAACTGGGGCAGCACGTGACGAGGTGGAGGTCGGAAAGGGAACCCCAGGCAGAGTGATGGGCGCTCCTCCGTTCTCTGAGTCATTTAGGACTGCGGGATGGACAGAGGCGCCAGCCACAGGTCAGCTGGTCAGCCAGCTCATTGTAATCCACAGTATGTGGGCCTAGTTCTGGGAGCCTTGGACGTAGCAACAAACAAATCATCCTATGCCTTCCTGGGGCTCACATTCTCCTGGGGAGACAGTGAGCCAGAAACAGACCAAGAAATATAAAAACGCAGAAGTCAATTGTCTCAATCTTGGGGGTCAGAGAACAAAAATAAAGAACACGGCTCTGGCTGGTGTTACTCAGTGGTTAGAGCGTTGGCCTGAGCACCAAGGGGTAGCAGGTTCGATTCCGGTCAAGGACAAGTACCTGGGTTGCAGATTCAATCCCTGACACCTTTCAGGGTACCTGGAGGGAGCAGCCAATCAATGCGTGTCCCTTTCACATCGATGTTTCTCTCTCCCCCTTCCTCCCTCCCACTTTCTCTGAAAACCAATGGAAAACATATCCCTGGGTGAGGATTAAAACAAAACAAAACAAAACAAAACAAAACAAAAAACATGAAAAAATACATTCGTTAGAAGGCTGGAGCTCTATCATCAGAACATCATGGGGGATGAAGTGCTTTAGCTTCAACTGGATGCCCTCCCCCACCGTCCAACACACACACACACACACACACACACACACACACACACGCCCTGTGTAAATCTCTCCTTGTTTGACTTTGACATTTCACATATATTTGACTTTGGGAACACAATTTGGGGAGTAAATTATGTATGAAGGGAGGGGCTGCCTAAAGAATAGAATGGGAACAGCCCTACCATTTCCTTTCTTTTAAAAAAAATTTTTGATTGAATTTAGAGGGAGGGGGGAAGAGAGAGGGAGAGAGAGATAGAAACATCAACGATGAGAGAGAATCACTGATGAACTGCCTCCTGCCTACCGCACACCAGGGATTGAGCCCGAAACCCTGGGCATGTGCTCTGACTGGGGATTGAACCACATGACCTCTTGGTTCAAGCGTCGACACTGAACCATCGAGCCACACCGACCAGGCAGCGCTACCATTTCTGGGTGCTCACTACCTGCCAGGCTGAGCGTCTAGCCCACAAAGTCGCTGCTATCACCTCCATTGTGCAGGTAAGGAGATGGCGGTGCAGGAAGGCCAGGTGACCTGCTTTCGGTCACACAGCCACTGGGACGAGAGGCCAGGTGGTGAACTCTGGTCCCTCTGACTGGGAAACGTGTGCTCTTAACCTTATAGCCACTGTCTCCCAAACACCTGTTGTCTATGTATCACATCCCCTGCCGGCCACACAGCTTCTGCAATATCTGCCCGATCACTGCTCACTCAACACACGTTTTGGTAAATCAAGTTCCGTTTGAGAAATTAAATACACTTGATTTTCTACTGCTAACAGAAAATTATATAACCCTACCAACGTGAAAAAAAGAACATCGCTTCCCATAAAACGGGTGCCAACACGACTCTGTGACAATAATGTTGGTGATTCAGCTGAATGAGCACTTCCATGCCCTTTGCTTGCGTTAGCCCAGGGGTCGGCAAACTCTTTAGTCAACTGAGCCAAATATCAACAGTACAACGAATGGAATTTCTTTTGAGAATCGAAAACCGACTTCTGCGCATGGGCCACAAAGTGTCAGTCGCACTGTAGGTGCCCGCCCGCACGTGGTATTTTGTGGAAGAGCCACACTCAAGGGGCCAAAGAGCCATATGTGGCTGGCGAGCCGCAGTTTGCCGACCACTGCATTAGCCCATCTAACCCCACCCCGATGCCCCCAAGTGGGCACTGTTTTAAAAAAAAATATATTTTTTATTGATCTTTTACAGAGAAGAAGAGAGAGGGATAGAGAGTTAGAAACATTAATGAGAATCATCCATCAGCTGCCTCTTGCACACCACCTACCGGGGATGCGCCTGCAACCAATGTACATGCCCTTGACCGGAATCGAACCTGGGACCCTTCAGTCCGCAGGCCTACGCTCTATCCACTGAGCCAAACCGGTTTCAGCTGGGCACTGTTTTATCCTCACTTCATAGGTGAGGTTTGAATGAAAACCCTTTTGAGAGTGGAAATACTTTTTCTAGAGCCCCGGGGAGAGCAAGCCGAGATGCTCTGGCCCTGCTGCCTGCTGGAGGCATCCGGGCCGAGGAGCCCGCGGTGGGAGAGGTGAAGGGCTGAGGACGCCTGAGAAAGTCAGTCACCTTCTCCCACCAACAGTGCGGGAGGCGGCCCTGCTTCTGGGACCTGCTCTGGGCTTCTCACCTGCACTGGGAACTGCCTCGGAGCGCTTCCTCAGAGTGCGAGCCCCATGGCACATCACACCGCTTACCTTGTGGGCGGCTGTGTCCACCAGCGGTGGGCGTCCGGAACCTGGGGGAAGTGTGTTCTCCAACCTCTTTGCACCTTTTCTGGGCTCGCCGCAACCTCCCTGGACTGCAATGCCTTGCTCTTTGCTTATATGGACTCTCCGGGGGCCGGGAGGGGAGGCCAGGAACCCAGTGGGCACCTCCCTCCCAGTTACCCACATGGAATTAGGTTCCTGAGCTAACATTTACTCACTTAGTCACCGGTTCTCTGGAAGGGGAGAAAGAGGTCATTCGTGCGCAAACCAGGAGACCCGTCTGAAGGGGGGAGCATGGCAGGAATTGTCCAAAGCCTTCCTTGGTGTGGGATAGGGACACTCAGGACACCCCTCTGCCCCTGGCACCCCTTCCCCCCTCTGCTTCTCTGCACTTCCAGAGTCTGCTGCTCCCTAGAGGAGGTCATTCTAGGGTCCCTGTGCACAGAGGGCCCAACTTCTGCCTGCTTCCACTCATTCCTCAGTTCCCTTCCTCACCTCCTGAGTGTCCCCATGGTGCAGCCTCTGGCCTCCCTCATCCTCGCCCCCGCTGCCCGATCTCCTCTCAGGCCTCCCAGGCATTGCCTGGGGCAGCTGCGGCAGTCTCCTCTCTGGGCCTCCCTGGTCTGGCCTGGCACCTCACATTTCCTCTCCACACTGTAGCCAGAGCCACGTTCCCTCCCCTAATCCCTTCTTAAGAAAATTTCACACAGAACAAAGTTAGTTTTGCAAACACGCTCTGTCCACCAGCTAAGTTCTGCCCATCCAACCTACTGGTTGGATGCATTTCAACCCAAGTTGCAGATGTCAACACCCTTCCCACTAAGTACTTCAGCTCGGGTGTCATTCCCTAAGGCCGTGGTTGGCAAACCGCAGCCTGCGAGCCACATGCAGCCCTTTGGCCCCTTGAGTGTGGCTCTTGCACAGAATACCACAGCCTGGGCGAGTCTAGTTTGAAGAAGTTTAAGTTTAAAAAATTTTGTTCTCAAAAGAAATTTCAATTGTTGTACTACTGATATTTGGCTCTGTTGACTAATGAGTTTGCCGACCACTGGCCTAAAGTTCAACATTTGTCTGCAGGCGGAGGCTAAGGTGCATCTTTCTCTGGCCGTCCAGTGTCTGAGTTCATCTGACACCAGCCTCCTCCTCCATGACGCCCAAGTTTAACCCAATGAGGTCAAAGTCGTGTGCCAGTGGGGAAGTGGATGCCATGTCTGACCTGGCCCCCATGGTCTGTCTCAAACAGTTGGCGATATAGCTGGGGACTGGAGGGCTCTGGGGGTTACAGAGGAACTGGCCACTTAGCACAGACAGGCCCAGATTGATGGGTGCCTTTGGCCTCTGCCCCGATTAGCTCAGCCCTCAAGGAGCCAGGCAGAGAGGGAAAGAAGCAGAAAAACGTTGAGCACAATGGGAATATCGCTTTTGATAGGATCGTCAGCATTACCCGACAGCTGCGGCGTTGATCTTTAGCCAGAGAACTCTCTGGAACCATTAAAACAATCCTGGGGACTGTCCAGCCTGTGGCTGCACTAGAAAATGTTTGAATCAATATACAATGAAAAGCACAGATATTAGTAAGCGCCCATTTGCTGAGATTTGACAAATGCACACATCTGTGTAAACCAAACCCCTATTAAGATACAGAAATTCATAATCACCCTGAAAAGTTCCCTCATGCCTTTTTGGTCAATTCCCATCTGAGTCCCCATCATGGGAATGGGATCTGATTTTTTATTTTATTTTATTTTTTTACCACTAAACATTAGTTTTTTCTGTTCTTGGTCTTCATGTAAATGGAACATACAACATATAATCTATTGCGTGTGGTTTCTTTCACTCACTCAGCCTAATGTTTTCCATATTCATCCACATGGTTGTAGCTATTGGTAGGTCTTCCTTTTGAAAATTAAAAAAAAAAATGATTTCAGAGAGAGGGAGAGAGAGATGGAAATATCGATGAGAGAGGAACATTGATCGGCTACCTCCTGCAGGCCTCCTACTGGGGCCCCAGTCCATAACCCAGCACGTGCCCTGACTGGGAATCGAACCATGACCTTCTGGTTCATAGGTCCATACTCAACCAGAGTCACCCCAGCCGGATGGTCCTCCCTTTTGATGGGTGCACAGTATTCCATTGTATGCGTCAATTACAGGGTGTTTATTCATTTTTCTTCCTGTTGTTGGACAGCCGAGCTATTTCCAGTTTGGGATTATTATGAATACAGCTTCTATTGAACATTTTAAGACAAATCTTTCTTGTGAATGAATGTTTTCATTTTTCTTGGATGGAATTGCTGGGTCACAGGGGAGGGGTGTGATTATTTTATAAGAAAGTTCCAGAAATTTTCTCAGAGTAATTGTACAATTTGACACTTCTGACTGCAGTGTACAAGAGTTTCTGGCTGCTCTACTCCCACACCAGCGTGTGGTGTGGCCAGTCTTTTTAATGTTAGCCCTTCTGCTGGGAGTATCAGGGCTATCTTTATGTGAAGTGTGTCCCTGACTCCCTCCTGACGGCTCAGGAGCAAGTCCAATTCTGAGCTCCCCAAGGTCCAGCCCTTTTCTGTCCAACCTTGCCTTCTCCACCTCCCTTGACCCAAGTCTCTCCCCCCATCTCCCCCCGCGTCTTGCGTGAAACAGGTTAGGTTCATTTTTCTCTGCTTTTACACGGGCTGGGTTTTCAGCCTGGAATGTGCTCCTGTCCTTGCTCCTCTGATTGGCATCCCAATCACCCTTTTAGGCTTATCTAAGATGCCACCTCCTCCAGGAAGCCTTCCTGGACATCTCACTCAGAAGAAGTCATTCCCTCCTTCGTGCCATGAGGGTACTTTCCAGCTATTTCTCCTGCAGCTCCGATCACCCTGCTCTGCACTGTCACACCGTTTGAGCTGTGAACTCTGTGAGGGGAGACTCCCATCTGACTCACCCTGTGTCCTCAGCACCCAGCCCAGGGTCTGCACGGGAGCGTGGGCTTCATTTAACAGGCTCAGCAGCAGCAGCAGTGGCCACTGGAACAGCCTCTGGCATTGGTTACGTGCTCACGGGTGTTGCACCTTGTTCCCCCACCCCTCATCAATGTGCCTTGAAGACTTTTATACATCAGCACCTACAGTTTTAGTGTTTCATTTCCCAGGCTGTATCATACCACGACTTTCCCCCCTTGTCTCCGGTAAGGAGCCTCTCACATGAGTTTACTCTCCCCCATCAGGACCCTGGTGGCACCTCCCACTATTTCTGCTGCAGCTCTATCATTCTGTTATGAAAGGGAGGGTAATCACACTCCACAGAGTGTCTTGCCGTAAAGCACAGGGGCTGGCCTTTTCCCTTTGGAGGTGTGTGGACCGTCCCCCAAGGGGTGAGGGGCTCCTGTCAGTTGAAGGCAATTCTCTAGAGGAGAAGGAGGCTGTGAGTTGTTAGTGGTCAACATCGACAGCTCCTGGGGTGAGTGCCCGGTAAACGGGACCTGGGTGGGGCAATGCCAGTGTCCGCAGTCCACCCTTTGCACTGCTGAAATCAACGTGCTTTTCATAACAAGTTCACTCTGTCCCGGTGCAGCTGCTCCATGATTCTGGCTGGTCATTGCTACAGACTGAATAGTGTCCCTGCAAATGGATATGGTGAAGCCCTAACTCCCAGTACTTCAGAACGTGACCTTCAGACAGGTGATAAAATTCAGATGGGGCTGTTCGAGTGGGTCCTAATCCAATCCAATAGCTTCTTACAAGAAGAGGTGATGAGGGTACCCAGAGAGATGTCAGGGTCATAGAGGTGCTGAGGGGCAACCATATGAAGAGGCAGCAACAAGAGGGCAGCCACCCACAAGCCAAGGAGAGAGGCCTTAGAGGGAACTAATCCTGCCGGCACCTTGACCCGGGACTTCCAGCCTCCAGAACGGTGAGAAAATAGATTTCTGTAGCTTAAGCCACTCAGTCTCTAGAATTTGGTTATGGCAGCCCTGATGGAGTCATAATTCGTGGGAAACTTAGAGTGCTGCCTAGAGTTCCTGCTGTTGTAGATAATAAGGCCTTCATTGAGACCCATAATCTCCCTCCTCTACTCTGCACTCTGATCGCCGTACGTCAGTGCTTCCCCAACTTTTGACATATGTGTACCCCTTCTATAATTTTCGTAACACTGAGTACCCCTTGTCAAAAAAAATGGATGTATTTTAATAACAATCAAAATATATTTATTTTTTCTTTTTTTGGTACATACACAAAATAATAATTAACGAAAAATAAAATTATTCATAATAACATATAAATAAAAGTTATACTATAAATAACATTTATTTGGATCAACGACAGGATGAAATTGACTTGACTCATGAGAACGTAGAATTAGGTGCAGCTAAGCACAGTGCAGTGCATATCCCCACCAAACTCAGGTGCAACGCGTACCCCCACCAAACTCTTCCCATACCCCTGGGGGTACGCGTACCACATGTTGGGAAACACTGCTCTACGTCAAAGCGCTTCTGCTGGCCCAAGTGGCTGGCTGGTCTCCTGAATGGATGGCACTGTGTTGGTCCCTGTTGGTGACAGGTCATACATTCAGCGGCAGTTACTAGATCAGCCTCGGTGTCCCCAACCATTAAACCTTGCTTCTTCCAGACCCATGACTAAACCATTAATCCATTTGCCTCAGCCTAGAAGACTATAGCTAGGTGTCCATTTCTTTCTTTCCTCAAAGTGGACGACCAGGTGTGCAGCCTGAAGCTTTGCTCGCTGGGAGGATTTCCTCTCGTTCCTACCGTTCTGAGTGGGTCTCTCGTGAAACAGCACCCATTTTCAGTTTACACCAACATACCGAGCAGACCCATTCACGAGCCACGCTCAGGGTTTCCCCTTCTCCATCAACTGGTCATGATGGACGTCTTATTGGTGTGAACTGAGCTAGAAGTGTCCGTGCAACAGTAGGGGGCAACATACGTGACATAGGAGGTCCGGGTCGCCTGTCCATGCAGTTTACTTATGCCCACTGGATCTTTTTGAGCCCAAATCAGTTGTACCGCCTCTACTGGATGATGTGCTGCTGCTGGTCCTGCTTGACTTGGTGGGTACCAGTGCAGAGGGCATGATGGGAGTTCTGGCGGCATGGCCTCTTGAGTGAGGCCTATAGCCAGGTGCCCCTTCTCTACCAGAGCCCGGGAACATGCCAGAGGCTGTTTTTCTAAGAGTGTGCAGTTCTCTGCTCAAGATGGTACCGCCTTACTCCAGAACTGTAGCCGTGTTCTCTGTGTCTCACTTATTGGGGTTCCCCAGAAACTCCACGTGGCATCTTCGTCATGAAGTCTGAACGGTCTCATGACTCAAACGACAATGCTGCTGGAGCTGCTGCACAGGTCTTTGTTGTTCTGCTCAATAGATACTCCTCTCTGGTCGGGGAGAGGATGGAGGACAGGGCGAGAATTATAAATGCAAATGCTTATAGAATAAGGTTGCCAGAAAAAAAAATACAGGAAGCCCATTTAAATTTGAATTTTAGATAAAAGATGAAGTCTTCTTTAGTTTAAGTATGTGCCATGCAATATTTGGGACATACTTACATAAAAAATGTACTTGTTGTTTATCTGAAATTCAAACTTAGTTAAATCTCTTATATTTATATTTGTAAATCTGGCAACCCTACTTTTAATAGCCACGCTTTTAATCGCATAAACCAATTTGATATGATGGGGTGGGGAAAATGGTGAATGCATTTATCATCAGTACCCAGCTGGAGAATAGTCAGTACTTAAAGTAATTTAAGGTAGAAATGAAGAACAATGTGCCAGATGTGGCTTGATGCTGGTGAACTTTCTACTCCTGGCAATGAGTTTGGGCTCTACAGTTTGACTTCCAGGATTTAAATCCTGGATCCACTGCTCACATGATGTATGACCTTAAGCCTTAGCATCCTCATACTTGTTAGGATGAAATAAAATCCTGCATTTAGAGGATTTAGCCAGGTGCTGGGTCCGTCATTAATGCTAAATAAATATTAATCTTCAAGATGACTATTGGGTTGACATGCAGCAGCTCCCTCTAGTGGTCATAGGACATATGAGTGAGCATAGGTGCAAGGCTAGGTAGGATCCTGGAAGTCTTAGCTCAGGGTATTCAGTAGCCAGGCTAGTCAGGCATTGGATAATGGGGCCTCAAGCTCCCTAGATTCCAGTCATTCACGTATTACCTCCCCAGCCACTGTTACCTTTATTTACTATTTTTTTCCTTAACCCCCTTTTAAACTGTGTAACTATCTTTAAAGAAATCCTATCTAATAAAGAGGGAACATGCTAATTGACCCTCACACAATTGCAAAGATGGCGGCACACATTGCCAATAAGGAGGGGATATCTAATTGACTGCTATGCCCTCAAAGATGGTGGTACCCAAAGCCATAAAATGGAGGTGCCCAGTCCCCTCAGCCCCCCCAGATGCCCAGTCGATGCCCAAGGTGCAGGCAAGCCTCAGATAGAGGCTGCCCAGATGTCCAGGGCTGCCAAAGGCTTAGGTAAAGAGGGCCTGCCGAGGCTTGCACTTCTGGCAGTGGCAGCAGCAGAGGTGTGATGGGGCGTCGCCTTCCCCTGGTCGCTGGGTTGCCTTTCACCCCTGAGGGCTCCTGGACTGTGAGAGGGGACAGGCTGGGCTGAGGGACCCCCCCTCCTGCCTCCAATGCATGAATTTTCATGCACCAGGCCTCTAGTCCATTAAAATAGGAAATGTTACAATTTTCAGTTAAAAGCCCAACATCAACTTTCAGAAATAGAAGCTAACCACCAGTAGATACAAGTGAAATAGAAAAATTTGTTTTCCTGCATAATGTGGTGAGAAGGTTTCTCTGTTTTTCCCCCAATGATGAAATAAGGCTCAAATACTTTGCTCCAAATTTTACTCAGGAAATAGTTGGCATGAATAATAATAATGACAGATATGTTTCTGTTTAAAATCTATTTTTATTGATTTTAGAGAGAAAAGGAGAGGGAGAGAGAGATAGAAAGTCCATGATGAGAGAGAATCATTGATCAGCTGTCTCCTGCTCATCCCCAATTAGGGATTGAGACCACAACCTGGGCATGTGCTCTGACCCGGAATGGAACTGTGACCTCCTGGTTTGTAGGTTAACATTCAACCTCCGAGCCACATTGGCCAGGCCAGATATGTTTCTTGAACCCTGACTCCATGTCAGGCATTGTGATAGGCACATATTTTACATGGATTAGCTGATTTAATCTCCATAAATCCCCTCTGAGATTTTTTTTCCAGATGAGGAGATTGGGGTTCAGAATGTTTGGCCAGTGGGATGTGAAGGAAGTGATGCACACATGCTAGTTTTCAGCCTGGCCTTCAGTAACGTCTTACCATCTGCCAGCCCTCACTGTGCCATCATGGTGACTATGAAGCTCATGAATTTCAAATGGTTTAGCTCCGAAATGGAGCATGGAGTTAGAATGTGAGTGAAGAATCAAATTTTGTTGTGTTATTGCAGCACAGACTTGTTCTGTTCTGACTAGTACCATAGAAGTTTAGATTCTTTTCTTTTCTTTTTTTTAAGTGAGAAAATTCTGAGACATTACTATTGATGATGATTAGTAGAAAAAGGAAATGGGGAGTTGGAAATAGGAAAGAGAATGAAAGCAAGTAGTAGAGAAACTGTTGAGGTTTTATGATGAAAACTCGGAAAAGAGGAAGAAGTCTGAGAGACAGTAGATCCAGGCCCTTGTGAAGGACTGGGAGGGACAAGAGAGATGAAATAAGTCAAAATGTTGTTGTTTGAAATTAATGATCAAGCAGAGATGTGACGCACGTTGCAAGGGCAAGATCTCAAGCACATTTTCTCCTCCTCACTGGCTGACATTTAAGACAGATGTGGCCCTAGTTGATTTGGCTTAGTGGATAGAGTGTCGGCCTGTGGACTGAAGGGTGCCGGGTTCGATTCCAGTCAAGGGCACATGCCCAGGTTGTGGGTTCGTGCTGGAGACAGGCCATCAATGATTCTATCTCATCATTGATGTTTCTATCTCTTCCTCTCCCTTCCTCTCTGAAATCAATTAAAATCTATCTATCTATCTATCTATCTATCTATCTATCTATCTATCTATCGAGAGATGTTGCTCTAAATGGCTGGTCATGGTGAATGACCGCCTTTCTTCTTTCTTTCAGAGAGCACTCTGCTAGGTAGGTCCCTGTGCTTGATAGGGTCAGTGCCTGCCCCCTCGTGGTCCAGAGGGTTCATGGTTATGGTGAGAACCACAGTTTTCACTCCCCCTGGTGGATCAACTTCATACAACTCACTGAAAACCTTTGATATTTGCTCTGCATAGTTTTTGGAGTCCTTAGTGGCCTCTATAGAATATGAGAGGAAATGCTACTGAACAAGGCAGGCTCACAGAGTCCAAGATTATATATTAATTGGATAAATACCCCCTCCCCCCAGGTTGCTGTAAGTCTCTGGTTAATTTCAAGAATTCTGAAAAAGTTGGTTCTGACCATTTGTTGTTGTTGTTGTTGCTGATTTTCTAATTGCTTTTATGTAGGAGATAATTTTCAGAGGTCTTTTAAAAAAGTATTTTTTATTGATTTCAGAGAGGAATGGAGAGGGAGAGAGATAGAAACATAAATGATAAGAGAGATCAACTGCCCATATTGGGGATCAAGCCTGCAACCGGGGCATGTGCCTGGACCAGGAATCAAACCTTGACCTCCTGACTCAAACGATGATGCTCAACCACTGAGCCACACTAGCCAGCAAAAGATCTTTAGTCTGCCATTTTTCACTGACATCCTTCTAGAGAGTTTTTTTTGTGTGTGTGTGTTAAAATATTGTCACTCTTTAAAAGTCATAAATGTGTTCTCATTAACCTGCCACCTCTCAGACTGTTTTGTATCTAGGGGAGTCTTAGACTATTTAGTTACAAATCAAAATTGTTAGGGGAGGGGAAAGACCCATCTGTGAGCAACAGGAAGAAGTGTAGGGAGCAGCGGGAAAATGGTCTGGAATGAGCAGGGAAAGTTGGTCTAGGCAGGAATGCAGTTTGGTGCCATGGTCATGGGGCAGCAAGACCAATTCTCATGATCCTAGGTGTGCGCACCTGCCCTTGTCCACATTGACTTTTGGACCTTCGACCAAGGAGGACCCTCAGTCTTGACCTAATGCCTCCTAAAGGGACATGAAGGTAGCGAATGCTTGGATCCTCCCTGAGCCCAACCAGGCCCTGATGGCTGACTCTCATTCGGGAAGGTCCTCTGTACTTTAGGTCTCTAAGTAGACATTCACAATGGTCATGCAGCTGTGTATGGAATTTACTCATCCTACGCTCAGAGATCTCATGCTTCTGTGAGTGTGAAAGATGCCTCGTCCTTTAAATCCTCACCGGGGGATACATGCTGGTTTCCTACAATTGCAGTTCTGAACTCTGAACTCTGGGACTGTCCTCCCATGATGTCACGTTGGTTGGTGGCAATAGTAGGTGCAGACAGTGGTGGGTCTGGACATGGTGACAAATATTTGACAGGGCCTGAGAAACACTACCCTGAATCTATGCGGTCTCCCAAAGAGCAAGGGACAAGATTTTCTGTGAAGTCAGGGATGTTTCAGTTCTTGATTTGCCTTTTTGTCACTCTCTGACCTTGTGCAAGTCATTCTTATAAACTGCAAGGCTCCGTACCCTCAGTGTGGAGTGAAAGGGTTGAGCAAGTCCAATAAGGATCTCAAATTATGATAGCATATTTATTTTTTATTTAAAGAGACAACCTTTCCCATCCTGGGAAGCCCTGTTCTTCTTCATTGTTACATTCGGTTTTTTTAAAAAAATAAGTTTTATCTGCATTAATAGTCTCAATATCCTTAAAACCTTACTTTTCTTAGTTCCTTTAAGTCTCCTTCCTCCAAAACTATGACACTCACCTGCGGCCTCAATCATCTCTTCATATGCAATTCCAATGTCCCTTTTCTATCCCTACCTTCCTTAAGCCTTTCAGCAATGAACTCTTTGGACAAGTTTGTCCTTCCTCCTACACTTTAAAAAAAATACTAACCAGAGGATATGTTTTTATTGAATTGAGAGAGAGGGAGAGAGAGAGAGAGAGAGAGAGAGAGAGAGAGAGAGAGAGAGAGAGAGAGAAAGTGGGGGGAGAGAGATACTGACAGGGTATCAAACTTCAACCTTTTGGTGTATGGGGCAGTTCTCCAACCAATCAAGCAATCTGGCCAGGGTCCTATACTTCCTTAAAAAAATTTTTAGCTTCCTCTTGCTATGAGAACAGAAAAGAGGCCAGAATAACCAGATGCAAGTAGCAAAGAGGAGTGATAGATGAACTGTGTATCTGTCACTTTCCTGGACTCTCTCTTGGGGTCGCCCAAATACTTCTGTGCAACATGGCCACAGCTAAAGACATAATCTTCCTGCTGGAATCAACTCACCCTCCCACATTTCCAGTTACCTTTGGGCTCCCCAGCTTGAGACATGGACAGGAGCCCTTGTCCTCATCTACACCTATCCAAGTCCACCTCCTGAACATTTCTCAAATCTGCCATTTTTACTTCTTGTGTGGTAATGTTGCCTGAAGGGTTACATCTACCCCTAACCTCCTGTCCTCCCATTCTAAGGATCCCAGAGTAGCCACTCTGAAATTCACATTCATCTGAACATCTCCTGGTCCTGCTGAAGATCATTAAGTTCTCCAATGTAAGGTCCCAACTCTGTTCTATGGCTCCAAACGCCCAGGCCTAGAGCCCTCAAGTGATGGTGAGGAATGACAAGGCACTCTGTGCAGACAAAGAGAAATTTTATTTGGTGAGGAACATGGAATGTAGTGGGAAAGGATGGGAAGCAATTTCCTTGGAGAAAAGGCTGTTCTGGTCCCCAAACAGTGTCCAGGACACAGAGAGCCTTCTGTGAGTCCTCGGAAGCAGCAGGAAATGGCTCTGTTGGGAGAAGACCCCAATCAGAATGGGGTAACTGACTCTGGTTGATATTGGTCATCACCAAACCCTCCAGAGAAAGGGGAGGAGGCTGAGACCCTGGGGCTAGGGGTCTTGTCTCAGCCACAAGAGGAGCCCAGGACTGGGATGTTGAGGCTTTTTGTGTATGTGTTTGAGTGAATGTGTGTTTGTATATCCATGGGCACTTGTGTGTGGAAAGTTTGCATATGTGTGCACATGTATGAATGTGCTGGTGTGAGAGTGTGTGTCTTTGAGTGATCATGTGTTTGGTTATGAGTGTGCATCCACGATCATGCATGTTTTTGTTTGCAACTATGTCTCTCTATCTCTGTCAGCATTTATGTGGACTTTTCTGTGCAAATCTGTGCTTGTCAATTGCTGGGGGCTAATTCTAGCAGGTCATAAATGCAAGAAATTCATCAAAAGGTTGGTGAACCTTGAGGCTCTGAAGACACATATTATTGCCCGCTGCCAGACAGCTGAGGGCTTTTCCCCAAACCTGAAAAATCTACACGTTATTACCTGCTGCTGGCCAAACAGCTGAACAGCTGAAGGCAGTTCCCCCAACCTGATACTTTACTGCTTACCAAACTTTACCTTTGATATGTGTGTTTGATTTGCTATAGGGAAAAATGTGGGAATAAAAAGCTTTGGGCCCAGAGATTTGGACAACTCAGTTACTAAAGCTAAGCTTCCCTAGCTCCCCCAAAATGCCTTCCAAATTTATATTTCATGTCTAGTAACTTTATTAATTTATCACAACCCCTTCTCAAGATTCCTGAGCCCTTCTAGATGCAAGATGACACCCTGGTAGTCAATGTGGGTTGTTTGTCTCTCTCTTTGGATGTTAATGTCACAGCCCCTGCTGTCCCCAGAGAAGAGCAGTAGCCCCCCAGATCCTGGGGAGTTGGGAGCAACACTCACAGCTCAGCAGAGGCCAGGTTCCTTTCTGGAAGGCTTAGACCTTGACGACAAATGTCAGCCCATGGATCAGTTTATCTGGAAAATTAGAAAATAACCACTGAAGACCTGAGTGATCATCTCAGTGCAAAGGAGTCTGGGATATTCAGCATTCCTCCCATGGCTTAGGGTCAGGGAATGGGAACTCTGGAAGTCTGAGCAAGATCAGGTTGGGCTTGGCAGGGACAATGCCTCCTTCCACCAACCAGCTCACTTGTTCTCAGTGTCAGAGTTGATGCGGGGCAGTGGCGGGGGTGGAGGGTGGGGTGGGGGGTGGGGGTGGGGGGTGGGTGGGGGCGCTGGTGGGGGGGGGAGAGACAAGGCCTATACCTCAACATTCTTTGTATAATTCAAGGCAAAAAGAAACCATTTCTGGAGAAGTTGAGGTTGGAGGGATCTATCTGTCCCATGGTGTGTGGGGACAGAGCTCCTTGGGGGCAGGCACTGCTCCTGCAGCAGGGGAGAGGGCTTGGAAGCAGCACTTACCGGCAGTGTCATGCACCAGGGTCAGGTCCAGGTTGCGGAGAACGGAATTGACCAGAGGGCACACCTGATCCAGGGTGAGAGGGGGGAGTTAGACAAAGTGGTACCTGGAGGGGGACTCTGGGAGCAGCTTTAGGATGGATTCTCTGGGGGTAGATTTTCTACTATTTCTCCATGTCTGAGAGTGTTTGTTTCTAAGCATTCCCGCAGATACATGCTTGCACCTCCATTGGGCAGAAGGAGAAACCGAAGGCCTGTGCGCGAAGTGTCCAACCACACAGTGAGCCAGGGTTCATTCTGACATGACCACTGTTTATAACAAGGTGTCCTGGTCTTCGAGGGCTGCACATCTGGCTAGGGGAGGTGCCCAAACCCAGGCTTGAAGAGTGCTGTCTGCAGCCATAGTGGGGGTGAACTGGGGGCTTCTATAGGCAGGCCGATCCATTTCAGCTATAGCGTGGACACACTCAGGGTCTCTCCCAGAGCAAGAACCAATTAATGCATTTGAAGGGTGGATAGAAGAAACATGGATCAATGAACACATAGACATGAATGGAATTTACTTATCAAACTGAAGGGCTCAGAAAAAGCTCACCCCAGGGGCCTCTTTCAGCTTGAGAAGCTCTAGGAGCCCAGGGCTAGGAGCCCCCACTTTACCTACTTACCTGCTGCTGCACCAGCTCAGGAAGGACCTTAGTCAAGACCCCGGTGAGGTTGTCAACAAGGTTTTGAATGGGGAGGGAGCCATCTCTGAAAGAGAAAAGCCATGGGCAGTGCAGGGGCCTGGGGTTGGTATGGAGAAGCTTTCTGAGGGGTCATTGGGCCCATCACAGTCTCAGCATCAGGCTCCTGAAACTGGGCCTCGTCCATCCACACCCACATACAGGCAAACACCAAGGGGCTGCCCAAAGGGAGTGACACCCTGCACAGCAGTGCACACAGTGGTACATGTAGAATAAATATAGAGTCCCATTACACAGCACATCGTTACTGAGACTTTGTAGGGTCCATAAATGGATGAACAGTGCTTCGTGTGTAGTTGTCATGAGGATTCAATGAGATGATATATGTGAAGCACAATATGTGTGTTCAGTAAATGTTAGCCACGATGGGGACGACTCCTGCCATATTGTGCATGACTCAATCTGGTGTCAAGTAACTGAAGGAAGTAACCCAGGTAGACTCTCTAGCTATTTTACCCCTTACCAGGACTCACACTTGTTATCTTAGAGGGCTATAAACCCACAACTGCAATGTAGCTTGATATACAGTTTGGGAAAGTACTGTCCAAGTTCATCCAGGAAGCTCTCCACTTCTCCTGATTCCTATATGGAGCTTGACCTCAGATTTTGTGTTGCCTGATCCAGCATAAAATTGGTCAGCCCAGCTTAATAAGGGACAAGTCACTATTTATCCATTCATTTACTCCCATCCATCCATACATCCATACATCCATACATCCATTTTCCTTCCCTCCTATCAACCTTCTCATTCTTTCATTATCCCATCCTTCCATCCTCCCACTAATAAATTCTCCCATTATTCTGTCTTTCTAACCATCTATCCATCATCCCATCCTATTGTCTCTGGGCAGGTGAAGCCACCCCTCTGGCCTTACCCATCCAGCAGGGAGAGTTCCAGGCTGCCAGGGGAGTGAGTGCAGTCTCCAAGAACCAAGTGAATCCTTCCCTGTTCATTTCTCACAGCTAATATTTCTACAGTGATGTTTAGCTTCACAGCCAGCTTCAACAGACTTCCGACAAGGGGCCTGCAGAGGAGATAGTGGACCCACCACATCCAAAGAGGTGGAGGCTTTTCTCCTTGCCAGGAAAGCCAGCTTCACCTCATCCTTAGCCGTACTCATCGCATTTCTCAGTAGGGAAATCGAGGCACAAAGAGGTCAAGTAAGTTTCCCAAGTGACTCTGGGTCACTGACCTAACAGCAAACAAACTGAACTTGGAGGCATATGTCTGTTAGACTCCAATGCTCCCCTTCCCCGCTTTTTGGCTACCCATGGTCATCAGGGTCTCCTTTGGTGAGCTACCTCCCCATCCCTACTTGGAGCCTACTCACGTTTTCACATTGAGGACCAAACCCAGAGGGACGGTAAGGTAGAGACGATGGCCATCAGGGCTCTGCACAAGGCCAAGTTCCAGCAGCTGGGGATTAGTGACCTTCACACTGCACAGGAGGTGAAGGGAGAAACATTAGCCCCAAACCTAGACATCACCTTTAACCCAATCATACCCATCCCAGAGGTGGAGCTAACCATGAGGTGGGATGGGGGAGACAGAAGAGGAGTCTTGTGGCAAAACCACACAAGTTCTGAGTTATAGCAGTCCTCCTCACCTCTGCACTAGGCCAGATCCTGTCACACCCAGGGCCCTCTCCTCAACTCGAGTCTGTGAGGTGTTCTGGGATAGCGACTGAATTATATTTGCATTCTGTCTGGGTTGCATGTGCGTTCTGTAAGCCAGTCCAGAGCCTTACAAAGAAAGGAGCTACTCCATATTGGTTGACTTTATGGAATGATGAGCAGGTGAGTAGATAAATATATGAATGGGTGCAGGGAAGAGTAAGTGGTTAGATGGAAGGGAAGGCGGACAAATGGATGGGTGGATGGGTAAGTGAATGAGTGGATGCTGTATGGGCAATTGGAGTACGTTTTTTAACAAACATTTATAGTTGGAATCACTCATGCTGCCATGACTTTCAATGGCAGCTTAATTAACAGTGTTTGTCATGGAGACTGAGAAGTAGGAAGTCAGGGAGAATGGAAAGAGGATGGGAGGGAGCCACTTCTCTGAGCCAGCCATTGTGCCAGGTGGTTGCATCTTTTCCAGTCCTCCAACTGTCTTCCTTTGTGGATACCATAATATTTATCAACAAATAGAGAAACTGAGTGGGACTGAGAAACCCAGGGGGACTGAGTGCCTGGTCCCAGGTCTCCCAGCAAGTACACGGTGCATTTCAAAATCAAACACAAGGCTACCCGACTGTCTTTAAGTCAAGGTCAAGCACCTGGTGGGTAAGAATCTTGGGAATTGCTTTAATCCAGTCCTATCAAGGACCCAGACTCTGCCAGCTCATTGCATTAAGCTTCCCACTATTCCTTCTTGCTTAGCGAGCTCTCAAATGTCTCATGGGAAACCCATATGAAATCATTGCATGGACATCACATTGACAATGTCATTGAGGAGAGTGGTTACACTTTCTTGCTTACATCAAAAGCCACCTGTGTTCTAAGAGATTCCAAAGGTGAGAACAAAATTACCACCACGTAGTGGGAAATGCCTTGACTTTGGAACTAAGTAAATGAAGTTAAATCTCCCACTCTGCATCATTCTGGCTGCGTGAGCACAGGCACCTTTCTGTGCTTCAAATTTTCTCTCTGCAAAGTGGGGATTATTAAATCAACCTCAGAGGGTTGTCATGAGGATTACAGATGACACTGGGGACTCAGGATATGCTTCAGGACTGAGGGCAATTGCTGGTTCAAGAGGACTGGTCTTCCCTGCCAGACTATGAGAAGGGTCTCAGACCAAGTTCTGGCCTTGTATTCAGTCCACCCATCTCCCTCCCTCAGGGCCACTGCCTGGGGAAAACAGATCTCCAACAGAGGTTCTCTGATGGGAACCAAGGCCCCACTTTAGGTCTACTCACTCAAGGATGTTGTCCAGGAGAGGGATCATGGAAGTCAGTCTCCCAAGCAGGCCACCAATCAGGTTACCAGAATTGCCTCCTCCGGTCTTCAGGATGTCCAAAAGTGGAAGGTTTGTGAGACTATCCAACAGACCCCCAGAGAGCAGGCCATTGCTGAGAGCTGGAAATGGGTAGAGGGGTTCTTAGGGGTCAGATCTGACTAGTTCATGTAGAGGGCCACCTGGGAAGATACCTGGACCTTCTTTAGATTGTTGCTGACTGGGACCAGGATATTGGCAGAATCATGTCAGTCGCACTCCTGCCCTGGGAGTGTGGAGATGTTCTTAGTTCCTGGCTTGTGTTTATCTGGGAGGAAGGAGTGGGTGGTACCTGGGCCCTCCTAGGCTCCTTGTTTTCCTGTGAAACCCCCTTGTTGGATTGGAGTATAAATAGATGTGCTGTGTGGCTCGGGAGGTCGTCAGTCTGCCTCTCCAGCAGAGGAGTTCGGCGGCCCTCCCAGCTCCCAGCTTAAAATCTATCTCTGTGTCTTCTCTCTTTATTTCTAATATCTCTCAATCCCTGGCTACCTCCCCTTAGAACCGGTTCGTTCATCTCTCTTTCCGTGCGGGACGCGGAGAAGGGAGATCCCGCCACATCAGGCCCCCCGCAATTTCAGATCCTCAGCCACTCTTCCCCATTCATCCCTGCCCTCCATGGTTGGACACACACACACACACACACACACACACACACACAACACCTGAAGGAGGTTGTCACAGACTCACTTACCACTTGTCAGGCTTCCAGCAAGATCGGTGGGACCTGAGGGCAGGTCTGGAGTTAGAGGCAGGGGCAGGCCCTGACCCAAGGGCAGGGCTTCCAGCAGGGCTGTGGTCTGGGTCAGCAGCCCACAGAAGACAATGAGGCCCCCAATTTGAAACATCTTCTCTCCTTGGTGTCTGTGGACAGAAGGACAGGCCCACTGTGGCATGGATATCAGAAAGAAATTTATCCACCACCCACCCCTGGCCCTCAGAACACCGGGGAGAGAATAGCAATAGCTGACACTACTCAGAATTTCCTCTGCGCCAGGCATCAGGCTGAGCTCCCTACACTCAGTAACTTTTTGTCTTAACCACACCCTAAGATGTGGCTCTAATCACCTGCATTGCTCAGGTGAGGAAACGGGGGTCTATTGAGTTTAGGTGACTTTCCCCAAGCTCACAAGTACACATGAGGACAGGATTTGAAGCCAGACCTGTCTGACCTGGAGAATTCTGTTAAATTAAGTGCTGATCAGATTTACTCTCTAATTGGCTTGCTTACAATGGCTTGAATCATTGCCACTAGTTCCTACTCTTTAGACAAAGCAAATGAAAAACTTAAACAAGCCAAGTAGCTGAGGAACTGAACTGCTTTGCCATCCTCCTCCTTAAATCTTTTGGTCCAGCCTGGAATGGTTTGTGGAAGCCCTTGCAAGTCACAAACGATCAGAGAGTATGCGGTCATAGCCACCATCTCATCCAGACCAGTGCTGGGGAAATCCTGGGCCAGTCAAGTCTTCATTTCACAAAGATAACCAGAAGGATAGTGATAGCCTCGAGTTGGCACAACAAATTGCTGAAAGAGTTGTGATTAGAAGTTCTGAACCTGCCCCCTCTTCTCTCTCTCTCTCTCTCTCTCCCTCCCTCCCTCAACCTGACCTGGATGGACTTCTGGGGAACCCTGACATCTGCCTGGCTGCCTTGTGTACCAGCCTCCTCCCAGATATCACCAACCCTCTCAGAGGCCTATCTGGCAGCTGGCAGAGGTGTCTAAAGCTGGAGCTGGTACCTATACTTTGGAAATGCCAGGCTACTCGGAACAAAATTTTGTCAACTGGCCTATATGGCCAAAGCACCATCATTGCTGTGACCAACTGAAATTGAAAAAGCTTTGTGGACCAAAGAGCCCATTGTGGCCTCACTGGGGATTGAGCCTTCTGAATGTCTTTTGGGAAACAGACCTCTTATGAGTCTATTAGTCCCAGAAAAAACCACATAATTATGCATAAAATTGGGTGGATTTTAGGAGGCTTATGGATGATGGTGAAGCGGAGACCAGGATCACTCATTGGGGGTCTTCTTAAAGGAAACAGGACTGGCCATTTTCACGAGGATGGCCATTCAGTCTGCTTCCCAACCAAACCAGTAATGTCAATATGGAAGCTTTTGAATGTAGGAAAGGGAATAGCAACCTCTAATTGAATCCACAATAGCAACCTCTAATTGAAACTTGAACCGTAGAGATTTTGACTTAGGATATGAAGAGCAAGCCCACGGGAGATTTCAGCAGTGTACACCTTCAGTCACGTGCCTCCCAACACCATCGAATTCCCTTTCCTACATTCAAAAGCTTCCATATTGACATTACTGGTTTGGTTGGGAAGCAGACTGAATGGCTATCCTCATGAAAATGGCCAGTCCTGTTTCCTTTAAGAAGACCCCCAATGAGTGATCCTTAGTGCAGTCAGCCAGTGCCCACCCCACAGCAAGGAGCCTGGTACCCCTGCCGCTCAGGGCTGCTGGGCAGGAGCAGAGCGGCCGGTCTCACCTGGGCTTCTCAGAGGTTCTGGAGGCTGTCCTGGTCTCCGCTTCCCTCTGCTGCTTGCTCCTGTCAGGGAGGAAGCCCCTTTTATAGCGTGGCAATAAGGAAACGTGCAATCGGATGATGGGTTTATAGAGAATTCAGAATTCTGAAATCTGGTGGTGTCTTTCAGGGCTCTCCAAAGTAAATAATTGCCAATCATATTAGTAAATGGGTCGGTTAAGCCATTTGATTAACAAGTTAAACAGAGAAAAACTTGAGATGGGGATGTTACTCAAGACTTCATGGTTTCCTGAGCGGGGCTGAGGCTGGGGACCCACGTTCCAAGGTGACCTGGACGATCAAATTTGGAACACGGGGAGAAATCACCAACCTTCTCATTCATATGTAGGCCCTTTTCCATTCCTGGCCCAGTTCTTTTTCTCCAAGTGGAGGCATCTTGTTCCTAAAGTGTCAAAAAACAGTCAAATTGCATCTGATTTCCCTTTATTTGCGGGCTCTCCAGTCTCACCATAACCCTGAGAGAGAGGGGCTGCTGCTCCTCCTTTGCTGAGAGGAAACGGAGGCCCAGTGGGGACAAGTGCCCAAAGCCACACACTCATTGGAAAATAGTAACAATAAGTCAGCGTCAACAGATAACACTCGCCGAGCCCTTGCTGTGTGCCAGGGCCACATTGTTTTCCACAGGCAGCATCTCATGCATCCTCACAGCTCGTGTGAGGCGGGAATGAGTACTCTCATTGTCACGGGGGAAACTGAGGCTCGGAGTGTGAGTTGACACATGCAGAGTTGTACAGTGGACGTGGAGCTGAGGCTGTCTCACTCCCGTCCTTTCTCTGAGTCACTGTGCTCCATGTTCACTGACTGGCTTTCCCACATCTGTGAATTTCATGCCGTCATGAAGTTTCATGGGAAAGGTCTCATATCCTCGGAAAGTCTTTCCAGCTTCCCAGGCCTGAGGGATGCTGTGGAATCTTAGTTTTCACCTTTACCCTCTCCTCTTCCCTTCCCAGAATGAAGTAATAAGGCATTCGTCCCCACAGTTTGGACCTTGGCAACCTATTTTACAGATGAAAAAACTGAGGCATAGAGAGATCAAGTTCTTAGACCAGTGAGAGCAGGTCTTGCCCTGCAAAACCCAACATCTTGTTAAGCAATAGAAAGAAAGGAGGAAATGCACATTTATTGAGCTCCTACTATGTGCGGGGTGCCCCATACTTTAACCTCATCTTCCTCAGAAGTGGTTAGTGTTGTTGTTCCTCAAATATTAGAGGAGGACACCAAGGTTCAGGGATGGTAACAAGGGGCACAAGGGCAAGTTGTGGATGAATAGTGGGGTCGGCACTTGTCCCTGGATCTTGCCACTCCTGTCATCAGTGAACCACTCTGCTTTTCCTCCTACAGATCTTCCCAGGAATGGCTCCCCCTTCCTGTGAGAGTCCAGCGAGGCCTCCAAGGGGCCAGGGCCCTGGCTTGAGCTCAATTATCCATTCAAGCACTCACTGGATTATTTCCAGAGCTTGTGTCTTATCAATCATCCTTAAAAGGGTCCCATTTTTTTGTTATCTTGATACAACTCTCTGGGTTGGGTCTAATTTCTACTATCTGCGGGAAAATGGAGGCAGGTAAGTCAAGGGGACTGATTCAAGCTGTCCAACCAGTTACTGAACAGTTAGCAGACGTCGGTTTGAAGAAAGGAGGCCGCATATGGCTGTTGGTAGAAAGGGATGGATTTGGGCACAGATGTTCTCTGTTCTTGATTCCTGCACCTCAACTTGGGGTATCTGTTGCCCCATGTGGGCTTTGCCTGGACAGTAGCAAGGGCACAAGACACTTTCCAGAACCCACCAGAACTATGTTCTTCTCAATTTCTCTTTGACTATCATACTCTTCCAACATGGGGACTTTTCTAGGCAGGAAACCTGGCTTTAATTCATTATAGATGTGCTATTCTTGATGTCTCCTGTGCTCTGAGTTTTGAAATGGAAAAACCCAGGTTTGAAAAGATATAAAACAATCAACCCACAGTAAAATTGGCTTTTTATCCTCTGGTGTGTAGCTCTGTAAATTTTAATGCACATGTAGCTTTGCCACCACCGTCATAACCAGGGAATTGAACAGTTTCATCACCTCCAAACACCCTCATGCTGCCTTTTTCGAGTCACTCCACCCCCACCTCCTGGTGAGCACTAGTTTGTCCTATGTCACCTCCACTTTGTCAAAGACCCAGATGCTGGAAACTCAAAAGCCTTCTCTCTGCTTCTGAGGTTGGCCCTCCTTGAAGCCAAGGTGCTGCCTGTTCCATTGCCCCAAGCAGGTCGGGGGGGGGGGGTGCATCAGGAAACGTGGAAGGACACGCTGCTGACACTTCAATCAGTGCTTCCCACGTTGGTGAGGTCAACGCCTTCCCAACGTGTTTCTCAGAAGCTGTATCTCCTTCTTACGTATCTGACTGTGATTGTGGTTGAAGCCTTTCTTGAGGTTGCTTTGTGAACAGAGAGCCCATTTCTAAAGGGCAGAGTTAATCTACTCAAGGGTACACCCACGGTCTATTCTCCAAAACCTGGGAGTGTCAGGTCGTTGGTTCTGTTCCCGGAGCAAGATCAGGTGGGGGCTTAGTTTGAGGGGGACCGAGTTTGGGGGCCTTGGAAACCCCAGTGGTTTTCTTGGGGAACAGAGGGCAAACAGGGTTTACGGAGAGCTACATGCCCCAACTTCCATGAGAAAATATATGTTTGCTTATGGTAATTCCATTTACCTTGAAGATTAATCTTCCCTCTTACATTTACAGCTTATTATTATTATTATTATAATAAAAGCTTTTCATGGGACACTAGAGCTTTTCTAACAACTGTGGGGACACTGGGGCTCAGGAAGGACAGTCAGCTGCCCAGGCCACTTAGCCAGGAAGACGTGAACTCAGACCATCACCAGGACTGTCTGGCTTTAGCGTTTGTAACTTCAAGAGCAAGTTTGTGTCACAGAGGCTTCAGGTCAGAAAGTGCTGAGAAATCAGACAGCGCTGAGGTCCAAACCCAGCTCAGCCGATGACTGCGGGTAAGATGCTTCTCTTCCAACCTCTGTTTCCTTGCCTGCACAGGGAGCTGGAGGCACCTAGCTCCGGGGGTGCAGATAGGGTGAAATGGGGAAACAAATGCAGTGCGCAGCCCAATAGTTGGCACAGGCAGACCTCTGCAATGGGAGGGCATGAAGTTATTGGGCACAGATAATTTCTAAGCATTTGGAGCTGAATTTATGCTTAAATCACCCTCCATTCCAGACCCCAGTCTTATAACAAAGGTCCACTGTGCAATGAGCTCTTCTAGGAGAACACACAATGTGTCCACAGCTCTGGGAACCTTACACTGGAAACAATGCACGAAACCAGAGGAGGCCCCTTGAGGACGAAGGTCCCTGGGCCACCCCTGGAGGGGTCAGGAGGAAGGCAGACTAAAGCCAAGTTGGCCAAGGGACCAGGCAACCTCATTGGAGGATGGGGCCCACCCCTCCCATGTTTGCTCTTTCATCATGAACAGGAAGAACCCCACAACCTCAAGGCCGTCAAGGGGATTCATCTCAGTGAACACGGGCGTTTAGGGTTGCAAATCCCCGCTGAAGCATTTCGGATTAGGGAGTCTGAATTGAAAGATGGGGACATGAGTCTCTCTTGCCCGGTTCTCAACTCTGACACTTCCTTATTTGAGCTTCTCAAATCAGCTGAACCCATATTTCATCACATGCCCATGTGTGTGTGTGTGTGTGGGTGGGGGGGGGATGATGTTAGAAGGGAGGGAGGGAAGATTGGATGGGGAATTCACAGTGGTCAGGAGGATGGGCTCCAGAGTCTGGCTGCCTGAGTGCAGTCAACTTGGTCATTTCATCACCGTGTGACCTTGAGCAAGTGGCTTTCTCTCTCTGAGTCTCTATGTCCTTACAGGGTAAAATAGAATAGAACTTCGTGGGGTTGCTGTAAGAATTTGTTGAAATGCTGATGTGAGCCTCTGGCACCAGGCATGGCACATGCCAAGAGCTTAATATGTGTGTGCTACTATTATTAATAGGTGTGTTATTTCCCCTTGATTTCTCAGTTGGCTTTCCCTACCCTCAGGTGGAGGAGGGTGGGAATTCTGATTTAATAATTGAATAGACATTAATCAAATAAAAATGAATGAAATGAAATGCCGAAACAGTTCAGCCAAAACTGGTTTGGCTCAGTGGATAGAGCGTTGGCCTGCGGACTGAAGGGTCCCGGGTTCGATTCCGGTCAGGGGCATGTACCTTGGTTGCGGGCATGTCCCCAGTGGGGGACGTGCAAGAGGCAGCTGATCGATGACTCTCTCTCATCGATGTTTCTAACTATCTCTCTCTCCCTTCCTCTCTGTAAAAAATCAATAAAATATATTTAAAAAAATAAAAATGAATGAAATGACACTAAGTAAGCATACCCTATGGAAGAATTAATAGTCATTAATCAAAAAATAATAAACAATGAATTAAATGACATTAAGTAAGCGTACCCTATGGACTTAGCATATGTTAAACATCCTGCAAGCCGCTTTTCATGTACTCTGATAAACATCCTGCATGGTCAATATTTTTATTTATAATTTTTTTTTTTGTTTAAGTATAACCTAAAGAAGAAAAATGCACATCAGTGAATAGTTCCATGAATGATCACAAACCGAGCATCCTCCCCATAATCAGCACCCCAATCCAGAAACACACCGTTGCCTCGCTAGAGCCCCTCCCAGTCGCTCAGCCACTCCTCAGGGGTAACCTGTATCTTGACCTTGGACAGCATAGATGTGTTTTGCTGTTTTGGCTTCACGTACATGGGAGATGCAGCATGAGCTCTTTTGTGCCTGGTTTCCTTACGTGTGTGTGATGCATCTATGTGGCCGTGTCATTACTGTAGAGCATTCTGCTGGGTGATTACCCCACATGATCTCCTGTTTATGCATTATTTTGATGGGCATTTAGGGTGTGTGTGTGTGTGTGTGTGTGTGTGTGTGTGTTTTTTTTTTTACTTTGGGGCCAATATGACCACTGCTGCTATGAGCAATCTTGTACACGTCTTGTGGTGCCCATGCTCAACGTGTTTCTGTTGAGCACAGACCTAGAAGTGGTGGAGTTGCCACCCAGTTCTATAAAGTGGTGGCACACCCTCCCTTCCACCAGCAGCGTGAAGGCTCCTATTGCTCCACACCCTGTAGGCTTTCTACTCCCAGTTTGCAAGTGAGGAAGACCAAGAGGTAAAGTGCCTTGTCCCAAACACAGCCAGTGAGTCCTAAGACCAGGACTCGCTCACTCATTTAACCCCAAATATTGGCTGGGCTTGCACTCTGTGTCAGCCCTCTGCTGGGAGCTGGTGTGTGTGTGGGAGGGAGGTGGGGGGAAGGGGTCACTGGTCACCCTGCTGCACATGGTCCACACCCTCCCTCAGGGAACTTCTCATTGGGCTGAATTAAATCTGAACTCAGATCTGTTCAATGCCAACAGATGTTTATGCTTTTCGGCTCTGTCACTCTTTCTCTATACTCCCTTGGAGCTCAGCAAAGTGCTTGGCACACAGTAGGTGCTCAATAAATATGGGTTTAAATGAATGAGGGAATGGGAAATCTCAATAAGACTCTCCCTGCACTGAAGAGCACATCTGTGGATGGACTTCTGGCTGCAAAATACAGAAAAAGATTGTTATCTCTGGTATTTCTGGGCTGATGAGCAAACCCAGGCCTATTTAGTCTCAGGATAAGCCTTCATCAGGCCTTTACTTCTGTAACCCCAACTCAGGGCCCTGTCAGGGGATCTCTGCACCCTTCAGAGCTGCAATTTATTATGGGGGAGGACAGGATGTTCCTGGAGTCTGTGGAAAGTTTTGGGGTGTGAACGAAAAGAGCCACATGCTGACCTGATAAGCTCAGGGAAGGCCTGCGTGGCAGTCTTGAAAACTCAGAGACTTGAAGTAACCACAAAAGATGGTTTAAAAATAAAATATCTTACTACCAACAGGTTATAGTGGGCAGTCATTTTCTAGGCCAATATTTTCCCAGATAAAGATCAACTTTGATCTTTACTGAGCCCATTTGCCTTTTTACCTCTAAGATAACATATCTATGAGATGTCTGAGTAACTTGTAACTTCCCTTTTCTCTGGAGCCCCTGGGGTACAACCAAATGTGGTGGGCGCCAGGACAGATGCCTCAAATTCCTTCATTATCATGTTAATTGTTCCTGCACTCACCTAAGTAAGCGTCCATCATTTTACTTTTTATCCAATCCCAGGGCTTTCCCACAGGCTTGCTTTCTCCCGCCTCCTCACTCCATCACCAATGAATTTCATGTAACCCACCTATGTCCCTCCTTTGATTGCAATGTATAAATACAGAAATGTAACCGGCCATTCTCCGGAGCATTATCTCAATCCGTTGAGGTTCTGCTTCCCGGCAATTGTCGACAGTTTGGCTCAAATAAACTCACAAAATTTCTTTACATGTTTCAATGGTTTTTTTCCGTTAACAGGGGGCAGTGGAAGCCCCACTCTAAGGGAGACTTAAGGTTACAAGATGTGGAAATCTCCTTCCGATCATCAATAGGCAGCTGGACACTCAAGCCTGGCCTGGGAGGTTTGGCTGGACACACGGCTGGTTGAGTTCATGAGCATTCAGGCTATTCTGTAAGGAGAAGAGTTGCTGTCAGTCACCAGCTTGTCTGCTCCTCCAATCTCCAGCGCACAGTGAAGAAAACTCACCCACCCATGCCAGCCAGGGCCTGTGCCCAGCGCATTCTCATTACAACTTTTCCCAAATGACATCTGATTATTTGTTCTTGTTGTCATTCATTCACTAAACTGTGGGCTCCATGAGGGCGGGGATGGAATCTGTTTATCTACAATTGGAGTGAGTGGTCTCAGGTCGGGAGTGGGGCCAGGGCTCCCTAAAGGATTGACTGGAAGAGCTACAGTCTCTGGTGCTGTGGAGGTTTGGGCGACTTAGTGGGGCCCAGCCTGCTTGTCGGCATCCCCTCTGCTGTCCCAGCTCTCTTGGGGGCAGTAGTGTGGCCTCCTCTGAGTGTTCTCAGAGCGTGTGCAGACACTGCTCCCTCCACAGGCCTCACGGGGGGCCCCAGTGGGGCAGCTCTTCCAGCCATTTTTCCAGCCTGCGTCCTCCCGGGATGGATGCAGACACTCACCCATGAGGCTTTTCAGCAGTTTCACATCCAGCTGCCTGAGGATTTCACCAATTAGAGGGCATACCTGCACCACCAGCACAGAGAGAAGGGTCAGATCTGGGACTGGGCAAAGAAAATGACAGGGTCTGTGGTGGAAGCTTAGACTGTACTGGATTTTCACATGGAATCGTAGCAAGAGTGGTTTAGCTTCCTTGTATTGAGTGCCGACTGCATGCTAGGTGCCATACACAACACGTCCATGTTTTATCCCCCTGAATCCTCATGAAATAGGATCTTTATGAAATAGGGACTGTGATGTTTCCCATGCCACGGATGGGAAACTGAGGTTCAGGGAGTCTAAGTCACTTGCCCAACGATACACAGCCAGTAGATGGCAAGATTGAACATTTTTAATTGAGATCTTCCAGATTCTAAATCCCAAGATTTGAAACTCTTTGCTAAACTGCTAATATATGTGCCCAGACCCTCGGACTGAAGAATGCCCAAGGCAAAAATATTTTTCTCAAACTTACTTGATCTTCTATTAGACGTGAGATAACTTTTTCTAGGTTTTGTTTAAAATTTCGGACAAAATGTTTTATCTTTGGTGAGAGATCCCTAAAAAGAGAGGCAGATGTACAGAATAGATAAATACAGGCAAAACATTACTACGTGCGATATATTGAGTCTACCTTACACTGTTATATAGTCTGTAGCTAGCCCTCCAAGAAGCATCATTGTCAGCAGCAAAGGGGCAATTCAGAGAGGTGAGTTGTCCAAGGTCATGCAGGTAGTAAGTGTTGGTTAGATTAGATTCAGGTCAGTAGAGCTCCAGAGCCCACAATCTTTTCCCTGCCCTGTCCTCTCTGTGAATGTCTGGCATGGTCTAGGAACTCAGAGCATGTCTGATGAATAAATGAATGGACATGCACTGAGAACTTTTTTGCTTTCAGCATTCTGGACTCACATAGAGAAATCAGAGGGAAATCTTGCCCTCAGGGGATTCATAGTCTGTTGAGGTTGACAGACTCGGTCAGCCAGTGTATAGATCTTCCTTTAGCTTAGTTTTTTTTTTTTTTTTTTTATGTCTTGCTCATTAATGTATCACGAGCATGAAGCATGCTGTGCCTGGCAAACAGTAAGTTCTCAGTAGCTATTTGTTGAATGAATGCTTGGTGAAGAGGAGCTTTAGAGAAGGAAAGGCATCCCAGCAAAAGGATCCGCATGTGCAAAAGCAGGGTGGTATGAAAGTATATGGTGTGTTCATGGAGGGGTGGGTCCTTGAGAGAGGCTATAGGGTAAAGGGCTGCAGGGTGGGTCAGGGGAGAGGACAAGTAGGGCCTTGAGTGACATCCAGGAGTTTGCTCTTCATACAGAGGCCATTGGAGAACCACTGGTAGGTTTGAGGCAGGGGCTGGGGGACATGACTAGATTCTTGTGCTAGAAAGGAACTTCTGCTGCAGGGGAGAATGGAGTGAAGGGGGTGAGGTGCAGTCAAGGAAAGTCGGAGGAGGCTCCTGCAGCGGTCCAGGAAGCGGACCAAGAGCCGGCACAGGATGGAGAGAAGGATTGAGGGCAGGGAGCAAGTGGGGGCTGCCAGGAAGTCGCTGATGGGAGCCAGTGAAGATGGGCGGCAGGGAGTGAGGAGGAGGAAGAGTCTGGTTTCCTTCTGGGAAGGTGGCAGGGCCATCCCTGGGAGGAGACACAGGAGAAGGAACCGATCCTGGGGAAAGGGCGAGGTCTGTCCAGGAGGTGGTGGAGACATGTCAGGAAGCGAGGGCCAGTCAGGAAGGGGCCCAGCCCTGGGGAGGGGCGGCCAGGACCTTACTCAGTTACAACCGTTGTATGGACGCTGCTGAGCCCCACGCGGCAATTGCCTATCACCAGATCTCTCCGGCCAAACTCATCCTTCTCCAGCCAGAACTCCACAGAGAGGTTCATGCGTGCATGTGTGGTGGCAGTCTTCTTTTTGAAGGGCCGCCTGAGGATGAGAGAGCAGAGGAAGAGGGCAAATGGCAGGAGACAGAGAAAAGGCAGGAGGTGGAAGCAGCCAACACGAAGAGTGGCTCTCTGTGTGGACGGTACTGTCTATACTCCGAGTCCTTTTCTTCCTTTTTAAAAAAATTATGTTCAATTTCTCTTAAACCCTAAGTATTCTTTTTTCCCCCATATATATTTTATTGATATTTTACAGAGAGGAAGGGAGAGGGCTAGAGAGTTAGAAACATTGAGAGAGAAACATCGACCAGCTGCCGCCTGCACACCCTCTTCTGGGGATGTGCCCGCAACCAAGGTACATGCCCTTGACCTAAGTCAAACCTGGGATCTTTGAATCTGCAGGCTGACGCTCTATCCACTGAGCCAAACCAGTTAGGGCCCGAGTCCTTTTCAACAAACCAGCACAGTGGGACTTCACGCTGCCAGCATGTTAAATCCTGTACTGATTAAAGAGGACACTGCTATTAGCCAGAGTGGCTTCTGAAAATCCTCTTAATAGAGCAGATTAGGGGCCTTTGGAAATTCAAAGGTTGAGTGTTTATGTTAATTTTTATATTTTTACTGTTGAGCTGCGTCCTTCCTTCCCTTGAGGCAGATGTTGAAGGATAGCTTGAACAAGAGGAGAGAAAGGTGATGAGATACTTCTCTTTTTTAAGTCAGTGGTGAACTCACAGAGATTTAAATGAGCAAATGATCTGCCTCCACCGGCCAGTGATTGCCAGCCACATTTCAGCTGAAGGAACCAAGGCTCAGAGACGTGAAGTGACTTGCCCAAGGTCACTCACTCTGTGAGTGAATTTGGAAACCAAGAGTTGAAACCAGGTTGGAGCCAGAAAGATCTGGGTTCCACAGGTTACCAAATTCCCTCCCCATCCCCTGCCTCCACCCCCGTCCCTGCCCCCAGTTCCCAGATACCCGGTGAGGAGGAGGAGGAGGAGCACTTCTCACATCTGCTTCTGTATGACTTACACTCTCAAGTCAATGTCAAATTCAAGTGAGATGTGTGCTGAGAACCATTCCTTAGCGACAGACATCTGGATCCTGCCATAGTCCAGCTGAATGTTGGTGATGTTGGCGCTACACAAGGAAAGAACAGAGATCCCGTGAGGGTGAGGGACCTTAGACATCAAGGCCCTGGGCTGACAAACAAGGCTGATCGTCTATGAAAAGGACCTGGCAGTGCATTTGGAGTCAGAGTCTTTTATAGATGCTCCGAGGGCAAGAGCCACCTCCAGGAGCCCTAGGCTGCAAGCTGTCCCAGGTGCCCTCGCAGTTCCACGCTGTTATACTGGTTTGTGTAGCCCCGTGGTCAGCAAACTGAGGCTTGCAGGCCACATGCGGCTCTTTGGCCCCTTGAGTGTGGCTCTTCTACAAAATACCACGGCCTGGGCAAGTCTATTTTGAAGAAGTGGCATCAGAAGAAGTTTAAGTTAAAAAAAATTTGGCTCTCAAAAGAAATTTCAATCGTTGTACTGTTGATATTTGGCTCTGTTGACTAAAGTGTTTGCCGACCACTGGTGTAGCCCATAGCCAACTGTAGACCCAGACCCTAGGCCTGTTCTCCCACCAAGCCTCCCTGCTCAGTAGATGACCCCACAACCTACCCAGGGTGCCCAGGCCCAAACCCCAGGAACTATCTTTGATTCTCTCCTCTCTCATTTGCACATTTACACCATCAGCAAGTCATGTTGCTGTCTCTGCTTGCAAAATACATCCTGAGTTTGGCCACTTCTCACCACCTCTGACGATTTTACCCTGCCCAGGTCACTATCTCTTCCTGTCTGGAAAAACTCTAGTTTCTCTGGGATCCTGGTCATGATCTTTGCCTCTCTATGGCCGTTCTCCATGTGGCAGCCAAAGGCGCCTAACTCCCCTCTCACTCTACATTCTGCACTGGTTTCTTGCTGCTCTTAGAATAAAATCCAAACTCCACACCATAGCCCCTTACACCTTCAGTGCCTGGCCTCACCTGCCATCTTGCTTACCCAGCCACATGGGATTTTTTTTTTCCAAACATCAATTTCTTTCCTACTTCAGAGGCTTTCTACTTCCTGCTACCCATGTCCCTTATGTCACTTGCTTCTTCATTCAGATAACTCTTCATTCACCTAAGGGTTATCTCTTTTTTTCTTTTTAAGTTGATTTCAGAGAGGAAGGAAGGGGGAGGGAGGGAGGAAAAGAGAGGGAGAGAGGGAGAGAGAGAAACATCAATGATGAGATGAAATCATTGATCAGCTGCCTCCTGCATGCCCCATATTGGAGATGGAGCCCACAACCTCAACATGAGCCCTGACTGGGAATCAAACTATGACCTCCTGGTTCATAGATCAATGCTCAACCACTGAGCCACACCAGCTGGGCAGGGTTACCTCTATAGATAGGTCCTCCTGATCAGCTCCTTCACTCTCACCCTTCACCTTGATAAATTTGTCTTCTGGACATATTTTTTCACTTGAAATTAGTTATTTACTTTTGTGGCCTATCTCACTAACTAGGATTTGGATCCCAAAAGGCAGTGACAATATGTCTGGTTTATACATGCATTCTCAGTTCCAGCCTAGGTCCTGGTACATAGTAGGTGCTCAATGAATATTTGTAACAATTGTTTAAGGAATGGATGAAGGGAGGTGATCATGGCTGTGCCCATCAAGAAAAACCCTGCTGGGGAGTATTGGTGCTCATTAAAATGGAGAGAATGAGGGATTCAAGTCAGAGAGAAGGAAGATCCAGGCAGAGAAGGTGTATTTGGGCATCGTTGAGACTGGGAAGCTGGGGAGGCCTGCATCCATCAAGGATCCATCCAGCATGAAAGTGGAGGTGAGTAGGACAGGCCCAGTTGTGTGAGTTTAACTGTAGCTTTGATGGCTAAGCATCCACCATGTGCAGCAGAGAAAACTCCCCAAAACTCCCAGCGGCAGGAACAATTGTTCTGCCCCTTTCATTGCTGAGGACTCAAGGCTGAAGCTTAGAGACCTCAAATGCCTTGCCCAGAGTCACACAGCTATCAAGCAATAGAGTGGGGTTCAAATGTCTGACTCTTGTCCTCGGTTCCTTTGTCTCCCCAGATGTTTATCCAGGCTGTGCTCTGGGTACCCAGGTGATAGGTGAGGCCAGAATGGTCCAGTAATTTCCTCAAGATTGGTGGCAGAGCCAGGGTTTAAATGAAGAAACGTTTACTCCCAAGTCTTCGCTTTTAATTACCCTGCTATGCTGTCTTCCCAAATACCCCCACTCCACCCTGCTCATCCTTCTCCTGGGCCTTACATCTCCTCCTCTTCCCTCTTCCCAGTCCTTGCACTTCCATTCTCTAGCCCTGCCTTCTGACCCATATCTCTATAAAGAGTCCCAGGCCCAGGGATGGGGTTCAGGGTCTCACCTGCCTTCTTGGTGCTGATGGAAGCTCAGGCTACTACCGATTAACCAGGCCACCATCCCTGCAGCCACCTGCTTTGAGTTATTCAGACTGTCCAGGAGGCAGATATTCTGAATTCGGCCCTCTGCATTGTGCTTCATGAGGCCCTGAGTAATAACTGGAAATGGATAAGGTATTGGTGACATTGCACGATGTCGGGGAAAAGGCGGGGGATTTGGAGTCAGGAGGCCTGAGCTGCATCTCATGCACCCACTTGCTTGAGTGCTTGGTGCCTATCATCCCCCGCCCCCAACACTGAGGTTCACATTCTTCATCTGTGAAATTATGCTCTGCAGGAGTGATCTGAGATTCCTGCAGAGGGTCTGGTGGGTAACTGTGGCTCAAAGGAGATCTTTTGGCTGAAGGTTCACTCAGAGGTGTATCTCTGAGTCTGGAGAACAGAGTCTAACATAGATGTAGGCCACAATCACAATAAATGTTGGTTGAAGATGAAAATAAGTGGGCAGATTGGTAGATGAGTGAATTAAAAAAAAAAAAAAAGCTATGGGAGAGCTGAAACTGGTTTGGCTCAGTGGATAGAGCGTTGGCCTTCGGACTGAAAGGTCCCAGGTTCAATTCCGGTCAAGGGCATGTACCTTGGTTGCGGGCACATCCCCAGTGGGGGTGGGTGGGTATGTGTGTGTGTGCAGGAGGCAGCTGATTGATGATTCTCTCTCATCAATGTTTCTAGCTCTCTATCCCTCTCTCTTTCTCTCTGTAAAAAATGAATAAAATATATATTTTTTAAAAAGCTATGGGAGAGAGAAACAAAGATGGCAGCATAGATAAACACCTGAACTGCTGACTGGCACAACAACTTCAAAACTACAACTAAAAGACAAAACAGACATCATCCAGAACCACAGGAAGGCTGGCTGAGTGGAAAACCTACAACTAGAAGGAAAGAGAAAAGCACACCGAGACTCAGAGGAGCTGCGGAAGTAAAGGCAGAGGTACAGAGGTGTGTGCTTATGGACGGGGCTAGCAATTGAGTACATGGCTGGCCTTTTCAATCCACAGGGAGACACAAGCTCCCGACTGCTTTGAACTCCAGTTCCAGGTGAGACTCTGGGAACCCAGACTCATGCGGGGAGAAACTGGACTGTCTAGCAGCGGGTGGAACTTGAGTGAGGCTTCCTCTCAGAGGTGCTTGCAGTGATTACTGTGGGACACTGAGACCTGTGGGGCCTCTTAGGGCAGGGCTGATGGGAAGCCATTGCTGTTTGCTCTACCCTGAGACTTTGCCCCACCCCAGCTGTATGCAGAGGCTTTTGCATATGAATGGCCTGGTCTTTTGAAAACTAAACTTACCTAACAAACTGCAGTTGAGTCAGTGAGACCCAGAACATCCAAAATAAGGCCCAAGGCCCTGCAGCAGCTTGCATTGCTTCACAGCGAGGCCTCATCTGGGTACCTCCAAAATCCAAACAAAGAAGAGGAATCTGCAGATCTCTCCATAGCTCCTGCTGGGTGGCCTCAGGCAGAGGCTAAATTAGCAACTCCTTGGAGATCCAAGAGCCAGTGTACCCAGGGGTCAGAGTAGAACCATCCAGATTACATCTCCTCAGATCCATAAGGGACACACTCAGGGGGCAGACTCAGTGAGCACCAAAGCCCCACTGAAGCAAGTTCTGCCCCATAAGGGTGTCTCCAGCACAGAAGTTCTCCCATCATAGACACAGCTGATCTTTACAGTTAATTGGCCTGGAGGACAATTCCTCCCAATGATACCAATAACAATTAAGACTGTGCACACAGCCCACAAAGGGGTGCACCAAGAGTGTCCACTTTAGGTAGCTGGGGAGACTGAGCCACTGGGCCCTATAAGACCCCTAGCACACAAAGCCACTCTATCAATTTAGGGAAGCAGCCAAAATGCGGAGACAAAGAAACAGGTCACAAATGGAGGAAAGGAAACTACTGGATATAGAGTTCAAAACCATGGTTATAAGATTTTTCAAGAATTTTCTAGAAAAGGCTAATAAATTTAGTGAGACCCTTGAGGATATGAAAAAGGACCAATTAGAAATTAAGCATACACTGACTGGAATAAAAAATAATATACAGAGATCTGACAGCAAACTAGAGGATCACAAGAATCAAGTCAAAGAATTGAAATACAAAGAAGAAGAAGAAAAAAAACCAACCAGAAAAGCACAAAGAAAAAGAATCCAAAAACATGAAGATAGTGTAAGGAGCCTCTGGGACAACTTCAAGCTTACCAATATCAGAATTATGGGGTGCCAGAAGAAGAGAGAGAGCAAGATACTAAAAACCTATTTGAAGAAATAACGATAGCAAACTTCCCCCACCTGGTGAAAGAAATAGACTTACAAGTCCAGGAAGTGCAATTTATTTTATTTACTTTATTTTATTATTTTTAATTCTCACTGAGGACTGAACCTTCAACCTGGGTGTGTGCCCTGACTGGGAATTGATCTGGCAACCTTTCAGTGCACTAGACATTGTTCAAACAATTGAGCCACACCAACCAGGGCCCCAAAACTTTGATACAGATGGTTTTATGGAAGAGTGCTAACAAGCTTTTATAAAGAGATCATTGTGAAAGAAAACAGAAAAAGAAGATGCCAACTTAATTTTATGAGGCTAGTACTTTTCTAGCCTCATGGACAGTACAAGGATGGACAGTCACACATCAATTTTATGCATGAAAAATTTGCTAAACTCCTAAATAAATTATTAGTCAACAGATATAATATCTTATAGTACATTATTAAAATGTCATATTACATTATAAAATATCATATTTTAGTGTGACATATACATATATCATATTACATTATAAAAATAGTATAATATATCATGACTAGAGACCCAATGCATAAAGATTCATGCAAGAATGGGCCTTCCTTCCCCTGGCTGCCTGCACTGCTTTCTCTCTGGCCTGGAGCCACTTTATCACTCCTGCCTAGAGCTGCCTTTCCACCTTCCCACACTGCCCAGAGGCCCAGAGTGTACCGCCTCGCCCCCCGCCACTCAGTGCCTTCGTATGCAAATTAACCCACCATTTTTGTGGGATTAATTTGCATCCTCCTGATTGACTGGTGGGTGTTGCGAAGGTATGGTCAATTTGCATCTTACTCTTTTATTAGTGTAGATAGAACATCATAAAATACACATTATTAGAATACCATATTTATTCAGAAAATGCTAGGATAGGCTTAACATCAGAAAATATATTAATATAACTTGATAAGAGGGAAAAGTAGATTATTTTTAGATGCAAACACTTGTTAAAGGCCCATAGTGACTTATTATTAAGAAAAATTCAGAAAACTAGTAATATAAGGGGACTTCCTTAACATGATTAAAAAATGTATTCTAAAAACCTATAGAAAATACATTTTTAATGAAGAAATCTAGATACATTTCCTTTCCTATCAGAGGACTTAGCTATACTGCAAGATTTAAAAAAGACACAAGATATCTATAGGGTTCAGAAGAGAAGAGATACAACTGTCACTATTTGTAGATGATATATCCTCTAGATAGATAGAAAATCCAAAAGAATACATAAGGCAAACCATTAGAAATAATAAGAGGTCTAACTAATAAGATAGATTAATTTTAAAAAAATCAATAACATTTCTCTCATCTGTACTAGCAATATCAACTAATAAGAATGTAACAGAAAATTAGGTAATACAGGTTGGGGCAAAAATAGGCTTTCCATACTGTTGCTCATATGGAAAATAATATAATAATCTGTCCTATCTAATAAAAGACTAATAATATGCAAATTGACCATACCTCCACAACTCCCACAAGCCACCCCCACCAGCCAATCAGGAGTGAGTATACAAATTAACCCAACCAAGATGGCTACAGCCAAGGAGAGAGCAGGAGGCTTGAGTTACCCCTGGCGATGGAGGAAGCCAAGTTTCCACAGTCCTGGTCTGCCTTGGCCTCTGCTTAAGGCTACAAAGTTTCAATTATAGAAGATAATCCCAGAGACCAGGGCCTTCACTTGGTTTGCTGGGGAGTGTGGCCATCCTGAAAACCACCATAAGCCCTTTGCCCAGGCCACACCATGCTCCAAGGGACCCCCTACCTTAATCTGGGACACCCTTCAGGGAAAACCAGCTGACTCCCACCAGTGCAACAAGCCTCTCTCCTATCTAATTTTATCTAATAAAATAATAATATGCAAGTTGACTGTCACTCCAACACACAAGATGGTTGCCCCCATGTGGACACAAGATGGACACCACAAGATGGCCAGCAGGAGAGGACAGTTGAGAGGGACCAAGCCTGCAAGGGAGTGCAGTTGTGGGCAATCAGGACAGCAGGGAAGGGAAGTTGGGAGGGATCAGGCCTTCAAGGGAGGGCATCTGGGGGTGATCAAGCCTGCAGGGGAGGGCAGTTAGGGGTTACTAGGCCAGCAGAGGAGGGAAGTTGGGGGAGACTGGGCCTGCAAGGAAGGGCAGTTGGGGGGGGGGACCAGGCCTGCAGGGGAGGGCAGTTAGGGGTGACCAGGCCTGCAGGGGAGGGTAATTAGGGGTGACCAGGTTGGCAGGGGAGCAGTTAGGCATCAATCAGGCTGACAGGGGGAGTGGTTAGGGGGTGATCAGGCTGGCAGGCAGAAGCAGTTAGGGGCAATCAGGAAGGTAGGCAGGTGAGCAGTTGGGAGCCAGCAGTCCTGGATTATGAGAGGGATATCTGACTGCCTGTTTAGGCCCAATCCTACTGGGATCCCAGATTAGAGAGGGTGTAGGATGGGCTGAGAGACACCCCCACCATGCACAAATTTCATGTAGCGGGCCTCTAATATATATATATATATCAGAATATATATATATAATAGAATATATATATATAATATATATAATAGAATATATATATAATAGAATATATATAACATTATATATATAACAGAATATATATAACAGAATATATATATAATGCCTAAGTGACTGAACTATCGAATGTGACTGGTCAACTGTTCACTTTGACGTGCACTGACCACCTGGGGGCAGACGTTCAACTAAGGAGTGTCCCATAGTCAATCTCCTATGGTTCCTCCCCCTGGCCAGCTGGCCAATCTTCTGCAGGCCCTTCCCCCAACTCCCTCAAGCCAGCCAACCTCCAGTGGCCCTAATTGGCCCCCATCGCTGGCCAGGTCAAATGACCTCCACCTGTGCACAAATTTGTGCACCCGGTCTCTACTTAATAAATAATAATACAATAGCCATGGACAGTGTGGCTCAGTCAGTTGGAGTGTTGTCCTGTACACAGAAAGATTGAGGATTTGATTCCTGGTCAAGGCACATACCTAAGTTGCCAGTTCAATTCTCTTTTCGGGTTGGGTATATGGGAGGCAATCAATCAATGTTTCCCTCTTACATTGATTTTTTTTTCCTCTCTCTCTCCCCTCCTCTTCCTGTCTCTCTAAATCAGTGAGGATTAAAACAATACAAAAATAAACAGTGCTTCACAAACAACTGTAAACCTACTTTTGCCCCACCCTGTATTTACTGTATCAAGAAAAACCCAAAACACTATACATTCTCTAGGAATCAATTTAGTAACAAAGCTTTAGATGTTTATAGGACTTTAAAGTTCTATTAGTGAGGCAAAATAAAATCTGAATAAATGGAAAGATATTCTAAGTGTGTGATTGGGTGACCTAACATTGTAAAAATACCAATTCTCTCTAAATTGACAAAAAATTCAATATAACCCCAAACAAATTTTCAGATGAGTCTTTTAAAAGGATCTCAACACAGTCTAAAATTCATTTGGAAGAATAAAGGCCTATTAAATAAAATAACATTCTACTAACATGTAGTATTTAAATTACTGGTACAGAAATAGTTACCCAGGCATAGAATACAGAACTTAAAGGGAATTCTAGTCTCTGGAAACTTGATCATTTAGTAGGTGGGTGAGAAAAGTTAGGCTGAACTCTAACTTACATACATGCATATTCATAAAGATGACCTCCAGGTGGAGTAAAAGCCTACTTGTGAAAAGCAAAAGTATAAAGCTATTGGGGAAAAAAGCAAAGTCTAGGGTAAAGAGAAGGGCTTAAACTCATCAAATACAAACCATAAGATGAACTTTAGTGACTTTGAAAATATTCCTGTTCAATGAAGGACCTCCCAACAACATTGGTAGATGACAGTTTGGGAGAAATGTTAGCAATATTTAGACCTGACAAAGATAATGTCGAGGATAAATTAACATCTCAATTAATGAGGACAAGTTTAAAAATCCAGGAAAACAAGTAATAAAATGAACAAAAGATAGAAGCAGGGAATTTTAAAAGGATAAAATGGTTAACAAAATTATGACAAGATGCTCACATTTCCCACTAATTAAGTCAAGCTAAAACAATGTGCTATCACTCAACTACCTATCAGACTGGCAAATATTAGAAAGACAGTATTATGTACTGAATTATGTTCTCCTCCTCCCTGCTGCCCCCACAATGAACATACTGAAGCCTTAACCTCCAACGTGATTGTATTTGGAGATAAGACCTTGAAGGAGGCAATTAAGGTTAAATTCAGTCATAAGGGTGGGGCCCTAATCCAATAGGACTAGTGTCCTTACAAAAAGAGGAAGAGACACCAGTGCATTCTCTCTCTGGGCACACCCAGAGGAAAGGCCATGTGAGGACACAGCAAGAAGGTGGCCATCTGCAAGCTAGGAAGAAATGTTTCACCTGAAAACCAAATCTGTGGGCACCTTGATCTTGGATTTTCAGTCTCCATAATTGTGAGAAAGTGTCTGCTGTTTAAGCCACCTGATCTGTAGTATCTTGCTATGGCAGCCCAAGTAGACTGGCATAGATGCATACTCTCCAGTGCTGGGAACCATGAAGAGACAAGTATGCTTGTTTATTACTGGAGTTGGTGTAGACTGGCACTGACATTTGACCGTGAAATCTGGCAATCGTTAGTTAAATTGAGTTTGCATCTGCCCTAGAACCCAGCTATTTGTCTTTGGGTATATCTTAGAGACATTCTCCCAGGGACACACACAAGGATGTTCATCTCAGAGTAGTTTACAAGGGTGGGGAGTTAGAGACAACTCAAGTGTCCATCCCTAGGGAAATGGCCAAGTGGTGGTGAAGTGGATGAATCTGTGCCAGTCGGAAGCCACAGATATCAACAGTGTACAGTGAAACCAGTCAGAAGCAATGAAATCTATTGGGAAATATTATTATGTCAGGTAAAAACTCTGCATGCTTTACAAAGATCTGGAAATATTTAAACATATACACAGGGCAGTGCCTGCCAAGAAAGAGGGAATGAAAGTGAGAATAAGAGGTAAAAAGGAAAAGATCATAAAATCAAATAAAATTGGTGCCTTGCCATGATTCATGATAATGACAATGTGCTATGAATTGGTGTATGATCAAGTCAACCTCAGTTGTCTGTGCTTGAGGTCTAAGAAAAAGGGAAGAAAAGAGGGTAAGTGACTGACCCAAGGCCATACAGAAAATCAGTGGCATGGCCCAGATGGTGCCTTCCCCACCCATCCTGTGACAATAGGCTTAGCTTACTTCTCACCAGGGTGGATTTGCTATTTGTGTGGGCTTTGGCCAGGCCAGGCCAGGGTTGCTTGTGCAGTGCTGAGGGCAAGGATAGCAAACCGAGAAGGACCAGGAGCTTCCAAAGTGGATGCATCTTGGGTTCTGGGACCTGCAGGTATCAAGAAGGGTCTGATGGCTGTGGGGGTGGCCGTTGGAATAGATGGACTCAAGGTTTTCTGAGAGAAGATTACATCAGCGTTAGCCCCCAGAATGCTGTGGGGGAGGAGGTGTGAGGAGCTCTGGCAGCTGGTCGCATGATGAAAGAAGCAGGTAGAGCCTGGGGGGAGCCCAGGGCTCTAGCAGGGCCCTTGTTGCTTGGAGACGCCCAGTAGAGCCCTCTGTTGGGTCATCCAGCAGGAGTTCTCTTCCAGATTCTGCACAGGCTGGATGTTGGTGACTTTTCAGTGAAAAAGAAAATGAATGAATGAATAAGCAAGGATGGCGAATCTCAGGCTTTCTAATTGGACTCAGGCTTTCTTAAGGGCAAGATCATACTCAATGCCTACCATGATGCTTGTTTGCCAGAAACTAAGTGCTGCTGAGATGTTTGTTGAGTGACTAAGTGACAATACATGAATGTGTGAGGATGGTGGGTCTCTGAATCCTTCACCAGATTATCATTTTCTTGAGGGCAGGTGTGAGTCTAATTAATCCTCATATGTCCAGTGCCTCCCATGTTTATTACATTGTAGTTACTAGTGAATTCTCATGAAACAAAATGAATGCATGAATGACTGCTGGTTTGTGAATAAAATTTACAGGACAGGGACAGAAAGGCTCCAAAGGATGAAGCCAAAGGATTAGGTTTACCTTATTGCTCTGGGGTTGGCAGTCAGAACAAATTTAGTTCAGGTCCCCTTGTCCTCGCCATCTCAAGAAATGGCACCACAATCCACCCGGTTGCTCCAGCCCCAGCCCTAGGAGTCCCCTTGACTCCTCTTCCCACATCTCCCCTGACCCATATGTTAGGAAATCCTGCCAACACTTTCAGAATCTGACCACATCTAACAACTCAGCCACCATCTTGGCCTGAACTATTGCAGAGGCGTCCTGTGTGGTCTCACAGCTTCTTTCCTTGCCCACCTACAATCTCTTCCACAAAGCAGCCTGGGCAATCATTTAAAGACAAGCCAGACCATAGACTCTTCTGCTCAAAACCCGCCAAACTTTCTCCTTGCAAACAGAGGGAAAGCCAAAATTTATGCTATCCCAATGGGCTCTGCAGGGTCCCCTGTTATTTTCCCTGAACTCACCTGCCACCACTTTGTCCCTCTTCCCCTCTCCTGCACCACACAGTTTGGATCCCACAAACTGTGAGCTCTAAGACAAAGATACTTTTCACTCCCCCAGGCTGTGGAGGATGTGCAAAGTCCTTTGCAAATTTCACAGCAGGCTGGAGGCCATCTTGGGCACTTGACTTCTGGTTTGGTAAGAGATCATAATGACCCAGCATCACAAAGCAGAGTAAACAGAAAGATGGATTTGGAACTAAGAGACAAGAGCTTAATCATGAACACATTTTATTTAAAAGAGTAAGTTACATAAGGCATATAAAATACACAGAAGATGCAATACAAGAATCAAGGTAGTGACGAGGAAGAAAAAGCAGAGGGTGAGCAGGTGGAGAGTAGGTTGGAGTTGTCACGCAAAGTGTTAATTGCTCATGACTTGAGGAACATGAACTCCGATAATGGTTCACCCCTGTTGACCATGAAGGAGGTCATAGTTATTTTGAGGAGTTGGGGGATGGAGCCAGATGATCTAAAACTGAGCAGTAGATGAAAGTAAAGAAGTAGAGACAGCGAATAACAACATCTTTTGAGAAGTTTGGTGGTAAAGGGAAGGAAAATGGGGTTACCGGGGTCAAGATAAGTCTTCTCCCATAAACCATAATTTTGTAGACTGTTCTTGCCTGAAAGTGCTTAGTTGAGGAGACCAACATTCTCAATTCACCGCTGAGCTTCCTCAGGCCACAGAAACACTTCAGAAAATATCTTATACAAGACAGGAAGCCTTGTTCTTTAGCTGTTGGAAAACGCTAGACCAGAGTGTTCAGGTATCTTTGAGATAAAGGCTAAATTAATCCAGTCATATTCCCCCACCTTTCAAATTTTGTCATTCTTACCATACTCACCACTGGCTATAGTTATTGTTGCCTCTGCCCACAGGGTGGTATGGAAGCAGGCCAACCCACAGTTCAGAGATTCAAAAATTTTATTGTGGGAAGATTATGTGGAATTATCACACGGATTCTGGTAATTTACAGGAAAACAGCCTCCATACTCAGAGAAGAAGGGGATCTTTTGGACCAGGGTGGGTAATGAAATTCCAGGCAGCAGCAATTAATATGAGCATCCACATAGAGGGTGGCTTGGAGTGTGGAGGACATTACAAAGAGGAGACCAGCAAACAGAACCTGATTCTTTGTGAAAGAAACAAGGTATTAATCAGCATTATATCCCTTTTAAGGAGACTGTAAGCCAGAGCACAGAGCCTTTCTTTGTCCCCTTCCGCATCACATTGGTCCTGCTGTCCACTATCCATGGTGCTGAACCATCGTCCTCCCTGGACACCCATCTACCCCTATTCCTGGATAAAAATTTCTTGCTGTTCCCTGGTCTCCCTCTCATCAACTAAGACGGATCTCCAGTCTCACCTTGGCCTACTTCATGACACCAGGAGACAAAATATTTCTAGATGCCCTGGTTGATTAAAACGCATATTTCTTACTTTTAATATTGGCAACTCATTCACATTCCACTTTCGGTGGAACCAAATAGGTCTGTAGAACTTCTGTATAGATGGCAGCCTAGATGTATAGGTGGGGATAAAATAAGATGCCCTAGGTTTTTTAAGGTTTTACACAACTAGCAGTCAATTCGCTTTGTTAGAGCTGCACTAGCCATCTGTGAATATTGGGCACTTGAAATGCAGCTCGTCCAAATAGAACCATGCTATAAGTATAAAATGCACACAAGACATCAAATACTTAGTACAAAAATAGGGTGTAAAATATTTAATTGATAATTTTATATTGATTACATGTTGACATGATAACACTTTCGATATATTTGGTAAATAGAATACTAGTGTGTTACTAACATTAATATAATATGCCTTTTCCCTTTTAAAGTGTCATTACGAAGATCTCAAAATTACATGTGTTTCATGTTATATTTTTGTTGTGTAGTATTAATTTCGAGTATTACATAACTAAACTAATCAACCCAAGGACATAGGTTCTATTATGGCGTCAGCCACTCACTGTTTTATGTTCCCTGACATGAACTGTACCTTCCTGGTGGCTCAGTCCATCACATGCACCATTGTCCTCAGAAAGCATGTGTACAGTTCCCTGCAAACGTATCCTCGCCGGTTGGAGGAGGATGCCTCCATCCCCCATGATGTCTATGACCAATCACACAGAGCTTCTCCCATAGCCTAGAGCATCAGGTCTCTTCCTACTTCTGTATATTTGTGCATGCAGTATCCTCTCCTTTTAATGCCTTTTATCACAAAGAAACCCTTGATGACCCTTCAACATCCCATTTAAATCCCTCCTTCTCTTGAAAGCCCTCCTAGAAGTCTCTTGGCAGGGCTGCTGAGTCTTGCCTCTCTACACTCACAGAACTTCAACCAGCACATCTTGATACACATAAAATTGCTCATTTATTTGCCTTATCCCTTATTAGGCTGGTGGCTTTTGAGGTTAGGGGCCAGGTGTGATTTATCTTTGTAATCCTGGCTAGAACCAATTCAGTTGGTAAATGATTTGAAGTGCCTTAAGACTATTATGTACCTTAAAAATTTAAAGTTGTAAAACTATTTATACTTTTCAATAATTTTAGGAACCTACAATAGGAAATATTTTTTCCATTGATTTTTTAAAGCAAGTGGAAGGAAGGGGGAGAGACAGAGAGAAATATTGATGTGAGAGAGACATATCTATTGAGCCCCTAGAATGTGGCTCTTCCACAAAATACCACGGCCTGAGCGAGTCTATTTTGAAGAACTAGCATTAGAAGAAGTTTAGGTTTAAAAATTTTGTCTCTCAAAAGAAATTTCAACCGTTGTACTGTTGATATTTGGCTCTGTTGACTGATGACCACTGCCCTAGGCTCTGGGGCAGCTGAGAAGAGGAAGATACCTGCCTTCAAGGATCTCACAGGCTCATGGGGCAGACAGATGAATTGAATAAAGAAGGTGAGAACGCCCTAACCAGTTTGGCTCAGTGGATAGAGTGTTGGCCTGCCTGTGGACTGAAGGATTCCAGGTTCGATTCCAATCAAGGGCATGTACCTTGGTTGCGGGCACTTCCCCAGTGGAGGCAGCTGATCGATGTTTCTCTCTTATCAATATTTCTAACTCTCTATCCCTCTCCTTTCCTCTCTGTAAAAACATCAATAACATATATTTTGAAAGAAGAAGAAGGAGGAGGAGGAGGAGGAGGAGGAGGAGGAGGAGAAGGAGAAGGAGAAGGAGAAGAAGGTGAAAACTGCATCCTGAACACTTTGTCTGAATGGGACAGTAACGACCATGAAACTTGGTGAGACCTGTAAGTTGGGAAGCAGTTTCTTTTTTTAGGGAGCATTGAGGAAAGGCCCCCACTTCCCTGGGCAGTCCTGCAATTGAGGAGAGTTTAGCCAGCTGGAGCTGGAGAAGGAAAAGTGCCCAGGTAGATGGAACAGTGTGGACAAAGGCCTGACTAAAACCGGTTCCTGCCACTGACTAAAACCAGTTACTGCCCAGTCAATTGAGGGCAAGAATGGTGTTTCGGTATAAGGGTGTGGCAAGGAATTAATGCAGTCTCCTGTGAGAGCAAAGGCAACCCTCCATGATGGCTGTGGTCTTAGCATACGCAGTGACACTGTCTGGACCACAACCAGGCGCAGCCTGGGGACACTGAGTTCTGGGGCATGAATGGAGGGGTCTTGGGTGGAGAGAGGAGCTGGTCTCCAGGGGACAATGGAACACCACTGGCCTCACCAGGCAGGCAGGGCTTTTGTGCAGTTTGCCGGGTGGGGGTGCACAGGCTCTAGGGGTGGTGACAGGAGTGATGGGTGAGCTCCGGGGGATGGGTGAGACCGTGGGCGCTCTCAGGCGGCACTGCTTGAAGAGATTTCAGCTCCAGTGGAGCCCTCGCCCTTCCAGAGACATGGATGGGCAGGCTGGCACGTGGCCCAGGCCTCTGATCTCCTGAGCCCAGGCAGACCAGGTACCCCCTGATGCTGCACCAGTCCTCTCAGAGTCCCTGACCAGGAATGAAGAAAAGCTCCAGGTGGGTTTGTCCCGGGAATGTGACTGTCCTCTTTCCACTGCCTTACCTAGTCTAGAGTAAGTGCTCACTATGTCCCCCTGAATGTGAGTAGGTGAATCAAGGATCCCACCACTGCCACAGGCTGGCCATGTGCCTTTAGGGCAGTTTCTTGCCCTCTGTGCCTCAGTATCCCTATTTGTAAAACAACAAGTTGGGCTAGATAGACACAGATGTCCCTTCCAGTTCTTTTTATTATTATTATTGATTTCAGAGAGTAAGGGGGAGATAGTGAGAGAGAGACAGAGACAGACGGAAACATCAATGATGAGAGAGAATCACTGGTCGGCTGCCTCCTGCATGTCCCCCACTGGGGATTGAGTCCACCACCCCGGCATGTACCCTTGACCGGAATCAAACCAGGGACCCTTCAGTCCCCAAGCCGACACTCTATCCACTGAGCCAAACCATCTAGGGCCCTTCCAGTTCTTGATCCAGGTCTCTGCTGCCCTAGTTGCACCTCCTCCCCCAAATCCCAAATGGAAGGAATGCAACATGTCACACAGGATGATGCAGAAGGGACCTTTATTGCTGGGGAGCAGGTGATGGGCATAGACTGCTGTCTCAACTGTGAAAGCAAGGAGTAGCTGAGAGGGTTCCTTCTGGTCTCAGGCTTTCAGGCCAGTTGGATGGTGGCAGCATTTTCCCAGGGGGAGATACTGCAAGGAAACACGGTCAAGCAACTGTGGAATGAGACCACGAACAGTTAGGCCATTGACAGCAAAAGGACCCTAACTGGCACCTGCTCTTCACCACATACTACTGCCCAAGCACTTTCCCATAATGCCTTGCAGGACCTAAGGTCTTGGAGAGGGGACTGGCACCTGTGGTTTGGGGTCTTTCTCTGGCATCCTTATCCCCACACTCTGCCCTCCTCTCACCTTAGGAACAGTGGCAGGTGTAAAAAAACTGGTCAGAGCCCAGGACTAGAGTCAGGGTTCAGGGCTCTGTATGTAATCAAGATCATGGATCAGTCTGAGGTCAGGGTCAGTGCTCAATCTGTGACTAATTTTAGGGCTTAATCACTGGGGCCGACACTCAGCATGTGACTAGGATCCAGGCTCAGTTGGGGTATGTGATTAAGGCTTGGGATTTAGAGTATGATCAGGATCATGGCTCAGCTTGGGACTAAGGTCAAGGCTCAGTCTTAGACCAAGATCAGCAAGATCAGGACTCAGTCTGCTGCAAGAGAAATAAGGGGACCCAATCCTTGCTTTGGCTTCACCATTGTCCCCTGAGGAGGAGCCTCATCCTCCCTTTGCATGGGCCACAGAGCCTGACTCCTCACCAGTTGGGGCATCACAGCAGTCCTCCTCATCTGCCCTCTTTAGTTCATGAGTGGCACTTCGTTTCCTGGCTGACCGTTATCTGGAGGAACAAAATCAATAGGAAGCCTCATACTCCACCCAATAGAAAACAGACCCCAGCGGCTTCCACTCTTCAGTAGATCAGCCTGACAGTGATGGGACCTCAAGCATGTCACTCCACCTCCCTGAGCCTCAGTCTGTTCATCTGAAAAATGGGTACAATGACGGTGCCACTTCCACAGGGCTGTTGTGAGGATCCAATGAGATGGTGCATGCAGGGCACAGAGGGATTGCCCAAAGAACTGGACCTGTAGCTATTTCGTGGAAGGGCTACCTCCAGAACCCTGACACATTCACCCGATCCATTTCTACTGCTCCAGTATCCCCAGCAACCCCAGACATGCCCGGAGATCCAAAAGCAAGAGAAAGCCCCTGGTGGCTAGAGGAGAAACCCCTGCTCCTCAGGAGGAGGGGAAGAAGAGGGAACGTGCTGATTCGCAGAGTCTGCTGAACATTAAGCTCTTCGTGCCTTTTCTTTTAATCCACTCACCAACCCCACAATATTTTCAATCGTGTTTTCCCGGGAGAAACAGAGGCTGAGAGAGGCAGAGCCGCTTGACCAAGGCCCCACAGTTGCTAAGTAGCAGAGCCAGGATTTGAACTCAGACCTGGCCCGTGCTCTTCCTCACATCATCCTGCCAGGCAGCCTCTGTGGGTTTCCCAAGGGCTGATAGTAGAGTGAGAGCTCAGAGGCCCACAGAACTCCTTCCATTCTGCAAGGACCCCTCCAGCCACACTCTCCCAACTTGCTTAGGAGTGGGTCCTTCTGCTTCTCCAGGGTCCCCTGACCCGACCTGCCTGTGGGGCGGGCTCAGGGCTGTCTGCCTGCCCTGGGAAGGCAGCACAGGGAACGCCTCTGCTTCCCCAGGGTGTGACTTACTGATGATGTTCTGAATAATCTTCACATCCAGGGTGGCGGCCAAGAGGCGCATCAATGGGCATATCTGAGGGAGAGGGGAGGGGGGGGAGGTAAGAAGAGGTGGAAAAGGAGATAAAAGGACAGATTCATCATTAACTGGGGACAAACTGCTGGCCACCCACGGACAGGCTCTTCAGATGGAATCTTAAAACCCCTAGGATTCTAGGACACTGGAAGGCGAGAGGTCAAAAATCAGAGCACCATAGGATGCCAGGATCCTACCACCTACTGCCTTCAGTCCCAGAGCCTTAAGAATATAGGGTGTTCACATGCCAGACGCCTGTACTCTTAGACACCTCAAACTTCGGATCCCTGGAATTTTAGAGTCAAAGGGGGCCCTGTGGACCCTACAGCAGCGTTTCTCGTGATTTTGTGTGCCATTCCCTGGGGATCTGGTCAAAATGAAAATCCCGATTCTTCAGGCCTGGGGTGGGGATCTGAGAGTCGGCGCTTCTAGCGAGGCCGGTGCTGGAGGCTGCTGGAGGGCCCCACGGGGAGTGGCAAGGCTCTGGCCCCGGGATTTGCCTTTCGTCGACCAAGATTCCTAGGCCCTTTCTAGAATCACTAATTCAGAGTCTCTGGAACTTCGGGCACATGCCACATATAGTTTTGTGTGAGCTCTTTGTGCCTTTTCTTTGGTGCATATGGTTTATGAATGATGTGCAAGTAAAATGCCTATGGTATTGTAGGTCTGCGTTTATTTTTTTAAGTTAATTGTATTATAAGTGATATTAATTTCTATGAATGGCAGGGATGTGAAGCTTTCTTTTGTAAATAAGTGTACTTAAATAAATTTAAGTCAGTGGAGTTGTGTCGATTAAAGGAACACATTAGCCAGACACACATTATTAGTACGTGGATATGACAAACAGCTCAAGTTTGGGACCCAGTAATTTCAGCTGAGGTTAGGCCTCTGCTCCCCCTCTCACATCCCCCCAGGCTGCGTGAAGAGGGGTGGGGTCCAGCTGACAGCCCAATGGAGCTTGCGCCTCAGAAGGAAGCGGGCCCAGAGAGCACAGCCAGGCCTGTAAATGTGCACTGCCCCCGCCAGGCCTGGTTCTGGGCCCCCAGGAGTGGAGGACTCACCTGGTTCTGCACCACGAAGGTCACAGTTTTGCTCAGGAAATTGCTTAAAGCTTCTGAGAGCTTGTTGACCAGTATGTTGTGCCTGGAAAAGAGAGAGAAATAATAAAACATGCTCGAGTGAGCAGAGCTGCCAAGCAGCGAGCAGTGGGGAGAGGGTGGGAGATGGCAGAGCACCTTGAAGGCAGGGAAACAAATCCAAGGGACACTGAGGTGCATTTCTAAGCACAGAGACAGCCTCCTTCTATCCAGGGAAATCCTCACTTATAATCCCACTAGAGGCCCGGTGCATGAATTTGTGCACAGGTGGGGTCCCTCTGGGTCGCCTGCAGGGATTGGGCTGAAACCCGCAGTCCAACGCTGCCTGCAGCTCCTTCCTGCCACTCCCCTCATCCTTACCCCACTGTGCCTGCCGCAGGCTCGCACCCAATCAGTCCCTATCTGGAGAGGCTTGTGCTGCTGCAGCAGCGCTTGCCAACCATGAGCCCTATGTCTGTCGCCTTCCTAAAAGGAATGGTCTGCAGGATCTGGCTGAAACCGAGTCTCCAACATCCCCCGATGGGTCCCGGATTGCAAGAGGGCACAAGCCAGGCTGAGGGACCTCACGGGTGTACAATTGGGGCCGGGTAGGGACTTGGGAGGTTGGCCAACTGGGGAGGGACCACGGGAGGGCTCCAGAGGCATGTCTGACCGGTCTCGCTCAATGCTGATCTGCCAGACCCCAGCAGCAAGCTAACCTACCGGTCAGAGCATCTGCCCCCTAGTGGTCAGTGCAAATCATAGCGAGTGTTGAGCAGCCTTAGCATATCATTAGCATATTATGCTTTGATTGGCTGTTTGGTTGTTCTGCCATTCGGTCTATTTGCATATTATATATATATATACATATATATACATATATATATATATATATATATATATATATATATATATATATGTATATATATATATAATGTCTGACCAGCGACTCATCCCAATGCCTCATGAGAATCTCATCACAACCCCCTTCATTCAACAAATATTATAGTGCAGCAACCATGTCCAAGGACCAAGCTAGGCTGGGACATAGGATGAGTGAAGCACAAACAGCTCTTAATCTGGTACTCAAACATTAAGCAAGTCTTGCTAAGGCTGGCTCCTTCCCACCTTCAACTCTCAGAGTAACTGGCACCTCCTCAGGGCATCCCCCCCTCTGACTACTGGCCTAAGGGAGGGCTTTGTATTATGGTTCCCTGATAAGTATGCTGCTCTGCCCAGGGCTTATGCCATCTGACATCTTCCTTGAGAGCACTTTATTAAGGGGCTGAATGCTCGCCCATCTGCCTTTCCCTCAGGACAAAAAAACCCCCACAAGAGCAAGTCCTTGTCTGTTTTCATCAATAAGTTCACCAGAGCTCAGAACACTGCCTGTCCGGCACATAGTAGGTGCTCAGTACATTTGTAGCTGAAAGAATGAATGAAGTAAACATACAATTAAATGTATGATGACAACTTGTAATAAGTACTCTGAAGGGTGGGAGCAGGCACTTTTGAGAGGAGGAAACCTGGTTTAGACTCTGAAGAATGAGAGTCGCCGAAACCGGTTTGGCTCAGTGGATAGAGCCGGTTTCGGCGACTCTCATTCAGAGAGGTTTAAGTTGATGGCGAAGTTACAAGTTAGTGACAGAGCCGGTATGTGAACTAAGGTGTGTCTGACTGCAGAGCCTAAACCCTTTTTCACCACATGGTGCCATCTCCCAGGGGTAGGAAGATGGCTGAAATTAGGGTCCTTCACTCCTCTGAGAGCCCAGCCCTCTCGAGATGGATGGCACTTACTTGCCCATCAAGGACATTGAGATGCTGTTTGGGTCGCTGTAGCAATCTGTCATGACCACTCTGGATCTACCACTCTTGGGATCAGTTTCAATTTCGAGTTTAGCCATGACGTCCAAGGTAACGTTCAGGTTGACTACCTGCCCAGTGATAGGCCTGCAGACAATAAGATTCATGGTGAGAAGAGGTTTAGAAGACCCTTCATATCGCCCACATGGTTCCTCTACCCATGTGGACGTTTTTCAGGGTATCTATGGATAATGTCATCATTGCCCACATTCTTTATGGGATATAACATATGTGCATTAGGGCTTCTTCTCTTGGTCTCCAAGGTTTGGTTCCTATGAAAATTTTGTATAGCAGCACACTAATAATTAAGATAATAATATTAATTGGTAACATTTATTGAGCACAGATTATGTTAGGCACGTTTAGAAGGTACTTTACCGGGATTAATCCATCTAATTATTACAGCAATACCATAAGGGAAACTACTATTATTATTGCCATTTCAGAATGAGGGAAGAATTGATATAGAAAGGTTAAGTAACTATCCTAAGATCTCATTGTTAATGAATGATGAATGGACAGTGTACTCAATTTATCAAGAACTTCCCACATCTATTTCTTTTAAAGTAATTAATGTACTTTAACATTATATTTTTCTACCATTTGATTTCATGTATTTCTGGGCTGTAATTAAAAAAAAAAGAAGAAGAACAAGAAACAGCCAAAACCAGTTTAGCTCAGTGGATAGAGTGTTGGTCTGTGGACTGAAAGGTACCAGGTTCGATTCCTGTCAGGGGCATGTACATTGGTTGGGGGCACATCACCAGTAGGGGGTGTGCAGGAGGCAGCTGGTCGATGTATCTCTCTCATCGACGTTTCTAGCTCTCTATCCCTCTCCCTTCCTCTCTGTGGAAAATCAATTATATATATATATATATATATATATATATATATATATATTAAAGAAAAGAAACAAACAAAATAGAAACAGACTCATAGAACAGACTGGCTGTCAGAGGGAAGGGGCTGGAGGGTTGGATAAAGTAAGTGAAGGGATTAAGAAAAAACAAACAAACACCAAAAACTCATGGACACAGATAACAGTATGTTGATTACCAGGGAAAGGGACTGGGGGAAGGCAGAAGAGGGTAAAGAGAAGATAAATGGTGATGAACGGAGACTAGACTTTGGATGGTGAGCGTGCCATGCAATGTGCAGATAATGTATTGCAGAATTACACTTGAAATCTATATAATTTTATTGGCCAATGTAACCCCAATAAGTTCAATAAAAAATAAATTTTAAAAAAATAAAATGTTATTTTTCACATATGCCCTTTATTATAAACTATACACTATTATATGCATTTATCTATAATGGTCACTGCTATTTAAAAAAAAATCTTGTGAGACAAAATAATGCTAGAGAAAATTTTGCCAAAGAGTTATTGATGTTTGACCTACTTAGTTTTGCAGATTTTACTATTTGATAAATGTTATGATTCCAGAAACATATTTAATGGAGGGTTCTTTTAAAAGAGACTTGGTTATGGCCAAAGTTGATTAGAATGTTAGGATTTTAGAGCTGGCAAAGCTCCCTTATTTACAGATGGGGAGACTGAGGCCCAAGGCCACTCAGCAGTGTGGAAAAGTACCTGTTTCAAGTTTGGAGAACCATGGCTATGCTGTACTGCCTGCCCCAAATCCCAGGTTCCAATGCATACTCACAGGCTCAAGGAGACGTCAGCACCGGTGGGGATCCGTAGGAGAACGCCTTCGCCATCTGGATTTTTTTGGGCTCTCATCGCCAAGATGTGGACATTAGAAATTTTCAACCTGTGCAACAACCAGAATTCACCCTTGTCACTTCCTGTGACAGCCATTTGCTGAGCACGTCTCTATGCAGCATCATGCTGAGCATTTGGGCCTCATCAACCTGGCCTGCTTTGGTCTTTCCCATAGCCCGCCTCAGAGGCTTGGTTGTCTCCATTTTATGGCATGGCATACTGAGGGCCAGGCGGCTGCGATTCCTCCCGAGATACCAAGGAAGAGTAATGGCTTGAGCCAGAATTTGAACTCACAAGTCTTTAACTCCAAAATTCTTTATGTGGAGCCAGTGGGTGCGGATTTCAGTTTCCTCTCTCCTGAGGGGATTTGAGAGTTTATTCTCAGCTATAGTTGGAGAGGAAAGTCTTATTCCCTGGTAAAGGGAATCCGGGCACCAGCAAACAGGTGGAGGCGAGAGTGAGGGGAACCCTCACCCTGACCCTGACATTACACAGTGTGGGAGCGGAAACCCATGTGATGCTCAGATTGGTCAAGTGGCCCTGTCTCTAATTTACTCAACCTCTGGTGGGCTCTATGGGAAGAACAAGATTTGTTGCCTTTCTGCCTTTAACCTTAAATTTACACCCCTCCCCAAAAGACATGTATTTCCACCGCCCCCTTTTTTTTTTGAGCAAAGATCTCCACCATGAAGCACCGACTTACCCTGCCGAAGTAAAGTCCCCTGAAAGTAGCTTATCAAGGGCTGTATTCAACACATTTTGAGCTTCCTCAAACACCTCTTTGATGTTTTGCCAAGATTCGAATGTCTCCCTGTTCCGAAAAATAGCTAACAAAAAACAATTGCTATTTAGTGTTATGTGCCACTTATGAAGCTGCTATTATGCACCAGCTATTAGATAAGACTGCCTGTGTTGTTTCCTTTAATCTTCATGGCAACTCAGTGAGTTAGATATTGACATTATATGCATTTTTACAGATGAGGAAATAAGAATGAGAAATGTATGAAATATGCCTGAAGACATACAGCCACAGAGCCCCTCTTCCTTCCATGCTGTTTTCATACTAATATATACTCATTTTTTTAAAAAAAAATCAACAAACCAAACAACCAATTGACCAGACAATTGATAATGATTGTACACCTGCTTCTAGTAGAGATTAAGGGGAAGGGGGTGTCTATTGCTGTAAATGAGATGTCTACATAAATTTGAAAAAGCAGGTCAAAGAAAATGAGAGAATAAGCTAACACATGGAAAACCTGGGATTAAGAAAAAAATATGACTCCCACCCATAAAAGTGACAAATTGAAGTCCCAGGAGGAGAGCATTGCAGCAGGCCCAGAGAGCAATAATTCACACAGGCGCAGGAAGACAAAGTGCCTTCATAGGAGATCCCTAGTGGAAAGCGGGATTAATAGAATACGTGACATGGCAGGTATAGAATGCAGCATATGAAAAGAGTTAAGGATATATGAACAAAATATTTTAAGTGGCCGAAACCGGTTTGGCTCAGTGGATAGAGCGTCGGCCTGCGGACTGAAAGGTCCCGGGTTCGATTCCGGTCAAGGGCATGTATCTTGGTTGCGGGCACATCCCCAGTAGGGGGTGTGCAAGAGGCAGCTGCTCAATGATTCTCTCTCATCGATGTTTCTAACTCTCTATCCCTCTCTCTTCTTCTCTGTAAAAAAAAAAAAATCAATAAGATATATCTAAAAAAAATATTTTAAGTGAAAAAGAGCAAGGCAATTACTAACTCAAGGAAAAACAAAAGACTGTCCTGGAGAAGGTGTATAATCATAGTACTTCAACTTGGGTCTGCAATGGACAGTATCTACCTAGTTATAATGATGCAAACAAAGAACGCCAGTTTAAATAAAACTATGGAGCTAAGGAGACTTCACTTGGGGTGGTGAACACACAACACAGTGTACAGATGATGTGTTGTGGAACTGTGCCCCTGAAACCAGTTTAACCCCAATAAATCAATAAAATAAAAAAATAAAACACCAAAAACTATGTCTGGTCTTATAAATGCACTAGGGTCCTTAACTCAGGCACTTCTGTTTCTGAGCTTAGCTTTCTCAGCAGCGACATTAAAGACGGGGGTCCCTTCCATAGCTTTGAAAATCGCCTGACAATATTTGAAAGGCAGCCATGTACAGAAGTGGCCAACTCTTGTGTAATGTTTGCCAATGTGCTGTTAATTTTTTCCAGAAAATAAAAAGAAAGCTACGTTGTTTTTAAGAAATCAGAATTAAAAGGAGATTCCGTTAATGTGCTGATGCCTGGACATTCATAGGAGAAACAGGAGTGAGAATTACCCAGAGGGAGAAGGAGTTTTCAGTGAGCACCTCCCCCTCTTTCACTTGACATTCCCCAAAGACAGGGGTGGCTGTCTCCTGTTTTACAGATGGGCATAAAAATAGGCATGTAGCTACCTATGCTAGGTAGAGTTAATACAAATCAATAAGAAGAGTAAACAACCCACCAGAGTAATATGTGAAGGATATGAACAAAATACCTAAGTTAAAATATATGAAAAGGTTAAACTATGAAAAAAAATGAGTGGATTCTTTGATAGAGAAGTGTAAAGTGAAATGAGTTACAGTCTTTCATCTTTTGAGACTGGCAAGACATTTAAGTTTGTCCATACCAGTGCCGTCAAGGGAACAGAGTGAAATAGCCTTTGAACTTTCGAAACCTCAATTTTAGGAACGTATCCTATGTATGTACTAGAAACATGATATAATATGTAAGAGGATATTCACTTAAGCATTGCTTGTTTATAGAAAGACAATAAGTGGCCTGGCCGCCAATAAGTGGCGGTTCAGTGGTTGGGTATCCACCTATGAACCAGGAGGTCACGGCTCCCTTCCAGGTTGGGACACATGTCTGGGTTGTGGGCTTGATCCCCAGTAGGATGCATGCAGCAGGCAGCCAATCAATGATTCTTTCTCCTCACTGATGTTTCTATCTCTATCTCCCTCTCCATTCCTCTCTGAAATCAATAAACATCGAAATAAATAAATAAATTCTATATAATACAAGGGCGATCTGCAAATTAACCATGGGTCCATCCCAAAGATGGTGGTGCCCATAGCCACAAGATGGTGGCGCCCCGTCCTCTCAGCCCTGCAGGAGTCCCCCAGAGGCCTCCGAGAGAAGACCCCTGAGAGCGGGCGGAAATGCTTGCTTTGTCTCTGCGGCGTTCTGCGCCTGGCCGTGCATGGGCCTCTGGGCCACGGAGAGCTTCTTGGCAGCAGGCACAGAGCAGCCAGGCCCCATAGAGAGCTACTGGCGCACAGATTCCTGCGCAGGGCTACTCGTAAATAAATACATACATACATACATAAGTGAATGAGCGAGAAAGTGACTAACCACCTTTTCCTGGTAAACCACCCATAAAGTGCAGCCCCTGGTGACAGTCCCTGGAAATGCAGCCTAGTGTTTAGGAAAGAGGCTCTGGGTGCCACCTGTCATCACCCTTACTGACTCACTTTTAATGTCCTCATAGGCTTTCAGAAGAACGGGTTCCATGTTGTCTACATAATTTTCGAGTCTATCCAAAAGTCCCTCATATATATTCGCTGAGGTCCCCGTGAGCAGGCCACACAAGAGAACAAATTTCCAAAGCTGAAGCATCTTGTGCTGAGTGACACCTGGACATTCATAGGAGAAACAGGAGTGAGAATTACCCAGAGGGAGAAGGAGTTTTCAGTGAGCACCTCCACCTCTTTCGCTTGACATTCCCTAAGACAGGGGTGGCTGTCTCCTGCTTTACAGATGGGCAGCCCAGCTCAGAAAGCTAGAGCACCTTGCCCAGAAACACACAGCCGGTGAGCGGCGGATAAGCTGCAATTCGAAAAGTCACACGTGGCTACAAATTCATGACCTTGACAAAAAGGTTTTTGCCATATGCTGGCTTCTTTGCCTGGAACATCTGTCCCTCTTCTTTGCATTTTCAACCTATTGACTCTCTGGCTTCCGTAAGACGGCGTGACCTCTATGGAGCCCACTGCAGGGCCTGCTCCAGAGTCTAGGTCACGGAGCTTCACCCCACTATTTTTTTCGCATTTGTTCTCTGATCAGAGTCCTGGGTGCCAATTACCTGATAACCTGTCTGCCTCTGTCACCAGGCTGTGTGAACTCTTTAGAGGAGGAGCGGTGACATTTCACTGTAGAATCCTCAGCCCCCAGTAAAATCCCTGTAGTCAGGACAGTTCAACGAATAACTCTTTGCTGAATAAAAGTATGAACCAATAAATGGGCACTCTGTCATGACCCTGCATTGCCCATCAGTTTGACACTTCTCTGAGTATAATGATCTATCTCTTAATTTGCTATATTCAACATATTAGCTAACCCAAAACTGGCCTAGTCCTCTTGTCTCTAGCCCCAAAGCCTTCTGAGGACCACCCTGTGAGGTGTGGTCAGAGGGAAGCCCGCCACTCACAGGTTTGGAGGAGGAAGATCACGAATCCTTGTTCTCCTGCACGGTCTCCTGGGATCCTTCTGGGTGGTGATGGCCCTTATATTGGTAGCTGCAGAAAGGGAGGCTGTGCGTGGAAACAATTCGTGTTTCCGGGGCCATCTGACGAGACTCCAAAGAAAATAACCCCTGTCAGGGATGAGCAGAGAGCCTTCCAGCCCAAAGGTCACCCAGGATGCTGGGATTGACAAGAGTGGATACGGGAGGACTTTCTGCCAAGACTAAGACCAGGCTCTCATGGTGTCTCCGGCTGCCAAGACGATGGCCTTTGTGAGTGGGGGTTAAGGTGAAGACCGAGAATGGACAAACTAGAGAACGTGCTGGTGGGGGAACCTGTAGTGGTCATCAGCCTATTTCTGTCATCATTGGGAAACTGAGGCTCAGAAAGGGGAAGTAACAAGCCTGAGGTCACCCAGCAAGACAGGGTCAGAAATAGGACCAGAATTGTGGTCCACAGAAAGTGAGGGTCAGCATTCTACCCAATCCTCTGTTGTCGGAGTGCTTTCGTGGTGGAGCCAGCCTCAGTTCAAATGTTCGCAATGGTGAGGGGCTCACTACCTCTTAAGATTGCCTGTTCCATCTAGTTAGAGTTTCTCCTGAGAGTGAACAAAATCTGCCTCCCAGTACCCCCGTGAGTGGGCAACAGTGAAGCCCAGGAAGGGTCAGCACCTTGCCTGAGGTGGCACAGCCGGTGCCAGGAAGACACACACACCAGCCTCCTCCCTGGAGCACTTGCTCCATCCACTCTACTCTCAATGCAGCAGCAGGGTGTGTGACTCAGCTTAAACCCCAAGTCCCACCGTGCCCTGCAGGAGCCTGTGTCATGTGGTCACTGTCTCTCCAAACTCATCTGCTACCTATTCCTGGTGGCCCCTACCTGTCTTCCTTCTATTCCAGAAGATTCTTCTTTAAGCTGTGCATACGCTGTTCTCTCTGCCCATGACTCTCCTCTCCAGCTGCTCCCAGTTCTTGATGTCAACTTTCCAGAACCTCCCTCACTGCCCACAGGAGGTGGCTCCTCTCCATTCACCCCAACCTCAGCTTCTTGACTGCTTCTTTCACAGAACATCACCACAATTTTATTTTATTTTTTTTCAAATCCGTTTTTATTGGGTTTTGAGCGAGATGAAGGGAGAGGGAGATAGAAACATCAATGAGAGAGGAATGCCCATGGACTGCCTCCTGCAAGCTGCCTACAACCTGGGCATGTGCCCCCACCGGGAATCGAACCTACGACCTCTTGTTGCATGGGACGACGCTCAGCCCACTGAGCCACACCGACCAGGCCAAAATTTTATTTTGTTTAAGAACTTGTTCATTGCCCTCAGCAAATGGTTACCACGCTGTGCTCTGAGGCTTTCCTCAAATGTGGGTTTTCAAAAGCTCTGACCCGTCTCCAGAATGCTCCAAACCTTTCTCTGGGGCATCCTTTAACATTAGGCACTATCTGGGAAGGTGGCAAGGTCCGCATCACCTGAGATGCGCAGACATTGGACGAGAGGACTACTGCACTCTTGTGGGACACCGCCCGACTCTGAACCGTATTCTAAATTTCCTCGGTCTATTGTTCAAAGACCATTGTCACATGTCTTTAGTTTCTTCTACCTGAGTCTAGCTGCCCCACATGGGCATCTCTCCCTCGTGTTTCCTCTCTCTTTCCTTTTCTCACCCTCCCCGCCTCCCAAGACCCCAACTACGGCTGGCTGTCACTGTCACCTCGTGCTAGGTGCTGTTTCTCAGCATGAACCACAGCCAGCTTTTCCCATGACGTTGGCCACCTTGCACCGCCGGGCTCTGAGGTGACAGCGACTTGTCCCCTGGGTGTGGGGCTAGGGCATGGCACAAAGGCAAGAGGGCGAGCAGAGGAGCCTGCACTCTCATGTGCAGCTCACAGGCCCTGCTAGGGAGCCATATTCTCAAGGTCCCCCATGCCTCTGCCGCCTCACGGCCCCAGCACGCACGAGGGCGCGACTTTGCCGCACCCTTGAGGGCCCTGGTCTGCTAAAGCACTTGGGGGCCCCCAAGTCTGACCTACACTAGGCTACATCTCCCCAAATGGAGAGAAACCATGCCCCCTTCTTCCCGCAGTCCTCCAGATACTAGTTCCAATAGTGTGTGTACAACTCTTAAAGAAGCACGTAGATACCTACACACATGTACAGCACACATGTGCATGACAGTGCAAGCTACCGCGTTTCCCCGAAAATAAGACATTCTCCGAAAATAAGACCTACCGGTACTTACAGGTTTCCTTCTGAGTGAAATATAAGGCATCCCCCTACCCCCCCGAAAATAAGGCCCTCAGGCTCTGTCTCAGAATGAAAATTAATTTACTGTAAACTGGTCGCTAGGGCTGCCCCGACTGGCATCTAGCAACCAGTGACGTTACGCGGAGTCCTGATGTCACTGCTGTGTGAATGGAGAGAAATCAGTGTGGAAACTTTGTGAAACCTAAACTGCAACAAGCTGTGACTTGGGTGAAGAATTCATGGGAGAAAATCACTGACAGTTGCATTGCAAATGCACTGCGAGCAGGCTCCCTTGACAAGAAGTACTCATTTAAAGACAGTGCTATTGCTAAACATGAGAGATTTGGTCCACTGATTCTGAGAGAAATAGAGTCACAAGAAATTCACCAGGAAATTCAGGAATTGGATTGTTATGATGATGTTCCAGAAGATGATGACATGATTGCCATTGAATAAATGAGTAAATTCTCGATACTGTAGGATTCACAGTTTGTCTGGTTTGTGTTGACAACTACCGTACTACCATACCATATACAGGTAACAAATTTTCTTTATTTTCATTTAACAATAAATGTGTACCGTATTCTTCTTCGTGGAAAAATAAGACATCCCCTGAAAATAAGACCTAGCGCATCTTTGGGAGCAAAAATTAATATAGGACGCTATCTTATTTTCGGGGAAACAGGGTGGCCTCAGATGAAGATGCATCTTGCTGCCTAAGGGAGCAGAGCTTTTCACAGAATCATGGAGACTAGGCTGCCATTCTGCTGAATGAAAGCGCTCACGGCCGGCAGAGGTGGAGTTGGGTCTCCCCAGATTGCTGGTTCTGGTTTTTTCTTGTGTTTTTTCCTTTTCTTTTTTCTTTTGCCCCTTAAAGACTTCAGACACAGTTATCTAAAGGCCGCTGGAGAACAAAGCCAATACTAGGGGAATGAGAAAATATATCATTTGCGCGCCCAGATCTGGCTGTGCCTGAAGTCCTATATCTCCCAGACTTTTCAGTTAAAATACATTTCTCCCTGCACCCTCTTTTGCCATTTTTGTGTAGGCCCTTACGAGTTGAATTCCTGCCGCTGAAACCCACAGCAGTCCTTACGCATGCCTTTGAACATTCACTTGGCCTCCTCCTTCCTGGTGGCTGCTGGGGAGCCACAGGCAACACTCGAAAGGTCGAAAGGTCGCAGACATCAAAGCCGGAGGGCGCTGAGAGCTCCCTAACTGACCCAACTCCTTGCTGGGCCGTCTGAGGAGCCCACGGCCCGGAGAAGGCAGAGGAATCATCTCAGGCCACACAGCGACCTCCAACCCCACGTACTTTCCTCTTTTATTGCATATCTTGTCGTTTTGTTGGAATTTTTTGTTTTTTACGCTAGGTCATAACTTTTAAAAATGCTGGGGGCTTGAGCCCCCATCCCTAGATAATTTGGGTCAGGTGTTTTGGGAACCCAGGAGTGGCCTATGTCCAGTTTCTCAGGATTGCTGAGCAGAAATGGGAATGACCGTACTAGATGACTCTTCTACCCTGGTCTCTATGAGCTGTGACCCCCCCCCCCCAAACCTCTGAACCCCAGCTCAGCCCAAGAACGACCCTCATAACCCTGCAGCTCACGTGGACAGCGCTTTGCAGTGCAGCCTGACGGTCCTGCAGAAGCTCTGAGCCATCGGAGCAGACTATTGATAATTGCCATTTATTTGGCACTTGCTATGTACCAGGTATTTTTTTCCCTTCTACATCTGGTTTCATCCCCTCACAACCTTGCATGGGGTGTTACTGCCCCTCTTTTTCTAATGGGGAGCATAAGGTTTAAAAGAGAAGGACAAATTCTCATCATTTGCAGCAGCAACCTGGATGGAATTGGAGAACACCATGCTGAGTGAAATAAGCCAGTCAATGAAAGAGGAACACCACATGACCTCACTCACTTACGGATAATAAAGAACATTGTAAACTAATGAACAGAAAGATAGATATAGCGACAGTAAAGCAACAAGCAGACTGTCAAATGACAGCGGGGAGGGTAGGGAGATCTGGGGGAGATAAGAGATCAACCGAAGGACTGGTATGCATGCATATAAGTACAACCAATGGGCACAAAACTCTGGGGAGAAAGGGCATGTATGGGAGGTGGTGGTGGTGGGGGGGGGGGGCAATGGTAAGCTATGTACACATATAATACCTTAATATATTTTTAAAAATAAGGTAAAAACATAAAAGAGAAGGACAACTTGCTCAAGGTCACGCAGACAGGAAAGGGCAGGCTTGGGAAGAAAACCTAAGTGTGTATCTTCGCAGATTGAGAACGGCTGTTCCAGCTCATGCCTCCTGGGGGCAGCAGCGAGTCGCATTCGTCTGCTCTTGGTGCCCAGCACCTGGCAACTGCGGCGCCCCTGGCGCTGGGCTGGGTGCTTGAGGCACACTTTCACCATTTGTCCTCACGTCAATCCTGTGAAGTGGTTTTGGGTCCCATTTGCCAGTTGAGGAAACAGGTTCCGAAAGGGCAGGTGGCTGGCCCTGGCCTCCCAAGGACAGGATCTGAGCCTTTGGTTTCCAGGGAATGCCCTTCGGCCAAGATCACATTGAGGAGGCCGCTGTCGGGGCAGAACGGACCTTGGGCTTGGACATCCTGTTTCTCCCTCAGCCTCTCTGTTTGAGTTGGTGGTAACGCCTGGTGCAGTGGCCCGTGTCAACCTGGAACCGGCCGCAGGAAACTCAGCCACCTGCCAACAGACACACCACTGGCAGAGAGCTCAGGGGCACCCCGCGGCTGCGTCCTCTGCTCACCACCCCCCTGACACTCAGCAGGGACCAGGTGGGCCTGTTCTTCGCGCGAACAGGGCCAAGGGAGAGACAGGTGGGGGAGCTAGCTTCCCTCGCGCAGACCAGGGGCCCCCCCTCAGAGCACAGGGCAGGGAGGAGGAGGCGGCGGCGGCTTACGTCCCTACGCCCGGGCTGGGACCCGGGGGACCCCAGGCCACCAGAGTCTTGCTGGGTGACCTCGGGGCAGTCGGCAATCCCTCTTCCCTCGCTGCCCGGCATCCAGTCCCACAGATATCCACGGTCCCTCTTCCTCCAGGCGTGAGGGAGAGACAGACCGGAGGAGGGCTGTGCTGAAACCTCTTTCCCCCACCTCAGGCACACGGCCCAGGGAGCTGAGTGTCGGGTGGTGACCTGAGCCCTCGTGTTGGCCCCAGGCCTCCGTGGCTCCATCTGTAAAATGGGACACACACCCCTGTGCCCGGGTCCCAGTGCCAACATGCACATCACAAGGGTGCCGCCGCCGCCGCGGCTCTCAGGATGTGGGTCACAGCCTGGCTCTGGGGTGGGGTCGCCTCCTCTCTCTCGCCACTTGTCGTTGACTGTGTGTAACCTCTATGAGGCGTGCCATCTCACGGGCCCTCAGGGTCCGTACCTGTGGAAGGGGAGGGGCCGCCGGACCCTCCACCCCCCACCCCGTGTGCTGTGAGGAGGAGGTGGGATAGTGGGTGTGACGGGGTTAGCACCGGGCAGCCCCTCGGTACATGATGACAGGACGGTGATGATTATAATTACCGTATTTGCCGGCTTATAAGACGACCCTTTGGCCCTGAAAAATATGCCTCCAAGTGGGGGGTAGTCTTATACGGCGAGTATATAACAAACTCTGTATTTTTAGTGGAAATGTTAGGGGGTCGTCTTATACGCCCAGTCGTCTTATACGCCGGCAAATACGTATTTTTCAGGGCCAAAAAATCGTCTTATACGCCGGCAAATACGGTATTTTTGGTTTCTGGTCACTTCTCGCCTCTCCACTTCCGATTTCCCACCTAAACGTGGAGGTGAAATGAGACCGTGCATCCAGTAGGCTTAGTGCTCGGCGAAGGCCCACGTGGCAGGTGCATGTCTCTGTCGAGCCCAAGTTCCCTCCTCAGGGCCAAGTCTGGGAAGTCTGAGACCTGTTGGTCCTGGGGCGACTATGATCCATCCCTGGGACGACGGACTGGACGGGCCGCCCCGAGGCCTCCCTGGGCGTGGAGGGGATGACTGACGGGCGACGTCTGCCCGCGTGCAGGACCGGGGCGTGGAGCTCCGCCTGCTGCGGGTCCTGGGCCAGGCGACGTCAGAAGGCCCCGGCGTGGCGGTGGGCACAGCTACGCTGCCCGCTCTCATGGACGGGGGACTCCGGTCCGGGGCAACGGAGGGGGAGACCCGACCTGGATTCTGGTCCCTGCTCTGCTAATCGCCGGCTTTGTACTCTGGCCGGACGCTGTTGTCACAAAAATGAAGGGAGCACCTGGAGCAGAAGTTCCCTCCAAGACAGCGGACCCCGTGGGGCCCTGAGGGTCTGGGGCTTCTGGCCGCCTCCCCACCAGCCTGAGGGCCCCAGGTCTGTGCCTCGGCAGCAATCCCATAAGCCACGAGGGCTGGACCCACAGAGCACCGGCCTGCGCCCCACACACAGCACACAGCGCACAGCACACAGCACACAGCACACAGCACACAGCGCACAGCACACCCTCAGTACATTTTTATTACGGCCAGTGGAAGCATTTTTAATGCACCCACCTTTTAAAAAAAATTTATTTTATTGATTTTCCACAGAGAGGAAGGGAGAGGGACAAAGAGCTAGAAACGTCAACGAGAGAGAAACATCGACCAGCTGCCTCCTGCACACCCCCCACTGGGGATGTGCCCGCAACCAGGGTACATGCCCTTGACCAGAATCGAACCTGGGACCTTTCAGTCCCCAGACCGACACTCTACCCACTGAGCCAAACCGGTTTCGGCTGCACCCACCTTTTTGATCCGGGCATTTTATAAGCCTGGCCTTGGAGTCAGGGTGTGTGTCCCGATCGTTCCCCGTGTCAGCTATGCCACAGCAGGCAAGCGCCCTCACCTGGCTTTCGTGTGTGGGATTCTGGTGTTGTGTTTGTTTTTTTGGGGTGTGTGTGTGTGTGTGTGTGTGTGTGTGATCATAAAACTAGTGAACTGGTGCACGAAACTCGTGCACATTAAAAGGGGATTAATTAGAGGAAATATTTTAATACTGCTATTTGCCCTTTCTCTATAATAGGAGTGTCATAGATGAAAGAAAATTAGTAAAATGTATATGAAAACCTTCCTCCCATCAGAGTCTGGGGCGCACCACGAGACCCAGAGTCAAGCCCCACCCACCCACCACACAGGCCTCAAAATTGTGTGAGACCCAGACCCGGCCTGCCTGTCCCCCATTGGGCTAGATCCAGACCTGGCCAGTCTCACCCTTGTCAAGCCCTCCTGGGCGGTGTGTGTGTGTGTGTGTGTGTGTGTGCAGCCTCAGGTCCCCTGGTCTGGTGCTGGAGTTGGGGGTGCAGCCTGAAGTCCTTTGTCAAGTCCCACCTGGTCGGGGGCTCAGCCTGGGGTCCCCCAGCCCAGCGCCAGGACGGGAAGCGCACCTTGAGGTCCCCCGTCAAGCCCTGCCAGGTGAGGGGCGTGGCCTCAGGTCCCCTGGCCTGGCACTGGGGTGGGGGTGCGGCCTGAGGTCCCCCAGCCTGACACCAGGGCAGGGGGGATGGGGGGGGGCGCGGCCTACGGTCCCCTGTCAAGCCCCATGGAGACGGGGGAGGGCGCAGCCTCAGGTCCCTGCGGGTTGCTCACTCCTTAGGGCTCCTTACGGGAACTTGGCCGTGGGTGCAGCCATCTTTGTGAGGGAGCGCTGGTCAATTAGCACATTCCCTCTTCATCAGATGGGACGAGAACAGAGTGGCTTCTCCCTCAGAAGGCCCGCAGTGGGAATTAAACGAGAATCTGCCAGGTCTGAGGAGTGGCCGAGAGGGTGGGCTTGCCCCTCTGCTGCGTGGCCTTCTCTGCTTCGGGCACCAGCGCCGGGCCCAGCGCCCCTCCAGTTGGCCGTGCCAGTGAGGAGAGGGCGCCAGTCTGTCTGCGTCCAGCACAAGGCGGGGCTGTGCCATCGCCCCTCCCCACCAAACCCTCCAGAACAAGGGTGTGTATGTGTGGGGGGGACCCCGGGAGGGTCCTTGGTGGTGGCGGAGGCCGGTGCTCTCAGAGCCTTTGGGGGTGTCCTCCTGAAAGCAGAGCAGGGACGGCCCTGTGCGCCCCGCCTCGCCCCCTCTCTCTGGGACAGAGGCCGTCTCCCTGAGTGAAAGGCATTTGCCTTTCAGGAACAAAGGATCCAGTCATGAGGATCGTGGGATGAATCCCTCATTGAACATCTCCACTGGGGCATTAAGCCCTAGCTGTCCGGGGCCCGGGACACACTAATCTCGCCGTGACACCCCAGTGCAACCGCTAATCCCCGCGGCGGACGCTTCCGGGTCCCGCTGACGCAGCCCTAAGCCCCGAGCTGGCACCTCTTCCCCAACGTGGCCCGGCTCCCTGGTGAGCAAAGTCCTGCAAGGTCACCCTGCCCCCTGAGGCCAGGGGGGGCACAGAGGTGGAGGGGCCGGGGGGGGGGCAGGGGGGGGGCTCCGGCCAGGGCTGCCCGGCCTCCTCCCTCCCCGTCGGACGGCAGACCTGTGGCTGTGCGCCCCCGCCCCCCCACTCACCAGGATGAGACACCGCCCACCCTGTTCTCACCCTGTCTAACCAAGAGGGGTTGCCGAAACCGGTTTGGCTCAGTGGTAGAGCGTCGGTCTGCGGACTGAAAGGTCCCGGGTTCGATTCCGGTCAAGGGCATGTACATTGGTTGCGGGCACATCCCCAGTAGGGGGTGTGCAAGAGGCAGCTGGTCGATGTTTCTCTCTCATCGATGTTTCTAGCTCTCTATCTCTCTCCCTTCCTCTCTGTGAAAAATCAATAAAATATGTTTAAAAAAAAAAAAAAAAAAAAAAGAGGGGATGCACGGAAATGCCTTCGTTTTTCACCCGGGGGAAGGCGGACAACGCGGCCGCGTGGTTTTCGAAACCGGGCCGGGACCAGAAAGTCGTCCGGCTTACAGCAGGCCCCGTTTCTCGCGCTCAAACTGCCTCCTAGGAATTCTTGGAAAATAAGGAAGAGCAAAGTGACAGAGCGTTCCCAACCACCCGTCACGTCGTGCCTGCTCACCGCCGGTCCATCACGCTGCCTGCCAGAGCGTGCCCGTGGGGAGGTGTTTCCTGGGACGTGCAGCCACGGGGACGGGGACGTGGCTGCCTGCTCTCCCGGCTGGGAGGCAGCGCGCGTTGTGTGTGGGCTCTCACATGTTTTCCCGAAACCCTGGGCTCTGGGACACCGATGGGGTTGGGTCGCTCCCCCAGGTCTCGGCCCCAAGAAGAAGAGAGCTGGCTGGCTGGCTGGCTGGGGGACCCCGGCTGGGGCTCCCTCCTCCTCTCTCCTCTCTCCACAGCCCTTTGCCCATGTTTCTCAGAAAACGCTCACCACGGCTGGAGGGTCTGCTGCCTCCCTGGGTCCTTCTGAAGAGGGGGCAGCCTAGGTTTCCTCACCGTGGGCCGCCCAGCGCCGGCTCAGGGGCTGGTCTGGAGCGGGGATCCAGTGGTGTTTGCGGGGAGGCAGAAGGGAGAGCAGATGGTGGGAAGGAGGAGGGCAGCGAGGAGGAAAGGACGGGAGGGGAGAGGCCCACTCGCCGCCCTTCTCGGCCACCCTGGCTCCCGGACCCTCCCCAGGCCTCCTCTGCTGCCTCCGGGACCTGCTTCCTGTCAGTCCCTTCAGGTTCCCAGAGCCAGGCCTGAGATCACACCCCACAAGTCTCCCGTCCTTTGTGCCTCTTTTTTTTAAAAAAAAATCTGTAAGCCGAAACTGGTTTGGCTCAGTGGATAGAGCACCGGCCTGCAGACTAGAAGGTCTCTGGTTCTATTCCGGTCAAGGGCATGTGCCTTGGTTGAGGGCACATCCCCAGTAGGGGGTGTGCAGGAGGCAGCTGGTCGATGTTTCTAACTCTCTATCCCTCTTTCTCTTCCTCTCTGTAAAAAAACCAATAAAATAGATTTTAAAAAAATAAAAAAAATCTTTAACATGTTTTCACTTAGTTTACACTCAACGGTGTTTACTTTCAGGTGAACAGCACGTTGGCCACACAATCACACACTCCACAAGGGTGCCCCCCAACACCTGCAGCACCCACCTGGCACCAGACACAGTACAATATTATTGACTACTAGGGGCCCAGTGCACGAATCCGTGTACCTTGAAAGGAACTGTGGCCAAAACCAGTTTGGCTCAATGGATAGAGCGTTGGCCTGCAGACTGAAAGGTCCCAGGTTCGATTCCGGTCAAGGGCACGTACCTTGGTTGCGGGCACATCCCCAGTAGGGGGTGTGCAAGAGGCAGCTGATCGATGATTCTCTCTCCTGGATGTTTCTAACTCTCTATCCCTCTCTCTTCCTCTCTGTAAGAAATCAATAAAATATATTAAAAACAAACAAACAAACAAACAAACAAACAAAGGAACTGTGGGCTGGGAGGCTGCGGTGAGCACAGAGGTGGGACTTGGCCCACCCTCTGCGTCCCCCACCCAGACCTCCCGCTGCGACCCCCTCGCCGGTCTGCTGGAAGCCCCACTCCTGCCGCTGCTCCCACACACTGATGCGAGGATCAGTTGGGGCGGGTGCCAGCAGTGGGTGCCAGTGGTGGCTGCTGCCCCGATCACCCCTCAGGAGCAGGGGGAGGGGGAGAAGCCCTGAGGGGTGAGCGGGGTCAGCAGCCACCACTCGCACCCGGTGATGGCGCCAAGTGACCGGCCCCATGGTGTGGGGGAGCGAAGAATTTTCAGTAACCAACAGAGGCTCGCCCCAATGACCGCGACTGGCACCCCGCCTTGGTCTGGCAACCTGCTCACCTGCTCCACCACGCTCTGCACACGCCCCCTGTTGGTCAGCGCATGTCGTAGTGACCGGTTGTTTGGCTGTTTGGTCTATTTGCATCTTAGAGTTTTATAGAGAGAGATGTTCCCTAATGCTGTGCTTCACATCCTGTGACTGTTTCATAACAACCAATCTGAACCTCTCCATCCCATCAACTTTTCCACTCAGTCGCCCCACCTCCCTCTCCTCTAGCAACACCGGTCTCTTCTTTGTATCTGCGAGTCTGTTTCTGTTCTGTTTGTTTATATTGATCTATGGATTCCCCCTATGAGTGAAATCATACGGTATTTGTCTTTCTCTGTCTGACTTATTTCAGTTAGCATGATAGCCTCCAGGTCCATCCATGCGGTGGCAAATGGTAAGATTTAATTCTTATCATTCCATTGTAATTAATATTCCATTGTGTGAATGTACCACAGCTTTTTTTTTTTTATCCCCCCGTCTATGGATGGGCACTCGGGCTGCTTCCACAGCGTGACTATTGTAAATAACACAGCCATGAACGCAGGGCTGCATATATTCTTTCTTTTTAAAAAATATATTTTATTGCTTTTTTACAGAGAGAAAGAGAGAGGGATAGAGAGTTAGAAACATCGATGAGAGAGAATCATCGATCAGCTGCCTCTTGCACACCCCCTACTGGGGATGTGCCCGCAACTAAGGTACATGCCTCTGACTGGAATCGAACCTGGGACCTTTCAGTCCGCAGACCGACACTCTCTCCACTGAGCCAAACCAGTTTCGGCTGTATATATTCTTTCCAATTCGTGTTTTGGGTTTCTTCAGATATATACCCAGAAGTGGAATCGCTGGGTCATGGGGCAGTTGTATGTTTAATTTTTTGAGGAAACTCCATGCTGTTTTCCACAGCGGCCACACCAGTCCTTCAGGGCACCTCTTATAGGAACCTGGCCTTGACTTGCCAGTTGGTCCTTCTCCCTTTCTGCCTTGTGGTTTTTTTTAAACAGGTCTCTTCCTTGCTTAAACACACACACACACACACACACACACACACACACACACACACCTCAACTCTGGGAGGCCAATTTCTGTCTGGGATTTATTTCTCGTTTCCCTCTATGGCCAACACAGAATGCGCTGAAACGTATGTCACTTGCATCTGTCAGGATCATCTGAGTGGCTTGTGGTGGAAAACACAACCCAATCCGACTGAAGTGTGGAAGGGAGCCGTTGCTTCCTGCAACTCAAAGGCCCAGGGTTTCAGCAGGCTACACTTCTTTCTGTGACCTGGCTCTGCTCTCTTCATCACTTTCACTCTGAAACCGATTCCCCAAAGGGGTGGCAGAGATGGTTCCCCAGAAGCTCCAGGCCTAACACTCTCTTAATACATATTTTTTTTTTCACTTAGTTTACATTCGACGGTATTTACTTTCAGGTGAACAGCACCTTGGCCACACAATATCACACACTCCCCAAGGGTGCCCCCCCAACACCTCCAGCACCCACCTGGCACCAGACATAGTACAATATCATTGACTACTAGGGGCCCGGTGCACGAATTCGTGTACCTTAAAGGAACTGTGGGCCGTGAGGCTGCGGTGAATTGGTTATCTCTTTCCTAATCATCTCTTCCAAAGTCTACGGCTGTCCCCTGGGCCCGGCTGGGGTTACATGCTGAGCTCTGAACCAATCAGTGGCCGGGGTGAGGGATCCACTGAGTGACCAATGTGAACACAGTGTGGTGCAGTGGCTGGAGGGGCAGCGGCACAGGCAGGGGGGCACGGCCACGGGAAGAACTGGCTTTGAAGACAAGGAAGTGCTGTCTGTGCCCAGGTCAAGAAAGAGGAGGCCCATGAGGGTCTGCTGGTTACCTGCACGTGGAGGCCACCGAGGACAGTGAGGCCTGAGCTGTGGGGTGACCCCCGGAAAGCAGGTGGATGGAGAACCGGACGTGTCCGGAACAAGCACGCTGCTCAAACCCCCGGAAACACAGATTCCCAGGCCCGGGCCCCGACCACGGGCACCAAAGCCTGCATTTAAATAAGAGCTCCAGCCCAAACCGGTTTGGCTCAGTGGATAGAGCGTCGGCCTGGGGACTGAAAGGTCCCAGGTTCGATTCCGGTCAAGGGCATGTACCTTAGTTACGGGCACATCCCCCATAGGGGGTGTGCGAGAGGCAGCTGGTCGATGATTCTCTCTCATTGACGTTTCTAGCTCTCTATCTCTCTCCCTTTCTCTCTGTAAAATATCAATAAAAATATATTTAAAAAATTTTTTTAAAAATGAATTCCACACTGCCTCCTTCGAGCTGAGCTAGGCAGCGAACCTCTCTGAGCCTCTGTTTCCATCTGGAAAACAGGAATAATAGCAGCCACCTCCTAGGGTGGTTGTGAGGACCACATGTGTTACAGCCCCACTTCCACATGGGGAGACCGAGGCGCAGAGAGGTTCAGTATCTTAGTAGGCTGAAGAACTGGGGTTTGAACCCAGAAGTTCTGGCTCCCATTTAGCCAGATCAGTTCTCTGAGCCTCAGTTTCCCCCACACTTAAAATGAAGGTATTGAAGGATGGCTTGAAAATTAAATGAGATCCTGAAAGCCACATGCCCGCACAATGCCTGTCTTAAAAAAAAAAAAAAAAAAAAAAATACTGCTTTACACAAGTACCTTCAGATCAAGTGTTAAAAACGTGGATTAGCAGGGTTATGGCTCCACCGTGTGGTGAAGTGTGGGAACTGCACCTCCATCACCTACCCTGGAGAGGGCTCCATCTTGTTAGTTTTGAGCGTATCCAAACCCAAGCTCGAATGAAGGGGCTATTGGGAGGGATGGGCGATCACTGATGAGTAAATCAAGGTGGCAGTTCCTCGATATGGGGTCGGAAAGTTCTGCAGTGACTCTCCAGGGTTTAAACATCCTTACCCTCGTCCTGGCAGTGGTCCCAGGTGGATCCTACAGAGGCGAGGACCACTGGGTCCCTGCAGTTGACAGCAAAGAGAGACAGCCCACGCCACCAGGAGGAAGGCCTGTCGTGGCCGCGACTTTCCCAGAGGGCCCTCTGGCCTCTGGCCTGGTCCCTGCCACGTCTCTAACACTCACCATGGAGGGAAAGGCCGTTAGAGACCGTGCCTGTTTTACAGATGGGAGAACAGAGGCCCGGGGAGGATGGGGCTGGGATAAGGTCACCCGGAGAGGATGGGGCTGGGCTGGTTAGATCAGCTGAGCCGCAGGACAGGGGGGTCTTGAAGACTGGCTGAGGGGTTTGGACTTTCTCCTGCCGGCGGTGGGGAGCTATGAAATAAAGGCTCTTGAGGAAGAGATGAACCAGATGTTGGTGTCAGATGTGCCGAGGTGGACAAGGCGGGCCACGGTGGGAAGGCTGGCGCCAAGGCCGTGGAGGACGAGAGGAGGCCACTGGGACCAGTCTTCATTGCTGCTGATCCTCCCACCACCCCCTGTGTGAAGCCGGTGCGCACCCAGCTGGCGGCCCGGACCCGCAGCCCAATGCTCCTCTGCCCAAGTTCTGATCAACCCAACTCTGTCTCTTCCTCCTTCTCAACTCGTTCAAGTCCTTGCATTTTCTCACTTTGAAAGAATACCCTAGACGTCCTTGGACTTTTAAGAAATCAAAGCCAGTGGGAAATGAAATGAAGTGTTTATAATCCAAAAACTTCCCCAAAAAAATAATTGTGTTTAAGGATGTGGGTGTGTTTCAGTGTCGGAGGAAGGAGAGTGAGGACCCAGAGGTAGATGGGGCTGGACAAGGGGGTGGGCAGACCCTGCAGGGCTTGGTGGGCAGTGGTGAGAGTCTGGGTCTTGCTGTGGGCGCCCTGGGAAAACCACGGGAGGGCTTGGAACAGGGGAGGCAGGTGATTGGATGGGCGGGTAAAAATCCCAACCCTCTGGCCGCTGAGTGGAGAACGGATAGTTCTCAAGAGGGAAGAGGAGAGAATAGTTCTCCAGAGGGAAGAGGAGGGACCCGTTAGGGGCTGGCGAGATGGTCCTGGGGGAGGGGATGGGAGCAGGAACAGGTGGAGTTAGAAACAGACACAGACGGCGCGTTCCTGAGGACTCCCAGAAGGGGGTTCTAACTAAGGAGGGATAGCGCAGCCAGGACCCGCACGCCTGGGAATGGAGTTCTGGGCCCTCTCCCCAGACACTCCCTGGAGGGTGGGCCTTCCTCCCCACTCAGCTTCTCGGGAAGGCTGGACAGGAAGTCCCGCCCCTCGTCTCTCTATGCCTCTCTGAGCTAGGGTTTGGGTACTACCAGGGAGACCAGGAGAGACAGAGACCCTGACTGGGGGAGGAGCTGGGTGATGGAGGGTAAGTCCCCGAGAGGGGAATGATGATGTTTCCTCCTCAGAAAGGTCTTCCCTGACCGCCCAGGGGTGCCTCCCCCGCCCCCTCCATCCCTCTTCATCCCCTTTGTAGTCCCCAAGGACATTCTCAAAATAGCCCCTTAGTTTGCTTCTTTACTTATCATTTCCTTAGACTTGTTGTTTAAGGTCTGTTTTGTGGACTAAAATATAAGCTTTACAAGGGCAGAACTGATATGTACTCATGGATGGATGGATGGATGGATGGATGGATGGATGATGCAGCCAGGAATCCAATATTGAACTATGCAGCCCAGTAGTTTAGCTCTCTGATATCGTAAGGGGGGAAGAAAAAAAAAACCATGGATGGGGGAAGGGAAATCTTTTTTAAAAATCACTGGGAGGAGGGGTCACAAAACAGGGGGCCATCCTGGTACCTGCCTCCTGGAGCTGAAAGATATCAGGTGCCAAAGGCTCAGTGTGGGGCTCAGCAGGCAGTGAGCCCTCCACAAGCAGCTCTGGGGAGGAGGGGCAGAAGGCTGTCTTTTTTTTTGGTCCCTTTCACCTCTCCCCTGGGGCCCGGGATGCACCCACCCACCCACCCTCTGGACCAGCTCCATCCTCTATCCAGTGGTGGCGACACCCGCCGGGTGTCCCAGCACAGCCAGGAGGGAAAGCCCCTGAGCCCGAGAGAGGGTCCTTCGTGGAGACGCGCCCCAACTGCAGGGGAAGTGGAAGCTTTTATTGAAAGTTCACGGGCTCAGCGTGGAGTCCGGTGTGGAGTCCGAAAGGCCTGGCCCTGGAGGTGCCCGTCCGTCCCTGCGGGGGGCGGGGGGCGGGGGGCTGAGGGCAGGGCTGACCGTGGACCGCTGTTTGCCAGCAGGGTCAATGGCTGGGTCCTTTCTCCGGCGGAGGCAGGCGGGCGGAGGGTCGGCAGGCCGGGAGGGACCTGTGTGGGGGCGGAAGGGACTCGGGGCCGGGGACTGTCAGGCCGAGCCTTCCCAGGGCTGGTTCTGCCTCCTTCTGGGTCCACGGCGTTTCTCTCGTCTCTGCCTCCTGTCACTCAGGCGCTCAGCACCAGAAGGTCCTTCAGGGGCGGAACAGAGAACCCAGTTAGCGGGTGGGGGGTTCTGGCTGCCGCCCGGGCAGGTAGTCACCTGCCTTTGGACCAGGCATGTCACATCCTGGGAAGCGGTAGCCGGAGGGCGAGGCCCCTGGGGCGCAGGCGCCTGAGGCTCTCTCCCCCTGGCCACGCCGTTGGCTGGCAGGGCACCTTGGGTGTGTGGAAAGTCTCACGTCAGGCTTCTTAACAGCTTGTGGCCGATGCCCTCGGCCCCATCCTTTGAAGGAAGAGGCTCCTGCGGCCCCACCCTCCCCTCCCCTCCCCCCCTCGCCCTCTCCCCAGTTCCCCCGGCGAGAGGGGAACGTGGCCAGCTCTGTCGCCCCTTACTTACCTCCAAGACGTCGATGTCTGCGTTGCTGAAGTCGATGTTCAGGATTTTGGGGAGAGGGACACCAGAGCCCAGCACAGCTGTGGGGGGAAAGACAGCAATGGTCAGCGTGGCCAGGAGGCGTCAGCCTGCGGAAGGCCGCCAGTGTTTGCACGATACGGGAGTTCTATAATGATGAGAGCACAGGGCCCACACCCCAGCGCCGCCTCGCACTCGCTCTGTGGTCTCGGAAAGTCACCTGACTTCTCTGTGTGCGGCTCCCTTAATTGGAAAATGGGCTAATGGTTGTACCCAAATAATCAGTTTGTGGTGAGGATTTAATGAACAAAGCGTGAGAGAGAGAGAGAGAGAGAGAGTGTGTATGAGTGTGTGTGAGTGTGTGTGTTTGTGTATGTGAGTGTGTGTGAGAGAGTGAGTGTGTGTATGTGAGAGTGTGAGTGTGTGTGTGAGAGTGTGTGTGAGTCTGTGTGTGTGAGTGTGTGTGTGTGTGTGTGAGTGTGTGTGTGTATGATTAAGTGTAATTTAGTGCCTGGTGCCAATCACTATTGCTCCGTAAATATTCACTGATTCCATTGTGCTAGCTTCTTTTTCTATGTGGAGTCCAGAGTTTCCAGTTCTTGCTTTTCTGTCCCCAGGCCCTGGTCCTGGCAGCCACTCCTGCCCAGTGCCCACTCCCTGCCCGCTGCTGCCCGCGGAGCTCCGAGCCTTCCTGAGGCGCCGTGTGGACGTCACCTCCTCTCCGAGGCTCCCTCCGCCCCCGCCCCGAGCCAAGCACCTCGGCTCCTGCTGGCGCTCCTGAAGGACTCCGCACAGAAGCCACAAAACATTCACTCCGTTTCCCGGCCCCACCAGGCAGGAGTCTCTGGCAGACAAGGTCTGTGTCCCCGGCCTCACCCAGCCCCGGGCAGGCACGGAGGAGAGAAGGATGCTTGCGGGATGCAGGCATGGGAGGAGGCGCGTGTGGCCCCACAAAGGGCCGAGTGGATGTGCTGTTTGCTTTGGGTGGTCAGGGCCCAGGCAGACCTGCCGATTAACGTTCCAAAGCAGGGGGACGTGGTGTCGAATGAAGAGAGGAAACGAGGAAGGGAGGCAGGAAGGGCAGTGGGGGAGCTGGGTTAACGGAGGTTCCACACTCTAACTCCCGCAGGGCTTCTCAGAGAGCTGAGGACGTTGGGAATGTGCCTCGGAGGAACAGATTTCGTATTTTCCAGACTTGCTTGTCCATGGAACCCTTTTCTCAGAGTATCCTTTGGGACTAGTTTTCCATGGAACCTACTTTGGGAATCGTGGATGTAATCCAATCTCTCACTTTTGAGAATGGTGCGTTGCATTCTAGGGAGAGCGAGGGACTTGCTACCCAGGTCTCACTGTTCTGTCAACCACTGACCACCAGGGGGCAGGTGCTCTGACCCGGTAGGTAGGTTAGCTGGCTGCTGGGGTCTGGCCGATGGGGACTGGGAGAGACGCCCCAGAATGGCCCTGATCAGCCCCGATTACTGGCCAGGCCAAGGGACCCCACTGGCGTATGAATTCATGCACTGAGCCTCTAGTAAGCATATAAAAATGAATCAGGAAATATCTTGGACTGTATTGGGGGGGGGGGGCGGGGAAATAGAAGAAAGAAGAGTTTAGGAGGAAATATACCCAAATGTTGGAGATTAATTGTCCCTGGAGGTGAAATTAAAAAAAAAAAACAACTGATCTGGACTTGCAGAATCTGATATAAGCAATCAGAAAAAAAACAAAACAAAAACAACCCACCACATAAGAAAAGAAAAATAATACAGCGGAAGCCTCAAATAAGGGAGTCATTGGAACCCTGTGGTAACACTTGCATTCACAGGCTTCACGAAATAAGCTTAGAACGACGAAGCTCTCCGAGTTGCTATGGAGTCAGACTGGCTGTGCATCACACGTGCCTAGCAGACCAGTGTGCAGTCGGTCCCCAGGAGCCCCGGGAGGCACAGCACCCGCTCACCGTTCATCGCCGGCATGAATGCCAGGTCGAAAATCTTCTCCACCAGCATCTCCATGAGGCCCACCTGCAGAGTGAGAACAAGAACTCAGCCCCAGCTCCGGGTGCCGAGGTCCCCAGGGTGCCTCCGGGCCCCGCCCTGCGGCCCACGAGGAAGGAGCAGAGCTGCTCGGGGACCACCCAGGAGGCGGCAGTCAGGCCCCCCGTGACTCCAGGACCACTGACTGGACAGCCCCTGGGCGCCTCTGTAGGGTGGGGAGGCCGGGCCTCGGCCGCGGAGCTCTGGTCCAGGCCTTCCCGGGAGGCGGGGACAGACGGAGGGCCAGCCCCTCCCCCAGAGGCGCAGAGCACGGGGTCAGTGGTGCCTGCTCCACATCCCACCATGGGGCCCCTGAAGGCCCTGGGGTTCCCATCCCAGCTCAGCCTCCCTGGGCCTCTGAGGAGGCTCGCTCCCCGTCTGACCCTCCGTTTCCTCATCTGAAAAGGGGCCCAGCCCGCCCTGCTGGTGAGGATGCTGTGGGGAGCGCGGGCAGACCACGTAAAATGCCTGGATTGGAGCCTTTTCGTATACGATCGCTCTAACTTCTCCGAGCCTTGGCTCCCACGTCTGAAAATGGGAGTGGATAGTCCTTCCCTCAAAGGGTGGGCAAGCGTAGCTCCTATAAGTAGAGCTCGGCGGTGGCAACGTGCCAGGTGGCTCTACGCGGACAAGGGCACGGGACTCACCCCCCAGCGCCGCCTCTCACTCGCTCTGTGACCTCGGGCAAAGTCACTTAACTTCTCTGTGTGTGGCTCCCTTATCTGGAAAACGGGCTGATGGCTGTACCCAAATGACCAGTTTGTGGGGAGGATTCCATGAAAAGAGCTTATTGGTCTGTTCTGAGTGTGATTTGGTGCCTGGTGCCAATCACATAAATGCGGCTCCATAAATGCTCCCTGATTTCGCTGCTAGCTTCTGTGTCTCGTTAGAGTCCGGAGGTCCCAGCTCTGGCCCCGGGGGTCAGAAACCGGTTGTGAGGCCTGGCCTCCTTCTCTGAGCACCAGTCTCTCCATCTAGAAGATGAAGCTGGCCACCCCAACGCCAGGGGGTATAGTTGTTTGGGTTTGAAGAGCTTAAAAAAAATGGCAACAAGTGTTTGACTATTTCTGTGCCCGTGGGAACCACCCACGCTTGTCCTAGGAAGCAGGTACCTGTGTCCTTGTCAGTTTATAAAACTAAGGAAAAGGGGCATTCCTGAAGCTCTAACGGGGGTGGGGACCCAGAATGAACAGAGCTGACACAGGACGAAACCCTAGGAAAGGAGTGTCTGGGATTAGAAACACAGGATTCCAGAAAGCGGGGGGAGGAAGGGAGGTTAGAAATAAATCCAGACCTGCTTTTTTTTACAGATGAGGAAACTGAGGCTCAGAGGGGGTGGGTGTTGCCAAGGTCATAAGGGAGTCTGTGCAGGGCAGATGCCAACACTTTAGAGTTCATTACCTCTCTCCCCTCCCCCCCCCCCCCCCCCAGTCCCCAGCCAGTCTCAGGGGAATGCCATTCCCAGAAAATCGCACGCCGGGGCCTGAGCTTGGTACTTACATCAAAATTGCCCACATTTGAGGTTCTGAGGTTCAGGCTGGTCCTGCAGACAAAGTAGACAGCCCATCAGAGGTAGAGGTGGCCTGACTCCTGGGGGGCTAAGCTCTCAGAAGCCCCCCAACCCCCCCCACCAGAGTCCACCGGCGGGCCTCTCTTGGCCTGGGGGCAGTTAGTAAGAACAGCGGTGGTCTCCACGTATTGAGCGCCAACCAGGTACCAGCCTCGATGCCCAGGTGCTGTGTACCACGTACGCAGGCTCGGAGCGCAGCACCACCCGTGAGCTGGGTGGCTTTGGCCAAAGCACTCAACGTCTCCAGGCCTCCGTGTCCTCTCTGCACAGTGGGTGGAGGCAAGGCCTGAGTGAGCTGATCCCAGTAAAGCCCTTAGAGCTGTGCCTGGTGCCTGGCATATGCCATGTATACATGCGTGACCGTCACTATCCCGTTTGATCTTTTCAGCGACCGTGTGTGTGTGTGTGTGTGTGTGTGTGTGTGTGTGTTGTGTGTGTGTGTTGTGTGTGTGTGTGTGCTGGGGGCGAGGGCACCTGAGGCTCCAGGGCAACTTGCAATGGCTCCCCGGGAGGGAGAGCCCAGGACCCGCCCCCGGAGCCTGTGCTCCTGGCAGCCGTGCTTTTCTGGGCAGGGAGGCCTGAGGCCTGGGCTCAGGCTCCTCTCGGCACTGGGAGGGCCTCCGTCTCTCTGCGCCTGAATCCCATCAGCCAGCGGGCAGTTTCGCCCGAGAGAGGCCAGACCAGACCCGCGCTCACGGGCAGAGTCATTGGAGCTTCCTTCCAGCAGGAGGGAAACGGATATCTTCGTTCCGCCCCGACTTCCCCTCCCGCCTCCCACAACACCCGGCTCTTTCCTGCCCCTCCCAGGGGGCCCGTGCTGCCCGCACTGCCGGGCACCCCGGCTGGCCATGCAGCCCTTCTCATCCGGGCCCCGGGTCGAACTCGACCCCCTCACCAACCCCTGGGCAGCTCTGATGGGCGCCTGATTGTGAGTGACCCCAACTGTGGGGCTTGGCAAATATTTGTTGTAAGAAGGAAAATGTGCCGAGACCGGTTTGGCTCCGTGGATAGAGCATCGGCCTGCGGACCGAAAGGTCCCGGGTTCGATTCCGGTCAGGGGCATGTACCTTGGTTACGGGCACATCCCCAGTGGGGGGGGGGGTGCAGGAGGCGGCTGATGGATGACTCTCTCTCATCGATGTTTCTAACGCTCTATCTTTCTCCCTTCCTCGCTGTAAAAAAATCAATAAAATATTTTTTTTTTAAAAAAAAAGAAGAAAAATGCATGAACGAGGGCACGCACGTGCTGACGTTTGTGTACTCAACCTCATCCATCGTGAAGTGGGAATAATCACACTACTCGCATGGGCGGAGGTCAAGAAGTAAGTGAACCGAGGCGCACGTGAGGCCCAGCTCACTGCCTGGCACAGAGACGACACCCGGCAGATCGCGGCTATGATGACTCGCAGGGTGAGCCGTGTGAGGCAGGGACAGCTATCTCCAAGCTCGGGTGAGAAGGCCGAGCTGCAGAGGGGCAAGGCCAGTGGGCTTGTGTCGCCCAGGCTTCCGGGGTCACAGTGGGATGGGAAGCCAGGCCCTCCTGGCTGCAAAGCCCGAGCCGGTAACCATCCAAGGCAGCTCCGGGCCAGACAGACCAGGGTCGGCTCTCAGCCCTTCTCTGTGCTCCCTGCGTGGCCCCGAGGAGACGAACCCCCCTCCCCGAGCCCCGGTTTTCTCCTCATTACAGTAGCAGCCCCGACTCCCAGGACCATGGGGAGGCCGAGCGGGGTAAGTCCCGGTGCGGAGCCCGCACTCCTCTTTACCCGGTCCCTGTCACGGTTGACGTGGTGACTCCTGGCCGAGGCTCCTTCTGTCGGGCTCACGGCTCCACCCTCCCGCCTGGCTTTGCAGTCACTGCCCGCTTTTTTGCCGGTGCAGCCTCCTGGGTTTGGCCAGCTCTGAAAGCCACGCCAGGGGCCCTCTGAGCCCTCCCGTGCCCCTCCGTGAGCTGGCGCCGGGCGGGGCAGCACCGAAGAGGACTTCCTGGTGGGCGTGAGCCCGAGGTCGCGCCCCCCACCCCCCCCCTTACCTGTCCAGCTTGGCGTCGATCATGAGCTTGTCGCCCTCCACGGAGAACGAGGCCAGCAGCTCCGTGTCCTGGGGGAGAGGAAGGAGAGGGGAGCGTCGCTGCCACCCGGCGTTGGCCGCTGCCTGCTGAGGGCTCCTGGTGCCAGGCACCGGCTGGGGGTCCCAGAACACTGAGCCTAGAGACAGGCTGTCCCCTGAGGCTGTGGTCAAACCTCCCTTTGGAAGCTGGCACCTCAGGTAACCTCACCACAGAGGGGATTCTGGCCCACGGGAGGGGAGGAGAGGGGAGGGGAGGGAAGAGGAGGGGAGAGAAGAGGAGGGGAGGGGAGGGGTTGAACACCTCTCCTCTGCATGAACACCTCTCAGAAAGACACCTGCCTCAGGAAGCCAGCGATTGGCGTGGGTGGTCACAAGCTTCTCCCGGAGCCTGCAGCCTAGGAGACCTGCTTCAGATGAGCCTTTGCAGATGGGACCGGGCATTACCGCTATCAGTCAAAACTGCCCTCCCCTCCTCCCCCGTGAGAGAGCATAAGAGGCCCCGAGGGCATGAAGCCTTGTTGTAAAAAAACAAAAACAAACAAACAAAAAAAAAACCAATCTGTTTGCTTCCCTGTCTCCTTCACCCCCAAAATAAAATACGTCGGTCATGTGGGGAAAAAAAAATGAAGCCCCTAACAAATTCAGCTGGCGTTATCAGTAACAACAAAGATGATGACCGTTGGGATGATGGAGAAGAGGCTCCGGGTGTGTCTGGGCAGGGAGCTACGGGCACGCAGACCATTCCCTGAGGAAATGGCCTTTGGCAGGCGTGAGCCCGGAGGAAGGTATGACTTGGCCAGATGAAGGGGAAGGCATGAGGGTGGTTCCGGCAGTGGGGGTGGGGGGGGGTGGGGGGGGGAGGGCATGTGCAGAACGCTGGGGCAGGAAGAGTTTGGCATCTGAAGGACAGAGAGGAGGCCTGAGGTGAAGGCGATACGGGACCCCAGGAGGCTGCGGGGGAGGGAGCCGGGCCAGGCGGGGCAATGGGCTGGAGATGCCTCAGGCACCGGGGCGGTGAGGGTCACGCAGCGCTCTGAGCTGGATTCCACAAACATCTGGGCTGTCGATGGGGACATCTCCGCACAGCGGGGACTAGCCAACACGCGCCCCAAGTCAGGGCCGGCCAACGCCCCTCACTGGGTGAGGATTAGCCTTTTGAACCTCTCATCTGACCATGAGAGGCCTCTCCCCACACTGGGGGCTGAGCATGCCCCTCCTCCCAGACTGGAAGTGGCCCCTTTGGTCTTGAGCCCTGGGCAGAGACACTGGGAGGACACAGCACTGTGGTACGCACCCGCCAGGATAACAATCACCAACACTTTGGGTCCCTTAGGAAATGTCAGGTGCTGCTCCGAGCATCTTAATGACGCCCAGCGGCCTCACCCCGTGGCAGAAGGAAAGCAAGTCCAGAGAGAGGCGCGGGACGGGGGGGGGGGCGGGGGGGGGGCCTGAGCTCTCGCAGCTGGAAGTACTAGAGACAGACTTGAACCGGATCATCTGGCCCCGTAGCCACGCCTGCAGTCACCGTAGTGGGGGCGTGGAGATCTGAAGGCCTGTGGACTCCTCGCGAGCACGGGCCGCCCACACCCCCAGACACTCACCACGTCGATGACGCAGATCGTGGTCTCGACGTCGTTGGGCTGGGACACCATGATCTCCGAGGTGGCGAACACCTTGACCAGGGCCTTGTCCCTCTGCAGCGTCACCGACGGCGGGTTGGGCACCTGGATCCGGATGGTGAGCGGCAGGGACTCGGGGTACTGCTGGAACACCTGTGGGGAGACACCGGCCGGACTGAGCAGGCCCCTGCGGACCGGGGGGGGGTGGGGAGGGGTTGGGGGATGAGAGTGGGGGGGCACTCACACTGGCTACTGCAGATCCAGCAACATCACTGGAGTCTTACAAACCTCTCGTAAAGGCCCCAGCCTGCTGCTGGATTTGAGCAAGGGCTGCCCTTGTGAGAATGAAGGCGATGATGCCAGCAAAGACTTAGGCTCAGTGCCCAATGCCCGATACTGCCCAAGACTGGTACCGACTGCGGTGGAATCCCCAGAGCATGCACCATGCCATTAAACTGCCACATCCGCAGGGCATGTTTCCATCATGTCACACAGATTGGAAAACTGAGGGAAACCCCAGGCGAGGTGCCCGAGGCCAGCAGGAAAGTGGAGACTCCGGCCCGGAAGTCCTGCCTTGAGAGGCCCCAACGGGGACGAGAGAGGCCACGATGTGAGGCGTCTCACAGGGAAGCCCGGAATGTGGGGGGTGGTATGGGGGCAGAGCACCCTCACCCTAGTGCTGAGTGTCTTCCCTTCGGCTCCCGAGGGGAGGGACGGGCTGGAGAGAGGGAGACACTCCCGCCTTTCGTACCTTGGGAATCAGGGCTCCCAGCGTGGCCGTGGTGAGGGGAGGAAGTTCTTCAAACTGCAGGACACGAAGAAGAGCCGTGAAACACCACATGACCTCACTCATTTATGGATAATAAAGAACATTATAAACTGATGAACCATACGATAAATATAGCGACAGTAAAGCAACAAGCAGACTGTCTAATTACAGCGGGGAGGGGAGGGAAATATGGGGGAAATAAGCGATCAACCGAAGGACTTGGACACATACATATAAGTATAACCAATGGACACAAAACTCTGGGGAGGGAGGGAAGGTTTGGGGGGGCAATGGTAATATATGTACACAGATAATAATTTAATAAAAAATAAAATAAAATAAAATAAAATAAAAGAAGAGCCGTGTGAGTCCCTGAGGCTCTGGGGACAGACAGAGCTGCTAACATAGTGTGTAACTTCCTCAGGCTCTCAGCAACCGGGGGGGGGGGGGGGGGGGGGCATCTTTTCTTCCGTAACAACCCCCTGGGAGGCGCTGCCTGCCTAGCGGCAGCCACCATGCAAACCACAGGAGCTGTTCTGTGGTTGCATGGACAAGGCTGGCCACGTGTGCTGACCACGGGCATGCCTTGGAGGGAAGGAGACAACTCTTTGTCCCCTAAAAATGCAATTCTTTATTAAAACAAGGTGCAGGGTGAGCCCACATGTGTAACCAGTGTCGACTAAATGCACAATTCTGCAACATCCCTGAACCACCTGCGCTGTTGTTTTCTTAATATCTTCTTTTTTCCCCCTTTTTATTTACTTTTATTTTTATGTATTTCAGAGAGGAAGGGAGAGGGAGAGATAAAAATACCCCCCCTACTAGGGGATCGAGCCCACAATCCAGGCTGGTTTGGACTAGAATTGAACCTGGGACCCCTTCAGCCCACAGGCCGACACTCTATCCACTGAGCCAAACCAGCGAGGGCTTAATATCTTCTTTAAATTGACAAAGTTAGAAAAAAATAATAAATTATAAATAAATAAGTCGACTAACGTTTTAAAACCTCAAATACTAAAGAGTGGACAGCCACTATCCCTTGGCAGAGATGGCAACTGTAAAACTAAAGGCAGTAAACACAGAACAATGCCCTACCCCCTGCACGGATATTGTTGTCTGTGGAGGCCTCGGGCGGGGCGGGGGGGGGGGGGATCTTGTTCCCCCCGAGTTTAAAAGAGGACACTTACAGGTGCAAGAGAGGGTCAACTACACCCTGGCACAAATGGAGGCTTTCCTCTTAATGGAATCAAAGAGTGACATAATTGGTATGGTGATGTCTTAGAGAACATCTTGTTCTTATGAGAGATATACACTGAAGTTTATGGAGTGAAATGTCACATCTCTAAAAACTCAAATTGTTCAACAACAGGTGATGGGTAGATAGGTGGCAGGTGCATGGATAGCTACAGAACAAATATGACAAAACATTAACTACGGAATCTAGGCAAAGGATATTTGAGCACTAATTGTGATATTTTGCAACTTTGCTGAAGGCTTGGAATGTTTTAGAAGGAAAGGTATGGAGAGAAAAATGAGTCTGGAACGTACCTAAGAGTGTTTTATTCTTATACTAGGGGCCCGGTGGACAAAATTTGTGCACGGGGTGGGTGGGTGGGTGGGGGTGTTTCCCCTCAGCCCAGCCTGCACTCTCTCCAATCGGGGACCCTTTGGGGGATGTCCAACCGCCAGTTTAGGCCCTGTGGGATCGGGCCTAAACCAATGGTGGGACATCCCTTTTGCAATCTGGGACTGTTGGCTTCTAACTGCTCACCTGCCTGCCTGCCTGCCTGATTGCCTGTAATTGCCTCTGTCTGCCTGCCTGATTGCCCCTAACTGCCCTCCCCTGCCAGCATGATCACCCCTAACTGCCTCTGCCTCCGCCCCCACCACCCTGGCTTTGTCTGGAAGGAAATTGGACGTCCGAAAGATGGCCGGTTGACTTGGTCTAATTAGTATATTGCCCTTTTAGTAGTGCAGATAGATTATATAGAACAGGATTGCTTAAATTGGGGGGGGGGGGGAGCCTTTTTCAGCAGGAGGAGATGCTCTTGGCAGACAAAAACACATAATCCCTATATCTGGACTGATAGCCAGCCATATGCACTATACTGCCAAACCAGTCATTAAAAAATTGAACTGCTTTCTTACACCTTATACCAAACAGCTATTGCCCTAAACCCCCTCCTGAGCCCTCACCTTAGGTCTGCCTTTGCAGTTCACCCAGATTTGGTTCTGATTGGTTGGTTTCTATGCCAATCAGCATCTCCAGGCCTATCTCTGGGCCTGATCAAAGAGGCTGGGCTGATCACCAGCCCTGGAGGAGGCCCGGAGAGAAACAGAGGTGTGGCTGCTGGTGAAGCCAGGAGAGAAAGAGAGAGGCAGCGGCTGATCAACAGCTGCCACGGAGGCTGGGGATCAGACCCTGACTCTCTCTCTGCAGGCCTCTCTCTGGGCCTGATATTCAGCCCCCTCGGCAGTCAGTGCTGGGCTGCTGAGCTGGCACCTGCTGCAGTCAGTGCTGGGTCACCATGGCAACCCAGCGCTGACTTCTGGTGTCGGTGGAGCCTCGGTCATTATGGACCCTGGCTCTTTATCTCTATAGATACCTTTTAGTTACTTAGCGTGAGTGCTTACCAGGTGAAACACATACATATGTATGCATCGTATGCTTTCTACAAAGGATTGGAATAAATTAAGTAAAATGGAATAGTGAGAAACTTCCTCACCATGTGGTCTGGTGCTTAATGCCATGCCTGTGAATAACCTGAATTCTTCCTAGGCGCCACGCTTGGGTAAACACGGAACATCACTGATACACATCCATGAACTGGAGATGCGTCAAAGGGTGGGCTGTCTAGAGTTCTCACTTCACAGCAGTTTCCCCAAAGCCATGGGGACGACAGGATCAATCGGAAGGTCTCTGCTGCCCAGCCCCCGCCCCCCACCCCCCACTCCCACGCGGGGCCATGACTCACCATGCCGTTGGTGATGTCAATGTCCAGCGCCCCTTGCTTCTGCAGGAGAGTCAGCACTGAGCCCAGGAAGTTGGCAGACACGGCCAGTTGGGAGTTGGTGTTGTCGCCCATGGGGGGCAGTTCGGGCATCGTTGGCCGGGGGGCCATGGCGGGGCGCCCCAGGGGGTAGTCGATGAGCCCTCCTCCAGCCTCCCCAACCAGAGTCTGGAGAAATAGAGAGGAGCGGGGTCACGGGGATGGGGTGCCGGGAGGAAGGCTGAGGGAGGAGGCTGAAGGCGAGGTGCGGCCCTGACTCCGCCTTGATTGAACCCCCTGGGTCTGAGTGGCTCTTTCCTTTGTGGCCCCGAGATCTTCTTCAGTTTGTGATGGTGGAGGGTCTCTGCAGCTCCCACTTGGTGGCCATTTATAAGTATCGCCATGGTGCGTTGCCCTATATTTTCAACACATGTATGACACGGATCCTTTCCCCACCTCGGCCCTGCCATATGCGTTAGCATGTGTACGCACCCGCACAGTACACGTTGGTGTATCTACTCTCTAAAGACTAGGCTCGCCGAAACCGGTTTGGCTCAGTGGTAGAGCGTCGGTCTGCGGACTGAAAGGTCCCGGGTTCGATTCCGGTCAAGGGCATGTACATTGGTTGCGGGCACATCCCCAGTAGGGGTTGTGCAAGAGGCAGCTGGTCGATGTTTCTCTCTCATTGACGTTTCTAGCTCTCTGTCTCTCTCCCTTCCTCTCTGTAAAATATTAATAAAATATGTTTAAAAAAATAAATAAAAAATAAAGACCAGGCTGGTGTCCATGGCCTACAAGACACTGTCTAGTCTGCCCCGGGGGCCTCTCCACCTCATCTCGAGCCACTCTCCCCCTCACCCCCGCCTCTACAGAGCAGCCACTGGGGCCTTGTCAGTCCCCGCCACCACCTCAGCACCCCCACCATAGTGCCTCCCACACACTGCTCCCTCCCCCACACTCTCCTCTTGCGTGTTCCGTTCACCTGGAAGGTCTCGGCTCAAGTGCCCCCTCCTTCAGGAAGCCCTCCATGATCTCCGTGGGGACGTCAGATCCCTGCCGAAGGCTCTGATAGCCGGGGGCCTTCCTTCCCAGAGCTCACCATCTATACTTGCTGTACATTTGTCTGAGTGATTCTTAGGTGGCCTGCCCCCTCCGATAGACGGCAAGCTCCATCAGGACGGAAATCCTGCCCTGTGCCCCACCGCACCTCCAGCCCCAGCCCAGCGCCTGGCCCACAGCAGTGACCAGCAAGTAGCTCCTGGATGGCTAGAGGGGATGCATTGACCAGGCGTGCGCCTCCTCGTGCGCACAGGTGTGCTGTGAACACGGGAGCAGGGGTGTGCGCCTGCGCCCTGTATCTGAGGGAGCGCGTGGGGAAACACCTGTGTCCGTGCGGCCCACGGGAAGTTGTGTGTGTGTGTGTGTGTGTGTGTGTGTGTGTGTGTGTGTGCGTGCATGCCCCGTGCACAGTTAGGGACCAGATCCGGGCGTGTGCTGGAGCACGCCAGCTCACAAGAGCCGAGTCCACGCATCCCTTCTCAACTCCGTGTTCCGTGAGTCAGTAGGCAGCTTGACATTGGCCGTGGTGGGAGTATGTACACCATGGAAGTCGGCAAACGCTGCAAATCAGGCTTTTCCTTTCTAGTAACCAGAGCGGGCTGTGAACGCTCACCAGCACACCACTGGCCGGGCTCATTGCTCCAGGGCCGTGGTCGGCAAGCTCACGAGTCAACAGAGCCCGATAGCAACAGTACGACGGATGGAAATCTCTTTTTTGGAGAGCCACGTTTTTTAAACCTAAGCTTCTTCTAACACCGCTTCTTCCAAATAGTCTCACCCAGGCCGTGGTATTTTGGGGAAGAGCCACACTTCAAGGGGCCAAAGGGCCGCGTGTGGCTCGAGAGCCGCGGTTTGCCTGAAGCTACGGCTCCAGGAGAACCAAGCCCAAGCAGTGGCTCTAGCAGTGAGAAGCCGGATTGCTTGGGTTCAGATCCCAGGTTGACGTTTCATTAGCAGTGGCCTTGGACAAGGGGCTTCACCTCTCCGTGCCTCAGTTTCCCCAGGAAGAGTGCCCACCTCCAATGGCTGCCAGAGGCTAGATTGGAAGTGTGCTCAGTACACAGCAAGCACTGAAGACGTGCTGGCTGAGCTGCGTGTTTTCAGCACGGCTCCCGGAGGGCCCGGTCTGATCGTAAAAGGGTCTTGTTCCGACGCTGCTTCCCAGGCGCTTGGCAGAACCTTGGGGGACCCTCCCTCCCTGCCCCTCCGGCAGGAAGAGGGCCACCCCCCCTTGCCCCCAGGCCCAGAGGGCACTCACGTTGAGGTCCAGCTCCAGGAATTCCCCGGTCACAAGCGGGAGGCTGGAGAAGGTGTACTGGACGCTTCCCAATATCCCCAGAGGAATCAGAGCTGCAGGAAAAGGTGGGGTCACGGGTGGCGGGGGGTACCCTCTCCCTCCCAGATGCCTTCCCTTTGTTGTGTCCCAAGGCAGCAAGGCTCCAGCCCCAGGCACCATGGAGAGAGCAAGAGTTCTGGACTCAGATCCCAACCCTGCCTCTTCTTTGCTGTGTGGCCTCAGGCAAGACACTGTGCGTCTCTGAGCTACCGTGTCCTCCTCTGTAACGGGTTTAACATAACTCCTTGGCCTGTATTGTGTGTGTGTGTGTGGGGGGGGGGGGGTGGGCAGTGAGGTCCTGGTATGGATACACTTTGTAAGCTGCCAAGTCCTGGGTGCTGGGCAAGAAGCTTTAGGGTCTCAGCCGAAACCGGTTTGGCTCAGTGGTAGAGCGTCGGTCTGCAGACTGAAAGGTCCCAGGTTCCATTCCGGTCAAGGGCATGTACCTTGGTTGCTGGTTGCGGGCACATCCCCAGTAGGGGGTGTGCAAGAGGCAGCTGGTCGATGTTTCTCTCTCATCGACGTTTCTAGCTCTCTATCTCTCTCCCTTCCTCTCTGTAAAAATATCAATAAAAAATTTTTTTTAAAGAAGCTTTAGGGTCTCCACCGTGTTGTGCTTCGTGGGATCCGGCAGTTCCCTGGCTGCTTGTGATGAACAGCTTCGCCCTCCGGGCTTCCCCCCTTGTTTTTGGCCGCAAACGGAGTGAGTTTACCCGTCTGGGAAAGCCAGCCTCAAACCGCCGGGAATCCATGACCCACACCGGAGCGGCTGCCCCGGGCGGCTGCGGAGGCTGGGCACAGCTCAGCGCGGGTGCCACCGCTCTGTCGTGGTCCGAGCGGACGGACGCACACCCGCTGAGGCCGGCTGGCCTTAGGAGCGTTCGTTCGCTCGGAAACCCTGGGTCGGGGCGGGTCTGGAGCCTGGAGCGGGGACCTGGACCGTGTCCCTGTGTCTCCTGCCGCTCGCTCTCCGGGCCCTCTGCGGGCGGACGCCAACCCCCTCCTCGGGGAGAGGCGGAAACGGGGGAGAGGCCGCACTCCTGACGGGGCAGTGCCAGGGCTCCACCCAGCCTCCTGGCGCCTAGTCCAGAGCCACAGCCCCCGGGGGCAAGAGGGCCGTCCGGGTAGACGCTCCCTCGAGGCATCGGCCACACGGCACTCTGGGGGCCTGCGCCCCACCTCCCCGAGTCCTCCTCCCAGGCCTGCCCGAGCAGATGAAACAAAACAGGAAGAACTTACAGTTCACGAGACCCAGCTGGTCGTTCACCAGACCCAGCACCACGTCCACAATGGGGCAGAGCTGTGGGGGGAGAAAGCACGCCCTTCTGGGGACCCTGCAGGGCCTGCGGGGTAGGGGGTGGGGAGGCGTGCACGGGTAACAACCACAATGGAGCTGATGTTTGCTGACCTGCTCTGTGCTCGGCACTGTCCTCCCCACACCCCACAGGGAAGGCTCCCTCATGATCCCCCATTTCACAGATGGGAGAACGGAGGAGACCCAGAGAGGCGATGTGACTTGTCACACAGCTTGGAAGTGCCCGAGCCAGGACTCAAACTCAGAACGGTGTGATCCCCAAGCTCCCCCTCCTTCTCCCTCCACCAGCCTGTTCCCCCGTGTTCCTCAGAGCCAACCCAAGAACATGCCTCCACCCCCTGGTGCCCTCGGGGCCGCCTGCGTGCTCGCAGCGTTGGGGGTGAAGCTGTGGCCCTTCGGTCTGGGGGACGTCAGTGCTTCTTGCTCCCCGTGTCAGGATAGGTTCTTACCAAGTCGGGGAGGACATTGGCCAGGACCCGGTTCACTAAGTTGTCCACCAGGTTGGGGAGGAGCCTGAGGAGAGAGGAGTGGGGTGAGGAGGGGCTCACCAAGCTGGGCACACTCGGGGTCCTGGGCCAGGCCCTGTCTGGAGAGAACCTGTCAGTGCCGGCAGCTGCTCAGAAAGCTGGGGGGGTAGAGTGGGGAGAGCAGTGTGCCTTCACCCTAGCCTAGCAGGATGGGCTAGTGAGGCAAATTGGGGACTTTTTAATTGTTCATTCCCTCAGCAACCCATTCCCTCATGCGTTTACTCATTCAGCGAACAAATGTTTCTTGAGCTCCGCCACGGGCCGGCCCAGGCGGGGATGTTCCTGACTTCTAACGGCAAACTTTGTTCCCTCCTGCTCGGCTGGCCCCCCTCATGGACTGCTGGCCGCAGCTCTGCATAATCCCCCCAAAGGACACAGAAACATCTCCAAGTCGAGGAAATGAAGAAAAAAAAAAGCAAAGCAGAGCGGTGTTAATGGCATGTGCCCGTTTGTGTTAAAAGGCGGGTGGGGAGTAAGAATCTACGTTTGTGTTCGCTTCGTTTGCACAAAAGAACTGGAAGCGGGGCTCGGTGAGAAGGGGCAGATGGGAGGCGGGCTCCTCACTCTGTGCCTTTCTTTTTGTCTCTTTTTGAACCATGTCTTACCAGCTGTATTTCCCAGTGAAAATGTGAATTTAAACGTCTGTGAGGTTTCCGTGGGCTGCCCTCCGGCCTCCCCTCACGGAACACTGGGGGCCGACCTTCTCCTTCCTGCCACCCTGGGGCAGAAACAAAGACTCGGAGAAGCTCACGTGAATCAGACGTTCTTGGGTTTGGGTTGTACAGTGAGTATTTCTGCTCCCAGAGCTTAGATCAGGCGACAGCTGGGCGGATGGGGCCAAGAGATTGATAACACGGGGGCGGTGGGGGGAGGGGGGAGGAAGAGGGAGGGAGGAGCAGAGAGAGAACAGAGGCCTCCAAGAGAAAAGCTGAAGGGTCTCCATTCTGAGCTGCCTGATGTGCTCTCATCCAAGACCATCCCCCAGAGGGGAGTGGGGGTGGGGGGGGCCACAGGCAGGGGGCATGCTGGCCATACACAGACACTTGAAACCTCTCTCATCAGAGGGTGGGAACTTGGCCGCCTTGTGGGGAGGGTGCAATAGGAAAAATTTCACACACACACACACACACACACACACACACACACACACACACCCTAACCAAGTCTGCACTGGACAGAACCCACTGGGAAATGTCCTCTTGGATTGGGGCACCAATGGACACATTCAGAAACTCTTAAAAGGTGCCAGCTTCTGCCCTACGGCTTTACATTCACTATTTCAATTCCAAAGGAAAGAAGAACCACCCCCAGGTAACCGATGAGCAAACCGGAGTTCAGAGAGGGCCACGGAACTGCTCAACAGCACACAGCAAGGGCCGGTGGAGCTGAGATCTGAACCCCAGGATGCTCCCAGAACCCCTGCTCATAACGTGCAGCCGCTATGCCACCACCCCCCAAGGCGCTCCCGGTGGGCACTCACCCTCGCAGCAGCCTGACTTTGATCCCCCCCAGGAGGGTGTCGCATCTCTCGATGACCAGCCTCGGGTAGCCCGTGCGGTCCATGGTCAGCCGGACCTTGGCCGTGATGTTCACCTCCACAGCGATGTCCAGGAAGCCAATGAGACTGGAGGAGACCAGGAGGCCGGGGAGACAGAGAGTCACCCCCAGCCTCCGAGCAGCTCAGCCGCAGCCAGCCCTGCTGGCACCTCTCGCCCATTGCTGGCCCTGCCCCTTGCTAGTATGCATCGTGGATCCCTCTCCTCGCTCATCTCTAGGGATCCCAGGGGTTCTGGGAGCATCCCGGGGTTCACACCTTTGTTCCCTGGTCCCTCAAGTTACCCGTGAACAAGTCTGTGTCCCTCCTCAGTCTGTGGGAGATTCTAAGGCTGGGGGCGGGGGTCAATAAAGGAACTCTACATGTACACTGAGTGGCCGGATTATCATGATCTCTGAACGCATAATAATCTGGCCACTCCGTGTATTTGTATCTCCAATGGGTACCAAGAGTATTCTAGATTTTTGCTGGAAATCGACTACCCATTTGCCCTGAGCTTTCTACCAGCCAGTGCCAAGGGGAAAACTGATCAGGTGCACGATCTATAGTAGTATCTTTGAAATCAAATAAATGAGGCACTCAAGAGAAGTACACTGAGTGGCCGGAGTATTATGCGTTCAGAGATCATAAAAATCTGGCCGCTCAGTGTAAATTTTGGTTTCCAAGGTGAGCACCCAGGGACCTAACTTTGTAGACATGACCTCAACCCGTAGGGAGGAATCCATGCACACGTCCACATCGAGGTCCTCTGCGAGCACAGGCGCAGGCACTATTCAGGGCGGCAGACGCCTGTGGCCACAGCCGCGTGGAAAGGGCGATGTCCGTACGCCCATTGCAGGCAAAGACACTCAGCTTCAGTGACATTAGGGGACGGGCCCAAGGTCGCACTGCTTAAAAGAGAGTCGGGATTTGAACCCAGGCTGTCACCTAAGATCTTAACCGTCTCGCAGACCGCCCTCACTGCTGACGGGGACTAAAGATGGCCTGAGCCCCCGGGTGTAAGCTGTGCACTGCGTGGAAACACATTGGACCTCATTAGTCCCCACATTAAGGACAAGGAGGCTGACGTGTAGGGAAGGGACCCACGTGGGATGCCGGGGTCCCCTCCGGGGCTGAGGGCACACACCTCTTCCCGTTGATGGCCACGCGGGTGTACAAGCTCAGGTAGACGCCCACGCCGGGCAGGAGCCGAACGGACACCCGAGGGAGGGTCAGCTCCACAATCCGCAGCCTGCACGGGACCAAGAGCAATGAGAGGACAGGGCGCGCACACACACACACGCACACGCACACGCACATGCACACACACACACACACACACCCGCTGCGGGCCATGCCACTCCCCTGGGGAGTGCCCTCCCTCACACACCCCTTGGCTGTGTCCCGTTCAGTCGTCCTGACGCTATAGAGACCTGAGGCTTGTGGGTAGAACTTGGCAAACATAGAGGATAAAGGCAAAGATGCCATGACCCCTACTCCCACTGGCCAGAGGCCCACTCTGCATGTCCATGCATTTCCTAGGACTTTTTTTTTCAATTTAAAGATGCCGTAACTTTGGCTTGCCCCTGCCCCTCTAGGCCTGGTTTCCTCCTACACACTCTCAGATTTCAGCTCAAGGTCCTCTTCCTCCAGGAAGCCCCCCCGCCCCCCACTGTACACATCCTCATTTCTCCATGAACTTCTTACCGCTGAGGCAGTGGGGGGGTTATTTTTTCAGGCATCGTTATCCTTGTCCACGAGGACAGGAGATATGTCTTTTCTTGGCTAGCCATGGGGCCCTGTCCCCAATGCCAGCACAGTGCCCAAACCATAGCAGGCGTTCCAAATGTTTTTTAATTAAACAGTGAGTGTGAGGAGGAAGCTGGGCAGAGTTGACATTATAATATATACAGGGTAGGGGAAAAGTAGGCTTACAGTTGTTCACATGGAAAGTAACAATTAAAACAGTAATTCATACATATCAATGAGAGCGTAAGCTCTGTTTCACGTACTCACAACTGCAAACCGACTTTGGCCCCACCCTGTGCATGATTTTAAATCCTTGGGTTCCACCTAAACTATGTCCCTCCGGCCGCTCTACAGGTGGAAGCGTTGAGACTCGGAGGACAGGAACGGTCCAAAGTCACACACACGTCTACAAGGCTGAGCTGGGACTCAAATTCAGGGCCGTTGAATGACAAGACCCAAAACCATCCAACTTGAGATTCTCGAGACGCCCAGGCCCGAGGCCAAGCCCTGAGGTGCCCGAGGCTCCGAAGACCATCCCTCCTCCACCCCCAGGTCCACGGTGACCACCGGTTTGGAGATTCATCCCCGGGGGACCTGGTGGGGGAGATCCTGGTGGGGGAGATACCTCCTTACCCCGTGATGCCTTGCACCGTGCTCAGGATGCCTCCCTCGCCGAGCACGCCCAAGACGCCGCCTCCTCCGAGAAGCCCTCCGTCGCCGAGAAGGCCGCCTCCGCCCAGCAGGCCGCCTTGGCCCGACAGGACGCCGTTGTTTGCCAGGATGCCGCCTCCGCCCAGCAGGCCGCCTGAGCCCAGGGCCCCCGTGGCCACCCCGGGCGGGAGCTCTCCGGGCCGCAGCTCTCGCCGGTGAAGCCTGCCCACGGCCGCGGCGCCTTCGGCTGCCTTATAGAGCCTGCGGTCCCTGCGGCCGCCGCCGTGGGCGTCCTCGTCTCTCACGTTCCCATCCGACTCGAGAATCTCGCCGTATCGGTATTTGGCCCCGAGATGGGCGGTGTTGTCATTGGTTTGGACGTGACCGTACTTGTAATTACCGCCAAGCTGGTGGCCCTTCGTGTACTTTGGGGGGCGATCTCGGACGTGGAAATCATTGTAAGGAACACCGCCAGCACCTCGGGGGTAGGCCACGCTTCTGTAGTCATCGGCATAGTGCCGGCCACCACCCAGCAGACCACCACTGCCACCCAACAGGCCACTGCTGCCACCCAACAGCCCCCCACCATTGCTGCCACTGCCACCCAACAGCCCTCCACCACTGCTGCCACCCAACAGCCCCCCACCACTGCTGCCACCCAACAGCCCCCCACCACTGCTGCCACCCAGTAAGCCTCCTCCAACTCCGCCCAACAGGTCCCCGCCACCCCCTCCACCACCGCCACCAAGCAGGCCCCCCAGGAGACCACCTCCCCCGCCACCTCCACCTCCACCAAGCAGCCCCCCCAGGAGAGGCCCGCCGCCTCCACTACCAGCTTTACCCACGGGCACCTCCCTCAGGGCCGAGTGGAGAGCATCGCTCTGCTGCAGTTTGCCGGAAATGGCTGCGGAGAAGCAAAGGCGTGTCAGGGGTTCCTCCCTTTCTCCACCTCCAGCCCCCAGGAACCCCCTGGGAGCCCTGCTTGGCTCGCCGGGTCCCCCCCTTTGCCCATAGGTACAATGGCCGGGCCAAATGGGGAGATTCCTCCAGTCCCACCAGCCCTGGTGTCACTGGGAGCTCATTAGCTGCTGGCTTTGGCCTGCTCACACATTCTCTAGATTTCAACAGCATTCAGCCCAAACCAGGTTAATGTGCTTCCTCACCCTCCCTTCCAAGTGCTCCATACTTTATAGCTCAAAAACCTACTTCCTCCTGCATTATCCCACTGACTCCTGGGAAATAGTCAAGGCCACGATTACTGTCCCCATTCGATGGATAAAGAAAGTGAGGCCCGTGACACTCAGATAGGAAATGGCCTCATTTTTATTCTCATGGAAGCCTTGGATGGGAGTTGGGACAGGGAGATTAGAGGCAGGAATAATTACAGCTCCCGGTTTTGAGAGCTGCCTATGTACCGGGAACTGTGCTAAGTTTTCACCAAAAAGATCAACTTGTTTAATTCTCCTATCAGTCCTCTGAGATGGGATCTTTGATTGCACCCATTTTGCAGATGAGTAAACTGAGGCTCATGGACTTAAGGTCACACAGTCAGTATCTGAACCCCAGGAAGACTGACTCCAGGACTCAAGCTCTTACTCACTGCTCTCTACTGCCTCGTGCATAAAGTTCCCAACATGATGTCTGGCACATAGTAGGTAGTACTCAGGAAATAGTAACCAAAATGAAAGGGGGGGACTACAGCCCAGAGAGAAGTCACCCATCCACCTGCTGTAGAATCTGCCGTGAGGAAGGGGGTCCTTGGGAACTTCAGAGTAGGAAGGACTGCCCTGCCCCCCTCAGTGCCACACCTACCCGCTTCAGGGATGGACTCACCATTGCTCAGCACATCCTTGGTGACCCTGAGGACCACGTTTGTGCTTTCATGTTGGCCACACACAGCTGCCACCGACAGAGCAGCCACACACCAAGCCGCCCACATGCTGGCGTTGCTTCCCTGCTGGAGACAACGCATCAGATGGCTAGTGGCTGGTCATCACCTCCCTGGACAGCAAACGGGGCGAGGCACCTCCTGGCCCGACAGGACGTGCATTCTCAGCCGCCGCGAGGTAGTCGCCATTTCGGAGGCCTCCGAGAGTCGTATCAGGACCCTGTTTATTGAGTGTCTATTATATACCCGATACAATGTGTTATGATTAGAAAGCAGAAAGGATCCCAGGTCACACGGTGGGGCAGAGTCCAGAATTTCTGTTACCACCTTCTGAGTTTTTCAAACGGAACTGAATCTGGAGATGCAAAGCAGACCCATTAACTAAACTGCTTCCAGAACATGGATGTCCGATCATCTCCCAAGATGAAGTTTTTAAATGAAGCTTCAGGGAAAGAGGTCATGAGGATTCCAACCAGAACAGCAAACTGGGAGCAAGCAGGCTCTGGGGAAATCTCTCCAGCATCTACCCCTTTATTGACCTACCCATCCATCCACTCAGCCCCTCAGCCACCTACTGCTCCAACCATCAATTCTCCCTCTCCCTCCCTCTCTCCATCCATCCTGGCAGCCATCCTACCACTCATTCATCCACTCACCCATCTACTCATCCATCTGTCCATTTCCCCCTTCAGTCATCTTACCCATCTGTCCTTCCATTCCTCCATGACACAGCCAGCCAACAAGCCAGTCATATATCCATCCATCCATCCATTCACTATTCCATTCATTCTTCCATCAGTCCATCCATTTATCAGAACATTCACACAGCCACCCGTCCATGCTTCCACCAGCCAGCCAGCCAACACCCTCTCCCATCTCTTTGCAGGAGACAGTTGTCTACCATTTGGTTAAGAGAAAGGGCTCTGGGTCTTTGGGTGTAATCCTTACATAAGAGACTTTACCTTTCTTTTAATCCTCACCCAAGGATATTTTTCCATTGATTTTTTTTTTTTTTTAGAAAGGGTGGAAGTGAAGGAGGTGGGAGAGAGAAACATCTATCTGTTGCCTCCCACAGCTCCCAAACCCAGGTCATGAATTGAACCTTCAACGACAGTATGTGCCCTGGATGGGGAATCCAACCTGTGACCCTTTGGTCCATGGGCCAATGCTCTGCCCATTGAGCAAACCAGTGAGGGCTAGACGTTACCTTTTTGAACCTTTGCTTCCTAATCGTAACACATTGCATCAGGCGTGTCACAGACGCTCACTCAATAAACAGCATCAGGTGTTACTGTTTGGGGACTCTAAATCCCAGACCTCTAAGAACTGGGTCTGAAGTTGTGAGCGAAGGGGCTGTGACTGGAGGGGCGAAGCTGCATGTGCGGGTGAGGTGGTGAGCCTCCAGGAAACTTCATTCTGCTGCCTTCAGTGCCATCACCCGCTCCTCTCACTCCATCAGCCCGGGCTACCCCTTCTCCAGCCTCAGAGAGTCACCACCTCACATCTGGGCCAAACTGTGAAATGCTTGGCTTCAGCCCCCTCCCCTCACTCACCCTCTTTCCCTTTTCCCTGCTCCCATTCCTCTTGAAGTTCTCCAAGCCCTCAAGTGTTTTCCCTCCTCCCACTGCTCCCAGGAGAGTGCCAGAAGCACTCATTTATACTAGAATGTGAAGGACTAATATGTGTAAGAATTTTTCTGTCTTCCTAACCTCGTCCTAACCCAGGGGTGGGCAAACTTTTTGACTCGAGGGCCACAATGGGTTCTTAAACTGGACCGGAGGGCCGGAACAAAAGCAACCTGACCATGCTGGCACTCTCATCTCGGGCTGCTGGTGAAGGAGCGGAGGGGAGAGCAAGAGAACCCTCCATTCTTTCGGCTCCGCGGGCCGGATAGAACAGCCGAACGGGCCGGATCTGGCCCGCGGGCCGTAGTTTGCCTACGGCTGTCCTAACCCCACTACCCATAAATCTGTGTTCAATCAGGTGCCACCACCTTCAGTTAAAAAGATGGGCTTTTTTAATGGAGGGATTTCTGGCATCAGCGAGCAGCAGACCTCCGCTTCCCCCTGTCAGCCTGGACCCTGAAAAGGGAACAGACTCCTCCTTACCCCCTGGGAAGTCCCTGCAGCTCAGTCCGGAGAGGTCCCGTTCACTGGCCCCTCTGCTCTGCGCCGAGTCTGGGCGCAGGCCCCTTATATAGCAGCCGGAGCCGGAGTCCAAACCCAGAGAGGGAAATACCGTATAATTATAAGAGACCGGGCAGATTTGCTCTGCAAATTGGGCACTGAGCCCCAAAACCACAAGGGTTTGCGGTTTGTGGCTAATTCCAAGAGCTGTGCTCAGCCCCGGATGGTGTCACATGAGCCGGGGTTTATCAGCCCCTGGTCTAGGCATATTCCTGGAGACCCCTGCTAGGCCTCTGCAGGGGTGAGCTGGGAACATCCCCAAAAGCATCTCTCTCATTTCCTGCTCCGTGGCAGGCCCTGCTCACTCCAGGTGGCCTGGGCAGGCAGGATGTGCCCCGACCGGACTCAGCTTCGGGCTCAAAGCCTGCTCAGTCCCTGGCTCTCCGCACGACTTTGAGCCAGCCACTTCCCTTCCCTGTGCCTCCTGTTACTCCCACCTGCCAAATGGGTGTGATATCCACCTCACAGGACTGATTTGAGAACTCAGGGAGATGTATAGGAGTCTGACCCTTCAAATCTGAGGCTGGTGTGAAGAGAGCAAGCGGCTGGGCTTAGTTTGAGCTGCAGGCTTCCTCCCTGTGATTCACTATGAAACGGTCTTGTCACCAGCTACTTCTACCATTAAAACTGTGTTGTAATTCCTTTATCACATAGCTATACTTGTATCGGTTAATCCATCCCTTTGTTTAATGTATTTCAAAGTAAGTTGCAGACAACAGTACATGTCCCTCTGAACACTTCAACGTGTACGCCATGAAGATTCTTTCCTTTAAATGTAAGCTTTATGTACGGTAAACGTCACAAATCTTAAATGTTTATTCGTGGAGTTTTGGCAGTATTATACAGCCATGTAGCCCACACCCCTATCTCAACATAGAGCACCTCCATCGCCTCAGAACGTTCCCTCCTGTCCCTTCCCAGCTAATGCCTGCTCCCACCCCTCAGAGGCAACCACTGCCCCTTCTAGACCGCTGGGACGCAGCCCAGACCTCTTCCCTGGCACCCAAGGCAAGTCTGCCTTCCGCACTCCGTCCTGCTTCCGCCCCGGCCTCCTGCCTCCTGGCCTTTGCATGGGCAATGCCTGCAATCTAGAACACCCTTCTCCAGACTCCACCGCTCAAACCGGTGCAGAAATGTCGGCTGCTCTGGACAGCTTTCTGCGATGATTCTCGACCTTGATTCTTCCTCTGGGCCACTCGGGGTCCTGCAGCCCTCACTGAGATGGTGTTGCTCTGGGGAAACCAGGCAAAGCAGGCCTGGCCCCCACCCCTAGCCCAGCACAGGCACAGCTGCCAGTGCCATGAATGAATGAATGAATGAATGAATGCTCTTACTTCCACTAGACAAGGAGCTCTCCGAGTTTCTCCTCCCCCAGCCCCAGCCCAGGCCCTATGTCTGTGTTTAATTGATGCCCCCCTCCCCCTGCCCCCACTAGGTCCACCTGAGAATCCTCTGGAATGAGGGGCACCTCGTTCTCCCTGCCAAGGCCTGCTCAGGTCAGGGGGAGAATACATATGTTTTCCTGGACTCTGCAAGGAGATCCTTCTCCTCCTTCCCAGGAGGCAGTGGGGGCTCTGAAGGCAGGCACGGTTGATGTCAAGTTTGCCGACGTGACCCCTGGCTCCTGGGCCATCCCCCCCTCTGGAACCCAGTTTTCTCTGCTGCTGTGGGCACACTAACAGACAGGCCCCGGAGCTGGGTGCTGGGTGCTGGGTCTGAATTCTGCCGCCAGTTCTCTCCAAGCCGCTGCTCCTTTGGTTTGAAGACAGTGACAGGAGCAACCTGGCCTCAAAGGATGTTGGGAGGGGTGAGTGACTTAATCATGCAAAGTGCTGGGAGCAGGGCCTGGCACACAGCAGGTGCTCAGAAGATGGCATTTTCATCCTCATCATCCCGGTCCTCAATGGCTCCTTGTGGCAGCAAGTCTTCGAAAGCCATGAAGGGTGTGAGGCGGCGTCTCAGCTCGGGACCTGGATTACCTTCTGCCCCATCATCTGTGGGGGCTGGAAGGGCTCCAAGGACCAGGACCTCAAGAGTCATGCACCTGTGCTTCCACCCTCCTCTGTCCTATGTGACCTGATGGTCACTTCCCCTCCAGGACCTCAGTCTGGCCATCTGAGAAGTGGGCCTCATTGCACTTTTCCAGTAGGGTTTTGAGGATTTCATAGGAACCTTCCAGAATGTGCCCAGAGCCTCGCGGAGGCTCAGTAAGCAGCAGCCCCCTTTCATCTCCCCATCACCTCCCACTTGGTGTGATGTAAGTGCTCGCTCAACAGACATATTACCTTTTATACTGAAATACAGTACAAAGAGGGCCGTGTGCCTCCTCCACCCTCGGCCCGCGGGGACCAATGCACATTGTAAACTGTAGGGGGCAGTGCAGACACAAAGGTGGTTACCGTCAGTCACCTGAGGCTCTGTGCCAGGCCTACCCCCTGGGGCTCCAGGAGGATTAGTGTAACTGTGGCGCCTGAGGGAGGTCACCTGGGCTTAGCGTCCAAAAGGCACCTTTGTCTGAGCTGGAGCGACCAGGCCCTGGGAGGTGACTCACCCAAAGGTGACTCAGCCACGTAGGAGGCCACATGAGGGGCTCATGCAGGGGCCGCAGGGACCAGGAAACAGAATCCGTCCAGCAGCTCTTGCCTCCCCCATGAGCTGTCAGCCTCAGGGCTGCAAGCTCAGCACAGGGGCTCCCTGCACATCCTGGGTCATGCCCCCTCACCCCACCCTAAGCGTGGGTTCAGAGCCTGGGCTTTGAGCTCAGAGGCCTGGATTCAAATTCTAACCTTATCATTCCTAGCTGTGCACCGTTGGGTGAATCACCTAACCTCTCTGTGCCTCAGTTCCCTCAACTATAGAATGAAGGCAAAAACAGTTCCTAGACAGGAGGGTTGATTCAAGGAGTCGATGACATGATGTATCTCAAGCACTTAGTAAGCATACAATAAATGCAGCTAGTACTACTTTGGTAGCATGGCAAAGCCCAGGCTTTGGAATTAGGGTCGGAAGGATCTGGTTCGAATCCCGGCTCTGCCACTTAGGAGCTGTCCAAAAGGGGGTGTTCAGCATTTGACACGGCGCCCGGTATACAATAGGCACTCAAAGGAGGTTAGCTGCTCTCATAGCCACTCTGTGCGGCCACAGGACTCGCCAGGATGAGGCAGACGCCATCGGGCAGTGTCAATCCCGTGTGGCAAATACAATAACAGGCCCAGCCTGGGGCACGGCGAGGCTGGCAGCTGCGTGTGCCCGTGCATTGCGGGGTGATAGGAGTTTGCCGGGCACACAGGGGACAGGGCTGCCCCAGGAAGAGGGAAGGGCTGTCCAAAGGTCTGACTACCCATCATGCACATTCACCACGTGCCAGGCACTCTTCTTAGTACTTTGATTGTCTCATTTAATCCTCAAACAACCTATGAGTGAGTCCTATAGCAGAGGTGGGCAAACTTTTTGACTTGAGGGCCACAATGGGTTCTTAAGCTGGACCGGAGGGCCGGAACAAAAGCTACCTGACCATGCTGGCACTCTCATCTTGGGCTGCTGGTGAAGGAGCGGAGGGGAGAGCAAGAGAACCCTCCGCTCTTTCGGCTCCGTGGGCCGGATAGAACAGCCAAAAGGGCCAGATCCGGCCCACGGGGCCGTAGTTTGCCCACCGCTGGTCCTATAGTTCCCATTTTACAGATGAGGAGCCTGAGGCACAGAGACAACTCTGCTCTCTCTCCATGCTCCAGGGTGGGGAGAGCGAGGGGGGTGTTGGCTGAGGCCAGGTCATAGCAGCCTTGAATGCCAACCTGGGATTTGGGATAATTTCCTGCTGGCAGTGAGAATGCACCATTGAAGGGTTGTCAGCAGTGAGACGTGGTCCGATGAGATCAGGGATGACGGGCTGGAGGAGGATGGGATGGAGGAGAGGAGGGAGGGAGGTCAGGAAGGGTAGGTGCGGTCCTCATGAGGAACGAGGAGGGTGTGGGGGGTATGGGTGGAGAGGAGAAAACAGATGAAGATCGTGGCCTAATGCAGCGGAACACGAGCTAACGGGCACCAAGAGCTTCTGAAGGGCGAGTCACCATCCTGAGAGCTGGTTAACCCTCAAACCTTGCTCTTCTCACCCCCAAGTTACTGATGAAGCGATTCAGAGATTACGTGACTTGCCCAAAGCCATGTTGCTGGTGCTGGGATGGCATCTGAACACAGACAGCTAACTCGAGCCACTCATTTAACCTCAGCTCTGTCCTGGATGGAGCCAGGAGACAATGGAAGCGAGAGAGGAGTCAGAGAGAAATCCTAACATGTCACTTAGTGCCTGGCCTGGCAGTAGACGGGGCCAGTATTTGCAGGGTGGGTGGACGGGAGGATGAGAGGAAGGGAGGGAGGGAGGATGACTGAATAGATGGGAGGATGGATGGGTGGATGGAAGGATGATCACGGGGTCATTACTAGTGGGCAAACCTCAAGATGGGCTCCAACTCTCCTGTGTCCCCCCAGATCCGCAGAGCCAGTTCCAAAACTGTGTTGGCACCTCCTTACTTGTAAATGCCTTTTGGGGGCCATTTCCTAGAAATAAGGGTGTCCATCCTGAAAGTGGAAATGCAGGTTTCCCATCCCAACCCTGCCACTATGTGTGTGGCCCTGGACCGGCCAGGCCCTGCCTGGCACCTGTGTCCCACCCGAACCACGAGCCTTGGCATAGCTGTCTCGGAGGCCTCCCGGGGGGTGTCCACGGCTGAAGGGCAGCTAGTGGGGATCCTCCAGGACCGGGTCTCCTTGCTTCCTGGAGTGCCAGTTCCTTTTCTCCCTGGAAAACTCCTATTCATCTTTCAAAACTCAGCTCAGCCGAAACCGGTTTGGCTCAGTGGTAGAGCGTCGGTCTGCAGACTGAAAGGTCCCAGGTTCGATTCCGGTCAAGGGCATGTACATTGGTTGTGGGCACATCCCCAGTAGGGGGTGTGCAAGAGGCAGCTGGTCGATGTTTCTCTCTCATCGACGTTTCTAGCTCTCTCTCTCTCTCTCTCTCTCTCTCTCTCTCTCTCTCTCCCTTCCTCTCTGTAAAATATCAATAAAATATATTAAAAAAACCCCAAAACAACTCAGCTCAGATGTACTACTGAGACGTGTCCCCAAGTCAGAGAGACAGAGACAGCCAGAGACTCAGACAGACTGGGAGACAGAGTGAAGGAAGAGGTATTTAGAGAAGCGGACCATGGAGCGGGGAAGGGAGTCAGGAGGGACACAGGGAGCTCGGGGCAGAGGTGGAGGAAGGTGGCACAAGGTTGACACAGGCCAACCAGGTAAGCTTGAGACACAGAGCTACAATGATGACTAGGCCCGTAGTCCCCTCCCCTCCCAGGAGCCCCTGCCTGGAGCGCAGGAGGACACCAGAGGCAGAGGCCGAGGTGGCCTGTGTGTGACTGGGGAACAGACTAGCCAGGAGATGCTGACACAGACAGTTTATTGAAAGCCAGGGGCCGGCCACTGTGGCCCAGAGCTCTCTCTGAAGCAGAGTCCTGTGGCTAGTCCTACAGTCCCCACCCGGGTGGGCCTGGGTGGATAAGGGACATTTATACTGTCACTGACACAGGCTAGAGACTGGGAGGGAAACTGAGGCAGGGTGGGCAGGTCGGCAGGATTTTGGCGGTCAACGGGGAAGGGGAGCGGCCATCTCTCAGCTCAGGATGCCACAGTCAGCACAACAGCGTTCTGCAAGGAGCAACGGTTCTTGGTTAGGCTCTCTGAGTCCAAACACACCTGTCCTCCCACCTCTACCCCCGTCTCTGCATCCATGTCTGTGCCTCCCCCCCCCCCCCCCATGGCCTGAGGTTAGCACTGCACCTGGAGCACAGCAGGCACTCACTGAGTGGATGAATGGACAAGCAAATGAATGCGTAATAAATGACATCCGGCTTGAGAGAGGTCACTAGTTTGCTGGCTTTAGTTCTTAAGAGACCCAAGTTCAAGTGTCATTTTTAAAAATATATTTTATTGATTTTTTTAGAGAGGAAGGGAGATGAATAGCCAGAAATATCGATGTGAGAGAAACATCAATCAGCTGCCTCCTGCACACTCCCCATTGGGGATGTGCCCGCAACCCAGGTACATGCCCTTGACTGGAATCGAACCTGGGACTTTTCAGTCCTCAGGCAGACGCTCTATCCACTGAGCCAAACCAGTCCTGACTCAAGTGCCATTTTTATCCATTAATTTACTGTGTTGAACTTGGGCCAGAAATCGGACCTCCTTCAGCCTTGGTTCTCATCTGAGAAATGGGTCCAAAACTCTCTGCTCTACTTCCCAGAACTGTTCCAAAACTCAAAGTTGTGCTGGGTTGAACAGGGATTGTGAGGCTATGTCTACGTTCAACAAGAAAAGGGTCAGGATCTGTTAGCCACGCCTGCCACAGGCACAGGCTAAGGAGGGACAGCACATGTACACGTGCCGCTCCTGGACCAAGGGAACAGCGATCCTGTGAGTGAATCCGAGATCCCACCCGATAGGCCAGACGTGGGTCTGAATGGATCAGGAAAGAACTCTGTAATTGACTGGCAATGCCTGCCATGGGCTAGGAAGGAAGGTGTGGCCGCACTTGTGTCTTCTGTTTGCCACTCCCAAGCTCAGTCGTTTGTAATTCCCCGAAGCAGTTTGGAAAACGGTGCGCGGGCAGACCAGACGATGAGCAGAGCTCTCCCCTAAGGAGTTTCAGCCATGGCTCTCCGCAGACACGCGTGCGGCCCATCCAGACCCCACCTGTACGCGACACTCACCTCGATGACCTCCAGCACTGCGTGGCCAAAACTGACATTGAGAACGTTGGGCAGGGGGATACCAATATCCAGGCCCACTGTGAAGAGGAAAAGGTTGAAAGCAAAGATGTGGGGTAAGGGATCAGGGTGGGACCTGCGGACCTTATCCCCCCACTTTCCTTGAGCCAGCCACTTCTCTCCTTGGGGACTCGGTTTTTCTTATTGGCAGACTCCTGCGTGTCCTACTAAACTCAAACGAAAATGCCCCTTTTCTGTATCGGCCCCTCGGCACACTCTGGGCCGTATAGTCTCACCACTTGCTTATGTGAGCACTCTCCCCTCTGGGTTGTGGGCTTGAGGAGAGGACTCGGGTCAGACAGCTCTTGGGGCGCAGAGTCTGGTGCGAGGTAGATGCTAAGTCAGTGTTGGGCGGATGGAAATATTGGTGCCTCAGTTTCTGCATCAGCCCCTCTCCAACCTCAGTGTCCCTCAGAACAAGGAAAGCGGCAGCAGGTTTGGCAGTCCCCAAGTTCAGACACTCCACGTGTCCAAAGAGAGACAGCGGAGGCCACCCGTACCGTTGAGCTTCGGCACGTACACCGCCCGGACCACATCACTGAGCCACGCTTCTAAATGGGACGCCTGCAAGAGAGCACAGGGAGGCGGGGGGGCGGGAGGTGGGAGGTGGCTTCGCAGGGAGCAGCTGCTCCTTCCCGGGGAGGGAAACCCGAGGTCCAGCTGCCCCAGCCTCCCCTACGCCCGGGGACACAGCTCCTGGTGGGCACAGGCCCGCGGGGGTGGAATATCTACCAGTGACCCCACAGGGGACTCTGGGTTAGGACAGCTCCCCCATGGGCCCCGTGAGCTTAGAGGAGCTGCTTCCTAGAGGAGGGCTCTGCGGGGCCGGGAGGGGCCCATGCCTGAGAAAGAAGGAGGACAAGGTGCCCAGCTCCAGGAGACTCTGTGTGGCCTGATCTTAGGTTCCTACCAACCTAAGAACCCTTAGAATGTTCTAGAACCTGAGAGGGTCATTTAGATTCCAGAACCACAGAACCATGTGAGGAGCAGAAGACTAAGGGCTCTGTGGGGGCTTGGAAACATTAGAACATTTCTGAGTTCAGGAGCCTGATTACTTGTGTGAAGTCCCAGAATTTTGAACCTTTGTGGGATTCTGGAAATTTACGACTTGGTAAGGTTCCAAGACATTGATAGGTCATGAAATTCAAATTCACTGTCCTAAGGGTGATCACACACACACACACACACACACACACACACACACGCCCTCGTGTCTGTCCACTCTGGCTTGGGGCAGAGCTCAGACTGGGGCCAGATCAGTCACGTGGCCCATGACTCATCCCACCTCCTGTCCAGCCCCCCTAGAAGACGCTCGCCACTGCCAAGCTGCTCACCCTCCCAGCGACTTACATCGAAGGGGTGGGCAGAGGAAGAGGCCAGCTTGACACTGAGCCTGTTGGGGAGAAGAGAGGTGTTGGGGTCCCAGCATCCACCCCAACACCCGCTGAGCAGTGCTCTGCCCCACCCCACCCCGCCCCACCCCCAGCTTTCCAGCATCCGAAAGCAGGGCTATAGGCCCAACTCTGTCTCTCTCCAGCCTGAACTCAGGGACGCAGTTTTCCCACCTGTAAAATGGACTGGAGGCTCTAGCCTCCCTCGGAGACACCACGACCACCACCCACGACTCCGTGGTCTGGGAGCCTCGGTCTGACTCCCAGTTGTTGGACTGGGCGAGTGTGTGAACCTTTCTAAAGAGTGGCTCTCCGTAGACAGAGCCTTCCACATGGGGTGCTCTGCAGCCAGCGGGCACCCTAAAGACCACAGGCCACTCGTGGATCGCCGCTGGCCAAACGCAGGTCCAGAGCCAGAGCCCGGCCAGGGAGCCCTGTCTCCTGAACGGCTGAGGCAAGAACTGCCACCAGGAACGGGAGACGAACTCGGGCAGCAGGCGAGGTTAGAAATGGGGCGGCAGTGGAGCCTTGCAAGGGGGCATCTGTATGCAGCCTCAGGGGCCTGCAAGGGACACTCAAATAGGGTCAGGTGAGCACTGGGTGGGCCAGGATGGGCAGATCTCAGAGACCCTGGGAAAGCCCCCCAAATCCAGGGAAGGGTCAGAGAGGCCCCAGGCCCCAGGCCACCGTGAGAGCACTGAGCCTGGAGAATGGAGGGCCCGGTTGCAGGCCTGCTCCCAGGGACGACCCACTGTGCCAGCCTGGGCTTTGCAAATGGTAAAGGGCCATTCCCGTGAGGAAGGATTGCCATTGACATCGCCATCTTGGTCCCAAAGACGACCATGAGGCCTAGTTCCCACAGGGGTGGGGATAGATTAGGGAAATAACGAATGCACCCGGATAACGAGGCATTTTATAATACCCTGGCACCGTTATCTCTGAGGCCAGCCTCTGGGGCTGACCACTCAGGAGTTTGGACTCCATATCCTGGCAGCGGGCGTATCTCCAGGGCCAGCCTCCGGGCGGCGCTGTGCAAGAAGCCTGCTCTGGACCTGCTTCTCTGAGCCCCCGGTGCCATCTGCGAAAATGGGCTAATGCCATCCCCTCCCCCACAGGTCCTGGAGGCAACCACGCTGCTGGTAAAACCCCTGCAATGTAGTTGGTGCCTGATAAATGGAAAGAGGTTCCTGCAGGCCCCCAATTCTTGGTCCTACAGACAAGGCCCGGGATCCCATGTTACCGTTCCAGGGACAGGGAGAGGTGCAGCCTGGTGGCCGAAGGAGCCAGCTGGGCATTTAAAGTCATCACCTGCAGGGGGAGAGCCGGCAGAGTTACTCTGGGTCAGACAGAAGGAACTTGAGGACAGGTCTCCCTTGGCCAGCAGGTGAATCTCCACCGTTCCTCCCACCAACCCTTACGGAGGCCCCGCTGTGCGTTAGGATCCAGGCTGGGCTGTGAGGAGGTAGCTTGAAGGTTCTGGTGTTCGAGAACTAGAGCATTAAAAGTGAAGGGGCATCCGGGCCAGGTGGCTCAGGTAGTTGGAGCATCACCCCATACACCAAAAGGTTGTGGGTTCAATTCCCAGTCAGGGCACATACCTAGATTGTGGGTTTGGTCCCCAGTTGGGGCACATACAGGAGGCAACCAATTGATGTTTCTCTCTCACATTAATGTTTCCCTATTTCTCTCTCTCTCTCCCGCTCTCTCCTCTCCCTCTCTTTCCATATTCTCGGGCGAGGATTTAAAAAACAACAACTGATGGTGATCCGTTTATACAAGAGGAAGCTTTGGGGTTGTAGAAGCTTGGGGAGACCCTCGGGCCAGCCTCCTTGGGTACAAGAGAGGGTGTCTAATGAGGTGACACCGGAGCTGAGTATTGAAAGATGAGGCATTCGCCAAGAGAAGGAGAGAGACGGTGCTGCAGGGGGTGGTCCCTGCACACACAAAGGCAGGGAGGTGGGACTGGCAGCCTTGAGTAAAAGGCCGAGGCGAGGCAGAGGGTCTGGAATGTGCTAGGCCCTGGGCAGCCAGGGCAGAGAGTGAGCGGGGAGGGACCTGCCTCTGCCCAGATGTGTGTTTGGAGGTGGGGTGGAGAGGTAGGGGGGCAGGAAGAAGTCAGGGAGTCATGAAGGGATATCTGAGCCGAAACCGGTTTGGCTCAGTGGATAGAGCGTCCGCCTGAGGACTGAAAGGTCCCGGGTTCGACTCCAGTCTAGGGCATGTACATTGGTTGCGGGCACATCCCCAGTAGGGGGTGTGCAAGAGGCAGTTGATCAATGATTCTCTCTCATCGATGTTTCTAGCTCTCTATCCCTCTCTCTTCCTCTTTGTAAAAAAAATCAATTTTATATATATATATATATATATATATATATATATATATATATATATATATATATGAGATATCTGAGCACAGAGAGGATGGGGATATGGGGATCACTCCTGAAATCCCGAGGAAGCAGACTGGACAGGCGTTGGCCTGGTCAGATGTGTGATGAGGGAGTCTAAGTGGGCACCTGGGTCTTAGCTCAGAGGGTGACAATAAAGGAGAGGGGCTTTCTGGGTGGTGCCACCCTGAAATCAGGAGAAGGCAAACCCCCCTCCGCACAGTGGCCTAGAGAGGGTCAGCCCGCTCAGAACCCAGTGCCGGCCCCCTCCCTGAGCCGCTCACCCCGTCCAGCTCCAGGAGGGCTTCCGGAGTCCCCGCAGGGAGGTGGGGCAGCACGCGGATGTTAGCGGCCATGGAGACGGCCGCCTTCTTTTTCTGCAGTGAGACCGCGGGCACCTCCTTCACCTGCAGCCTGAGCAGGAGCTGCTGGCCCGGGGGCAGCTCCCCCAGGACCTGGCGAGAGGCAGAGAGCAGGGCCTGAGGCAGCTTAGATGCCCCACTGAGAGAGGCAGCCCGTGACTCAAGAGAGCCAACAAGCACCCACTGAGCACCCACTGCACACCAGGCACCATGCTGGGTGCTGAGGCGACAGACTGAACCGTGGTCTCAGCCCCCATGAGACTGACAGTCAGATGGGGAGACACCACCAATCCATGGAACAAGGGAACCAGACTCAAAATTCCCCCGAGGACCACCAGCACTGCATGACCCCTCCTCTGCTCCCCTCTCCTCTCCCCATTCACCACCGGTCCCCTCATTCTCTCCTCTCCTTCTTACCCCCTTCACCTCTGGTCCCCGCATGCCCTCCTCTCCATCTCACTCCCTTCACCACCGGTCCCCTCTTCCCTCCTCTCCATCTCACCCCCTTCACCACCTGTCCTGCATGCCCTCCTCTTCATCTCACCATCTCCTTTCTGCTCCTCTCACCTAACAGTCACACACCCACCTCAGGGCCTATGCAATTCCTGTTCATCTGCCTGGAAATGTCTTCCCCAGATCCTGCACGGTCCCCGCCCTCACCTCCTTCAGCCTCGTGCTCAAACGTCACCCCTCAGGGAGGCGTGCGGAGCACCCTGTCTGGGAGCACCATCCCTGTGCTCCTCATCTGCGTGGACCATTCCATTCTCTCCACTCATTTGTCCAAAGTCTGTTAGCCCCATCGGAATGGCAGCTCCTGGAGCACAGGGACTTTTTCTCCTTTTCACCTTCACCACTTCCGGATTCCCAGCAACTGGCACAAGGCCTGGCACGTAGTAGGTGCTCAGGGAATGTTGGTTGACTGACTGACTGAGTCACACAATCTGAGTCTCACAATCATGAATCATAGAATTATAAAATCAATGTAAACTAGAGTCACAGAAGCTTGGAGTCACTTGAATGCCAAAGTCTGGGAACCAGCTCCTCAAACCCAACTCCCAGAGATGCAGGTTCAGACAGACAGGGAATTACCGATTCTACCCTCACGTGTCCTCAGATTCTGAAGCCCTGGACCCAGACGTGGATCTAGGGCTCTGGCTTCTGACACGGCAAGGCCGGCAACTGGAGGACAAAGGTCCAGGTTCCCAGAGCTGGAGGGACACGGCCCAGCTTGCTGCCTCCAGGGGTCCCCCTGCTCCTGCCACCTGCACCTCCCCCAAGTCCCTCTCCACCATTTATGGCTCCTGCCCTCAGGAAGTGCTTCTGAATGTCTGGCCCCCGATCTCATCCCTTGCCTGAGGCTCCTAGGCCCGTTAGCTAAGGCCTCGAGCCATGCCCACCAAGGCTGGTTGGAATCACCCACTTCAAGGATTCACAGTTTTTCTGTGTCCCCAAATTCAGCCTCCCTCTCCATCCCCTCTGGTAGACACCCAGATCTGGCAGACCTCTTTCCGAGATCTGTCAGAATCTGCTATTATGTAAGGACCTTGAAGCAGTATTTCAACTTCAGGATGAATTCAGATTCTCACAGCTGGAAAGTATCTGCCCCAGCCCCGGGTGAATGAACAGGAAAGCTGAGGCCAGGCCCCGCAGTCTTGTACTGGGGTCCCCGAATCTTCTCCTTCCTCTTCCCCCACAAGGCCAGTGCCCTGCATCTTCTCTCGTGGGACAGAGGAGACCAAGACCAAGACGAAGTAAGGTGGCAGGAGGGAGGGGACTCGGTAGTCTGAAAAGAATCTGTCTTCTCCTTGATAGAAAAGGAACAGCCATAGGACAAATGTCCAATTGACTTCTGGGGCAATTAAAGCCTCTTCCTTTCCACTCTGCTGTCAGGGAAGGATGCACCATTAGCCATTCACACTTGAGTGTGAATTTAGATTCAACATTCCATTACAGCTCTCTGGAGAAATGTATCGAGAAAGAGTCTGGAGTCCACTCAGGCTCATCAGGAAAGTGCTCCGGTGATCAAGGTCATAAGAAGGGTCACTCACCTCAGGGACCAAAGCTGTCAGGTCTGTAGTTGTCATTGAGACATTGCTGGGAACCTGGCCCAAGACCAAATGAGAGGACACGGTGAACGCAGACACAGGACAGGGATCCCTCAGCACACACAGGGCAGTTTGGTCCACATTCTGCCCCACCCCCACCAATCACATACACCTCTCTACAAATATGCATGCTCCTTCCAGTGGCCAATATCACTGAGTGCTCACTAGAAGCCGAGCACATGCCTTTGCTCATTTCACATTTACAACAGCCCAAAGAGGTGGGTGCTCTGATTACTCTCACTCTGTGTGTGGGGAACTTGAGGCTCCTCTCTAGACTCATCGCTGGTAATCAGTGGCACTGGGATGTGATCTGGGCAGGCTAATTCCAGAACCTCCAAACCTCTCACAATCTGAAGGCCCAGGGATCTGACCCTGACCAGAGGATGCCCAGACTCACGCCCAACACAAGGCCATCACCCTCTGGGAATGGACAGCGCTTGAGGATAGCGCCTGGCCTCTGAGATCCCTCTCTCAGGCCACACACACACACACACACACACACACACACACACACTGCTCAGGCACATGAATCCTCACACTCAGAGGAGACGCCTGCCTCCTAGCCCAGGAGCCTGGTCCCGTGCTCTCTGGACCCTACATGCAGGAAGTGCCCCCTTGGGCCTGAGCTGCAGATGGAGGCGGGGTTGGGGGGCACGGGGACAGGTGGCTTAGAGCTCACTGCCTTTGGAGAGGGCTAAGGCCGAGAAAATGCCTCTGAATGTGACTTCTGAGGGGGTGAGCCTTCCAGACATCTGTGAGGCGGGAGGAGCCAGAATGGAAGCAGAGAGGTCTCAGCGGCTTCAATACAAGTGTCCAAGTGACCTTTGGAAGAGTCTAACCCTAGTTTTCCTCTCTTCGACTCAACCCTGCTCTTGAGAAGGCATTAGACTTGTTAGTCATCCACACTTCAGTGTAAAATCGGGCTCTCAACTCTGAAAGGGAGCATCTGGGATGAAAAGCTGGCTGCGTTTCACATGCCGGTTCTGAATACCTGCAAGTAACTCCCTGGAAGGAATGACACAGAAGTCCCGTTTAGACTTAGCCATCGGAAGCCATTGTCAATTAGCGATTACAGAGGAAGGAGCTCGTCTAGGGTAATCAGTGATGATGTGGCTGGGCCGTGGGCGCTTTCGGGGCACAGCAGGGGAGGGTGCCACACTCACCAGCTCAGGGGTGATGTCTATGTCAAGGGCGCCGTTGTTCTGCAGGAGCCCAAAGATGGTGCTGAAGAAGTACAGCGGCAGGATCACCTGGGACGTGTGGTCCTCCTTGGGAGGCACCTTGATGGGCTTGGGGGGTTTGTGGGGCTTGGGGAAGTCAATGACGTCACCAGCTACGCTCTTCACAATGGACTGCAGGGGGAGGAGACGGCGTGGAGGGTCCCAGGGCTGCTCACCCACGTGGCTTTGACCCAGCACCTCCCACTCAGCCGCCACCAGCATCCTACCCACCCCTCCCACCCCCCCACCCCCATCAGCGGGCAAGGCCTCCCGACTCACGTTGATGTCCAGCTCTATGTACTGGTTAGAGATGAGAGGCAGCGTGGCCAGAGTGAATTCGACGGTCCCAAGAGGCCCCAAGGGCACCAGGCCTGAGTGGGGAGGGAGGAGGGGAGGGAGGAAGACCCTATGAGCCCAGCCCCCCCAAAATAGCCGGCCCCACTTCCGTTTTTTGAGTGCCTAGCACTCTACTGAGCATTCACCCGGGCACCACCGTCATCCTCACTACACAGGTAAACTCGGAGGCGTGGACAGACGTCACCAGCCCAAGGCCACAGGAGCCACGCCAGGACACCCCCTTTTCCAGCGCTGGAGTCACCGGCCACACCGCGGCCCTGCCTCCCTCACAGCTGCCCCAGCTTTTCTGGCCTTATCCCGGCCACACCTGTTTACGCTTGGCAAAGCCCGTCTGTGCCCAGAAAAGGCATCTGTCCATGTCTCCAGGAGGCTCACGGAGACAGGTGGCCGCTGCGGCTGGGGGCCTTGGGTTCCTTACTTGAGCTCTCTGGGCCTGTCATCCTGTCTGTCCAAATCATAATAATGACAACCTCTGCCTCATGTCTCTGGCCCTGCTGGACACCACAGGTGCCCGAGGCCCCCAGCAGAGGGAGAGCTGGGGGCAGGGTATGAGTCCCCCCCACATCCTGCTGGACCAGCCTCAGCCCACACCCCCATGAGGGCTCCTCAGAGCGGCGGCCTCGTCAGCCTGAGGAGGAAGTGGGAGGCCCCAGAATCCTGTCCCTTCTTCCTCTTGGCCTGGTGCCACCACCCTTTGGGGTAATGGGAGGGGGCGGGAGAAGGGGCCAAGGAGCGGGTTGGACCCCAACTTACTCAGCACAGCGCCGAGGAGCTCATTCACCACGCTCAGCACACCGTCCACCACGGGGCACAGCTGTGTCCGGGGGAGACCGGTGTTACAGGACAAAGAGAGGGGGGCCCCCGCCTGGCGCAGGGGACAGCTGCATTTTCTACACCCGTGTTGCTATAACATTTGCTAGCCCAGGGACCAAGGCAAGGGAGAATGTAGAGAAGGGGGCAGGGAGGGGAGACACACAGAGGCAGGGACTTGACGTATTGGGAGGGTGGAGTGGGTGATGTGGAGGGCCAATTACATGCCCTTCCCCCACTCCCCCGAAAAACCCCAAAGGATGCTGGGGGAACAGGGGGACATACTTCAGAGGCCAGTTAGGGTGTGTGGACCAGGCCCTTCGCCTGAGGGGACAGAGGCCGCTGTTCCCTCTGAGGTCTCAGGTCCCTGCTGTCGTCCAGCTGGACCCCGGGAGACCTCGCCTATGGACCCCGGGAAGGGAGCCCCCCGCTCCATCCAGAGAGTCAGGCTCGGGCCAGGCAGTCACTGCAGACACTACATTCACCGCAGACATTTAGCATTCAGAGGCCTGGGGACGGAGCGTGCCGGCGTGTTTCTGAAAACCCCCGTGGTGTGCGAACAGGGAGCAGGTGGCTCGGCTTGCAGAACCCCGAGTCTGCGAGTCACAGAAGCCGAGTCCACCTGAGCAGGAACCTCAGGCGACACCTTCATGCCGACATCGGTGGCCTGAGGAGACTGGCAGCCTGCCGAGGCCGCAGCTGTCCTCACGGGGGCGGGGAGGGCTGCCTCTCCACTTAAACCCTGGGGCCTCCGACTCCACGGCCCCCGGAGTCAGGCCGGTCACAGAAATGTGAGGACGTCCAAGGGGCTATGGTGAGTGGGGGAGCCGCCCCGTGGCGCCAGCCACGTGCCCTGCGGGAAGGAGGGCGACCAGGGTGGCTGGTTGCACAAGACATGCCAGAAATCGGATCGGTAGGAGAAATCTCCAATCTCTAAATGCTGGTCATTAGCCCTCGTTTTTTAAAGCCTTTCTGAGTCACACGTATCCTGTGTCGCAGCCAGGCGTCCCAGAGGCCCTGGTGAGGGGTCACGATTTAAACGCAGCCCCCCTGGTTGAAATCCACCTGAGATGGGCCTGATTAGGGTCCTTGCTGCTGGGAGCTTCCCTTCTCGCCCCCGAGCTGCTTTCCGATTGGCTTCTTCAAGTCCAGGGCAGTTTTGCCAACCTCAGACACCCATGCCCTCGCTACCTCCACCGGTGCCCTTCACAAGGACCCACCGAGAGGTCCTACCAGGACTGGGGGTTCAGGAGGCAGGACTGCTCTGGGCTGGCTGCGTGAGCCCAGCAAGCCCCCGCCTGCGGTGGCCTCAGTGCGATGGGCCTTGGGCCAGACCGCCTTTCCTCCAGGGTGGCTCGTGGCCCCTGGTGGAAGCCAGGAAGGCTGGGGCCGGCCGTGGACAGGCATCCTGGAGCAGTTTAGGCATAACGTGTTGCTCTTATGAAGCGCTGATATACACGGATGCAATTTTCTGAGCATAGAGGCCCAGCACGGGGCTCAGCTGAAAGTCACCGATGGCCCGAGTTTAATCCAAAGTGAGTTTAACGCCAAGTTTGAAGGCAATAATAATAATACTACTACAGGTGGCGAAGACAGGGCGGGGGATAAGCAAGGGACACGAATTCGGGAGCAGGGGAGTCAGGTCATCTGAAGCTATAAGTTTAGGACTCAGAGGTCTGGGGAGGGATTGTGCCAGCCCTCTCCTCCCCCTCCCTGTCCCCGCTCTGTCCCCATACACACACAGACTCACAGGCGGCACTTGAGCAGCTGTGGGCAGGCCAGGGTGGATTACCTGGTGGGCGTGGAAGGGAAGAACAGCCTAATCCTGCCTGGCGCCCAGATTTACTCAAAGCCAGGGGAGGAGGGGGGGCGCAGCCCGGGCACAGAGTGTGCCCGGGCCCCCGCACTCACCAGTCCCGGAAGCACCTTGAAGAGCGTCTGTTCCGAGAGCCCCAGGAGCGGTGTGGGCAGCAGCCTGGGGGGGTGAGAAGCCCGAGAGTGTGGCCGCCGCCCGGGACGGGACGGTGCCAGCCTGGGTCACGGGCAGGGCGCTGGCTGGGCCTTTGGAGACCGGGTTTCAGTCTTGGCTCTGCCTCGCCCTGCGGCCCAGGGAGGATTTCCGCTCCCCGTTTGCACAGCGCCTGCCTCCCAGCGCGGCTGCTGCCAAGGTTAAATGCGAGTGCCTCGGCATCAGGTATACAGTCCGCTCGATAAATACCCGCTCCTTTTGTCTCCTCCGACACGTGTACGTACGTACGTACGTGACATTTGAGCCTAGAACAGCACCTGGCTTCGAGTGCGGGCCCAATACATATTTGTTAAATGGATGAGTATTTGAAGGGAGGAAGGGAGGGAGGGAGGGAGGAGAGGGTGGCCTGTGGGTGATGAGGTCTGTTTAAAGAGTACAGGAGTGAGTGAAATAAGCCAGTCAATGAAAGAGAAACACCACATGACCTCACTCATTTATGGATATTAAAGAACATTATAAACTAATGAACAGAAAGATAGATATAGTGACAGTAAAACAACAAGCAGACTGTCAAATGACCGGGGGGGGGGGGGGGGAGGAGGTAGGGAGATCTGGGGGAGATAAGAGATCAACCGAAGGACTGGCATGCATGCATATAAGTACAACCAATGGACACAAAACTCTGGGGAGGGAGGGCATGTATGGGGGGGGGGGGGACGCAATGGTAATCTATGTACACATATAATACCTTAATAAATTAAAAATATATATATTACAGGAGCACTGAGGGAGAGGTGGCAGCCCCAGAGCCACAGCCACAGGACACCGGCACCTCCTGGGCTCCATCCCCTCCAAGGCCCCCTGTAGCCACTGGAGCAGGAGGAAGCCAATGGGATTGAAGGGCCCCAAAGACCCTCTCTGGGATCCCCTTATGAAGGCCCTTCTGGAGACAGGAGCAACCCTGGCTCGCCCTGCTCCTGGGAACTAAGACCGAGCTGTCTGATGACCCGTCACTGCTCGGGGTCGCCCAGCAATGATGGGGTGGTGTGTGCGATTAGGCCTGGAATGGAGAAACGAATCGGGGAGACACAACGCGTGAGGCAGGGGGGCAGGCAGGTGCCCCCGAGGTGGGTGCAGAGCCCCGGGAAAGGCCATGGGCCTAATTCCAGAGACCAGCCCACCTCCATCCGGGCCTCAATCTGGCGTGTGCCTTGGGCACGGCCCTGGCCCTCTCTGGGCCTCCGCTGTCTCCCGAGCAATCACTCGGCACCGTGGAGAGAGGGGCCACCGTGCCCGGACACTTGTGGGAAGAACACACACCAAGTGCCAGAGCCTTCCAGGTCCTCAAATACAGGTCCTTGTTAGACAGATGGGGATACTGAGGCCCAGGCTGGGGAGGGCCATTCCCCTGAGGGTCACACAGCAAGTCAGGGATAGAGTTGGATCCCTGGTGTGAGGACAGCAGGGACCGAGGCGCCCGCAGATCCGAGGGAGGGGGCGGCAGAAGGCCCCGCTCTGTGTGGGAGAGGGGGCAGCCGGATCTCAGGGCCAGAGAAGGAGGACGCCCAGGGGTGGGGGGTGCAAGCTGTGGGCCGAGCCGGAGTCCCTGTCCGTGGAGGGTCTCGTGGTGGGTGGGGGGTGAAGGGTGGGGGCAGGCAGGCTGGAGGCAGGGCGAGTTCAGGCTCCGGAGGGATCCAGAAGATGCCCGTGGGCCCGGGCTCCGGCCTGCGGACTCACCCTGAGAGCAGGCTGATGTGGCCCAGCAACGTGCTGCAGCGCTTGAGGATGAGGATGGGCGTACCCCGCGAGCTTATGCCCATTGCCACGCGCGACGACACGTTCACCTCCGCTGCCAGCTGCAGGAGGCCCCCCAGGGTCCTGCGAGAGGAGAATCCAGGGCGGGAGGGGGGGTAGAGGGGAGAGGGTGGCTAGGCCTGTAGGCCCCCACCCACCGGGGCCCTCCTTAGCCACGCCCACCCCGGCTTGGACCCTGATGAGCCGATTGGGTGGCCTTGCAAGTGATCTGGTCCCCACGTCCTCCTCTCTCCGCCTGCCTCCCTGTAGGCCCCCCATCTTGCACATCCCTGCCCCTTCTTCCCCCATCTCTTCAGTGAGCTCGGAACAGCGGGGTAGGGGTCTCCAGGGAGCATGAAGTGGAAGCCCCTGGGGTCAGTGGGATGGAGGTCATGGGGAGGGGTGATGGTGGGAGCAGTAGTGTAGGAGTCTCCCGGAGAGGAGCTAGAGTGGGGAAAACTAGGGGGCACTGGAGTGGTGTGGGGGGCAGTAGGATAGGGATCTCCAGTGGGCAGCGGCATGGGGTGGGGAGCAATAGGGTAGAGGTTCCTGGGGCACACTCACCCAGAGCCTTCCAGGCCCACCTTGGTGTGCAGGCTCAGCTGCACCCCAAACCCCGGCAGCAGCTTCAGCGACACCTGTGGCAGTGTGAGCTCCTCGACCTTCAGCCTGGGGTGGAAGTCAGGGGGAGGGCCCCCAGGGCCAGCCTCTCAGTGCCTGGGACATCCCAGTCCTCCAGCGTGTCCCCCCCCCCCCCCCACTTCTAAGCCACAAGTTCAAATGCGGGCCCAGGCATCGGGGCTTCGGTTTCTTCCTCGTCTATGGAGTGGGACAATAATGCCGGTACCCATCTCATAGCAATGTCGCAAAGACAAGTGAGACAGTGCAGGAGCCACGGCTGGTACAGCGTGTGCCCAGTGAGTGTGGTACCATCGTCGTCATGGGAGGCTCAGCGAGTTAAACTGTTCCCTTCACCGTCCCCATGGCCTCAGTCCTGGCTCTGCCTCCGGCCTGGGTCATCGTCCCTCCCTCCACTCCTACAACCCCGGGGTCACAAGCATGCAACCCAAGTGGGTTCCCAAGCACAACCCCCACCGTTCACTGTTTTCTCTGTCCTCTCGGTCTTTGCCCAGACTGTTCCTTCCGTCTGAAACACTCTTCTCTTGACTCTCCTCCCATTCCCACTGCCACCTCCGGTTAGCAGACGCTCGACTCTGCTGATTCCCGCTCGGGCGTCCCCTCCTCCCAGAAGCCCTCCTCCCTGCATGTCTGACTCGGGCAAACGCCCTCCTCTGCCCCAGTTTTCCTGTGCTTCCTGGGCCGCCTCCATCACTGCCCTGAGCTTCCCGCATCATCATTGTCGGGCTCTGCCTCCTCCCGGGGACGGTTTGAGACAAGGGCAATGTCTGGTTCGTGTTTGAAGCCTCAGGTTAACATGGGGGAGTCTACCGTTGAGGGGGGTAGGATTAGATTTATTATTAATAATAATAATAGTTAATATTTATTGAGCATTTAGTGTACGGAAACCTCTATTTAGCTGCTTGACACACATTAAATTCACTCTCCTGGCAACGGCCGCACGCAGAGCTGGTTTCGTGAAGCCAATAAAAGACAGCAGTTCAAATCCTAGCTACTAACGGACTGTGTGACCTTGGGCAGATCACACTGTTGCTGTGTGCCTCGGTTTCCCCACCTGTAAAGTGGGGATGCCGACAATGCCGAGCACGGTGACACACGGCAGTCCCCAAGCACCAGCAATGTCAGCCCTTTACCAGCTCCGTCCAGAGACATTTGCCATTTGGGGAGGCGCCCGTCCACCCCCTCCCCCGCCCCCAGCAACCCGCTTCCTCCCCCACAGTGGCTCCCCCCCCGCCCCCCCCCCCCCCCCCCCCGTGCCCTGGCTCTTGGCCTTCCGCCTTCATCTGGGGCCTGTCCTCCGACCTTCCCGTGAGTCACTGCCAGCCCTGAGCTGGTCCCACCTGCTGTGGGCAGGCAGTGTGGGCTGTGATTAAACACCCACACCCCCCCCACTGCCCACTCCCCGGCTGGGTGAGCCTGAGCACTCCTTTCACTGCCCCCGTGCCAGGCGCCCAGAAAACCCTGGCTAGGTGGCGTTGAGTTATAAATACCAGTTATGATGTGATTTCATTCATTCAAAGAATATGTTTCAGCATTAATTAATGTGTGAAGCACTATTTCTGGTTCTGAGGGACGTGGGAATCGACACGTCAGGCAAAAGTCCCGCTTTCCCCGGGGGACAGATCCAACAGGGGAGACGGGGAAAAGCAGTGAACCAAACGGGGTGCCAGGGAGTGGTGAGTACCCCGGAGAGCTGGCAGGAAGGAAGGGGACCATGAAGGGCTGGTCAGGGCAGACGCCGGGAGAGGAGGAGAGCGGGAGCCGGGCAGGAGCCTGGGTTAGCCCAGAGGACTGAGCAGCTTGCCCGGGCCCCACAGCGAGTAGCTGGGTCCCCCCCCCCCAGAGCCGGAGCGCTCAACCACAGGGGCTCGCGGCCCCTCCTGTCATGCCTGGCCTGCAGTAGACGCGTTATTTTCTGACTCGGGTGCTGGGACTCGAGTATGGCCCCCACTGCCTGCCAATAAATTACAGAGACACCATCTCTCCTCTATCCCCCGGATGGACAAAAGGAAAGACCAGCCTTGCTGGGGGGCACGCAGCAGGTGGGCAGTCGGGGAGCTAGGCTGCGGCGACTCACCCGGAGAGCTCCTCCACAACACCGAAAACTCCTCCGTAGCCCAGCAGGCCGCCTCCTCCCAGCAGCCCTCCGGAGCCCAGGAGGCCCTGGTTCAGTGACGTGACCGAGCCCAGCACGTTCTGCAGAAGCGGACCCCCAACCAGTGAGTTCTGGATGGCTGCAGAGAGGGGGGGGGGCGAGAGAGGGGTCCATTGTACACGTGGGGAAACGAGGGCCCAGAGAGGGGCGGAGACTTGCCCAAAGCCACACAGCCCATCAGATTGGGTCCCGATAGTATGACTAGGGGCTCCTGACCCCGGGCCACCTTGTGGGAGGACGGAGGCAAAGAAGGGAGCACGCGGCCCCTGCCAGGGCTTGACCGAGATGGAGAAGGCAGCCTCTGCTCCTCCTGGGCACCCCTGGGCCTGACTGTGTGCAGATGGGGAGCAGGGCAAGACAGAGGGACCGGCCGAAACCGGTTTGGCTCAGTGGTGGAGCGTCGGTCTGCGGACTAAAGGGTCCCAGGTTTGATTCGGGTTGGGGGCATGTGCATTGGTTGCGGGCACATCCCCGGTAGGGGGTGTGCAGGAGGCAACTGGATGTTTCTCTCTCATCGACGTTTCTAGCTCTCTATCTCTCTCCCTTCCTCTCTGTAAAATATCAATAAAATATATTTTTTTAAAAAAAGACAGAGGGAATGCCTTGTGGAGGCTGGGGCGGGGTGGGGGGCCCTCCCTGAAGCATTTTCTATCCAGGACTGCCCACGAGTCTGTCACCTGGGGCAGTGGGACCCTGGAGCACAAAACGCTCCCACAGCCCAGGAGCGTGGCACGGCCTGCACCCTCCCCTTGACCTCCTCAACCCCACCCGACCATGTCCCTGAGGCTGATGCAGCCCCACGGGGCCTCAGCCCAGGTCACCCCGTCCCCCCTCTCGGGAGAACGTGAACTAACCACTCTCAGAGTCTGCGAGCAAACCTCTCGTCCCTGAATCCTCTCTGCAGTTGAGAACCGCAGCCTGTTCCCTCGGTTCTTGAAAGCCGGCGCTCCCAGCATAAGGCTGGGGCCGTCGGCACTGCCGCTGGACCCCCGCCCTCCCAAACCGTCCGTGGAGGGCTCACCTTTGCCAAGTTCATCCTTGTCAATGCGAGCGAGGGTGCCCACCGTCTCAAGCAGCCCCTGGCATGGAGTCGCCAGACCCCAGAACAGAAGCAGGGGCCACATGCCCAACGTTGTCAGCAGCACACCTGGGGGGGGGGGGCAGAGGCAGGAACGCTGAGGCCCTCCTCCCCCCCAGGCCTTTCCCCTCCCCGGTGCCCTGCCGCTGGCCTGGCACAGTCCAAGCCCAGCTTCACCCCCAGAAAGGCCCTCTCCGTCCAGATGCAAACGGCGCGAACGCGTGCTCCCACCGCACGGCGCCAGGGCACCCTACAGTCTTCAGGGCACTTTCCAAGCCGCTGCCTCGTTGGACCTCACTTCAGGGATGGGGAAACTGAGGCCAAGAGAGGGGAGGGGGCTTGGCCAAGGTCACAGAGCTAATCAGTGACGGGGCCAGAATCTGAGCCCCGAGATTATGCGACTTAAACTATCTCCTTTCTCTCCTCTCCTGCCTCCATCCCGGATGATATTAAAGAAAGAAACAGCCGAAACCGGTTTGGCTCAGTGGTAGAGCGTCGGTCTGCGGACTGAAGGGTCCTGGGTTCGATTCCGGTCAAGGGCATGTACCTTGGTTGCGGGCACATCCCCGGTAGGGGGTGTACAAGAGGCAGCTGGTCGATGTTTCTCTCTCATCGACATTTCTAGCTCTCTATCTCTCTCCCTTCCTCTCTGTAAAATATCAATAAAAAAATATTTTTTTAAAAGAAAGAAAGAAACAGATGGGAAATGAGAGCCTGGCTAACTTCCTAGTTCGCTAGAGGAGTATTTCTCTCTATGAAGGTCCATACCTGCCCCCTCAGTCGCCTACCTCCCATCCCCTCAGGTTTCCCTGCTTAAACCTCCCCTCCCCTCCCTGCTGCTCTTGGGATAGGACACAGGCCCCTTCCCAGCACCCATGGGTCCCTGCCTGCCTCTCCGACCTCCTCGGTCTTACACATGACCAGCTCCTTCCCACCCCAGGGCCTTTGCACAGGCCGTTCCTTCTCTCAGGAAGGCTCCTCCTCTGGTTCTTGGCATGGCCGGCTCCTCACCCTTCAGGTTCCAAACACGTGTCTCCTCCTGGGACAGCCCTCCCTCCTTAACTTTGTCTAAAGAAGCCCCTCGGTCACTGAACCTCACCCGGAAGCTTTGCTCTCAGGCACGTATCACAGTTGGTAGCTACGCATGGCGTCTGTGTCCTTGTCTTGCCTTGTCAGCTCCCAGAGGGCAGGGTCTGTGCCCGGGCCCCCAGGCATGGTTGTGTGCTGGAGACGGTGCCTGGCCAGGGGCAAAGGGGATGAAATCCAGCCCCCACCCCTCGCTTGCCCGCAGTTTGCCCTGGCGCCATTTGCACACAAAGGTACGTGTGCACACATCTGGACCGGCCACAGGCTCGGCAGTGTCTGCCTGAGTCCCCGGATGGCTCTCTGTTACCTCACAGAAGGAGACATTCCCACCATGGGAAGCCAGTTGGCTTAGAGAAAAATGGGTACCTTCAGCCCCCCTGACCCTGCCTCTGCCCCTCTCTAGGCCCCAGTATTCCTGTCAGTACAATGAGCTTTACCGCCAGGCACCCCAGTGCCCTCCCAGAGTGAGTTCTTCCTAAGCCTGCTACTTGGATGGGACAGCAGGCTGGCCACAGGGTGGATGGATGGGAGCTCACGAGGCCTGGGCTGCCACCGCTGCCTTACCCGCTCCTGCAGCTCCGCGATGGCCGGGCGGGGTACCCAGCCTCCTGTCGGCTCCTCTACCCCCTCAGGCCTGGGGGAGGCCCTTATATGCCCACGAGGGCTCTGGAGACACAAAGGGGGCACAGCCGCCAGGAACCCGTCAATGTGTCATGTCAGGAGCAAATTGCGGTTTTCCCTGCGGGCCTGGCTAAGCCTTCCTTCTGGAGGAGTGAGAAAGGGGAGCTGAGGTTGGTGCCCTGGGGCCGCAGAGGCACCATCCTCCCCCCAAGAGCTGGGGGGGGGACATTCAGCCCACTATAGGGTCTCCCTCCAGGGTTCCCAAGGGCCACCCTGTGGCACACAGTCTACCCTGCCTCCCACCTACCCCAGCCACGGCCAGGGAGGGGAGGGAAGAGCTTACGGCTGCTGGGTTTCCTGACCCTCTGCTGCCCCTACCCCAGGCCTGGCCTGAGGTGGCCCTGGGGCCTGGAGAGAGGAAGTCTGGGCCAAGTAGGAGGAGGGGCACCAACCCTCGCCCCCTTTCATCCCCAGAGCTGGGTGTCCCCCAAGCTCCAGAGAAGGCTGCTTTGTTCCCTTCCTGAGGCTGGTGCAGATGATGGTGCAGAGAAACACATTCACTCTTCAGCGAGCATTTGTAGAACTCCCACTGTTTGCTACCCGTGTTTCCCCGAAAATAAGACATCCTCCGAAAATAAGACCTACCTCATGGAAACATAATACATCCCCTGGAAATAAGACCTAGCGCATCTTTGGGAGCAAAAATTAATATAAGACACTGTCTTATTTTCGGGGAAACAGGGTCGGTGCCAGGGAAACCACTGTAAGCAAAAGGGGGCACATCCCTGCACGGAGGAGATGAGCAGTAACAACACAACACAATTAAAATCTGTTCTCTGCCCTAGCCGCTTTGGCTCAGTGGATAGAGCATTGGCCTAAGGACTGAAGGGTCCTGGGTTCAATTCCAGTCAAGGGCACATGCCTGGGGTTGCAGGCTCGATCCCCAGTAGGAGGCGTGCAAGAGGCAGCCAATCAATGATTCTCTCTCATCGTTGATGTTTCTCTCTCCCTCCCTCCCTCTCTCTCTTTCTCTGAAATCAATAAAAATATATTAAAAATAATTTTTCTAGTAGATGCCTTTTCTTAAAAAAACAACAACCCACCAAGTAAATTAATTTTAATAATGTAGTTTATTTAACCCAAAATATTATTTAACATTTAATTAATATAGAACTACTAATGAGATAGTCTACTTTTTTTTTTTCTCATGCTAAGTCTGTGAAATCGCTGACAGGACAGCGAATTTGGACAGCCAGCCACATTTCAAGCACTCAGTCACCTCGCTTGGGCATTGACCATTGCTTTGGACCACACAGCTCTGGAGGGAGCCGACAAGCACATGATAGGGTACATGAGAGGCTGGTGACGGAAATAAAGTAGGGAGGGGTGCATTTTTCGCTAAGTGGTCAGGGGAGGCCTCCGATTGGAGCAGGCGGAGAGGGCATGGGCCAGGTGGCTCTCTGGGGGAAAGCCAGACAGCAACACGGAGGCTCCCAGGCCGTGTGTCCAGGAGCCCAGGGAGGCCTGTGTGGTGGCGGGGAGTGAGGGACATGGGATCGAGGAAGTGACAGGCCCTGCAGGTTACTTACTGTTCAGACTTACAGACTGTAGCTGTTATTGCAATTCTTCTGCAGGGACTGGCTCGGGTACCCCTTCCTCCAGGAAGCCCTCCTGATCCCCACGCTGGCTGTGATCCCACAGCCCTCTGGGATTTTCTCTCCCTGAGTCTGTGACACGTCAGGCTGGAACCGTGTTTCTGGGTGTTTGTGGGTCTGTCTCCGGCCTGGTGACAGAACCTCAGAACCCTGGAACCCCTAACCATGCAATGCTCATCCCAATGACTTTAGAAACTGAGTCAGGTTGCAAACCCCACATTCATTTTTTAAAAGTAAACTTTTAATTAAAATATAAAGCACATACAGAGAAGGGCCCAGATCACAAGTGTGCATCTGGATGAATTTTCACAAACTGAGCTCTCCAGAAGCCCCTGGTGGCCCTCGAAGTCCCTGCCCACCAAGGGCCACCATTGCCCCGACCGCTCACCCAGGGGGCGAGCCCAGGATGCTCCTGAGGGTCCCAGAACGGAGTGTGTGTGCTTCCCTCAGCCTCGCTGTCCATGACATTCACTCGCGCGTGTGGGACAATGGTTCGTGCTTTGCTGCGCCTGCCACTGCACTGCGTGAGCACACCCGTTTGTTATCCGTGCTCCCGGCTCGGGCACCGGGGCGTCCCGCTGCTGGCCATGAAGAATAAAGCCGCTCTGAACATTCTTGTCCAGTCTTCCAGTGGACACATATTTTTATTCTTCGTTCCTCCCGGTGCCTAGCCCGGAGCGGGGCTGCCGGGTCGTCACGGTGCACGTTCAGGCTCCGCTTCCCCGGACGCGGCCAGGGCTCCGCGAGCGCCTCTGCCTTCGGGGCTCCACCAGCAGCCTGGAGCGTCACCCTGCCCCACATCCTCGCCAGCGCTAGGTGTTCTTAAGGCATTTGTTTGAGGGAGGAGGAGGAGGGAAAGTTAGCACCTAGCAGTTATTGAGCACTTACTGTCTACAAGGCACTGATGCGTGTGGATTCGTGTAGTCTCCACAATCAGCTGTGAAGTCAGCAATGTCATATCTCCCCAGCTTACACTCAGGAACCAGAACTCTGCAAGGGACACAGGAGTCCAGCCGGGCCACCTGGTTTAACCCTCGTCAGCCTCGCCTCTTGAAAGGGCGGGAGATGCTACCTAGTTTCTGGTCGGCCTTGTCTTCCCCCGTTCTTTCCGGCTCCCCAGGCGAGGCTCCTCAGGCCCCACAGGTGAGTCAGGGATTGGGCCTGGCCATGGGGAGGAATCCATAAAATACACGTCTTTGTAGCCCTAACTCAGCAGGCCAAGGACAGAGGGCCTAGGAGCTGCCATGGTTAACAAGCCTAGAGCAATCTGGTGGAGACCTTTCTGGAGCCCTAGCGAGGGTGCGGGGAGCTACGGAAGGGACTAGAGCAGAAAATGGATTCAATGAGGAGAAATACCCCTAGGCATTAGCTTCTATCCCAGGGGTGGGCAAACTTTTTGACTCGAGGGCCACAATGGGTTCTTAAACTGGACCGGAGAGCCAGAACAAAAGCAACCTGACCATGCTGGCACTCTCATCTTGGGCTGCTGTGAAGGAGCGGAGGGGAGAGCAAGAGAACCCTCCACTCTTTCAGCTCCGCGGGCCGGATAGAACAGCCGAACGGGCGGGATACGGTCCGTGGGCCGTAGTTTGCCCACGGCTGTTCTAGAGTGAAGGCTCTGGAGCCAAAACTCCTGGGTTCAAATCCTGACTCTGTTACCCACTATTGAGTGACTTCCTTGCAGAGCCACAGTTTGCCCATCTGCAAAATGGGCTTATGTTAAAGGTGCCCACCCTCCCCTGACTAGCTGGCTGTGAGAATAGGCATCCTGGGAATGGACTTTAGAGCATCAAGGGAGGGTGCCAGGGGTGCCAGAGAAACTCTGACAACAGCAAGATCCCCGGGAGGGGAGGCCTTCCTGGGGGTCCCTGAGCTGAGAGCGGGCTGGGAAGGGAGAAGGGTGGGTGGTGACGGGTGTGGACACAGATGCGGGGGATGTTGTGTTGTGTTTGTCTTCCCAGGTGTGGGCTGCCGGCAGGCCCCCAGGGCTTGAGAGCTGTGGTCACGGGATCAAAGACCTTGAGCCAGATGCACACCCTGTCTGGACCTCGGTTTCTCTAGAGGAGGAGGATGCATTTGTTGTTGAGGGTGATGAAGAGACTTGGACTCAGGCAGACAGGGGCCAAGTCCCAGCTCCACAGGTGCCTGTGCCCTAGGGGGCCAGTCTCCTCATCTCTCAAAGCTGCCACTTCCTCGTCTAAGTTGGGAGAATCTTGAAGGTGATCAGTGCCCATGGGCACAGAACTTGCATCCCTGCCTCCCCAGGGGTGCGGTCACAGGGCAGGGCTCCCCTTGCCAGCCTAGCTGGCCCCCCTGCCCTGCGCAGGGTAAATTTGTGACTGACGCTCAAAGGATGCTGAAAGCAGATTGGGGGCAGAGCATCCAGCCCCTCTCCCATTTTACGGGTGGGAGAACAGGTTCAGAGAGCAGCTGTGGTTGGCCAAGGCCGCCGGACTCTCACAGCTCTGCGCCTTGGTTTCCCCGTCTGTGCACTGAGCCTGGGCGGGTGTGGGGAGGCTTCAGGCGGCCAGGAGTGCGCTGTACGGACATCTAAGGGTGAAATGGGGAGTGAGGGGGTGTCTCTCCATGTCCCATGTCAGGCATCAGCCATGGATTACCCAGGCGTCTGTATCTGCCAGACCTGTCTCAAGGCTGCCATTGTCCCAGAATCAGGAAAGTGATCATTAAGGGATTAGGGCTGATGCTGAGGGACAAGGGGGCGGCCCTGGCATCTGGCCAGAGCGGGGAAGGGCCCTCCTTCCTCTGCGGCGTGGGCCTGGGCCAGGCTGTGGAAGGGCGGACCTGCCAGGACCTCCTGAGCTCCAGGAGCTCCGGCCTCCCGACGAGGCCTCTGCCGTGCCACCCCCCACCCCCAAGACACCCGTGTGTGCCCAACACCAACTCCTTCCCCCAGACCCACCCAGACTGCCCTTATAGGGACGCACCCCCACAGAGAGATATTTTGACAAGTGCACACACCCACACACAGACATCCCACTCCAGTGTCTTCCAGCCCTGGAGCACCAAGTGGTCCCAGAAGGCACGTGACCATTTCTTGTTCAAAGCTATGGATTTTTTTATTCTTATTTTTTACATCCTAGCAAATGACACTGAGTTTCAGGGTCCATTCAAAATACATTTATTTTAAGATGTCTATTTAACTGTATTATGTGTAAACATACATGTATTTACTTGTGAAAGGAGTCCACTTAAAGACCAGTACCAGTGTCCTCCCAGTGAGGAGCTAATCCTCACATGACTGTCATCGGTGAGACATGGAAACACCCTCAGCATGGTCGACATACAATGACCATGGGATACAGGCATACGTAGACATGGACAGACACCATGTCTTTTCACGGACAAACCTCCACAGCTGGACACCTGCATCTGCACAGATGCCCCCGGCCTCCCGGGTCCATAGGCCGTTTATACCAACACCTGCTCAAAAATGTACATTCTGGCACCGGTCTGGCACAGCTGTCCCCGCCTCCCCCCCTCCAGCACCCCCTACACACACACACACACACACACACACACACACACACACACACACACTCCAGCACAGACATGCCTGTTCACATCCCTCTTGGCCTCAAACACTTGCCTGTGGCTAACATTTCTTGAGCCAGGTGCTGTGCTAAGCACTTTTCATTGTTTAATTAATTTAATCCTCAAGAGTCAGTACTGTCATTATTCCCATTTTACCGGTGCGGAGACGGGGGCTCAGAGACTCTGAGAGTGAAGCGCACTCGGCCCGGGGCACACAGCAGGGAGGAGGGAGAGCCAGGATTTGGACCGAGGCAGGGCCGGCTCCAGAATTCCAGTCCCCAGCCCTGTCTCCTGACTTGCCAGGTGGCCTTGGGCCAATTGTTCCACTTCTCTGAGCCTTAGGCTCTGCATCTGTGAAATGAGGACGGTCCTCATCCCTCTCCACTGTCCTGTGAGGATCAGAGGAGGCGAGGTAGGCAGGACGCCTGGGAGCCTGCTGTGTCATTGGCTCCCTCAAGTTACCAAGATTTGCGGGCAACTAAGGTGGGTGGGGAGAGCTTTGCCACTTGCTAGACTGTGTAACCTTGGGCAAGGGAGTTGGCCTCCTTGTGCCTTAGTTTCCTCATCTGTAAAGTGGGGGTGGCGATGTTGCCCTCTTCTTATCCGGTTATTGTGAATTAAATGAGACGGTACAGGTAAAACCCTGACCATGACATTCAGCAGGTATTCAGTATATGCTTAGGCCTGCCCCAAGAATGTGGCCAGCTTCCCTCAGACCCCAAGCTGGTCTTAGACCCCAAAACCCACCAAAGGGGAAGAAAAGCCACACGCCGATTTGCTACAAATAATGACAAGACATTAGATGTTTGTAATGGCCTTCCTCCTGTTTATTGCCAAGGCCCCAGCCCCCGCCTGCCCGCTTCACTCCCCGTTAAGGAAGCGGCCAGTGGTGACGGGGGGCCAGGCTCCGATCAGGGCTCCTCCACGCTGCACCGGCAGCTGAATCCTGTCCTGGTCAGTCCAGCTTCAAGTCCATCACCAGGGCGTTCTGGAAGGAGATAAAGGGCCAGGTGTAGATGGGTGAGCAAGGAAGGGGCCACCCCGATGCGGAATGGGATAGACCAGTGGTCAGCAAACTGCGGCTCTAGAGCCCCTTGAGCGTGGCCCTTCCACAAAATTCCCCGGCCTGGGCAAGTCTATTTTGCAGAAGTGGCATTCGAATAAGTTTAAGTTTAAAAAATTTGGCTCTCAAAAGAAATTTCAATCGTTGTACTGTTGATATTTGGCTCTGTTGACTAGTGAGTTTGCCCACCGCTGGGATAGACCAGGCTGCGGCCAGGAAATGGAAGCCAGTGTCTGAGAGCAGAGAATGAACGAGACCCGCCCTATGACCCTTCGCCTCTCTAAGCTTCCATTTTCTCAATGATCAAGTGCGGACAAGCACCCATTCCTCCCAGATTGGAGAGACAGAATGCGCAAAAGGCACATTGAATGCTCTATGTTCAATGCTCGGCATGGAGTGAAAGCTAATATTTACTGGTGCTTACTGTATACTATCTCAATGAATCATCACAATGGTTCTCGGGCACAAGTAACATATTATCATCCCCATTTCCAGCACAGAAAAATCGAGGCATAGAGAAAGGTGAGATAATTTGCCTGAGAAGGCAGGGAAAGAGAGTGGCAGAATTCACGTTTCCTTCTAGGGACTCCCTGGCCAAGAGGTTCTGAGGGGGGCAAGGGGGCACTGGTCAAGGGATTGGCAAGATAGTATTGCTGGCCACAGCCCTCCTCAGCCCTGCTCCTTCCGGGATGAGAGAGGCAGGCTTTTGCTCCTCACTCATTGGCCAAAAGTGTTGACTGGCATGGCCTTGCCCAGTTCCTTTCCTTACCTCTACTATGTCCAGCTCTGCCAGGTTGTAATTCATGTCCAGAAAGTCTGGAAGTGGAAGTCCAACTTGGAGCACATCTGAGAAATACAGTAAGAGTCATTTCAGGCTGATTACTTGGCAATTGATTAAGGGAGTGGATGCCTGGAGCAGAGGAGTGGGAAATAGTGCTGTGCTTGATTCATGATGTCTGCCAGCTGCACAGGCATAGAGAGCACAGGCCAGATCACTATGTATTTACATCCCAGGTCTGGGTTAAGATCTAACTCATGGTGTGGGGTCAAGAATCAAATGTCCAAATGTGTGGGGTCAAGAATCAAGTGTCCAAGGTGTGGGAGGTGCCTTTGTCCATAGACAGGTGACATTAAGACTACATTAACCTCAAAGATTCAGCAACGATCATCCATTCCCTGTTAGCCTCCCCCCTCTGGGGCCAGGGGAGGGGCTTTGAGACCACCAGGTGGCATCCTTTCCTGCTCAGAGTGCTTCTGGGCACCAGCAGATCAACGCCTGTTGGAGCTCTCACCATTGACAGCAGGGACGAAGGCTTCTCGAAGAAAATCAGTGATAAAGCCGGTCAGTTTCTTCTCCTGCGGGAGAGAGGAAGGAAGAGAGAAAATACCCACATCCCATCGTTCAATTCAATTCAACAGAATTTTCAACCCTCACTCCACCTGGGTCTGGGGACCACAGGAATGAATATTAGAGGCAGCAAGCAATTTGTCCAGCGACCATCAAAGCTGGGCCTGACCCTGTTCAGCTGTAGGCGGATGCCTTTCTCCTCTGCTTAGTCCCATTCAGGTGAATGTGGGCCTTGGTCATGGTCCAGTGTGGTGATTAGCTTAGGGGAATTCAGGAGACACTGAGTGGCCTATGGACCTCATTCCTGCTCCTACAGAAAATTTTGATCATTCATTCATTCATTCACTACCTGCCTGTACCTCAGTTTCCCCATCTGTGAAAATATAGTATAATAGCACCTACTCACATGGCTTCAATGAATTTAAAGCACAGAGTAAGTTTTCAGTGAGAACTATGGTCGGGATTATCATTGTTAACACCCATTGGGTCAGGTTCTGTGTTGGGCTCTGAGGCTACAGAGACTAATATAAGAACATCTGGGTCATCCGAGTCAGCTCAGGCTGTTGCTATGCACGGCGATGTTTTTGTGGGGTTTTTTTAGTCAATCGAAAGAGATGCCCAGATTCTACCCAGAAAAGCAAACAGGGACTCAGAGAGGCTAAGAGACTTTCTTGGAGAAAAAGTTACTTAGCCTTTTTTTGGGGGGAGGGGGAAAGTCACTTGCTATTTGACCTTAGGATCAAGGTCAAATAGCAAGCCAGGATACCCAAATCCCATAGAGACATGCTCTATGTACTTTTCCTCCATTTGGAGGCCGGTCCCTGCAGTCCCAAGGGAGCCAGACTAGGCAGTAACGCTTGTGACACTTACCTTGAAGGCACCAACTGATGAGGTCTTCCGGGACAGGCTTAGTAATCTGTGCAGGAGAGAGAAACAAGGTGGGGAGAGGACAGTCAGAGCCACTGCCTTTGGCCCTGGAGTAAGGGGATCTCAAACACCCCACCCACCCTCATGCAGAGGTTTCCTCGATGTTTTCCTGTCAGGTGTTTGTAAGTCTGTGCTTGCTTGCTACCATGGATGGGGAGCTCACTACCTTTCATTATAGCTCATTCTGTTGCCCACAAGCTCAAGCCACTGCCTCCTCTCATTGGTCCTGACTCTTCCCACAGGGACCCCAAGTCACATCTATTGCTTCTTTCCAAGGCCACGTATGCAGAGATTTGCAAGGTAACTAATTAGTCCCAAATCCTTGAAAGATACAGAGTTAAGACACCCTCCACCCCCAGCTCATCCCCTGGACAATCTCTAATGGGCACTACTACATGTTGGCACCAGAACAGACCATACGATGGTCATCTGGTGGCTTTATCATCCCAGCATCTATTCTCTATTCCAGTAACAGGTGCTCCATTTCTCCTCTTATTCCAAGACATTGAGGTGGGGCTGAATTCAGCCTAAGCACATGAATCAGACCTGGCTAATCAGAGCATTCCAGTCAGAGCAGTGTGGTGATTAGCTTAGGGTTGGTCATGTGCTCCATGGTAGACCAATAAGAAGCAGCCTTGGTAATTTTGTTTGAATTATTGAGCAAGAGGCCTCTCTTGATGTTAGGGTCACTTTGCCACCACTTAGGAAGAGACTGTTCAAGAATTCAGCCAATAAAGTGGACAGCAGGGGCCAAGGGAGGAAGGAGACAGAGTCTTGAGGACTTCGTTTGCATACCTAGATCCAGCCATTCCGGAAAACAAGTCTACCTCTAGAATTTTCAATTACATAAGCAAAGAGATTCCCTTTGGAGCTTAAATCAGGTAAAGTTGGAATTTTCCCTTACAACTGAAAGAATCCCGGTCTAATTCAAGTCAGATGAAAGATTAAAGCAAATACAAAAATGAATGAACAGCCAAAACCGGTTTGGCTCAGTGGTAGAGTGTCAGTCTGTGGACTGAAAGGTCCCAGGTTCGATTCTGGTCAAAGGCATGTACATTGGTTGCAGGCACATCCCCGGTAGGGGATGTGCAAGAGGCAGCTGGTCGATGTTTTTCTCTCATCGACATTTCTAGCTCTCTATCTCTCTCCCTTCCTCTCTGTAAAATATCAATTAAAAATATTTTTTTTAAAAAAGAATTTCTTTTAAAAAAATGAATGAACAACTAAAAATAGAACTAGAATGTTGAGGTGGAATAGTGAATATAATTTAGGTAGCCAGTGCCTAACACGGAGACAGAGCTCTAAAAATGTTGCTGCTAGCTGCCTGGATGAGTTATCATTTGAGCTGGGCACCGATAAATGGCCTTTGGACAGTGTGGAACAAGGCTTACTAAATGAAAAAAGGAACATGGTCTCACCATCAGAGCCACTGTCAGGACCCTAATAGAATTGCTGGCCCGTGTGGCTCAGTGGTTGAGTGTCAACCCAAGATGTTTCCAGTTTGATTTCCAGTCAGGGCACATTCTTGGGTTTCGGGCTCCATCCCCAGTGTGGGGCATGCAGGATAAGCTGATCAGTGATGTTCCTGTCTCATTGATGTTTCTCTCTCTCGATCCCTCTCCCTTCCTCTCGCTCTGAAAATTATATATATATATATATATATATATATATATATATATATAGCAGTGGTGTGAGAATTTGAGAAGAGCCTTGAGTGCCAAGCTGAGATCTGAGAGAAGACGACTTAGACAATGGGGAGTCATTTAGGTTCTGGAGGAAGAATAGTGACCAGATTGGCCTGACAGTGTGGCCTGTGCTGGGCGGATCAGAGAAAGACCCTGGAGCAGGGAAACCAATGGTGCTGCTAATACCAAGGATGCCGGTGTTGGCAGCAGACGCATACCTACCTGTTCAGAGAGGTGGTCATGTGCAACCGGTTCTCACGCACTGAGTACTGAATTTCCAGGTTGAAGTGCTGGCATGAGGGGAAGCAGGGAGAAGGCAGTGAGCCCCCATCAGGGCTGGCAAAACCAGAACTCTTACCACTTTCCCAACACCACCACCACTGCCAAGACAGCAGTGGCCTTCCTCTCTGCCCATCCCATCTTCAGGAACGGAGCCCAGTCTCCCTATGACCCCAGCCCAGGCTGCTCATCCCTCCCTGTGCCTGGCCCAGGACCGTGCCTTCAAAAATACCTGGCGTGTTTATAGATTCCTGTGCACATCGTGTAATTTCTCCAGCCCTTTGCACATTCTGTAACCTCGGCCTGGAGTGCCCTCCATCACCAGCCCAACCCTTTTCCTGGCCAGTGCCTGCTCAACTTTCAACTGGCTGCTTAGATATCACCTCCTCTGGGAAGTCCTCTGTGATTTCCTCTAACTGGATTTGGAATCTCTCTAGGCTCCCACAGTCCCCGGGTTAAGCCCTTCAGTGCCCTTATAAATGTTAATGGGTGCTGAAGGAAGGCATAGGGTGGAGAAAAGAGGAAAAGGAAGGACTAAACTATTGACCTTCCACTTGTTGATCTTCCTAGCCATTCAAAGTTTCAATGGCAGAGCCAAGGATCAGACATCAGGTGACAAAGTCTGGGAAGTTAGGACCACACAATTGAGACGAACAAAGAGCCCTTCCGTCTGTTACGTGGCTATCAACTAAAATCCCACCTTCCACGAGGTTAGGCTTAGATAGGGAAGAGATTCCACTCACAATTTCCAGGAGGAAGAGGGACACCTGCGCCTTGCCCCGCCGCCGCCGCCGAGCTGCGAACATCTCCAGGGTGCCATGGAGGTGCAGCAGGCTCTTGCCAGTCTCCATGGTGACCTTAGGTGGCTTGTTTATCCTAATCTGAGTCACCAAGGGCTTCGGCTTGGGATAGGCCTTCGACACCTACAGAAACCAGGAAACCCCCCCTCAGAGCCAGCCCTCAGACTGATGGCTTCCGTTGAAACCAGGAGTCTGCCATGAACTAGATGATTCCACCTTGGGCACAGGAAGTACAACATGCAAAGGCGGTGGTGTGTCTATCGGGAGATAAAAGGAACCAGCCATACCATCTGGCTATTTCTATATTGACATGGAAAGTACAGCGTACACATGCGGACCCAAAGAGTACTGTATGGAGACGTCCAGTGATTCCACCCTGGACAAGGGAGATGAGCATTGGAAAGCTGCCTCCCCGGCTTCTTGTCCCTTGGACTAGAGGAGAGCAGGGCAGAGCAGGACGTGGTGAACATGGGTAGTCGGGGCACTCACTTCAGGGATGAAGCCAGACAGTGTCTTAGTGGTCTGTGGGGGCAGCTCACCAACCTACAAGATGCAAGTCAAGTTTAGGATTACTGAAGCCTTCTTTAACCCATCCATATCCTCTGAGTTAATAAGGCGTGCCTTCTGAAGGCCCCTTCATCAAAACACTTGTCACTCTGTGATTAAGTAGATAATGAGCTCCTGGGTAGCCCAGACTCTGGCTTACACATTCTGATACCCATAGTTCTTAGTACATGGTGAAATACTGAGAAAATGCTGGGTGAAGAGGCAGGCGGATTGAAGGAAATGAGTAGATGTAATGGGGGAGGGGAATGAATGGATAGATAGTTGGATGGGGAAAATGGACAAAGAGAGGAGTGAGTGAGTGGGTGGGAAGATGCATGGACGAAGAATGTTTATACAGGAGAATGAATAATAGATGATGAGCAGGTGGATAGGTAGGTGAAAGAATGAAAAGAATAATGAACAGAAGGATGGGTGGATGCAAAGATGGTGGAAAGATATGATAAACGGATGAAAGAATGGATGATGTATGTGTTAATGGGCATGAGGATGGATAGGAAAGCACATGGATGGATGGTGGGTGCAGGGATGGGAGGAGGAATTAGTGGATCAGAGGGGATGGATGGATGGGTGGATGGATGGATGGATGGATGGATGGATGGATGGATGGGTGGATGGATGAGTAGATGGTGGTTACATGGACAGAGACAGTGGGTGGCGGAATTAGCTAATGATAGAAGCCAAAATCAATTCTGGCATCTTCCCGACCTAGCATTGCCCACAACCCCAGGATAATTCTAAGAATGGATACGTCAGTCAGGGAGTGTCATTACGGGGGGGCGTGGCACTGGACAGCTCACCATGGTGTCCTGGATGTTCAAATCAAAGGACTTCTGCAGGAGGGCAAGCTCTGCTGTGAGGAAGGCGGCCGAGAGCAGCAGCTGTGAAGAGCCTTCATCATAATCTTCGGGGAACTCTGGGGCCTCCCCGTCATCAGCAAGCTGGATGGCATTGCCCTCTTGCTGCTGTACCACAGGCTGTGGGACAGCAGAAAAGAGACAGTCAGCCTTGGCCATGAGGGACCGTGGCGAAGGGTGAGTCTCAGTTCTCCAAACTAATGGCACTCAAGCCAGCCCTAAGTCAGCAAGCCATCAGCTGTTAGAGTCAGAGCCCAACCCGCCCAGGGTACAGGTGGGTACACAGAGGCTGATGGGATAGGGAAGTCAGTCACTAAACCACTGATGGTTTCTCCTAGGATTACTTAAGTAACCTCAGTTCATCTAACTTTGACTGCCTGAGCCCTCATTTATGCAGAACATAGTTTCTGTTTTATTCTCAGAAGAAAAGGGTGAGTGCCCCGGGTGAGCCGTGTCCCCCAAAGAGACTGGGTGTCCCGGGTGAGCCGTGTGTCCCAGGGGGCCATGTGCCCTGGGTGAGCCGTGTCCCCCAAAGGGACTGGGTGTCTCAGGTAAGCCGTGTGTCCCAGGGGAAGCAGTGGGACCCGGGGGGAGGGGCAGTGTGAACCAGAGGAGGAGCGGACTCTATTCATGTGATCCTGAGATAGTCACCATAAAACAAGCAGATTGTCAAATGACAGTGGGGAGGGGAAGGAGACCTGGGGGGAGATAAGAGAACAACCGAAGGACTGGTATGCATGAATATAAGTACAACCAACGAACACAGAACTCTGGGGAGGGAGGGCATGAATGGGAGGGGGGGGCAATGGTAAGCTATGTACACATATAATACCTTAATAAATAAAAAAAAATAAAGAAAAGGGTAAGTGGAAAATAATACTGGGCCTGTAAGAAACACACTGGAAGGAGACTTTGCAGGGAGATAATTTCTTGGGATTTTTCTTTCCTTCCTTAAAGATGCATCTCACCTAGTCACCTGCAGCTCTGGAAACGTGTGTGAGGACCCACCTCAGCCACCATCTTACGGTGGGACCCTAGCTAAGCCTTGCCTCCTCCCAGGCCTCAGTGTCCCCGTCTGTGCAATTGCGGGGTACAACTGGGTGAGCCACTCAAGGGGAGAAGCAGACAGCCTTGGGAGAAGGTGTGAGTGTGGAGTCAGCAGTCCGGGGAGATCAGCTAAGGGACTCAGGGTTCAAGTTGAGGGCAGAAAGAGGTAAACGACCCCAGTGTCAGGAAATACTTGCATAGGTGAGCCTGGTCTGCGAGGACCACAGCCCCAGACAGCCCCCACCACTCAAGCCAGAGAACTTGAGGCCCCATGCCTCTGGTGACCCTGGTGCTTACACTGAAGTCCACTTGGATGTAGCTGGCTGTGGTGGACGGCATGGCTGTCAGGATATACTTCACGGAGCCCATCTGGCCTATGGGCATGGGGGCTGTGTGAAGAGGAGGTTGCATTTAGAGAGGCACCAACCCGGAAGCAGCTCAGAGAAGCCAGCATCAGCCAACCTCCACCTGAGCCTGACCTTCATGCCAGGAATCCTGGCCCTCTATGTGGCCCAAGGCCAATTGTTTAGCATCTCTGGGCCTCAGTGATTTCATCTGCAGAATGGAGGCAACAGGAAAACCATGCCCGCTCCCATCACTCTGCAGGCACAGAGCTTGAGAGTTTACCAGGGGTTGTCACAGCTCAGTTTTCGCCATAAAAGGGTGGGCTTAGGATTATCAGCTCTGTTTTACAGATGAGCAAACTGGGGCTTGTCGGAGTGAAGTGACTTGTCCCAGGCCACACTGCTGGGCACATAAACCCACCATCTTCATCCCCAGCTGTTGGGCTTTCCTCTCTCCCCACACTGCAGAGTCCTGTGAACCCCAAGATGAGCGAGGCAGCAGATGCTCTTGGCAAAGGAAAGAGGCATCACCACTTTCCTGGGGATTGCTATTCAGATTGCAGGGTCTGGATAGCCCACAATGGCTGCTGTCCTTGGAGTCTGTGGTGATGGATAGAATAATGGATGAAGAGCTGAGAGAAGGACCCCAGACTCCCTCAGGGTCTCAGGCTCCCCATCTGGACAGTCGGGGACAGACAGACACCAGCACCTCAGACCTCCTCTAGTCCCCAGGCTGGGCTGGAAGCAGGCACTTGAATGGGAAGTGGGGCATCAAAGTCCGCCCATCCTGATGTCCCCGTGGGAGCAAGGCATGGCGAGGACCTCTCACCATTCAAGTTGGCCCACTTCTTGTTTACATACACCAGGACTGCATCAATGGCTGGGCACATCTGGAAGCAGAGAAGGTGCTGGGATCAAAGGGCCCCTGCGTGGAGGACCTCGCTCTTCACAGATGATTGGTACTCTATGGGGCGTCCCAAAAGCCCTGGTGGAACAGGGACTGGAGAGGCAACTGAGGCCACAGTTACGTGGAAAGTCAATGGTAGAGCTGGGACTACAATCCAGATCTCCTGACCCCGGCCTGGAACAATCAGTGAGGACTCAAGTCCCAATGATTGGTAATCTGGGCAGGGTTGGCAAGCTATCATGTGCAGGCTCTCATTTCTTTCTCCTGTGCTCATGGCAGACATCACTAGGTGATCACAGCACTGTCTCCTGCTGAGCCAGCCACAGCCTCAGAATCCTCCTCAGCCACTATCAGCCGATCAGGGTCGGCACCTGAGATAAAATCACCTGCCAGCCCCGGTCTAGGCACTCCCGTGGATGAAGGGAGGCGTGCGGCCCGCTGGCCACGAGTTTGACACGCTTGGGATAGAGGCTTGCTCTGGGCACTCACCAGGCCAGGGAGAACTTTGTGTAGGGTGCTGTCCAGGAACTTGCCGACAACATTAGGCATCATTCTGGCCACAGAAAATGGGGACAGGGGCACAATAGCAGGAAGTTAGGGGCAGGACACAACACGGGCGTGGCTAAGGAAGCGCCATGGCCCAGGAAGTGGGTGCTGAGCCGGGTGGCAATGTGAACCCAGCCCCCCTCCCCAGCTGCAGACCCCCTCACTTGCTAGGCAGGTTGGTCTTCACGCTGACCAGGATGACCTCACAGCCCTCGCTCTTGAATAGGGGGAGGCCTGTCTCCTCGTCCTGCAGAATCCGGTTGGTGGCTGTGATGTTCAAGACCACAGTGATCTCCATGTTCTTACCTATGAAGCTGGAAGAGAGGGCAGGCAGGCATCATGGGCATGTCTGCCGCGGTGGCCACTCTCCTTATCTCCCCTCTGCCTGCATCCTCCGCAGCTCCGGAAGGGGGAAGCGGTGGGGCACCACCCACCTGGGACAGAAAAGGGAATGATGGGACCTGCCCAACGTCACAAAGCCAGTCTTTCCTCTTCCCTCTTGCTTTGGTAAACTCTTACACAGCCTTCAAAACCCTGCTCATGATCTCCCAAAAGGCCTTCTCCGATCCCTTTCTCTTGCCAATGCTTCCTCTGTCCTGGGCTAATCATTCCCTACGTGATGGTCTGCGCTCGGGTCCGGTTCCCATCAGAGGTAGGAATCCAGTTTGCCTCATCGTAGACCACAGCATCCAGGTGGTAGGCAGTAGGGACTCAATAAATGGGCACGTAAGCCTGAGACGAGGGCGCCTCCCCGCCTCCCCTGCCATGCTCACCTTTTGCCTGTGATGGTCATGCCGGTGGACACGCACTGGAAGACGCCCACCCCCGGTGTGAAGCTCAGGGTGATGGCCGGCTGCAGCACATCCTTCACCTTCATGCTGGGAGGGAGAGGCATCCACCGCAATGACAAGCGGACAGGTGAGACCCTGCCAGCTGCTCAGTCCGCTCCTCCGCCACCTTGCTTAGGAGTTCTCAGGTAAGTCCCCTCCCCCATGCCACAGGGATAAGCCTGCCTGGTGGGGCCGCTGTGAAGCAAGCACAAAGCTGGACAGGAGCCGAAACCGGTTTGGCTCAGTAGTAGAGCGTTGGTCTGCGGACTGAAAGGTCCCAGGTTTGATTCCTGTCAAGGGCATGTACATTGGTTGCGGGCACATCCCTGGTAAGGGGTGTGCAAGAGGCAGCTGGTTGATGTTCCTCTCTCATCGACATTTCTAGCTCTCTATCTCTCTCCCTTCCTCTCTGTAAAATATCAATAAAAATATATTTTTTAAAAAAGCTGGACAGGAGCCCATGTGTACACAGAAAGACACCTGGCTGACGGTGACCTTGGGCGACGCCGTTCCCTTCTCTGAGCCCCAGCCTCCCCATCGGCAAAATGGGGAGGTTTGCTAGGATCGGGGTTTCTCGCCCTCAGCACTATTGACCTCTTGGGCAGGATAGTTCTGTGTTGTGGGGAGATGTCCTGTGCGTTGCAGGATGCTTCGTAAGCAGCCCTGGCTTCTACCCATGAGAGTCCTCACGGGCACCTCCCTACCCCCCACCCCGGCAAGTCATGACAACCAAAAACGTCTCCAGACACTGGTTGAGAACCACCAGCCTAGGGTTTGGGATAACAGGGATGTGGCGTGTCTACCTTTCCCCGCCCATCCTGAGCTTTTGGCAGACATTGCTCAGTGATCACAGTCCTATTTCCTGCTCAGTCCAGAGAGTGCCCCCCACCCCACCACCCCCAGCACATCATTCCAGGCCGCCCCTACCAATCAGCTCGATGTCGCACCTGCAAAGGAGCCGACCCTGTCATTGGAAGCCTGCTGATACCTTTCCAGCTTTGCCATTTGAGGGTTTTTCTTTCCATTGCGCATACCTCCAGTGCGCTCCTGCTGCAGGCAGGCAATTGGAGTCTGACTTTCAACCTCACCTCTTCCTCCCAATGCCGCTGCTCACAACGGAGCAGGAATTGTCCTCAGTGGATGACAGCGGAGACCGAGATCCAGGCAGGAGCAGTGACGTGCCCAGGGTCACAGAGCAAGCCAGCAACAGGGCAGAGAAGAGGCCCCACACTAGCTGTCCCACCTGCCTTCTCAGGTCCTGGCACGGCATTCCTCACCACTTCTGCCCTGGCCATCACCACACACACACACACACACACACACACACACACAGCCCCTGCCCTACTCACTTAGTGAGGCCCTTGATGGGTTTCTTGCCCGCCTCCGCTGCCAACTTCTCCAGGATGTGACTCTCGTCCATCGCACTCTGGACCTCTGGAAAGGGGCGGGATCTGAAGAGACGCTCAGCTGGGCTCCTCACTCTTCCCTGCCCCGGGGCCGATTTCTCCAGCATCCTCGGCCCAGGCCACTTACAAGGAGCACCACTACGTGCCGCACCGTCACTGCGCCCCGCTCGGAGCTGGGGGCCCAGGGACCTGGCGATGAGTCATGCCACGCCCTCCTCAAGCCTCCTGGAGAAGACCGACTCACCAGCAATGCCAGCATGAGTGGCAAGAGTCATAGGAAGCACGGGCAGCTAGAGCAACCTCAGGAGGGGTTTGGGCCAGGAAAAGAAGGTCTGAGGAAGGCTTCCAGGAGGAGGTGACCTGTTAGTTGGTCCTTGCGAGAGGACTAGGGATTGTCACCAGGAAGCAAAGGGAGAAGGGGGCCTCTCCAGGAAGAGGGCACAGCAAGGGCAAAGGTGGGGAGGAAGGAGGAGGGATGGAGGTGGCATGTGAGGGACCAGGGAGAAACACAGCATGGCTGGAGGGTGGGGAGGGACATGACAGACCCCAAGCCACTCACAACCGGAACTCGTCTGGGATTTTGTTAAAATGCAGGTTCTGTGCCTAACGCCAAGACATTCTGGTTCCCCAGGCCCGGAGGCCCCAACCCCAAATCACGCCTCCAGAAACACCTCCCTGACGTTCACAGGCTAATTCCCGGAGAGGGGACAAATACCGAGCTGACTGGACTGTCATTGGCCCTTCACACCTGGATGTGACTTCATCTTCCTGGAAGCCACAGAGCTCAAAGGTAGGAAATACATTTGAACTCAAGTCCCCCCAGGTGGTTTTAGCTTCATGTTGATTTGGTCCTGCTCAGTAAAGAGGGCCGCCCTGTTTCACATTTCCTTACATTTGCCTTCAGAGGGTAAGTGAATTGCCTGCGATCACACAGCAAATTTTTGGCTGACCTGGGATTTGGTGTATGTATGTCTGTCACGCACACGGCCTACTCGTGGCCACCAACCCCTGCCCCCAGAGCCAAGGAGAGGCTCCAGGAAAACAGGGTTTCCAGCTTGTGGAGGGACCTTGGACAAGTCACCCCATTTTGCCTGTAAGTGTGTTATGAGGATCGTAGGGTGCTCGAGGCCATGCAAACATGAGCAACCACTGCGTACTTACTACCTACTCCCTGTCCCACCCACCTCCCACCCAACCTCCCCCCCGGGCCGACCAGCTCACCGTGGTTCAGGATGTCCATGCCCAACCGCAGCAGCGCCCCGGGCTCGGCTCGTGTGCGGGTCAGCAGGCCACAGAGCGCCAGACACAGGATCTGCAGCATGGCTCCGCCTGGGCCACAGAGCCTGGACTGGGTGCAGCCCACCAGGCCCTGCGTCCCCCGGGGACCTCCCAAGCTCCAGAGCAGATGGGCCCCCGAGGTGATCTCCAGGGTCCGGGAGCCTTGGGAATCTAGCCCGTTAAACAAACCTCATTACTGCCTTCCAGAGGGGTCAGAGTGTCCAGAGCAAACACGGGACCTCTGGAGTCACCCCCTGCGGGTCACCTCCCTCTCTAAGCCTCAGTTTCCTCCTCTGTGGGCGTGACGCATTCCGACCAGCCTGCAGCGTGAGGTTGCTGGAGGTTCAGCTGCAGTTTTTCATGCGTTCAAGTGTGGCTCAGTTCTGGGCAATGCTGGGGCCTTCAAGGGGATTCCAACCTGGTCTGACTCAGGGAGCCCCCCTCCCCCCCACCTCGACGCTACAGCCAATGGCACCCCCCACTTCCTCCAGCTCTGTCTCACTTCCAGATACCTCAGCTCTGAGCCCCTTAAGGCCCCTGGGGACATCCCTTTACCAAAAAGGAAACTGAGCCACATACCCAGGGTCTCACAGTCAGTGAGTAGAGAGCTGGGTGAGGGCTTCCCAACCCAGACCCTTCAAAGTTCCCTTCCCACCCCAGGCCCCCAGAAATCCCTTCCTCCTACTTACCAAGACCTCAAACTCTCCCAACCAGGGGCCACGTGTTTGGTCCGGGTTCGAGCTGTGGATGAAAAGAACCCAGGAGGGGCCACAGGGCGGGGCCTGCGTCGCCCAGAGCGAGAGAGCTCCAGCCTGGCCTGCTGACAGCAGCTCGGGCCCCACCGCTCCACGCACAGAGAGGGCCACCACTTTGTGCTCATGAACTCATTCATTCATTCATTCATCCGCTCACTCACTCATTCAACTCACATTCATTGAATGGGACAGGCAGACCAGGCCACAAGGTAGACATGGCAGAGATGGTCCTACTCCTCCTGAATCTTAAAGAGAAGCAATAGAATGGGATACAGCGTGTGTGTGTGTCGAGGGGGTGGGGGTTGGAGGTGAGCTGAGGAGGACTCTGTGAAGAGGAGATATTTAGGCTGAGACTAAAGGATAAGAAGCAGCCAGCATTTAAAAAGCCAGGGCAGGCCAGTCAAGCCTACAACCAATATCTGCTCAATGAAAGTATGTGTTTCTCTCCCGTCCCACTTATTTTTAAACGTCTATCTTGGTTTGAAAACAAGCAATCTTGGTGTTTCTTCAACTCCCAGGAGCACACACATGTGCCGTGGGAATGTGCCAGGCCACACGCATGAACATCATGCCCGGAGGGACAGTGAGGTTCGGTGCCAGGGCAACGGAGCTGGGAGGGGCCTGGGGAAGGTCTCCTCTAGCCCCAGATAGATCTCCCAGCTTGGAAGGCTGAACCCGGAGACTTGAAGCCACCCCTGCCCCCTATTTCCAGGCCAGAACTGATGCCAGGCGGTTAGTCTATTCTGGGCAGGATTCCTCGCCCTCTTAAAATACCGAGTGGCTTAGGGTAACATGGTCGGGGACGTGTTTCTGAGATGGTCCATGTCAGCGTTTTGTTTCTGACGGTGCTTTTGTGCTTTTGCCTATGCTGTCCCTCCTCCCACCACCCATAATCTGCTTATCCCTCAGTCTGAATTCCAGCCTGTGCTTCCCCACCTGGAAGTTTCCTCTCAACCCTCCCACTGCCCCCACCCTCAGGATCACAGTTTGCACCTGACTGTATACATAATCCATTTTACCCCCGAGGACTGCTCCCTGTTGTCCCCACCAGCACTCTTTGCTTAACATTTTCAGATGCTCTGAGGTGCACCAAGCCTCGCCTTCTCCCCCACATCCCTGCCCCGCCTCCCCAGCTCTCTGGGGCTTCTCTGGTCCTCCCTCGGCCTCCGATGGAGCTCCAGGAGGCCCCTCGGATCTTGCCCATTCTACAAACCCTAAAGATTGCAAGGTCCAGCGGCTTCCTAGCAAGTGGGGAGCCCTGGCTGAGGATCAGGACATAGAACTAAGCCCCGGCCCTGACACCCACTTGCTCACCTGCTGTGCGACCTCAGACAAGTCCCTTCCCTTCTCCGGGCCTCGGTGTTCTCACCTGTAAAATGGCAGCGCTGGCTGAGACGCTCTCCGGGGACTGTGCCTTGCTGGGTCTGGGGACGCCCTGCAGATGGCTGACCCCTGCTTCTGGATCCCAGGAAGAGGAAGCCCTTATATTTGGGAGCCTGATTAGCTGCTTGAATAATGAAGGGCTTAATAAGGCCCAGATAATTATCTGGAGGCCTGAAGAACAGGAGCCCTGATGCTCACGTGACCCTGTAATCTGTTCCAACGAAAATAGCAAGGAGGAACGCTGGGAAGCCTCGGTGGCCACAGGAGGGCAGGTGCTGAGGGTGGGGGGTGGAGAGGGGTGGAGGGAAGAAATGGAGTAGTCATAGGAGCATGTACCAGAGCTCACCTGTTCCCTCCCCTAGACCCAGTGCCTCCCACAAGGCTGGGCACGCAGTTGGTACTCTTACATTCCTTCCACAAACATTTATTGAGCACCTACTGTGTGCCAGGCCTATGCAGGGCTGTGGGGCTGCTTCAGTGAACAGGCAGTTGAGGTCCCTGTCCTGAGAGGGCTCCTAGCAACGGCAGGGGGAGGTGAGCACTCTGCAGGTCACCGACCACAAAGCCAGGCCATTGCTGGGGCGGCGGGAGCCACTGAGCCAGGGGGCTGGTGGGAAGGAAAAACGGGGTTATCGTCGAGCCAAGGGCCTCTGGAGCAGGGGCTGTTGGAGCTGATGTCTGAGTGTGAGCGGAGCCAGCTCTGCAAGGCCGGGGAAAGGTGCTTCAGGAGGGGGCCACCCCGTGCCAGTGCCTGGCAGGGGTAGGCTGGACCATCAGGCCTGTGCCCCCTGGGACTCACAAGGGGCACGAGGAGCTACTTGTCTGGTGGGGCCGCTCCTGGAGGAGATGCCAGGTGATAAAGGCCGGGGGCTGGGGCGCTCCTCTCTGTGTCCAGAGCTGAAGGGCAGTGAATGCCAGCTGGCTCCATGCCACACAGCGAGCTGGCCACAGAGCTGGGGCTGGAACCCAGGCCGGGGTGCCCACCCTCTCCGTGAAGCCCTTGGGAGGCCTGGCTGGGTACTTTAAAGGCGTTTTCCTCATCCACCCACAGGGGCCCCCAGGTCTGAAAGTCTGAGGAAGCTACTGCGCCCATTGCGCCCCTGGGGCCACTGAGGCACCGAGGTCCAGCCTGAGGTCAGCGGGGCTGCAGCCAGGGTTGGGGCCGGGGAAGAGGACCCAGGTTGGCCCAGCCAGGCTGCATCCTGATCGGGGCCCTGCGCTGGCGCAGCAAGTCTGCAGACAGCATTGATCTATCCCTGCGGGTCCTCACCCAACCCACAGAGGGCCAGGCGGGCCTCCCCTCCTGCTGCATGTGAATCCACCCAGGTGCCTCTGCTCTTCTGGCCCCTCCCTGCCTCCTCCCAGAGCCATCCTGGTCCTGGGGGGCGAGGGGGAGCAGCACGGATATGGGGTAATGGGAAGCGGGAGAAACCTACTTGCGTGGGTTCGGGGGGTCTGTGTGGCCCGCTCCCTCACCTCTCTGGGCTGTTGTTGTGTCCTCTTTATAATGAGGGGGCAGAGGAACAAGAGCGATTCTGAGCAGGAAAGGGACAGGCCTGCCGTTCTCCCTTATCCTAAATTTGAAGTAAAGTGGTCCAACCAAGTTCCAGTGGCCAGACCTACACAAAATTATTTTAAGGAAACAGAGTCTTTCCCGGGGCCCAGAATGAGATCCCTCTGTAACCTGGCAGCCTCAGCCCCTGCACAGCCTTTCCCCATGCCGCCCTTGGGAACAGAGACCACACCCCCACCCCAGGCCCACCCAATCTGAAGGCCTCACACCACCCAGTGCCCCGCCCCCAGTGCCCCGCCCCCTGCCTGGTCACACACAGAACAGATGCTAAAACTAGCACAACCCCACCTGTCCCCAGGGCTCCTCCCTTTCCCCTCCCCCCTGCCCTTGCACCTGCTCTCCGAAGGTCTTAGCTGCCCCTGGTTTGCCCAGCAGCCATGGACCGGCTCCAACCAGGCCACACAGCAAACTTCTCTGCTCTCCAGGAGGCTGACCGACACCCTGTCCGGGGAGGTCTGAGCCCTTCCAAGTCTTTCCTCCCTGGGTTCTCTCCCTCAGCTCTTGAGTCCCATACAGCTTCCTTCTGGCTTAGGGTTACTCTTTTCCCATGGTTCCTCATTCTTCATGCTAAACGTCCCCGGGTTAAGCTATGTGATTTCTAACTGAATGACTGAGTCGTGCCCCTTAGGGACGAGGCCAGCTCTCTTTCCACAGGCCACGGCTTCCTTCTGGGCACAGAGCGTGGCTCTGGCGCCTCACCCCCTCCTCCTAAAAGTGCATTATTATTACAACAGAGTATATCATGTTGTGTAATATGCAAACAAAGACCTAGCTGGTTGGGAAAGGTGACTGAATAAATGAATGACAGGATAGACGAATGAATGAATCCACAAATGGGTGTGTGGGTGTATGGATTGAAAGGTGGGCAGATGAATAGATGGAAGGAAGATTGGATCATTGGTCTGACTGCTTAATCGATGGACCTTAAATATTGAGCTCAGGATCTTCTTGTAGGTTGTTACTACCTTTATGGGCTGGGTCTGTGTTAGGGCTGTAGGCGATACCATCCTTAAGGGCCATTCGTAAGTTTCCCGTCACAGGAGAACACGGACCAGGAAGAACTTGCTGGACACCAGCAGTCAGGCCATGCACGGAATGGAAACTGTCTGAAAGGAACCTGATTGCACACCTGCATTCCATCCGCCTGCCATGCCCGCCAGCTCGGCCCCCAGACCTACTGACACGGGTTTCCCAGCAGTGACCGCATAGAAGGGTGAAGCTCCAGCTCCAGGTGCTGCCATCATGGACCCAGTGTCCCCTGGGCTCAGTGCTGTGCACCCTTCCCTTTGCGTGTCCCGTCCCTCAGCCCCTTCCCTTACATAAATTCAATTTTCTTTCATCACTGACTGAGACGGCTATTTAGCCTGCCCACGGGCACCGCCCACCTGGCTCACCTTTCACTCCTTAAACTCTCACAACATCTCTTGGCTCCTTTCGGCATGGGCCTAACGGTCTGTGTCTTAAAACTTCTGTCTCTCATGTTCCAACCCACCTCAGCCTTGAGCTGAGCCTAGATTACCGGTAAGTCCCAAAAGTAGGACTCGCCAAAACCGGTTTGGCTCAGTGGATAGAGCATCGGCCTGCAGACTGAAAGGTCCCAGGCTCGATTCCCGTCAAGGGCATGTACCTTGGTTGCAAGCACATCCCCAGTAGGGGGTGTGCAAGAGGCAGCTGATTGATGATTCTCTCTCATCAATGTTTCTAACTCTCTATCTCTCTCCCTTCCTCTCTGTAAAAAAATCAATAAAAATATATATTTTTTAAAGTAGGACTCATTCAGTAATTAACAAGCAACCGAATGAAATAAAGGCCATGCTATCCTAAGCGAAATCATGAGTTGGATTTTACAGTCCACCCCTTTCCACTCCTTCAGCCCCGTCCCCATCACCCCTCCCCACCAAGCTTCTGGGCTGGTCCACGCCCTCAGCCTGTCCCACACTGAGACTTTGGGGTGAGCCTATAACGCATACAGGGGGAGAGGCTAGTGTCAGACAGTACCAACGATTTCGCTTTCTGATGGTGGGAATTGGGACACCCTTTCCTCCCCAAGGAAACATAAAGCATGAGCCCTGTACCTAGGAGATCGGCTTACCGCTGGGGAGAAAACCATAGGGCTTTGATTCATAGCGTTTGCATCCCTCGGTCTGCCCTGAGCCATCCGATCACGTGTGACCCACTGACTTCAGAGAGCTTTCAGAGGGAAAGGGACTTAGACATGTTCAGTGAGGCCTCAGGCTCAGGAGGTGGATCCTGCCTCCTTCAGACAAAAACAAAAAAAACAAAACCAAAAACAACCAACCTCTCTCATGACCAGAGTAAACCAAAGATGGAGAAGCCACGTGAGAAGGCAGGAAGTCCCTGTTACTTGAGGCTCGTGACTCAAGGACAAGCTCCAGGTGGGGGTGCTGGTGAATGGAAGAGAGAACTGGACATTTTATGTCTGGGTTCTAGGAAGATCCAAGAGTCCTAGGGATCAGCCAACATCAGTGGTGAGACTCTGGGTGCGTTTCTTTCCTCACCGGGCCTCCGTCCCCGCATCTGTGACATGGGACTCCACACCCTGCCTGCCTGACTCACAGGGCTCTGATGTGGTCCTGGCAGCAAGATGGATGTGGCACTGTAGAGGGGGAAAGGCATGGGGCAAGTCACCAGGTAGGCCCAGGGCTTGGCGAGTCACTGGCATTTGAAACTCCCAGGTCATCTGTGTTGCTCTCCGGGGTCCTCGCTCCAAATATGAGCTCCCCTGGGCCAGGAGGTAATGGAGTCCACAGACGAGGTCAATAGAGATGTGGCCTGATCTTCTTCCTCTCCCGAGCAGTTTTGGGGGCTCCAAGGAGAGATGGGACCCAGGACTGCATGCAGAGAACTGGCCCCCGTTATGCAAAGAGTTATCTGGGCTCTGCTGAAAGTTGCAGCTCAAGGGAAGATGTTTAATGCAAGAGGGGGTGGGTCTGTACAGCCTGGAGAAGCAGTTTGCTCCCCTCTAAGAGGTGGGTAGAAGGAAGGAGTGGGTGGGTAAGGAAGAGGGAGGGGAGGAAAAGAGGGGAAGGGAAGAGGATGGGAGGAAGGGAAGGAGGGGAACCCAGGCGTGCAGCAGAGATTAAACAACCCCGCCGTGGGTGGCCATCCAGCTGGCTGGAGAAGACTGGGTGTGGCTTTGCCTCAGTTTCCCAAGTGGCCTGAGGCCAGAGAGTCCCCAGGGCAAACAGCTGGCCCACTCAGCCCTCCCGGTGGTCCTGCCTCAGTTTTGGTAGAAGAGTCCGCTGGATATCACCACGTAGCCCTGCAAGGCAGAGAAAACCGTGAGCCACGTCAGAGGCCACACAAGGACCTGTAGGACCCCCAGCTATCCCGTCAGCCTGGCTCTGAGGTCACGCCCTGTCACTCTTGCTGTGTGTCTCTGGGCTCATTTTTCTACTCTGTCACTAAGAGCAACCATCTCAAAAGTGCTACTCTGAGGGTGCTGTGAGACCACGCGGACAGAGCCCTCATGCGTGGTCAGCACCATCTCTGTTTAATGATTGGGAGTCCAGACCATTGACTATCTTCTCCAAATCCAAGTCTCCCAGCAGAGCCAGGCACTCCCCATAGGTCCTCCGCTCTCTACAATGCACTGCAGAAATGTCCGGGAGGCCTGCTGATCATTCATTCACTCACTTGGCAAATCTTCCCTGAGCCTTTACTGTGAGCCACACCCCGTGTCAGGTGCTGGGGGACCCAGCAGAGAACAAGCTAGACCAAGTCCCTACCCATCTATAGCTCTGATTTGGTCCAATATGGTAGCCATTAGCCACATGTGGGTAATTACATTTAAATTAATTAAAGTTAAATAAAATGTAAAATTCAGCTCCTCTGTTGTACCGGCCACATTTCAAGTGCCCAAGAGCCACATATGCCCAGTGGCTGATGGTGGCTATTGTGTTGGACAGTGCAGAGCTCCCTCCTTGAAGGAAAGTTCTATCGAACAGCCTGGTCTAGGAACCTTTGACCTTTGACCCAGCTGCCAGGATCTGTGGGTCAGCACTGACCATGCTTGTTTGGAGAAACCTTGGGGAAATCCCCACTCGTAGCCCTGGCTCTCTGTGCTCCTTCTTAGGGAGGTGGCTCACACGAGTGCCTTGGGATCGTGGTTCTTAAGCAACAAGCATATCCTCTCTAGAGAGACATCAGCGGGTCTCACTTGGGGAGGAGGAGTGGTGAATAACATACAGATTGTGGGCTTAACCTTGGCTAAGCTTTCTGTCCCATGCATGCCTTGTTGAGTGAATTAGGAGGAATATTAAACTTTTATGTCCCAGGTGAAACAGAAAGAAGCTGTGGGATCGCACCCAGGCAGCTGTTTTGATTCCGTTTTACTCTGGGCCCACAATTTCTGATCAAGGAAAGTGATTTTAGAAGGTTCCAGAGTTCCTTCTCCCATCCAGCCTGCAGAGGTTTATGTACAAAGCCAGAAGGAGCCCCTTTGTCATCCTCCCCAAACACCAAAGGGGCTGTAGCCACCCAGGGCACAGAGTCAAGAGACAATTGAAGACCCCTGATTGTGGCCTGGTATGATATTTGATGAGGACTAAAGGCTGTATGAAACCCTCCCACTAGTGTCTCATGACATCCCGGATTTTCCATCTCATTGCAGCTAAGGATTCATGGGGTGGTGGTGGCAGAAGCAGGGGGCACCCCCAGGCCTGGCTGACCTTGAGATCCCACTGTTTGCATTAGCGGGAAGAGAGGGAACGAGGTGGTCCCCAACCTCCCTCCAAAGGCTGAGGAGGCCCTTCTGGTCACACCCACTGTCTCTCACCTTGTGGACAAAGACCTCGGGACTGACGTAGCGGAGGTTGACCACGTTGGGAAGGGCAACTCCCATGCCCAAGAGAGCTACAGGCAGGAAAAGAGAAACCAAGGTCAGCCGGAAGGCAGGGACAGAGCACTCCCCAGAACCAGGTCTGTGCTGAGGTCCTCGTGTTTGTACCCACTTTATAAAAAGGAGAAGGGAGTCTTCGGAAGGGAAAGGAGTTTAGCTAAGATCACACAGCTGCTAAGCAGCAGAGCCAAGATGTGCACAGAGGCAGCTGGACCCCAGAGGCCACCCTCTTACCCTCTGAGCCTGGGAGGTTGGGAAAGGGGCCGGACGGAGCCTGGTGCGGGTGTGGACAGGAGGGTCTAAAGGGGCCACTCGGAGGGAGGGCAGGGCTCACCATTGAGGTGGTCCAGCAGGGGCTTCTCAAACACGTTGCCCACGAGTTCTTGTATTTGATCCGTCTGCAGCCGCGGAGCCAGGGACGTGGGGGACCGTAGGTACACCCCAGCAAGAGTCCAGGAGAGATGGACAGGCAGGCCACACATGAACACGCCGATGAGCACACAGATGGCAGAGGTACAGGGGGAGGGAGGAGGGCAGGTCACCCTTGTCCTCGCTTCAGGCAGAGCCCAGCTACCCCCAGGGTCCGGTCAGCCTTCTGAGCACGTGGCACCCAGGAACCACCAGCTTGAGAGGAGGCTGAGAGACCGGCGCCTGACCAACTGACACTCGCTCCTGGTGTGACCAACAGGTGACTGGCTGAGCTGTTGGTGCTGACTGGCAGACAGATGGACTGACCAATGGATAGACTGATGAAGCATATGGACTCGCAGGCCAACAGACAAAGGAATGCATGGTGGCTGCTGGCCCAGCCATGTCACGTGACGGATGGAGCAGCCAACACCATCGGATGCTGGCTTGTCCAGTGTACCTATGGTTTCCGTGATTCCTGGGCTGACAGGTCATCGACCGCCAGGCAGAGTGGCAGGCAGGCCAACTGACTGACACTGACCCCACCGAAAAACCAAGGCTGACCAACTGGCTGACCGGCTGACTGACTAGCTGACCAGCTGACGGGCATCATGGGAAAGACTGCCAATGGGTGGACTTCTGACTGACCATTGTCACCAAGCACCCCAGGAGGAAGCCTGGTGATGGTGGCACACACAGGTGCATGCGTGCACAAGCACACGAACACATGCACCCCTTTCCCAGGCCCACGGCCTGCCCCACTCTGGAGACCCCGGCCCCATACTTACGTCAATGAAGCCCACGTTGGAGGAGGCCACAGTGAGCTTGACTTCCCTGAAAGGGAAGCAGGAGGGGTAAGGAAGGGGCCTGGTGCCCACCACCCCAGTGCCATGACTGCCACACCCAAGGCCCTGTGATGGGTAGTTGTGAGCCCATTGCACAGAGGAACCCACTGAGGTTGCTAGGCCCAGGAGGCCTCGCTTACCCCAACACAGATGTGGTCCCCTGAAGCTTCACCTTGTCCACGGAGAGCTGGAGGCTAAGGTCTACTGCCTGGGTGAGTGGGGAGAGCAGGGTCAAAGGGCACAGGGCCAAGTGAGACCTTTCAGCGGGCCACCAGTGACCCCACCTCCCCACCCATGACCCCCACTCATTCAGGTCCCCCACTTCCCTGGCCAGGGGTGAACAATAACAGAAGCAACCAGATGGAGTCCCTTCAGAGAGCAGTGGGTGCCATGCAGGCAGAGGGGTGGCATGCTTTCTCAGGGAGGTCCCGAAAGGCCACCTAGACTCTAGGTCCTAGAGGAAGGCTACAACGTTTAGGCTGAAACCTGAAAGAAGAGAAGCCAGCCCTAGCGAGAGCCAGGGGAAGAGTATCCTCAGGCACAGGGCATGGCCCGTGCAAAGGTCGTGAGGCAGAAATATTCCGGAACATGGAAGGAAGACCAAAGGGGACCAGTGTGGACAGAGCAGAGCAAATGAGGAGCCTGGGGCAGGAAGTGAGGTCTCCCTGCCAATCAACGCCCTCCCTGCCAGCCCCACCCGGCCCCGCCCGGCCCACCTCACTCACCACGTCGAGGGAGAAAAGGGAGCGGAAAGCCGAGTTGGAGGCCGAGGCCAGGACCTCCACGAAGGGCTGCAGCCGCAGGGTGGCGTTGTTGGTGCGGAGGGTGGCCACGGGCGTGCCCCCCAGCCGCACCTTGAGCACCACGGGCATGGGCTCAGGGAACTGGCGGGCCACCTGGGGAGCGAGCGAGGGGGGAGAGAAAGAGGGAGGAGGCTGCCTGGTGGCAAAGGCTGGGTGGCTCTCCACTCATCCTCCCTCTGATGTGCATCCTCTGTGCATTGCTGGTGCCCAGGGCTGGGACCACCCGAGGCCCTGCCCTCAGGGGTGCGGGTCTGACGGGATAAGAAGCATGAAGAGAGGCAGAGCCTGTGCCGTCCGTCCGTGCTCGGAGGGAGGGGAGCTCGGGAGCCATGGAAGCTCAAGGAGCCTCCAGAACAAGACGAGGCGCTCGGTCCTCCTCTGGGAGGTAATCCCCTAGCGTGGTTCTAAAGATGGGTAAGGCAATGGAAGCAGAAAGAACATCACAAGCAGAGACAGTGCGTGGGCATCCCTCCCTAGAGGGGGAAAGAGCATGGTGTCTGAGCAGGAGGCGCCATGACTGAGGTAGAGGGGGTGCAGCTGAAGCCCACTCGGGAGAGCTATGAGCCAGCAGAGATCCCACAGCCTAGCGACTCCCCCATCCCAGTCCTGGGTCTTGACCCCCCAACATGACCAGAAGTGTTACCGACCTCGGGGATGATCTGGCCCAGCACAGAAGTGTTCAGCAGGTTGTCGTCCGACTTCTGAAAGCAGGCCCCCACGCGTGACAGCTTTTAGGGCGGCAGCTCCCCGAGCTGGCCCGTGTCTTACCTCCCCCCAGCCCTCATTTAAACCTTCTAACAGCCTCCCTCCAGCCCCAAAGCTCCAGCCACCTCACCCACCCATGCTCTGGCCTCTGTGGGGTCTCCCCAGGCTGGACCGCAGGGGCACGCCTCCCCCACATGGCCCAGGCAGCAGGTTGACGCTCACCAGCTGGCCTGTGATGTCCATGTTGAGCGAGCCAGCCTTCTGCAGCAGCAGGAGGGCCGAGTCAAACAGGTCCTGGGAGAGGCCCACGGTGGCCATGGCACCATTGGTGCCCACGGGCTCTGGCAGCGTAAAGCGGGTGGCGTTCACGGGCAGGACGATGGGCTTGCCCAGGAGGAAGAGAACCGCCTGTGGGGGCGGGGGGAGAAGGAACAAGCGGCGGGCCGTCAGCAGGGAGGTGAGAGGGCTCCATCACCGAACCCGAGATGCCACCCAGCCCAGGGTGCCATGTGGCCTGTGCACACCGGGAATGCCACTCCAGGCACTCTCTCCTCCGCTCCCCTGCTCTTTTAGGAACCTTCCAGAACACCGAGGACTCCAGAGGCACCCAGCCTCCGGCTCTGGGATGACGAGGAGGCACTTACGTTGATATCCAAGGAAATGTAGTCCTTCGTGATGATGGGCTTACTGACCATGAAGTAGCGAATCTGGGACTCGGGCCCCACAGGCTTCAGGCCTGAATGAAACCGGCATGGAGGAGAACAGACGGCACGCTTAGCCTCACCTACCCAGAGAACTCAACCGCCTGACCACCTGGTCCCGCCAGACCCAGGCCCGGGAGCAAGAGTGGTGGGGACAGCCCCTGAGGAAGCAGATTTAGGTTGCAAAGGGCACACACCCGGGATTCGGCCGCTCGCCACCTGTTGATTCTTAGCTTAGACACAATTCTAACAGTTTTTGTTTCCGCTCTCCCAATCAATGGGAGACTGAAGACCCCAAAGTGGAAGGAAAGAGACGGGTCACGCTAGGTACAAACACCTCCTGCCAAAGGCAAGAAGGAGCCACGGGAAAAGAAGACAGTTCACATTCACCAAGGTCCAGACATTAGACTTACACTCTCTCGTTCTGTCCTCGCCACAGCCCCATAAGGCTAGGAGCCCATTTCTCTCTCTCTCTCTCTCTCTCTCTCTCTCTCTCTCTCTCTCTCTCACACACACACACACACACACACACACACACACACACACAGTTTGGTGAGTTCAATTGTGTCCAGGATTGTGTACCAGGTCCATCCGACTCCGAAGCTGCACTCTCTCCCCCTAATCACATTGCCTCCCATAGACACTCAGAAGGCACATACCGGCCCCAGGGTCGTGTTAGATGCAAACCCCTGTCCCAAAGGCAAAGCGAACCAATAGCCAACAGTCACCAGCTCCGGATCCCGCAGTCCACGACAGCAGCATGGGAGAAACACCAGAATCCCAGGCAAAGCCATTGGACAGAGGAAAGTGTGCTTCAGCGAGGAGCAGCTTCCAAAGGGGTGGGGTGGAGGCGGAGGGCGAAGGGTGGAGGGGGGCGAGGGGTGGACAGAGGAAGCCCTGGGTTGTGCCCAGGGCTCGCTGAGAACCTGTGAACAAGGATGCATCCGTTGATCTGTGTGGAGATGGGCAGGCAGGTTCTTAAACGTTGATAAATATTTAAACTGCCGAAAAGAAAATGAGGCTGGCCCGCTTTCACAGCTTTTAGTTTCAGACTATAAGATGAAGTCCTGATGGAGCCTTCTTGCTTCAGGTGACCTGTGGCCACCTTTCTAAGGGGACTGTGCTTTGTGGCTACCAGCACCTGGGACTTCGTCTGAGGGAGTGGAAGGCGTGGGGGTGGGGAAGAGACCAGTGGCTGGTGGGCGTTGGCGGACACGCGGGGAGGATGCTCAGTGTCAGGAGCTCCCCGAGGGCAGTGCCTCTCATTAACAGGCCTCCCCTGTCTGACTGCTCCCCTCCCCAGCCAGCCCTCCTGAACCATCCCCCCACCCTCCCTGCCACTTCCACTGACATCCTCATCTCAGGGTCTGCTCCTGGGGGTTAGCCTAAGACGGGGTCTCCGCTGGAGTGCTCCTAGTACTCCCTGGTAATGAGGACCCCTGGGAACACCAGAGGTGGGACAAGCCCCTCGGAAAGTGGACAGAGGGAGCTGTGACTGCGCGGTGGTGGCCGCTGAGGGGGGACAGGAGAGGGGCTCTTGGGAGCAGAGAGCTGAGCTCTGCCGAGCACATGCTGAGGGGGAGGAGCCTGTGGGACGTCCGGGAGGAAATGGAATATAAGGCCCTGGGCCCTGAACGGGGGAGAGGCAGAGAGTCCAGCAAAGACTGTGGGAGATGTGGGAGCATAAGCAGGGGAGCAGGGGCCTCTGACTCTCCAGACTGGGGAGGAGCCCATTGCAAATTGCATGTGCTACCCTACACACACACACACACACACACACACACACACACACACATGCAGATTCCACCAATAATTGTTCAGTCAGCCTGGCCTTCAAGGCTCAGTGGTTGAGCATCGACCTATGAACTAGGAGGTCACGGTTCGATTCCCGGCCAGGGCATGTGCCCGGGTTGTGGGCTCAATCCCCTGTAGTGGGCGTGCAGGAGGCAGCCAACCAATGGTTCTCTCGCATCGTTAACATTTCTATCTCTCTTTCCCTCTCCCTTCCTCTATGAAATCAATAAAAATATATTTAAAATAATAATATCAACTATAATAATAATAGCTCAGTCATCCTGCCATTGACCTCCCAGCAGTCTGCCCTGACCCAGAGGGGGTCCTGATGGGTGATAAGGGCCTCAGAGGGTCTCAGCTGCCCCCCTCCCTCCCCCTGGACCCCCAGGTCTTACCAATTAAAGTTCCCAGGTGGACATTGAGGCCCTGCACGAGGTTGGAGACGCTCAGACACATCTGGGACAACACAGAGGAGCCGGGGTTAGGGCGGCGCTCAGGGCTGGGGGAGGCAAGGTGCGGGGGGGGGGGGGGGCGGGGGTCTAGGGTCCCAGTCTGGAAGTCTCCCCAAACTGGACCCCAAGGCTTGGAATCCCTGCCTTGCTCCACCACCAGGGGGCCTCTTGGGGCACCTCATGTGAGCCCCGGAGAGTCCGAGGGGAAGCTGGGCCCTGGGTATGCAGGAAAGAACAGGAGTGTGGAGTACAGCAGAGGCGGCCAGAGCAGGGCCTGGGCGAAGGAGGCAGGGAGCCCGCTGCACAGAGGACCAGCGGGTGGAAGGAGGCTGCCAGGGAGCCCAGGGCCCTCCTGGGCATAGGGGGCAGCCCGGGAAGCGTATTAAGCTGGGGTCCCTGTGATAGAAGGTGGGGCAGAGGAGAGACTGCAAGGCCGGGGTGGTCACTGTCTGGTCCGGGCTAGAGCGGGGCAGGCTGGCCAGGCACGGCCTTTGTGGGCTTCCCCATCTCTGTCCTGGACACCTCTTTCCTACTCTCATGGGGAAAGTCCAGGAGCCCCCTCAGGGCCTTCTGAAGAGAAATAAAGCAGCAACCATTGCAATCCCCCCTCATGCCTGCCTCCCCCCTCATGCCTGCCTCCGCCTGTGCCTGCCTCCCCCTGTGCCTCCCTCCCCCTGTGCCTGCCTCCCCCCTGAGCCTGCCTCCCCCCTGTTCCTGCTCCCCTGTGCCTCCCTCCCTCTGTGCCTGCCTCCTCCCTGAGCCTGCCTCCCCCCTGTGCCTGCCTCCCCCCTGTGCCTGCCTCCGGCTGTACCTGCCACCCCCCTGTGCCTGCCTCCCCCTGTGCCTGCCTCCCCCCTGTGCCTGCCTCCCCCCTGAGCCTGCCTCCCCCTGTGCCTGCCCCCTGTGCCCGCACCCCCTCCCCCCCCCCCCCCCCCGCATTCACCCGCCTGCTGAGGTCAGCGACGCTTTCCTTCCCCAGAGATCCGCCAGGAGTCCCTTACCTTGTTGCGCAGCACGGCTTTGATGTGTCTCTGCACCCGGACCAGCAGCGCAGGGGCCACGCTGAGGAAGACACAGACCAGGCCCTGAGCTCCGGGCCAGTGCGCTTGGGCCACCGTCTGGGAGCGGGGCCTCACCCTCGGTCAGGGGCCGGGGATTCCCTCTCCACACCTCCAGGGGGCGGACACGGCGCTGGCACAATTGCCCCCAGAGATGGGGAAACTGAGCCTCAAAGAAGAGGCCGTTGGTCTCAAGGTTTGGAAGTGGCTCGAGGTTTGAGACATGAAAAGGAGGCTACGTTTGGGGGAGAGAGACAGGGCGCTAGGAAAGCTGGGCCCGCCATGTCCGTGGCCACCTGGCTCCGTGGCCCCTCGGAGCCCAGTGCAGGGGGGCTGCTGCCTGCTCGGGCTCCAGTTCTCTGCTGAGTGTTCAGAAAGTCCCTCCTGGCTCCGGGCCATCCCCTCTGAACAATGAGAGGTGGGTCTAAGGCAGCCGTGAGCAAACTACGGCCTGTGGGCCGAATCCGGCCAGTTGGGCTGTTCTATCCGGCCCGAGGAGCCAAAAGAGCGGAGGGTTCTCTTGCTCTCCACCTCCGCCCCCCCCCCCCCAACACCCACCAGCTCCTTCACCAGCAGCCCAAGATGAGAGTGCCAGCATGGTCAGGTTGCTTTTGTTCCGGCCCTCCGGTCCAGTTTAAGAACCCATTGTGGCCCTCGAGTCAAAAAGTTGGCCCACCCCTGGTCTAAGGTGATCTCCACGGGGATTCCTGGGAAACCTGCTAAAATGTCGCTCCAAGCTGCCGCCCAAATTCACTCAAGTGCCCCTGGGGGAGGTGGGAGAACGGCATCTGCGCTTTTAATGCCATCAGCCTCGGGGTTCCCGTTTCCGTGAACAGCCGCCGCCCGTGAGGACTGCGGAGGGGTGTGAGTTCCACCCGGCGATCCTGGGACCCGAGCATGAGCGAATTTATACCCAGCTCCTCTCTGGGGAAAGCTCACCCGCCTCAGTGAGCCCTGCCCTCGCCTGGGGAGGTGCAGGCCTAACGCAGGGGATTGACTCCCAGGCAGTAGGTTAGCCAGCCTGTGGGGGGCTGAACTCCACCGTTTGCCAGCTGTGCAATCTGAGGCGAGTCACTTAACTGCTCTGTGCCTCGGTTTGTCATTCTGCAAAATGCGGGCAATGCCGGCACCCTCCTGGTGGGGCTTGCTGTGAGCCAGAAAGGGCCTGGGCAGGACCCAGCACCCAGCAGGCGCTCAGGAGGCGGGAGCTGCTGCTGGCTGTAGGTGAGGACAGGTGGGAGCTGGGCAGGAGCCAGTGCCCCTGGGCCTCAGGCCCCCCATCTCTGCAGGGTGGGGCAGCCCTCTGCAGCCCCTAACAGAGGCACCGGCCCAGAATCCTTCCAACAATAGTATGTGTGTGTGTGCATTGTCACCTGGTGCAGGGCCGGGAGGCGGAGCGGACACGGGCAGGGGCTGCATACTCACGGTGTGGCCGTGGCAAGTCCTGCCCCCTCTCTGAGGCTCTGTGCTCAGCCCTAAGACAGGCGTGACCCTGGAGATCCCATGGTGACGATTGGACGAAGGCTTGAGCAGGGAGCTCAAGAAATGGCCGCAGCCCAGGCACCCACCTGTGGCCGCCATCTAACACGATGGCGTTGTTGAAGAGTGAGAAGCAGGAGGAGATGCTGACCACGGGGGTCCCGATGGAGCCCTGGTCCACGCGGGCATCAGCCAGCAGGACCACGGGCAGGACCAGCTCCAGGGGCTCTGGGACCCTACGGAGATGCCATCTTGAACCCCAGCGGCACCGCCCAGCAGAGCCCACGAGGTTGACCAATTGAGATCCTGTAAACCCACAGACCAAGCCTGCCTCCCCCCGACTTGATACAGACAGAACCCCCCACTCAGCACAAAATGGCCCCCCTGAGTGCCCCAAACTCCACTCGGGCTCACAGATGTTACTGAGGGCCACACCTGTACCTAGTGGATAGGTATGAACTCTGGTTCCCCAAAACTCTCACCCCAGGGCCCTGGGGCAGTCATTCCCCATGCCCAGCCTCAGTTTCCTCTTCTGCAGAGTGGGCCTAAGACTGGGGGTGCCAGTCTCGCAGGGCTGTGCTGAGTTTCCCATGAGGCAGTCATGTGAAAACAGCCTCCTGCAGCCTGGCCCACTGGGAGCCTGACAAAACGGCAGTGTCCGGACAGAGGAGTTAGACTAGCAGTAAGAGATCTCTCCGAGGGCCCAGCTCATTGTTGGAAACGTAAATGAATAGGAAGTGACTGATGCACAGAAACAATTCTAATCGTTACGTTTGTTGAGCATTGTGAAATGGAAGCATAATTTTCATGATAGCAATGACTCCCTTCACTGCAGCCCTCAGAGTCTTGCTGTGAAGATCCATCCCATTTTACAGAGGAGAAAACTGAGGGCTGGAAAAGTGAAATGACTCCGATTGTCCCTGAAAATCCTCCCTCCCTGCCCCCCAAAACGAGGAGACTCACTCACCGAAAGACCTTGATAGTAAAATTGGCCGCTGCGAACAGGCGTACCCCAAAATCATCAACGAATTTCAGCTGAAGGCGGAGCACCTGGACGCTCAGAATCTGGACCCTGCAGGGTGGGAGTGGAGGTGACAAGGCAGCTCCCATGAATCCACGGAATGGACTCTGGGGTGGGCACTCAGGGCCATATCTGTGCCCACACTGTCCGCATTATAAAGAACGCCGTTGGAAGCACGGGGTGAGGGAGAGGCAGGGGGCTCTCCGTCTTAGGGGCATGCAAGCCGTGGGCGGGCAGCCGGGTTGTAGGAAAGAGATGCAGAGAGGACCCTAGCCCTGGGCAGGAATTGGGTGAGATGATCTCTCAGTCGGAGGGATTTCAGTGTCTGACGGAGGTCTAGAAAGCTGGGAAGGTGGGGAAGGAAAGACTTCAAGATCCACAGGAGGCAGAACCCCACCCCACCCCCAATCCCGTTCCAGTCAACCACTTGGGCTGGGAGCCCTCCAGCAATGGAAAACGCACTCCCTTCAAAGCTGTCTGTTCTGATGGCTAAGCACTTTGCAGCTAGCCCACAATTTCTCTTCATTTCTAAAAGAACGCCATTTTTCCCCACCATGGTAGTGAGGGGCAGGTGATTCAGACACTACAAGTGGTATAAATTTTAAAAGTCACATCAAAACTCCACCCTCAGCCGAAACCGGTTTGGCTCAGTGGATAGAGCGTCGGCCTTCGGACTGAAAGGTCCCGGGTTCAATTCCGGTCAAGGGCGTGTGCCTTGGTTGCGGGCACATCCCCGGCAGGGGGTGTGCAGGAGGCAGCTGGTCGATGTTTCTCTCTCATCAGCGTTTCTAGCTCTCTATCCCTCTCCCATCCTCTCTGTGGAAAATCAATAAAATATATTTAAAAACAAAACAAAAAGAACTCCACCCTCAAAAACTCTCACTATTAGCACGTGAGTAACATCCCTCCATCCTTAGGCCACAGGCTGACCTAGCACCTGCTTCTTTTCACTTGACAGCACCCCGGGGGTGTTCCCACCTCGACAAGCAAGGACCCTCAGCACCAGATTTAAACAGCAGCATGCTGTCTGAGGTGTGGCCAGAATACACGTCATGGAGGAATCTTGGTTTGGGGTATCGATGTCATGCCCAGTTCTCCCATTACCAACCAGCCGCGGGGCCCCGCACTGGGGGTCTCTCCAGCGGCTCTTTTACCCACCCAGTGTTTCAAAGTGTTAAAATGTTTAATCAGCTGCCATCACTCAAAGATTGATAGATTTCATAACTTCTCTTGGGAATCCAGAGATCTGGCAAGAGTGAGTCTGTGCGCCCACATGGACGGGGTCAACTGGCCCAGCCCCTCCCTGTCCCTGTCACTGAGTCTCTGTGCACCGCAAGGGGGTGTGGAGGTAACGTGGGCTCAGGCCTATGCCCTACAGTCAGTGCCTACCATGTTTCCCCGAAAATAAGACATCCTCCAAAAATAAGACCTACTTAATGGAAAAATAATACATCCCTTGAAAATAAGACCTAGCACATCTTTGGGAGAAAAATTTAATATAAGACACTGTCTTATTTTCGGGGAAACAGGGTAGCTTTCGGAGGAAGTAGCCAAGAGTCCTGCCCGCTCTGAGGATCCAGTGGTGGCTCCCGGCGGCAGAAATCTACCAATTCAGGGACCCAAGTCCCCTATGTCTCCCTCGGGGACCCATCTCCTAAGTCCCCCTGGGACCACGCACCTAGTGGGTGGGAGTATCTAGCCTGGTGAGGGAAGCACTCCCTGTAGACTAGGACAGTGGTCAGCAAACTGCAGCTCACGAGCCACAGGCAGCTCTTTGGCCCCTTGAGTGTGGCTCTCCCACAAAATACCACTGCCTGGGCGCGTCTATTTTGAAGAAGTGGCGTTAGAAGAAGTTTAAGTTTTAAAAAATGTGGCTCTCAAAAGAAATTCCAATCATTGTACTGCTGCTGCTAGGCTCTGTTGACTGAGGAGCTTACCGACCACCAGACGAGGAGGCTGGAGCAATCTTCCCATGTCCCCACGGGTGAGAGCACACACCTGCCGGGTGGGACTGCTCGCCTCATGGCGGGCGAACCTCGTCCTTCTCCGAGGACGGGAGCACTCACCTGGTGGGCTGGAGCACCTCTCCACTCCGGTCCAGGAAATGCGGGACAGTGACCTGCAGGGCCCGCTGGAGGGGGGCTCTCCCCATCTCGGACACTGTGAGGCCAGAGCAGGGCGAGGTTAGGCTGCTCTCCACCCGGGGAGCCCACACCACCCACCCTCCGCCCCGAGGCCTGAGCGGAGAGGCCTCAGAGACTGGAAGGGGAAGGCTTGTCACGGGGTGGGTGGACGGGGGCCGGCTGACTCCCCACGCGCCCTCCCAGGTCAGACTTCTCACACCAGGCCCGGAAGGCATGCCTTTCCCCCTCTCTCTGTATCTCCGGATCCTACCTGTCCTACGCTGCTCCTCAGGAACAGTAACATCCTTTGCCCTTTTGCAAGATTCTGTTGGGGTCCCACCTCCTCTGGAGCCCCAAACTAAGGGGCCTCCCAATCAAACAGGGGCAGGCGGGGAGGTCTGGGGGCTGGAGGCTGAGAACGCTGGAGTCCCTCCGGTTCGGGGTGCCAAGCTCAGCTCTGCTGCTATCTGTGCGGCTGCTCTGCGCCTCAGTTTCCTTGCCTTTAGGTGTGCAGTGATTATAACGGTGCCCATCCCAGAGGGTCCTTGAGACGACTCAGCACACAATTAAGGGTAGCTCTCCCCGTTGCTGTGCATTTTTTGGGGGGATAGCAGTGGCTGCCTTTCTGTAGCACCTCCTTTGTGCCAGGCTGTTCCTCACAGCTCTGTGCCGTAGGCATGATGCCCATTTTACCAAGAGGTGAGGACACCTGGCGAGGAGAAGTCAGATCAGGGCCGAAACACCTGGCGCCCAAGGCCCTGGGTTTCTCATACGCTGGGCTGGGGGGGGGGGGGGGGTGCTGACTAAACGTGGCTGGAATGTAGGGTTGAGAGGCCCAAACTCGGCTCAGACTCGCTGTGGGGCCTGGAGAAGTCCCCGGACCTCTGGGCCTCGGTTTCCCCAGACCCGAGCATCAAGGCTGTGGTCTCTAGGTCCCCAATGCCCCACTCCCCAGCCTGACCCTCTGTGGCTGAGCTGAGACTCGCACCCAGGCCTCTGGACTTCCTCTACAGTGCGTTCTTCACCTCTAGGGGTTTTAGCAGGAGATGGAGGACCCTGTTCCGAAGCCACGCGGCCTGGCCATGGACAGGTCTGTAGGGCGCGGGCCTCCTGCCAGACTTCCGCCCAGAACAAACTCAGGCGGGTGCACCCGCAGGCTCTGGACAAAGGCGCTCACATGGGCGAGGTGGGGAGAAGGTGGCCGGCGGGGGCAGGGGCCTCATGTCCCCGCCCGCAGGCATCCGTGCCTGGGACCGCGTGCCAGTCACACTGTAACACGGATCACTGACCCCTTTCGTCACCTGCCTGTCTGCCCAGGTACAAGGTGCTGAAAGGCTGTGTACGCACCAGGGGCCCCGCTGCTTCCCTGAGCCGCTGCCTCCTGCTTCGTGGCCGGGGCCGCTGACCGTCCTTCCGACCCTCTGGCCTGAGTCCCTCCCCCTGTAGTCTGGCCTCAGGAGAAGCAGCTTCTGATGTCTCACCCCTAACCCTGCTTCCAGACTTCGAAAGCCTCCCGGGGGCAGCTGGGGGGCAGCGTTGGTCCCTCCCTGGGCCTAGGTTTCCGCACTGTGCCTTCCCCAGGGGAGGGAGTGGGGTCATAGGACAGAGGCCTGGGTTGGGCCGGGTGAGGGGATAGCTCTCACGGTGAGCCCAGCAGGGATCTAACTGCAGACGCTCCCCCAGCTCCGTGCTAGGCATGCCTTCCCCAGCAGGCACGCACACGCAGACACCCCCATGCACACATATGGCGTGCAGCCACACACTCCTCCCTGCACCGTGGCATTTGCACACATGCCCATGGTTAGGCACCCACCCGACACTCCAGGACATATGTGGACACATCTCCATGAATTTTCAAACTTACACACAGACACGCACAAGCAAACGTTGCCAAACTGACCCATGCCCACCCCGCTTAGGCCCGTGAGCACAATCACACAGCACACTTGCGTATGGGGCACGACATACACCCCCCTCGTGCGTTCACGTAACATTGGTAGAGAAGCGCTGTGTCAGAAACTGGGAGCCAGGGGCACAGTGACAGATAAGGTCCGGGTCCTCGGGGGCTTTTGAGTTCATAGGTGCATGCACACACTTAGAATTGTACACACATGCTGACCGGGACCCGCCCGCACATGCTCGTGGCAGACACACGTGGGACAGCCCGGCGGCACATCTCTTACCGTAGCTCAGCATCGCCTTGTTGAGTCTGACCACGGTGCTCGGCAAAGAGGCGCCGGCCACGGGCAGCAGCAGCGCCAGCAGCAGGCCCAGCCTGCATGCCTGAGCCATGGCAGTCCTTGTCCTGGTCGCTGTCCCCCAAAAATCTGCGAGCTGGGGTGGGGACAAGCATCAGGGAGCGTGTCCAGATCCCACTCCCAGCCAGAGAGGTCAAAAGCGCTGAATGGTGATCCCAACCCTACCCATGGCCCCACACACGGGCTTGCGTCTCTGCACTGGAAGAATCACCTTCCCCAGCCTGCTCTGTCAGGACCCACCCACCCCGAGGGATCTGGTTTGGAAATGGCCCCTGGGCCCAGAGAAGACCTGGCCTTGCCTACCGCCACACAGAAAAATGGGGCTGGTGCAGGAGCCAAGCCATGCCGAGGAGGATGGGGAGACTCACAGATGGGGCGACTGAAGCCCAGGCCACCACCCTGGGGCCCAGGGCTGGGTCACCTGATGCCAGTGTGACAGCCCATTCTGGGGTCCAGCTGTCCAACCCTAGCCAGGGTGGACCTGAGGGAGTGGCTCCTGTCCCCCTCTTGTCCAGAAAGTGGGCCTCTTCACCACCCCCCTGGCCCTCCCAACCCCAGCCCAGCCCAGTGGGCAGATCTGTGTCCACTTCGGGGAGAGGAAGCGAGGCAGGAATGAGAGGCCACTGCTCTGGATCCTAGGGGGGGGCACCTCCCCGGAGCCCCTCAGCAAGAGCAGGGACGGGCCCTTCTGCAGAAGGCGGTTGCAAGTAGTGTCCCCATTGAACAGGTGGAGAAGTTGAGGCTCCTCCTTGGAGGAGTGCCAGCCCATCCTGAGTCCTACCTCAGGCAGTTCCTGGGACAGGTGGACTGCCAGCCCCAGACAAGCCCTCATCGGCCCCGGGCAGGTGTGGAAGCGGCTTTATAGGCTCCCTGGTATGCAGGGCCTCCGGGGAAGGATGTGGGGAGGGACAGGTTTGCTTGTGGTTGCAAGTGTTTTCCCTGCAAACATGGCCTGTGCCAAAGTGTCTTATCCCACCTGGGCAGTGGGGCTGCCACGTAGCCTGCCCTGGGTGCCAACCACGGCAAGACCCTGGGTCGGGCGGCTGTGGGGCGTTGAATGGCAAGAGATCTTTGGAAGGAGCTCTGCCCCCAGTTGGGTCCTCTCAGCATTCCAGTCAGGCCCGGCCAGGCCCAGGAAGGAGAGAACGCTCAAGGTCAGGGGGTGGCTGCAGTAACCTCGGGCCCGGTGCCTCCAAGCTGGCCCAGAAACATGGCCCTTTTAGGGGGAGCAGGAGGCTGCCGGAGCCCCAGCCCCAGGGACTGGCTGAGCCCTGACCCTTGTCATAAACTGAGCCCTGATCCTCATCGGGCACTGAGCCCTAACTCGGGAGACAACAGACAAGAGGGGTGGACGATCCAGTCCCCACTACTTAACACCCCAAACTCTCCCCAAATGCAATTATTGATCATAATTACTAGCATCAGAGGAAAGTGTATTTGTGTGTGAGGGTAAACATGGAATGGGCGCTTGACACATTGGTTTATGGAGTTACGTGCCTGTGTACATGACTCTACGTGTGTACAGTACGTATATGTGGGCTTTGTATATTGAGTATGTCTGTGGGTCTGTGTGTACATGGTGTTGAGTGCATGTGTGTATGTGCACATATGTATAGCAGACTGTTCCATGGTATTGGGAGTGTATGTGTGTTTGTGTGTATACACACATGTGGACATAGGAGGTGATCGCATGACTGCAGGCAAGGCCCCTTCATTTCTCTGTATGGCTCGCCTGGGATACCGATACAAGGGACCTGGGCCTTCCCCCTCTCCAGAGTCCTCCATGGCTCCCACTGACTCCGCACCAGCCCAAATCCCGGGCCCAGAGCCCAGGCCCACCTGTGCTGGGTCCCCACTAGAGCCCACAGACACCAGTGGGCTCTCCCTAGAGAGGCCGGAGCTCACGTGGACCCGCCCTGTCTCCAGCCAGGGTCCCCGTCCTATCCTATAGGCAGAGGAATGAGAAGCTCCGGCTGCACACTCCCTAACACCCTGCTCCCAGCCTCCGTGGGCTCACCGGCGCATACGGCCAGCCCTCCTGGCCCTCCCCGTAGCGGGGACAAACAGCAGACTCAGTGGAGAGGGGCACAAATATTGACAGAAGCCAATATGTGGTGACGCCAATACAGGGTGAACACTTCCTCTTCCTCGGCATTTCCAGCACAGGGGACACTGAGGGACGGCCAGGAGACACAGAGCGGGAGGTTCCCACCAGCCCCTCCTCCCCCACAGCAGGGCGAGCACGTTCGGTGGCACCCCTACGTGCAAGGTGTCCTGCCTTTACCCTCCTCCCCCTCCCCCCCAGGGATGGGAGCCGCTCGCCCCCGCAGCCAGTGCCTGGAACACTGAGGTGCTCCGTAGTATTGGTTGGATTAACACATGAATGTACAATTGTTAAGAGCCTTGTAACAGTGATAATGGCAACATCTCAGGGCCTCCCCTTCACCAAATATTCTTGGGGGTTCTGTATCAGTTTCCTCGCACTGCTGTAGAAATAACAGCTTTAGTGACTTAACACACGAACCGTCTTATAGTTCTGGAGGCCTGACGTCCAAACGGGGTCTCCCTGGGCCAGAATCGGGGCATCGGCAGGGCTCTGTTCCTTTCCAGGGGCTCTGTTTCCTTGCCTTCGCTCCTTGGCCCGTGGCCCCTTCCTCCAACCTCACAGCCAGCAAGCTGGGCTGAGCGTTCCCCGGGCCGCCATCTCTCTCCTCCCTTGACTTCCTCTTCCACCTATAAGGACTCCTGATAACCGGGGGCCCTCCTGGACCACCTAGGATATTCTCCCATCTCAGGGTCAGCTGATTAGCAGCCTTCCTTCCATCTGCAAGCTCTAATTGCCCTTTGTATGAAACCAAACATTCACATTCACAAGTTCGAGTTCTAGTACCCAAGCCTCTTTGGGAGCCTGGTACTTAGCCTGCAATTTTGAGCAACAGCCACCAGGGGGCAAAGTGAATTCATTTCAGCTTCACAACCCAGTTTAAGCTCTCTCTGGAGGCGGGGGGAGGGGGGGGCGGGGACGGGGGGGGGGGGGTAGCCGGGAATGAAACTAGACATTTCTACTCTGTTAGGTTGTTGTTTTTCCCCAGTAAAAAGCAGAAGTTTATTCAAACAACAACACACACAAATTAGTTTGTAATACACAAAGTGCCCACCAGCGAGAAGCTGGGCATTCTAAAATGTATTCAGATACAGCCAAAGAAAGTGGCAAGGCTGGGAAACGTGGAACCAGAAGGGGTCTGGAGCAAGAAAAAGCAGGGCCTGGATATGGGAGCCTCAGCTCTCACCCCTGCCTCGCCCCTGAGACCCCGGCACGACCCTCTCTGTCTCGAGGCCTCCGTTTCCCCACATTAAAGGTGGAAAGTTGGTCGGAATGGACTCCTTCGGTGAGGAAGTTCCAAGGCCAAGCTGGAGACTAGGTAGGCCCCCTCCTTGCCCCCCCCCACCACCACTCCCACCCACCCCCCACCCCTCCCGCCTCTGTGAGGTCACAGTGCCAACAGCTCACGTGACCCAGCAGATTCCGCATGACCCCTTTCAGGGAATAACAGGAGGCTGAGGTAGCAGCCAGTTCCTCTCGCCAACTCCCAGAGAGCCTCCCTCCATTCCCCATCCTAGAGAAGGAAACCAATGCCGCGGCCCTCGAGGAGCCCCCGAGACCTGGGTGACCCCATCGGCGGCGATGTGGCCCACTCCAGGGATCCCAGGTCCAGGAGGTGAGGGCAGCAGCCCCTTGTCACTTACAAAACGGTGCCCCTCGGCCCGCTCCTTGGAGGTGAACAGGCATTAATTGCCGCCTGCAGGTTACAGGGGCAGCAACTGAGGTCAGAGGCTGGACAGGGGCTTTCCTCCGGCCTCCGGGCCAGGAAGTGGTCAGCCGGCAACTTCTGGCCTGTGTCTATTGAGCCACTGCGGTGGGCCAGGCGCCGAGTGGATGGCTGGGAGCACAGTGTTGGGTTTGGGGTCAGCAGACCCAGGTCTGCCGCTGATTCCCAGGCTGGTGGTGGTCTTGGGCAAACTTCTCGGCAACTCGGTTCCTCCGCCTGGAACACGGGGGAGGGCCATGTTTCTTGTGAATTGTGAAATGCCACTGTGAATCTTGTCAGCCCCAGAGCGGTCCAGCGAGGCCGGAACCCCTGCCGAGTGACGGAGTCCCCCTCGAGAAACATCAGTAAGCAGGGAGGGGAGAGGGGATCAGCGGTGGGCAGCAAGGGGCTGAGGCTCTGAGGCGTCAGATGGGCGACCCAGGGTGACCTGGCAAGGGGCAGGGCATGGGGCAGGGGTGCTCACCCCAAACTCTGGGTGCGCCCAGGTGTCTGCAGGCACACCATGTCCCACAAAGCCAGCAGTGACATGACAGCCCTGTGTTCTCTGCAGACGATGCCTTCCTGTTCCCGCTCCGTCTCAACGGCCCATCCCCGGGCCTGGTCCAGTTCATAATGGGATGCATGTGTAAGTGCATACTGAAGGGCTGCCTCAGGCCAGGCTGACCTGGGAGGTGGGGGAGGGGATGTGAGCCTGGGCTGGTTGCAGGGGCGGGAGAGAGCACAGGTTGAGCTCTGGAGGTCTTGGACAGAAGGTGTGAGGGGGAGGCTTGCAGCCTAGAGGAGCAGCTAACTGGCAGCCCCCGCCTACTCTGACCGAGGCCTGGCCAGGGGGGTCAGGCGAGCGCTGGTGAAGTCATGGGAATGGTGTGATGCAGCTGGCCCTCACTCCAGATTGGTATTCTACTTCTGTGTTCATCCACCCGCCCCTCCACTTGGTCATCCACGGGGTCCAGTATCCAACCATCTGTCCACCTGTCCTTTCGTTAGTATAGCCGTGCGTTCCATTAGCTCCTCCACCCATTCATTCACTGAGCTATCCACACCTTTGTTCATATTCACAACCACCCAGTCATCAGCCCCTCCATCCTCCCACCCTTCCTCTTTCCCCATCCGCTCAGCCATCTTCCTATGCACCTATCTTCCAACCCCCTTCTTCCATCTATCTGTGCCTCCTCCCGCCTGCTCATCGTCCTGACTTCCTACTTCTGTCTGGCTCCACGCTGGGCAGTGCTAGGCACCAGGATGAACCAGACAAGGACCCTGTCCTAGAGGAGCACCCAAGGGAGAAATGGGCATTCACGCATCCTAGGGTTCCTGTGTCACTATTAAGTACCTAGTCACTGCCAATTGTGAGCAATAATCACCTACAGGACTCATACTCACTCCTAGCTGGCACTTACCCATAAGCAGAGCAGGGTTGCCCTGGGCTCAACTAGCAAGTTGAGCACGTCTCCCAGCTCCAGTTCCTCTTTCTCCCCCCCCCCCCCCCGCAACACACACACACACACACACACACACACACACACACACACACACACCAGGGAGTCAGCAAGTCATGGGAGAATAAGAACAAGGCTGCAACGACTCACTGGTCTTCTGTCTCCTCTGCAGCCTGGATCACCTGCCTCGCCTGCTTCCTGAGGACTCATATCCACCAAATTCTATTCAACACCTTCAGGTAAGCAGCGGAGGCGAGGGAAGGCTGATAGGAGTTGGAACCAAGCAGCTGGTAACCATGGCAGCCTCCCCGCTGGTTTGAACCTCCCCCTTGATCTCCAGACCAGACAAGCTATCCCACACCTGGCTTTTCTCAGATACCCTCACCCCAGAACATACTACAGAACATACTACGGCTCCCCATTTGATCACCTCAGCCTGCAGCCCTTTGAAATCCTGCCCTACCTTTCTTCTCGAACTGCCCTCATTCTGCTTCCTGCTGCGGACACGTTGGGCCAACAATGCTAGGGTTCCCACTTCCTGGACCCACTCTTTCTATTCCCACTTCCACACCTTTGTACACTCTGTTCTTCCTGCCTGGCATGTCCATCCCGTCCCTTGCCTTCCCTTCCTGCCCCGTAGACTCCTCTGAATTCCTGAAGAGCTTTCACTTCGTTCATTCATTCACTTGAAGTCTACAAGCTGTTTCCTTCATGCCTACTCGGCCCTCACCACTCATGAGCTTCCAGTTGAGTGGGGAAGGCAGACACCAGAAACAGTGTGAGTGTGGGGACTGAGAGTCTAGAGGCTGTTGTAGGAGGGGACATTTGAGCTGAACCCTGAAGGGTGCATTCACCAGGAGAGAAGACAGGAAGGAATAAACAGTATGTAGATGGAGAAATGAAGTGATGAGAATGCAGCAGCCATAGTGAATTGACCTCTGATGGCCCCAAGTGCTGGGGTAAGAACTTCCTTCCCTCCGTCGTGCTATAGAGCCAAGGAGCATGCCAACAGCCTGGAGAGGGTGTCACTTCCCAGAGAAGGGCCTGCCCCTCAGGGTGGGGAAGAGCTGGAGGCCAGGCAGGGACTGGCCAGCCTCTGCAAGCCCTGCCTCACCTTGACCACTACTTCTGTCTTCCAGATGCAAATCGCTCTTCCAGAAGTTCATGGAAAAGACGGGTGTCCTGATCCTCTTTCTTTTTGGTGCGTCCCCAGGGCCCTGGCCCATCCCAGGTGGAGGACTCCCTAGCTCTCGCCCATTCTGTAAAGGGAAAGACTGGGGGTTCTGGCACTGACTAGGCAACACAGCCCCTCTATGAGCCCCAACTTCCCGTCTGTCTAATGAGTGTTGCTGGGAGGATTGAATGTAATAATGACAAAAAAATTTTTTTCTGAAAGCTTTGAAAACTGTAAAGCTTTTTCCAAACCAGGTTATGATAATTATTACTCCCTCCCTCTCTGGATTTCTGTGACTTCCTTCCAGCCACCACCACCACCTCCCACATCACAGCTCTGCTTTCTCAAGCAAAGGAATCTCCTTCCTCCCCTCAAATGTATGGGGACAGGGGTGGATGTCTTAGAAATTCCTAGAACACTTAACCCAACAAATAATGCTTTTGAAAAATATATGCTTTATTGATTTTTAGAGAGAGAGGAAGGAAAAGGGAGAAAGGAGAGAGAAATAAAAACATTGATTGACTGCCTCCTGCACACCCCCGACTGGGGGGTTGAGCCCACAACCCGGGCATGTGCCCTGACTGAGAATCAAACCATGACATCCTGGTTTATAGGTTGATGGTCAATCATGAGCCATGCCAGCTGGCTTTAAAGGCTTTTATTAATGGCTTAAACAGTAAGATTTCAGGCAACACAGATATCATAAAGTGACTACCTCCTTTTCTTCTTTTTGCCAATTATCCCCAATAGGATTGGGACAGAGGAGGGAGACATGGATTATTTGATTTATGTGAGACACATTGCATTTTTGAAATCATTCAGTAATAAAGTAGACATCACTATTATCCCATCTTACAAATGAGTTGTAGAAAGGTGACGTAACTTCTCCCAAAGGTGAGAAGTTAGCACAATGTTAGCAAGGAGCAAAGTTGGGATTTGAAGCTGGATGTCTTAACTCCAGACCTTAAGCTCTGAACTTTTCATCTTAAATGGTTCCTCCTCATTCCTCTGGCCCCACAGGATTCTGGGTGTTTGTGATGCATTTACCATCCAAAATGGAAGTCTGGCAGGTGAGTGTGTGCTCTCTGCAGGCACACTGCTGACTGACCTCCCCCAGTCAATGTCATCTTCATAAGTTTCTCTCCCTGTCACCACTCCTGGATCCTAATCAATTCCTGACTCACTCCAGCTCCAAGTCTCTGCCTTTGCCATGCTACTCACCTGGAACCTCTCTCTCCCACCAAAATGAGTCTTTCAAAGACCAGATGCAATATTCTCTCTTCCCGAATGCCTCTCCTGTCACTCACTCCCAGAGATAACACATCTCTTCTTTATCAAGGCTCCCACATAAAATGGGACGATGAGGGCAGGGACTCTCTCTGCTCAGGCAGTTTGTTCTGCTCCAATAAGATGAGATCGTTTGCTATGATGTTCCTGGGGAAGGAGGAGGAAACCAATGACAAGAGCTCCCAGTCTGAGGACTGCAAAGAGGCTCAGAAGGCCTAGAGAGAAAGGATATTTGATGAGCCTGTCCCTCCCTCTTTCTTCTTCTCTTATGAACTCTTTCATCTTCTTCAAAATCCAACTAATATGTCACTTTCTTCAAAAACACCCAGGCAGAGGTGATCACATTCCCCCTCTCTCCTCCCACAATTTTCCGTAATCACTAATGTGAGTTTCTGTAATCATTACTATTTCCTGGCAGCTTATTCATTCCCACAATATCTACCTCAGGACTAGGCACCAGGTTACCACTATCAATGTTGGGTGACAGGATGGCCACAAAGGAGTATGAATGGAGAGAGAATGGATGGGAGAATGAAAGTGATGGATGTAGAGGTTGGGGGAACTGTTTGGAGGATGAATGGATGAATGAAAAGTGGATGGATAAAAAAGTGAATAGGTAGGGAGGCAGGTGGAATATATGGATGGATGGATGGATGGATGGATGGATGGATGGATGGATGGATGGATGGCTGAATGGAAGGAGAGATATTTGGGATGATGGATGGATGGATGGATGGATGGATGGATGGATGGCTGAATGGAAGGAGAGATATTTGGGATAATGGATGGATGGATGGATGGATGGATGGCTGAATGGAAGGAGAGATATTTGGGATGATGGATGGATGGATGGATGGATGGATGGATGGATGGATGGATAAACGGATTGATGAAAGGGTACATGGATAAGGTGTGGTAGATGGATAGAAGTGTAAAGGGATGAGAAAGGTTGGATAAATGGAGTAGATGGGTGGAAGAAGGTAAATGGATGGAATGGTGGATGGAAGGGAGGATAGATGAATGTGAATGTGGATGGATGGATGGATGGATGGATGGGTGGGTGGATGGATGAAAAGGAAGGTAAATTGTATTTTGGATAGATGGTAGATCGGTAGATTATGAAAGAGTAAACAAGAAGGAGATGAATGAACAATTTATGGTTGTGGGAAAATGGATGGATGAAGCTCTATGGGGCCCAAATTTGACCATCTGAAAGAGATTCCTTGCTTCCTCAACACCTCACCAGGATGACAGCATAAATACTCCACTGCAGAGCTTGAGGTAAGAAGTTCTATTAACACCTAAAAACCAGAGCTATAGCTAGGACCTGGAATGCGTTGACTAACAATGTGGGCTCTGAAGCCAGACCAACCTGAGTTTAAATCCCTACTCCAGTATTCTCTACCTGGCTAACCTTATGCAGTACACTTTACCTCTCTGAGTCTTTGATTCCTCATTTATTAAATGGGTCTGTATAATTATGGGTGTTAAAGAATATATAAACTGTCTTGAATAATTCCTGGCCTATAATTAGTGCTCAGCAAAAAACAGCTGAAAATGATTTTAACCAATAAGATACTACCTGGTGGCATTATCCTTAATTGCAGAAAAAATACTCAGGAATATTTGGAAGGAATAAGGTAGGTTAAAGAATATTCCAAGCAGGAGGAAGAGCATGCATCGTATTTTAGAGATAAGATGGGGATAGGCCCAGGAAAGTAGAAAAATGTGAAGCTAGTTCTTTTTTCTTTTTTTTAAATATTTTATTGGTTTTTCAGAGAGAGGAAGGGAGAGGGATAGAGAGCTAGAAACATCAATGAGAGAGAAATATCGACCAGCTGCCTCCTGCACACCTTGCACCGGGGATGTGCCCGCAACCAATGTACATGCCCTTGACCGGAATCGAACCTGGGACCTTTCAGTCCGCAGGCCAATGCTCTATCCACTGAGCCAAACCGGTTCCGGCAGTGAAGCTAGTTCTTAGTGGGCTGACTGGCAAAGGTAGAAGGCAAGGGTGACAATTGTACCACAGATCAGTCAGTCCATGTTCTCACCCCTTCCTTGTAAGGCTGTACCAGGAGAAGGTGCGACATCACACAGGGGAAATCCAGGTTCTCCGAGGTATCATAAATCAGCTCACTGCCAAGCTCCAGGAGATGGAAGCCATGTCAGATGAGGTGAGATGCTGGCCATTCTGCCTCCAAACACCTAACTTTTCTGTTTGATGCCCTGTTTCCTATACCCCAAGTTTTGATGAGGTACATTCCCCCATAACTTCCTGGAAAAGAATGAAATAAGAGGTACAATTTATAATTTATGAACTTGCACGCTTGAAAGTATCTTCATCCTACCCTTATACTTGATTGTAATGTGGTATAGAATTATAGGTAGAAAATACTTCCCTCTGAGAAATTTGAAGGAAGCCCAGTATTGTGTACTAGTTTATATTATTGCTGTTGAGAAGCCTAATTTTTATTATTGGTCCTTTAAGTGTCTTACAAACTCCATGAGAATTTGTAAGATATTCTTTTTTTTCCTCAGTTTTCTATATTTAACCCACTTGGGGGATGCTGAGTTTATTAGAATCTATGGATTAATATTTTCCAATAGTCTTGGAAAATTCTTAGCTATTATCTCTTAAAATATTGTTTTTTATTAGCTGTGTCCTCTCCTGGGGATGCAAGTATATCTATGCTAGACCTTTAGAATTATTCCACATAACTGTTATGCTATTGCTTGATTGGTTTGTTTTTTATTCTTTTTTTCTAGTTGCTTAAGTTTTTATATTTTCTATTCACATTGCTTTAAGCTAATTAATAATCTTATATTATTTTCTGTTCAGTCTACTGTTAAATCTTTCCATGAAGTTCTTAATCTCATATATCGCATTGTTTAGTTCTAGAACATACATTTGATTCTTTTTCATAGATTTTTTTAACTCTATGGTGAAACTTCAACATTTCACCTGTGTTGTCCATCTTTTCCTTTATTTTATTTAACACTGGAAGCCCAGTGCATGCACTGGCGGGGAGGGGGGCATGTCCCTCAGCCTGGCCTGAACTCTCTTGCAGTGCAGGACCCATCGGGGGATGTCCGCCTGCCAGCAGTCAGACATTTCTCTCACAGTCCAGGGTTCTTGCAGCCTGGGACCCCTTACTCCTGTCTATAATGGAGTCAGGAGAGGCTCCGGGACCCCTCACTCCTGTCTGTAATGGAATCAGGAGAGGCTCCCACCACTGCCACTGCCACTGCGCTCGCTAGCTGTGAGGCCGGCTTCTAGCTGAGCAGCACTCACACTGACCACCAGGGGGCAGCTCCTGCATTGAGCATCTGCACCCCCCTCCCCCCTTGGTGGTCAGTGGGCATCATGGTGACCAGTCATTCCACCATTTGGTCTATTTGCAATTAGGCTTTTATATAGGACTAGAGGCCCGGTGCACAAAATGCATGGGGGGGGGGCGGTATTCCTCAACCCAGCCTGCATCCTCTCCAGTCTGGGACCCCTCGAGAGATGTCTGACTGCCCGTTGGATCAGGCCTAAATGGGCAGTCGAATGTCCCTCTCACAATCCAAGACTGCTGGCTCCCAACTGCTTGCCTGCCTGCCTTCCTGATTGCCCCTAACCGCTTCTGCCTGCCAGCCTGATCACCCACTAACCACTCCCCTGACAGCCTGAATGATGCCTAACTGCTCCCCTGCCATCCTGATTACTCCTAACTGCCCTCTCCTGCAGGTCTGATTCCTCCCCCGCTCCCCACCAACTGCCCTCCCATGCAGGCCTGGTCCCCTCCAACTGCTCTCCCCTGCAAGCCTGGGTCCCCCCACAACTGCCCTTCCCTGCAGGACCTGTCACCCCCAACTTCCCTCCTCTGCTGGCTTGGTCACCCCTAACTGCCCTCCTCTGTAGGCTTGATTGCCCCCAACTGCCCTCCCTTGCAGAGCTGGGTCCCTCCCAATTGCTCTCCGCTGCTGGCCATCTTGTGGCAGCCATTTTAAGTCCACATGGGGGCAGCCATCTTGTGTGTTGGGGTGATGGTCAATTTGCATATTACTCTTATTAGATAGGCCTGGTGCATGGGTAGGGGTCAGCTGGTTTGCCCTGAAGGGTGTCCCTCATGGGGCGGCCTGGGCAAGGGGCCTGTGGTGGTTTGCAGGCTGGCCATGCCCCCCCACCCCCCGCCAGGCTACCCAAGTGAAGGCCCTGGTATCTGGGATTTAATCTTCTATAATTGAAACTTTTTAGCCTTGAGTGGATGCCAGGGCCAGCCAGGGCCGGCAGGAAGTTTTGCTTCCTCCATCACTGGGGGCAAGACTCCTGCTCCCTCTAGCTCCATGGCTGCCACCAGCTTGGTTGGGCTAATTTGCATACTTGCTCTGATTGGCTGATGGGTATAATGGAGTGATGGTCAATTTGCATGCTTCTCTTTTATTAGTGTAGATGCTTATGCTCAGAGATTCTGTGGGTCAGGGATTCAGATAGGACAAAGCAGGGATGGTTTGTCAGTGTTCCATGATGTCTGAGGCCTCAGTGGGGAAGACTTGAAGGCTAGGGGTGACTCAAGACTTGGGCCTGCAATTAATGGGGGTGTTCACTCATGTCTGGAGGTTGATGCTGGCTGCCAACTGGAACTCAAGGCTGTTGACTAAAGCACCCAAATGTGGCCTCTCCGTGTGGTCTGGGCTTCTCCACAACGTGGCGGCTGGTGTCTCCAGAGAACCAGGCAGTGCTGAATCACCTTAGGACTTAGTTCAGAAGTCATACAGCATCGCTTCTGCCATAATCACAGTCCCATTCAGACTTATGGGGAGAGAAATTAAGTCCCACCTCAATGGGAAGAGTGTCAAAGCCACAAAAGAAGAGCTTGGGATGGGAGACCTTGTGGTAGCCATTTTTGGGGAAGTACAATCTTGCCAAAGCTGTAAAAAGTCTAGTCAAAATAATAGCCAGCATATACTGAGCCAGCAATGGAGCGCCATGGCTAAAACGCTGGAACTCTGGAACCAAACCGCCCGGCTCTGCCTCTCGTGAGCTGTGTGGCCTTGGACAAGTTATCCTTTTGTGCCTCGGTATTCTCATCTTCAAAACGGGGGTGACGATAGTACATACCTCCTAGGGCGAGGAAATTAGGGTGAACGTACGTGGTGCTGAGTAGCCCTGGCACATAGTAACGACTTTGTACCTCTTAAGTCTAATCCTCACAACAATGGGAGTGGCCATGATTGTCATCCCATCTCACAGAGAAGAAAACTGAGACTGAGATGGGCAGTAACCAGCCCAACACCCCACAGCAGTAAAAGTCTGTCTAACTCCAGGGCCCCTGCCCTTAACTTCACTTCCGAAGGCAAATTAACCCACGTGTGACACCCTATCACCGGGGATAAAAGCACTGCGTAAACCCAGTGGGTGTAATGGGGTGGCTCTGGGTCGCCTGGGCTCCCTCACAATACACCAGGAGTGACCGGGGACCAGCCCTGGCTTCCACAGGCAGGGGAAGCAGTTAGGGGAGAACTGCCAGTCACCGGGCGTGAACACACCCGCGGACCATGCTCTGTAAGAACACACCAGGGCACAGCTTATGTCTTCTGCCTCTTCAGCAAAAAATGGCCCAGAAAATAATGAAGATGATACAAGGAGATTACATCGAAAAGCCGGACTTTGCCCTGAAGTCTATCGGTAAGTGATCACCTCCCCCAAGGTGCGCCCCTCAGGTTTCCTCAGCAGCTCTTCCGAGGTGGATCGCAAGTTCATCTTGAGCGCTAACCCGGCTCCCCAGCTGGGTTTCTTTCATGGAGGCTGACGTGGCAGGGAGAGGCCCTCCACCACCCCTCCCCTCACTCCCTGTCCTCCAACCTAGGGGTCAGCAGAGCTGCCCTTGCCCCAGGTGGGGAAGACTGACCACATTAAAAACCAATACAGGCCCAGTTATGGTTGGGGATTGGTGCTTCGGAAAAATAAAGCAGGTGGCTGGGAGGGAGGGGACCCGGGCAGAGGGGGAGCGTTTGGGCTGTAACCTGGTGAGGAAGAAAAAAGCATTCCAGACCAAGGGAACCGATTTGCAAGGTGCCCCTGCAAGGACACGGCGGGATGGCGTGATGGCGGGATGGCGGGATCAGGATCGAGGGAGGGCATGCAAGAGGAAGTGAGGTGGGGCTGGCAGGGCTGATTGCCTCTGCCCGTCAGCCACCAACTGGCCTAGGCACCCTCAGGCCCAAGCAGATGTGAGGTCAGAGGGCATCAGCTTAACATCCCAGGGCTGGAGTAATGGGTGTAAGAATTACTGGGTGTATTACTCGTGTAATTCTTACATCCATTTCTCTTCTGAGAAATGGGTGCACTAGTAAGAATAGCCATTACGATGATGATGATGATGATGATGATGATGATGATGACATAAGTGAGGGCTGACTGGGCGCCAGGCACTGCTGGACAAAGTCTGAGGTATCCATTCATTTCAATCCTTCAACCTCACAACACACTGGTAGTGACTGGTGACCAGGTCCAGTGGTGACTGAGGTCCGGAGAGGCCCAGTGACTCGTCCAACGTGCATTGGGCACAGAGTCAGTGCCCAATCAGGGAGGCTCCCCTCCACCCAGCAGAAGTGGGGGTGCTGCTCAGCTGAGACCCTCCATCCCCCACCTTTTTCATACAGGAGCCTCTATTGACTTTGAGCAAACATCAGCCACATACAACCACGACAAGGCTCGCTCCTACTGGAACTGGATCCGGCTGTGGAACTATGCACAGCCCCCGGACGTAATCCTCGAGGCAAGGGGCATGGGGGAGAGTGGCAGGGGTGTGGGCAGGGGTCTGGGGGTCTTCACTGGAAGCGGAGGTTGGGGGTGAGAGTAAAGGGAATGGAGCCTGGGGCAGGGACAGGGCTTGATGCAGGAAACCAATGGGGCAGGGCAGGAGGCAGACAAAAGTGGCAATTGGTGGGGGTGGGGATGGGGGTGGGGGTGAAGGTGGGGTGGAGAAATCAGGGGCAAGAGCAGGAGACAAGAACAGACAGCAGGGGCCACTGGGGGCTGGGCCGCAGCAGGAGACAGGCACTGGGATAGGGGGACAACCTGCTTTAGCTAGAAGGGGCTCACCCAGCCCTCAAGACGGAGGGTCAGGGAACCCTGAAGGGCCTAAACAGGCCCCCGTCCCGTCCTCACTGCGCTGGGCTGACGGGAAGACTCATCTTGCTGCCTGCAGTCAGGGGAGCTTCCTGGAGCTGGGGGCGCTCAAGCCAAGCTTAGTAGACAGACAGGCTCTGGCTCACCCAGGAGGAGATCTAGGGGAACAGGATGGGATATGGAGTCTGTCCTCATGCACCCACCCAGAATAACCTCCCTTGCACCTGCCCCTGCAGCCCAACGTGACACCTGGCAACTGCTGGGCCTTCGCGGGTGACCGCGGCCAGGTGACCATCCGACTGGCCCAGAAGGTCTACCTGTTCAACCTCACCCTGCAGCATATCCCCAAGACCATCTCCCTGTCGGGCAGCCTGGACACGGCCCCCAAGGACTTTGTCATCTACGTGAGCAAGCCCTGGCAGGGAGCGGTGTTTACCTAGGGCCGTGGTCGGCAAACCGCGGCTCGAGAGCCACATGCGGCTCTTTGGCCCCTTGAGTGTGGCTCTTCCACAAAATGCCATGGTCTGGGCGAGTCTATTTTGAAGAAGTGGCGTTAGAAGAAGTTTAAGTTTAAAAAAGTTAGCTCTCAAAAGAAATTCCAGCCGTCGTACTGTTGACATTGGGCTCTGTTGACTAAGGAGTTTGCCGACCACTGCCCTAGGGGGTGGCCTCGTAATGGCAGCATGCCAGGCTCCGTGGTAAACGGCACAGCTCGTGCAGGCTGGTGGGCCTGGGTGACGCTCTGTTAAGGCGGGGCATGGCCAGGGTCAGAGTCAGATCGCAGCCTTCAAGGGCAGGGGATAAACAGCTATTCTACACCGAGAGGCCAGATTATTATGATCTCTGAACGCATAACAATCTGGCCACTCAATGTATATCCTATTTAATAAAAGGCTAATAAGCACATTGTCCCCTCGACCAAGAGTTCGACCAACAGGCAGTCAGCCAACTGCCCATGTCCCCTCCCCCTGGCCAGGCTGGCCAGACCTCACCCATGCACGAATTCATGCACCGGGCCTCTAATACACACACACACACACACACACACACACACACACACACACACACACACACTGAGTGGCCAGATTATTATGCGTTCAGAGATCATCGTAATCTGGCCACTCGGTGTATAGCAACCCAAGCTTTTCACCGCTAGTTTAGTTCTCAGAGACCCATGTCACTGATAAAGGAGACTGAGGTCTGGAGAAGGGTTAGGGAAACACCCAAGTCCTACAAGTCAGTGGCCGCGTAGAGGTGGACCCCTCAGCCTCCAGAGTCCCGGGCCAGGGCTCTTTTCTATCCATTATTCTGCACTGCAACAGAGTGACCCCCAAAGATGTAGGGAGCTCCCCATCCTGGGTGGGGGGGGTGCAAGTCTCAGCGGGAGAGTGGCAGCTCTCTCTGAAGGTGCTGCCTGAGCCTGACGCCTGTCTTCTCGGTTCTGCTTCCACAGGGCATGGAAGGCTCCCCCAGGGAGGAGGTGTTCCTGGGGTCATTTCAGTTCCAGCCGGAAAACATCATTCAGACGTTCCAGCTCCAGGTGCCTGAGAAAGGCTGCCCTGCTGAGCACCTACTAAGTGCACTGTGTGCCGGGCTGTACCCAGGGGACCCCGCTGCATCTCCCAACAGCCCCGGGAAGTGCACGATTGTCACTGACCCACCTGACAGAGAAGGAAACTGAGGCTCAGAGTGAGGGACCTGCTGCCGGGACAAGAGTGGGCCCCTGAGGAGATCCATGCAGCCGCTGGCAGTTCCCGGTTTCCCTCGTCTGCCCAGGAGCCCTCCCAGGGGCAGCGGATGTTGAGCAGGAAGGGCCCGGCTAGGAATGCCGGGTTCCAATGTAGCATCTCTGTGCTGGCCAGTCCATCAGCACCTGGTCCAACCATCGGTGGGGAGGCTGGAGGGGAGGGCGCTGGAGACAGAAGCAGGACTGGGATGGCCCTGAGACTTGGTGGAATAGCTAGGCCTGGGAGCTGACACGGGTCCAAATCCTGACCCAACCACAAATTCTGCGTGATCTGGGTCATTCCCTCCCTCGCTGGGCCTCAGTGTCCCCTTGGTCAAGTCCCTGGGAGATAGAGACAATCCAGTCTCCTACATCTACTGTGATCCAGGTGCCAGTGAGTCATCTGGCTCCAAGCTCTCATTTCATGCTCACAGCAGCCGTGGGACAGGATGTTACCACTCCGGTTTCACAGGGCGGGGAATTAAAGCCTAGAGAGGGATGGCCATTTGCTCGGGGTCCCACAGCACACAGGTGCCAGGGCGCCAAAGCTGGGACACCTTCCTGATGTGTGTGTGTGTGTGTGTGTGTGTGTGTGTGTGTGTGTCCTTCTGGCCTTAGCATCTTCCATCCCAGCCCCTAAGTATCAACTTGCTAAGTGGCCTTGGAACGGTCCATTCCCCTCTCCGGGCCTCAGTTTCCCCTCCTATGAAATGGGTCCCTACCACTCCCAAACGCCCTTCTGAACAGGCAGAGTGAGGGCCAAGGGGAGAGCTGCCCCATGTCTGTGACTCTCTTTCAGAACCAGCCCACCCGGACCTTTGGGGCAGTCAAGGTGAAGATATCAAGCAACTGGGGGAACCCACGCTTTACCTGCCTATACCGCGTGCGTGTGCACGGCTCTGTGACCCCACCCAGAGAGCAGCCTAACTGACTCCCCACCCCGAGAGAGAGAGAGTAAAGTTTATTCTTCATGACCCAATCCACGCCTATGTGTCTTTGGCCCCAACGATTAAGGGCGGGCTAGCATTTGATGTAGCAATTACTGGTCATGTACTGGCTGCACAGGCATCCTCACGACAGCCCCCTGGGGCCCCACCTCACGGATGGGACAGTGAGGGCGCCCAGGAACAACGTGACTTGCCAGAGGTCACAGCCAGAAAAGGGCAGCATCAGGATTCAAACTGCCTGACGGCTGCACGTAAGTCGTCCCTCTTGCTCCAAGTCGACCTCTGCCCTTGACTCAGGCATGACCTTGGGCAAGACCCAGCTCTCTCAGCCTGTCTCCCCCACAGAACATGGGGACAGGATGATGGCTGTTATACCAGGTAAGGTGGAAGATGGGAAATCTCACCCCTGCCCACCTTGGCGTGTTCCAGCATCTTAGAGGGTTTGCTGTGTGGCATTAGGCAGGACACACCCACTCCGGACCTCAGTTTTTCCAGGTATAAAGAGACGTTTATTTTCCCTTTTGTGCATCAAAAACATAACATCGACAAGTAAAATGGCAACCCACAGAATGGGAGAAAATATTTGTGAGTCATATACCTGATAAAAGATTAATACCAGATTATATAAAGAATTTCTACAAAAGAAACCATCAGCAAAACAAAAGAACATATTTCCCAATGCTATATTTCAGATAAGGGTTTAACCTCCAAAATTCACAGAGAACTCATACAACTTAACAAAATGAAGATAAACAACCCAATTTTTTTAAAAAAAATGGGCAAAGAACCTAAATAGACACTTTTTGAAAGAGGACATACAGAAGGCCAAGAGACATATGAAAACCTGCTCAAAGTCACTAATCATTTGAGAGATGCAAATCAAAACAATGAGATACCATATCACACCTGTCAGAATGGCTCTCATCAACAAATCAACAAACGACAAGTGCTGGCAAGTATACGGAGAGAAAGGAACCCTCCTGCGCTGCTTGTGGGAATCCACACTGGTGCAGCCACTGTGGAGAACAGTATGGAGTTTCCTCAAAAAACTGAATATGGAACTCCCATTTGACCCAGTAATCCCACTTCTAGGAATATATCCCAAGAAACCAGAAACACCAATCAGAAAGGATATATGCACTCTCTGTTCATAGCAGCATAATTTACAATAGTTAATATTTGGAAACAGCCTAAGTGCCCATCAGCAGATGAATGGATTAAAAAAACTGTTACCATTTGCAGCAGCATGGATGGAACTGGAGAGCATTATGCTAAGCAAAATAAGTTAGTGGGAGAAAGATAAATATCACATGATCTCATATGTGGGATATAATGATCAACAAATTTGTTGAGCAAAAATAGAACCAATACAAATGGCAGAGGAGGTGGGGATGGGGGCATTAGAAAGCAATCCAAGGGCTTGTATGCATGCATATTAGCATAACCAATGGACACAGACACTGGGACAGAGGGGGCTTGCCCAGGGTGGGAATGATTGGGGGCCGGGAGTGTCAATTGGAGAAAAAGGAGACATATGTAAAACTTTAAGCAATAAACAAACAAAAAAGAATTCCTAAAACTCAACCACAAAAAAAAAATCAAAAATGAAGACTGGCCGAAACCGGTTTGGCTCAGTGGTAGAGCGTCGGTCTGCGGACTGAAAGGTCCCGGGTTTGATTCCGGTCAAGGGCATGTACCTTGGTTGCGGGCACATTCCCCGGTAGGGGGTGCGGGAGGCAGCTGGTTTATGTTTCTCTCTCATCAACGTTTCTAGCTCTCTATCTCTCTCCCTTCCTCTCTGTAAAATATCAATAAAATATTTTTTTAAATGAAGACTGTACCAAAGATATATACAAACGACCTTTCTCCAAAGATATATACAAATGACCAATAAGCACGTAAAAAGATGCTCAAAACCACTGATCATTAGGGAAATGAACATATAAACTACAGTGAGATACTACCTCACACCCATTACAAATGGCTACTATCAAAAAACAGAAAATAGTAAGTTGAGGAGGATGTGGAGAAACTGGAACCCTTGGGCATGTTGTGGGAATGAAAAATGGTACAGCCAGTATAGAAAACAGTATGGTGATTCCTCAAAAAGACAAAAATATAATTACTATGTGATCCAGGAATTCCACTTGTTATTTACCCAGAAGAATTCGGTCTCGAGGTATTTGTACACCCACGTTCCTAGCATTATTCACAGTAGCTAAAATGTGGAACCAATCAGGTGTCCATCAACAGATGGATAACAAAAAATGTACATGCCATGAAATATTATTTGATCTTAAAAAAGGAAAGAAATTCTGATAGTTTTACAAGAGGAAAAGAGCTGAGAAGATTAATGCCGGTGATGGTTGCACAATATTATGAATGCATTTAAAACAATTGAACTGGCCCTGGCTGGTTTGGCTCAGTGGATAGAGCATTGGCCTGCAGACTGAAAGGTCCCAGGTCAAGGGCATGTGCCTGGGTTGCAGGCTTGATTCCAAGTAGGGGTGTGCAGGAGGCAGCCAATCAATGATTCTCTCTCGTCATTGATTTTTTTTCTCTCTCTCCCCCTCTGCTTTCCTCTCTGAAATCAATAAAAATATATTTTTAAAAATTGAACTGTACACTTAAAAATGGTTAAGATGGAATGAGAAACCAAGATGGCAGCATAGGTAAATGCCTAACTGCAGCCTCACACAACAATTTCAAAAAATTACAACCAAAATACAAAATGGACATTATCCAGAACTACAGGAAAGTTGACTGACTGGAAATTCTATAACTAGAAGGAAAGAGAAAACCAGAAGGAAAATCAGAGGAGCTGTAAAAGCCTAAGGTACGGAGACACGGTGTGCTCGTGGGGAGAGGACGGAGCCGGAGAGGAGGGGGCGGCTGAGTGCCTGGCTGGCATTCCCTAGTGGGAAGGAGATAAAAGCTCCAGACTGTGCTGAACCCCAACTCCGACTGCACTGAACCCCAGTTCTGGGCGAGACCCTGGGGCCCCAGGCTCATACAGAGGGAAACTGGGCTGTAAGGCGGAAACTCAGGGGAGCAGCGAAAGGCAGAGTCCTGGAGGCACCCACGTTGTGCACAGAGGACGGACTATTGACTGTGCCGCTGGATTGCCCTAGAGCAGTGTTTCCAAAACTTTTGACATATGTGTACCCCTTCTATAATTTTTGTAACGCTGAGTACCCCTCATCAAAAAAAATGGATATATTTTAATAACAATCAAAATATATTTATTTTTTTATTTTTTTGGTATATACACAAAATAATAATAAACAAAAATAAAATTATTCATAATAAAATGTAAATAAAAGATATTATAAATAACATTGATTTGGATCAATGAGAAGGATGAAATTGACTTGACTCATGAGAACGTAGAATTAGGCGCACCTAAGCACGGTGCAATGCATATCCCCACCAAACTCCGGTGCAACACGTACCCCCATCAAACTCTTCCCGTACCCCTGGGGGTACACGTACCACACTTTGGGAAACACTGCCCTAGAGGAAAGGAGGCAAAAGTTCCAGACTGCACTGAATCCCACTTCCAACTGCACTGAACCCCAGTTCCGGGCTCATTGGGGGAGAGACTAGACTGTGTGGTAGCGGGCGAAACTCGAGAGCACCTTTCTCTCAGAGGTGCTTGCAGCAAGTACCAAAGCAGCGAGTACCAAAGGACACTGAGGAACACTGAGACTCAGGAACCTCATAGGGCAGGGCTGAGGGGATGCCAAGGCTGTAGGCTCCACCCTGAAACTCTACCCCATCCAAGCTGAGCACAGAGGCTTTTATAATTTTCCAAGTCTAGTCGAATAAGGCTGTCTCCCAGCATAGACACAACTGATCTTCACAGCCAATTGGCCTGGAGGTCAGTTTCTCCCAGTGATACCAACAACAATAAAGACTTAACTACAATAAGGCTGTACACACAGTCCACAAAGGGGTGCACCAAGAGTGTCCACCTCAGGTAACTGGGAGGCTGACCCACTGAACCACATAGGACACCTTAGCACACAAAGCCACCCTACCAACTCAGGGAAGCTGTGAAAATGCCGAGACAAGGAAACAGATCACAAACGAAATAAATAGAGGATAATAAGCAACTGGATATAGAGTTCAAAACCACAGTTATAAGGTTTTTCAAGAATTTCCTAGAAAAGGCTGATAAAATAAATGAGACCTATGAGGATATGAAAAGAGATCAACTAAAAATAAAGAATACATTGTCTGAAATAAAAAATATTATACAGAGTCTGAAAAATAGAATGGAAGATCGCAAGAATCAAGTCAAAGATTTGGAACATAAAGAGCCAGAAGACACTCCTCCACAGAAGCAAGAAAACAAGAGAATCCAGAAAGTTGAAGATAATGTAAGAAACCTCTGGGACAACTTCAAGTGAACCAACATCAGAATTATGGGCGTCTCAGAAGATGACAGAGAGCAAGATACCGAAAACATACTGGAAGAAATAGTGACAGAAAACTTCCCCCACCTGGGGAAAGAATTAGACTTATAAGTCCAGGAAGCACACAGAACCCCAAACAAAAGGAATCCAAAGAGGACCACACCAAGATACACCATAATTAAAATCCCAAGAGCAAAAGACAAAGAGAGAATATTAAAAGCAGCAAGAGAAAAGCAGGTCGTTACCTATAAAAGAGCACCCATACGATTGTCAGCTGATTTCTCAACAGAAACCATGCAGGCCAGACGGGAATGGCAAGAAATATTCAAGGTGATGACTAGCAAGAACCTAAAGCCAAAAATACTCTACTCAGCAAAGCTATCACTCAGAATCGAAGGCCAGATAAAGAGCTTCACAAATAAAAAAAAAAAAAGCTAAAGGAGTTCATCACCGCCAAACCAGAATTATATGCGTTGCTGAAGGGGCTATTTAGGAAGAGGAAGAAGATAAAGATAAAAATGATGAACAACAAATATGTAACTATCAACAAATGAAACTAAAAACCAAGGAAATTAAAAAATCTAATGAACAATATTAACTGGTGAATACAATAGAATTAGAGGTATAGAAGGGGAGTGAACTGATGATTCTCGAGGAAAAGGGGAATGGGGGTGTGGGAAGAGACTGAACATAAACTGTGCACCTATGGATGAGGACAATGGGAGGTGGGGAAAGGGCAGAGGGTGGGGTGGGAACCTGGTGGAGGGGAGTAATAGAGGGGGGAAAAATGAGGAACATTTGTAATAATATGAACAATAAAGATTTATTTTAAAAATAAAAATAAATTTTAAAAAATAAAAAATCGGAAAAAAATGGTTAAGATGTTGGATTTTATGTTACATGTGTTTTACCACAATAAAAACTGAAAAGTTATACTAGTCACTCATTTTGCATGCTAAGTTAAATAAGTTAGTCAGAGTCCCACCTGTTCTGTACTTGAGCTCACGGAAGTGCTAAAAACAGTCTCTACTGCCAGAATCCGCTATGACTTCACCCACAAGCTGTCAGCACGGAGCAGGGCACACAATAGGTGCTGGGTGAGTGACCACCAAAACCCGGGCCCCAGGCAGGTGACAGGAGATCAGTCCTCTGGGAGGGAGTGGCAGGGCCCCGGATTGGGACAGGCTGGCCAAGCTGGAAAGGGCACAGCGTGGAGCCTGTACGGGAGGGAATCCACTCGGGCAGGGGCAGGCGGATGGAGAGGCTGGCAGAGGTCCAGATGGGCATGAGAAGAGCGGATAAATCGGAAATGGGCTTGTTTCCTGGCAGGGCACACTGGGCAGGCCCTGCTCCGGTGCAGAACCCACCCCTCTTTCTAGTCATTTGCAGGCTCCTCACCAGCCCCTGGAACCTCCAGCACCCAGCCCTCCAATGGTCTCCAGAGTGGGTGGGCTTCAAGGGATCACCCGTTCTCTTGCCTCTCATTGCTCCCCACCCCTCCCCAGCAATCAGTGGGCCTGGGAGCCACACATGCTCAACCTGGCATTATTTCCATAATTTTTATAAGAACCATTTTTGTCATTAAAAGGCCACACCATACTGAGATTTGTGGAAAAGCAAACCCACAGGCAGCCTACTTCCTCCCCAAATGCCCGCCCCAGTCTGACTCCTCCAACTTTTCTTCCCATCATTTGTCCTTTAATTTTGTTTAAAGTGCTTTTGTTCAACAAATCTTTTTTGAAAAATTTTATGTAGCTAAATCATTCTTTTCCTTTATGGCTGATAGCTTGTGTACATTGCAGGAAGAGCCTACAGAGTTCTAAGATTATATCAATATACTCCTATATTTTCTTCCACCAATTATATCATATATGTTATATACTAGGTTCTCAGTGCACAAATTTGTGCACCTTGCTGAAACCGGTTTGGCTCAGTGGTAGAGCATCGGTCTGCGGACTGAAAGGTCCCGGGTTCAATTCCGGTCAAGGGCATGTACATTGGTTGCAGGCACATCCGGTGGGGGTTGTGCAGGAGGTGGCTGGTCGATGTTTCTCTCTCATAGACGTTTCTAGCTCTCTATCTCTCTCCCTTCTTCTCTGTAAAAATATCAATAAAATATATATATATTAAAAATTCATGCACCTTGAAAGGAGCTGTGGGCTGTGAGGCTGTGGTGGGCACAGGGCCAGGTCTCGGCCCATCCTCCACACCCCCACCAGGCCCCTCTTGCCATGACCCCCAGTCCCCTGCCTGCTGGCAGCCCCACTCCCGCCATTCTCACATGCTCACGGCATTGGCCCTGCTTGCGCCTGCTGATGGTGTGGAGTGATTGGTGCTGGCACCGTCAGCCGGTGTGAGTGGCGGCTGCTGCCTCGATTGCGCCTCAGTAGCAGGAGGAAATGGAGAAGTCCTCAGGGGTGATCAGGGCTGGCAGCCGCCACTTGCACCCACTGATGACACCGAGCGAGCAGGTGTGATCACTGAGTGGGACCGCGGTGCACTGGAGCAAAGAATTTCTATTAACCACCAGAGGCTTGCCCCCACGACAGCAGCCAGCGCTCGGTCTTGGTCTGGCGCTCCTGCTCACCTGCTCCACCATGCTGCCGCAGCCAATGCCTACGCCACATTCTGTGCTCTGCCCCCTGCTGCCGCTGCCCGCCCTGTTCTGTGCACAGCCCCTGGTGGTCAGCGAATGTCATAGTGACCATTTGTTTGGTTGTTCTGCTGTTGGGTTTATTTGCATATTAGCCTGTTATTCTATAGGATAGGTAGAAATGCTCTTTAGTGCATGCATAACATTTGGATGTAGAAAAACTTTTTTAAATATGTTTATTGATTTCAGAGAGGAAGGGAGAGAGAGAAAGAGAGAGAGAGAAACATCAGTGATGAGAGATGATCCTTGGTCAGCTGCCTCCTGCACACCCCACACTGAGGATCAAGCCCACAACCCAGGCATGTGCCCTGACTGGGAATCAAACCATGACCTCCTGGTCCACAGGTTGACACTCAACCACTGAGCCATGCTGGCTGGGCTGGATGTAGAAAACATGAATGCATCAGGACTTTGTTTTTGTGCATTCCGGTGTGAGGTAGGGATCTAGTTTAATTTTTGCTAAATTATTGCCCAAAGGCCACACCGCAGTATCACCATTGAAGAGCCCATCTTCCTCGGTAGCTTGGGAACAGAATCAACGCACAGCTGCTGGTCTCTTTTCCACGTCACTGAGCCCCTGCCTCGTCCTGCACCAGCACGAGACTCCTCGAGTTTCTCTGGTTTGGGGATATGTGAGTGCCTTCCTCTTTATTGCTGTTTCTCATACACTTCCCTTTCAGGAGAACTTTAGAATCAGCGTGTCATGTTCTTTTTTTTTTTTCTTTTTTTTAACAGCTAAGCTTGCACTGGCGGTATGGGTTCGTGCATGGAGCAAGCATTTCTTGGCCATGTCAGCCCTTCTCTCTCTGGGAGGCGGACTCTTCTCTCCGTGTCCTCTAGTTTTCCTTCATAGGAATCCTGCGCTTTCCTTATCGGGCTTAATCCTGGATATTTTACCAGCTTTAGAGGGGTTGTAATGGGATCTTTGCCCTCATCGTCATTTTCTGTGGTTAGAGCTGCTCTGTAGGAAACTCTGTTTGACATTCACTTGGCACTTGCCTGCCCCACCACCCCCACACGCGCAGTCTTTACCCTCTTGAGGGCTCAAGTGAATTCCCCCCACAAGCATTTTGTAACGCACAGGTGTGTTCACACACATCGCCTCATCGCCTCCTCACTACAGGAATGGAGCACCGTCACAGATGAGGAAACTGAGGCACGGAGAGGTGGAGCACCTTCCTAAGGTCACACAGTGAGTCCCTGGCGCGGCGTCAACACGCGGGCCCCAAGGTGCCTGCCCTCCCTCCAACCTCCCCACAGGCTTGTCAGATTCCCGTAGGTTCAGGGGCACCAACTGTGGAGCTGCGAGTGGAGAGCAGGATCCCTGGGCTCTGTCCCAGCGGCGCCCTGGGGAACCGGCGGACCCTCACCCCCACCACAGGACCGCTGAGGCCACGTACAGACCACAGGCGAGGACAGCCAATCCACGGGAAGCCTTGTTCCTCCTGAGGAACCCCCTCCGTGTGGCTCAGCCCTGCCTGGGCTACTAGGCTCCCCTTCATTCACCAAAGGTCCCCTTTCACCTGCCCCCTATGTGCACCCCACACCCCACAGACCCTGCCCTCCAAGGTCAGTAGGCCGTGGGTAGGGCTCTACAGCTCACAGCGCTTGTGAGTAGGGGACAGGCTCCGAGAGGAACCCAGTCCCACCCAAGGCCTACATCGGAAGCCGGACAGCCCGGCAGGGGTCTGCTCCAGCCCAGGAAGACTCTTTCCCGGGGCAGCTTCCTGCAGAAGAAAAAAGGTTGCCCCTTCGCCCTCATTCCAGGTCCACAATGCACACGGCTGGCCGCCTGCCTGCCCACCGTTCGGCCCGCCCACCGGACTGCAGCGGAGGAGTGGGCAGCCAGCCAGGGTGGGAGCCAGCAGTCTGTGGTGGCCAAGGCCGAGCCGGAGGTACTGAGCGCCAAACCACCCCCAACGGCCCCAGAGTGGCGCCTCTGATAATCCTACCAGGGGCCCCACGATTTGAGCTAATCTGCTAATCCCTGGACGCCAGGCCGGTAGGGCTGGGCCAGGCGGGCTGGCAGAACCGCAGCTTCTCTGAGCCTCAGAGATCCTGGGCCAGTGACAAGTCAGAGAGTAGGCCCCACCCCGGCCCTGTGCTCCCTCACTGTATGACCGGCAGGGAGTCACCCTCTTAGCCTCGGTTTCCCCACACGCACCCAAGGGATGCTAGTCCTCACCTCTTCCGGCCAGAGGTGGATGAAGGTCCCCAAGATCCACTCCTGTTTTTGACCACGGGATCCAAGGGCTTATGGGAAGCTCTAGGTGGCCTGGAAGATGGGCACAGAGGCTGCTGCCCCCAGACCCCCACCACCTCTCCTGGGTCTGTAGACACAAAGAACCTGCCTGACCCTCAGGGGGGCAAAAGACCTCCTGCTCTGTTCGGCTCTTAAGCACTGGCCGGGGGCAGTTACCGGGAGCGGGAGGGGTCAGACCTGGGGAAGGAGAGGCGAGGCCAGCCCCTGCCCAGGGCTTGTGAGCTTCTGCCCCCGGTACACAGCCCAAGTCCATTGAGACCCTCAGCTTTGTCGGTGGGTCTAGGTGGGAAAGGGGAGGAGGGAGAGGCCTGGTCCACCCCTCAGGGCTCAGGAATCATAGCTCACCAATGACCCCTTCCTTCTTGTCACCATCAGTGCCACCAAATAGCCCTGTGGCCAAGTGAGGACACCACCTTTGGGACGACAGAAGTCCCCAGATGGCCCTTTCCAATGAATACAGAGGTGCCAGGCGTCATCCCAGGAGGCTCTGAGACCCTGCGCTTTACAAGCTGAGAGAGAAATAAACCCGACATGTACCGAGCACCCTTCGCTGAAGGCTCGCCCTGCTGGGCCCAGGGCTAGGGCTGCTGCCTATCCCCACGTCCACTTCCCCCACAGCCCTGTGAGGGAGGCGCCATGGGAGGAAACGAGGGGAAGTGGGCTGCGTGTGGTCACACAACTTGGGGAGTGCAGGGAGGAAGTTAAGGTTGACTGGCTGGCTCTGGAGTCGCTGCTGGTGGCCTGTCTGGGGAAGGAGGAGCTGGTAGGGAGAGGGGTCTGTGGCTGTGTGTTCACAGGGAGGGTGAGGCAGGCTTTGGGGGGCCCTGCAAGCTGGCCTAGCTAGGTCTTCCCTGTAGCCCCTGCTGTATGCCAAGGGAACAGTCCACCTCCTGGGCAGAGCGGGGCCAGAGCGGGAGGTCAAAGTGGATGCCACCCAAGGAAGGACTTCCTAACAGCTCAGCTCTGCAGGGACTGAACCCTCTGCCCAAGGAGGTGGCAAGCCCAGATCGAGCTGGGCTACTCGAGAGCTCAGGATCCTGTGGATTCTCTAACCCGGCTTCCACGTGGCTCCTTCCTCCTCCTCCCCGGCGGGCCCTCGGCCCTGGACTGTGTATTGAGTGCTACCCACTGGGATGCTGGCATTTATTTGAACACCAGCAGGGACTTCTTCCCTGATCACGTGCCCTAATTAACTCCCTGTCACTTCCCACCCCTGCCTGATTAGTTCCTATAATAGACACTAGTTGATCGTTTCACATGTTTGTTGCATGGGAGGTCCCTGAGGGCACGTACCATGTTGGTCTTATCCACACTGTGTCCCCAGAGCCTCGCTCAGGGCCTGTCATACACTAAGTGCTCCATAAACACCCACTGGACGAACGGACGGCACACTGGAGGGGTGCTGACACCCCGAACTGCCCGCCAGTGGGGCCAGCAGGCTCGGACTCTCGGAATCAAGGAACAAAAAGGACGATTGTTAGCCAGAGGGCACTGATGTGACGTGAGGGTGGTTAAGGATGAGCAGGACTGGCCTGGGCTCCCCCAGGTCCCCAGGGGGCGCTCCTTGGTCGTTGCCACAGGAGCAGCATTCCCTGGGGAACGTGGTGGCTCGCATGGGCAGGAGGGAGACAGGGCTGGAAAGTGGGAGGCTGGGACCCAGCCAAGCCCCTCTCTGACCGCAGTTATTCCGTCTCCCCAACAGACCTGGCTGGTGAGAGGTAGGAAGGGCCCTCGGAGAGGCCGAATGCTGCTTCTGCTCATCCAGGAGAATGAGGCCCCATGGGCCGGGTGGTAAGAGGGCGAGCCCCCATCCCCTGTGTGCTTTCCGAGAGGTTTAAGAATGTAATGCTTTCAACAATAAAGATTTATTAAAAAAAGGTTTAAGAAATTGGATGTGTCTCACAATTGATGGTTATATTCAATGAATTTCTCCCCCTTGGCAAGCTGGCATTCCACGGATGGTGTATTCTAGAACAGAAACAAGGCAATACATGATCAGGGCAGTCCTGCTGGGGAGGGAGCGCCCCCTGGTGGAGTGGGATTCTCACAAGGTTGGGCAGGCTGAGAGTCCGAGGGTGCTCATGCCACGGGGGCTGGCTCGGACAATCTCCACGGTGACGCCACCGGCCTGATGCCCAGGACACCGGACAGAAGCCTCCCTGGCGCCGGGCAGCCTGCCAGGGCCGAGTGTCCGTGCAGGCTGGGCCCAGCTGCCTTGCCCAGCTCCAGACGTCTTCCTCCCTACAAGTCCCTGCTCATTTAACAACCATCTCTCTTGTTCCATCAACCCTCCCGGAACCACCTTTCTCCTCCCTCTCCCCCGACTCCCCCCTCACCCCGCGTCTGAAGGTCTCCCTGTGTGTGTTTGGATTTCACCTGCCTTGCCAACATTTCCTGTCTTCAGATCTGCAGAGAAAGGATGGGTGTTACCCAAGCCTGTGCCTTCTCTACCTGGGGGTGGGGAGCAGAGCAGGGGAGGGGCCATGAGGACCCCGGGCTCCAGAGTGCAACCAGCTCCGCCTGTTGAGAAACATCAACCTTGCGAGAATCCCACTCCACCAGGGGGCGCTCCCTCCCCAGCAGGACTGCCCTGATCATGTATTGTCCTGTTTCTGTTCTAGAATACACCATCCGCGGAATGCCAGCTTGCCAAGGGGGAGAAATTCATTGAATATAGCCATCAATTGTGGGACACATCCAATTTCTTAAACCTTCTTTTATAAATCTTTATTGTTGAAAGCATTATATTCTTAGACCTCTTTAAGTTTGTTTTCTAACTTCCTGTCTGAGATAGTAGCCTTTAATTCAATCACCCAGGAGAGTGCTTGTTCTCTCTTCAATATATATATTTTTTAACAAAAAAAAATTATGTCTGAGAATTGAGGAAATCAGATAGTGTTGAAACTGAAATAAAAAGGGGGTTAAAAGATTTTTTTAAAAAATATATTTTATTGATTTTTCACAGAGAGGAAGAGAGAGAGGGATAGAGAGTCAGAAACACTGATGAGAGAGAATCATCCATCAGCTGCCTCTTGCACACCCCCGACTGGGGATGTGCCTGCAACCAAGTTCGTGCCCTTGACCGGAATCAAACCTGGGACCTTTCAGTCCGCAGGCCGACGCTCTTTCCACTGAGCCAAACCGGTTTCGGCGGTAAAAAGATTTTTAATGGAAAGAAGCCAAGGCAACTCCGAGCTCCTCTCCTACACACCTCAGAGGCTCCCACAGCCAGCTCTTGGCCATCGGTGTCTGCCACCCTCTGGTCCAGGCCCCCCTCCCCAACCTCCATCCCAACCCCTAGCCTCCCAGAACCACTCCTGTCTTTATAGTCTATCCCCACGAGGAAGCTTTTCAATGACAGTGTATTGCACCCCTTACTAAAATGCCCTCAGGATTCCCAAGAGAAAAGAGCCTGGTGTGACCCCGCCCCCAGGGCCTCCCCACCGTCCTTCTTCCCTCTGCCACTCCCCTGAGCCACCCTGGCCTCTTTGCTGCTCTCTGGAAATGCCAGTTCATCCCCACCCTGGGGCTTCTTCCTGGCCGTTCCCTCTGCGGGAAGACTGCACCCCCACCCCTCAAAAAAAAAGAGGGGGGGGGCAGCAGGCACTGGTCTGGAAGCAGCTGGGTACCACCATGCACCACCAAAGCACCTGTGACTGTAAGCTGAGCATCTCCCCTTCTCCAGTCCCAGGCTGCTGCCTTGGGCACTGGACTGGTGAGGGGCGTGCATGACCCGGAGATCTGCTCTCTGAGCCACACAGAATACCCAGCATGCCCCATATCCTCTTGGGCCCCTTGGCTGACTGGAAGGGCCCCACCTGCCAAGCAACTCCCACTGCCCACCCCTTGACCTTGGTCCCTGCAGTACCCCCTCCCCCTTCCCCCCCCCCCAAAGTGAAGAAGTTGGAACTTGAACTTACATAGAGTTAGGGTTAGTAGATTATGGAAGTATTCTTTTTCTTTTTTTAATCCTCACCTGAGGATATATTTCTTGTTTTTTACTGATTTTTTAGAGAAGATGCTTAAAGAAACATTCATGTGAGAAAGAAACATTGATTGGTTGCCTCCCAAATGCGACTCAACTGGGGATTGGTGCATTTTTTTCTAGGTCATTTGGCGCGATCTGGGTATGTGCCTTGACTGGGAATCAACCCCGCAACCTTTTGGGGCAGAGGACGGTGCTCCAACAAACTGAGCCACCCAGCCAGGGCCCTGCAGTGTCCCTGTCTGACACCATCCCTTACTCCCCACCACCTGCCGATTCACGTGTGCACGAGTGCACAGGGAGGCAGAAAAACGATCTAGAAGAAAATGCACCAAAATGCTCTCTAGGAGAGAAAAATCCAGATGGTTTTTATTGGCTTCTGTGCTTTTCTGTATTTTCCTAATTTTCTATGCTCAGCCTGTGCTGCTACTTTTAGAATCAGAAAAGAGCTAAAATAAGTCTTTGGAAAAAAAGTCATTCTTTAAGGCCGTGGGTGCAAAAGGCAGAGAACAGATGAAAAGGAGGTAGGTGTAGCTCTGCAGGCACCTGGGCGGGAGGGGGGGGGAAGAGGATAGAGTGCGGTGCGGTGACCAGAGAGAGGGAGGGCCTCCAACCCCGCTTCCTCACTCCCAACTCCCGAGTGGAATTGCCTTCTTTGCCCCGTTGGGAATCTCCGTTCCTTCGGACCCGGATGCTCCAGAGTTATCTGCCCGGTATTCAGGAGGGGCCTGGGCCAGGAGGGGCTTGAGAGACAGGTGGAATGTATCTTGCCTAAGCTCAGCCCCACCTTTGTCCTGGGGCCTGAGATTCCACATCTCGGGTGCCTGGTGCCTGGTGCGGCTGCCTACAAGTTCAAGCTTGGTGTCCAGACACAGTTCTCCATGGTGCGCTGCAGCTGGGGTAAGAGGCAGAGTGCAGACTCTACAGCTATTTTACGTGCCGACAACGTGCCCGCACGGAAACACGTGGGCAAACGCAGGAAGAGGCTGTTGTGAAGGGCTGGGTCTATGGAGAGAGGGCTCCCAAGTCCCAGAGTCAGGAGGAAGCTCCCCCAGAGGCTGGCCTGTCCTGACCAAGTCAAGATCCCGGGACTTACAGGGGACCCTGAGTCTCCCTCCAGGTCAGGGCTGTGCAGAGGCCCGGTAATTGCCACGCCTCCTCCTCTGGCCTTCCCCCGCCTCGGCTTTCAGAGGAAGCTGGCCCGGCCAGCACCGCCAGTGGCCTCCAGAGCGGTGAGACAATACATTTCTGTCGTTTGTGGTGCTTTGTTACGGGAGCCCTAGGAAACGGATGCGGGGGTGATATTGGGGTATGGCATGCAAGTGTGCTTTTTGGCCTCACTGACCCTGGCTCCTGGATGGCCCCTTTACCTAAGAGCCAAGCCTTGGAGGGTTTGGTTCTCCGCAGCAGAGAGCCCGGTGCCCCTGGGGGGAGCACTGTGAACAGGGGGCTCCCTGCTCACGGTAGAAGGAAGCTGGCTTGCAGGCTGGAAACGTGAAAGGGAGAAGCCGTGGAAAGAGATGTGAAGCCCCCCATTCGCCCCGAAGGACTGAGCCTTGGGCTGGGCAGAAGGGGCCGTGGGAAACAGGAGTCGGGGAGACCTCCAGGAACCCACGCCCGCAGTCCACCTCCGGCCGCTCCGGCGCTGTGGGTTCCATGGCACAGCAGCGGCGGCCGCTCCGGCTCTCCGCAGGCCGCAGGGCAGGTGTCCAGAGTCCGCATGGTCCCCAGAACAGGATGTGGGGCTGCCGAGGGGGCTGGTAGCCCAGCGGAGGCCTTGACGGGTGCCTCTGGGCCGGAGATGAGGAGGAACTCCGAAGCCAGACCGTGGCAGAGCCAGGCCAAGGTGCCGTCCACCACACACCCGGGTCCCCCTCGCACAAGGGCCAGATGGGGGATAAACACAGGTTTCTCTGCGGTGACAGTGATGGGGGACAGACACACAGCGGGGGCCGGAGACAGACAGATGGCTGCTGGTCTCACTCTTGTGGGACCAAGACTGAACCAAGCTCCACAGCTCACCCCAGCACCGTTCCCCAACCACCCCTTCACCTATCCCGGGCCAGGCCCTGTGGGAGGGACTCTCCTCCCTGCCCCCTGCCAGGGGCAACGCGGCCCGATCAGAGAGACAGCCTGGAGCCGAAGGGAGCGAGGGACACAGCCCAAACTCAGGGACTCCAACATCAGTGAACATTTATTTTCTTTCCTAGGCCTCCGGTGAAGAAGGTCAACGTCACCACAGTAGGCAAGAGCGCGGACAGCCAGGGGAAGTAGCCTAGCCTCTGGGCCTGGCAGGGGTATGCCCGGGGCAGACGGGACCTGGCCGCCCTGCCAGAGGACAGCAGAGAAGGCTGCGCCCCCTCAGCACCTGATGGGAAAGCCCTCCTTCCCAGAGCGCAGAGGGGCGTCCTTCAGAGGCCGGGAGACCTGCTCCGGGGAGGAGGCGGCCGGCCGGCGTGGGCATTGCCGATCTCTGCAGGTTGTGCCCGGACGTCTGGGATGGGACTGATGGGGCCGACTGGGCCTCGAAGGCTGACTAGGGCTACTACAAGGCAGAGGAGGACCGGAGCCCAAAGGAGATGAGCCTGCTGGCCTGGATCCCAGAGCCCGAGAACGATAACACGGAAGAGGGGGAGGAGACGTTCGTGTGCGAGCTGGCCACGTCCTTGCTAGGAGGCAGGTCCTTTGAGATATTGTGGGTCACCCGGCCATGCTCGATGAGCTTGAACATCGCGAAGTTAGGCTGTTGGGTGGGTTCCAGTTGGTTGAAGTACAGGTTTTGGTAGACCAGAGGCGAGAACTGTGGGGGGAACAGAGCAGGGCGTGTGGGGGCCAGCAGGGGGCACCCAGACCAAGCGCAGGCTCGCAAGAAGGATGGGCGTGGGGTCTTTCCAGGCCCACGGATCTCCAGGGCACTCCGGGTGTCACGGATGGCCACGGCCTGCTGGGCCCACAAGCCCACTGTGCTGAGGCTCGCCGGCCCTCCTCTCGGTGCTGGCAACCATCCTGCCAGGCTGGCACTGGACGGCCCCCATCTTAGAAGGAGACCTCGGGCTGGACCCTGCGTGGGGCTCGGGCCCAAGGAGCTCCCAGACGTGCTCCCACGCCTGCCGTCAGCACTCGCCAAGATGTCCTTGGAGCCCCACCTCCAGGAGAGGGCAGGGAGGCCAAGCGGTCCCTTTCCTCCTCGACCTTCCCCCAGCCCGGGCCCGAGGAGGGCTACCTCACTTACTCCGAGTCCCCACCACAGGGGCGGGGCGCTCCCGGAGTGCCCCTGTGGCAGGTGAGGGGGGAGAGGCTACGCGAGGCTGGGATCTGCCCACGTGAGAGGCAGGAGGGGGCTCCAAGTTGGTCCCTCCCAAGTCGCCACTCCTTCCTCTCCCCCCGGAAAGCCCCCTTCCATTCCCTGAGAGACAGGTGCCTACCGACTGGGCTCCTGGCACCATCACGCCTGCGTCTGCTCGGGAGGAGCCCGCCGCCCGGAGGCACGCGCGGCACACACACACACACACACACACACACACACACACACACGAACAAACGGAGAGCCAGACCCCGGGAAGTGCTTTGAAGGCTGTGGCGGTGCCCTGGCCCGTGGAGTTCATCCTCCCATAGGCCCCATGAGGCTTGTCCTCAAGGACAAAACCTGCGCCCGCGGTCCCAACCGGAGCCTTGGCAAACCATGCCACGCCGGCAAACGGCCCTGCTCAGAATGCCACTGAAGGACCCACGTCCCCGTCACCCCGCCGGAGGCCCCTGTGGGCACCGAGGGAGCCTCCAGCCCCAGCGCCTCGGGGGGGGGGGGGGCGCCCGCCCTGCCGCACCTGGTGCTTCATCAGGCCGAGCTGCACGTTGATGGACAGGAGCCCAGGGCTCCGCAGCCGCTCCTTGGGCTTGTACCACGCTCCCAGGACTTTGCTCACCTGCAAGAGTCATGGGCCGGAGTGAAGGCTCGGGACTGAGCTGTGGGCCCATCCAGCCCCCCCCCCTCCCGCCTTGCCCCCGGGGCCCCTTATCCAGCCTGACCTGCTTGTCCTTGGACTCCCACTTGTGCCAGGTGTCCTCGATGTCTTCCAGGGAGCGCTCTCCGCGCCACGGGGACGTCAGGGTTATCTTCTTCAGGTTGGCCCAAGCTTCCGCCTCCGTGTCTGCGTTCCCGTTCAGGAGGGCCAGGAGCGCCACCTCCTCCCGCCGCTGGTACACCAGGGCCTCCGCAAAATCCCGCTCCTCCCTAATGCGAGGGGCTTTCCTCCGTGGGATGCCCTCCACACCACAAGCCCGCCCCGGAACCCCAAGAGGGTTTCCTCCCTCCTGGATCTGATCCTCTCCGACCTTCTCATTCCTCCAGTTCGGCAATATGCCCAGGGCACGTCACTGTGATGTTAGCAAAGCCCAGATTAAGCTGGTTCCCAGCAAGTCCTGTGATCCCTCCCATGGCCCTGTGCTCTCCCCACCGTGGAGGTCTGACACCCTATCCTGACCTTACCTATACTGCCCCTTTGGCATCCTTAAAATGTCCTCTCCCGGGGAAGGCCTGCCTCTGCTGGTTTGATATCCTCCCATAGGGCTATAAAGACGCATGCCTTGACAGAAGCATAGGGGCCACAAGGACTCTGGGTGCCTGGTAAACTCGTACTCACATGTCAAAACCCAACCCCCAAATCTCTTCTACTAGGAAGCCTTCCTTAAGTTAATCCACCCCATCAGAGGACTGTCCTCAGCCATCCCTGTTCTTTTATTTTAATATATTTTTATTGATTTCAGAGAGGAAGGGAGAGAGAGAGGGGGAGAGAAACATCAGCGATCCACACTGGGGATCAAGCCTGCAACTCGGGCATTTGGCCTGACTGGGAATCAAGCCATGACCTCCCGGTTCACAGGTCAATGCTCAACCACCAAGCCATGCAGGGAAAGCCCATCCCTGTTCTTAATATCCATCACTTATCACACGGAATAGCAGCCGTGAGTCTGCATGTCCACCTCCCCAGTGCACTGGGCGTTATCAGAAGCAGGACTCATGCTTGGATGGTTTGGGATCTCTAGAACCTAATATAGGGCCTGGCAACCAGCAGGGCCTTAATAAATAATTTTTTAATAACCCCAAATTATCCAAGATTTAGTCAGGGATAAGGGTAGAGCATGGGGGGAGGGGGAGGAACCTATAGAGGAAAGAACAGGCAGCAAGCCTTCCGCCTTCCCGGTGACTCAGAAGAAGACACAGTATCTGTTCAGGACCAGAGCCCTGGGCACTCTTCTGCCAGGGCCCTGTGGCCACCCAGAGATGGCACCTGCAGGGAAGCCAGCACTGGCACATCTGAATCTGGCTCTGGGGCAGGGTCCCATCCAAGGACGTGGGTTTTGATGTGGCAAAGTCAAATGCTCAATCTTTCAGCTGAGCTGAGCTGCAAGAACAGAACCTCAGGCTCTCAGGCCACAGCTGCCACCTGGGGAGCCGAGTTTCAAGCAGGCCCCAAGCCTTTGGCCTTCCAGGGCTTTCCCTGAGTGTGCCCCGCACCACCCAATGCAGGTGAGGTTGCCTGGGACCTGGAGAGGCTCCCAGCACCCGCTCCGTGGGACCGAGGAAACCAGGTAACTCACTGCAGCCCTGAAGAGGTCTTCTTGGAGGCGAGTATGGATTCACTCTTTTTCTTTAAGCTTTTATGTAGTTGATCATCAACAAAATACTGGATAGTCTTCAGCCTGTTCCAAACGTTCAGGCCAAATGTCCCTGTGATTTAATCAGACCCAACTCAGTGACAATGACTGGGCTAGTCTCCCCCACTCTGAACCTCTCTGCCCCTCACCCTCCACCCTCGAGTCAGTCAGCAATCCCTTACGCCTCTCCCACACTTCCTGATGCCCACCATATGTCAGGCATTATTCCTTCAGGCACCTGAAGGAATCAGACGCTAGCCCTAGTATATACTTGGAGCTCAAGCCTAAGGCATCCTGCCCCACATGTAGGAGAGAGGTACTAGGGCAAGGACTGAGCGATCCTCGGTTGGGCTTTAAGTAGCTCCTGTATGAAATGGCAATGATACAAAATGATCAGGGGTACCGGACATGGGGCTGGGGAGGAACAGGCCTGGAGTAGAAAGCAGGTGAGCACAGAGAAACATGAGTCCCACTACTGGGCAGGGGGAGGGTATAGTAGTAGGCCATTACCCCGCTGCAGACTTTTTTTTAATTAAGAAAAACAAAACAGGTATGTTACAAAACCATATTTCTATAAAACCATTGGAGAGCTGTAGATACAAAGAAAATAGATGAACTAAAATTACAGAAAGGAAAATGTCTTTCCAAGAAGAACTGAAATCAGGGCCTGCTTTTTTTTCTGGGAACATTTTCTGAATCAGGACACAGGCTGGGTGAGACTCAGGCTCAGCTTAGCAGACGGAAGAGAAACCAGCAGAGCCTCTGGCAGCCATTCTGGCTGGCGTGATGGATTAAGTCCAGGGGGGTTCCAAATGCAGAGTTCTTTTTCCCCACCGGACATTTGCTTGGCACTGGGGGAGCTGGGGGTCTGGGGTTAGGCTAGAAAGACAGAGTGAGTTCGTTGGGGGACAGTGTCCCACTGGAGGAAGAAGCCTGTAACAAACACAACAGACTTCACCCCAGAGACCATCGAAGACAGGAGTAAACTCAATCTACCTAAAGATGCAGTTCAGTCCCAACCCAGCTCAGTTCCTGGTTGCATTGGGGTGTGCAGCCCTATGCACAGAAAAGAGCAAACGTAATGGAGGAAAATCACTATCAACTTTGCTCTCTACGGTCCTTTATACAAAGTTCAAAAAAGTTTTATTTTGAAGTATTTCTGTTTGGGGGTGGTTGTTTTTTTTTTTTTAATGCATGTGGCATGTGAAAAGAGGTGGTAGAGTATATATGGGAAGCTTCTCTGGTTTCATTAGCTGCTCTTTGAATTTCTTTTCTTTGGCTGCATGCACACTTACAGATGCACCAACAGGAAAATGTAAACCGATAATCAAAAGAAGAAATAGGCATTAGAATCAGACCCACAGATAATTCAGACATTGGCGTTAGCAGATAAAGACTTCAAAATAACTGTTATAGGTAATGTTAAATAAAATAAAGGAAGATAGAACAAAATGGAGGAAGAAAAGGGGGGAATTTCAACAGTGAATTGGAAACTATAGAAAAGGACCAAATGGGTATTCTAGAGCTAACAAATATAAAAATTCAAGAATTGATCAGATAGATTTAATAGCAGACTGCCTATAGGAGACAGAATTAATAAACTGGAAGGCAGACCCGTGGAAAAGATCCAAACTGGAATGGAGAGATTGAAGAAAAACCGGAGATGAAAGTTTCGGTGGAGAGAGTCACAGACGCGGTGGCCACAGGCTCAGGGGGTGGGCCTTGGATGGACGGGTATAGAGTTAAAACTAATGGGAAAGCTGACAGCCATGCCTGCAGGTCTAATATGTGCACCTGTAAGTGTGCATGCAGCCAAAGAAAAGAAATTCAAAGATCAGCTAATGAAACCAGAGAAGCTCCCCATATATACTCCACCACCTCCCCGGTCTCACTGTGTTGAAGAGAAGCCTAGAAATTTACAAATGCGTTTTGTCTCCATCCGCACTACAACTGGTGATGTTGGCCGGTGCAGGGATGCTTATGTCTTTGATAAATATGGGATAATGGAGACAGTTCAATTTTGAAAAAGATGCATATGTTTATCTGAAGACCCCACCATGAGCGTTTCTTCTGGAAATTGCCGTGATTACAGTTTCGGGATCAGTAGGCTTGGTTTCAGCAAGAAAAGGTTCTAGATTTAAGAAAATTGCTTATCCATCGGGGTTGGCTACTTAAGGAGCAACTGGTTGTTACCCAGTTCAGTCCATAATAATTGCAAAGGTAACCTGGGAAAATGGTACGATCCAGAAAATTTATGAAGCAGTTAAATCATCGTACACACAAAACCAACAAGAAAGAGTCACTTCCTGGACCTAACGGAAAAACTAAGTTGGGAAGTTATGCTGAAAGAGAACTACCTGCAAAAACAGCTCACAACCTGAAAAACTCAACGGCTTTTCCCAGGACTCAGATCTGAAACGAAGACCAAATCAGAGTCCACCTCAGGAGCGACACGGCTTATGCCTGACCCCACGCTCGAGGATCTCAGGCAGTCCCACCTGGAAGATGTAGACTTGTACATGTACAGCACTAGAAGCTGGAATAGTGCACAGAGAGAACCACAAGATGTGTGAGATTTCAAATAATAATGTTGGGGGGATCATGTCATGGGTATTTGTGACACATACAGCGTAACAAAGCAAATGTATCCCTTTCATCTTCTAATGCATAGTTTGAGCAATCGCATAAGTGATTAAAACACAAACAGCAAATACAATCCAAATGATATTAAATGATTGGCGAAGAGACAGAGGTAGTAGTATTAGGCTGCATTTGATGACTTAAGGGTGTTTTATAAACAAAAATATAGAGTAAATATGGGAATACTTATGAGACTAAGATCTGAAAAATATATGTATGTGTATATATTAGTGCTTATACACACACATACTTGCTTTAGCCTTTTCTAGTTAATGTCAGCTAAATTAGAATGGTTTGTGAAAGGCTATGGTCCCTATCCTCTTTTTTCATTTCCTAGAGCTGTAATAAAAAATGCATATTTTGCCCTAACCAGTTTGGCTCAGTGGATAGAGCGTAGGCCTGTGGACTGAAAGGTCCCAGGTTTGATTCTGGTCAAGATCATGTACCTTGTTTGTGGGCACATCCCCAGTATGAGGTGTGCAGGAGGCAGCTGATAGATGTTTCTCTCTCATCGATGTTTCTAACTCTCTATCCCTCTCCCTTCCTCTCTGTAAAAAATCAATAATATATATATATATTTTTTTAAATATATATGCATATTTTATTACAAAAGAAAGAAAAAGTGGAAACAACAAAACATGCGTGACACATGATAAAGTCAAATGTTCTTTGTCAGATATACACGTAATGGAACCACACAATGAGAGGAGAGAGAGAATGGGCAGAAGAAATACTGAAGAGATAATATCTGAAGATTTTTCAAAATGAATGAAAGACTCCAGATTGAAAAAAATCAGTGAACTCCAAGGAGGATAAATATAAATTAAATAACAATTTGGCACATCATAGTCAAACTGCCAAAAAAAAAAAAAAAAAGCAGTCAGAGAAAGAAAAATTACCTTCAAAGTATCAACTTATAACAAACTGACTTTTCAAAAGAAAATAGAAGACAATGGTCTTTTTTAAGTACTGAAAGAAAGTAAACTGTCAGCTGAGAAATCTATGTCCAGTAAAATAATAAACTTTTAAGGCAAAATAAGGACATTTTCAGAAAAAATAAGAGCTTAAAAAATTGATCACTAGCAGATCAACTCTATAAGAAATAATAGCCGAAACCGGTTAGGCTCAGTGGATAGAACGTCGGTCTGCGGACTGAAAGGTCCCGGGTTCGATTCCGGTCAAGGGCACGTACATTGGTTGCGAGCACATCCCCAGTGGGGGGTGTGCAGGAGGCAGCTGATCGATGTTTCTCTCTCATCGATGTTTCTAACTCTCTGTCCCTCTACCTTCCTCTCTGTGAAAAATCAATAAAATATATGTTTTTTTTAAAAAAAGAAAAGAAATAATAAAGGAAGTTCTTCAGACTAAAGGAAAATGATTGCAGACAGAACCCTGGTACTCCAGGAAGGAACGAAGAGCAGGAGACATGGGAAATGTGAGGGTAAGTATAACTGCCCACAGGAGCATTAATAACAATGCCTTGCTGGAAGGGGTACCATCTGTAGAATAAAACATATGGGAGCATTATCACAGACAACAGGACAGGGAATGTAAGGTTCTTGCATAGGAAGTGGTATCAGGTCAAGAGTGCATGTTATTATCTAAAGGGTAACCACTGCAAGAATACAAAAACATGTCGCTAAAAACTAACAGGGGAATAAAACAGGATAATTTTTAATACTTGGTTAATCCAAAAGAAGACCAAAAAAAAAGAAAAAAGAAAGAAAGAAAGAAAGAAAGAAAGAAAGAAAGAAAGAAAGAAAGGAAGGAAGGAAGGAAGGAAGGAAGGAAGGAAGGAAGGAAGGAAGGAAGGAAGAAAGAAAGAAAGAAAGAAAGAAAGAAAGAAAGAAAGAAAGAAACAAACAACAGATGGAGTAAACAGAAAACACATATCAGATGTCAGGCTTAAACCATGAAAGTGATTTCATTAACATTTACGGGATTAGACATCCAATGAAAAGGCAAAGATTATCAACAGAGTGATAAAATAAGGCTCGGTATAAAGAATCAAGAATACGGTACAAAGAATATTCAAGAATATGAAGTATATTGACTTGGCTGGTGTGGCTGTTGATTGAGCATCATTCCGTGCACCAAAAGTTTGCCCGTTCAATTTCCGGTCAGATCACAAATAGGGGCATGCAGGAGGCAGCTGATCAATATTTTGTTCTCACATAGATGTTTCTCTTCCCCTTTCTCTCTCTAAAAATATATTTTAAAAACATATATTTTTAAAGAGAAAAGAAAAGGAGAAATTTCATTGTTGAACAGGTATAAATTTAACATATTTTTTTAAAAATATTTTTTCATTGATTTCTTATAGAGAGGAAGAGAGAGGGATAGAGAGTTAGAAACATCGATGAGAGAGAATCATTGATCAGCTGCCTCTTGCACACCCCCTACTTGGGATGTACCTGCAACCAAGGTACATGCCCTTGACCAGAATCGAACCTGGGACCTTTCAGTCCGCAGGCTGACACTCTATCCACTGAGCCAAACCTGTTTCCGCTAAAATATTTTTAATGGCCAAAACCGGTTTGGCTGAGTGAATAGAGCATCAGATTTCGGACTCAGGGGTCCCAGGTTCGATTCCGGTCAAGGGCATGTACATTGGTTGCGTGCAGGAGGCAGCTAGTCAATATCTCTCTCTCATTGATGTTTCTAACTCTATCCCTCTTCCTCTCTGTAAAAAATAAAATATATTGGGGGGGGAAAGCAGGGCATCTTTAAAAAAATAAAATATCAGGAGGACTGAGAAGGTGGGGCAGTTCTGTACCGTGCTGCCTTCCACTGGTTAAGACCTCCAAGAGCAAAGGCCTACCGAGGTGAGGATGCCCCTACTGTACCTGTAGAGGGGCAGCACTGAGCTGGCCAATATTTGTGGTGGTGGTGCTGCTTGTCCTGTCTCAGGGGAAGCGTTCCACTAAGTCTGAAAGACTAAGACATCGCGGGGACTCTCCGCCACCGCCCTCGGCCTGCTCTGCCAGGCCTTCGCGCGCCCTGTGCTGGCGCTGCGCCTTCCATTGGCAGACCCGGAGAATCCTCTCTCCGCTGCCACATGGCCAGGCCAAAGCATCAGACACTACCACCATGCAGATTTGAAAACTACAGGGGAAATTGAGCCACAGGAGCTACCATCGCTGCCGCACCCACCGCTGCCCCCAAGAATGGGAATCCACCGAAATCAGAGCTCACTACACACCGGGCTCATAGAGAGTGTGGCTTCAGAAATTAGCCTCTGAATCCAAAGAAGCTCCACATCCGCAACAAAGAGGACACCATTGAGGGCGGACTCTCCCATGCAGCCATCACAGCCCGCCCACAATCTTCCCAGCACACCCATCATGCTGGGAGGGAAATGGAGCGCGCTGGTGAGGAAATGGCACGGTGCCTTCCATTACCCACCCAGGCGAGCCCATCCTCCGATGCCACATGGCCAAGCTGAAGCTCTCACCACCACCACCATGTGAACTTTAAAACTACAGTGGTAATTGAACCACAGGAGCGACCGTCAATATTGCACCTGGCACCGCCACCCGCCACTGCCGCCGAGAATAAAGGAAATCCACCAAGAACAGAGCTCACCACGCCTTGGGCTCAGGGAGTGGGCGACCTCAGAACTTAGCCTCCATGTCTGCAGCTGCTCCGCTCCCACACCGAACGAGACACCTTTGAAGGTGGTCCCCCTGCCTGCAACCATCTCAGCCCAACTGCAGCTGTCCCAGCCTACCCCCCATGCTAGCAAGGAGCTAGCGCGGCGCCTCCAATATGCGACCCCAACACCTTAGAGGGGCCGTGTGCCCCGGGTGAGCCAAGTGTCCCAGGGGGCCGAGTGCCCCGGGTGAGCCGAGTGTCCCAGGGGGCCGAGTGCCCCGGGTGAGCCGAGTGTCCCAGGGGGCCGAGTGCCCCGGGTGAGCCGAGTGTTCCAGGGGGCCGAGTGCCCCGGGTGAGCCGAGTGTCCCAGGGGGCCGAGTGCCCCGGGTGAGCCGAGTGTCCCAGGGGGCCGAGTGCCCCGGGTGAGCCGAGTGTCCCAGGGGGCCGAGTGCCCCGGGTGAGCCGAGTGTCCCAGGGTACAGTGTGCCCCGGGCGAGCCGTGTGTCCCAGGGGAAGCAGTGGGACCCAGGGGAAGGGGCGGTGAAAACCAGAGGAGGAGCGGACTCTATTCATATGGTCCTGAGATAGTCACCATAAAACAAGCAGATTGCCAAATGACAGCGGGGAGGGGAAGGAGACCTGGGGGGAGATAGGAGAACAACCGAGGGACTGGTATGCATGAACATAAGTACAACCAATGAACACAGAACTCTGGGGAGGGAGGGCATAAATGGGAGGGGAGGGGGGGCAATGGTAAACTATGTACACAGAAAATACCTTAATAAAATAAAATTTAAATGGGAAAAAAAAAGAAAGGATATCACTAAAAAAATAAATAAAAAATAAAAAATAAAAAAAATAAAAAAATAAAATATTTTTAATGTAAACCTGTAAGAGATGAAAATTCTAGAAAATCTAAGTGAATTTAAGTAAGTAATAATCCTGTGGCAGGAGAAAAAAAAAAAAGACCAACATAATGCAAGGAGGATGAATCCTCCATAGACCAGATGAGAAGAAACCAGATGAATTTTTAATGAACTTTAAACAACCTCATATGGCACGACAGATCATAAGCCAGAAGATTCCAGCCACAGAGCTAGTCTGCAGCTGCTACCAAGCACTTTGGAAGACTGTTGAGCAGACTCTACTGAGACTCAATGTATATACCTTGTGGCTTGGCGGTTTCAGTCCTAGATATATATCCAACAGAAATGCATACATTTGTTCAACAACAACAAAATCTGTGTAAGAATATTCATAGCAGTGTTATAGTTAATAAAACAAAAAAAATAAGCCAGAAACAACTCCAATGACTGCCTGTAGCACAGGTGAAGAAATTGTGGTATATCGACAACCGATTACTATTGAACAATGAGAATAAATGAACTGCCACCTTCAACAAATGGCTGAATTGCACAAACAATAATGTTGAGAGAAAGAAGCCAGACACAAAGAATAACCTGTCACATTGCTTCATTTATACAAAGTTCAAAACCAGACGAAACCAAGCTCTGTATTTGGAAAGTAGGATAGTGGTTGCTTTTGGAGGGGTAAGTAGAGATGATCGGGTTAGGGGGTTGAGGGGAGCCCCAAAGACTGGTAATGCCCTGTTTCTTTACATAATGGAGGCTTATATGGGTATAAATTTTGTGAAAATTCACCAAGATGAACCTCTAGATTTGGACATTTTTCTGCATGTTATAATGTAAGAATTAAGTTTATTTTTAAGAAGAGAAAGAAATATATCTTATCAGATATACAATTTGCAAAAAAAAATACAAAGGCAAAAAAATAATGTGAGTGGGTGGATGGGTGGATCCATCGTTGATGGATGGATGGACGGACTGCCAAATGTGCAATTGAATAGATTCACATCCTTAAAACTATTTGAACCAGGAAAGCTGCTGTGGTCTGAAACCCCCATCCCATGGATTATAGGGTTTTATGTTAATTTATGTTCGGACAGGGACAGGGACAGGAAGGGCCATGAGGCATGGCTGAACTTCAGCAGGACCCATACCGATGGCTTCGCCGGAGAGGCTCCAAATCTTGACGTCCCGGTCGTGGCCGGCACTAATCACCACCCCATAGCTGTCCACGTACAGGATGTCCGCCACACTATCCAAATGGCCCTTCCAGGTCACCAGAAGCGTGGGGGGAACCAGGGAAATGGTCTGGCCATCAATGACCTACGGGAGACCGTACAGGATCATTACTTACAGCAAGTCCATCGCATATGCTCATAAGAGGGCACCTGGGACTAGACAAAGCAGAGCCCTCAGGGCCAGGAGACACTCCTACACGAATTCCTGGTGACCTTAGTTAAGTTTCCGCACTTCTCTGCCCCTCGCTGCCCCTTTGGTAAAATCATAAAAAGAAAAGGCCCCAGGTTTGATTCCAGTCAAGGGCACATGCTCTGGTTGTAGGCTCAACCCCCAGGAGGGGGTGTGCAGGAGGCAGCTGATCAATGATTATTTTTGTAAAGCATTTACATATTGCTATATTATTTTTAATGTTTTTATTAATTTCAGAGAAAGGAAGGGGAGGGGAGTAATAGACATAATTGTTGAGAATCATTGATCGGCTGCCTCCTGCACGTGCGCGCCCCCCCCCCCCCATTGGGGATCAAGCCCACATCCTGGGCATGTGCTCTGACTGGGAATCAAACCCTGACCACTGAGCAACACTGGCCAGGCGTATTACTATATTACTTACCAATGCCCTCCCATTAGTTTATTCCATTTGAACACAACAGCCTTATGGGATGTGTATGAGTCTCACCATTTCACAAAGAAGAGAAGTGAGTCAGAAATGTTCAGTAACCAGCCCAAACCACATGCAGAGATAGTGATGGGGTTAGGAGAAGAATCCAGGTCTTCTAAAGTATTCACTTGGGCATTGGTAGTAGAATAGGGTGAGTAGGGGATGACCTATCATATTATAGTATGAAAAAATAAACTGTTCTTAACAGGGAAATGAGTGAAAACATCCAAGGCCATTGTAAAAAAAAAAAAAAAAAAAAAAAAACACAACAACAAACAACAACAAAAAGATTAATTAAGGGGCCCAGCCGGGTGTGGCTCAGTGGTTGAACGTCAATCCAGGAACCAAGAGGTCACTGGTCTGATTCCCAATTAGGGCACATGCCCAGTCTGCAGGCTCAGTCTCTAGTAGAGGGTGTGCAGGAGGCAGCCAATCAATAATTCTCTCTCATCATTGATGTTCCAATCTCTCTTTCCCTTCCTCTCTGAAATTGATTAAAAGAAACTTTTAAAGTATTAAAACATGTAATACTTTCAACAATAAAGATTTAAAAAGAAAACACCTAAAAAGGAGAAACAATTGTAATAATCTGAGCAATAAAGATTTATTAAATTTGAAAAAATAAATAAATAAAGTATAAAACGAAAAGAAAATACCATTATAACAACTTTATGCTATTACAATTTAAAAAAAAGATTAATGAAGGGGAACATATTTTACCATATTCAAGTATATTAAGTCACAATAGTACAAACTTTAAACAAAACAATGGAAGACAATAGAGAGCTCACAAACCAACCCAAATAAAACTTTGGGATATGATAAAAGTGGCAGGAAAGCTGTGGTAATACAGAGCAGGACACAGTAGGCTGTGCTGGAATACCTGATGAACTACTAAGAGAAATTTAAATTATTGTCATATATCTTACAACTTAATGAACTCTAGATGGGTCAAAGAATTATTTTCAATGAAACCATAAAACATCCAAAAGAAACTATGAGTGAATATTTATCTTACCTCTGATAAGCTTCAAAGATAAAACAAGTCTGGGGATTCAAATTTGGAGTCACTAGCAAATCAATACCTTCATAAATAAAATTAAAAGGCAAATGACAAATTGGGAAAAATATTTGCAATATATGTGACAAGACGATGAGTTAATACCTTTTAATATATTTTTAAATAAGTATATGTCATTTACAAAAGATGGTTACCACAACAGAAAAATGGGCAAAGGACATGAAGAGGTAATTCACAAAATTATACATGGTCAAAAAAATAAGGAAAGGTGTCAGCATCATTAATAAGCAAAGTTATCTTTATTAAAATCAAAATAAATCATTTGTATCTAAAAATCAGCCAAAAGTGTTTGGTTTGTGTGGGTTTCTGTGGGGGGTTTTTTTCCCCCCACTTCAAACATTTATTTGTGTATTGAATGCCTTCTCTAAGCAAGGCACTCTGATTGACCCATAAGTCCTTCACTCGGACGAATACCACTAACACCTTACGCTGTGAAAGATAAAGTGCAAAATTGTGTAAACTTTCTGGAATGCAGTTTGGCGGTATCCACTAAAGGCCTTGGAAAGGTGGATGCTATTTTTTCTATTTAATGCTTTTTTTTTCCAGTTTACATTTGATATCATTTTGTATTAGTCTCAAGTGTACAGCGTAGTGGTTAGACAATCATACACTTTATAAAATTTTCTCCCTGATGTTTCCGGTACCCACCTGGCACCATACATGGTAATTACCATATTATTGACTATAGTTCCTATGCTGTAGGCATCCCCATGACTATTTTGTAACAACCAATCTGTGTTTCTCTGTATCTTCACCTTTTTTACCTGGTCCTCCAACCCCTCTCCCCTCTGGCAACCACCAGTCCTTTCTCTGTAACTATGAGTCCGTTGCTATTTTGCTTGTTCACTATTTATATTATTCTTTAAATTTCATCTGAGTGAAATCATATGGTATTTGTCTTTCTCTGACTGACTTATTTCACTTAGCACAATACTCTCTAGGCCCATCCATGCTGTCACAAAAGGTAAACTTCTATTCTTTTTGTATTTCCAAAGTGGAATCACTGGGTCTTAGGCAGTTCCATCTAAAATTTATATTCTTCTGCATACTATCTCCTTGGACTACATTACCAGATGTGCAGATAAACAGCTACAAACAAATAAAAAAGATTCATGAAAAAAAAATTTTGCTCTATAATTTTATGCTATTAAAAACATTTTTATTAAAATATAATTTACATACAATTAACAGTGCTCATTTTGATGGTTTTTAGTATATTCACAGAGTTTGCCACCAATATCACAATCAAATTTAGACCATTTCATCACCCATAGTTATATAAATGGAATCATATAGTGTGTGACTGGCTTCCTTCACTTAACATAATGTCTACAAGGTTCCTCATGTTGTAACAGGCATCGGTACTTCATTCCTTTGTCCTGGAGTGCTGCCCCAGTGCCCCACCCCATGGCGCACACGCAGGGCCGTGGAAAACCCGGCAGAAACCACACATAGCAGCCACTGGTCCTGCCCCCACTGCCCTGCCCCCGCTGTGCACGCCACCATCTTGTGACAGCGTTATGCTGTGAGGGTAACTTTGCATATTACCTCTTTATTATAAAGGATAATAGCAAATACACGTAAACCATTCATTTCCAATACCAGATATTATTCTGTACTGTATATATACCACAATGTATTTTTCTAATCTACATTGATGGGCATTTGGGTTATTTCAAATGTGAAGTTATTACAAATAGTAATCCTATCAACAGTCTTATTCATATTTCTTAAAGCATAGATTGCCCTTGGATATAAACCTAGGAGTAGAATTGCTGACTTATGGAATAGGCACATCTAGCTTTCGTAGCTATAGCTCTCCAAAGTGGTTTTACTAATTTACATTCCTACCAGCAGTGGAAATTCCAGGTGATCTGTACCCTTGCCAACATTTGGTATTGCCGGTCTTCTTAGTTTTAGTCATTCTAGTGGGTGTACAATAGTATCACATTGTGGCTTTAATTTGCATTTTCCTGATAACTAATGAAAAGGTGCTCAACTTCATTAGTCACCAGAGAAATACTGATTTTTGAACTATATAAATGTATTCCCTGCTCAAGAAAATAGATAAATATTTTTATTATTTTTAAACAGAATGCATGATTGCCCAACTGGCCTGGATCAGTGGTTGAACATCGACCAGGCGGTCACAGTTCAACTCCCAGTCAAGACACATGCCCAGGTTGCGGGCTTGATCCAGTGTGGGGCATGCAGGAAACAGCCAATCAATTATTCTCTCTCATCATTGATGTTTCTCTCTCTCCCTCTCCCATCCTCTCTGAAATCAATTAAAATTGTTTTGTTAAAAAAAAATTTTTAAATGCATGACTCCAGACCCCTCCCGATCAAAGCCCATCAAAGAGGTGTGTGTGTGTGTGTGTGTGTGTGTGTGTGTGTGTGTGTATGTTTGTACACCTGTGCAAGTGTACTCATGTGGATGTATTTGAGGTGTGCATGCTTGTGTTTTACTGGTTAATGGTGACTTCTGGTTAACAAAAAATGTGTCCAAACCAACCAGACAACCTGGAACAGGAAACATGAGACTCAGAATCTCAGTGCAAGCATCGTGGCCCAGCTATTTAGTAGAGCGTATCCAATACTCTTCCTACCTCCTTCTTGTCCGAGGGGATGTTGTCTTGAAGGTTGGTCTGGATCAGTTTAGAAATTAAGGACTGGAACTTGTTTGTGGCACTGGCCTGAGATGACTGTTCATCAGGGACTGTGCAGTATTCATCGATGTCCCAGACCTGGGCACACAATGTGAGTTAGTGGCCCAGCACCACTTCCCCCCCAGCACAAACTCACTCTGGACCCCTCCCAGACCACTGCTCCTCACTCTAGCGGGGCGGTTCTTATTCACACCTCTAAGATAACCAGGTGGTCAGGCCCAGAAGGGGCCCAGGTCATCTTCTAGGTCAGACCCCTCACTAGCATGCAGAGAGGGTGAGACTGGCCCCGGGACAAGACACTCTTGCCTTGTGTCTCACCACAAAGCATGAAACCCGTTCCTGAAACAGCTGGCCACAGGTAAGATGCATGGCTGAGGGTGAGGGGGTTTTATGGAGCATGGGATTCACTGGGGAAGGCTTCTTGGAGGGGCTTTTTGAACCAAACCCTCAGTCATTTCCCTGGGCACGCCAGCACAGGAGAGGACTTCTAAGGTGGCCCATCCTATTGCCCACTATTTCACAAGTGGAAACATACCCTGAGGGAGGAGGGACCAGGCTGGGGCCGCCTGTGGCAAAGAGGGGGCTAGAATTTGACTGACACCAGCCTCTCCGTCTCAGCGCCGCCTTCCTCACCTTGATGTGCCCTTTACTATCCCCTGTGACAAGAATGCAGTCATTTTCGTCAGTGGCCATGGCACCCACGATCACGTCTCCGAGGCCTCCGGAGTCCACGGGGAACTTCCCCAGCAGGCCTCCGTACCCATAGATGGACCAGGCGTAGATGTAGCCGTCAATGCAGCTGCTCAGCAGGGCGGCCGTCTGTGGCAGGCGAGGCCTGCTTTGCAGGAAGATGATCTGTGCAGGAGAGGCGGGCCTGCTCAGCGGGTCGCTGAGGGGCCCCCCTGGCAGGCCACCACACTGGCCTGGCCCCCAATAAACCAGATGCCCCGTGAGAATGGGGATGGGGCACCACACTTCCTACCTCACTGGCAACCAGGGACATTTGGCTGAGCTATGAGCTCCGAGATGGCAAGGATTTGTGTCTGTGTCTATTCATGACTTTATCCTCGGCAAACTAAGATGGTTTGCCTGGCACGCGGTACAGGATCAATGAAGAGATGCTGAATTGTCCTAAGGCTCAAACAAGATTTTCTAAGACCTGTAACTCCACCCAGAGCGCCTTGGAGGATGACTTCATTCCCTTTCATGTAGCACTACAGTGAAACGTTTCTATTTCCCAGCTAATTGCCAAAAAAAGCATTTTGACCAAATCCTTCCTTCTTCAGGTCTTATTTGGATCGTGCCCTTTGCTAATTCCCCCTTGTGCTCACTTTCGCTTACATGGTCACCCCTGTGGTTTACGTGAGGGCCACCGTGCGGAGTTACTCAGTACGAGGAGCACGTGAAGAGAGCTGCTCGCCTGGGACCCGCCTCGCATGAGGCAGAGAGAGCGCAGTTAGGGATACAGAGTAAGTCAGGCCAGGCAGGGGGCTCTGGAGGCTTCCCGACTCAGACTAAGTCAGAAATTACAGTGGTGGCTTGTGGGTTCCCACAACATGCCTTCCACAACAACACTAGAAATCTCATTTATCCTCGTCCGGGGGTCCAAAACAAAATGCTCAACCTGCAGGTGGTCACAGAACCAAGAGTTCCTAAACCAGAGAAAAAGGCAAGCATTTCCCCATTTTTGCAAGTGTACTTGTGCACTGCACAAAATGTGGACAGCATAGGTTGATGAGAAAAGATTAAATCACTCACAGGATCCTAATAACCAGAAATAATCACACTACTATTTTAATGCATTTCCTTCAGATTTTCCTAATTGCATCGTCTATAAAGGCTTTTATCATATCTCTTAAAAATGTAAAACATCCACGCAAGAATAGACAAATATGCCGATGGAACAATAGGGAGGGTTAGAAATAGATTATAGAAGATTATCATATATAATAATGATAGAATTTCAAGATAATAGAGAAAAAATTAACTATTCAACAAATGGTGTTTAATTAACTGGCTATCAATTTAGGGTGGGGAGAACAACTAGATTCACACATCACACCATACACAAAGTTACTTAGATGAAAAAAAAAGCTGACTAAAAATATATAAAACTATAAATGTCTAGAAGAGGCAATGGTAAGATATGTACACATATAATACCTTAATAAAAAAAATAAAAATAAATAAATGTCTAGAAGAAAATACAACAAGTCCGACCGGCATGGCTCAGTAGTTAAGCATCAACCTATGAACCAGGAGGTCTCAGTTCAGGGCACATGCCTGGGTTTCAGGCTTGATCCCCAGTGGCAAAGGGGGGGGGGGAGGGGGATAGAGTGCAAGAAGCAGCTGATCAGTGATTCTCTCTCATCACTGATGTTTCTCTCTCTCCTTCTCCCTTCAATAAAAATACATTTTTCAATAAAAATATATTCATATATATATATATATATATATATATATATATATATATATACACATATTTTAAAAGAAAATATAACAAATTTTTCTGTGACCCTAAGCCTCAGTGTGATACCTCAAAGGCAGATGAAGTGAAAATATTTTTAATACACAAACAGGCAAAGGATTGATTTCTAGAGCATATAAAGAGACCAAGAACTTAATAAAAAGAATTTAAAAAGTAGATGAATAGCCAAAACCGGTTTGGCTCAGTGGCAGAGCGTCAGTCTGGGGACTGAGGGGTCCCAGGTTCAATTCCTGTCAAGGGCATGTACATTGGTTGCGGGCACATCCCCGGTAGGGGGTGTGCAGGAGGCGGCTGGTTGATGTTTCTCTCCCATCGACGTTTCTAGCTCTATATCTCTCTCCCTTCCTCTCTGTAAAAAAATCAATAAGATATATATATTTTTTAAGTAGATGAATAGACATTTATTTCATTAAAGAAATACAAATAGATGACAAATATACAGAAAGCTCAATATCACAAATAATCAAATAAATAAACCCCCAAAATGCTGTTTTCCACTCACCAGACTAGCAGAAATGAAAGGCTAATGGCCACCTCCTCTGTGAAGCCACCCTCCCCCCCACCACCACCACCCTATGAAGACAGCAGTGTCCTCTCACCTCCTATGACTTATGCCCTTCTCCCCGCCTTCTTCCCGGTGCTCTTGTTCCCTGCTGTGCTGGCTCCGCTCTGCGGCCTACCATTTATTTTACTCACTTAACTAGAATGCCAGCTCCATTAGGGCAGGGGTTCTTGTCCCTCACTGCTGCCCCACCCCCGGTGCCTGGCGCGTGGTAAGTGCTCGGTGGATAACTGTCTGTGCTCCGACAAAACTAAGTCACTGACCCAAAAGGAGGGTCCTCTCCCTCAGTCAGAGTCACGGACTGAAAGGACTGGGGTCTGCTGGCAATTCTGCTCCCAGGAATCCATGCTTTCAACATATTCCCGTCCGTGCACAGAAACGCATCTACGAGGGAGTCCAGTGCAGTGCTGCACATGAAAGTCCTGTGCAGGAACTAAGCTGCCTTCTTCGTTTATGATACATTCAATCTACGGGGCACTATGCAAGGATTAAAGGGCATAAGTAAACATCAAAGAATAAGCTGAATCTAAATTACTGCTATCAAGACATATTCATGCCGAAACCGGTTTGGCTCAGTGGATAGAGCGTCGGTCTGCAGACTGAAAGGTCCCAGGTTCGATTCCGGTCAAGGGCATGTACCTTGGTTGCGGGCACATCCCCGGTGGGGGGTGTGCAAGAGGCAGCTGGTCGATGTTTCTCTCTCATCGACGTTTCTAGCTCTCTATCTCTCTCCCTTCCTCTCTGTAAAATATCAATAAAATATATTTTTTTTAAAGACATATTCAGCGGAGGACTGAGAAGGTGGGGCAGTTCTGTACCGTGCTGCCTTCCACTGATTAAGACCTCCAAGAGCAAAGGCCTACCGAGGTGAGGATGCCCCTACTGTCACCTGTAGAGGGGCAGCACTGAGCTGGCCAATATTTGTGGTGGTGCTGCTTGTCCTGTCTCAGGGGAAGCGTTCCACTAAGTCTGAAAGACTAAGACATCGCGGGGACTCTCCGCCACCGCCCGCGGCCTGCTCTGCCAGGCCTTTGCGCGTGCTGTGCTGGCACTGCACCTTCCATTGGCAGACCCGGAGAATCCTCTCTCCGCTGCCACATGGCCAGGCCAAAGCATCAGACACTACCACCATGCAGATTTGAAAACTACAGGGGAAATTGAGCCACAGGAGCTACCATCGCTGCCGCACCCACTGCCGCCCCCAAGAATGGGAATCCACCGAAATCAGAGCTCACTACGCACCGGGCTCATAGAGAGTGTGGATTCAGAAATTAGCCTCTGCATCCACAGCAGCTCCACATCCACAACAAAGAGGACACCATTGAGGGCGGACTCTCCCCATGCAGCCATCACAGCCTGCCCACAATCTTCCCAGCACACCCACCATGCTGGGAGGGAGATGGAGCGCGCTGGTGAGGAAATGGCACGGCACCTTCCATTAGCCGCCCAGGCGAGCCCATCCTCCGATGCCACATGGCCAAGCTGAAGCTCTCGCCACCACCGCCATGTGAACTTTAAAACTACAGTGGTAATTGAACCACAGGAGCGACCGTCAATATTGCACCTGGCACTACCATCCGCCACTGCCGCCGAGAATGGGGAAAATCCACCAAGAGCAGAGCTCACCACGCCTTGGGCTCAGGGAATGGGCGACCTCAGAGCTTGGCCTCCATGTCTGCAGGTGCTCCGCTCCCACACCGAACGAGACACCTTTGAAGGTGGTCCCCCCGCCTGCAACCATCTCAGCCCAACTGCAGCTGTCCCAGCCTGCCCGCCATGCTAGCAAGGAGCTAGCGCGGCGCCTCCAATATGCGACCCCAACAACCTAGAGGGGCCGTGTGCCCCGGGTGAGCCGAGTGTCCCAGGGGGCCGTGTGCCCCGGGTGAGCCGTACCCCCCAAAGGGGAAGGGGATCCCGGGTGAGCCATGTGTCCCAGGGGGCCGAGTGCCCCGGGTGAGCCAGTGTCCCAGGGGGCCGAGTGCCCCGGGTGAGCCAGTGTCCCGTGGGGCCGAGTGCCCCGGGTGAGCCGAGTGTCCCAGGGGGGCGAATGCCCCGCGTGAGCCGAGTGTCCCAGGGGGCCGAGTGCCCCGGGTGAGCCGAGTGTCCCAGGGGGCCGTGTGCCCCGGGTAAGCCGTACCCCCCTAAAGGGGAAGGGTGTCCCGGGTGAGCCGTGTGTCCCAGGGGGCCGAGTGCCCCGGGTGAGCCGAGTGTCCCAGGGGGCCGAGTGCCCTGGGTGAGCCGTGTATCCCATGGGGCCGAGTGCCCCGGGTGAGCCGAGTGTCCCAGGGGGGCGAGTGCCCCGCGTGAGCCGTGTGTCCCATGGGGCCGAGTGCCCTGGGTGAGCCGAGTGTCCCAGGGGGCCGAGTGCCCCGGGTGAGCCGTGTGTCCCATGGGGCCGAGTGCCCCGGGTGAGCCGAGTGTCCCAAGGTGCAGTGTGCCCCGGGCGAGCCGTGTGTCCCAGGGGAAGCAGTGGGACCCAGAGGAAGGGGTGGTGTGAACCAGAGGAGGAGCGGACTCTATTCATATGGTCCTGAGATGGCCACCATAAAACAAGCAGATTGTCAGATGACAGCGGAGGGGAAGGAGACCTGGGGGGAGATAGGAGAACAACCGAGGGACTGGTATGCATGAACATAAGTACAACCAATGAACACAGAACTCTGGGGAGGGAGGGCATAAATGGGAGGTGGGGAGGGGGGCAATGATAAACTATGTACACAGATAATACCTTAATAAAATAAAAAATTAAAAAATTAAAAAATTAAAATAAAAAAAAATAAAAGACATATTCATGGTTTACAGTTAAATTTTAAAAAAACAGCAAATGGCCCAGACAGCGTGGCTCAGTGGTTGAATGTCAACTTATGAACCAGGAGATCACGGTTCAATTCCTCGATTCCCTGTCAGGGCACATGTCTGAGTTGTGGGTCAATCCTCAGTGCAGGGGCAGGGGCAGGAGGCAGCCAATCAATGAGCTGGAAGACAGAGAAAGCAGCCCAGGTCCCTGTCCTTCCTTCCTGAAATCAATAAACATATCTTTTTTTTTTAAATGCAAATGGCAGGACTCTAATTTAGCTATAATCTAGCTGTAATTTTACCTCATTGCTCTAAAAATAAAAGGCGAAGGCTAAACCAATCCATTATCGGTGACGGTGACCATTGCTTTTGGGATGGAATGGGGGGGATGGGGGAGGCAGAAAGGATACATCGGGGACCTTTACTTTTCACTTTATGCACACTTCTTTTTCGTTTTTTACCAAAACAAAACTTTTAAAGGAGAGGAAAGCACATTCAGAACCCGGAGGAGAGAACGTGCAGAGGCCGGCCAGTCTCCGCTCCGGCGCTCGGCAACCAGCTCTGCGGGCACGGCTCCCCCGCTCGAGGCCCTGGGCCCCTGGGTAGGGGGCAGCCCTGCCTTTCCTAGCACAGCTTTGCCTCTCATTTTCACTGGCTCATCGCAGGCATCCAGGAAACCCATACGGTCTCTTAATGACCCCGGCTTTGCAGATGGAAGGGGCCTTCGGTGACAGCACAGTGGGGGAGGGGGGGTGATCAGAGCCCGGAAGGGGAGAGGCACAGGAGGAAATGAGAACAGATATGACCCAATCCCCCTCACATGTGATACAGAGCACCTCACCGGAGCACAGGAAGGCATTGAACAGTGGATTCTGGAAAGGCTCCTTTTCCTCCCTCCCAGGCCAGCACCCCCGACCAGGAGGGGACACTGTTCACCTCCCTAGACAACCCTCCCCCCCCAATAACCGTGGAGCTTCCCCCAGACACAGCAGTCCTGAACCCACATCCTGAGCAACACCATCATCTCCACCACACCTCTCTAGACCCTGGGGAGAACCAGGCTGGGCCCCAGAACCTCACAGGCACTGCATCTCCCAACCCCACCCCACTGTCCACCCCGGGTCACACCCCAGACCCTGCCTGAGCATGGCCAACCTTCTCCACCGACGAATTGGACTGCTGGAACTCCTTCTTCTGCAGCTCCGCTCTAGTCCTTTCCTTCTCGCGGAGGGTGGACTGTCTCTGGTAATACAATCTTGAGAGTCTGAGGCCGCCAACACTGCCTTGTTTCTGGGGGGGGGGGGGGGGGGGGATGGGCCTCCCGGGTCATCATAAGGGGTTCTCCCTGGCCAAGGGGGAGCAGAGACTAGAGGCAGGTGCTGAAGGAGCAGCCTCCAGCCCCCGCAGTAGATGCACCGCCCTGTGAGAGGCACAGTGGGGGTCTAACAGGCCCTGAGCCTATGGGGGCTGAGTTTGCTTTGGGGGAAGACCCTCCCTTGGCCCTGAAGAGATACCCTGGCCAAAGGTAAGAATAAAGCAGTGTTTACGGGCTGTTGTTCTGGGAGATTTGAAGAGTGTGATGGTATCAGTCAGTGCCTTGTAGTGTTATCCAGTGGCTGCCCCTGACAGCGGAACCGACTCCCAGCAGGTCATATGGGATCAGGTTCTAGACTCCCTGGTGCCTGACAGGTTAGTGTGTGCCTCCGTTCCACGGAGTCAGACATCCATGGCTAAGACTATCTGACTGGCTTCCAAGCCCCATTCAAGAGATTACTGTCTCCACTGTAGGGTCTGAGGCCAAACCACACCCAGAGAATAGGGAGAGAGCATCCCCCTGGCTCTTTCTTCCCACTCTGCTCCCCCACCCCACCCCTCACCCCCTGCCAAATAGGATCTTCAGTGAAACCTGGAAGGGTTGATCCTAGGGCAGACACCAGGGTTCAGAGGAGGAAGGAAGTGGTTTGCACCTAGGAGTCTGGTCTCCAGGGAGGTGGGGGAGCCTTTATGGCTCATCTCTGCTGGGGCAATAGGAGCTGGAAGACAGAGAAAGCAGCCCAGGATCTAACCTCCTGTTTCAGGTTCCCTGGTTGTCTTGCCTCCAGGTCCTGCCCCTGAGCTTGCAGACATCAGGTCTAGTATTAGCCGCTCTCTGGGAAGGGACGATGGCCAGGCACGAGGCAACAGAGTGGGTTAGCTACCATGGGCATAATCAGGGAGATGCCTGCCCAGCCCACCACACTCAAGAAAAGTGTGCTAACGGACCTAAAGACATTCTGGGTAAAGTGCCTCCTAATAAGGAATCACACACACATGAGGCAAGATGAGGTGTCTGTGAGGTGTCTGTGAGGTGTCTGTGAGGTGTCTGTGAGGTCCAAAAGGCTGGCGACCACCGGTCTAGAGAGTAGGGGAGGATGCCTGGGTCAGTTCTTGCTCCCACCTGCGGGAGCACAGGCGTCTCTTCTGACTCCTTGATCTTGGGGTGTCTCATCACAGCGGGTGCTGACATCAGGTTCCGCCTCGGTTTGGTGTTGGCCTTCGTCTTGGTGCTCTGATCCAGAGGACGCACGCTGGAATCGCGCGCCCACTTCGGCCCCTCCTCACAGGAGTCCCTGCCCTCGTCCAAGCTCTCGTCTCTTGACACCTGTGCCAGAGAGAGAGAAGCCCCTGGGGCTGGGCAATGTCCCAGAGGGAAATGCAGGGTCTCCCAGTCTAACACCAACAGCACAGGGCTCCCCAGGTGCCAAGAGCATGCTTCCCAGAAACCGAGCACCCTTAGAGGCATCGACCCAGCACCTATGACCCTGTCCCTGGGTCAAAATGCCCTGAGTACCCATAGGCAGGAGACTGCTGCCGCGAAGAACTCAGTCTTCCCAGTCTTCTCTAAAATGGACAGTGGTTTCCAAATATTTTTTAGGCTGTTTTTCATCTTCAGGGAAGCTTCAGAGTATAAAATAGACAGAAAGCTGGGCTGCTCTGAGAGAGGCCTCTGCAATAGCTTCCAAGCATCTTTCCCCACATGTTCCAAAAGCTACTGCATGAGGTGACCCCAAAGGCCCTTCCGGCTTTAAAGTGCAAAGATATGGCAATTCAGAGACTGTGTGGGTTTCCTAAGGCCTTGCCGTGAGCTCAGTGAGCCCGGAGTGGTCATGTGTTCTAGAGACATTGTAAGATGTGAGTCATCTTTCAGGACAGAGTAATCTATGGTGAGAACATGCGCTCCAAGGCTCCGAGTCAAACTGTCTGGGTTTGAACTAGCACTTCTGGCTGTGTGACCTTGGGCAAGATGCATAACCCCTGTGTGCCTTGGTTTCCTCATTTGTCGAATAAGGTTAAATAGAGAAACTACTACCTATCTAGCTCCCAACCTCCATCACCACCATCCTCTCTACTTCCCAGGATGCTCCCTCTCCCCTCCTTCCCCAGGTCCAGTGTGGTTCTGGCCAACAGCTAAGAGAAAGAGGAGAGAACAGCATGTTCCTATTGGCCATACCTTCTTAGGCAGCAAGGGAAGGGGGCTCTCAGAGGCATTGAATTTGAGGACCGGCTTGAGCATATTGACGTTCCAGAAGAGGATGTCCCCGTTGTAGGAGGAGGTCCCGATGAACTGGTTCTGGTACTTGGACGCACTCAGGATATCCTCGGTGTGGAAGGTCTGCCAGTGGTTGCACAAGATCACTGGCTTGGACTTGTGGAACCTGCACACACGGCCAGAGGCAGTGGGGGCTGAGAGCTCAGCCTTCATGCTCGCTGCACGAGCACGGACTCAGAGGAGGGCACATGGGGTGGGAACGGGGCTGACGCTCTGCCCTGCTGACCTCATTTGCTAAGCACCTATAATGCGCCTACTGTCAAGGTCCCGTCCTAGGGCTCCACGTAAACTAACCTTACAATTTGCACCACTCAGGCACCTGAGTAAGGATTCAGGTTTAGAGAAGAGGAAACCATTGCCCTAAAAAGGCCCTCTGAGGAGGAAGGGCTCTTGCACATATATTTCTCCCCTCTGCCTGGAATGTTCCTCCTATCCCAAGCTCTCAGCTGCCTCAGTAAGACCCCCTCTGCTCACTCTTCAGATCCCACTCCCCTACCCATAAAAATCCTCAGATGAGCTTTTTCTGACCCCCCCCCTCAGACTAAATCATATTTCTGTCTCCTTCCCATAGAAACCACTACGCAATAGAACGTAGAGTTCTGAATGAAGTCATTTGATCAGCTCAACCCCATAGAGGCTCCAGCAGGATGGAGAATCTATCGTCCTCGTTTATACCCATCCCCAGCACCTACAGCAAAGCCTAGAGCCTGTCGCCTTAGGGAGTGATGAGTGAATGGGTGGATGAGCGGATGAAGCCGGGGACATCACCCACCACTAACGTCCTGCTGGTGCTCTAACCTCCTGCAAAGCCAGGAATGGGGGAGCCCACCTGCCCACACGCGCCTTTGCTACTACTCACTTGTAACAAGTGATTCTCTTATTCCACCCGCTCACGTAGAACACTTTATTCATATGGATGATGCCGCTGATCTGTGGGAGGTGAAAGAAAACAGAACTCTAAGGTGACTCGGCGAAAACAGTTCTGGGCCTGGAATGGCTTCCTAATCACGCCACGCAACAAGCCAACACTCTCTCTGGGCGAGGAGCATTCTCTAGAGGTGATACCCACCACATTTTCCTCAAGGTTTCCTTCACATCCCATCAGTTGATGGACTTAGAGAAAGAGCAAATCGGGCGGGCATCCATGTCCACTTTCTAGCGGGTGACTGAACACAGACAAGTGGTTTGGCTAAGGCCAAATGGCTGAGTGATAAGACCTGGACTAGTACTCAGACCCCTGGCTTCTTGACCACGTGCTCCTTCTGACTCGGCTAGAGGACTGAGCCACAGGCCTTAGGAATGGCCTCAAGTCCCAAAGTGGGACTGCTGGCTTCGGCATGAGGCCACACCCACAAACTGTCTCTGTGACTCTGCCAGGCGTTTCTCAAATAGAGTCAAGCATGGGTGGCTCTGAATCACCTGCCGCCGCCATTGCTAGGATCCCAAGCTCCCGTACGTGCATACGTGGGGTTAAGAAATGCTAACAAACTAAAAGCCAGCGTAGCGAACCTTTATAGAACGCTTATTAAGAACAGGGGCTAGCCAAAACCGGTTTGGCTCAGTGGTAGAGCGTCGGTCTGGGGACTGAGGGGTCCCAGGTTCGATTCCGGTCAGGGGCATGTACACTGGTTGCGGGCACATCCCCGGTAGGGGGTGTGCAAGAGGCAGCTGGTCGATGTTTCTCTCTCATCGACATTCTAGCTCTCTATCTCTCTCCCTTCCTCTCTGTAAAATATCAATAAAATATATATTTAAAAAAAAAAAAAGAACAGGGGCTACTGCCTGTCTTCGCCTTCCGCCTGAGGACACAGAGGTTCGGGGAGGCCTGAAGCCCACAGTCCCCGTGGACAGACCCAGAGCCATGGGAGTTGTGCTTAGCTTCTCAAGAGGCCCTCTGACCCCATCCGATGGACCAGACTGACCTCCACCTTGTCGGGGTTGGGGAAGGTGAGCAGGCATTCGCCAGTCCTGTAGTTCCACATCTTTATGGTGCCGTCTCGCGACCCCGTGAGCAGGCACTGCTCGGCCTCATCCAGGGACATGGCAGTCAGCTCCACTTGCTGGTCACGGCTCACAGAGAACTCCATTATCCTCACGCCTGTGATGATCTCCCACACACTCACCACGCCGGTCACACAGCCACTCACCACCTGCGGGGAGTACACCGTCTGAGGATCCCGCCAGGGACAGTGTCACAGCGAGGTCTCGCCCGGCCCCCCACCACGCACTGAGAAGACAGGCATTCAGAGACCCCGGCTGCCAGATCACCCCCTCCGGAAAACAGGCCTTTCTTGGGGCAGTGCAGCCTGGCACAGCTCCTTAGCAGGAGCCAGTTTGGTGAAATTCCCTTTAACTTAGAAATGGCATTTATCAGAATCTATCCAAAGAAAATAACCTCTCATTCAGGGGAAAAATTTTTTTTTTTTTTTTTTTTTTTTTTTTTACTGAAGCATCATTAATGATGGGGGTGGCACAGGAAATAGAGTAACTGGCCCCTAAGAAGGGAAGTGCCGAGAGTAGAAGGTGGTCACTCCACTCAGTGCAACCTTTTGCTGCCATGACAAGCATTCCTATTTGAGACCCACCCTCCTGCTGAGGACGTCCAGAAAAGCTGGGGGTGGGGGTCATAACTGTGGCAAAGCACTGAGGAGCCCAAAGTACGCAGGATGGTGGTGCCAGGAGCCAAGATGAGAGGGAAATGCTGAGAGGCGAGCTCTGGCTTCATGTGGCCAAGGCCACCTCTGTAGCAGATACAGCCCAGTTCCCTGCCCAGAACCCAGGCCAGAAAAGGGGTCCAAGTAGAAACTGGCAGAAGGCCTGGGGACCCTTTCTAGCCCTACACCTCAGGAACCGTGTGCCCAGTTACCCTGACCAGCCCAGAGGTCTCTACTCTGGACCAGAGTGCTGCCCGCGGCCTGAACCTCCCTCCCTTCCCTTAGTGGTCAAAGTTGAACTAGGGCAGTGGTGGGCAAACTGCGGCTCTCGAGCCACACGCGGCTCTTTGGCCCCTTGAGTGTGGCTCCTCCACAAAAATACCACAGCCTGGGCGAGTCTATTTTGAAGAAGTGGCGTTAGAAAAAGTTTAAGTTTAAAAAATGTGGCTCTCACAAGAAATTTCAATCGTTGTACTGTTGAGGTTTGGCTCTGTTGGCTAATGGGTTTGCCGGCCACTGAACTAAGGCTTCCCTAGAAAATGATGCCCAGGAACCCTGCAGAGCAGCCCACCCCCACTGTCCCATCTCACACTCACGTAAAGAAGGCTGCCTGTCAGCAGTGACCTGGGGCGGCGGCCAGGAGTGCGCAGGCTCAGAGGGGTCGGGCAATCCGCTGGCCCGGGGGCAGGGCTCCAGTCTCATCGTGGGCCCCTCTGCAGGGCTGTTTCTCATCCAGACCCCGCTGCCCACCACCATGGCAGCTATGAGAGTCCGCACCACCCGGCCACCTGCCCTGACCGCCCCTTGGATCTGGACACCCCAGGAGGTCTGGGGCCTGCCCCCTGCTGCCCAGCTCTCCTGCCAGTCCCAGAGACCAGCTGGCCCACTCACCTGCTTAAAGACCTTGCTGTAGAGGACGGCGCTCAGGGGCGCGCTGTAAGTCGTGGTCTTCTCCCCTCTTTTCCCAGGCACCTCGGTCTCCAAGTACCCTTTTAGGATCCCAATCTGTAACGAGGAGAAGGGCAGACGGCTGGGCAGTCCAAAGGGCTCTGCCCTCATTGACTGGCCCCAGGGAGACACTTCCAGTAAACTGAGACATCAAGACAACCTAACTATTAGTACACATAGGACTGAGCCTGGCAAGACTCCTCTAATCCCTACTCCGTGTCACCCCTCTCTGAGATCAGGGCTCCCAAACCCTAGTGCTCCTAGGACCCCCAAAGTCCAAGGTCCCCTCTTATAACTTCTGAGAAGCCTCAGTCCAGTGTCCTCTCTTCCAGGCTGTCCCTACCCCAGGCTAAGCTAAGTATCTTTTTCCTGTGCTCCATGAAGCACCTAGCATAATGTCCATCATAATACATTGCAATTTCTACATTTCCTTCTACCCCATAGCTTCCTCCAGGGATCAGACAGTGTCTAAGTGATATATTCTCTGCCCCTAACAAAGAGCAGGGGGTTGATAATGTTTGATGACATGAAATGACCTTCAAAGGTCTATTTATTTTTTTATTGATTTTATTACAGAGAGGAAGGGAGAGGGACAGAGAGCTAGAAACATCGATGAGAGAGAAACATCAACCAGCTGCCTCTTGCAGACCCCCCACCGGGGATGTGCCTGCAACCAATGTACATGCCCTTGACTGGAATCGAAGCTGGGACCCTTCAGTCCGCAGACCGACGCTCTATCCACTGAACCAACCAGTCTCGGCTTCAAAGAACTATTTAATTCAACAAACACTGGCAGCCAGTCTGGAGCTCAGAAGAGATGAAGGAACCCACCACCTCCTATCTCAAGAACCCTACCATGTGAGGGAGGAGCCAGCCAAGGACATAAGATCAATATTCGTGTCCCCGTCCAGGGTGGCCTGGCCAAAAGAGGGTACAAGGCCTCAGTGGAAGTACCCCTAACTCTTAGCCACAAATGACACCTTTGTCTCCCTTCCCATCTGGGTTGCTGGTTGTCCTCACAGCGCCTTACCCTCCCATCTTGTCATAGGCCCCGGCACCACCCTGTACAGACAGGCAGCCTCTGTGCTTCTCCCGGCCTGCGCTGTCCTCCAAGGTCAGGGTCAAGACAGACGGCACCTGGGCACCAGGGAAGGTGAGATGGTCTCACGTCTGGTCTCTCCAGGTTCTCCCCGTTAGAAGGACTACTCAGCTGTGGCCCTGCCTTCCTGGAGTCCAGTTTGTCAATACATTCCCTTAAGAGCCAAAACCAGTTTGGCTCAGTGGTAGAGCGTCGGTCTGTGGACTGAGGGGTCCCGGGTTCGAGTCCGGTCAAGGGCATGTACATTGGTTGCGGGCACATCCCCAGTGGGGGGTGTGCAGGAGGCAGCTGGTTGATGTTTCTCTCTCATCAACGTGTCTAGCTCTCTATCTCTCTCCCTTCCTCTCTGTAAAATATCAATAAAATATATTTTTATTGCCCTTAAGAATTCTAGGGCAAACCCTCGTGCACTGCTGGTAGAAATGCAGACTGGTACAACCACTGTGGAGAACAGTATGGAGTTTCCTCAAAAAACTGAAAATGGAACTCCCATTTGACCCAGTAATCCCACTACTAGGAATATATCCCAAGAAAATAGGAGCACCAGTCAGAAAGGATATACGCACCCCTATGTTCATAGCAGCACAATTTACAATAGCTAGGATTTGGAAACAGCCTAGGTGCCCGTCAGCAGATGATTGGATCAAAAAACTATGGTACATCTACACCATGGAATACTATGCTGCCATAAAAAGGAAGGAATTCTCATCATTTGCAGCAACCTGGATGGAATTGGAGAATATCATGCTGAGTGAAATAAGCCAGTCAATGAAAGAGAAACACCACATGACTTCACTCATTTATGAATAATAAAGAACATTATAAACTGATGAACCATAAGTTAAATATAGCGACAGTAAAGCAACAAGCAGACTGTCTAATTACAGCGGGGAGGGGAGGGAAATATGAGGGAAATAAGAGATCAACCGAAGGACTTGTACACATGCATATAAGTATAACCAATGGACACAAAACTCTGGGGAGGGAGCGAATTTTTTTTTTTTGGGGGGGGGGCAATGGTATTATATGTACACAGATAATAATTTAATTTAAAAATTTTTAAAAAAAGAATTCTAGGGCAGAGTCGTAAGGGCTGTGATCACCGGGAGGCACAGGTCCAAGGGAGCTTGGAAGGGGAGCCCCTAACTCAGCCTGGGGGCCGGATGTACAGCTCAGGAAAAGAACAGATGGAGCAGCAACACAGAGGCTGGCTGCTGGGGGGGCCTAGAAACGGCTTCTAGGGAACCCAAGAGATGAGAAACTAACTCATGAGCGAGGCCACAGAGCCTAGCAGCTTCAGCCCCGCGGCACCATGAAGAGCAGTCTGGGGAGGGACAGTCCGTGGCCATTCCTCGGCTGGCCTGTGGGACTTCAGGCCCAGCCACAGTGGCTGCCCCTCTCCGCGCGGCCACGATGCCGCCGCCGCCGCCGCCGCTTCCGGCACGGCACTCACTGAGTAGGTGCTGCAGATGAGGGTGTTGTCATTCTCCCGGAGGTACATGCTGGTGATGGGACAGTTTCCCAGGGAAAAAAGCCTCCCACAGAAGGACTGGATGCACATATACTCCTGCAGGTCCCACACGCGGATATTCTAGGAGGTAAAAAAAAAACAAACCAGAGAGGCTAAGAGTGGGATGCAGCTGGCAACGGAGGCCTTCGGATGTGAGCAGGTCAGGGGCCCACGATGCAAGCACTTCCAACGCCCACCCACCGCGCTTAGTGTCTGCCACGGATCCTGACCCTACAACAGAGATGTTCCTGGGCTCAAGGAAGAAGCCGTGGCCCGGCTCTCTCCCTGTCCCAGCCTTCACCCAGGACCTCGCCCCTGCGTGAGCGGGCGCCGTTCGGTGGTGGAGGACCATGCCAGGCGGCACGCGCCCCTGCAGACTTCACGGCGGCCCCTCCATCCTCCTCAAACACAGCCAGGTAGAATGCAGAGTGGCTACCAGCATTGCGGCCCCAAAGGCCCACCTGTCCCGACAGGATCCCCCTCAGGTTTATCTCAGGTTAAGCAAGTGTCCCTAGAGAGGCCTCTGGAGAGCTGGGGGTGCAAGTTTGGGTTGGGGGGAGGGTGGAAGCAGGGAAAGACTCACATGTATTGTATACCTACTATGTGCCAGACATGGCATTACTCTTTTACCTCCCCCCCCCGCCCCCATTTTCCCCTAGGCCGTTGACAACCATCCCATGGAAGGGGCATATATACTCCTGCAGGTCCCACACTCGGATACATGAAAGGGAAGGGTGTGACCCAGGACCACAGCCAGGCTGGGCACCCAAGAAGCCAGCTCCAGTGGACTGCTTGGAGGTGGGCTCAGGCCCCGCATGGCCAGGCGAGAGACCACAGGCAGGGAGGTCACACGATTCCTCTGGGCCTCAGGCCACTGCCAACTGCCAGCCTCCCGGCTGCCCAAGCTCGACCACTGTCCCCAGGAAAGTGTCTCTGGCTTGGGGGGCGGAGGGCCACGCTCCCCCAGGGCAGCACCTTGTCCTTGGAGACGCTGATGAGGATGTTGTTGTTCTTGGTGTTCACCAGCATGTGCATCACGGAGGTCTGATGCCCCCTCAACAGCCACACGGGCTTTTTTGAGAAGAAGGGGTTCCACAGGTGGATGTGGCGGTCATAGCCACCAGTCACTGGGGTGAAAAAAAAAAATGAGCATCAGCCACTGGGGGCTTACACTGGGATCTTTTCCTGGGGCCAAGGATCAATTCCAGTCAGGCTTGGCAGATGGGTGGGCATTGCAACCAACCAACCCTCTGCTCCCCCACCCATGCTAAGCACAGTCTGTGCCACCACACTACCCCACATACCGAGGAGTGGGGGCCAGAGTGGCACGAGAGGAGGCCAGACAGAGGCAGAAGGCTGCAAGGCCACCTCCTTGGGTCCAATGGTCCCCATGCCTCCAGCAGCCCTCACCCCAGTTCTGCCAGGCCAACGGATTCTGCATGACACGAAGATTACTTACCCAGGATGTTCTTGTCTACGCAGTAATCAAAGCAAAGAATTCCTTTTCTTAAATTCAGCACCGAAAGCCTGCAACAGCGAAGAACAAAGGCTGTGGGGCTGGGAGAGGCCTCGGGGAGCCTCTGAGCATGGGGTGTGGAAGAACTGGATACAGGGCTGGGGGGAGGCCAGGAGAGGTCACTACCTCTCCACCCAAGGAGAGGAGCAGCCCCAGAAACCATGCCCAGAGCACACCCTGCAGCTGAGTCCGGGCCTTGAGTCTCAGCCCCAAACCGGCCGCTCATGGAAGAGGCACCCACCTCTCACTTGTAGATGAACGCAGCCCACAGGAGCAACTACTTACAGTTATAACATTTGCCTCACTCCATTGGCAAACTTCAGTTCATCTTCACCTCAACCATAGTGGGTCAGGTGTCTCCCCACCCACAGCACAAATCCAAAGGGAAGGGTTTCTGGGCCAGGGAAATAGGAAGACAGCTCCGGGGGGTCATGACCTTGCTCGATGCTGTTCCCAGTGCTGGGTGCTATCTCATGGGCCCCCTGGACCCTTCACATAACCCTGAAGAGTGTCGTCAGCTCTGTGCCATGATGAAGACATGGAAAGGAGAAGCTAGGGAGCTTGCCCAAGGTCACGTGGCTAGTAGGGCAGGAGGTCAGGGGTCAGAGCCAAGGATGGGCACGGCAGGAGGAGGCAGAAGGCTCAGCTCCAGGAAAGGAAGAGGGGTGGCAGGATGGCTGGGGCTTGGAAGAGCCAGGGTAATCCAGGCAGGATTTGTGGAAAGGTCGGGCCCAGCATCCCTGAAAGCTCAGTGCCTTTGCACATGCTGTTCCCTCTTATCCATGCATCCTGCCCTTCCAGCTTCTTCTTCTTGAACTCTCAACTCAAAGGCCTCCAACCCTCTAATGCACCATGCCCTCACCGAACTTGCCTTGTCTCCTCCACTGCTCTCCGGGGGGCCCACGCCCGTTACCTGAATATCATTCTGGAGGCTCCCCCTCCTGTACTCCCCCACATCCCACCACAGCCCCGGCCTCTGCTTAGTTCAGACCCCCCTTCATTTCTGTCAGCCCCCCAGGGGGGTCTCTAAACCTCCAGTCTTACTTCCCTCCAACCTGCCCTCCCCTCCACGGCAGAAGGATGCCTCAGACAATCAAAATGTCAGGAAGAGCAACTGAATCTATGTATGTCATTTATTGTCAAACCAGATACATCCATCCTTCTCCACACACATATATGTGCAGAGAAATCTTCTGGAAGAATGGTCCCAAAACGTCACTATGAATTACTTCAGGCCGATTCACCCAACTCCTTCACCAGAGTCACTGGCCCCCACCCCTTCCGGGAGTGCCAGAGGCATGGACGCGACGCCCTGGCCTTCCTGGGACTTCCTTCTAGAGGGCAGCAGCATGGGCAAGTGCATGAACAGAGGTGGGAGGCGGACATTTATAGATCATGGCAAGTCCTGCAGGGAAACAAAGGGAGGCTTTGACAGGACAGCGGGAGGAGACCAGGTCTGCAGGTGGCTGCTGCGGTGCAGAGAAGAGCCTGGAAGGTCGGGGGAGAAGGGGGGGAGGCTGCAGGGAATTAAGGCCACTGCGAGCAGTTCGGGTGGCAGAGAACAATGGCTTTAGGTGGTGGGGGCAGAAGAGAGAGAAGAGGTGGGAAGCAGGGGAGATGCTGTGGGTCAGTCCACAGTCCCTTCCACACCGACCCTAGCTCCGCCATCTGATTGGAAGCTCAGTGCAGGCCGGCTGCTGGGAGGTCAGACCCCTGGACCCACGCTGCCTCAGAGGCTGAGGCTCCAGGCCCCACAGCGGAGGCCACGCCCTACGAGGCCGGCCCCAGCAACTGGAAACCAGCAAGCAGTCAATGGCGCCACCTACCAGAAAATATGTGCACTGCATTCAGACAGGAAGGAAGAGGGTGTGTGGGCACCAATGTATAAACATATTCTCCAACTAGCCCTAAAATACATCTCAAATCCCTCCATCTCCACCCAACTGGTCGAGTGCAGGCTGCTATCACATGTACGCTGAATCATTGCAATGGCATCCTCACTGGGTCCCCATCTCCACTCCCGCCCACGTGCACTCTACTCGCCACAGCACGGCAGAAGGACGCTCCGACACGTCAGACCACGCCACTCCTCTGCTCAAACCCATTCTAGAACCCTGTTTATAAATGTCTCCAAATAATTGTAAAAATGTATTTTTGAGACACTTGGGGAGAGATTAGCTTAGACTAGGTACTGGTGATATCAAAGTAATATTTTTATATAATACTTTAAATTTGTCATAATAAAAAATGTTTTTTTAAAAAAACTAATTTAAAAAAAAAGAGCATATCACTAGGGAGAAGTGATGCAAAGGCCCTGGGGCAGGAGCGTGCCCGAACCACAAGGGGGCCAGTGTGGCTAGAGTGGGAAGGTGGAAGGGGTGTGCTCAGGAAGGCAGCAGGGCCTGACCAGAGAAGGCTTTGAGGCCACAGGGAGGTGACCCTCCTGATAGCCTCCTGCTGTTGAGACCCAATAAAACAAGAAGCTGATGAAAGACATACCACAGACATGAGATACTAGCGCCACCGAAGCAGAGAGAGGACACGCAGCCAACCAGCTCCAAGCAAAATCCCACCCCACAGCCCCAGGAAAGGCACTGAAACGCCCCCACCGCATCAGACGTTCTCCGGGGCCCCCTCCCCTAACCTGCAGTCAGTTCCAGGACTTGGGTGGGAATGTGCACAGAATACTCTGGTTAACGAGACAGTGGACTTACATTGAGGCCTGGGACGCAACCCCAGCTCAAAGGTCTGCTCCAAGCCAGTCACCTCCCCTGCCTTCCCAACCCAAGCCTCAAGTGTCCAGTGTAAAATGAGGAGCTGGACCTAAATTAGCACTACCATCCCAGGATTGGATCTCCTCTGGAAAACAACCAGGATAAGAAGGAACAGACAGAGATGGGACCGAAATGGCCCTCATTCTCCACACTGTACCGGACTCCGCTGCACCCCTAATCCAAGCCCAAATCTCCTGCTGTTCCCCCAAGGCAAGGAAGCTACAGCTCACTAGTCAGCCCGTTCTGGAGCAAAATGTCACAGGCCAGAGGCTCCAGATGTTAGAAGGCGGGACACTAAGAACTCTGCGGAGGCAGGGAAACCCCGCGGCAGGAATCCTCAGGAGAGAGTACCTACTGCCAAGGGCTAGGCGGACACCAAACGCACCGAATCGGGACTTTTGATGACGGAGTGAGATAACGGGGTTAGGTAAGGGGAGGAGGGCTGCAGGGTTCCAGTTTTATTTATCACGGTTTAACTTTTTACAAGGACAACGTTTATACAAACACTTCTGTGGAAAAACAGCTGATTTTAAAGAAGGAAAGGGAAGGGAGAAATAGGAGGAGTGAATTCACTCTGGGGTAGAATAATCTAGAACAGGGATGGGCCAACTTTTTGACTCGAGGGCCACAATGGGTTCTTAAACTAGACCGGAGGGCCAGAACAAAAGCAACCTGACCATGCTGGCACTCTCATCTTGGGCTGCTGGTGAAGGAGCGGAGGGGAGAGCAAGAGAACCCTCCGTTCTTTCGGCTCTGCGGGCCAGATAGGATAGGATAGCCGAATGGGCCAGATCAGTTTGCCCACAGCTGATCTAGCATGAAAGAAATAGACTAGAACTGTCTCCAAAAAAAAATAAGTTCTGCAGTCACTGAACACATACCACAAACCATGTTCATCAGAATAATCCTTGAGGTAAGTGAAGTGCAATTACCACCCTTTTATCGAGGAGGAAACTGAGGCTCACAGGGAAGCAATTTGCATTCATTTCTTTGGTCAGAAAACAATTTTCTGAATGCCTGCTGATATACTACATGCAGACTCCGGTGCTGAGTTTTGTATATAAATTGTTCAGTAAAAGAAGCCCTATTTTAATTTTGCTGCTGATGGCATGCCAAAATGATGATTAAAACTACACCCCACACCTGGCCGGCGTAGCTCAGTGGTTGAGCATTGACCTATGAACCAGAAGGTCACAGTTCGATTCTTGGTCAGCGCACATGCTGGGGTTGCGGGCTCCATCCTCAGTGTGGGATGTGCAGGAGGCAGTCAATCAATGATTCTCTCATCATTGATGTTTCTATCTCTCTCTCCCTCTCCCTTCCTCTCTGAAGTCAATAAAAAATATATATTTTTTAAAATACACACTCCATAAAAGTTCTCACAAGAAAAAAAAAAGTGTAACTGTGTGGTGACAGATATTACGTAGACTTACTGTGGTGATGATTTTACAATCTATACCAATAAAAGGGTAATATGCTAATTAGGTGGACTTCCAGCCTTCTAGACAAAGCCTTGGTGGCGGGGCAGAGGCAGAGGCAATTAAGAGTAATCAGGCCAGGAGGGTGGGGGATAGTTGGGGGTAAGCAGGCTGGCAGTGAGGGGCAGTTGGGGACTAGCAGGCTGTGTGTGGGGGGGGGTGCAGTTGGAGGTGAGCAGGCTGGTAGTGAGGAGCAGTTGGGGGAGATCAGGCCAGCAGGGAGGACAGTTGGGGGTTAACAGGCTAACAGGAGGCGGCAGTTGGGGGCAAGAAGGCTGGCGGTGGGGGGCAGCTGGGGGTGAGCAGGCCAGCAGGCAGAGTGGTTAGGGGCAATCAGGCAGGCAGGCAGGCAGGTGAGTAGTTAGAAGCCAGCAGTCCTGGATTGCAAAAGGGATGTCTGACTCCCGGTGGGATTGGCAGTCAGACATCCCCTGAGGGGTCCCAGATTGGAGGGGTGTAGGCTGGGCTGAGGGACACCTCCCACCCCGTGCACAAATTTTGTACACAGGGCCACTAGTGTGTGTGTATGTGTGTGTGTGTGTGTGTGTGTGTGCACGTGCACACACACCGGTGAGTCGAACCATTGTTATATAACTGAAATATAATGTTATGTCATTTATGTCTTAATTTTTTTAAAAAACTTTAAAAAAAACTCAGACTCCAGAGCCCATGTTATAACAACCCACTGTTGGCCTGTAGAACAGGTAGTGCTTCCTTGGACCCGGTGTAGTTCGTAGAGAATGAGGTGCCCACAGCAATGCCACTGTCTCAGAGGTGGGCCCACCCTCAGGAGAGATGGCCCCTTTTGAATGAAGTGAAGCCAGACCCCTACCCACCTCCCTTCCAGCCCCACCACCTTAGCCTAGAGAAAGGTGCTTCTTACTTGGGGCCCTCGGATTCTTTGGTTGGCAATATTGACAGCACCAGAGAGGACTTGTTGGTGAGTGCACAGGAGACCACCATGTTCATCTCGGGGATGAACTTGACCTGTTGGCACCAGTTGAAATGCAGAGCCTGGGAAGAGAGCGGCAGTGGTGGAGTTCCACCCGAGGACAGCCTTTCAGCCCAGCCTCTAGGACGTGGTAGGTATTGGGGACTGGAGGGGCCCAGGGATCACTGAGTCCAGTGGCTTCTAACGATCACAGCTCTGACAAAGTGATATGGCTCCCGCCCTAACCCAGATCCCATGACCAGGAGGGTGTGGCCATTGCTTGTCAGTGAAAAGGCTGCTGTCATGTGAACGCTTGGTGGTCATTTAGAGGACAGGCAAGTCTGGCCAATACGGTTTGTCGTGCCCTCCCAAGACAGGAGAGGGGATGGATTTGAGCCTGTGAGTTCTGTTACCTGCAGGGGCCCCAGCGCAGATTAACCTCTGCTTCCTGGCCCCTCCGCTGCCCCCTGTCTTTGTCAGGACATGGCATGGGATAGTGAGGCATTATCTGATGCACTTGGGCAACAAAGGCCATGACCCACAGATCACGGGGGTGTTCTGGCTGCACAGGCTTAAATTCTCCAGCTCCAGCCCTGAGGTCTGACCCAGAGCTTGGCCTCCCCGTCCAGCCATCTTCCTTCCCGGGACAGGAATAGAGGAAGCGGGTTGGAAGGTCGTCAGGCCCTGACTAGGTTTTACAGGCCTATCTCACTGAGTACCGCAGTGGGGCACCAAATCCAAGGCACTAAACGGAACCTGGGTCACTTAGCAACTCGGAGGGAAACCAAGCCCAAGATGAGAATCCCACAGGAGATGGGGGACTAGCCTGGGACTCTTTCTGAGGGGCTCCCGGGGCCTGCAGGATCCAACCTGCTCCAAAGGAAGCATGGAGGAGCCTGGACCACCCAACGCAGACTTTCCTGAGTGTTGGGATTTATTCACTCATTTGTTTAACAAATGTGCTAGGAGCCCAGAAGGCACAGGGAACCAGCTGAGTGCCTTCCTCCAGGAGCTGCACTCCCAGGGGAGAGGCAGGACAATACCAAGGTGAGAGGAGGCAGCTGTGATGCTGTGATTCATAATGAGAAATATAGATTCTGGTTCTTCCCCCTGGTTCTGGCACAGAATTCCTGAAACCCTGGGATTTTCCTAAATAATAAGAGCTATAAAGGTGTTTTGTAGTCATAGTAAGCCCCTTTCAACCACACCCCAGTTTATGTTAAGGAGGCGATTTTGGAAAGCACCTAAGGATGGGGCTGGTTACCAAGGGAACCAGCCATGTGACCGGATAGTTGCAACCTTGAGTTCCAGGGAGAGGAGAGAAGTGGAGGCTGAATTCAGTCACCCATAACCAATGACTGCAGCAGTCAGGCCTCTGGAACGAAGCCTTCATAAAGCGTTCAGAGAGCTTCCGGGCTGGTGAACATGGAGATTTTAGGAGAGTGGTGCTCTCAGAGAGGCCATGGAGCTCCAAGTGCCTTCCCACATACCTCGCTCTACAAATCTCTTCCAGCTGACTGCTCCTGAATGACGGCTTTTTAAAACACAATCAGCGATCTAGTAAGTTTAATGTTTCTGTGAGATCTGTGAGCAGCTCCAGCAAATTAATCAAACCCAAGGAGGGAGGGGTTGATGGGAACCTACTTTCTATAGCCAACAAGTCAGAAGCACAGATAACACCCTGGACGTGTGACTGGCATCTGAAGTGGAGGGCAGCTTTGTGGGGCGGACCTTCACCTGCAGGAACTGTGTTGAGCTCTAGGACAGCCAGTTAGAGAATTGCATGGTGGTGTGGGAAACACACGCGCGCGTGCACACACGCGCGCGCACACACACACACAGTAGTTGGTGTCAGGATTCTGCAGGGTGAAGGAATAAAGGCAGAGGCAGGCAGCAGGGCTGTTCCAGGCAGGTACTAGGTTGGGGAATTGAAGGAAATAGAGAGGAGGGCGTACAGGTACCTAGAGAAGAGCATGCAGCCTGAGGGAACTGCAGGTGTCAAGGCCCTGAGGTAGGAAAGGGCTTAGTGTGTTTCAGAGAGAAGCTACCGGGGATTTTGAGCAAAGTGGTGGCATGACTGTATTTCTATCTCATAATTCCTCTGGCTGCTGGAGAAAGCACTGAGTGAAGAAAGGACACGGGGAACAGCTAGTAGCCACTGCAGCCATCCGAGAGAGGCGGAGTCTGCGGGAACCAGGGCTGAGCAAAGAAGGCGCTGAGAGAGATGGGCATGCCTGAGACACAGGAAAAGCTGGTAGGATCCAGCTCCACCCCTTCCTAGAGACCAAGCCCCAGAGCCCATGACTGAGCCCAGGGGCCAAATGCACTCTCTGCATTTATTATTTTTTAATGCATTTTAAAAATCTTCACCTGAGGATATTTTTCCCATTGATTTTTTTTTTTAAGAGAGTGGAGGGAAGGAAGAAGGAAGAAGAGAAACACTGATGCAAAAGAGACACATTGATTGATTGCCTCCCTCTCACACCCTGACCTGGGCCGGGGAATGAGCCTGCAACTGAGGTGCATGCCCTTGACCAGGAATCAAACCAGTGACCCTTCTGTACGTGGGCCGACACTCACCACTGAGAGCAAACTGGCCAGGGCTCTGTGCATTTATTTTTTGACAGGTGTGCGCACAAATAATCACCACGGTAACAGGCTGAGGAAAGCTACAACTTACCTTCAGTTGGTAACTTTTATAAAACGGGGACTTCTCATTTAAGAGCTTCTTTGTGGAAATACAGGTCCAGTGGTCTGTTAGGAGAGAAAACCGAGGTCCATGTCGCCAGTTCTCCCCCTCTGCCAGACAAGCAGAACCTCAGAAGACACCGGAGTCTGTTTGCGGTTCTATGCCATCTCAAAAGCCTTTTCCATCCAAATGCTCCTTCAAACCTCACTGTGTCCTGATGAGTTCATGGGGTGAACTCCACACCCAGAAAACAGAGCCGGCAGGTTAACACTGCCGCCCAGAGTCCCCCGCCAGCTTATGGCAGAGCTGGAACCAGGTGTCCGGGTTCCCCACTCTCCCCAGCGGCTACGATCTAAACAAGCTGATTCTGTGAGTTAACTCCAACTCTGCAGACGGGGAAATGAATTACGGTCCTAGGCTCCATTCACTCTGAAGACAGCCCTTTGGGGGTTTCCCATCATGCTTCCAACTGCATGCCCCCCTTTGCCCAGCAAGCACGAGCACTGTAAACTGAGCACATCAAGGGCAACCGCACGAGGTGCCGCCTGCCCTCGGGGACCTTAGGTCCCCTGGCTCTGGACACTTCCCATGAAGGCTGCTGGGGAGCCTCTGAGGAAGCACTCGCTGGCCCCTGGTGCCAGCTGCACAGCAGGACACAGGCGGGCGGAGGCAGCAGTGACAGGGGACGAAACAGGATTTAAGGAGGTAGGTCAGAAGGGCCAGGACAGTCCGGGCTCAGGTGTGAGAGGAGCTTCCAGATGAAATGGAGAAAAAGGGGATCCAGGGCCTTACGCCAAGCATTTTCTGCTGCCAGGTCACCAGCCCCATCTCGCAAGGGCCGGAAGAGGCTTGAGAAGGGAATCCCAAGGGATGGGGTGTTGCCCACTAAAATGGGGCAGGCCCTGCATGCGTGCGGGAGGAAGGAAGCTTCATTCCGGCTGGGCTGTGCGGCGAACATAGCCTGCCTGTGGCTGCACTAGGCCCCCAGGTTGGGAGAGCCCCAGAGAGCAGGGGAGACAGTCGTAGGATGCTTGCCATATGCCTCACACTATGTACTCTCTTTCCATCTCACAGCAAAGCTAAAGACTGAGTGGAGAAGGGAACTGAGGCACAAAGAGGTTAGGCAATGGGGTCAAGGTCACACAGGGCTGGTCAGTCCGACTCCTCCCAAGTCAACTTGCCGCTGGGCCTGCCTGCGTGTTTGTCCCCAGCCTTCCTTCAATCAGCATGTGGCATGGAAGGACACCTGCCCAGTACGCCAGCTTCATCTGCTCATCCACCACCTAATTTCCCACTCCTCACCTCGGCTCAAAGACTGCCGTGCCCGGCCCATGCCAATTCCCAGGGTGGCAAACAGTGACCAGAGCAGAGGCTGATGAGGCAAGAACAAAGCAGGGTGCCAGCCCACAGCTGCATCCAGAGCAGGATGCATTTCCTGTCCAACCAGGAGGGGCGCTGCCCCAGCGAGCTTGGCAGGAGGTGTCACTGAGGCCTGGGAGCCCAGGAGGATGTCCTGTTCAGAAACTCTGACCGGAAGCCCAAGGGGCCACTCTGGTGGTCTGGATGGAGCTACCTGGGAGACTGACACTGAACTGAGGTTTGATCCACTCAAATGAGCCCCCAAATGCCCCAGGCTCCAGGATCTAGTGCCCCTTGGCAGAGCACCCCAAACAGCATCCTTCAGTATTTGGTAAGTCTGGTATGCAGCTTAGCAAGTGGTTCGGGTGCAGACTCCGGAGCAGACCGCCTGCTCCGATCTCAGCCACCATTTAGCCCTGTGGGGCCTGTGCAAGAGCTCCGCCCTGTAAACCTCTGCTCCTCCTCTCTTCAAGGGCTGTGGCAACAGCAGCTCCCTCCAGGCAGCGGGTGGGGAATTATGGGAGGTGATGTGCTCTCTTTCAGGGCAGCTGCCCCACCCACCCCCTAACCACCCAAAGGCAGCTCACGGCCAAGGAGCGCAGAACCCTCCTCACAATGATGGGGGAAGTTAGCACCATCAGCCCAGGGCCCAGAGCAGGTGAGTGACTTTTCCAAGGTCACACAGCTGGCATGGGTTCGTTTTTCCTGGGATGAGGAGGGTCCTGCAGCCCCACTCCCCGTCCCTTACCTGTGCAATCTCCCACCTGCAGAAGGATTGCCTGTCTCCTCAGCCCCTTCCTGTCTCCTGCTGTAACCCCATCTCCTCGGTTCCCACAGGCTGCTCTGAGCTGAGCATGTGGTTGGTGCCCTGTCGCCTGAGCTTCTGAAGGAGCCGGGGACCTTTGAGCAGGGAGGTGGGGAGAGGGAAGAGCACCCCAGGGCAGAGCCATTCCCCAGTGTGTCAGCTACCCCACTTGGAGGTCCTGGGGAGGATTCGGGGGTTGAACAGCCCATTGGCCACATTGTCGGAGGTGAAGACGATGACGTTGCCTTTGGTGTCTCCGAAGCAGAACACACCTCTGTGGTAGTCAGACCTGGGAAAGATGGAGACAGAGAAGCCATGGAGCCAGCTGGGCGCACCCAGCCGCAGTCCTCCCCGCTCCCCGTGCCCCATGCCTGTGTCCATCCAGGGACTGAGGGCAGTTCTTGCTCTCAACAGCTGGTGAACATGGGCCCAGTTACCCAGATCCAGACCATCAATGAACCAGATCCAAAAGAAATCAGCATTTTTTTTAAAAAAAAAAAACAAAATAAGTGAGTCCCTCATCCTCCAGCTGCTCTTTGTCAAGTGGCCCCTAGCGGTAGATGAGATGCTTCCAGAGTCCTCATCCGCAGTGGGACAAGCCTCGGACTTGGTGGGAGAGGGAGAGGAAGAGAGCTGACAGAGACACTGTGGTCTGAGAGACGGTGAAAGGTGACGCTGGGAGAGAGACAGCTCGGGGGGGGGGGGGGGGAAGAGGGCACAGGCACACGGGATGGGAATCGCACCAGAACTGTGTCCAGCAAGGCTTTCTGTGGGTTCCAACCCCACTGAGCGCTGTGGCTGCTGACAGAGCCCTGCACCCATCTCCCGGGAGACTCACCAGTAGTCCATAGTCAGAGGGCAGCCTTCCAGGTGGATGAAGGTGAAGGCCCGGGAACAGTTACGATTAGTAATATCAAAGAACTCTGGGGAAAGAGAGGGCACAGAACTCGAAGCCACATCCCAGGCCTCGGGGTCTCTGGTGACAATGAACAGTCACTGCTCACCACCCGGCAATACCCCGAGGACTTGAATCCGTGCTCAGAGTTGGCTCAGTGACAGATCTCCCCAAGTGCAGGTGCGTGACCCCTAGGAGCCAGGAGCAGGCGGGGCAGCCGCCAGGGACTCACCTATCTTCTGGTGGGTGGACGCAATCGCAATTAGGTTCATGTTGTGGAGATATACCATGTCGATGACCAACAGCTGCTGGTTGTGGAGCGGCTCTATCTGGTTAAGCTGGCCAGAAGAAGAGCAGAGACCTGGATTGGGGGTGGGGGGGAGGCTGCCCCCGGAGAACCAACCCTGACAGCCGAGGCCCTGGGACCAGGCAGAGATCAGGTCATGGAGCCCAGTGTAACCACCAACTACTAACAATGGCGCTTCAGATAAACGCCCTCTCCTTGCTGAGTCTCCGTTTCCATGTCTATAAAATGGGCTTTAAAAAAAAAAAAAACTGGTATCTTTACAACCCCTTTTTAGAGCAGTTTGACAAGCTCATCCAAGTTTTAAATATATATATTTTATTGATATTTTTTATTGATTTTCTACAGAGAGGAAGAGAGAGGGATGGAGAGTTAGAAACATCGATGAGAGAGAATCATCGACCAGCTGCCTCTTGCACATCCCTGCTGGAGATGTGCCCACAACCAAGGTACGTGCCCTTGACCGGAATCGAACCCGGGACCTTCCAGTCCGCAGTCCGACGCTCTATCCACTGAGCCAAACCGGTTTCGGCTCATCCAAGTTTTAAATGTGCAGTTTGTGATCCTGGGATCCATTTCCAGGACACAGCTATGGGCATGTTCACATGTATTCTCTGAGACGTATATGCAAGCGGCGTTATACTGTGAGGGCGCTGTGTACATACCAATAAAGAGTACTTGCCAAGACATATTACTAAGTGAAAAAGCAAGGTGAAAAGCACCGATATATTGTGATACCATTTGCATATTTAAAAAGGGGGCGGTATATGTACAGGCTATCTATCCACGCAAGAGCACCCAATCAATACCCAGAAAAAACGTGTGTGGAGTGTGCCCGAAACGCCAGCCTCAGGAACACAGTACAAATCCCCCTTGGTCCTGGGCTTTGAGCACCCAGGGGAGTCACTGGACATCCCCTGACGTTAGTTCATAGGCAACTGGGAGGCAGTGGGGGAGACTGCCCAGAGCCCTCCTGCCCAAGGCATAACCCCTGATGCAACTGGAAACACTGCGGTTACACAGCGCTGGTCACAGCCCTCAAGCTGCTGGCAGCACTCGGTAAGGCTTTATTCTCCAGAGGGCTGTGCCTTCCTCATTTGCTAGACTGGCCTGGCCACACACACACACACACACACACACACACACACTGGGTTTGCCTGAGTGTTTTGTCACTCCCTGCACTTGGCCAGAAACTGACGGCACAAAGACCATGGCGAGGTCAGCTTTTGCTCATCAGGCACTTGCTGTGCGGCTTGCCCTGCTCCAAGCACCAAGCGTGTTTCATGTCATTAGATCCTCCCCCTGCCCTTGAGGGATTACTACTCCATTGGCAGATGAGGAAAATGAGGCACGGAGACTCTATAGCAGGGGTGGGCAAACTTTTTGACTCCAGGGCCACAATGGGTTCTTAAACTGGACCGGAGGGCCGGAACAAAAGCAACCTGACCACGCTGGCACTCTCCTCTTGGGCTGCTGGTGAAGGAGCGGAGGGGAGAGCAAGAGAACCCTCCGTTCTTTCTGCTCTGCGGGCCGGATAGAAGAGCTGAATGCGTCGGATCCGGCTCGCAGACCGTAGTTTGCCCACGGCTGCTCTATAGTAACTGGTCCGAGGTCACGGAGCTGGAAGGTGGTGCCCTGGGGTAGTCAGGCACAAGCGGCCAGGCTCACCACCACGGTGATTTCCTGCCTGGGCCAGGCAAAGGATTGAATCTGCAGGATTTGGTGATGGAGCGGGTGTAACAAAGAAAGGAAAGGGGGCTGTTCTCCAACACAGAAACCTCTCCCCGAGGCGGGGGCAACAGGAGAAGCCAGGTGGGCGGGCAGGGAGCGCCTCAGTGACATTTAACTTGGACAAGCCGGGTTTGAGGTGTCTGTTGGACATCACGTAGAATGGACATCAGGTGGAATCTCGCTTACAGAGGAGGACTATGAGGCTCATGGTCCCACAGGGAAGCCAGAACTTGGAGCCAGGAGTGTGAGCGCAAGTGCGGACTGCCTCGTCCACAAACCCTGAGAAGGAACCACCCTGAACCAGAGTGGGAAGGCAGAGGCTCTCTGACCACCCCGTCTGTTCTCCACACGCGGGCCCCGCTCACCTTAAAGGAGCTGATCAGGGCGAAGGACTCTGACCAGAACTGCAGGCTCCCGTCCTTAGTGACAGTCAGAAAATGCCCAATCTTCTTGAACCGCTGTGCTATGAACTCCACTTTCACAACCTCACACCCGTGATTCCTGTGGGAGGCAATGAGAGAGGGAAGAGCCCAACCAAACACACAACAGACTCCGAGGAGAAAGGGAAAGCAAGCAGGAGGGCATATTCTCTGCCCAGATCCTCTGACTAACAGTCAGGTATTGCATTTGGTTTAAATTCTTGTGACACACTGAATTTAATTCTTGTGACACGTCTGTCAGGCCTCAGAGTGTGAGGAGCAGACACAATAGGTGAGAGCTACCAAGTGAGGAGCACCCTGGGACGTGTCACCCCATCACGGAATCTTGGCCTCCTCCTCTCCACAATGGCAGCACCTCCACCTCCTAGGACTGCAGTGGGAACAAGATGGTGCATTTGGTGACGTGGACCCAGGCTACCCTTTCATGAAGGTAGTTGAACATTATTTGGCTGTTTTCTCCAACAACCTGGAAATGTCCTCCGGGATTGTGGGTTGAGCGTATAAACGGAGAACACAGGGGCAAGTTTCTTGGCATTTTTGGTCCAGGCCTTTTAAGCACCCTCCGGAATTCAAATGTCCAAGGAAACAGGCTGGTGAAGGCTTAGCTACATCAAGCGAAGTTTCCAGATCAAAATGTAAGATTACAACATCTTTCATCATTCATGTACAAGGGCTAGTTCTCAATTAAATCTTGACCAAAATTTGTTTAATGTGCCCTTTTGTGCTTTTCATTTAAACCATCTTCTCTATGAATAAACTGTAGGTTGCTGAGGGCAGGGGCTGCCTTCTAGTCCGTGGTGTTCCCCAGGGCCCGCTCTGGGGATGGTCCCCTGAGGACAAGACCCACCATGGCCCTTTCTGGCCAGGCCACTCGTGCATGTATCACAGGACCTGGCTCCTGGCCCCGCCACCTGCACCAGGCACAAGGTGTGCTCTGGGAAGGGAGCCAGCGGCCCAGCACTCCTCACTCGTAGGGTGTTTTGAAGGGCCGGGGGCTAACAGGCCTCAGCACAGAGAGAGGATGAGAAGTGCCAGAGGGCACAGCAGGGGAGGAGCCGCAGGGGCATCCAGCAGGCAAGGTCAGGCTGAAGTCAAGGCAGGGACAGCTACAGGCTCCAGGAGTGACAGAGGGGCCGCCCTCCCCTGCCCCCAGGCCTGGGCAGGCAGAAGGAGCGTAATCCCTGTCCCCACTGTGTGAGGCAGGTGTCTTCAGCCCCGGCCCCAGGAGGAAGCAGGAGGAGCCGTGTTGGAGAAGCTAAAGGCTGAGAGGGGCAAACAGAACCACCCACTACTTCCATTCGACCTCTCTGAACCTCAATTTCCTCATCTGTAAAATGGGGACAAACCGCTTACCTAATGCTCATGCCCACCTACCCAGTTGTAAGGCTGATAAGGAGCCCAAGGACATCGAGCACCAGGCCGGGTGCCAGACCCTTGGTGGCCCCACCAAGGTGGCTCGGGGATTTAGGAAGAGCACGGCCTTGCGCAGACCCACCCCCTCGGCCCGGGGAGAGGCTCCTTACAGGGGGATGACCTTCATGGGCAGCTGAAAACGCAGGTGGTACTGGCTCTTCCTCATCAGGTCCTTTCCCCGGAACTCCTGCATCATATAATCCATACAGTTCGACTGCCTCGAGAAGAAAGACCAGGCAGGGAGGGTGTTGGCCCAGTGGTCTGAGCACTGGGCTTTGGGAACCCAAGCTCAGCTTCCAGTATTCTCCCCCAACTCTCCCAGCCCCTTCCCAGGGGCTCTGGGAGCCCCACCCCCACCCAGGCTGGCAAAGGGAAGCAGCCTAGAAGCAGTGCTGTTATTGCATCTGAATTGGGTGAAGGACTTATGGGCAAGCATTTGTGAAGACAGCGTAGCAGCGCCTCCCTCCTTAAAGCTTTTTCTTAGGGCCTGATCACCAAGTTTCAATGTTTCCATCTCATGGCACACATAAACTAATTACTAAAATTCCGCAGCACACTAAAAAATATTTTCTTTTTTTTGCCAATCTGACAAGAAAAATAGGTATAATTTTGATTCATTCACACCGGATGGCTATTGTTGTGTTCGCTGTTGTTTGTTGTTGTTTTTTTACAACCCAAGGGGAAAAAAAGGCAGTGCCCCTGACTAACAGTCAGGTATTGCATCTGGTTTAAATTCTTGTGACACACTGGTTGAAATCACTGTGCTATATACATCTTCACGTCACTTCCACACCTGGGGTCTCATCTGAGTGTTTATTCATCCTACTTTACGGACAACAAGACTGCGCCTAGATAAGAACAGATGAGTTGCCAGATCATCTATCACATTGACAGCAAGGGAGGGCCCACAAGCCAGGCCACTAGGACAACTCTAGACTCTACTGTTCAGCCTCATGAAAATATGACCAAGGCCAAAACTGGCCCCAGCTGAGTCTATGACAAGAAATAGGGAGTTATTAAGAAATATCATTGTAATATTTGGCAAAGGAGGCAAGAGCATACAATGGAGTGAAGACAGTCTCTCCAATAAATGGTGTTAGGGAAATTGGACAGATTCATGCAAAAAAATAAAACTAGACTACCAACTTACACCATACACAAAAAATAAACTCAAAATGGATAAAGGACTTAAACATAAGATAGGAAACCATAAAAATCTTAAAAGAAGCCATAGGCACCAAAATAGCAGACATTCATCATAGCAATATCTTTACTGATACAGCTCCTAGGTAAATGGAAACTAAGGAGAAAATAAACATAGGGACTACATCAAAATAAAAAGCTTCTGCACAGCAAAGGAAACCATCAACAAAATAACAAGAAAACCCACTGCATGGGAGAACATATTTGCCAATGGTATCTCCGATAAGGGCTTAATCTCCAACATTTACAAGGAGCTCATACAATTTAACAAAAGGAAGATAAATTCCAATCAAAAAATGGGCAAAGGACCTAAACAGACACTTTTTAAAAGAGGACATACAGAAGGCCGAGAGACATATGAAAACATGCTCAAAGTCACTAATTATATCCAAAAGATTCAAATCAAAATAACAATGAGGTACCATCTCATTGACAACTCTAGACTCTACTGTTCAGCCAACAAATCAACAAACGACAAGTGCTCGCAAGGATTCAGAGAAAAAGGAACCCTCATGCACTGCTGGTGGGAATGCAGACTGGTGCAGCCACTGTGGAAAACAGTATAATGTTTCCTCAAAAAATTAAAAATGGAACTACCATTTGACCCAGTAATACCACTTCTAGGAATATATCCCAAGGAACCAGAAACACCAATCAGAAAGGATATATGCACCCCTATATTCATAGCAACACAATTTACAATAGCTAAGATGTGGTAACAGCCTAAGTACCCATCAGCAGATGACTGGATTAAAAAAAACTGTGGTACATCTACACAATAGAATACTACACTGCTGTGAAAAGGAAGGAAGTCTTACCATTTGCAACAGCATGGATGGAACTGGAGAGCATTATGCTAAGCAAAATAAGCCAGTCAGAGAAAGATAAATATCACATGACCTCACTCATTTGTGGACTATAAAGAACATCATAAACTGATGAACAAAAATAGATACAGAAACAAAGAAGTATCAAACAGACTGTCAAAATTACAGTGGGGCCGAAACCGGTTTGGCTCAGTGGATAGAGCATCGATCTGCGGACTGAAGGGTCCCAGGTTCGATTCCAGTCAAGGGCATGTACATTGGTTGTGGGCACATCCCAGGTAGGGGGTGTGCAGGAGGCAACTGGTCAATGTTTCTGTCTCATCAATGTTTCTAACTCTCTATCCCTCTTCCTTCCTCTCTGTGGAAAATCAATAAAATATATTAATTAAAAAAAAAAAAAACCTACAGTGGGAAAGCAGGGGAGAGGTAGGGTAGGGGGTAAGAGATCAACCGAAGGACTTGTATGCATACATATAAGCATAAGCAATGGACACATACACTGGGGGGAAGGGTGGGATAAAGACATATGCTTGGGGGTAGGGGAGCCTGAGGGGAGGTTTATGGGGGGAAAGGAGACATATGTACTACTATTTGTAATACTTTAAACAATTATAAAAAAAAGAAATATCATGTCGATAGCAGAGAATGCTGATGTTTATTGCAGAACTAGAGACCTGGTACATGAAATTCGTGCAAGGGGAAGTCCCTTCAGCCCAGCTTACACCCTCTCCAATCTGGGACCCCTTAGAGGATGTCCGACTGCCAGCAGTTGGACATCCCTCTTACAATCCTGGACTGCTTGCTCTTAACTGCTCACCTGCCTGCTTGCCTGGTTGCCCCTAACTCCCCCGCCCCCCCGTCCCCGCCTGCTGACCTCATCGCCCCTCACTGTCTCTGCGTGCTGACCTTATGGCCCTTAACTGCCCCCCTTGCCGGCCTGATTGTCCCTAACTGTCCCTCCCTGCTGTCCAGGTCACCCCCAACTGCCCCCTACCTGTCAGCCTGGCCACTCCTAACTGCGCCCCCCCCCGCCAACCTGGTCACCCCCAATTGTACGCCCCCCGCCAGCCTGACTGTCCCTAAATACCCCCCCACCGGCCTGGTTGCCTCTTACTGCCACCCACTGCCAGCCTGGCCGCCCCACACAGCCTGCTTGTTCAGTCATTTGGTCTTCCCTCACTAACCCCCCTTGCTGACTTGGTCTTGGGCAGCCATCTTGTGAGGGTGCGAGGGTTAATTTGCTTATTACTTCTTTATTATATAGGATATTAAGGGAATTGAAAGCCAAAGGAAAAAAAAAGAGACCCAAAATGTACCCTTAAGCCAAGGGAGGTTGGGTTATAATAGAACAGTTAATGGATGGACTCTTAAGACAAACTCCCTGGGCCTGAGACAGGCTCACCTGCTAACTAGCTCTATAACCCTGGGCAAGATTCTTAACTTCTCTGTGCCTCAGTTTTCCCAGCCTGTCAAGTGGGCACCTACCCCATGGGATTCCTGTGAGGTTTAAGGAAAACAATGCATAAAGTGCTTGCTTAGCACAATGCCCGGTGTAAATGCTAGTTATCATTGTCATCATCATGACATCAATGACAGACTCTTTTTTTTTTTTTGTACTTTTCTGTATTCTTAATGCTGTACAGTATTTGCTCATTGTAGAAGAGATAGAATCAGCGTAATAACATGCTCTAAAACCCTGACATTTCTGGATTTAGCAGCCACAGGTTTGCCTGTGTCTGAGTGAGCACAAAGGGCCATGAGATGGTCGGGGCACTGGCTGAAACGCCCTGAGCTGAACGCAGGGCTGGCGAGCTGCTCATCATCGCTGTGCACGCGGCTCATCTCAGGCAGAGACCATCCTGGATCCCAGGAGGGAAGTGAGCTGTGATAAGCCCCCAAAAGTCTCAGGAGGGCCCCCTGGAGGACTCTGAGGGTTCCCTCCAGCCAGCATGCATCCCAGAATCCACAGGAGGCTTTCTAATCCTGTGACTGCCCCCATCGTCAACCCTCCATGTGCTTCACTGGCCCGCCAAGCCCTGTGCCCCCAGCCTCCCTCCAACTACCGAGACAGCCGGGCTGCCCTCCTCACCCAGGTGATGAAGCCAGTGCCATCTATGTCCATCTTCAAAAACAGCGCCTCTATCACATCATCTGACACATTGCTCAGATTATTCTTCATGGCTTTCACGAAGGCATTCTTGTCCAGGACTTCAAAAGAGAGAGGGAAGGATATTGTCTACTTTATCACAACCCACCACTGACCACAGTGTTTTTGGGTGTCTGGGTGCTGAGGAGGTGACACAGAGAGGATCACATGTGCCGGGTTATCTAGGAAGGAAATGTACACTGTGGGGGCCAGCAGGACCCCAGCTCATCCCCTCTGAAAGGAAGCACTGGCCAACAAGTGGTTAATTAAAAGCTCTCAAAGCTTAAATGTAACAACATCACTTCCCCGGGGAGGGGTCACTACCAGGATCAGGCAGGCAGGAACTTTGGGGGGGGGGGGGGAACTCCCTGACTTCTGCCAGCACACTCCGGTGAGCCACCAGTGACCTCTAACCAACCACAGGGACAGTGCCTCCAGCCTCCGGGGGGAAGCTCCGCCTCCGGGCTCTGTTGCCTGCCCTGCCTGTCACCCTGTGCCTGCCTCTTCTCATCACGGTCCTTTGCTTTGCTGCCTGAAGCGCTGAGTGACCTCATCTATTCACCCATCTCTCCATCTCAGGAGGATTTCTCTCCCATGTCCCTAACTCCATTTCCAAGTCCCCCTGGCCCCTCCAACTCAACGTTTTACATCCAACTTAACTTTTTAATCACAAAATGTGCTTCCCTTTCCTGTGTTTGCCTCCTTTGCTTGTGGTGCCACTTTCCCCAAGTCACCCAGGCTGAACACCGGCGGGGGGGGGGGGGGGGGGGGTTCAACGTCCTCCCTCCTAAATCCTCCTAAGAATCCTATGGCCCTAGAATGGAGGCACTCTCTTTGTCCCACCACACAGCTGAGGACACAGAGGCACGGAGCAGCTCAGGGACCTGCCTGAGGACACACAGTGGCACAGGGATTGAAAACGAAGCCTTCCCTCCTCTCTGTCATAATCTCCGCTCCCCTCTGTAGGGCTGGGCCTCTTACAACCAAGCCCTCCCGTATCCACCCAACCTCCTCAGAGAGGTCTGCATGTGTCACCTCCCCGTCAGCCCCAATGCTGGGGTCCAGGGCCCCTCCTGACTTGAGTCTCCCTGCCATGACCCCCTTCTTCCCCACCTTGCCCCAGGACATCCCTTCTCCCTCAAGTACAACAGCCCCCTGCACCTCTCTTCTGCCTTTGCTCTCCTCCCCATGTCCTGGGAAACTTCGACTTCACCTTCCCAGGCAGGTTTCTAGCCATACACACTTCTATTCCCAAGTACCTCCCAGCACCCCACCCACCTCCATTCCTTTCTCTTCCTTTCTTTGTAATGACTATATTTATATACTTATAAGTATTTTTAAAAATAAATGCTATATGCCCAGCCAGCGGGGCTCAGTGGTTGAGCATTGACCTATGAACCAGAAGGTCATGGTTCGATTCCTGGTCAGAACACATGCCCAGGTTGCGGGCTCGATTCCCAGTGTGAGGGAGCACAGGAGGCAGCCAATCGATGATTCTCTCTCATCATAGATGTTTTTCTCTCTCTCCCTATTCCTTCCTCTCCGAGATCAATAAAACTATTTTTAAGTGCTATATGAAAATTATTTAAGGAGTCCCAGGGGGCCGTGTGCCCCGGGTGAGCCGGGTGCCCCAGGGAAGCAGTGGGACCTGGAGGGAGGGGCGGTGTGAACCAGAGAAGGAGCGGATTCTATTCATGTGGTCCTGAGATAGTCACCATAAAACAAGTAGACTTCCAAATGAGGAGCGGATTCTATTCATGTGGTCCTGAGATAGTCACCATAAAACAAGCAGATTATCAAATGATAGTGGGGAGGGGAAGGAGACCTGGGGGGAGATAAGAGAACAACTGAAGGACTGGTATGCATGCATATAAGTACAACCAACGAACACAGAACTCTGAGGAGGGAGGGTATGAATGGGAGGTGGGGGGGGGGGGCAATGGTAAGCTATGTACACATATAATACCTTAATAAATTTTTAAAAACTTATTTAAGGAAAAAATGTTGTTTCCTAACCTCCCCTCTGCCCTCTGGGGAAAATAAGCACATGTCACACATAGTCCTCCATCGCAATCACAGACTGGCCCCTGTGCTGCCTGATCCACTTTTCCTTCACTCACTCTGGCATCTGGGGTGCTATGCATGGTGTGGGGTGCCCACAAAAGCACAGGCTTTGGTGTCATTGGCTCACTCCATTTGGGCAGGAGAGCAAAGAAAGGGCCAGACTCCTTAGAGACAGCCAGGACACTACTGCCAGCTCTCCAGAGCCCTCATGAGAACTGAATAAAATCTGATAAGGCTTTACAGCCCAGAATGCCCCAACGCTGATTTCATCATGCCTGGCAAAATGTCTGCTGGGACCCTGTGCCACTGACATCCACCCAGGAACACCTACACTAAAGGTAAGGTCCACACGAGCGGGGTTCAGGCAGGGAGCTGCAGGCTGCCGCTCAGTGCTAATCCCGCAACCCCTGAGCAGCCTGAAGGCTCCCAGGCAGAGGGTGCTGGGGCTGTGGGTACATGGACACTTTCAAAACCTCCCAAAGATGGGTTGGCACTCCTCTTAAAGAACCGCAGACCCATCTACCTCAAAGGCCTCGGCTCAACCAACAGAAAAACTAAGGCCAGGAAGGGAACTTGCAGAACAGGGAGGAGAACCCTGTTCACTCCCCCTTCCACCGAGGCAGGCAGGGTTGGTCAGGGTTTCCAAGTAAGGCATCAAGCCTATGCCTGAATCCATCTGTTTTAAAGACTTTTAACGGAGGAAAACTATCCTATTTTCCTTTACCCTATACATCAGCTAAAGGTGAATTTTCCTCTCTTCCATTTAAAACCATGACCAGTTTTTTTGTGTTTTTTTTAAATGAAGAGCCTCTCTCTTACATTGATATGAAAAGACTACCAAGACATAGTAGGTAGGCCCGGAGGAACAAAGATGGCGGCGTAGGTAAATACTCCTAAACGGCTGCGGTGCACAACAATTTCAAAAAAACTATAAAGCAAACGTCTATCTCCCAAAAACCAAGGGAAAGCTGGATGAGAGGAAGCCCTACAATTCGACTGAAAGAGAAAGAGGAGAATCCAGGGCACAAGCGCTGAAAAACTGAGGTGGGGTGGGGGGCGCAGATGCGATATGGGCTGGCGGCAAATCCCGGCTGGCGGAGGGCAGTGTTTTCTTCAACCCAAAAAAAGACAAGCTCTCAATCTCTCTGAAATCTAGTTTCTGGGGAGAGGCTCGACCAAGGGTGGGCAAACTTTTTGACTCAAGGGCCACAATGGGTTCTTAAACTGGACTCAGAAGAAGAAGATGTGGCCCTGTTTCCTGACATTGCCATGTTAACACTGCTGCTGGTGAAGGAGCGGAGGGGAGAGCAAGAGAACCCTCCGCTCTTTCGGCTCCATGGACCAGATAGTACAGCTGAATGGGCCGGATCCGGCCCGCAGGCCGTAGTTTGGCGTAGTTTGGCCACAGCTGGTCTAGACTGTCTGCCATCGGGTCGGAAAGTGAGGGTGGTTTACTTGCAGAGCTGAGATTGTTTGCTGTGCTGTGGTGTGAGACACAGAGACGTGGGAACGCGGGGACACTGGGATGCCATTGGAGAGGCGGCGGACGGGCAGTCATCGCTGTTGGCCATGCCCCAGCCTAGTGATGCCCTGAGACTCCACCCCACAAAACCTACAAGCAGCAGCTTTTGCATATGAATGGCCCTCTCTGTTGCAGTTTAGCAAAATTGCAACCTGGGGCAAAAAGGTCCAAGGAGGACAGGACTGTGGTTCATGCTGTAGTTCCTGCAACAGTACTGGCCTCAGACAGTAGCTGAACTGCACCTCATTGAGACCCAGAAACCAGAGTTCTAGTGCTCAGTTTCAATCCCTCATACCCGTAAGTGACACATTCGGGAGACAGACTCAGTGAGTACCAAAGCCCCACTGAAATAAGGCATGTCTCCAGCGCAGCAGTTCTTCCTTTATAGACACAGCAGGTCCTTACAGACAATTGGCCTGGAGGTCAATTCCTCCAAGTGTACCAACACAAACCAAGGCTTAATTACACCAAGACTTTGCACTCAGCCCACAGAGGGATATACCAAAAGCAACCACCTCAGGTGATTGGAGAAGCTGAGCTACTGGCCCCTATAGGTCACTGACCACACAAAGCCACTTCATCAATACAGGGAGGCAGCCAAAATGAGGAGACAGAAGCATGACACGAATGGGAGAGTTGGAGGAGAGTGAACTACTGGACGATACACAGTTCAGAATCACATTTATAAGATTACTCAAGAATCTTCTAAAAACCTTTGAGAAACTTGATGAGACCTCCAAGAAGCTTGGTGAGACCTTCAAGGACCTTAATGAGAATACCAAAAAAAAAAAAATTTGAAAAGGACCAGCCAGAAATTAAGCATACAAGTCTGAAATGAAGAATATACAGAAACTCAATTATAGATCAACATGCCCCAAGAATCAAACCAAAGATCTTGAATATAAGAAAGCAAAAATCACCCAACCAGAGAGGCAAAAAGAAAGAAGAATCCAAAAGTGTGAGGATAGTGTAAGGAGCCTTCAGGACCACTTAAAGCGTACCAATATCCGGATTTTTGGGGTGCCAAAAAGAAGAGAATGAGCAGGATATTGAAGGCTTATTGGAAGAAATAATGACAGAAAACTTTCCCTACCTGGTAAAAGAAATAGACCTACAAGTTCAGGAAGCGCACAGGACCCCAAACAAGAGGAATCCAAAGAGGACCACACCAAGACACATCATAATTAAAATGCCAAGAGCAAAAAACAAAGAGGAAATCTTACAAGCAGCCAAGAGAAAAACAACTAGTTACCTACAAGGGAGTACCCATACGACTGTCAGCTGATTTCTCAACAGAAACTCTGCAGGCCAGAAGGGAGTGGCAAGAAATATTCAAAATGATGAACAGTCAAGGGCATGTACATTGGTTGCAGGCACATCCCTGGTGGAGGGTGTGCAAGAGGCAGCTGGTCGATGTTTCTCTCTCATCGACATTTCTAGCTCTCTATCTCTCTCCCTTCCTCTCTGTAAAATATCAATAAAATATATTTAAAAATAAAAATAAAATAAAGAGAATAAAAAAAATCTGAAGAACAAAATGGACTGGTGAATATAATAGAATCAGGGACATAGAAAGGGATTGGACTAACAATTCAGAGGGGGAAAGGGGTCTGAGGGGTGCGGGAAGAGATTGGACAAAAATCTTACACCTATGGATGAAGACAGTGGCGGAGGAAGGGCATGGGGTGGGGTTGGGAATCAGGTAAAGGGGAGATATGGGGGAAAGGAACACCTGTAATAATCTGAACAATAAAGATTTATTTTAAAAAATAAAAGAAGACATAGTAAGTAAAAAGCAAGAGGGGAAATTTTGATAAAAATTATTTTTTAAAAAGCAAGGAACAGGCAATTGTGGGGATCCTTTTATAATGTATACCAGTATCAAATTATCACAGTGTACACTTAAAATGCATTATAATCTTATTTGTCAATTATACCTCAATAAAACTGAAAAAAAAATAACAAGTGGAATTATGGGGAGTAGGCTCCCATTGCACATTTTTAAAAGGGGGAAGCAACTCTACCCACTTCTGTGCCTGTCCAGCAGAGGGAGACATTTTTCTCTATAACAAAAAAGGATAGCAGAAAGGGGCATTTTGAATTTTGAACTGCATGACTATATTACCTATTCAAAACAAACACACTCAAAATCGTGGCCAAAATTGGCACTGTCAGGGTCCTCTGAGACACAGGTGGCAACTCTTGGCTGCCAAACACAAACATGAAAGAACTCCAATTAGGAATCATCTCATCTTCAGGTCAGACATCTTCAGGTTTGGTCCCTCTCCAGACTCACATTCCTTATTTGTAAACAAGATTTGCTATCCTTTCCTGCCCACATTACATTGTGGCTGCAAAACTCAAAAGAAATTGATGGGTTGAGTAGATAGGGCCCTAGCATTGATGTTCATAGTTTAGTGGATATGTCTTTTTTTTTTTTTTTTTTTTTTTTGGTAAATATATTTTATTGATTATCCACAGAGAGGAAGGGAGAGGGATAGAGAGCCAGAAACGTCGATGAGAGAGAAACATCGACCAGCTGCCTCCTGCACACCCCCTACTGGGGATGTGCCCGCAACCAATGTACATGCCCTTGACCGGAATCGAACCCGGGACCCCTCAGTCCGCAGACCGACGCTCTATCCACTGAGTCAAACCGGTTTCGGCATAAATGTCTTTATGTATTCCTACTATTTAATTTTATGGATATCATCCCAAGGAGAAAAATCAAGGTGTAATGAGAAAACATTTGATACACAAAGGATGTTATTCACAATGTTTTTAAACTCAATAAACCTAAGTGTCCAAATATAAAGGAAGGGATTGGTCAACCAGTAGAACACTTGGCGTTTATTGGTAATGATGGCTTGGAAGACCACATAGCAAAATGCCCTTAAAGGGTATCAACATTAAGAGAAAGGGCCTGGAATTATATATAGTACAATTATAGACATGTAAGAACACACAGCCATATGTGTAAGAGGCCCCATGAGGTCTGCCTCCTATTGTTCATGCCTCCCTGCAATCCTCTCCCCTTGAGGGTGGTGGGACCTGTGGCTCACTTGTAACCAATATGGCAAAGGTGATGGGATGTACAGGACCACATGCAAATGATTACATTACTATGTGATAAGACTATAGCACCCATCTTGGTGGAGTTTCTATCTCCCTAGCTGGCTTGAGCCTTGAAATTAGCCATGTTGGAGAATCCCACATGGCCGGGAACTATTGGCAGCTTTGGAAGTTGAAGGCAGCTTCCAGCCAAGAAACAGAAGCCCTCAGTCCTGCAGCTGTAAGGAACTGGATTCTGCCAAGAACTTGAATGAGCTCAGAAGTGGATTCTTGCCCAGTCAAACCCCAGATGACATCACAACCAGAGCTAACACCTTCATTGCATGGTGGTGAGACCTTGAGCAGAGGATCTAGCAAAGCTAGGCCTAGATTCTTAACCCACTAAAAGTGTCAGATAATAAATGTGATCATTTAAGTCAGTAAGTTTGTGGGAATACTGTTACACAGCAATAGGTAATAAGCCATACATATAAAATTATTTGAAAAATATATATACTAAAGTGCTGACAGTGGTTACATTTAGGTATTTGGATTAGGAATATTTTTTTTCTACATCCCAAGTAGCTTTCAATATGCTTACAATATTTATCCTAATATATAAAAACCTAGGGTCTGTAATATCCAAAATGACCGAAGGCTCGACCAACCAGAAATCAGTGTTGGGTGACCCAGCATTGATTGTGGAGGGACTGCAGATCAGGTCTGAAGAGAGGCCTGGAGATAGAAGTTGGGTCTGATCCATAGCCTCCGAGGCAGCTGCTGATCAGCCCTTGCCTCTCTCTTTCTCTCAGGGCCTGGCCAGCAGCCGCACCTCTCTCTCTCGGACCTCCATTGGGGCTGCTGATCAGCCCTGCCCCTCTGATCAGGCCTATTGATAGGCCCAGAGATGCTGACTGGCATAGAAACTGACCAATCAGAACCAAATCTGGGTGAAGTGTGAGGAGTCAATGGCTGCCTAGGAGGCGGAGCTTTTGATGCTGACTGGCATAGAAACCAACCAATCAGAAACAAATTTGGGTGAAGTGCGAAGGCAGAACCTAAGGTAGGGGCTGAGGAGGGGGTTTAAGGGCAATAGCTGTTTGGTGTAAGGTGTAAGAAAATGGTTCAATTTTTTAATGACCAGTTTGGCAGTATAGTGCATATGGCTATCAATCCAGATATAGGGATTATGTATTTTTGTCTGCCAAAAGCATCTCCAGCTGATAAAAAAGGCTTTCTCCCTCCCCCTCTCCCCTCATTTAAGCAATCTTATCCTATATAATCTATCTATACTACTAAAAGGGCAATATGCTAATTAGACAGGGTTGACCAGCCATCTTCTGAATGTCTGTCTTCCTTTTGGACAAAGCCATGGTGGTAGGGGCCAAGGCAGAGGCCGTTAGGGGCAATCAGGCCAGCAGGGGAGGGCAGTTGGGGGTGAGATCAGGCCAGCAGGGGAGGGCAGTTGGGTGTGAGATCAGGCTGGCAGGGGAGGGTAGTTAGGGGCAATCAGGCATGCAGGCAGAGGGGTTAGGGGCAATCAGGTAGGCAGGCAGAGGCAGTTAGGGGCAATCAGGTAGGCAGGCAGGTGAGCGGTTAGGAGCCAGTGGTCCCAGATTGTGAGAGGGATGTCTGACCACCGGTTTAGGCCCAATCCCTAAACCGGTAGTTTGACATCCCCCAGGGGGTCCTCAATTAGAGAGGATTCAGGCTGGGCTGAGAGAACTCCCCACCTCTTCCCTCTCCTCTCCCCGCCACCCCCCAACCGCCCCCATGCATGAATTTCGTGCATCGGGCCACAAGTTTAACAATAAAGGAGACGCTGGATGCAAAAATGTTTGTCCAAACACCACAGGTACTGGATCCCCCCACTGTGCAAAAGCCAAGAGACTAAGCCCACAGTGCAACTTTACCTCTAGTCGAGTTTATGCCGACCTCAAATATTCTCTTAATCTTGGCCAGGTGTAGATCTGTAAACGGCTGAGGCTCACTTTGGATGTCGGTCTCGCTAAAGGCCACTAATGACGGCAGAGATCCACCTAGAACGGGGAACTGGAACAAATATGACTACAAGACTGAGAAGACTGATTTCCTGCTCTGAGTATTTTTAAGCACATCTGATTAAAAGAGAGAGCCTTGCCCTAGCCAGTTTGGCTCAACAGGTAAATCCTCAGCCTGTGGACCAAAGGGTCCCGGGTTCAATTCCGGTCAAGGGCACATACCTTGGTTGAAGGCTCCTCCCTGGTCCAGGCCCTGGTTGGGGCTCATACAGGAGGCAACCAATTGATGTGTTTCTCTCACATTGATGTTTTCTCTGTCTTTCCCTCTCTCTCCCACTCTCCCTAAAAAAAATCAATGGAAAAATATCCTCGGTTGAGGGTTAGCAACAACAAGAAAAAGAATGAGAGAGAGCCTTTGGGAAAGGACAGAGCATGCAGTGTTATGGTATGTTACTAACTGGCCACTTTCAGACCGAGGAAGACCCAGAAAGATCTAGCCTGCTTCTCCTGACTTTGGCAAATTCCTCTTTTACAGATTCCCCTACGGAGGCTCAGCGAGTTTAGGAGATGTGCAAAGTCCCACCTTACCCATAACGGGGCTGTAATTAAGTCTAGTCCACTGGGTAGCCTCGGGTTTGCTGCATTTGGCCCATGCAGTGCTTTAAAAAGGAAGAACCAGCCTGCCTTGGCACACACTTCAGTTTCCCATCTGGCCTTGTAAATATCTGAGTTTGCAACCCCTGGTGCGAGGCCGATAACCAATAAAGACTTCTATTCTATGCCTATGAATGACATCTGGGTGGCGCTAGAATACCCCCTCCCATCACCAACTCTGGTTTTCTTACCTCTATTAAGTCCTCGGAAGATTCTGATTCTGGTTTTGACCTAGAATAGGGAATCATAGTCACTTTAAGTCCAGACTTTGTAAGGACCCTGTGGGAGGCTGACCTAGCTGGGCCAAAGGAAGGGGGGAAAGAAGTCATGCAGATGGACACCCCAGCACGCATTTGATGGGCATTCCTTTCCCCATAGGGGCTTCTCTGGTAGGAAGCTTTTCCAAGCTTACACCGGAGTTTTCTTCCCCCTGATGGAAAGTTGTCCCTTCTGAAGCCCTGGGGCTTCTCAAGTTACTATACTCTTGGCTTACAGCCAGGGGCTTTCGAAAGAGGTCACCCTTTTTACAGAATTAGGAGGCCATGAGGTGACCCAACTACAATTCATAGATTAGGAAAATATGGCCCAGGAACAGGCCTGTGTCCAAAGGATCAAAGACATGCACCAGAGCCCTAACCGGTTTGGCTCGGTGGATGGAGCATTGGCCTGTGGACTGAAAGGTCCCAGGTTCAATTTCGATCAAGGGCATGTATCTTGGTTATGGGCACATCCCCTGCAGGAGGTGTGCCGGAGGCAGCTGATAAATGTTTCTCTGTCATCAATGTTTCTAACTCTCTATCCCTCCCCCTTCCTCTCTATAAAAAATCAATTAAAATATATTTTAAAAAAATAAAAATAAAAGACATGCACCAGAAGGGAAGCAGGAGGGCCCAACTGTCCACTTTCTACACCTCCCCCGACACTGCCCTCTGATGCCCTCCAAGACAGGACTTCTTTGGGAGACGTGACAGAACCCTCCTCACAGAAGCAAAGGCTCAGGGGAGAATGTGAAGAGGTCTGTTTCCTGGAGCTCAGATCTGAGAATATAAATGACATGTTTCCACTGGATCGGTGGCACCTCCATGGAAGATGGGAGCCGGTGAGTTCACCTCTTTAGCAAGTCCCACCAGCAGGAATGGAGAGGGTACTCTAGGATGGCAGGGGAATGGCCAGGAAGGAGTCAAACCCCACACATACCCAGAAGAGCAAATGAGCCAGCTTTGCTTGGCAAAGGGCTCCTGGGGGAGGGGAAAGAAGGAAGAGCGGGAGAGAAGAGAAAAAAAGAAAAATGGAAGTAGAATGTAGCATTTTACATTACCTTGCCAGGGAGGCGGAATAGGATGAAGGGCAATTATGAACATTCATCAGTGAGAGAGAAAAAGAGGGGGGGAGGGGCGGGACTGAAGACTGGCCAACAGGGTCCTATCTCACAGTGTCTTGGCAGCAGCTCAGATGTAAGGACCAACGGAGAAAGATGAGCCAAAGGAAAGGAGATCTGGAAGCCAAATCTCAGGGTAAATGAGGGAAATGACAGAAACGTTTCTAGAAAAGGGAGCAAAGAAGGAAAGCCTAATGCATGTTTTGCTGAACTGTTCAATTAGAAATAATAATAATTTTTTTAAAAAACACAAAATACCTGGAAATATGGGACTAACACTTGAGGAGTGGCCACTTTTAGAGACAGAGGAGAAACACAGACAAAACAGGATGAGTCAGCGAGGAGGAGGGGATGCTCCAGAGTGGGCCAAGGTAAGAAAATGAAAAGGCCACGGAGCATGGACATTAAAGGTCCCTAGTAAGAAAAGGCTGCAGAAGTGGACTTGTACGTCCACTGCTGTTAAGCATGTGTGTGTTAGCACAAGCACAGAGAGCGCCTGGGGAATTATGTTCCGTGTGTAATGGCAATTATTTCTGGCAGGTGAGATTACAAAGGATTTCTAAATCTCTATTTTTTTTTTTTTAATTCAGAAAAGGTCCATGGCAATCTTTAAAATTTATTTCAATGGTGGGTGGCGATTTACTTTAGTAACCTGTGAAAGACCACTGTACCAGAATAATTGCCATGGCATTGATCATAGTGGCAAAAAATAAGGGGAGCGGCTATCAGAAGAGGGATGTCTGAAAAATCAGTACACCTGTACTCAGATCCTCGCCCAAGCAAAGGAGGAGCCTCCAGCAAACTAGGAGGGATTTCCATGAGATACAAATAACTAAGGAAAGATGCTAGAGAGTATACGTATGATACCAATTTTTATACAAGGAAAAGAGGTATGTTTGTACAAATAAGGACATTGTGCGCACACACACATTATGCACACTACATTTGTAAACTGGGCTACCCTTAATAATTATGGGACTAAGGCCAGAGAATATAGGTCCACATAGCAAGTCTCAACACTTTAAATGTCAAGTTAATATACTATTGAACAAAATATTCTATTCTCCTGCCTTGATGAATACACTTTCAAAACAACCTGGACAACCAGTTTCAAATTTAGAATTCTTGAAACTCCTCAGCTCAGTGCCAGAATTTGTCAGTGTGGGGACAGCCAGTGACTAAGCTCTCTGCCCCCTGCCCCCATGCCCTCTCTGTTCTGCTCAAGGGGCTTATGGGTGGTGGCATGTACATGGACTCCCCAACCCACACACCCAGGCTGACCTCCCCATTACCTACACCGCGCCACAGCCACCTCAAGCCTAAGCGAGCTGCCTCAAAACGGATGCACTAAGAAGCAGGCACCCACAGACCCTGGAATCGGGTTCAAAGACATTTGGGTAGAAAATACCAGTCGGCAGAGCTGTGGGGGAGGGGAGAGTCTGGATGGCCATATCCTCTTGGCCCATGGACTCTTCAATAAGTGGAGAGGGATGTGGCAACCCCCAGCCTGCTTGTCCGGGTCTAACAGAGGGACTGTACTGTCAATACGTTCCAAGTCATGAGTACAAGAGGAAAGCACGAAAGGACACACACAAGGTGTTGATTTGGGTTACGGGGAGTTGGGGGCTAATGTGGCAAAAGGTGGGCAAAGAATAGAGGCATGCCAGAGAGTCTGCACTAACGAAAGGCACATGTATCATCACATTTATATAAAGCAGGAAAGCATGGGTAAGTTTGAAGGAAATGAGCACGTTTTATTTTGCTTTAAAGTCTTGACAGTTAAAGTAACCACCGACGAGGGGGCAAAAGGCCACTGCATGCCTCCTGGTGTGCCGCACTCGGGACCCATCACTGACAGGTGGCATTACTGACAAACACGTGTAGCCTGAATCAAGTCAGGAGAAACGAGACAAACCGAAACTGCAGGCTCTTCTACCAAATAACTGGGTTTTACTCTAAAAATGTCAGTGTCGTGGAAAACAAAGGAAGGCTAAGGAACTGTTCCAGATTAAAGGTGACTAAAAAGAGCCAACAACTAAAGGCAATGACCCAAAGTGGATCCCAGACTGAGGAGGAGGTGGAATGGGGGACTCTAAAGGCTGGAGGGGTCAACGGAGAGAGAAATGGGACATATGTAATAACTTCAACAATAAAACAAAACAAAAACCTCTAAGGGCCATCAGGACCATTGTTGACAGCTGTTAAGTGAGCGCTACATTCTCAGATATTACTGAATTAACATTCCCTGCTTTTGCCTGTTGTGCTGTGGTTATAAGGGAATGTCCCTGCTGTTAGGAAATAATATACTTGAGCATTTCAGGGTAAAGGGGCAGCGTCTAATTTATTCCCAATTGTTCAACAAAAATATATGACAAAGCAAGCATGGCAAAATGTTCACAATTAGCCAATATGGTCAAAGAGTTCTTTAAACCATTCTTATATTATTTAGAAAATGTTAATTATTTCAAAACTAAATATTTTTTTAGAAAAATGTTTAATCAGAAGAGAGAGAACTCTATGTTCATGGACTGAGGCAATAAGTGGGAAAACATATTGGTGGAGGGCAACAGAGATACCCAAGAGATAATAAGGAAAAGAGTAAGAAGCAGAGAGTAGTCCTCCAATACTGGCAAGAAGGAAACTTCAGGTGTAGAATTAAATTTCTCTTTAGAATAGAGAACGAGTAAGATCAGCAAAGCCAAACCCACTGGCCTAAATCTATTCCCTAAAGTTTACCTGCTCTGGGGCAGGAGCCAGAACTGTACAAACCTGGACACAGGAGTGGAGCTTGAACAGCCACTAGCACCACACACTAGAGATGGAAGGAGAATAACTGGCTTGCTGAATAATTAGTTTTTAAGAATCTGTAGAGGCAGTTGACTTAAGGCCAAAGACAGGTAAAGCTGTCCCTGAAATGGGTAAGATCTCAGGCAAACGTATGTTAGGGCCCATGTGTACAATCTTTTAGAAATTACTTTATCCCAAACCCTTACTCACGCTAAAATAAAATTATCTCTCCAGTTTAAGTTGAAGGTCAGATCAGACAGAAGTTTATTGGTTTTCTCCTTCACTTTGAAGTAAGACATCTTGGCAGCTGTCCCTGTATCCAAAGCAGCTCCTCTGAAGTTGCCATGGAACTCCGGGGGCTTCCACCTAACTGCAGAGTCAGCTGGCCACGCTGAGAACCAGGAAAGGAGGAGAATTCCATGTGCAGAACACAAAATGGAACAACAGAATCCATCCCACAAACCATTACAACGCAGCCATTTTTTCATCCAATTTGAGACAATCTTTTTATTGATGAAGTTGAACTTACAGCAGACAGTGACAGGAGCTACAGCACACATAGCCAGGACAAGCATGAGTACAAAATGTCCCATAGGACAAAAACAACACAGAATACCCACTCTCATAGAAAATGTGGAAATGCCAGGAAGCCTTGTGATAAAGCAGGGTTCACCAAAACCAAAAGGCCAACTGGCCCCCATGGTTGGGACAGGAAAGAGCACAGCAGCTCTCTTAACATGTCCTCTGCGTGAATGCCAATTCTTTGAAAGGAAAGCTACAAGAGGATGTGAGATGGGGGTCCTACAAATGCAGACTTCAGAGCAGGCCTGGACTTGGTGCAGCATTATTCACTCGGTCCATGGCACAATACAGCAGGATAGGTTGGCCAAAGGTAAAAATCTCTTGGGGAATTTCAGGGAATTTCAACCAGGGACATGGAGTCTGGATTTAAAGATATCCAGCTAACTCGCATTTCATAGTGACCTACGTGTTACTGACATGTAACTAACTGATCACCACACAAGACACTCCCCAGACCTATACCACAAAGGTGAACACCAACATACAGGACAAATTCCTGCTACCATTTCATCAATAAAGATTTTGTCACACTGTAGAACACTAAAAGTAGAGTGGTTCAATGAAATGTCATAAAAGATACAGGTCTTTTAAATCACTTTTACTAAACTAGGTCTTAATAAGCTAGGGGTGTTTATTTTTTAAAAACAAGGCTGATGGTCCTACATTTGACTGTTCACCGGTGTGGTGTGTGTTTTGGCTCAATGCTTTCATTTCCAATTCAATGTTATCATTTCTACTTACAGCAGTTCCTGCATTTATCAGTACTTTTTATACAGGCTAACCATGCTAAATTCTGTCATAATAAATATACTTTTCCTTCCCTGGCACAAAACATGAGAAAAAGAGGAGAAATAGTAAGATGCATTCTTTTAGGTAAGGAAAAGTTCAGAACACTCCCACCTAAAAAGAACGTCAATTTAAATAAAATTGTAAAAAATAGGAGGGGAGGGCATTTGGAAGAAAAAAAAAATCTCCCAGATAAACCTCTGCGCAAAAGTAATTCTGAAAAAAATTTGCAAGACTAGTTGGGGGATCAACTGCCAATCCCAAGGAAATTCTGATCCGTAACCGTGGAGACGGGACGCTGCAGAGGGACAGCTGTAGCTGCCGTAAGTCATCTGCACTACAGCTTCTTACAAAGTAATTATCCAGCAAACCTATTATTCTCCTCCCATCCATAGCAGGTAGTGCAAGGGCTGCAGGGAGGAGACACAGTTACCTGCTCCAGGGAAGGCACCTCCACTCCCTGCAGCAGCAGTGCCAATACTGTCCTCTCCAACTCTACCGCTGTGGGTTTTAAAACATTAATACCTGTATCCTAATGTATAATTATATGTTAATTACTCCTTAATAAAGTTTAAAAAACAAACTTATATCCTCAACTTTTATAGAATTTTTCAAAATTGTAATATACACCTTGGTTTGCTGAATAGTTTGTAAATATTTGTAGGGGCAGATGACTTCAGGCCAAAGGCAGGCAAAACTGCTCTAGAAATGGGTAAGAGATGCTCTCCTGTTCAGACTTCGATCTCAGGCAAACACGTTAGCCAAGAACAGAGGCTTTTTCCTTTACAAACACAAACAAGACCGACTTAAAAATGCTGTAATTCAAGAAAAAAGGCAGATTCTCAATGTGGCTACTTACCTATCTCCTCCCCCGCCAAAAAAGAAAGCAAAGTACTTCTGAAAGATGGGGAGTAAGGAGGACAGAGAGTTAAAAATTTGGGGGAAATTTTAAAAAATAATTATTTCATTTGACATTGAATTATTATTTCATTTCTCATCCATTAAAAATTAATTGGCATGCCGAAACCGGTTTGGCTCAGTGAATAGAGCATCGGTCTGTGGACTGAAAGGTCCCAGGTTAGAGTCCGGTCAAGGGCATGTACCTTGGTTGCGGGAACGTCCCCAGTAAGGAGTGTGCAAGAGGCAGCTGGTCGATGATTCTCTCATTGATGTTTCTAATTCTCTATCCCTCTCTCTTCCTCTCTGTAAAAAATCACTAAAATATATATATTTTTTAAAAATTAAAAAAGCCTCTTTTAGAGACACAACTTTTATTAAAACACAAAAGCTAGCCGAGATCGGTTTGGCTCAGTGGATAGAGCATCGGCCTGCGGACTAAAAGGTCCCAGGTTCGATTCTGGTCAAGGGCATGTACCTTGGTTGCGGGCACATCCCCAGTAGGGGGTGTGCAAGAGGCAGCTGATGGATGATTCTCTCTCATTCATGTTTCTAACTCTCTATCCCTTTCCCTTCCTCTCTGTAAAAAATCAATAAAATATATATTTTTTAAAAAGTAAAAATAATAATAAAACACAAAAGCTATACACTTTGCAATTTCATTGTCAATGAGAGTTTTTTTCAAAATTCCTCATGTAAAATATATGTAGCTGATGCTGAGAAACACTGGCCTTTGAACCTAATTGTCCTTCAACTGATGAAAACTGGCCTCCAGAGGCAACAGTTGCCAGAACTAGGCACTCCCCCACTCTTTCCTGGTACAGTATCCTATTGGCTTTTATAGATAGAAGTAATTTTTTCTGGCTCAGGAGGGAGGAGAGAGGAACCTTCTCACTGAGCCAATGAAAAGCCGTGTACGGCAGACCAGGGATACCCGACCTGGAAGAGGACACTGCCTCAACTCCTGGCCCTTGGCCTCCTGACCTTAAAAGTCTCCCTCATTCATTTTGGTAAGGTCAGAGGGCTCTACTCACACTCCCGTTATATATTCTGTCTACAAACTTGTATGCTTATTTAACCTTGGACTTGACTTGTCTACACTGCAAGTTGCGAATCATTCCTTAAGACTCAATATTAGAAACTCAACTCTGTTCCCAGTGGAAACTAGTAAAAATCAGTTTCCAGCTTTGTTAAGACTTTCCCTGATGGATTGAATCTCACCTACCAGCTTTCCAAATCTCATCCTACCACCAAAACTGAAAGTTAAAGACGTCAGTAAATAGAATAAATTCCTCTTCCTCCTCTTCCTCATACCCCTGTCCATCCTATCTCCACCAGTAGTAATTCCTGCAGACTGAAAACCAAAGTAAACCAGGAAAAAGTTAAGGTATTTTTTTTTTTGAGGTAAGATATAGAATTCCAAACTGCTGACAGATAATTTTGCAATTTTAAATCTCTCTCTAGACTTTGGTGGCTAACCTGGTTTGCTTTCAAATCGTCACAGGACAAAGATTTGCCTCTCTTCATCTGCAAAAAATGTCTGTGAAGGCTATCTTCTATTTTGAAAATATTTTTATTGACTTCAGAGAGAAAGGGAGAGGGAGAGGGAGAGAGAGAGAGAGAGAGAAATATCAGTCATGAGAGAGAATCATTGATTGGCTGCCTCCTGCATGCCCCATACTGGGGATCGAGCATGCAACCCAGGCATATGCCCTTTTCTCTCTCTCTCTCTCTCTCTCTCTCTCTCTCTCTCTCTCTCTCTCTCTCTCTCTCTCACACACACACACACACACACACACACACACACACACACAAACTTAAGATCCTGGATTGAGGGCCTAGAAATCCAACTCTGCGCTAGACCTGCTTACCTAGATAACCAAAATAATAAAGCTATCTGACTACAACCTCAACAGAAAGTTCCTACTCCAAGAACTAAGGAAACATTACTTTCCAATTCAGATTAAAACCTTCACAAGTCATAACTGTGTAACAATCTGGCTTAAGTCTTCGGATTAATGGTTCTAACTATAGTTAAGTTCAATGTGAAAGTACGGAAACTCTCCCTGGGCTTTCTTTCAGACAAGGACTGCATTCTCAGGTATATTCTCACATGTGAAAACTATGCGAAAAAATACCAAGCATCAGAAATAAATATGAACTCATCTGGTTTTAAAATTTTATACATGGAAAGTATGAATTCTAAAGTATGACATATTGCCCTAGCCAGTGTAGCTCAGTGGACAGAGCATTGTCCTGCAGACTGAAAGGAACCCAGTTCAATTCTGGTCAAGGACACATCGAACCCAGTTCATTCCCCAGTAGGAAGCATGCAGGAGGCAGCCAATTAATGATTGTTTTTCATCACTGATGTTTCTATTTCTCTCTCTTCCTTCCCCTCTGAAATCAATACAAATGTATCTAAAAATATATAAAAATAAAAAATAAAAATTTTAATATATTTTATTGATTTTTTTACAGAGAGGGAGGGAGAGGAATGGAGAGTTAGAAACATCGATCAGCTGCCTCCTGCACACTCCCTACTGGGTAGATGTCCACAACCAAGGTACATGCCATTGACTGGAATCGAACCTGGGACCCTTGAGTCCGCAGGCCGACCGACGCTCTGTCCACTGAGCCAAACCGGTTAGGGCTAAAATAAAAATGTTAGAAAATAATATTTTTTTAAAAAAAATTACCTATTCACTTGAAATCAAGAGCAACAGAGTCAAACCAGCAAAATGAGTGGTCATTCACAAACACTGACCACAGGCTCAGGTTCAGCTTGCTTCAAAGCAATTACTCCCACTCTGTTAACAGCAGTCAGATTTAGGTCACCCACATACTTGCAAGCTAATTTGATAAAAGTTGGCCAGGCTTAATTCCTAGGTTTTATTTGTGGACTATGTCAACTATGGTAAGCATCACAAAAGGAGTTCCTCATTCCAAATCTTAAAAACAATCCTTAAAGAAAAACTTCTCTATTCTCTTTGGTTGTAGCAAAAGAAAATGCCTCCTTTTAAACACGGTATTATATTCTTAAAGGAAATACAATTTTTTAAATCCATGAATCTTCATTTAAAAGAAAATAGTTGAGTGTGTTTAGACCTTGATCTCAGCTGGAAAAATAATGAAAATCATAGTCTGAAAAGTGAAAGGAGCAAGGCTCATCAATACCACCAAGCTG